>CM037588.1:1281498-2562996 GCA_021018995.1 Chloranthus sessilifolius | reverse complement strand
TGGGATAGCCTTGCATGTGATTATTTTAACTTAGTGGCAACACCATTAATCTAATCTAATTATATTTTTTGGTCCAAACTAGACAGTTAGATATAGATGGGTTATCTAGTAAGAAGTCTACCCTTGAGAAATTGGATGGTTTTGTTGAAGAGGTTATTGAGAAAGAAAAGGATTTAAACAATTAAATCTACCATTCTAAAAGGAAAGATAATGAGATCATGGACTCGCTCTCTAAGGAAGGGGTTAGGGCGTAGGAGACTTCCAATATGTGTAAGTGAAGGTCTACCAATCAACTGTCAGATCTTTTTCTTTGTTTTTAGTTAAATGTTAATTATAAAAAATTAAAAGCAAAATATGTTTGAAAAGGTGAGTTGTCGTAAGGCGATCTTCAGTGTTTTTACAGGGATTAGAATGAAGCAAGTTGGTGGGAATTGGGGTAGATGATAAATGTATTCCCATCGTCGCAAACATTTTTGGGTGCTTATTCAAGATTTTTCCGATTCACTATTGGGGTCTGGTCCTGAGTTTTGGTTCACGAAGACATTATGGGAACCACTGCTTGAAAGGTTTGAAAAAAGGTTAGCCATGTGGAAGAGAAACCACCTCTCTTCTGGTTGAAGAATTACCCATTTACCCTCATCAAGGTAACTCTAAACAACTTACCAGTCAATTTGATGTCTTTGTTCGAGATTCCGATGGCAAATAGATTGGAAAAGAATTGACAGGGACTTCGGTTGGGAAGGTAGTAGGAGGAAACATCTATCACATTTGGATAGGAATGGAAGTGGTCCAAACTAAAAGAAACAACATAACTATATTACTCTAGAAAATTATTGATAATTACAAATCATATGGTTCTCAGGACATTAAAAGAGTATAGATACTTAAAAAAGAAACTCCGAAGAGATAAAACAGGTTAATCGTCCCATGTGCCCCCTAACTTCTGATTCTTGTATCTATACAAAATTAAGCAAGCGTGTAAATTCTTTTGTCAAATCGCCCTATCTGAAAGAAACTATTCCAAAACAAAAAATAAGAAATACTACCCCAGTTTCCGCACCTACTTTTGAAATAGGATTATGGAAGCTGCAAAATAACAAGTTCCTGATATATCACAATGAGTTCCTTCAAAGTTGGGTGTGAATGCATATTGTTCAAGTGCTGTTTTGTTGGGATTGAATGAGGATAGGTATATGTCACTGAACTTGACATTTAGTTGAAGTTCACAATATTTTATAGGAATAATGTGCTATGAAAAGCATTTATAGATAGAGACAATGAGAGGCACCCATTTTAGGCCATGTGGCACATCTTTTGAGCAATCCAAGTCATCAAAATCGTAGCTTGTATTGGGAGCTATTGTAAGCCCAAGAATTAGTCATTGGTTGTTTTGAACCGTCTGGTCTAGGCACTCAAATATGGACGGTTATGCACTATTTTTTCACAGACGATCTTAAAGCTCTCTGACCAGATGGTTCCAATGCTCTTATATGTGCGTTTTTGGCCCAAATGTGGTACAAGTGATGACTACACATAATAAACTTAAAACGATCAAAGGCGTATGCTACACGGCTTAAATGATGGAAATTAATCATGAGTGTGTCTCTATTTTATATGGTTGATAGTTCAGATTCCAGTGTGATTGTTCAGCTATACATGCTCTACTATTGACATTTTTGATGTTTTAAAATTTTGCAGGGAAGGAGAGTCACCATCGCCTGCTTGTAAGTTTTTCATTCTTCACCAAGCTTTCAAGTTTTTGTTTTGTTCTTTGGTGGAATGTTTCTGATTAATACATTGGTTTCCGTGCAGACCATGATCTATTAGGACATCATGCCATGATGTCTGAACATACGGCTACTTCATCGGCTACTCATCCATGCCCGTACGTGGCTTATATCCAACCGCTTCAACCGTCATTGTCTTCAAATTCGACAGAAGCCGTTGTTGAAGGGCCTTCTTTTCATCATCACTGGAGTGGCCCTTCTGGACCCACCGACATCTCAACTTCACAGGTCTTTCCTGTTATTGATATCCATTATCACAGTTGGGAGCAACATTCTCCATTTCCTTCAATGAATGGAGCTGATCAAGCTTCAGTTTCTTCCACAATGAGGTCCACGAGGCCTGATGCGGGTGGTCTACAAAGAGCAGCAGCATCTTTCTTGCACCCGTTCCACCTCGGTCAGGGGTAATTTTTCTTTATGTTTTTTTTTTCAATTCAAAATAAAAAAATATATGGATGAGGGAGAAATTGATCATCCTTTTTCATTGTTCATTTATTTCTTTTTTTTTTAATAACCTGGGTGTCCGAGCCTCTTAGAGCACCCGCCTAATCCCAAGGGCACGTCACCCCAAGTTAGCTCATGCCAAGTCAGTACGGGATATAAATCCCTTGGGTGGCCACAAGGGGCGGATTCGAACTCAGGTCTTTTCGTTGACCGACTAATTTTTCATATTTGATGATTTTTTCAGATCTGGTCCGAGAGCTGGTAGTTCAGTTATCTCCCCATTGGTCCCGCACTTTCCCAGCAATTCTAGGACGCACTCTCGTGTCCATGGGCATCACACATATCATCAGCAACCCATTTTCTCAGGTATCAGAAGATCGGCCACCCAGAGGAGTTCGGCTCCTGTAGTCGCGGCACCATCACCGTCTGATAACGCCAGCTTCTACCCGTTTCCTCTGCCGAGTTCCTCGGGACGGAGCCTGCAAGAAACAGACAATTCAACAGCCAATCGTTTCTACGCCTGGGAAAGAGACCGCTTTGCGCCGTACCCGTTGATCCCTGTCGACCGAGACTCAAACTGGTGGGGGCCGTTCCATCAGGCTTCTGGTGGTTCAGATTCTGGGAACCGTACAGGGTTTTGGCACAGACATGAGCATGGCTTGGAGAGGACATCGTCACAAGGTCGACAAGAGAATGCTTCTCATCAGCCCGCCCATATCACCCGGACGCATCCCTTCATCTGAAACATTTACAGTTACTGAAAACAATGGGATATAAGAATTGGTATTATGCTCCGAGCGTAAATCCCCGATGGCATTTGTCCCATCGGGATGACCCTTATAAACTGGAAACGATATTTTGGCGGTGAGGTTGTTTGAGAGATGGAAGTATAATCTTTCCATAAAATCTTACTGAAATGGTGTTGGCAGGCTTGTTCTCCAAGTCCTTTTCGCAATTAAGGTGTGTGGATTTATATTTGAATCAAGGATTAATGGGGCATGGCAGTCCCAATTTTAAGCCAAGTGGCCTATCTTTTTGGCAATGGAATTCATCGTAAATTACCATGGACCCAACAATCACTCTCATTGGAGGATTTAAACCATCCGATCTATGCACTCTAGTATGGATAGTTGGGTATGTTTTGTCAATTGTTACAGTGAACTAATCGGACTCTTTAGCTAAGACTTGCCGTTGATGTGCTGCTAGTTGGATACTTGGATTGACAAAAGATGTGTGCCACATGGTGTAAGAAAGGGGCTGTGATGGCCCTAATCTGTGTTTTAGCTGTTAGCTGGGCTTTTAACTCAACAATTATGACGAAAACTGACTTCGACAGATGTCAGGTTTCTAGGAGTCTAATAACTTGACAATTTTTTTATGAAGTCAATTTTTTGACAGTATTCAGTAGCTACGAGTAGGGGGTCTTAGTGGACCTGGTTTGGTTCGGGTCGGGCTCAAATGGGCCAATTTTGATTGGGCTTCTTAAAGTTAGCCCATATTGGGCTCAATTATTAATTGGGCTGGACCAACCCAACCCATTTATGAATCACGCTTTCCTTAGCCCATACCAGCCCATGTCGGGTCAATTTCTAAAAGAAATAAATTCAATTCATGGAGCCCGGCTGAGTTCAGGTTGGGCTTAAACAAGATGATTTCTAATTGGGCTTTTGGAACTGGTCCATATCCGACTTGACTTACTAATCGGGCTGGGTTGGATTGGATTGGATTGGGCCATGCTGGCTCAGCCCATCTATACATTGGGCCTACCCACCTAACTTAGCTTATATCTGACCCATTGAGACCCCTTGCTACAAGGCCATTCATAACTTATGATACGATAATTTTTTGGATGTCATTAAAGAGTAGATCCTATATGTTTTTTACTTAGATCAGCTTATTGACTAAGCAATCTGGGAGGGGACCCGCACACACACTAGTAGATCTTAAAGACTAGGGTACCTCTATTAGCGCCCATCCAATATCTTAAAGCACCTACGTGTGCGACCCCTTTGAAACCATTGATTGCTTCGGCTTAGACGATATGGATTGTGTTTCACCCCAATATTCCACACAATGGATCTTGAGATCATATCGCACCTATCATATAGTCAGTTTTTATTCCACATGTCCCAAGTCTCCAAAACATTTCCCTTAAATCATATGGCACACATCACACTCAAACATAATTTTAGAGTCATTTTTTGGGGATCTGTGACATGCAGAATAAAAAATTGACCGTATGATACGTGTGGAATGGTCTCAAGATTCATTGTTGGGAAGATCGGGGTGAAACACGATATCCATCATTTGATAACAAACAATCTATGATTTTGAAGGGTTTTCCGACGTGAGCGCTTTCAGAGATTGTGTGGGGGCAAATAGAGTTAGCCTAATGACTATTTGAGTTATTTTTTTTCTGGAACTCGGAAGCCAAATATATGATTAGTTTTAAAAGTAGAGAACCGCTGGGTCCTCCTAAAAGGACTTGATCATCACCCTTGATTCTAAGAGGTTGCTCTATCTTAAATTATTTATTTATTTATTTATTAAGTTGATATTAGGTAAGCGGCTGAGTGCCATATGATTTTGTTCCCGGGTCACTTGACACAAGACATGTAATTTCATCATGTGTGCAATTTGAGTTGAAGACTAGTCTAAAGATCTTGTATCGCAAATTAGGACAACAAAATATCTTTAATTCAAAGCAATCAACACCTTTAAATTTAATGATAACAATAATTCATATGGTTATTATTAATTTTGAAAGGTGTTGACTGCTTTGACTCACACAAAGGAGATATTTTTGTCTCAATCTTTTACATCTAAGATCTTTAAATCATGTTCTTCAAATCACATGACATACAATAAAACTATATAACACGGGTCCAGAAAGTTTGATTGGTGAACCAAGTCACCTGGCACTCGTCCGGCTTACCTAACGTTGAATGGGTATTGCCAAAATAATTAATAAATATAAAAATCGTCAAAATAAAAAATAGGAACACAATAGATTAGAGGCGCGTTTTTGCTCTCTTTGAAAGAATGTTCGTTTCAGTGTAAAGGGGCGATATTACATGGAAAACTTGTAATATCACCCCAATGGCTTGATTTTTTATAGCAAGGGTTGTTCATTTTACTGTATTTCCTTGTGGATTGTGCCACCAAAAGTACCTGCAATTTTTTTGACTTCCGAAGGGTATGACTCATAAAACTAAAATATTGCTTGCAAAAATATTAACGGACATAATAATGGCTCTATTTTTTTATAAAAAGTAAAGTTTACAAGCTTATTTTATGATGAAATAAACATGTTTTTTACATGAGAAAAAGTAAATTTACATGTAATCAAATCAGCATAATTTTACAGAAAAAGTGAATTTTACGAGAAAGCCTTTACGATGAGCCGAACATACCTTGAGTCTTCGCCTCCTCCCGCTCTGGTCCGCATCAAGATATGACAAGGAAGACTAAAGGATATAACCAACTTAATCAAATGTTGCATTCGATGAATCGACTTGCTGTATCAAAGCCATTGCGTGCTCTGTCACAAAATTCTCCAAAGTAATCAAATGTTTCTAAAATTCTCCAAATAGGTGGTCTACTAAACTTTTTGTCAAACATTCGGTTGATTTGTTTATTACTTTTTAGTTTTTTGTATGATTGGAAATTGTTAATACATGCAGATTATATAATATATTTATTTTATTATGAGGCCTGAGACTAGGGGTTCAAACCCAGCTCGGGGCGTTGGGTTCGAATTAGGTGTGGTCCACGAGACATTCATCTAAGGGATTGGGTTTTACAGCAACTTGCCTAAGGTCAATGAAAGGCCACCCAAAATTTTGCACAGTAGTCAAACTTTGACCACTAAATTATTTTGATTTTTTTTTATAAATCACATGTCACATGACACATGACACATGATACCAAAACGGATGTTATTTTGGAATCATGTACCACATGAGATGTGATCTAGGGTTGGAACCAAGGCCCCCATTATTATGGGTTCAGACTCATTGTCCCATTTGCCTTTTAGTATTTGAAGATATCAGTTTTAACTTTTAATAAGTAAACATATAATTCTATAAACTATAATAAGTTGTCATTACCAAAATATTTTTTCTAAATTTTCGCGTGAATATATTCAAATTAAACCAAAATACACCTCATCAAATGATTGTGGATCGGATCTTGCTACTATGCTCTTACCCAACTGCGTGATGAATTTATCATCTCATATATCCAAGTGGCAGACAAAATTATTCTAATCAAAGAATGCTAACCATCCGATCAAAAGAACTTTTTAAGTGTATTGTTTCCCTTATTTAATAACTCTTTAGTTGGTTTTTTAGTGTATTGTTTCCCTTATTTAATATCAAAGAATGCTAACCATCCGATCAGAAGATCAAGATCGTCCAACAAGGATCTAAATGGTAGCCCAACCGAGTAGCATTTAGTCCCACATCGGTAAGGCAAGAAAAGCACCCAGGGAGGCCAGATATAAAATTCCTCAAGCATTTGATCTGTAAATTACGCAGGCGTGTGGTGATCACAAAGCGAACTATTCTTTCGCCTTTTACTAAAGAATACCGTGTGACCGCCACTCAAAGCGGCATACGCCTATTTTTGGAAGGGTTTTCTTTATGAAAGACCCTACAATTTAAGACTAAAGCATCCTACTCTAATTCACTGTCACGTGGCATTTAATCATATAATGTCTCTAAATTAGTGTCACGTGGCAGGCAATCATATACTCCGCGTCTCATGTATCTTTTTTCTGGGTTTTTTTTATGGCAAATACCCCTTATCTTACGCTGAAATTGCATTTTTTGGATTTTTTTTTGGCAAATACCTCGTGTGCAGTTAGATCATTTCTTGGATTTAATGACGCCTTTATCATCAGTGAACATTATATATAAAATTGTCATTGTATTTTTTTTATTTGATCAAATTTTAAACTATGGATAAGCATTTGATCATGTCCAATTTTTTTGGGTGGAACATAATTGGTCCCCTCTAAGTTGCCATATCACCCGATTTTTGGATTGTGTGTCACATGGCGCTCACTTGACTCGTGGGTAGTGTATCACCCGATTTTACCTATGGGTCGGGCCACTGGCTATATATATATATATATATATATATATATATATATGGGAGCCGGTTAGGTCCTCCAAGATCCACGTGGCACCCAAAATAGTGTTTGGGTGCCATATGGAGCACAAGTCGACGGCATAGATTAATATTAAAAAAAAAATTAAATTTTTTTTTAAACCCACAAAATGATCTAAGCAATGCACCCGAGCTCCATGTGGCATCGAAACAATATTTTGGGTGCCACGTGGAGCTACACATGGAAGCTTGGAGGATGGTGACCGTCCTCCCATGGAGGACGAAGGCCTTTTCCTATATATATATATATGTAGTTAAGGGATCCCTATATTAGAGGTTTTAGCATTTGAACGTTACACTAATGCCCGGATCACATGCCACGTGATCAAATATTGAGTTCCGCCTAACAACTTGGTATATTAATTTTTTGATATATTTGACCATTTTTTGGACGGTGGATAAGATATTTTATCAAATTTTGTGGGGGATGAATGTGATCGATCTTGTATATGTTACCTCGGCACTAGATCTTCAGATTAGGTGCCACTTGGCATCCAAATGAACCTGATCCGTGGCCAGTGAGGTCAGTGACCTGACCCATGACTCACACTAACTCAGTCGAGACTCGATCCATTGAAAATTTTATTAACCAATTATCTTATAAAGATTATAAAATTATATACATAGAGCCGGGATGCTACTAACGAGGGTAGCATTTTATTTTTTTGATAACCTGGGTATCCGAGCCTCTTAGAGCACCAGCCTAATCCCAAGGACACATGCGCACTCCAAATTCAACACATACTAGGTCAGCACAGGATATAAATCCCTAGGGTGGCTTCAAGGGAGAAGGAGATTCGAACTCAGGTCTCCTGCTTTTGGAAGCAGGTACCTGGCCAGCTCGCCTAACCCCTTGAGGTTACGGGGGTAGCATTTTAGCGTTACCCACGAGCCAAGTGAGCTTCATGTGGCACCCAAACCGAATATCGGGTGACACAACAACTTAGAGGAGATTAATCATGTTCCACCCAAAAATTTGGGCAGGATCTAATGCTTGTCCACCGTTAAAAATTTGGTCAAAGTTGGAAAAAATACAATAATAGTTTTATAAATAATATTCCCTAAGGGTAACTGCGTCATTCAATCGAAGAAATAGCGCCTAGTTAACTGCCGTTTAATGACATGGGTACATGTAAAGGAAACATAAAAATAGGGGGTGCAGTGTAAATATGCATAATTGGAGAGTTTTTATACAATTTTAGCATAACACGGGGGTGGTTTGCAAAAACCCTTTTCTGGGATGTGCGCTATGTGAAATAAAAACTGACCGTTTGATAGTATGCCCATGATCTCAAGATCCATCGTGTGAAAGAGTGGGACAAAAAATGATCTCCATCATTTGATTGAAAGCCATCAATGGGTTTTTCAACATGGGTGAACTCAAAGATTCAATGTAATTTCTTGTATTTTGGTTCTTAAATATTACCCACAATATTTTTTACTTACGAAATTTTCATTTCTTGCATGTAAAATCTGCAACGGTCACTTGATATTACTTAAAGTGTACCAATTAAAAGTAAATGGGTACCTTTATTTACATCCAATGAAATTGCAACCTCAACCCATCTCTTTTAGCCGGCAGATATTGACCGCCTTGTAATCAGATGATGGAGATTGTTTCTCATATCAATTTTCTACAATAAATCTTTAGATCATGGGCGTACCATCAGACGGCCACTTTTTTATTCCACGTGATACAAATCCCAAAAAGTGACCCTAAAGTCAAGTTTGAGCATGATATATGCCACATAATTTTAGGGTGACTTTTTAGGATGTGTACCACATGGAATAGAAAATTGACTATATGATGAAATATCCATGATCTGAAGATCCGTTGTGTGGAATATTGACGCAAAAAATGATCTCTTTCGTCTAATTTAAAGGTAGTCAACGTATGCCGACCGGAGGAGTTAGGGTAAAGTTATAGTCGTATATTACACAAGCCGTTCACTTTAGTATAAAATGAATAGTAGCCCATAAAATTGATTTTATATCCTTTTTACCATGAAGTGAACAACCATTTTAAATTGTACTTTACTACAAATAAAGTAGATATTATAGGAGAAGGGATTACCTTGAAATGGGCGTGCCCCCATTCATTTTTAGTGATGGATTTCACTAGTTCTTGTATGTGTCTATGTGCGCACAAGTTAGGTTCTCTTTTGAAATCCAATATTGCACACAATTGCTGTTAGTAAAGCAAGTGTAGCAACAATTCGCAGGTAACGGGGTATCCGAACTCTTACGGTACCAACTATGTCCCCGGGTACGTGCAACAACCCCACAACACACATTCCAGCTAATAGAGATAAATCTCTGCGAGTGGCCAACAAGGGCTGAGATTATAACTCAGAACCTCCGCTTCTTGAGGCAGACAACACTAGCATGCAAGCCCTAGCTACAAAGCACCACACTGCTAAAGATTGTTTAAGTAACTGGCGAGGCACTCACTTTGATTGGTTCAGAGGGACCACCATGGCTCCTCTCTTCTCGAAAATCTATATATCCCTTATCAATATATGGACAACTATTTCTCGAAAGCAGGTTTAGGTTCGACCTCAATGGGAAACGGAGCACTTAACGACGAGCATTGCGTTATATATGCATTCTTTTTTTTTTTTTAAAAAAAGACAGCTTCTGTGACTTTGCTAACCATTAGGCTATCACCGTCATCGACTTCAAATTGAAGTTTTTCTCCTTGAAACTCCTCTACTACTTCACCTTCAACTAGATTTACTCTATTTACGGCACGATGTGCTCATGTTTCACCACTCTTAAATATGCACCGATGCTACCAATGTGATAAATGAGTATATATGATGCATCTACAAATTTCTCTCTCAATGGCATGATAATTCATCGGGCACTTAGCGAAAAGAAGATTCATGTTATAAAAGTTTGGCACTATTATACTACTTCAAAAACTTTTGCGTAATTAAGATTGTACGGATTTTCTGGGTTCAAAATTTTGAGTATTCACGGATTTCAAATTAGTATTCACGGATTTCAAGGATACTGGAATAGGGTGTATCCTGATTATGCAAAAAAATTTCGTTTCGGTATATTACTGCAAAACTTTATATTCCCAATCCTGCTTTGCTAATTATGCCTTACTCATTCTATCGCGGAATTGTTATCTTCTTTTGCTCAAGACCAATGTATATCCGTTCGTAGATGAACCAATTATGTCGCTGATATTTTGTCAAAGTTTAGTTTGAACTCTGAGTTTGATCATGTTTGGGTGGAAGATATTCCACTACCAATTGTTGATGTTGTAATTGTTGAGTTTTAATCAATGAAATCTTCTAATTATAAAAAAAATAAGGTACGAGGGAATTTTTTTTATATTTAAAATTAGGCCCTCCAAACTTTTTAATAAGTCCCCAATTTATTTTAAAGGCCCCCATATTTTTAATAAAGCAGCCACCGAAAACTTCGAGTACCAAAAACGCCTAACTATCGCGCACTATATTTCAGAGAGACATCTCTCAACATGGGTTGCGGTATTGTATGGTGCTACACACCAATATTAAGGTGTATAGGCCCTAATATATTTAATGAAAATAAAATTAACTAATATATTGTGCCTAAAGAGGTTTGGACTTAGGACCTAGGTGTCTCAAAGAAATTACTCAAACACTATAACACTATATTAAATAGTGTAAAAAATTAAAAAATTTTAAATATAGTATAATGGCTCCTGATCGACTTTTAAATACCAAATGATACTTAAATGATCTACTACCACTAAATTAGAATTTGTCATCTCACACCATTGAAGAGAGGTTTCTTAATATGTCATGCAACACTAATTTATGATCAATCTAAATGGTACCGAGGGGCAATCTATCATTGGAAAATGTTATAGCCAAAGAATCATGTCCATAAGTGGATGTTAACCATCCGATAGGGGAGTTTGAATATCAACCATTGGAACTACACACAACGGTTTATATTACAGTGCACAGGTCTGGATGATTAAAACCTCTCAAAAAATTTAATTATTGGGTCCATTGCCTTTCAAGTTATGATCTATCACTTTAACGGTGTGGATTATCCACACATTTAACCCATCAACAGTATACGATCATTTAAGCACCACCATTTTGGTGCTTAAATGACGGTCAGGAAAGTCATTCCCATTATATATATATATATAATTGTTAATAATTGAGAGGGAGCCATCAACAGCTTTTTCGGTTTTTTAATATTTTCAAGGGTTTGTTTGATTTTTTAAGGTTTTCATTTTTTGTCCAGTTTTCTCATCCTGTTCGGCAACCAAAATCGAAATCATACAAAATCCGAATCAATTCGGACTGGTTCGAATCGGCTTTCGGGCCAGTTCAGACTGATTCAGCTTCCTCGATTTTCAATTTTGTTTCAAATTTTGGGTCAAATACTCAAACCTTGCATCCCTAACTTTATCCGTAACTCGAGATGCAAGCGAAAATATAGTAAGGAAGAAAGTAAAAGGTGTTTCCATCTTTCAAGGAAGACAGTTTCTGGTGGCAAAGAATTGTATTCTCTATTTCCTTTATAAACCGTAGTTGCTAATTGACAAAGAAGAAAGAGTTGATCCTCTTTGCAAGAGCTTAATGTCCTCTCTCGCACGATTTGCTGAACCAAGTATGCTATTGATTCACTATGTTTTGGTGTTTTTTTTTTTGGAGGGTGGGAGGGGGTTTGGGTTTGTTTAGGTTATGGCATAGAGATTTTGCTGAGATAATGGCTCGGTACGGTTTTGTTTAGTTTATGTTTTCTTTGAAAAATTAGGGTATATTTTATGCTATTATTTGTTAAAAAATGAGGAACAAATTAAGATTTCCTTTTTTTTTTTAAATTGTATTTTTATTTGTAAAAAATGCATGACAAGAGACCCGAAAAAACCCGGAGATCTCATGCCATCACCATAGACATTGCGATCTAAAAAATGGAACCTCCCAGAGAAAGCCAGGATAGGAATCTAGGCAACATAGGAAACCCAAAAAAGGGAAAAACCTACGGAAGGCGAGGAAACAGGGATGGCCGAGAAAAAACATCCTACAATCCAACAAAAATAGCAAAATCCCAACCCTGATTACAAAACATTAATAAGAGATAAAAGATACTCCCAACCCCGACAACAAAAAATTAAGATTTCCTTTGAAAATTAAAAAAAACAAATTATTTAAATATACTAAGCTCCATTTCAAAATTTCGTCATAAGCCCCCAAAATCTCAGTGCCGGCCCTGATTACGCCACCCTTGAGGAATGAGCCTTGGTTTGGGGCTCTGCTTTAATACTCAATTATTAAGTTAGTATTTTAAATTTGGACTTAGGTTAATTATCAGTTAGTGTAGAGTTACGCTAGTGCATTAGTGTTTTACATTTGAAATTAAGTTATTACTTAATTAAGTCCAAGACAGATTCCACGAGAGTGGAAGCAGCTCAAACCACCCTAGTGATCTTTTATCTTTTCTTTTTATTTGGTTCCAGTTACTCTCTATATTTGTTTCCCTTTCCTGCTTTGGGTTTTATATGTTTTCTGGTTTTTACTCATAACGCGTTCTTTGATCTGTTGTAACTTCGTTGGAATCTAATGACATGTAGCAATTTAATTTGAATCTAAAAAATTCTTTATTAGGAGAGAATGGGAAAGATTATCAGTTAATCACTTATAAGAGTGTTAAATGTTGAAGAACACATGTTTAGCAATAATTCAACCCTTTATAAGTTAGATAGGATACTTAACGAAAAATGTTAAAAAATAATAATAAAAAAAGATCTTAGTCTTCTCGGCTACGGCTATTCTCACTCATTTAATTTAATGGTAACTACCACACCTTTTTTCCAAAAACATCGTCTGATTTGAATTACACGAAGGAGATCGTTTTTGGGTCCAATCTTCCACACAATAGATCTTAAGATCATGGCGCACCTATCAGACGGTCAGATGTTGATTCCACATGGCACACGTCCTAAAAAGTGAGGGTCAACTCCTTTTCCCATGATCTAGGTCACTTTTGGGGATGTGTCTCATGTGGAATCAATATCTGACCGTCTGATAGGCGCGCCATGATCGTAAGAGCTATCGTGAAAAAGATTGGAACAAAAAATAATTATCTAATTCAAATCAGTCAATGATTTTATCCGTAAAAAAACTGTGTGATTACTTGCTATTAAACGGGTGAAAATAGCCATACACAATATCCTCAAATGCTTAAAAAACATGACTCCCCAAAAATAACGTTAAACTAAGTATTTATATCAACCTCAAACATAAAAATAACTTGATCCTTGCCCAAACTCTAAAACTGAAATAAAATAGAAAAAATTAGAAAAACAACCTTGAAAAATAAATTTTTTAGCAAAAAAGTTCAGAATTTAAACGGTTTTAACAAAATAATGCTTTCGCGATTTTTTGAAATTTAGAGATCCATGAGATCTCAAATCCTCATTATAAAAGTAATGCTTTTACGGATCACATCTTCAAAAAATTGTGCAAGCATTGTTTTTTTTAAACGTTTAAGTTTTGAAATTTTTTGCTAAAATGTTTATTTTTTAAGATTATTTTTCTAAAGTGTCCAAAATAATTATCTACCATAAAATGGAAATACCTAAGTTCTCCCCTTGAAATTGGCTTTTGAGGATGCAAACATGTTCTTCAATAGAGGAGAATACTGTGTAGCATTGGAGAGTTCCTTATATGGATGAAACACTGTTGAGGGTATTTTGGTCAGTTAAAGAGATAGGCATTAGTAGGTCATTTGTCTTGCTAAGGGGTAGCTTAGTTGGTAAGGCCGTGGGTTTGCTCCCCATAGGTCGCCAGTTCGAGTCCCCGTAGGGCCACTGGAGTATTACCAGGTCGTTAGCTCCAGGGCCCCGTAGATTAGTCGAGGTGCGCGTAAGCTAGCCCGGACACCACGGTTATAAAAAAAATAAAAAAATTTGTCTTGCTAAGGGCACTTTTGTAACTATGTAACATATGTTATTATTGTAGGAATCATAGTGATCACGTAGGTACGAAAATAAAACATCTTAATTTCGATAATTTCGGGAATATTGCAAAAATTAATAATAATAATTATTATTATAAAAAATATATGTCGCGACAAAACATGGGTTTTAAATAGGTAAAATGGGTTTCAAAAGTATTTTTCGGATAAAATGGGTTTAAATAGGTTTTTCGAGAAAAAAAAATTGGGAATTTTTCTAAAAACATTTTTCGGAGTATGTTTTTCAAAAAAATGTGTGTTCGGTTACTATGATAGGGATAGAGCAACATAGCTCTAACCCAATTTCTCATCTTCTCTTCCAAGGATCAAAATTTAGGCTTTTGTTTCGATTTATCAACTGATAATTTCAAATTTTAGACCGATAATTTGCTACTTTAGGTGATAATTTCAAAATTTGCCACTTGTGTGTTTTCAGCCAATAATTTCAAATTTTCAACCGATTTTGGGCAAATTATCACCAAAACATGTTCTCTTCCTCTTCCACTGCTCTTTCACCTTATCATTCTCGAATTCTAAAGCCTAACTACATATCAACCTACAAACTCAAGTTGGTATCGGAGCATCTCGATCCTCAACCCTTGTTTTTTCCTATGAGGTAGCCAAAAAACAGGGAACAAAAAAGGAAGGGGTTTCACGATTTTTTAGGTCCCAGGTACTCTAGAGGCGACAGAGCGACATAAGATAATTGTTGTATTGGTTTTGTGAGTTTTTTAGATCTGGACGAGATTTGATAAGAAAATATCTGAGTCTATATTTTATGCATCTAAAGCTTGTGGTAAACCTACAACAGACTCTGGTGGTTTTTCAGGTGTTCTCCGGCATTTGGTGATTCATCTGGCTGTTAAGCGGGATTTTGGCTTGTTTTTGTTGTGTTTTGAGCCGTGCTTGCGGATTTTTTGCCAAGTGTTTGAATCATTGAGCTCTCATTGATTCGGTTGCACGCAATCTTATTTGGTGTTTATGATGATGGATGAAACTAACCAAATTTAAGGCAGCTCTGGCATGACCCAAGATAATCAAAACCCAATTTAATCACCATTTGATTCGATGGAACACCACAGTCGGATAAGAGGAAATCGAATAACATATTAGCTTTCAACAAGAAAAGAACATAAATAAAAGATAAAAATAAAACTTTTCTCCTGTTCATATATATATATATATATATATATATATATATATATATATATAGTTCAACAAAACAACTCAACTCTACAACCTGACTATTGATATAAATAGTATTAAAAATAACTTACTACATTGGTTTAAGGACAATAGATCATTCTAATTGTTCAGAGAATAAAGTTCATAAATCAAGATTTCCTCAAACTTGATTGATTTTGTGGACCAAATTTTAAGAGATGTCAGCAAAATGTGTAATTTATTTTGCGGTAATTCAAGATTGCTTACGTCCTTACAACACTATGTCCATCAATTTTTATAGCGAAAACGGCGAAAAGTATGACTAGTAGAAGATCAGATACTCGACTCAAATCTCTGAAAGATAATCTAGATTGTCGGGACCACATTCTCAATGCATTGAGTGATTCATAAATCTGAAAAGAAAGTCTAAAATCTCTTTATTGTAAATATGAAATGACACAAGTGAATCGATTTATCTCTTTACCGTTAGGTGAAAGACACAAAATCAGATATCTTCAGCTTCATCTTAACTTTTTTCTATAAATAGAGATAAAATCTCCATTAAAAAGACACATGACACAAGAAATAATATCTCTTTCTCCATTTAAGAATCTTTTTGTGTATAAAAAAATCTATGTGACAGGTTATTTTTCTAGAAAGTGCAATCTAGAAAAGAACATACGGTTCTTAACAAAATTGGGCTCTGTTGTATCTTGAAAGTAGATTCGCTGGGAACCCAATTACATCTTCATTTATTCGACGGAGTGGGAGCATCTATTGTCATCTTCCAATGCGCAAAAGATTAATAATAACAACACTGGCCCCAGTCATGGATTACAACCAGAATTACTATAATATATATTGTATATTAAAGAAACTTTTACCACAGCCTCTTCCAACCATGAAAGTTTTCAAGAAGTCTGGTCAGCACCTCTTTCATCCGCAGTAATGGTTAAAACCACTGTTAGCCAACACATATGCTTGCAAGTAACAAATTCTGGCAGTTATAAAATTTAATAGACCACCAACGTGCACTCAGAATCTTAAATGTCAAGCTGCTTCACTAACACTTTCAAAAAAATAAATCCAAATTTGTTTGAAATCATTGTCAAAAGAGTACCATTAAATTCGCCACCCATCTTTGAGTTTTACCCGGGCCGAAACCTATTGACTGCTCTGAATCAGACGATGGAGATCGTTTTTCGTCCCAATCATTAACACGATGGATCTCGACTCTTGAGATCATAGGCATACAATCGGACTTTCAGTTTTTTTATTTAAGCAGCACACATCCCAGAATAGTGACCTTAAAATCAAGTTTGAGTGTGATGAGTTCCACATGATGTTAAGGCCATTTTCTAGGATGTGTGCCACATGAAATTCAAAACTGACTATGCCCATGATCTCAAGATCCATCGCGTGAAAGATTGGGACGAAAAATGATCTCCATCATTTGATTCAAAGAAGTGACTGGGTTTCAAAGTGGGTTAACTCAAAAGATTCGGGAGACGAATTTAAAAGAACCCTTATTGAAATGGTGTTTGAGAAATCATAGCTGAAACTGATAAAGAGATAGATAAGTAATGCATCTATTACTTAAAATAACTAGACAAGCTATTGAGATTAATTTTATAGCTAACAGCACGAATACCATGTATTTTTTCCCCAACTAGTCTCGTCGTAGTTAGTTGTGGGAGAGATACAAACATAGATATATAACCACCTAGCCAGAGTCAGATTTGTACTCATAAAAAATCCTTAAGCATTTCATTAATGCTTTATGGATGAATAGGTATTCTGATTAAATCAGAAAAAAAAAAAAAAAAATAGAAAATCAGATTTAGAACAAAGCAGATCTACATAATTTGAATTTACCGTCATAATACAGACTTTCCGATCTATAATTGCACACAAATTCTGGATTAGTAAAAATCAGATTTGAATGTGACCAGAATCAGAGTAACCAGCTAATAGATCATTATATGCATAGAGTAGGCTGTAATCAGCTTATCTGGAATCAACCATCAGGATCAGTTTTTTGGGTTTTAGAAACCAAATCAGCTCTACAAGGTAATAACATGACATTTATAAATAAATAAAAGAGAACTCATATAAGCTATTTAGAAAATCTGGCTTATTTTAAATAAAAACCGGTTAAAAGTACCATGTATGATCAGATTTATTTCAAGGCAGCTCTAACCCTCATTTCCTCTCTTCTCTTCTTCTTCTATCCCTTCTCCCCCCCTCCCCCCCACCTATCACTAAATCTTAATTAGATATCAACCTACAACTCAACTCGTAGTAGTCAATAAGTATTATCTTATGTCCAGGTACCCACTGCAGGAGACCTAATCATATATAGTTACTACTTATGCATTTGAAATGCAAATTAATACATTTTTGTTATAATTTATGTTATAGACTGAAGACTAATACATTAATATATTAACTAACATGAGAACATGACTAGATGAGCAATTTGAATTTGGCATTATAGCAAGGTAATTTATTACCATCATGCCATATAAATGGAAGTAAAATGCCGCAATTTATGTTATAAATTGCAAATTAATGCAATAAGTCATTAACCAACAATCTAACATGAAACATGACTAAATGACCCATTTCAACATGTAATCCATACTTTATACTTCATAGTTCATAGTCATATAAATGGAAAATTCAAATTTTGAAATAACATACTGAAATTTAGAGTCACATAGAATTTCATGTATTTGGGGATTTTATATTAAAAATCCAATTCTTTTTAAATAAAAAAAATAACACTACTTCATTGAAAAAAAAAAAAAAAGCTTGAGAGATTATCCATTCATGATCAACAAATCATACATGTATTTATGTGATTTGAATCAATGTATTGAACAAATCATGCACTAATTAAAATATCATACAAAAAAAAAAAAAATAATAACACTATACATATATACTCACCTAGCTAGAATAGATCAAGTAGATTATTGCTTCGAAGATCCATTGATTTGGTGAAAAATGAGATCTAAGAGCCTAGGAGAGGGAGATTGATTACTAAAGGAGAAAAAGAATGAGTCTTCATCTTGGAAATGAGAAAATAAGGGAGGAGAGATAAGAGAGACGAGCCTTTTTAGCTAAAAAAATGGTTCACGTGTGAAACCGTAGCTGTCTTAACGAGCATCCTCAAAAAACAAAAAAGCTGTCTTAATGAGACATTCAAATTCTCGCCGAGACAGCCACTGTATTGGACGATACACCATACATCTCGCTGAGACGTATCACGTATCATCCGATGCACTGAATGTTTTTATTCTGGGCAGAGACTCAGGTATTTATTGTCCCGGCCCCTCAATGCAATTGTCGTCCGAGATTTTAAACCATGATTTGGGGTCGGCGAGTTCTATTTCTCTACTCATTTCTGTTCAGAAAAGTCTGTTCATAACTTCGCAATCATTCATATCACTTCTCACTACTTCTCTCCAGGTCTTCACTGTTCTTGCTCTTCTCCTATTTCGTTGTGCTTGTAATGTCATACTCTAAATGTCCATGTAACAGTGATATAATGTACATTTGATTATCATATACTATTGCTATATTACGTCATAGAATACCAAAATATGTATGTGTGTGTGTGTGT
The DNA here is from genome assembly GCA_021018995.1 of Chloranthus sessilifolius. Lineage (NCBI taxonomy): Eukaryota > Viridiplantae > Streptophyta > Magnoliopsida > Chloranthales > Chloranthaceae > Chloranthus > Chloranthus sessilifolius. The sequence goes on along the minus strand of CM037588.1, from coordinate 2,543,826 downwards.
GTTAATAAGAAACAATGGGGCATTTTGCTGCCTTTTTTGGGGGGGAGAAGGCTGTGGGTAGCTGCTCTATACTTTTGGCCGCCCCACTGCCAGGCTTTTTTCTTCTGTTCCCACTCCTAGCAGTCCAGATTGTATCTTCTCACTTTTTGCACTTGTTTAATGATTTTCTTTGTTACCGGTAAAAAAAAAGTGAAAATAAAAGGTGCAACCTAACATATTCGCACTGTACACCAAGTTGTCGTAAATTTTTCCATGTTTGGAGAATCAACCATGAATATCCGTGTTTCACACAACCACACAACGAAACACAGGGTTGCTTGTGTTCCCAATATCAAGAAACATAGCCATAGTCATAATATAGCTGCATCCCTGAATAAAATGGAAAATACAACAGAAGTGTTTTGCCATCTGTGGTGCTGAGCAAGCAAATCACATACAAAAATCATTACAAAATAAATTAGAAATTAAAAACTCTAAGGGGCTGTTTGGATATAGGGAATACATGGTAAAACATAGTGAGGTAAAATGCTTTACCATGGATTCATTTGTTTGGGTGTTTTTACGGGTGGTAAATGTATTACCCCTATTTACCACAAAACACCAAAACATATTATGACCTCCCCCCTCGAGAATAGGGGAGAAACGTAGTATTCCTGCAAGTTAGGAATATGTGGTAAAAAATCAACAACTTTACCATGTTCTATCCAAACTGACCCTAAAGGTGCCATCCAGACTCAATCAAGCCACATATACTATCATATAACTTAGAAATTTACAGCATTCATTCTTTTACAAGTTAAAAATTGCAGCTTTTACAAGCATTGCTAAAAATCTGGATAATTATCAGTTTATTATGCTAACGATATGTATAGAGAAACTGACATGAACGAAGACTAATGCAAAAAAAAAATTAAAAAATGGGTCCACCATTCTCTATTTTGTTTTATGAAATTTAGTCCACTATTTTGGTCAACGTAGGCAGCTGGATCCATTAAAGAGGAAAGTAATTTCAGTAGCAAGTTAAAATAATGCAAAAAAAACTAAGTATTTAAGGGATGCTCACCTGTAACCAGGCATAAGAACAGTCACGTTAACTTGATCAAGGCCAACTTATGTCACAGTTACCAAATTAACACTAACCCCAACAAACTATGAATTGATTCAAGCTAACCCATTAGCAAATTCTAGCGAATCCAGGTTACTTTCTCCTGATTTCAATCAGTTAGTATCAAGCTGTGAACCATGATATGGAATTGAACCGCTAAGCAGATAACTATAATCTGCATGCTTGCTTCTTTGTATCTTATATTTCCAAAGAATAAGCTACAGATTAAAACACCAATGATCTACAAACTAATATAACAATCGCAAGGCAATCTAAAAGAAAGGGAGGAGAGGAAAAAAGAGTGAAACGCATCATCAATTTTACAATATATATCCATATATCACATTATCATAATTCACACCAAGGTTTAAAAACTTGTTATCAGGGGTGATATCCGCCAACATCCAGGCCAACAAGTATACCTGACAACAATATCAAGGGATCAAGGTATCAATAGCAGGCATCGGTCCATCTTCGGCCGATACAGATATCATATCGTTGATACCAAATCGGTTTTTTTTTTGAAAAAAATAAAAATAAAAATAAATTTTTATTGGTCAGTATCAGCCATTAGTTACTGAGACAGGATCGGCCTATACTGACCAGCATCGGCCCGATATCAATATCCTCCCGATACCTATATCAGGGTGGCATTGATATCGGTTCTCAACGAAACCGATACCTATCAGTATCAGCCGAGTTTCAATACCAGGCAAAGCATACAAAATCCCTCGGTCGGCTGACAAATCTTAGCGGTATCGGCTGATATTGAACCCATATAGCTAATAAGGATCGGCTGATACCTAACCCCATGTTGCCAATACGTTATCTGCCAATACCATAATATACCTCGTGATTGACATATAGTCAGTGATGGAACTTTGATCATAACCAAATTGAATTACAACTAGCCGATACAAACAACAGATTCCCATGTACTCAAATCAAACCTCAAAACCCATGAAAAAGAATAATTTCTAACTTTAATAAGCATCATAATTAGAACAGATAAAAAAGAAACAAAGAGCCCATAGAAGATCAATCTCATCCCCTTTACTCACAATCAAATACAAAGTCTTTATACGCACAAAAGTAGACATAAATCAACCAAAATCAAACAAAGTACATCAAAAACGTAATTCAAGAACTAAAAAACATGGAAAGAGGCAACCTCAATCTTCTTAAGTATACAATGGCCTCTCCGTCCACGCCCCCGAAACGTGCCCATTCTCGCAAACATAAGCCCGCACAACCGGCTCGCCATCATCATGGTACCCATAAACCCTCCGCAAACAAAAGGCTGAATGCAGATCCCAAGTCTCCTTACATGAACAAAAAGCACAATCCAACGCAATCTTACCCCGGTTTGCATCTTTTATTGCCCTCCAAACCCTCGAACGCTTGAAATTTTTAAAAACACCCCTAAAAAGCATGTAATTACGCTTCTCCTCATTGTGTATGCACCCAGGCCAATCACAAATGTACAAACAATCTCCCCTGAACCGGCTTGCGAGAAGCTTATTCCCCTGCTCCCTACTCAAATTCCAAACCCTAGAAGCTAAATGTGATCCCACAGGTCCACATTGTTTACTCCTCATAGTAGTAACACTAAAACTACTGCTTGAATCACCGACAACTGGTTCAACCCCATCCATTTCAGTGCCACAAGACTCAGAGTTATCGTACAGCGTGTCGAAATAAAGATCATCAAAAAGCGACCAACGGCATTCATAGGATGGTGAAGCAGCATTTACCGGATTAACCAAAGTGGGTTGAGGCGGAGGTGCGGGGTGGGCGAGCGTGTTCCCATAACTCTCGTCGGGTCCGATCTCGCGCTCAAGCCCGAAGTCTGAATTTTCCAAAAGGATGCCGGCACGGAGGAGGCCCGGGCAGCAGACGTTGAGCTTGTGTAGGGCGGCCCAGCCGCCTGGTGGGTCGGCCTGGGCGGGGATCGAACCGGAAATGAGGTCAGAAACTACTGTGGGAATCAACTGTGTGCATTTGTTTTTGTAACAGACGGTGTGGATGAGGGCGGAGAATCTTGTGGAGACGGAGGCGAGACAGGCCCAATTCCGGGGGTCGGATTCGACCTTAAGGAAGATGTTGAGGATGATGTCGTCAGAGAGGTGGGAAATACGGGTATCAGCCATTGACTGAGATATTTTGAAGGGAGTCAACTGGGTATAAAGAGTATGGGTTTTGAAGATCTTGGTTTTGTGATCTTCTTTTGTTGTTGGGTACTGTTTGAATTTCGATTTCTCTCTCTTTCTTGGTGTTTTTGGGTATAAATAGATGGGATTCGGTAGATTTTGGTTTTGTGATCTTCTTTTGTTGTTGGGTACTGTTTGAATTTGGGTTTCTGTCTGTCTTTCTTGGTGTATTTTGGGTATGAAGAAATGGGTCTTGTAGATTTTGGTTCTGTGGTCTTCTTTTGTTGTTGGGTACTGTTTGAATTTGGGATTTTCTATCTCCTTTTGGTGTTTTTGTCAAAATGAAGAAATGGGTTTTGTAAAATTTTGGAGTTCTTTGTGATTCTCTTTTTTGCCTTGTGAATTCTCTTTTGATGCCGGATATTGTTTAAAAATCTTCTTTTTTGGTGGTGGGTTGGTTAGGATTTAGGAAGGTTAAGAGAAAAAATGGATTTTTTTTAAAGGGTTTTAGTAAGAGAAGATTTTGAGGTTGAGATCAGAAACTGGCTTGGAAAAACAAGCGAAGAAAATAAAACTAAAAAAATCATGAGATGGGTATCTTTACCTTGCTTTTTGGCCGGTTTTTCGCTTTCTTTAGCTGGGCTCGGGGATTTGAGAACCAATGGACAGGGGAGAGAATTATAGAAAATGATATATTCGAGATGTGAAGATAGGTTCTACTGGTGTGGGGTCTTTTAGATGTGTGGTTGTTGTAAATTGGGGTTTATGTAAATGGTGGACAGGTGGAGAGCTATTAAATGGTGGAGAGTTAGGGTTTTCAGTTTTTTCAGCTTTTTGATTTCAAATGGTAGCCACATGCTGCAGCCTGCAGGGCTCGGAGAGTTTTCTGGCCTGTCGGCCACCGTTTTTATTGATTGTGAGTTTTCAATGGGTTGGGTACCTTTATTTACAATGCAAGATTTTGCCTTCTCAACTCACTTCCTCGTACTTGCTTCAACAGTTGACTGCTTGGAGTATCGTTTTTAGTCCCAGTTTTAAACATAATAATAGATCTTGAGATCGTGAGCTTTTATCTAATTATTTAGATTTTGATTTCACATAGCATACGTTTCAAAAAATATATATATATTATCAATAAATATTAAATATGTTTATCTAATTATTTTTTGGGATGTGTGTCATCTAAAATACATACATGACATTGAGATATTAGCTCATGATCTTAATACCTATTGTGTCAAAAATTAAAAAGGGAAACCATCTTGCTCATCTAATTAAAAGCATGTGAAATATGGGCCGAGAAGGAAGAACCTAGGTTTGGAAGTGAAAGTACATTAATGGATTGCATTCAATATACGAGATCCATGAAATCTTGTGTTGGTCAACTGTTGACAGTGTGGATGGACTGGCATTGATCCGTATACCACCGGCGGTACACAACCCGTTTACCTAAACCAAACTTTTCTTGTGGCTTTCCTTTCTCCACTTTTGGGCATCATTGTAGTAGGTGGTAAGGAAATGACGGTAAGGAGATGGACACGAGGCTAGGGCATGTCTTAGGGGTATTTTTGGAATAAAATGTGTAACACTTGGCTTAAAGTAAGAGTTGATGATAGGTACCTAATCCAAGAACCGACTCCTGGTGCTCGAGTCATCGATTAAGAATATTCAACGGTTCCCTATATAATTAATTAGAGCCACTCACAAATTGCCGATAGTAATTTGAGAGATAGTGAAAATTTGGAAGACTAAATCAGTGAAAGGTGCATCTGCATAAATAATTGTGCATTTTTCGAGATTTTGACCAGAAGTATATTGATCAAAGCACCATTGGGCAGTTCGCCAGTCAGGTACCTAATAACAATTAGGAGTGCAAACAGGTCAGGTTTGGGCAGGTTTAGGGTCAACCAAACCTGTTAATCAGATTCCTCGATTTGAACTTGATCCCACTCGTTAATCTTAAAATGTTGATTTGAACTTGATCCGACCTATGAATCTCGAAATGTTGATACGAATGGCTAAATCTTAGAGCATCTCTAGCAAATTCTCTAAAACACCAAAATCGCTGTTTTAGTGATTGAAAGAGCAAAATATATGCTCGAGCAGATTTCCTATGGGACTGGCCATCTTTGATGAGTCTCACTTCACTCACTATTAATAGCGAATCCTAACCCATTCGCTACGATGGCGAGTCCCACTTCACTTGTTATTAACTAACTCATTTGCTATTAATAAAACACCATTAAATGTCTTTCTCTCTTTCTCTCCTTATTTTTCTTTCTCTTTATTTATCATATATTTTAAATATATTAAAATAGAAATAAAAAATATTATTTGAAAGGAGGAGTAACTAAAATAATTATTCTTGTTAAAAACTTTATTAAAAAGACAACAACTAAAATAGAGAGAGGCTAAAAAACAAAATTTTAGCTATTCAAATTTAAGTTTAGCTACTCTTGTTTGAAGATGCACTTCCTATTTAGACTCGATTACAGCCTCTAATGCCGAGATGCATTTGCTACTTAGACTCGATTACAGCATCTAATGCCAGTCTCCAAATCAATATCTTAGAAGTGGCATTAGGCGACCTTAGTCAGGGTCATTAATGCTGGTGATCAAGTCAACAATGTTGTTGCATACGTGGCGCCATGTTGCACCTAATATGGTGCACAAGGCAATCCTCTACACTCTAGAAGGCACTAGTCCAAAATTTGCTTTGAAACTCTATATCGATCATGAGAATTGGAGCCTGACAATATCAGAAAAAAGGACTGTTAAAACATATTTGGACAAGGGGAAGGGGAAGGTAACTTATCTGGTCCTACCCTAGCTTGTTTTGAAGCAAACCTACACTGGAGCGTTGCACAGTAAGTAGTTGAGTCGGTTGAATTGCAAATGATCAACAGAAGATATTTTTAATGAAGTCACGTTATCGGACGATTCGACACACCAAATTCCGATTCGACACACCAAATTCCCAATCAAAACTCACTCATAAAAGTAGAAGAGAGTACAAACGTTGATATTGTCATGTGGCACCTAATCATATGATCGCTTGTTACATAAAGGAGTAACTCGATAATAATAACTTGTCACGACTCGAAATTCCACTCTATTTTGAGGGTTTAGAATTCTGAGTTATGATCCGCATATATCCCGGATATGTTAAGCGGACATACACTTAATCAGAGAGTTCTCGCACAAAACAAATTCCATGAAAATCATGAAAGCTAATACATAAAGGTGGAAATAAAAACAATCATAAATACTAGAATAAAAGTAATGAATCTGAATAATCCATAAATAAAATAATAATGAAAGTCGGAGATAAATGCGATAAAATGAAATCATAAAATCAATGATAATAATAAGGACCAAATCTACTACCAAGTCTATAATGATTAATATCCGATATTCGGATCAAAATCAGTACCGTAGGCCTCCTGGTACTCAGCTCCGTCACCCTCCCAAGGCTCCTGATACTCAACACCCGCAGGATCAATAAAATTAGCGTCGGCAAAATCTAGATGGTTCGCGTCTACTCCACCAGCGTAATCACCTGCAACTGTTAGATTATCGTGGGATGAGTTTACTCAGTCACATAAACTCAGTGGGATACACCACCAATCCACCCCATACTACTCAGGTGCATCTTGTGAGTAATAAACATAATATCTCAAAGTAGATAACAAGAGAAAGATAAAATCATATGTATATCGTAAAACTCATATCATATCATAAATACAAGACCATGATCTAGACACTCATATCCTAACGTACCTTACCATATCTCATAACATATTATATCATGTCTTATTATCATTCTCGCACATACGTCTGTGCATCGAATAAGCGTAACTAACATACTCGTAAAATCATAAACGACCTGTGCCAGAGCCGCTGCTCGAGCTACCATGGGAGGGTCAACATAGTATCATACCACTATATCATAACGCCCTCGTGTCATGCTCATACTCCACCATCCAGCCAATGGGGAGACATAATGGCCAAAGTCACTCATAACATACTCATACTTATAATCTCTCCCAGATCCTTGCTTGGAAGACGTTGTTGCCCTTACTACGGTGGCACATGAGGAACAGCATATGAGACTTAAGTTCTTTATCTTTTACTTTCTCTGGCGATGTCTTATTATCGTACTCGTATCATAACTTATCTTATCTCATACTCATATCTTATCATACTCTTATACTTAATTCTATGACAAATTATAGTGAGGTAACTTTCTTAATTCACGCTTTTCAAAAAAAGATTTCGTAGTAACGTGGATGTACTTCGTGTGGCAGCCCATACTACTATAGAGGGTTGCATCCGCACATGAAAACTAATATACCGAGTTTCACATGACCGTAAAAGAAATCTCACAACAGCTAAGGCCCAAAGCCCGATTCTCATATCATATCTCATATCTTATCCTCTCGTATTAAAACTCGGGGTGATGGGATCACCGTATATGCCACCGTATACGAAGTTACATTGAATTCACACTCACCCGACTCGTCATGGGTCTCATTCCACCATGAGTTGTAAGGCATGTGAATAAGATGTATTCCTCGCTTCGATACCATCTCAGTGAGTCACTACGCCCAAGCGTAGGTATGATCTCATACACTCTCGTACATATGTCCTAACTTACTCATAACTCATATAATATAATTCAGATGAAAATACAGAAAGTCAGACGTACAAAAAGATTTATATTAGATTATCTTATATTTATATATATACATTTATTTACACACATTCTAATACAACATAGAATAGGATAATTATAAGTGTATTCTCGATAACGGGAAGGTCGGAGTTCGATATTCACGAGGTATCGAATTTCTAGCACTTCGTGTTATCGAAGAGGTCGCGTTGAAGTGATAAATTTATATATAAATATATATATATAATAATTAGATAATTAAATTAAATGGAATTTATAATTATTAAATTATGATTAATCATGATCATCGATCGAAAGACCTTACAATATAATATACACAGAAACTTTGGTCATGAGAATTAGAAAATAACATTAAATTCGAATAGTCTTGAGTCATTTAAAATTGAACTCGACTTGTTACTCTATTTTGACCTCTAAAACGTCAGATTCGTGAAATGATTATTTCACATAAAGTTGTAAAGATCACTGTCTTCTTTTCAATGCCGTAAGAATCACATTAATCCGAGGTTGGAGTAAAAAGATATGGCCAAAATATCGGGACAGGTGCATCAATGGTTGCGAATTTGAGTAAAAAGATATGGCCAAAATATCGGGACAGGTGCTCAGGTTCGTGGACGCGAATTTGAGTTCGTAGCTGTGAGTTCGGGCCCGAAACTTCAAGATAGTGCAATCTATTATTCTTTTAAATAAAATAAAAATATAATTTAATTTTTAGACTTAATTAATTTTAAATAAATAATAATATAGACTTGCAACAATAATACATATTATTATAGTCTTAGTAGAAGGATAAATTTCTAACTATATATATTTGAAAATAAATAATATCAATATGATATTATGCTACTTAAGTCAATCTATCAAATTTATAAATATTAGTATTTAATTAATTTTACAGATATAACAGAAGAAGTAAACATATTAAATATGCAGACCTAATAGAAGGTAAAATATTAATGGCCCAAACAAAAGAGATTCTTGAAAAGAAAAGAAAAATAACATATAAATCCGACTTACAGAATATATAACTTTCAAGGGAAAACATAATATTAAACATATAGGTCTATTAATTTATGAGATATTTGGGTTTAGATAAGATTTTTAAACTCGTCGATGCGCGATCAAACGCATCCTACGCGACGGGATCTGAGAAGAACAAGATGGATTGATAGGTACCCACCTCTTAAAGCGTGAACGAAAGATCAATGGCGATTCGGGTTAAAAAGGTTGATGCCCAGGGCGTCAGTTCGTCTAAGTCTTCATAGAGAATGATTTTTGATTATAGAGAGTAGAGAGTTTAGAGTTTTTAAAGTTTTATTTATAATGGTATAAAATTTTAGGTCAACTCTAATTAACACTTTTCGTAAAAGATTTAATAAAATACAAGATTTTCACACGGAATAAGAATTCATACGTAATTTGGATAGCTTGCAATTGGTGTTTCTTTCTCAAAATTACAGTTTTATCCTTTGACTTGCTTGATCACTTAAAATGGGCATAACTTTTTATATTCTTATCAGAAGTCATCAAATTATATATCATTGGAATCGTATCGACGAGCACTTCACAATGAGTCTAATTTTAATATAAGAAAAATTAAAAATTTCTATTTTAAAGGGTGGGTTCCGATTCCGATGTGGAGCGTTAGCACAGTGCATAGTGTGATACATCATCTAACACTATTAAAATAAAGTCTAAAAATTCAGGTTGTTACATTCTCTCCCTCTTATAATATTTTCGTCTTGGAAAATTTTGTATATGAGGCGATGAGCTCGCGGTACTTCTTTATAATCTCAGCTTCTCATTAAAAATCAATGATTCAGCATTAACAAAAATCAGGGTTATTACATAACTATTATAAAAAAATCTCAAAGGGTTAGGTGAGCTGGTTATGTACTTACTTTCAAAAGTAGGAGACCTGAGTTCGAATCTCCTCCCCCTCTTGAGGCCACCCTAGGGATTTATATCATGTACTTACCTAACAAGTGCTAAATTTGGGGTGTGCATGTTGTCACAGGGTCGTACTTCCGCAACCTCAGCCCCGTGCGGCACCTAACGCACGCTTCGCTAGGTAAGCCTACTTCTGATACCAACTGTTGCGAGGGCGTCCTTCGACGCGCTTTCAACCCGCGCGGTGCTTCGCTATCACGTGCAATGAAGCCAACCCATCTACACATCAGCTCTGATACCACCCGCCTAGAGGACGGGAACTCCTCCAAACATGGTTGCCTCTCTTTCACGGCCTACCATTCAGCTCATCGTGTCCCTTACGACACGCCAATCTGCACCGTTGTGCTAAACTTGGCCGGCTCAAGCTTCACCCTGTGCACTGCACTAGTACCTCGCTCGCCTGCTGAACCAAGCCTACAGCCTTGTGCCTCTCGCTCGCATGCCCAACTGAGTCCCACGCAGCTTGCCTTCGTGTGCGTTCCGAATTACTAGCACACATTCATCTTTAGCCCACATCTTTGTGTCAGGTCAATCGAGTCCCACGCAGCGCCTTGGTGTTCTCACGCGAGGTTGCCCAGCCGTATGCACCGCGACGCGTAGTCCGGAGCCATACATTAACCTCACCCGGGTTTCACAAGGCATCGTTGCGTCGACGTCCTAGGCCCACCCTTTCAGGCCTAGGAGACACTTGCGCCCCCTCTGGCAACGCAAGGCCCCGTGTGCGGGGGAATAGCTCTCTAGCTCCCTTCCCCTATATAAGGGTAAAACAGCCATTCAGCCAGAATGGCAGGAGAACCTCAAACCCCTTGGATTGGCATACCGCAACGCCTCATGCATCGCTAGCCCACCTTGGCTATGTCGCGTCCGTGTCGCGACCGTGACGCTCCGCGTCGTACCCTCATGCGACCGTGTCGCGTCCTCGCAGCGCGACCACGTCGTCGGGCCCACTTGGCCCCATGTCGCGTGCCCTCCAGGCACCACATGTCGTGCCACACGCACCATGTAGCAAGCTCGAGTCTTGGCCCCGTCACAATGTGCTCTTGGGATTAGGCGGGTGATCCAAAAGGCTCAGATACCCAGATTATCAAAAAAAAAAAAAAACTATTATAAAAAATAAAATTTATAAAACTATACAGTAAAAATCTGCATCCAAGAAACGATAAAATGTTGTGGGCTTTAGAGAAAAAAGGAAATTTTTTTGTTAAATCTGCATATCACAAAGCTCAGGAAGAACTAGATCAAATGGGGATCGGCTCCACCTCTAACTCCTTCGATAAAGCATGCGTATGGAACACCGTCTAGTCTGCTAAGATTCCAAACAAAGTAAAGGTTTTCATGTGGAGATTTTGCTCGAATATTCTGCCCATGAATGCCAGACTCAGCCACAAAATCAAGAACATGGATCCTTGTTGTGGAATATGTGGGGAGGGGGCGGAGACTGTGGGACACGCCATTCCCGATTGTGATCGTGCAGCAAGATGCTGGTTTGTATCTCCTCTTCGTGGTCTTTCTTACCTCCAACGCCATTTAATGAGCTTCGAATGGGTGAGGTTCTTTATTGATTCTCATGATGGCGAGCTAGTTGAATTTTTCGCAACCTTAGCTTGGGCTATATGGAAAGAATGAAACAAAATTACCTATGGTGAAAAACCCAGAGATCCAATGGAAGTGGTAGCAGAAGCCCATAAGATAACAATGGAATTCTTAACAGCAAATGCGAGACCCAACTAAAATGCACTTGAACGAGAATGTCAAGTGGATGCCACCTGATGAGATAACCATCAAATTTAACTTTGATGGATCATGGGTAAAGGAATAAAGGAAAGGTGCGATAGGTACTCTTGCTAGGAACTTCAAAGGGGAGGTGTTACTGGCAAAAGCAAAGTCAATCCGAAAAATCAATGGGGCTAATCACTGTGAGGCAACAACATTCGCAGATGTTGTTCAAATAGCAAAAGAACTTAAATATAGTCATGTCTGGTTTGAGGGAGACGTGCAAAATATCATTACAAGTGTACAAGATCCTCCCTCGAATTCGAAACTCGAAGCTCTTTTCGCTCTCATCAGATATGTGTTAGAAGTTTCTATTTTGGTGGTCGTCACTATGGTCAACCCGTTGACCGGTGAATGGTGTAAGATCAATCTTGAGATGTATAGTTGTTAATTCGGTGAGTTTGAAGAGAATAAGCAACTAATAGGTAAGTCTTTTAGTTATGGTATGATTGTGATTTCTAATCACAATATAATTAGTAATTTAAATCCTCAATGGGAAAGGATTCTTTGGTTATAAATATAAGGGGTGTTTGGTCCCAACGATTGCTTGACACAATTCAATCCTTCCTATTAGCAAAAGCATTCCCATTGTGCTGAAAGATATTGGAAGCGAGAAGATCGTTGAAGATCGGCAACCCACCATTAATGGTTCACACTTAAGGTGCGCACATATATTTAATTTACAGATTATTGGTTTATTATTTTGATTGATCATGCACCTAGATCCTAAGGCTTTTTTTGGAGGGTCGGATCAATAGATCCATACAGATCCATCAATTGGTATCAGAGCCGGCTTGGCTATGATTGATTAAAAACTTTTTAGAGACCAAATCAAACCTACGCCTTCGAATCGACGTTGAGATCCAGAGAGGCACTTTTGTAGTCACACGTGTTTACTCACTGCTCTGGGGTGCTACATCAAAACCTTCCTACATATATTGAGATGATGCGAATACTTACAGATCCACCCCTATTACTTTTAATGCACTCACATGTGCCTTTGTTGTCTAATAAAAGTTAAATTGAATAAAGTAGAAGCCACGTCGGTTACTTCTTTTGGCGTGGGGATGTTGTATTTACAACCAAATATTCGGTCATCTCAAGCTGCAAGGTTTCCACCGTTTTTGACTGCCTTCAACCAAAGGATATAAATCCTTGAGATTATGACCACATATATCAAGCTGCAGGTTTCTCCTTTTCGTGTTAAGCCGTGCCTCAGGTTTTATGTCCCTTCTAAGCCTGACACAAGAATTTTGGGTTTATAAAGTGGTTTTAAGTGTATTTTGTCTTGAATTAATAATCAAGGTACCCAAACGTCTTTGGTTACTAATCCCCTGAAGAAGACGACCTCTGAAATAAAAGAGAATCTACGTTAGTTAGGTCCTCTTTTGCACGAGTTAAATGGGCCCAGAGACTCGGCCCGTCGTATACTTCCTATACAATCGGCCCGACTCGTGACCCAACCCAGCCACAGTCCATGACCCGGTTTAGCCCGTTTGATATAACCCGTTTATCCTTAAGGCCCATTGTGACCCATATCATTATTCTTTTCGAGCTATTTCTAGGCTATTTATAGGTCCGATTTTCAGACATTATATATGGATTTTGACTTTATCAGACATTTCGATCTGTTTTTTAGGTCTATTTTTGATAATGAGCTCTCTGTTGTGACATTTTTATGACCTGATGTCTTTTTTATAATTTTTCATCGAATAATTATTGTATATTTGGGTGCCTTTAATTAAAGTCGGGTATTAGAGATTGTGCTCTAGCCCATGGCTGATACTTATATAATGTTACCATGATTATTATTAATTTTTGACACTTACCTACAACAAGAGCTAGATTTGGCTACTTGCATATTTTAAGTAACTTATTTTTTATCATTGTTTAACCATTTTTGTAACCGTCTAAAATATTATCAAATCGAAATTGAGGACATGACTTGGAAAGATTCTTCTGTCCAACGGTGATGATATTTCCTAGTGTTGTAGTTTTTAAAGAGGGATTTATTTATTTTTGTAAACGACAGTGTTACAAATTCAATGAAAGTGTGTAGTGAACGTTGACATCACAACTTAAGGGATTTTTCTGCCCAACGGTGATGAATCACTTAATGTTGTGTGATGGTTGTGTTTTACTATTTATATTTTTGGTGTGTCGGTACTACTAGCGTGTTGTGACTCGACCCAACGGAGGGTCATAACGACGCAATTAGTACCACAATAATTAATAAAAATTGAGAAAGCGGCTAGTGTGTTATGACTCGACCCAACGGAGGGTTATAATGATACAAATTATTTCTCAATAAAATTATATTGGTTTTAATTTCTATTATATTCCTTAACATATTTTAACTCTTGTATTACATACTATAATTATAACCTTATAGAATTGATAGTTACTTCAATTATATGTGGGCATAATAAAGCCCTTAATTATTGTGTAGCATTGAATCCGTCTTCTATTACTAATATGATTGGTGAAATTAAACTTTTGAGTGGCTTAAACTATGGCAAATGGAAGGAACAAGTCCAAATTATTCTAGGCTGCTTGGATCTTGACTATATTATACGATCTGATAAACCCAAAGTGTTCACCACTAATGCCTCAGTTGAGGATTTGACAGTGAACAATACAAATTTAGAAAAATGGGATATATCAAATGGAATGGTTGGCTCGGGGGAAAATTTTGGCTTGTTAAATGAGAAAATGGCATATACGCGACAAACCTGCTCACACGACGACCGACTCGAAAACCCGACCAGGCCTAGTGAAAAATCCCAATTTTTATGATATATATATATATATAGTGGACCTAGTTAAGGCCTAGCATGGGCAGATGCCCACGATAACTCAAAAAAAAAATCTAGTTTCATACAAAAACCCATTCATACTTGACACCTTTTTTCAATTAAATATTTAAAAAATACGAAAGTTAGCACACCACATACTAACTCTTTCAAGCCTTTAACCATCTAATAGGTGGGCCATGATCTCAAGATCTATCGTGTAGAAGATTGGGACAAAAAAAAATCTCCAACATCTGTCTCAAGGCAGTTAAGTAATAAGATTAGAACCATCAGTTGTTGAGACCGAATCTTGGTTGTAAATAGCAGTACCTTTTCTTTAGTATTATAAAGCGAGGAGAGGAAACAAGTTCGGCATAATAAAAGCATACCGTTATTTTCACACCAACATATTGCTTTCTCACCCACCTCTCAAGCATTAATAGCCTTTGAATCGGATTTTTGAAGATTGTTTTTCATCTCTATCTTCCGCACAATGGATCTATAGATCATAGGCGTACCATCGCACAATCATTTTTTTATTACACATGGTTAAACATTGACACTAAAATCATGCTTCAGCGTGATGTGTCATATGATTTGAGGTCATTTTTTGGGATTTTGCACTCCGTTCAATAAAACATTAACCGTTGGATGGTAAGCCCGTGATCTCTAGATCTATTGTACGGAAGATGGGGACAAGAAACAATCTTTATCATCTGATTCAAAGGCAATACATGCATGCCAACTGGAGGAAGTAGGGTGAAAAAGCAGTCTTTTGAGTTGAGTAATAAACATTCTAGTGTTCCCAATAATGATAGTCATTTAAAATGTGACGCCTCCGTTTTGGCTCCCTCATCTCATATCTATAAACTCTCTCTCTCTCTCTCTCTCTCTCTCTCTCTCTCTCTCTCTCTCTCCGTACGTAGTGTCACCCACCTAACATAATTCTATAAAGAGTTTTACCGTTGGATACCATTATTTACACACTGTGAAAATGTAACATCGTCCCATCTCCTCGATTCATAATGCATTTACCGTTTTGAATCAGACGATGGAGATCATTTTTCATCCAAATCTTTCACATAAAGGATCTTGAAATCATAGGCGTACTATCATGCGGTCAATTTTTTCTTCCATATTCCACACATTCTCAAAAGTGACCTTAAAATCATGTTCCATGTGATTTTAGGGTCATTTTTTGAGATGTGTACCACATGAAATCAAAACTAATTGTATAATCAGTACATCCATAATTTTAGAACAAAAAATTACGCCAAAACTATTGACTACCAGGTGCCCCCTCTTTAGAAAAATCCTGCGTCCGCCACTCTATATATATATATATATATATATATATATATATATATATATATATATATATATATTACCCGATCTGGCCCGACAGGCAAAGTTGATGGGTTGATTAGAGGTCATTCAATTTAGCCTCTATCGCAAAATTCTTAGAATTAATCAAAAGTTTGAAAAAACTCTCCGAATAGGTGGTCTGTCAAACTTTTTGCCAAATATTCGTGTGATTCGTTTGTTCTCCAAATTCTTTTCCAATTTTTTTGAACGTATTGAATATTTTGAATTTTTGTCATTATGATATTTTTTTTAATGATACTTTGTATGATTGTAAATTGTTAATGTATACGAATTATATAATGTGTTTATTTTATAATTTAAAAATATCATTTTGAACTTTAAATAAGTTTACATATATTTTATATATCTGAAAAATTATTATTATTATAATTCCTAAAAAAAATCAAATTTTGTTCCAAATCAGAACCTAATTATTTTTACTGAATCTGAACTTGGTTACTTTGAATTTAGCTTTTGATTCTATGATAGACTTAGGCTATATTCGAATACCCAATTTTTGCTCGGAAACATAGGCCCGCCGGCAATGGCGTTGGGACCCACATCGGATGTAACAGTTCCCGAGTTTCAAGCGGTATCCCATTAATTTTTGAGCAAAAAACTCAAGAATTGTCGGATTAGTTCTTGGTACTCTCTCTCAAACACCCACCATATAAAAACCAACAACAGCTCCAACCGCTATTTTTGTCCCTTGTATTCTTCCCCAGTTTGAAATAACCAGATCTGCGGTTAAAAAAATTTAAAATTATAATTTGCTCCTTCGCTTTGTGTGTGATGGCTGAGATGTGTGGAGTTAATTCAAATAAAGCAGAGCCTAGGGATGGCAAGTGATCGGATGGCTTCGGCTGGGTTGCTGTTGTCGCTGCTGTCGTCCATTTCCATAGTTTCTCTCTCTAGAAAAGTTAGTGCTTAAATTTCTCTTTCTAAAAAAAGTAGGGTTTTTTACTGTAGTTCTCCTTATAAAATAAGGGTTTTTGACTTTGTTGTCTCTCTCTCTAAAAAGTTAGTTTTTTTTATTTATCTCTCTAAAAAGTTAGGTTTTTCTTTGATTTCTCTCTAAAAACTAGGGGTTTCTTAGTTTCTCTCTCTAAAATAATTAATTTTTATTGTTTCTCTCATGAAAACTAGGGCTTTTGTCTTCTTCTCTATGTGATGAAGAGGAAATGCAAGATATAGGTGAGTGGGGTGTTGATGGGTTTATTTCTGATAGAGGAGTCTTTGAAAAAGAGAGCATATAAATAGACCGATTGGAATATATCTTTTTCAAAAATGACACATGATTTACGTGGATAAGATATTTTTTAGAACCATGACACGTGTTGGGTAGATTGCTTCAAGGGAATTTTTGTCTTTTAAATGGTGTCTTGGCCTTCAAAAATAGTATTAGGTGTGTTACCTTTATCACTAAGATTGGTGTTCGGTCAACTGCAATGTTCACGTGGCAGAATTTTGAGGTGTCCCTAGTCAAATTTGAAGACTTGTATTAGGTATTGAATTAGAGTTGCCAGCGGCGGCGCTCTACTCACTACCTCATACTCTTTCGATTATGAGAGTGGCAACAATGCATTTAGGGTTATATGTCATTTTTTCTGTACACTATTTTAATTTTATAATTGACTCTCTAATTAATCTACTTTTGAATGTAATGGACTAATGTAATATGTATCTTCCTGAATCATACAATCGACTTTATAGTATGATAGGCGATCGGGTAGTAAAGCTATAGGAATCATTTTTGCACAATTGTGCTAACAAAAGTTTTCAATCTTTCATGGATTGTGCATCGATCAAAAATGACCTTCAAATATATACTGCACGGTATCTATCGTCATTCCTAATCATACGATGCCCCCTTAATTAGACCGATTATTTGTTTTTCTGTAATAATTAAAATAACAGAGAAAATCCTTCATTTATGAGAAATGCTAAGAATCAGAGCTTTTCTGATACCTAAAAACACACTTGGGAAATGTCAGGAATATGAGTTGGCTATAAATCTTTAGGAAACTGAGTTGTCCAGAATCTGAACTTTCATGAGAAAGTTAGGAAAATACCTTAACAAGGCCTTAATTTTTCTATGCAATCACATGATTGAATGTCATGTAGATTCTAAACAATGGCTACATGCACTACATGGCACTAGCCACGCAATTTGCATAACACCAAAATAATGTTTTATGTATATAATTAAGTGGCTTATGAAACCTTAGAAATCGTACAAGATTTATAAGGTTTCTAAGGTGTCTCACAAATAAGGCCATCTATCTTATTTACAGAGGTTTCTAAGGTATCTCACAAATAAGGCCATCTATCTTATTTACAGAGCTTTTAGTGTATAATGAATTGTGAGAGATTTGAACATGTGTCACTAATTTAATGGTGGTGGAACATTCTATAATTCTCTCTAGAAGTTTTCACACTAATCATTTATTTTACACTCTTGCAAAGCTCTCTTTTACTTTCTACACTCCTTCATGATTCTAAACTTTTCTTAATCTAAAATCTTTCATAAAGTCTCATTACTCTACTATTATAGAATATTCTATATATGCATATCCTCTTTATGGTACAAACATAATGGGAAAGATTTGGTATTGCGCCTCTCACAATGGGCCCCGACGTGACACCCTAAAACATTTGAAAGCAGACTAAACAAGCATAGGATATTGCACCCATGTCTTTATTCTCAAGTTTTCAAGTGCCATGTGGCACTTAGAGCCCACGTCAGCACGTGGCAATTAACCCTTTAGGGATTTATATCAAATTGTAAAAAAAGATTTATTATAAATCTAGCGTTGTGAAAAATGAAGTAAATAGATAAAATATGTCATCATTCACTCTTTAACCGATATCACCGTGAAATTGACAATGCTTGATACTTTTATAAAACTCATATTTGTAAATGATAATGGATCGACCTTGCGCCCAAGTCTCTGGCACCCAAACATAGCGCTCATCTGACTTGGGTGCAGCGTTTGAGCATTGCACCCTTACCTAGTATTCTCCCACTCAGTGTGAGCAAAGTGATGACTTCTCAAATATGATTAAGGAAGCCGGATGAAATAAAATAAAGGAAGCAAAGTATAGTGCAATCCAAGAGTTTTACTTAAATTGAAGGGACATTTTTTTACGACAGATTTTAAAATTATCTTAAGTTACGAAAAAATAATAAAAAGATAAAATATATGTGACTGAGGTGCGTCCGTTGAGATAGATGCATAAAGTAATAAGAAAATAGATGGATGTGGCACCTATAACAAAAAAAATTACAAAAGATTGATTGAAGTAGTTTGTACATGCTTATCGGGGGTGGGAAAGAGACCCACCCTGTACGAAATATTGAGAAACTGTAACTACAAGGAAGTAGGTAGCGAGGAAAACCAAGTAGATCCGGAAGAAAGATGCCGATCGGGAATAATCACAGCCCGTTAAGCGATTACCGAGGGTTGTTTCTCTTTGACCATTAATGGGTTATATGATGATGTTGAAAAACTCATTTGAAATGTAGAAAAATACAAATAGTACACAAGGATCCAATGGTGGAAGATCATGGATCAAGATGGTCAAGAGGTCATCACTGACTTTGCAATAATCCCTCATCGAACAAGTGACAATAGGTGATGAATCTACGGTCCAAATTTTTGGACCTTTTTAGGTAGAATTCTTTTAGCTAAATTAGTAGATAATGAAAATGATATTTCTACTGATTTGCATTCATAATTATCTTTATATCTCTCAAGATATGACCAATTGATGAAGAGAGATTGACCTCATTCACCTCCTCGGTGTAGGCGTACCGAATAGCAACTCATCTAAAACAATGATGAGAGAGTGAGTTATTAGCTCGGTTGGTATCCGTCTTTTGTGATGTTTGAGATTGTGGATTCTACACTGCTTCCTCCCATATATTAATGAGGCGAGGGGCCATTATAAATAAATAAATAAAAACACTGATGTAAAGAGGGTCCAAACGGGCCGAGTTGATTAAGCAGTTTTCTTCAAACCCGACCTGCTATGAGGTAACGTCATAAAAAATGAAAAAATATTTATTTTGATGCGACATTGCTACTAAAAGACTATTATTATTTAGAGGCTTAGAAGTTAGAATATAATATATATATATATATATATATATATATATATATATATATATAGATATATAAGATTTCTATAGCTTAGACAAGAAGAATTGCACATAAATCTTTATTAGAATTCTGTAGAATTATTATATATATTAAAAAATAGGAATGCCACTCATGCATCACCTTTGGTGCAACAATTTATAATTCTATAGTCTCGACAACACGACCACATTTCCGTATTTATATTATGAGTCTAAAAGTCAACAATGGTAAGATGTTTTAATCATTAAAATCAAATATGGTAGGCCATTGGGTACGACAAAAGAGTCAAAATCGATTTCGGGCCAATACGAATGGGCTGATACTGATTATCGATCCTTCTAAAAAATTAAAAAAAATATTATATATCTCGCCTTAAATTGATACGTATCGGCCGATACCTGATACGGGCTCGATACGAACCCGTATCGATTGATATCGATATCGAGTTAGAGGATTGATACCTATCGGTGACAATATATATTAATTTGCTGAAAGATTAATACATATTGCCAGTACATATCAGTATCGGCTATTTTTTTATTCCTTGCGTATGACTTTATAAAGTAGTCCAAATGCACTTGCGTGAGAAGGTGTGTCACGGGGTCGCACTTCTGCAACCTCAATCCCGTGCGACACCTAACGCACGCTGCGCTAGGTCAACCTACTTCTGATACCAACTCTAGCGGGGCATCCTTCAACGCGCTTTTAATCCGTGCGGTGCTTCGCTACCGCATGTAACAAAGCCAACACATCTACACATCAGCTCTGATACCACCCGCCTAGAGGACGGGAACTCCCCCAACATAGTTACCTCTGTTTCGCGGCCTACAATCCAACTGTATCGTGTCCCTTACGACACGCTCATTTGCACCACTGTGCTAAACTTGGCCTGCTCAAGCTTCGCCCTGTGCACTGTATTAGTACCTCGTTTCGCAACCGTCTTGACATACAGCTCCCCATGCCATCATGTCTTGCTCACATACCGAACCAAGCCCACAGCCTTGTGTCTCATGCTCGCGTGCTCAACTGAGTCCCATGCAACTTGCCTTCGTGTGCGTTCCAAATTACTAGCACTCGTTCATCCTTGGCCCACATGCTGTCGTGCCCAACTGAGTCCCATGCAACGCTCGTGTTCCCGTAAGGTTTTCCAGCCGTATGCTCCGCGACGCGTAGTCCGGGGCCTAATTTTAACCTCGCATTTGGTGACACACGGCATCGCTGCGTTGATGTCCTAGGCCCACCCTTTTAGGCCTAGGAGACACTTGCGCCATCTAGCAACGCAAGGCCCCGTGTGGGTGGGAAGCAGTCTCCACCAACTCTCCCACATAAAAGGATAAAACAATCATTCAGCCAGAATGATAGGAGAACCTCAAACCTATTGGTTTGACATACCGTAACGCCTCTGCATCGCTAGCCTATTTTTGCTATGTCGCGTCCATGTCGCGACTGTGTCGCTCCCGCATCTTACCCACATGTGACAGTGTCGCTTCCCCGCAGCACGACCACGTCGTCAAGCCCTCTTGGCCTCATGTCGCGTGCCCTCTTGGCACCACATGTCGTGCCCCAAGCACCGTGTTGCAAGCTCGAGTATTGGCTCCGTCACATCCTTCACCACTCCACAATGTCAACGTCCTCGTTGACGCATTATTGCAGTGAACTGATCCCGCCAACTCCTCCCAGCCTGTTAGCATCACATTTTTAGTTCTTAGGTCCGCACCTTCCCACTAGCTCCCCACCGTCACCCCTGCTGGGTTAACTTAATTCTGCTGTCACAAGGCCCTCACCTGTTAACTAGCTCAGGGATGTCGCGTGCCCTCTTGACAGCACACTGCGTGTTACTGCTGACACCAATTTGCTCAATAACATCATCGTTTCGGGATTGAACTTGGCTCTGATACCAAATGTCACGGGGTCGCACTTCTATAACCTCAGTCCAGTGCGGCACCTAACGCACGCTGCGCTAGGTCAGCCTACTTTTGATACCAACTGTAGCGGGGCGTCTTTCGACGCGCTTTCAACCCGCGCGGTGCTTCGCTACCGCATGTAACGAAACCAACCCATCTACACATCAGCTCTGATACCACCTGCTTAGACGACGGAAACTCCCCCAACATGGTTACCTCTATTTCGCGGCCTACCATCCAACTGTATCGTACCCCTTACGACACGCTCATTTGCACCACTGTGCTAAACTTGACCTACTCAAGTTTCACCCTATGCACTACACTAGTACCTCGCTTCGCAACCGTCTTGACATGAAACTCCTCATGCCATCATGTCTTGCTCACATATCGAACCAAGCCTACAGCCTTGTGCCTCGTGCTCGCGTGCTCAACTGAGTCCCACGCAGCTTGCCTTCGTGTGTGTTCCAAATTACTAGCACTCGTTCATTCTTAGCCCACATGTTGTTGTGCCCAACTGAGTCCCACGCAGTGCTCATGTTCTCACAAGGTTGCTCAGCCGTATGCACCGCGACGCGTAGTCCGGGGCTTAACTTCAACCTCGCATTGAGTGCCACACGGCATCGCTGCGTCGACGTCCTAGGCCCACCCTTTCAGGCCTAGGAGACACTTGCACCCCCTTTGACAACGCAAGGCCCCGTGTGCGTGGGAAGCAGTCTCCACCAACTCTCCCACATAGAAGGGTAAAACAGTCATTCAGCGAGAATGGCAGGAGAACCTCAAACCTATTGGTTTGACATACCGCAACGCCTCTGCATCGCTAGCCTATCTTGGCTGTGTCGCGTCCGTGTCGCGACCGTGTCGTGACCGTGTCGCTCCTGCGTCTTACCCATATGCGAACGTGTCGCGTCCCCACAGCGCGACTACGTCGCCAGACCCTCTTGGACCCATGTCGCGTGCCTTCCTAATACCACATGTCGTGCTTCAAGCACTGTACTGCAAGCTCGAGTATTAGCCCCATCACAGGTAGCTGATGAGAATTTAAACTTTGAGGAAAATTTCTAAAGTCTCCCTCAAGTTACTTTCGTGAATCTTCCTTATATATTTTTTAGAAGCAGACACAACAATCAATACATTTAAATGATTCTATGATAGGCACAGACTTTCATGTATTAAAAGTTCGTGTACGTCATGCAATCACATAAATGTGGAGTGTTTTATAACATATGGTGGGTGGATACTCATTATAGACTAACTCTTTTTTTAACATCTAATAACCTCATCTACTTAAAACTTAGTTATCTAAATGTCCTCTCAACCAATCATCAATCTATCTATTAATACCAAATTACTTTTGAAGGGGAAAGATTCTAGAAAATGGGATAGACTAGACCAATAAAAAATTGAATTTTTTTTCACTAAAAAAAATAATAAATAAATAAATAATAAAAAAATATTAAGAATGTAATTAAAATTTTAAAAAATTGAAAAAACTATGATTGATCCCTAGCGAAATTTATGATCGTAGCACCGTTTGGAAGCTCGTTTTAGGGTTTTTAATTATTTATTTATTTTGTACATGATTTGAATAGCTTTTATATTAAAAGAGAATTTTTTGGGTTTAGAGGTATTTAGCCTTTGCATTAGATCGTTCATTTTTAAACCATATCGCTATTAATCTTATAGTCAATCAATTCACTTTTAGGTACTTCTAAGGTTTAAGGATCCTTTGATACTCACTTTACCTATTTCTAAGGATCCTTAATTTGATACGAGAAAGTTAGCTTTTGACAAAATTAATGGCATGATAGGATTTTCTTACGCATGAAAATTTTACAAGTAAATTGGTGGCCAGAATAGAGGTTCCCCTAAAATTAGGTATGATAAATAAGGATAGAGTACCTTTAAATTCACCCACCAAATTTTTGAGTTCACTCACGCTGAAATACATTAATTATATTGAATCAGACGATAGAGATTGTTTATTATCCCAATCTTTCACACGATAAAATCAATTTTGAGCGTGCATGTGATGTTACGAGAAATAAAACACTAATCATCTAATAGTAGACCCACAATCTCAAGATCTATCGTGTGAAAGATTGAGAGGAAAAATGATCTCCATCATCTGATTCTGCCAAGTTAATGTGTTTCAGAATGAGTGAACTTAAAAATTTGGTGGGTGGATTAAAAGGTACTTATAAAAATAAGGGAGCGATTACCTACACATGAGATTTATGTGTGGTTTCACGTAGTTTAAAAAGAAGTATTATTTTTTAGACCTCTGCCAAGTGGAATATCATCTAAACCGTCTGACTAGTATACCATGATGTAAAGATCTTTAGTATCAAAGGTTGGTTGCACATGTAACCTTTTATCGATGATAATAATAAGGGCAGCTCTATTCGCACGTATCCAATTACCGAGATCAATTTTCATCCCAATCTTTCGCGCTAATGATCTTAAGACTATATGAGTACTTTGAAACGGTGAGTTTTTTTATTTACGTGGGACAAAACTCAAAATCACGTTTGATCATGTGTTGCGCCACATATTTTTGAGTCACTTATTGCTTATTTATGTCAGGTAGAATCAATAGCTACACGTTTGATGGTACGGCTATAATCTCAAGATCAGTTGTGTAGAAGATTGTGCTGAAGATTGATGGCCATCATTTGATTCAATGTAGGTAATGTATTTTCAGTGAAGGTGCCCTCAGTATCCTATTAATAATTAGGAGGGACTACTTGCACACTATATTTATATCGTTGCACGATTTAAAAAGAAAGACTAGTGATGGACTTTAACTCTATTAAATTAGATGATAAGAGGTGGCGTTTAGTGCCAATCTTTGATGCTAGAGGCTTTTATGTTATAAATTTTAACTCAAGCGGCTTAGATGGTGTTCCAATTGGCATAGCTCCCAAAATAATAATCCTTTTAACCTAACACAAATCTTGTGTGCAAGTAGCCGCTCCCCATTTATTATTATTAGGGTACCTTTATTCGCACCAACACCTTTTATGAAAGCGCCAACATCCCAAACCCTTGAAAAACCTTGACTGCTTCAAATCAGAAGATGAGGAACGTTTTTCACCCTCATCTTCTTCACAATAGATTTTGGGACCATGAGCGTATCATTTGATAGCTACTTTTCTATTCCACATGGCAAGGATACCCGAAAAGTAGTCTTAAAATCACATGACACACATCACATTCAATTGTGACCAATTTTTTGGGAGTTGGTAAGTCGTGGAACCAAAATTGACCATCATATGGTAAGATCTTGGCACTTTTAGAAAAGGGGTTGGTGCCAATAGAGGTATAATTGTTATTATGGATAAAAAGATTACATGTGGCACCATTTGCCTTATGTTGTGGACAGTGTCATACTGAGGAAAATTTTTTGCTGATGAAGTATAGGTCGCTGATGTGACACAATATAATTGATTATAAATAGACTCAATTAATGCAGGTCGGTGCATCCAATCACATCGTATCACGTAAGCCGCATGCACTTTATATCCTGATGGGATCCTGATGACACCTTAGGAGTCAGTGGAATCATGTTGGAATCCTTTTCGCCAATTTAAAATAACTTCAGGGGTTAAAACCTCGCGGGGTTAAGCGAGCTGAGTTCAAATCCCCTCCCCACTTCGGCCGCGCTAGGGATTTATTTCTTGTGCTGACCTAGCATATGCTAACTTGGGTGCACATGTGCCCTTGGGACTAGAGGGGTGCTATAAGAGGGCCGGATATCCGGGTTATAAAAATATAAAATAAAATAAAATAAATTCAAGGGCATAAGAGTGATTTAAAATTTTGGCAATAGTGTGACTAAGATTTTAGAAGATAATTAAGGCTGCATTTGGGGTAGCTCTTTTGGAGCAAAGAGCAGCTCTTTCTCTTTTTGGCTCATGCAGAAAACTACTTTTACATTTAGTAACACAACTCCTTGCCTCATTTGATCTGGCGGGGAGTTGTTTAAATGATAAAATTGTTCTATGTCTGCTCTATCTCAGAGCAAATAAAATTTGCTCTGATAGAGAGCAAGCAAAGAGCTGCATTAGCTCTTACAAGAGCTAACCCAAACACAGCCTTTCTATCACATGAAAATGTTTCAAAATTCGAGTTGTAATCAATCCTTTAGGAGACCTTTCAATCAAAATTGTCTAACAAGTTGCACTGACCCGATTTTTCAAACAGCTCTCCACCAACGCTATTGAGCGGGGAACTGGTATATCAAATGCACTCTTAGCCCTAACAGCTTTGTGCTGGTACCGCCCAGAGTGGCTTTTAGGAGTAGAGGAGCTATGCCAAACACATCCTTAGCTCATCAGGGAGTACCAGGTCATCTTGCTACTGAAATTAGAATTTAATCAATGCATTCGTTACAAATAGGGAGTTGGTGATCATATTTTCATTTGGAAAATCAATGGGTTAGAGATTTGGCATTGGATAAAAAATTAGAGCTTATTATAAATAGTGGACATTTTTTATAGACAATTTTACAGGCAGCCTATGTGGCATGTCGCAACTGGCTTCAGTGCTTGGGCCCCACTGTGTGTAGCCTAAGCTGCCTACAAAAAATTGTCCACTATATAACACTATCCATTAAGTTACAACTACGTGCAATCATGACACATTTTTTTATTAGTGCTACATTTGGAGTGCCTCATTTCCAAAAGAGTAACCTGCTCTCATTTGTTCTTAAGAAGGATCAGTTGCATATACCAATTTTCTACTTGCCTCCCAATTGTTTTTTCAATCACACAAGGGAAGCGTTTTTTCGATCCAATCTTTTATCCACACTTTGCCACGCGTCAGTGATCCGTTATTTATCTGGCTTTGGATCGGATCGCTTGAATGGGATAAAACGGCTAAATAGCTCTGAAATTGTCATCTGGAACGAGATGTTAGGATTCAAGAGGGATAAAAGGGACTCGAAAACCTTGATAGCAGTGTGTGATGGTGAGGCTTTGGGCACGTTTGATGGTCTTACCAAACATGTTTTCTTTGTTATAACGGATAGGCTAACCGTAAATGGTTGTTTGATTGGTATAGATAAAACGCGTTTTCGTGCTTTTTTGACTTACGAATACGAAAATCGGATACGAGGGGGCACCTTCGTATGCTGTTGTCGACGTGTAATGACGTGTTTAGAAAACACGTTGTTTTGGGAATGCGCTGCACCTGAGCTTTTACAAGAGGTGGCCCTTACACAGGTTTTGTGAGATTTCAAACCACATCTTACTTTATATATCATGTGAATCACCGTCTGGTGAATTCTTATATCATTATATGGTGAAATCGCAAGCATGGTTTTAAATATTGGCCATATCGGTCAATATGTATCGGGCTAGGCCCCATCCTATATGCATATATACCCCGCTTTTATTTGAGGTCAAACAGGTCAAATTCAAACCATACTCACCAACACTGGGTCATATCGGCCTATATGTATAAGATAAACTCGCAACTCAAGACAAAATAACAAAATTGCCTTTTTACAATTTTTTGTTTTATATTTTTATATAATTTTTATTATTTAAAAAGTGGAAAAGGAGCTTGAATATCCACCAGTTCGATCAAACCCAATTAGACCTCCGAGTGCACCCAACCCGAAAGGTTATACACTTGGGTAGCTGTAATAGTGTTCACGGAATCTTCCCGGGCACCTACACCCAAAACCATTGATTTCTTCAGATCAGATGATGGAGATCTAGAAATCATGGCGCACCTATCAAACGCTCAGTTTTAGATTTCACATGCCACATCCCGAAAATGTAGCCCTAAAATCACATGACACAGATCACGCTCAAACATGATTTTAGGGCTAAGTTTGTGAGATATGTGTCACATGGAAATAAAAATTAGCCGTCTAATAGGTGCATGATCTCAAGATCCCTTGTATGAAAGATTGGAGCGAAACACAATCTCCATGATCTGAAGCAATCAATGATTTTCGGCATAGGTGCTATTATGGCTACCCAAGCATATAACCTTTCGAGTTGGGTGCACTTCGAGGTCAAATAGGGTTTGACCAAACGGGCTGGCAGATATTCAAGCTCCTTTTCCATTTTTTAAACAACAAAAATTATACCAAAATATATAATAATAAAAATTATACGAAAATATATAATAATAAAGTGTAAAATGGCATTTTTGATATTTTGTCTTGAGTTGCAAGTTTATCTGATGCATAGTGGCCCATATGACCCAATATCGGTGAACATGGTTCAAATTTGACCTTGGCCTGACATTTTACCTCAAATAAAAGCAGTGCATATCCATATCAGATGGCCTAGCCCGATACATATAGACCGAAATGGCCAAATATTTAATACCATGCTTGTGACTTCAAACGCAAGCTCTACAAAAACTGAAACGCACGAGAATCACCATATAAGAATTCACTGAGACGGTGAATAATATGATGATTAATATAATACATCAAGTAAGATGTGGGTTGAAATCTCACAAAACCTGTGTAGGCCAAAGGTATTATGACCCATGGCTGGTATAGCCACCTCGTGTAAAATCTCAAGTGTAGCACATTCCCAAACAACAGAACCTCACCAACACACTGCTATCAAGGTTTTCAAGTCCCTTTTATCCTTCTTCAATCCTGGTCTTCAAGCCTAACATCTCGTTCCGGATGACAATTTCAGAGCTATTTAGCCGTCTTATCCCATTCAAGCCTGGCATAAGCTTACCACCCGATCCGATCCAAAGCAAGATAAATGATGGGTCACTGACACGTGGCAAAGTGTGGAAATAGTTCCATATGTACGAAATCAGTGACCCATTCTCTCAACCTTGCTTAATCTTACTTGGGAATGGGCCTGCTAACATACACAGCTTTACGGTCAACAGTACTATAAAGCAAGAACAAATTAAAATAGATATAGAGTCACTGTGTAAACCATGAAAAAGGAAGAAAAAAAAAACCCGAAAAACAAAAGAACAAAGCCTACATCATCACAGCAGAAAATTGTAATTCCAAGGGAGGTAAATAGTTTATAAGAAGGTTCTAACATAACAGAGTATTGAGTTACTGTAACTAAATCAATCAACTTCAATGGTTTAGCCAGCCTACGAGTACGAAGGAGTCTTCAGGAAAAGTAATGTATCCAATGACCAGACAGCCATATTTAAGAATCCTTTCAAGTACCAGCAACTATAACCAACGAATCCCCTACCACTACATCTGGAACCAACGAATCCCCTATCCACTACATCTGGAACCAACGAAATGACCAGAGGACCACAATTGAGAGTCCGAAAATACGAAGCCTTCTGAACCAAACAAATATTTTAAGCACCTCCTCTGGATCCAACAAACGACAGAAGATGAGATTTTACCTGTCAATGAAACCTTTTGTAATCAGAATGAATCGAAATAGGAATTTAACTAAACATGGTAAATGGGGCATAGGATGCTCCGGGATTAACCGTATTAAAGAGTGGGTACACCTCATTTTAAAACCAGGATAAAAAGGATTATGACGTCATATATTTGACTGCTGTGCACTGTAATTTTGAGCTGTGTTTCAATCCTGCTTGCGCTATGTTCAGGTACATTACAGTGGCACACCCTATAACGGGTTCACCTGGTTTTAGAATATTTGGATCGAAGGTATTCTGTTGTGGAAACCATTTACAAAAAGGGTACCTTCATTTGCACCGACCAAATCCGATGGAACCTACGCCAAAACCATTGATCGCTTTGAAACAGATGATAAAGATCCTTTCCGTCCCAATTTTTCACACAAAGGTTCTTAAAAACATGGGCAAACCATGTTTTTTATTTCACACGCACACATCTACAAAAAGTGACCGAAAAACCACATGGCACACATCACTCAAACATGATTTTCAGGTCATTTTTTGGCATGTGTGCCACATGAAACCAAAACTGATCATCTAATGGTACATCTATGAAGTCAAGATTGGAGCGACAATCTCTATCGTCTGATTCTTGGCTTCCGTGCCAACGATTCGGTAGTGCAAATAAAGAGCCATTTAAATATAATATCCAAAAAAAAAAACCTAAAAGATACTTGTAAAATAAAAATAATTTTTACAAATATCTTATTATTTTCTGGTATCTAGGAAAAAAAAAAAACCAAGATTTTACTTATAAAAATTAATGAGATTTTAGAAATCAGTACCTATAAAGTTTCAAAATCCCGAAACTAATGCCAACATTTTAGGTATCTGAGAACTTAAATAACATAATTTAAATCTCGCTCGCTAATTTAAATCTATCAGCCCAAACCGATGCGTTGAGGGTTCGAACCCCGGGAATCAGCATCACCAATATGGGGGTAAGGCTGCCTACCATCTACCTCTCACAGACCGCGCTAACAACGGGAGCCTTGTGCACTGGGTATGCCATATTTAAATCTTGCTCACTAATTTGGAAAAAATTTTAACCCTGGGGTATAGATTTTAAAACCCTTGCATATGGATTTTTAATTTAAAACCTTTGTCACATTGTATTTAAAATCCCTGTGAATCTTTAGAGGGTTTTATTTTATTTTTCCAATTGGCAACTTTAGAGGCTTTTAATTTATAATCCTTAGTTATGGATTTTAATTTTAAATTAGTTAATTCTCTTAAAACATTTGATCAACAAGATGCATGAATTTTAAAACCTCTGGAAATGAGTTTTTAACTTTTAGACCATCTTTAAGTTGTTTTAAATATTTTGAGTTCTGTCATTTTTTTCTAAGAGTTAATATTAACAGTACATTCCAGAAAATAACACAATAACGCCCAGACTTTCCAGTATATATTGGTATATTCCAGCCGTATGGAGATCATGATATATAGAATAAAATCTGTAGGCTTCCTCAGAATTAAATATAAGCCATGAATTTTCAAGATTGATTCCTGACGAAACATTTTCCCTTTAGAGATTAGCCTCAGAATAACAAAGTTTCTGAAATAGAATCCATGAACTTTTCTTCTCAGTTTTTCAATTATTCACATTTTTTTAATTAAAATTTGATGCCAACACAACACTCATAACAGCACTCTGTCTCACCTAAAAAAAGGATACTGGTGTGTTAAGGGTCGTACTCAGTTATTAAAATGAAGTACACACCTCTCAGCCAAAGAATACTATGGAAAATTGACTTTCACAGAAGTTGAGGCTGAACAAACTTGTGTCCAACCTCGAGATCCACAAAAATTATTTTTGGCAAAATCCTATGGCAAACAGGCTTGCACGCCCATTTTGAAAAGTAGGATTCTTCTGAAGAGTCCTTCCCCTCTTAAAAAAAATTCAAAAAAAAAAAAATTGTTTGTAATGTATCACCAATCACAATGTGGTGCACCCATGCACACCCTGAGGCACATGGATTTTGGGACACTCATAGAGATTTCGGACCTAAACTGGTCCATATCCATGCACCAGTTGACACAATGCAAGCAGCTGAACTTCAGGTTCTATCTAGTAAATGGCCTGTCGGACTCTTTGGCTTTGGATCCAGAGCTGGCATATTGCACCAGGCCTCGAAAGCAAATAGGATGACAATCCATTTACTAAATGGAAACCACTGGTGACCAGATTCAGTAGTTAATGATTATACGGAAGCATGAACAGACCGAGATAAGCTCCTGCTGCTACTGGGACTCCGCCTCCTTGGACTTCTACTCACTCGTTTGCTGCGTGGGGGCTGCACAATAAGTTGGTCAACAAATGGTACAAACTAAATAATGTCTCCATGCAGAGAAAAGATTCATTATCTTACCGAAGGTAGTGGTGATTTGGATCTTGATAGAGATCTGCAAAAGTTCCAGAAACAACTGAGTTCAATATCCACAACGTAGCTTTAACACCTTGATCCAAAATCCTCGACGCCTCTTCCACGTCAGAGTTACCATTTTTGAAACCGAAAAACCGCATAAAACTTTAGCCTCATTCAAATATAAGAATACTAACATATAATGAATTCCATTCCAACCCTATAGAAGAGCAGAAATATCATCCAGCAGGTCATGGAAACAGCAGCCTTTAATGAAAGCAACCAAAGCATATGCTGTCAATGACCAGATGAACTGAAGGCTATGAGACCAACACAAAAACAGAATAATATGCACTTTTTTTTTTTAACGATGGACTAATATTGACTGACACTATCAACAAGAAAGGAAGGTCATGTCGTAAACACTAGCACAGAACATTTGTCCTGGTGCACTTTCATAAGTTGTAGGAAGGAAACCCAAGGTTTTTGATCCTTTTGACAACCCCATAAGGCTGAAAAGGAGACCAATGACTGTCCCACGACCAACAAAAGTACACCAGATAAAAAATTGTGCACTGACGATCAAATCAGCCTTCTATTAGAAGATAGGAGAACATATATTCAATTATGCCACCAACTTCCAGATCAAGAGTCTTAAACATGACTCCTATTAGGAGAATCATATCAAGGGATATATTTAAGGAATTAATGAAAACAAAAGAAATGGTGGAATCTGTTTTCTACCACTGATTGGTGGGTCAAACTGCCACTTAAGTTCAAACTAAATCCCAGCTTTGACATTGCAGTCCATCCTCTTCATGTCACTCAGCTCCAATGGGCATTCCACTCTATACCTTTCCTTTCGTTTTCATAGCTACTCATTCATGAAACAGCATACCACCACAACCACAAGAGTTGCAGACATTAGCATCAAATCTCATCAAGTCCTAATATGCAGTCCCCAAATCGCCGCATAAGCCCAATCTAGAAAACAAACAATGCAGTGTTCATAAAAAATGGGGTGATAACTGGCATTGTTTCTTAATGATCCCCGCTCACTTTTGTACAAACAGATTTCAGGTGCAGCAAATGCATGGCATAGAAAAAATGGATTCAAGTCATTCAAAAAGAACAGCATCTGTACACACATCAAGTGACATCAATGTATATCCTATTGTCATGTAGTCTAAGTGGCACCCCAAAATGTCTATACACATAAATGCAAGCGACTTCTCAAAAATGTCTGAAAATGGTAAGGTGAGTTGAATTTTGACAAGTTGTACCAGTGAAGACCGGATGTACGAACATCATAGAAAAAACAAAGTCTAAAACCATGTGTAACTCAAGTCTCAAACCTTCAGTCAACGGTTGGGTAGAAGACAAATATTGTTGTACCCCATTTCATTAAAGCTCAAGTTTGAATTAATGGAGTACGCACCCGACCAGTCATCAATTCAAAACCTTGATTGACAGTGTTAAAACTTATGAAAAAGATGCCCTGTTAAGGCCTATTAAACTATAGGGATGAGAGGAAGAAAAAGAAGAAAGGAGAGAAACGTTTAACTAAAGGACTATATTGTTGCTAATTGAGTCAAGATGCAAAAGAGACGTAAGGTTTATATAGAGGAGCAACTAAGTACAAAAGTAATTTCTAATCAATGTGGGACTAAACCCACCCACCCATCCACACGTGACATAAAATATCCCACTCCCCTTCAAGTTGGAAGGGAAATGATAATAATGCCTAACTTGCTAACAATCACTTGTAATAGCTTTGCACACTTCAACTGTCCATGCATCAAACTCCCCATCAAATTGATAGGCAGAAGCATGACACCATTTGGTACTGAAGAAGTCAATGACCACACATATTTCTTCACAGCCACGAGGGACATTCAAATGTACCATAAGATAAAAAAAAGGCTGCATATGATAGCAGCAACCAGTCATAGCACACACCAATAGACCACATCGACCAAGCTTTTGGTCGAATGAATGAAATACGTTGCACTTCGCAGCACATTGCACATGGTAATAACCCATGCACATACGCCACACAAAACTGACCATACTAGGGAGACAATACTCCCCCCCCCCCAATTAAATAAGGTGAAGCTGCAGTGGGTGCAGCCATATAACACAATAACAAATGGTATCATGCACAAGCTAGGTGCAAACCAAAGCACAAGTTCCTAGGAATATGGGTACATATTTTAATGCAAGTCGATTGCCATCTACCGTAGGTCGGAAACCGATTAATGCGCAGCTCCAATACCCTTTATGTAGACCGCAGTCCACAATAACTAAAAAGATCAAAAGCCCATTAATTCCGCTGTTGAAGTTTGAAAATACGGTCAACAATCCCTCCAATACCTCGGTATTACATCGAGGATTACAGTACAAAAAAGGGCTGTCCAGCACCATTGAAAAACAGCCTTAAACTCTTCAACTTCCGTGTAGAAACACAGTTCCAGAAATGTATTAATTAACTGAAGATTATTTGCAAAAATTGTAGATCTGTAGAATCAGCAGTGACAAAACAGTTATCAATCACTTCAAAACAGAGGCCCAGATTCACGTATTATCAGCA
The DNA here is from genome assembly GCA_021018995.1 of Chloranthus sessilifolius. Classification (NCBI taxonomy): domain Eukaryota; kingdom Viridiplantae; phylum Streptophyta; class Magnoliopsida; order Chloranthales; family Chloranthaceae; genus Chloranthus; species Chloranthus sessilifolius. Next base: position 2,509,610 of record CM037588.1, on the reverse strand, counting down.
GTAATAATTCAGATTAACAGTAGATAACAGCAACCATTCAGCAGTCTAAAAAGACTACAATCCCAGCAGCCTAAAGTAGTCTAAAAAGACTAAAGGCAGCAAGAGAAGAGGCTGAATGGCCTGCACAGAAATAAGGGCCTCGTCCCTTTCCCTTTCTCTAAATATCGCTATTTTTTTTCAAAAAAATGCTAATTCACTATCTCGGCAGTCTTACAATATATGAGAAAATAAAGAAAGAAAACTAAATATTTATGTAAATAAACTTCTACATCTTACTTTACTAGACTCCTACTAAACTGACTCCCGGTAAAACAAATTAAGTAAATTTCCCTACTAAATATTTATGTGATCCCTGTAATCTCCACCCGAGTGATCACGTGAATCCCCATTACCGAGACTCAATTGTCTTAATAAATAACGGGTCACAATTAGTTTATGAGATTTCAATCTAGAAAGATTAGAGTTAGGACAAGTTAGGATTTGGTAGAGAAGAAGAGAGGAAGGAGAGGAGAGATGAATACTGGTGTAAGGGTTATAGGAAAGCCTTTTCTCACACCATTTTTCATTAGCATATAGACCCTTTACAAGATTATACTCACACCCTCTCTATTACTTACATACTCATATATGTACAAAGCCGCACACAATGACTAATAAGAAGTGCTATGGACACTCCAACTCTTCCCCTCAAGTTGGAGGGTAAAAGTCAATCATGCCAAACTTGGTGGATATAACATTCTTTCCCTGCAGCTTTGGTGAGTACATCTGCAAGTTGATCCTCATTACTAATTTGATGTATACAAAACTCCTCAAGAAGAGTCGAAGGGCATGACTAGAAAAAAAAATTCAATTTGAAGGCCCTCTTCAAACTAAATCAAACAAGAAACTCTCACTCATGTCTGATCCCCAGCTAGCTTTGGTTCGGATTAGATCTCCCATGTAAAGTGACCATCTACTTCGATGTGCTTGGTCCGCTCATGATAAATAGAATTTTCAGCTATATGTAATGCAACTTCATTGTCTCCATAGTCATAGGGAGTTGCAAAAAGGTCAGCTAAGATGAAACATAGCCACATTCCATCACGGACACCCTGGGACATGGCCGTACTCACCTTCTTACTTTTCCAATTGACCAAGTTTCCACCAAAAAAGGTACAATAGTCAGAGGTAGATCGTATGTCACTTAAAGATCATGCCCAATTAGAGTCAATAATAGAGTCAGTAAAAATCTCAACATCAAAGTGTCCACGGCTGCGGAAGAGCAACCCCCACCCTGGAGTGTCATTCAAATTATGTAGATTGCATCCAGATGTGTAGTCCTAAGAGCATGCATAGTGACTCACCGCACTCATTGCAAAAGCAATGTCAAGATGAGTCAAGGTGAGGTAAATGAGTTTTCCCAGAAGTCGTTGATAGGTTCTGATATTTTTGAATGGTTCACCTACTCCATTAATCCTATGAATTTATTTCATAGTAATAACCGTGAGCCTACAACCCAAGATGTCGGTATGCTTTAACAAATCAAGTGTATACTTCCTCTGGGATAGGACTATCCCCCTATTAGATCTGGCCACTTCAATCCCCAAGAAACACTTAGTCTTTAATATCGAACACTTTGTTTAAGTAGCACTTCAGTTGAGTGTCTCTTCACTGTCACATATCCAGTAACAATAATACCATACACATAAAACCACTAGTGCGGTGAGATATGCTCCTTTCATTAGAAACAAGGTGTGGTTATAATGGCTCTCTGGTAACCAAACTCTATCATTGCATCACTGAATTTTTTTAACAAAGCACTTTTAACCCATAAATAGCATTCTTTTCGATTTACATACTTTACCTTTCTCCCCCTGAAGAGAGAAACCTGGAGGTAAAGTCATGCAAACTTCTTAATTCAAATCCCCATGCAGGAGGGAATTTTTCACAATTAACATGTACAAGGGGCAGTCAAGTGAGAGAAGTACCCTGATGATATTTGACTTTTCTACTGGTATGAATGCATCCTGATAGTTCATCCATGTGTTTATGTGAACCCCTTTGCAACTAACTTGGCCACATAATTTTAACTGAAACCACCATGTCTATTTGACTGTATAAACCCATTTACATCCAATAATTTCCTTCCTTTCAGGGAGTTCCACAACTTCCTAAGTTCCATTCTGCTCTAACGGCATGTCTTCATCACCTGTATCATAGCATCCTTCCACTATGGCTTTTGAAGGTATGGAAATGAATAATGAATTATACGTGAGGTGCAGAAAAAAATTAATATGACACAAACTTACTAATGGGATGTCGAATACACGACCTGGATGCTTTACATAGGACAATGCAGAGGTCTAATTCATTTTGTGGAGAGTAATAATTACTTAGTGGACTTGCTTCAGGATGAGACAATTGATTTCTAGTCTGACGAGAGGTCTTCTTCTTAAAAGTTAAATCCTCCCCCCCCCCCCAACCTAAATAACCTCTCTTTGCATCTCTTGTTCTTCCACTTCAGCTTTATCATCATTTCCAACAAATCAGAGATAGGGTAACACAAGCGCGGTGCCCTCTTCCGTAGTACTCTCCCCCTGAAGAAAGCACTTTGGAGGGGAATAGAACGGAATGGATTCATAAAAGGTAACATCCATAGTAACAAAACTTTCCCAGAGATAAGATTGTAACACTTGTGTCCTTTTTGGGTGGGAGAATAATCAATGAAGATGCACTTGCCAGCCTTCGGGGATAACTTGTCAACTTGTCATGATGAGGGGATAGAATGTGAGCAAAACAGATAGACCCAAAGACGCGAGGGAGAATAAGAAAGAGACGGCTTTGAGGACAAAACAGTTGGCGAGGAGACTGACCCTCAAGTACAGGTTTTGAAATTATGAATGGGGTAATTGGCAATTTGGGTAGTATCACCCCATAGATATTTAGGAACATGGACAGCTATTCCATTTTTGTTGTGTGGTGTATCAACATGTGGTATAAAAATTTCATGACTCTAAAGCTAAGAAGCACGGATATGGATACAGGTACGATACGATACAGGTAGGGTTATACAACAATTTTCAAAAAATCAAGTCACGATACGAGGGATAAGTGTATTTAAAAATTATTTGTTTATATATTTTTTGGTATATTCTCGGTTAGTAAATGTAAGAAAAAGAAGAAGAAAAAAACAAAATAAAACTTACAGTGACTGATTTCGAATTGGTAGGTTGCATATTGGTAGGCTCCCTCGATTACTTCTTTTTCTTTTCTGAAAAAATCCTAAATCCCAAACTAGTATGATTTCTTCTTCTTTTAATTATTTTTCAGGGATACTAATGCAGCCGTAGCCACTATGTGTGAACATTTGGGATGATCCGCAGCATAATCATCGTTGAAAATGTGGTCAAAGGTGCCCAAGATCAATGCACCAAGTTGGTTGGGCGTCACCTTTGACCCAACAAACGGAGGTCCAAAAAGTACCAAAAAACAAAAAAACTGTTTTAAAAAAAAAAATCACATGCCCTGTGGCTGACCAACCCAAAACGAGTGTGTTGTTTTTTGGTTGATCATGCCATGTGGCATGTCATCTGGTGTCCGGGTGCAGATTACAGAGTTTTTATTGGGTTGGTCAGTTTTTTTGTTTTGGATTGATCATGCCATCCCACATGCAATCTTGGCATCGGGTGCATCGCCTTTGACCGTGGGTCAAAATCTCTTCCGTACTGTATCATCCACCCTCAAAACCGATACGCATCATACTGGTATCGCCAATACATTGAATGTGTCTGCGATACAATGAAAAAAAAATATAGGCACAGGCCAGCGGTACAAATGATATGTATCGTGTACCGCGGTGCAGCCTTCCACGGCTGCATCCGGATGCATCTTCCCATTTTTCATATATATATATATATATATATATATATATACTTTGGACGATTGGGGGGTGATCTCCACTTGGGATTGTCACATTGAACGTTGACTCCATTTTTATGCATGCTCATTAGGAAACCCAGGGCTGGCCGGAAGCACTCCACTTGGGATTGTCACATTGAACATTGACTCCATTTTTATGCATGTTCATTACGAAACCCGAGGCTGGCCGGAAGCAGAGGCATTATCAGAGGTGGAAATAGTATTGATGTTCTTATGTAATTACGTTATTAAACTGAAAAACTTTAAAGAGTTTTCACAAATCTTGGGGTTTGTTTGGCATGAGAGCGGCTCTTGGGCTCCGGTGCCCGAAGTAAAGTACATTTGGTAAACCACATCCCTGTCCCATTTGCACTGGAGGAGAGCAGTTTTAAGCATGGTATCAAAAATCGGCCGATACCGACACATATCAGAGATACGTATCGGTTTTCGGCCAAACCAATACGTATCAGTCCAATAAGTATCGGTATCCAACTCGGTATCAGCCGATACATATCGGGTATTGCCCAATACATCTCGGCTTCATCCAAGACTTGTATTTTTTATTTATTTTTTAAATAATTGGCCAATACGTATCGGTATCGGCCGATTCGTATCGGCCTCAGGCAATCCAATACCCGATTTGACACCTTGGTTTTAAGTGAAAAATGAGCTCCCTGCCCGAGCAAATAAAGCCTGCTCTGGCAGGGAGAGGACGGGGAGCTGTGTTGAGCTTGGCCAAACACACCCCTAATGAATATTGATACAACACATTAAATGAAGGAAAACCATGATCTACTTTTCCAGTTACAAGAGACAAAACAATGGTGAATAATATCCACAGAGTTACAATTTCCAAAAAAAAAGTAATCATGGGATCAGCCGATTAAAATTTTGTCGCTAAAGACAGTTCCAATATATACGAATTTGATGAACTCTAGAAATAGGAGGAAGGAAACCATAAGCTTGCAACTTCATTGGATATATCGAGGCTTCTCCATGGAAAAAAGATTTCATTATATAAATACTAGAAGACCCATTTTCTGACATAAATGGTAGATAAAAATGGGTAAGCTACTGGGGCTTATAAACATCGAGAGAAGAGAAAACCAGAGGGTGAGGACTAAATATCCATTTCCAATCATTTCAGGACAATAAAATATACATTTAGATTAAGAAATGAGAGGAATAAAACTTTTATGGTTACTTTTGCATTACGAAAATGGCTAACAAGATTCAAGCAAACCCTGCACATAACTAAGACATAGATGCAGAATTTCAAAATTATATGCTAAGAGAAGTGCTAAGCTCCAACATTAACAGAACAGAATGTTATTACCTTTTAAGCAAACAGACCAAAAAATCGTATGCATGGAAAAAAAGAAATTGTACCTTGACAAAGAGCGAGAGCGCGATGAGATGGATCTGGATCGAGATCTAGATAAAGAACGACGTGAAGGTCTCTTCCTTGGAGATTTGCTGCAGAACAATTGAAGGCCGTATTAAGAATTATGACCACTAAATCCATATTTCATGTTTAATAAGACAAACTAATATGATAGGACTGAACCTCCGGCTCCTGCTCCTACTGTAGCTGCGACTACGACTAGGGCTTCTGCTTATTGAGTAGGATCGACTACGGCTATGGCTCCTAGATAAGCTCCGCCTTGATTCATACTCCTTGACCTAGAGTAGAAGAATTTATTTAACAAGAGTGAATATAGTTTCCAGACAAAGAGGAAATAGGAAATCAGGACGGATCGTGCAAGAAATGATACCCGTATGTATCCCCGCGAAAATGCATTCCGAAACTCAGAGTCATCAAGTTTCCTGATCTGCAAGAACAAACAGAAAGATGAGCAAATCTCTGGCAATTTACATAAAAGAATATAGTCATTGTGCCCGAGTACACCATAAAAGGGAGTTGTTAGTAACTAGAGGGTTGACAAAGTTATAGGTCACAAGTTACTAAAAATTATTCAGCTAGCCACCAACTTACCGCATATTTCATGTCTTCATAATTTGTGTAATCCACAATTCCTGTTGTGCCTACAAGATAGAAAACCATTTAACACAAAAGTAAGAAAAAATCAACAGGTTGAATTAATTCGAAAGAATGCCCAGCGTATTTTATTTTTGCACATCCAAAAGACAGATGGCACTTCAAATTCTATACCATTGGACAAAAAGTTTAGAAAAATCAAATAATGGGTTTAACAAGAAGGAATGCCCAATAATTTGACAAATCCCAGAGTCAAATCCACAATTCCAAAGGCTTCTATAACAATCCCAATAATTGAAAAGCATTAGAAGAATAATAAAAAATCATCCACAGAGAAAAATGGGCAAGGAAAATCACAATAAGAGGGGAGTATAGTCCACAGAAAACAGCAAGTTCATTCTTTTAGATAGATCACCCATCATCGTCTTCGCCTTGTTCCATCTTTTTATGATTTAAAAAAAAATCAAAAATCATAAAAAGAACTATTACATGTGAATTCATTTTATTCTGCCTAAATTATCAAAGAAAATCTAGTGAGATTGGAACGACATTAGATTGGCAGGATAAGTTTCTTCTATTCATGTAAATTAAATTATAAAAAAAAAAACCCTGAAGTATGCAAATATCGACATAGAAAAATACACCGATTTAAGACACACACACACACACGCACACGCACCTGCACCCGCCCGCCAGCGCGCACACACACACACAAGTTACTGGTCACAAATAATGATTGGATTGAATTTTCAATAATGTTAGGAAAACCAGAAAGATCAGTATTTCTACTGAGTTTGAGATGGTAAAGGAACCCATTTTCATATGCCCAAATAATTTCCCACCTAGTTGAATCAGATGAGAGATTGTTGAGATAGGCACAAAGAATAAAATGATGGTCATGATGACCTGATATAATATGGAACTGATGATGACAGAAATTTTTGAAGATAGATTGATGAAACCGATTGATCAATTGTTCACCATGGGGTATGCAAGATTTGATTTTTTCAATTATTTCTGGAGGAAGATGGCTGATTTTTTGGGAGATATAATCCCTGAAATATTTCAATAAACGGGTCCAAGTATGAGGATCATTGGTTGTAAGAGAACGTTTGTGTTCCTTGAAAAGGGAATTGGTGTCACAATTGAGTGATTCAAAGAAGGTACATAAAATATGCAGAGAATCATAGATTCTGGAAGGTTTTCTGATAATGGTTCCATATAATAATTTATATATGATTTTTGTCATGCGGTAAGCTTTTTGTGAGTTTTAAACTCAACATTGTGATAAGAGGGAATGTGAAGACTTAATTGGTTGAAAGGAGAGGTTTGTGCAGAGGACTCCTCAACCGTTTTGGAGGATGTGAGCTTTCTCTTTTTCTCCATGATACCTGCACTATAAAAATATATTAAATATCCCACTGATTTTAGTGGTCTACTAATGATAGATAGATAATAAATAGCCCACATCAATCTAGTGGTCTACTAATGATAATCCACTAAATCTAGTGGTTGAGTATTTCACTCTCTGGTATTTGGTATCAGAGCCATGTCCGGCTAAACCCGTGGTCATTCCATATGGGGGGTAGGAGACATCGGAAGAGTAGGGAACAGTGACCAGTTCTCTGTCTACTATGAATCTGCGGATGGATTACTGTTCATCGTCTTCCCTGGTTCTCATATTACTAATGATATCTCTGCGAATGGAATACTGTTCATAGTCTTCTCTGATTCTCACATTACTGTTCATTGCCTTTTTCTACATGATTCTCACGTTACTATTTCTAGACTTTTCTAAATTCTTGATATGATAGATAGGAGGATCTGACTATTACTACTAGGTGTTTTCTAGCGTTAATAGTCGCGCTGGATTGTGAGGCGAGTTAACAGTGAGTGCGTATGATGCCGAGGTTCTTCCACTAGTCGTTGACGAACGCAGATTTGGAAAACACTTTTTGGTAGTAATTTTGTCAAATCCCACTATTTGTTTGTTTTTAAGAATTTAGAAAAGAAGATGACTAGTAGTTTTTGAGAAGAATTTAGGAAAGATGATGACTAGTAGTATTTGAGTATTATGTGAAGAAGATGACCAGTAATTCCTATGCAGAAGTATGATTAGTAGTATTTGAGTCTTATGGGAAGGTGGATAGTAGTTACTATGCAGATGAATAGTAGTTTGGGTCACTATTCACTATAGTATTACTATTCCGACTTCACTATTCACATATGGAATTACACTCATATTGGTACCACACCAACTCTCTTTTCACCCTTTTTGTTTTTCAGTTTTTAAATTTAAAAAAAATAAATAAAAAAATTTAAGTTTTGTAAATGTCTTTATTTGGTTTTGGTTTTCAAAATAAAAAATTAATAAAAAATTCCGAATTAGTCAAATGGGCTAATGTCAAAGATCCATTACATAGACGGACAATTCCTCCTATCAATCCTAAAACCTTATATAAACAAGGATAGACTAATTGGTCTACCGACATGTCCATCAAAACCACTGAGCAAACTCTCAGTGTAGGAGAAGACTAAGGTCTTCAACTATTACCAAATGAAGATCTAATCACAGATCTTCAAACTTTCAACTATCTTCATCTTGCCTGTATTCAGGTAGCTTTTAAGCCTCCTACTCTTTTGGGAAATAATAATAGTATTATGACCACCTTACGAGATGCAAGATGCCTTGATTGGTTTTCTTCTCTCATGGCAGCTGTTGAAACCAGTCTTTGTCATGGTCCTATTTACTTTAATGTTTTTCTCAACCTAACCTTATCATTAACAGACAAAAATCTGTTATCAGCCTGTACTCTCAATTTACAAACTCAAGGGTATAATTTCATGCCTGGATTAGAGACTATTGCTCTGATCTATCGTCTTCATTACAAAGTAACGACTTCTTTGGCTCCTCGAGTCAATTATCATAGCCCTCATGGCCAAACGGTTTCAATTGAAATCAATTTAACCACTTTGAAAATTGCTACTCCCTCTTTGATTTCTTGGGAAAATATTGATTTTCCAAAATCATGGACAATCCCGCAAGCTGTACTTCTTACACCAATTATTAACAAGGACATTGAACAAATAGTTTAACATGATAATGGTAATGTTATTTTACAATTTGGTAAATATGCATCTCCTCAATATCGTGCTAGACAATCTTATTCTGGTTCGAGTTCTCGAGATCCTTATAAAGTCTATATACCATCGACTATTCGATCTTCCGTTTCAGAAGTAGCTTCAGCAGCTATTCCTGAAATTAATCTTGAAGGAATCCATGTTTCTGACCAACAGATTCCTCATGGGATATACACCCAACAGCAGAGAGAATCTCCTACTGCTAATAAGATGAATTTCTCATTTACAAATAATTTATCATGAATTTTACAAAACCAAAAGATTTTGTAATTAATCGTACCAAAATTAATGCTGAATTCCAGTAAGACCAATATAAATCCTTTCATGATTGGTATTTCAAAAAAAATTCCCATGAAAAATTACAAGAATTCAAAGAAATTTTTTATTAATACATAGAATCCTCTTATCAAATCATTTCCTTTGTCAAATGGTTCAAAACAACCCAATACATGGAAATGACTTAAGCAGAAAGAAAAATACATTTCCTTGCTGACTTTCAAACAATTTGGTAGAATCAAACCATTCCTTTGGTTCATCATCCTGAAGATCCGATTATCCAACCTCAGTTATCATCAGTTTTAACTGAGACTTCTTTTGATTCTTCTGATTCCATACCTGTTGAAGAATCATCAAAAGCATCAAAAGACATCCCCTTGGTTTCTGCTACTCCTCTTAGTCAACATACTAGAAATCAACAAGTTTGGGAAAATTTGAATGAGTCAAAAGTTCATTCTAATCTTCCTCAGGTTGAAATTACACAGCACATTCAACCACAATTATCCATTGAAACCCCAGATGTTCACACATCTGAAAAGGCATTATCTAGTGACATAGATGTGATCTCTTCTGAATCAGTTAGTGATTTGGACCTAGATGTGATCTCTTCTGAATCAGGAAGTAATTTAGACCAAGAAAACATCTTGGATTCTACTACAATATCTAGTCAAGAAACTAGTTCTCATCAATTCAATACTCAAAATCAATCTGATTGTATTAAACAATTGATTTTGCTAAGATATGATGTGTCTTCCATAGAGAATAGCACACAAATACCTTTACCAATAAATATGTTAACTCAAACAAGAAATGATCCCAAGTCTAAAGCTTATCCTCTAATCTTTTACCAAACTCCAAAGACTAGGAAACCATCTTCTTCTTTGTCCAAAATAACAAAGACATTCAAATCAAAATCTCAAGAGCATATTCAATGCTTTAAATGTTCCAAATATGGCCATTATGCCAATAGATGTAAAATGAAGAAAAAACCATATCAATTTTATGATAAAGATTCAAGACTTATTCAGTCTCTTGCTGGTTTGTCTTTTTCTCTAATCATTAATAACCAACATTGTGGAAATCCAAGCATCAATATGCTTATCAACATCCAACCACCTGTAGCCCAAAAGGCTATACAGCAATCTTCTCCGCAAAAATTCATAATCATTATTAACCTTAATGTACAAATTAACTACCAATTAAATGGAAAATGTATTCCATCCCATTGTATCCATTTCTAGAATTTAACCCCAATTGTTATTCTTGATACTCCCTTTCTCACTTCCATTCTATCAATCACTAGGATAGATCATACTGGACTATATGCTCAATACAAGCGCCATACTTGCTTGGTTATCAATTTTCAATAATTGAATAATTGTCTTCAATGGATTCGCTATCCTATTCCCAATAAAAAAGAGTTGCTTGATTAATTACATTCAGCCCCAATTTTCTCTAAAGTTGATCTCAAATCGGGGACTTGGCAAATTCACGTGGCGGAGGCTGATAGGTACAAAACTGCCTTTACTTTCCCTTATATTGTCCCATTTGGATACCCTGAATGGAATATTATGCCATTTAGTCTTAAGCATTCTCCATCTGAATTCCATTTTAAACATTTAAAAAAAAATTAAAATGATATCTACAAAAATGGATTAGTGATCTCTGATCCTAAAATCAAACTATTTCAAATATACATTAGATTACTTGATCATAACATTTACCAAGGACAAATCATCCCAATTGATAGAAGTATTGAATTTGCCTCCAAAGTTGAGATTTTCAACAACACTATATTAAAAAGATTTTTGGACAATCACAATTATATTGTTGCTATTATTGATCATCTTTCCTATGCAGCAAAAGTCTTCATCCAAGACATAAACAGAATCCATCCCCATGGACGGATAACTATATCCAGGTTGACAGACAGCCAAAGAAAACCGATTTTAAATATTATACAAAACCCACCAACACAGTGGAGTTCTATTTTCAGCATCTTATTGTTTACAAGCATCATACTTATAAAACCCACCAAAACAGTGGAGCTATATTTTGTGAAAACCTTCTACCCGATGGATGCATCTTTATGGGGTTATCATACCAAAATAGTAGATAACCCACTAACCCACAATTTTCATGCAGATTATGGCTAGCCATTTAGAAAGCTTTTCTAGCCAATCAGCAGCAATTTCATATTTCCTCTCCCCAATTCAAAGTTTCTATGAAACTCATTATCAACCACCAGAGAGTGGAATACTCAACCACTAGATTTAGTGGATTATCATTAGTAGACCACTAGATTGATGTAGGCTATTTATTATCTATCTATCATTAGTAGACCACTAAAATCAGTGGGATATTTAATATATTTTTATAGTGCAGGTATCATGGAGAAAAAGAGAAAGCTCACATCCTCCAAAACGGTTGAGGAGTCCTCCTCTGCACAAACCTCTCCTTTCAACCAATTAAGTCTTCACATTCCCCTTTATCCCAATGTTGAATTTAAAACTCACAAAAAGCTTACCGCATGGCAAAAATTCATATATAAATTATTTATGTGAAACCATTATCAGAAAACCTTCCAGAATCTATGATTCTTTGCATATTTTATGTACCTCCTTTGAATCATTCAACTGTGACACCAATTCCCTTTCCAAGAAACACAAACGTTCTCTTACAACCAATGATCCTCATACTTGGACCCGTTTATTGAAATATTTCAGGGATTATATCTCCCAAAAAATCAGCCATCTTCCTCCGAAAATAATTGAAAAAATCAAATCTTGCATACCCCATGGTGAACAATTGATCAATCAGTTTCATCAATCTATCTTCAAAAATTTCTGTTATCATCAGTTCCATATTATATCAGGTCATCATGACCATCATTTTATTCTTTGTGCCTATCTCAACAATCTCTCATCTGATTCAACTAGGTGGGAAATTATTTGGGCATTTGAAAATGGGTTCCTTTCCCATCTCAAACTCGGTAGAAATACTGATCTTTTTGGTTTTCCCAATATTATTGAAAATTCAATCCAATCATTATTCTCAATAGTGAAAAATTCTCACCTTAATTTGGAATTCACCTCTGCAATGCCAGAATGGACTGTTAAGGGAACTCTCTTCCCCAGTATTCATCTCATTCGTATTCGTCCTGGATATGATCCTCGTATCTCTCATAACCATCTTGGTACTGAAAAGATACACTATATCACTTTAGAAAATCCATCTGTAATTCAGATGAACAGACATGATATTCAGCTACTTAGAGCTATGGGCTTATCAGATATCAAGCATAAACTCAACGAACGTAGAGACTGGAGATTCTTTAAATCCACAGGCAGAATCATTATTCAAATTCCCCATGGAATTAATTTCAACGTTCCAAGCCCCCTTGCATTGGACATCCTCTATAATCAGGTCCAAATGACTGATCATACAAGAACACAGCTCGAATATCTCGACAAAATTTTACAGGATCCAGAAGATGAAGTTCTTATCGATCTGGATGAAAATTTGGCAGATGAATTTGCTCATAGATGGGAAAACATGTAACACCATCCAAACAACTATCATTGCCTAACAACCGGCAGCAATCATCCTCTATAAACATGTAACACCATCCAACAACAATAATACCTATAGTTCAATCCAGCTGTCCAATTACCTACAGCTCTATCCAGCTGTCTTTAATAATTTTCGAGTGACACATGCCCTGACGTCACCCAGCAATAATTCCCTTATGACGCAAGCCCTGATGTCATACAGCAATTAATTTGGGACGAAGCGACTGCAACCAATATATTCAGCACACGTGTTCCTCCACTGATGGACTTCAACCATTCTCAAGTTCGCAATTATGTATAAATATGGTAACTTGGGAATTGTCCAAGCACCGAATAATCTACTAAACAATTTTCTCTTTGTTTTCTTTTCTTTCTTTTAAGTTTGTATCGGAGAAGCCCCATATCGGTAAGCTTCCCCTTCCTTTGTTTATATATTTGTTTATGTATTGCATAGTAGTTGTATAGTACCTAATTAGGAGTTAGATTCCTTATGTTTTGAGTTTTTAATTTTAAGTCTGTTTTATTAAGCATTAGTTTATGAAATAAGAGTTTTCTTCTCGTATGCTTTGTTTTCTTTTTCCGCACTACGCTTTCCCCCAACTCTGGTATTACTAGTAAGAAAAAATCAAACAGGTTGAATTAATTCGAAAGAATGCCCAGCGTATTTTATTTTTGCACATCCAAAAGACAGATGACACTTCAAATTCTATACCATTGGACAAAAAGTTTAGAAAAATCAAATAATGGGCCAAATCCACAATAATTTGACAAATCCCAGAGTCAAATCCACAATTCCAAAGGCTTCTACAACAATCCCAAGAATTGAAAAGCATTAGAAGAAGAATAAAAAATCATCCACATAGAAAAATGGGCAAGAAAAATCACAATAAGAGGGGAGTATAGTCCACAGAAAACAGCAAGTTCATTCTTTTAGATAGATCACCCATCATCATCTTCACCTTGTCCCATCTTTTTATGATTTAAAAAAAATCAAAAATCATAAAAAGAACTATTACATGTGAATTCATTTTATTCTGCCTAAATTATCAAAGCAAATCTAGTGAGATTGGAACGACATTAGATTGGCAGGATAAGTTTCTTCTATTCATGTAAATTAAATTATAAAAAAAAAACCCTGAAGTATGCAAATATCGACACACGCACGCACGCACTTACGCGCACACACACACACGTATACATACATACATACATATATGTGTATGTGTGTGTGTACTCGTAAAAATATATATAAAGGACTGTTTACAGGTAGAACTCAGTTACGCTCAAAGAGGGAGGGACAGAGGTTCACTTCTTTTCAGGACACAAGTCGGTTGCCCCGAAGCTCACTGTCCAAATCTTTTGATAAGATGATGAAACCAATCATGAGTTCATGACATGTCTACAAAAAGCAAGTTTACGAATGTCTAAAATGAGTGCAGCGTTCATTGTAGACAATGAGTGCGCTGTGGGTGAGCCACATGCCGTGTGAACCTTGAGATACATATTTTAAAGAGCATAGAGATTCGTGTGGGCCTTGAGATGCATATTTTAGAGAGCATAGAGATTCGTGTGTCTCAAGCCACATGATGCAAGGCTCACACGCTGCGCACTAATTGCCTACAATGAGCAGTCCACTCATAGCAGAGAAGTTCTTAATTTATAGACACGCAACAACTGATCATTTCCTCAATGAAAATATATTTGACAAAGGTTCTAAAACTGGGCACACATTTGCTAATCACAATCATTAAAAAACAAAACTCACAAAATAGCATTATTAGCATATAGGATAGATCTGCTAATAGATTCTACATATCTAAACTTGATAAATCTGGACAAAAAAAATGGAGGTACTTTTTAGCCAATTCTCCGGGAAGTATGAACTGCATTGTAACACGCACGTAATTCTCCTTTTTGTGGATATAAATACAAAATAAAAACATGATGCTAAAGGTTGGATGCAACTCACCTCCACCATCTCGGAACACTTGAGAGAAACAGACGTCACCAGCTCGACGCATGTGATCCTAATTATGAAATTTCATAAATTTAGATATCAAGATTCTAGAAGATCCAAAAGTGTATCAAAATTTTAACAATAACAATAATGAAGAAACAAGTAAATAAATCAGAGTCCAATGGCTCATAATGGTAAGTCACTAACATTACTCTATGATGATAAACTAGCCAGTAACATGATGACCTTACATTAACATCAAACATTATCCTGGCAGCTATCTAAACCAAAAAAAATCAGTAATGGAATGGAGTTTGTATTAGGTACACAGACCGATCTCATTCCACCTGCTGGCCAAACATTAAGATGTGCATGTTTTAGAGGTGTGCAATCCATGCAGGTATACTATAGGCATGCAAACGGACTGAGAATGGCCGGCCGTGTAACTGACAAAAATTCATTGGCATTAAGAGTTCATTTATGAACCCAGTGTCCTATTTTTTTACTTTTCTATTTTCTTACATTTTGCAATGTCATGTCGCCATTAAAACGTGTTAAACAAGCCATTGAATACATGGAAAAAAGGGTTCAATTACAGTGACCATTTACAGTAACAGTAACAGTGCAGGGTCACATGACGCATTTGCTAAAATCACAGTGCAAGATAAAGCTCACCTTTAGGTCTTGCCATGAGGCTGACGAAGGTAAACCAGTAACCAACACTGCATAACGGGATGGATTAGAACAGTTCATGAAGAAAATTACTATTGATTTAAAAGGAAGATGTGAGGAAGCCCAATGGGAGACCCTTCAATAGAAAAGCATACCACGATATTCAGAACGCCTGGACACTCCTCCACGGCCACCCCCACCACTGCTGTAACTAGTATAGCGATCTATCGATGAAGATTGTGCTCGCCCACCATGTGCAAGTTCTACCTGTAAAATAATAGAAGGGGAAAAAATCAAAAGAACAAAAATAAGACACTAGGGAATATATCTGTATATGAAAATCACAATGCTAAATGAGCAATAGATGCATCAAACAAGGAACAGATACCCGTAATCTGTGACCATCGTAGTTATAGCCATCACGACCGCGAATAGCATCTTCAGCATCACGAGCCTCTTCAAACTGAATAAATGAAAAGATTGTGAGATATAATGTAAAAAACTTTTAAAGTTTGTGCACCATATAATTCTGTTTTTGAGAGAGACCATAAATTAACAAATAACAAGGTAGTATGGCCCATTGGTCAAGAGTATATTCTACTGTTACAGGTTAGTCTAAGAAGATCACATCACCTCAACGAAGGCATATCCTGGAGGTCTTGGAGGGATCTTCAGGTCAATATCGACTATCGGGCCATACTGCACAGTAAATATTAATAAGATGAGTATGAAAAGGAAAATCATTCAGGAATTAAGACAGCAAAGAATCCTTCAATTTCATGTGAAATATGCATGAACTATATGAATGCAAACACGTGCGAAAGAGAAGTAGAGTCCTATCAACCAGGTCTGTGCAACACTAAACAAGTAATCGCACATCTCTCGTTGCCCAAATCTTCGGAAGCATAAAAAATCTCAACCATAGGTTTTCTTATATTCCTACGAAGATATGTCCATCAATAAAATTATTGTAGTCATTTCAAAGACCCTGCTATTTTCATATATGCGTTCTTCCATATATATATTCTCCACAAAAAGAATGAAAATAATGTCCTGAAAGGATTCAACTTAAATTCATTAGTGTTAACAATTATAAAGAAAAACTTTGCAAAGGAAATTCATAATGTTTTGCAGTTATAATTGAAAGGGGCATGGTTAGATTTTATAAAATTGCTCTTGTTAAAAAATTTGTGTCTCAAGTCCCAGAGTTCAGTATCTGAGATGGCGAGAACTGGACAGGAGACTAGTTTTGTAGAAGGAACTCCAACCCGAACTTCAACTTCCAATGGGATTTTGCAACCGTTGCAACATCTAAGGGAACTGTCATCTCCCTTATCGACATTGGAGCAGACGATGCTGAGACGTGCCAACTGGAACAGATGGACATCTGTAAGAAGTTGGTTTGTATTATAAGGGTGATGATAAAAGTCTGAGATCTCTGTTCAAAGCTTTAGATAGAACTTTTGACAGTGCAATAGAAACTGAGTCTTAGATGTCAGGATGTGGCAACTAAAAATTCCTCTAGAGGTGACAGGTTTCAAAAAATATAATCCGACTGTCATTTCCTTACAAGAGACGAAGAGGAATGATGTAGAAGGTAGCAAGAACAGATCAGAGCTGCCTG
The DNA here is from genome assembly GCA_021018995.1 of Chloranthus sessilifolius. NCBI lineage: Eukaryota > Viridiplantae > Streptophyta > Magnoliopsida > Chloranthales > Chloranthaceae > Chloranthus > Chloranthus sessilifolius. The sequence goes on along the minus strand of CM037588.1, from coordinate 2,492,472 downwards.
GGAGTACACTGTTTTGAGCACATCAAGATTTGCAAAGGGGAGTTTTCCTGGCTTAAGTTTGTGGAAGTGTAAATCATCTTGGTTTTTTGGTGAAATTCAAATAGAAGGTAGCAAAATCAGATCCATGCTGTCCAGGAATAGATGTGGGCAGTCTGTTTTGAGCGTCTCAAGCTCCATGAAGGGGGATTTTGCTGGATTAATGTATGAATCAGCTTGCAAATGCAATAAACTCACAGTAGTTTTACAGTATTTGCGATATTGAAACAGAAGCATGATCATTTTGAATGGACGTTTTCGCGGTGTGTAGATCGAACTATTCAGAACCAGAGGGGGTTGACCTCAATGTAATAAATTTGGGAGAAGAGTGGGGGATTCATAAGTACTCAACGTATGAGGGGTTTCTCGGATTTTGTTTCCTCCTGTGGTCTTATCGTCTTTTATCAAAATACTCATATTCCTATGGGTGGAGCTCAGTTCATCTGAACTAACATCCAGGAGAACTCCACTTCAACATAATCAGATTTTGCACATTATAAGAGTGAAGGATGCGGAGTATAAGGGGCTTCTCAGATTTCATTTCCTTTGGGCCGTTATCGATAGACCTAAGGCAAGAGAACCCCACCCAGTGGAGACTAGGTAGATTCCTTTGCAATGAGCCATGGAAGTAACACTTTCCAAATATTCATTTGGAAAGAATGTTGAGACTATCTCTGACACATTCTAATCTCCCTGCGATAATCAAGGAACCTAGGACCCAACCCCTATTCAGCTGGGGAACATGTGGCTTGAGAAGCAGGGTTTCTGTGAGCAGGTTTGTAAGTGGTAAAATGCTAGGGATGTAAAAGGGTGGGCAGCGTATGTGCTTGGTTTTGTTGAGGCAAAGGCTGAGCCATTGTTGGAAATACAAGTGCTAGACTCTAAAGGAGGAGGTCGAGGGGTGCTAAACACGAATGAGATGAAAAAAAGGGGGATGAAAGAACAATTAAGGCATTAGGCATTTGATAAGATACTTTGAAAGCAAAAAATAACACTGTGATCAGTTGAGGCGGCGATAAATGCACTAATTTTTCCATGCTATATAGATAGCGTGAGAAGAAAATAAAAATGATCCAATATCAGTGTCACAAAATTCACCAACATTCGGCTAGATTGGTAAATATCTGCATAATCTTTCGGTAAAAATTTGCCTGATTAGGTGATTTTCAAATTAAGACCTCATTTGGTTGCTGGAACCTGGAAAGCAACCCGTAAGCTGAGTAAAAACTTAGACAGCAGCTTGTTTCCGAGTTTTTTTTTTCTATTTCTGCTATTTGGATAGGGCTGTGAGGCCCACCCACATTCCCGGTGGTTTCTGAATGTAGATTTCCGAGTTTTTAGGTTGGAAAGCCTTAGATTCTGAAAGCTTTGATAAGAGCTTCCAACAGTCACTTTGTTTATTTCATACACGTTTAGGCAGTTGTTGTAGGAGCAGCAGCTTATAATACCGTCATTAACTGCAGGAAAAATTGCTGAAAATGCTCTAATGTGAGGCCCCTCATCTGCGAGTAGATGTTAGTCAGTCGAACGTCGATCTTGATTTGTTTGTGCAGACTCCCATCGTAGGTTGCAATGTTGTCAAATCACTTAAGCCATGCTAAGCCATTTGACTTGATTTCACTTGAGCGAAATCGCTTAATCGCTAAAGCCATGGCTTTTTTTTATTTTGTAAATTAAAAAACATATATATATATATATATATATATATATATATATATATATAAAATAAGAAGTATCTAAGTTAACAGCTTAAGTAACACTAACAAAAATGAGTCAATGACAAAAAAGGGGAAAAATATACATTCTTATATTATTTTTTTTAATGCCATACATATTAATAAGAGGAGATTGAGAGTCTAGAATGGAGATTAGAGAGGAAGAATGAGCCAAAACAGTTTTGTGAAGAGTATAAGAACCAACCCATCCTTTTATAGAGGTAATGGGACCCCCAAAAAGAAAGAAAAAGATAAACAAAGTGCTACAATGGTCATATTTATGACCGTTGGAGCATTAAGCCATCAATCGCATACTCGGTATGCGATCGCATAAGCCCTAAAACATGGCTTATGCGATCACATACATCAGTATGCACTCGCTTAATTGACTACATCGCTTAAGCCAAGATGACTTAAGCGAAATGAGGTTCAGAATGGCTTAAGAGATCGCTTATGACAACACTGGTAGGTTGTCTTCCCAAGATGCATGCTTGCCACTGTTGGAAGAGACAAAGACTTTGCAAATTGCTGACGACAATGGGGAATACAGGGGTATCTAAGAGGCTTTTAGGTGGATCCTTCATTGTCCTACTGAACCAGCCATGCAACAGCACTCAGATATAATGGGATTGCCATTATATCTTTCACTCAGATCTCCTCCTGCAACAGCACCCCCATATCATGATTGTGTTCACCAGTATGCTCTAACCACGTATAAAACGGGCCTCTGCTCCTTGATGATGCTCCACCTTCAAGACAGTAAAGATCCCCGCTCCTAAGCTCCAAAAACCTCTAGCGGTTACCCTCTCCAAACACAACTCTTCTATCTCTAATCAGGTACGAACTCTTTCTTGCAATTGTTAGTTTCTTCTTGCAATTGCTAAAGTGAGAGATGTTCCCAGCAATTTTGCCAAGATGGATGAATATAGGAAAACAAATGACGCGGAATCGAAGCCTATGCGCCGAGATCGTGGCCGGATAAAGAAGAAACTTCAAAAGAGAAAGTGGACCCACGAATGGGATTCTAAAAAAAGGCTCGTTAAAGACCCGTGTGCACATTATTTTAGGCAATATTTTATCTAAGTTTAGTTTCTTTTTTTTATTAGGATTCTTTCAATAAATGGTTTATTTTAGGATTAGTTTCCTTATTTGAATTATTTAGGGGTCAGGCACATATATGTGATATGTGACTGTTAATTTCGTCACTTTCTGCGTAACCATCGAAAAAGTGGTCATGAGTCTATTAATATGTGTCAGAATTGTGTGATTTTTGTCTTGTTGGACAGTTACTTCGATAAGCTTTCAAATAAGACCAATTTCACGTTAATTGGACATCGTTTGACCCTTTAAAAGTGGTTGCGTAATAAAAAGACAAGATTAATGGAGAGATTAATTATGACTGTTAGATTAGAAAGTTTTAATGGTTGATTAGGAGCTTTATGTTAAATAGTATTCCTAGGGTTTCTTTTCTTTATAAATACACATTGTAATCTTTTATGAGACTTATTAGTTGATTATTAAATGAAAATTGAGAACTTGCTTTTGTGCAAACCCTAGAAGACTTGTGAAGAGTTTTCGATCGAATGAGCGAATCTTTCAAAACCTAAAGAGTCATCAATCACTTCTCGTGCGACTTGGTGGGAAGCTGGCATACAGCCTTGGTGTGAAGCTTTGGGCCTCTATCTTTTTATTCTACCATTTACTCTATTTTTATCTGGTAATATCTTCTCATGCTTTGACAAATTCCTAAACCCCAAATCTAAAAATTTACATCTTTGATCTACCCCTTTTGTTAATTTAATTCTTCGAGCATTTATTTTCAAACCGTAGAGAAGTCAAGAGACACCATAATTGTCGCTTGATACCCTAAACTAGATCGAAACTCGAATCCTTTAATCGGATCCGTTTTTCTAGATCGGGAATATCGATGCATGTGAGCACTAAAATTGAATTAACCTAGTTGCTTTATTGAATTCATTAAATTTATTTTATGCGTTTTGGTGATTTCAATTATTTCCATTATTCAAATTTTTTTATCGGTATTAAGAAGTGTATATTGATAAGCAGCAAGGCGCTAACAAACAACCAATACAACCGAACACAACCAAAAAAACAAGAAAAAACAGAAAAAACATAGCTACAGACAGCAACCTCCATTCTCACTCCCCCCAAAACTTAACCTGGATCCCACACAAAAACATCCCCCCCCCCCGAACCCCACATCCCCCTTAGCAGCCCAGAACCACATCAGCTCACGGATCTGCTTCATGATCATTCCCACCAAGCGACTTTTATCTTAAAAAATTTTGCGATTTCTTTCACCCCATATACTCCAAAACACAGCGAAAGGGGCCACCCTCCAGAAATTAGACATAGGCCCATCGGCACGAGCAAAATCCCACATCAAAAACTGAGACAGGGGCGACGCCGGCATCACCCAACACATGCCGAAAGATTTAACAACAATACACCACAACTCATGAGCCACCTTGCAATGTAGCAGAAGATGAGCAGCGAACTCCTCAATATTACACATAACGCAGCAGTTAAGGATATCCTTTCCCCGACGAATGAGCTTATCCAAAGTTAGAATTCTTTCTTTGAGCATGGTCCACATGAAGAACTTGATTTTAGCCGGTATAGCCACCTTCCACAACCCGGCCGCGTCACACCTGATCAAGGGCCGAGAGGACAGCATCATGTAGTAAGACTTAACAGAGAACAGACCCTCAGTACTTGGCCTCCACCTACGCTGATCGCACCCAACCCGATTACGCTGAGTACCATAAAGCAACTGCATCAGGCTGGCAAACGGAATCACCTCCTCATCCCTCAGCAGCCTTCTAGTAGTAACGGTCTACAGTTTCCCTCCGTCGGTCTCGGAGAAGAAATCGTCGATCATACCCTTAGGATTCACCGAGATAGAAAAGATATCCGGGAAGGAAGATTTTAGGGGCACGCAGTCCGCCCAAATATCCTCCCAAAATCGAATACGAGTACCACACCCCCAACTATAACAGAGGCCTTTGGAAAACCGCTCCCACGTACTACATAGTCTTCCACCAAGCCGAAAAGCGGCGGTGCCCAACCACCGAAATGCCCCAGTTTCCGACCGAATTGTCGTACTTCTCACTGAGCACTACACGCTATAAACTGTTCACATCCTCATCCCTCCCCGCCCGCCAAAACCACTTGCCAAGCAACGCTATATTAGTCGAAATCAAGCTGCGGATACCTAGACCACCATACCGGATTGGCAAACAAACGATATCCCAATTAACCAGATGATACCGTCTAGAAGTCCCTGATCCCTCCCATAGAAAGTCTTTGGATTTGTTCAAGGCGCTTGATGACTTTCATCGGGCATTTAAATAAGGACATGTAGAAAATAGGCATCGCCGATAAAACCGACTTGAGCAGCACAAGACAACCCCCACTGCTCAGCAGCTTTCCTTTCCAAGATGATAGTCTTTGCTCGAACCGCTGCACCACCGGTTCCCACTCCCTAGCTGCGGGAGACCTCAACCCAAGGGGCAATCCCAGATACCGAATAGGCAGCTTGCCCCCCTCACAGTTCACAGAGAGGGCCAGGTCTTCTAAAAGAGCATCATCGGTACCAATACCCGTGATCACAGATTTAGACAAATTGCCCGTTGACTCGATACAGCTTCATAAATGGAGAGAACATCGGTCAAAGACTTAAATTCCTGAACATCTGCCTTACCAAAGATTAAGGTATCATCCGCAAACTGTAGATGCGACATGTATCTATCTTGAGATCCCACCCTAATACCAGTTATGAGATTGGATAACCTGGCCCGAGTGATCACCCACCATGTTGAGGAGAAACGGGGATAGAGGATCCCCTTGGCGAAGACCCCAAGAGCTCTTGAAATAACCGGCAGGAGTACCATTGACGAGGATCGAGAACCAGGCCGAAGAGTAACATCCCCTCATCCATTTCCTCCAAATCTCCCCAAATCCCAGCCTACGCAGCATATACTCAAGGCAGTCCCAACTCACCCGATCGTAGGCTTTCTCCATGTCCAACTTCCAGAGGGCAACCGGATAACGTTGAAGATGAGCCGAGTGGATGGTCTCCTAAGCCAACACTACCTGATCGAGAAGGTGGCGACCAGTCACAAAGGCCCCTTGATTAGCCGAGATAATGGCACCCATAACCGGCTTAAGACGGTTAGCCAAGACTTTAGCATAATTTTATAGGGGCAGTTAGTGAGGCTTATAGGTCGAAAATCAGCAATATCCTCTACCCCATCTTTTTTGGGTATAAGAGTAATAAACGTAGAATTAAGACTGCGCCCTATAAACCCAGAAGAATGGAATTCCAGCAGCACCTCCAGCAGATCCTCCTTAATAATTGGCTAAAAGTACCTGAAGAATTCCAAAGTGTATCCATCAGGCCCTGGGGCTTTGTTCTTGGCCCCATATCTAATAACCCGCCAGATCTCCTCCTCCCTAAACGGCTGGCTCCAATGACACCTGCTCCTCGGCAGCAAGGCTCTGAAAGGGGATCCCATCCAAATCAGGGCGCAGTAGCCCCTCATCCAAGTACAGCTCCCTATAGTACCCCACAATATTCTCTCTAACCTCCTCCTCGATATAAGCCACCCCATCAACCACAATTCTACTCAAAAAATTTGCCTTGTTCCGCGCATTGGCAATCGCATGAAAAAACTTTGTGTTAGCGTCCCCCTCACGAAGCCATTTCACCTTGGCCTTTTGTTTCCAACACACCTCTTCCGCCAAGCAAACATTGTTGAACTCCATTTTCTTAAGATACCGCTCTTGACGCTCTTCCTCCGTAAGCCTTCTCGACTCCACCATATTATCTAATTCCTTAAGCCTTGTCAATAAGGTGTCCTTCACATGAACCATCCCGTACTCATCCTTGTTCCAAATTCTGATCTTGTCTTTAACCCACTTCAGTTTAGATATGAACTGAAAAGCAGCCGTCTAGGAAACCGACCCTTCACTCCACCACTCCCCCACCTTATTCCGAAAACTCTCCTCCAACAGCCACATATCCTCAAACCGAAACGGGGATGGCCCTTTACCACGAGAGTCACACGTAAGCACATGGAGCCGATGATCAGAGACAGCCCTTGCCATACACTCTAACCGTGCACCCGGGTAAAAACCCATCCAGTCAACACTGCAAACGAATCTATCCAGCCTGCTCGTAGAAGGAGAAACCTGAAGGTTCAACCATGTAAATCGCGAGCCAGTCAATGGCACATCCAGCAGTCCCTAATCAGCGAAGAAAGAATTAAAATCCCGCATCACAGCCGCATCCGGCGGCCCTCCCTGCTTCTCCCACCCCCATCTTATAGCGTTAAAGTCTCCCCCCAAACAAAAAGGAAGATCCCATCTAGCCGCAAGTGCAGCCAACTCCATCAAAAAATCAGGGCGGTCTCGATCAGAGGACGGACCATATATTCCCGCAAACATCCACTCATTCCCTGAAAGCTTGTGGCGAAGAACCACAGCAGCCGAGAAGAGCCCCACTTCTTCATCCAATTTATCAAAAAGACGATTATCCTAGGCAACAAGAATACTCTCAGAAGCTCCGTCCGCATCAGCCCCCATCCACCCCAATAATTTCCTCCTAGAACCGAGACCACTTTCCTTCTATCGCAACTGCCCCATTTAGTCTCCTGCAGCGTAATCACAATTGGTTTGAGTGATGCAATCATCCTCTTAACCCCCGCCCTTTTGTCGGCACCACAGATCCCCCTAACGTTCCACGAAAGCATCTTCATTACCACCATACAAAGCCCTCCCCAAAACAGAGTGATAGGAAGCTAGCTCTCCCCCACTCCCTTCCCATTGGTCATTCCCCACTGTAATCGAGCTAGCTCCCGCGCCCCTCCACGGCTCCTCCTCCTCATCCTCATATGATTCACCAAAATTGATCGGAACACATTTCATCGTCGGGCCTTTTGAAGGACATACCGAGATCACGCCCCACACGAATCAACCGATCGATATCTTCGCTTAAATCCGCCAGTCGGATAACCCCATCACCCATATCAACGGTCATTATATTCTGCGTACGGGCCTCCAGAATCTCCTTTTCCCTCAACGCCCCTACCTCCTCCTGACCATTCTGTAACATCATCTCAGAGCTCGAAGCGGACAATAGGCATCACAGCTTCAGCAACATACGCAGCGATGGGTATCGGTCCATAGGCGTCGATCTTCTCGCAAGAGCTAGGCACAGACCCCATATCACCGGAAGACAGAACTTGATATTCATCTTCTCCTCTCCCAACCATCTCCCCCCAATAATTCCACAGACACCAAACTTCTCCGCTATCAAATCTACTTAACCTCCCCTTATCCATAGCTGGCCCGATGATACCTTGGCCCAGATCCTGGAAAGGTTCCCCACACCTCTCGCCCCTTATAAGCTTCGACTGGCCCAGACCATGACGTGGAGACATCACGTGACCCTCCCACAGCTGGCGTCAAAGTCAACCGAAGCCAGAAATCTAGAAAGTGCTGAGACACGTGTCGCTATCCCGCCCAATCGCCCTCGACGCCTGCCTTTAAAAGGAAAGGTTCTTCTGTAAACCTTAAAATCCTTAAGCTGAGAAGCCGGTTTGCCCCCCACAGCAGGGTTAGAAGCTTCCATCGCCATCGGATCCTAGGTACACTGCCAGACCTCGTACCCTTGCATAGGAAACTCCACATCCTCACCTACCCCTGTACTGTGCAGGTGTCCTTTGTCGGCAAAACGGTACGAGAAGATAACTGCAACATCGCTGTGGATGATGAAAGTCCCCCGAAACCGGAACCCCGAAAGCCGAGAACTGCAACATCGCCGTAGAGCCGGTCCCGGAACCCAACTGCAGCGATCCGTGTGAGGTCCCCACCGGCAGTCTTGGTTCCTTCAAAACCCATCCACCTTCCATCCGAAGCTCAGACATCTCAGGGGCCACCTCCCCTTCTTCTAAATCCTCCTCCAAAAAAGCCCCTGCATGATGTCCATGGGCCGAGACTCCACAAGTGGCCAAAGACGAGAGCAAGAGCGCGGACGCGGCCAGAGAACCCTCCTCACTATCTCCGCCAACGATTTCGCCGTCTCCCTTAGAGCCCGAGAGCAAGCTCGGGAACGGGATCGTCATTGGATGGAGCGTCACATCCCAGGCACTCCCCGAGGCCGAGCCATCCCCTGAGGCCTGTCCCGGTTGCAACACGGGCCCTGGATCCCTATACCAGATTGGGTTGCCCTCCGGCGAAACTTTTCAGCGGCACAACCGAGTATGTGTACGTCCGGAATCCAGGGTCTCACGGATTCGTGACGCGACTAGATCGGGAAGAGAACCCTCTCCACGAGCTCCACTTCTAGGAAGATAGTGAATTCTTGGCCGTTGAGGCAGAGCTTGCACACACAGGGAATGGTCTCCCAATCGGCGGCCCGCACCAAGACTCGGGCATACCGCGTCTCCCACAAATCATCAGTGCTCCGGTCAATGAGGCTGCACCCCCCACATCGATCAACAACCCCCTGGAGGACTTCAGTGGTCTAGGCCTGCAGGGGGAGGCCAAATAGTCGAATCCAAACCCTATTTCCATTATTCAATTAAATCTGAGGTTAATCCCAAACTTGCATAATTAGAGTTTTAGCATTCGTCCCGCGTCAACAAAGCACTGAATGAAGTTTCTTTCATTTTCCGGTCCTGTGGGAATTCAGCGAGATGGTCAATGTGAGAGGAAACCAAAAAGGTAGTGGTCCTTGTAGGGCTAATGCAAGAGGGATGGTGTATTTTGCCCTGCATGCAGAAAATATAAAGAGGGTTGTGGATTTTGTGAGGGTGATACGAAATGCCTAATGCTCTTCTTCTTTTATTTATGGCTGCTGACCTTAGGCCTAGGATAAAGCCCTCCCCGCCCAATATATGGGCCACATGGCAGATGTTCTAGCCAATACAAATTGTCCAAGTGGCTAAACATAATATGAAGATCACCAATCAGAAAGAAAATCCTTATTTGAGGGTTCAAACAATTCGATTTGGAAAGTTTAATATGGGCCCTTGTTCTATTGCTCATATCTAACGTAAGGTTCATATTGAAGTGCTTGGATTCAATGGTACAGATCATGGATCAAAATATCGTCCGATACCGATACGTATCGGACGATACGTATCGGTATTGGACTCCAACGATACATTCAATGTATCGTCCGATACAGACCGATACCGATACGTATCGTCCGATACGTATCGTTTTGGAGCTCGGACGATACGTATCGGTAACCCGATATTTTAACCCATGGTACAGATTCTCCAACAAGCATATTTTTTGGGTTGCACCTGCACTCCAAAAGATGTTTTGCCAGAGAGCTGTAGCCACTTGGGCAACTTGGATCAATAAACTTACATCTTAAGAGTGAGTAGGTGAGGATTTTTCATTGTTGGTGTGCCTACAGTATTGAGGGGTGTGTGTGTAGTAGGTTTTAAACTTATAAGTGGATGTGTGAGTATTCGTGCTTCATATGGGATTCTATTTTTTACAATAGGTATATATACTTGATTATTGAAAAATAACTCACGCATCTCCCTTCGTCCCTCCCTCTCTCTAACCCTAATCCTACTCAAATCTTCATTTAATCAACTAATTGGTATCATAGCAGGTTCATCCCACTACCAGGTTTACATCATCATCAATGTGGTGGAGCCAGTTTGACATTGTGTTGATGTTAGCATGGTCAAATCATTGACCTTGAATCGTCAAACTCCTTGTTCAAATGACTGATTCACATTTTTCTTAACTCTCATTCTTTGTGGCCTTGATCTGCTTGGTTTGTTGGATGAAGATGGACCAATTTACGTCTGAAACAGTTTAGAGGCCTTCTCACTCAATATGTTTCCATTTGAGTATCATATGAAAAATTTTATGCTTTGGTTGTCAAGGAGCTACATTTTCGTTGTTAAAATGAGCTACTGTTACCACATCTTGCATGCCACCACCTTTCTCATGTGGTTGCACCTTCATCCTCTACTCATGTTACTCTTACACATAAGGAGCACCACGACTTACTGTGGTGTGTCACGAGTACCCCAAGCTTCCTCTTCTCACATGGATGATTCAGGTATCGTTGGGTTTATCCACGCATCCACGTCATCCCAATCTCCTTGGATCATTAATTAGAGGAATCTAAGTTTATGGCCAGTATGCCTCTTATGGGTATGCCCACCTTCTTTCTCTGTTGATGATGGAGCTACTGTTACCAATCTTGCCATATTACCATTCATTCCATATGACATTCTTGTGTGATGCCTCCTGTGAACGAACCATCAGAAAGTCGAACCTAAGCAGCAGTATTAGAAGGAGAATAGGAAGAAAAATTTTGTAACTCACCCATCATGCGATCTGTGTCGCAGTAATTAATGAACCAGTGAAAAGAATAGGATGAGGTGGATGCAGCAAATACCGAAGTACCTGAAGGCCCATGTCCAGGGGTGGAAATAGGTGCAACAACAGCAGATGCATGAGTCCCAACTCAGCTCGAACCATCTTCAAGCTATCAGCCCGAAGAGATCCAATCGTATCAAGAGGGGAAGATGAATCTATAGGCGGCTCTGAAGCAGAGGCAGTAGCAGAATGAGCAGATGATCGTGATTAGATGTAATCAATATATCCATGAAACTTATAACAGTGATCCTGATTGTGTACCACTTTGTCACAGTGAGAGTAAACAATAGATGACTAAGCACAAACACGACCTCCACAACCTCTATCACTAATATGGAAAGAACCTATCCACGACGAGTAAGAATCAAATAATGAATGGAGCACTTTCTGAAGGGGCAGAGGTAGTGGGAGTCATAACTGCATGACGTTGCTCTTCTGAAAACACGATCATAAACAGCAGTGTTTAATGAAAGTAGCGGATGAATCATGAGAATGTGCCCGAGTCTGCTCATACTCGGGACAAAGACCCCCAAAAGCATATAGATTTGTTGTTTGTTGATGCTCACATCGTCAAGCCAGAATAACGATAATCTCCTCACCAAAATGGAAATTAGGCTCATTGTGACGAAGCTCTTCTCACATACTCTATAAAGTACTGCTTCTTCCATGGACATGTCATACTGTCTACACTCCCCAACCCCTTGGGTAAACCGAAAAATCTGTGTATCATGTTCAATAAGGACAAATGTCTCCTCTAGTTTACTCCATACTTTTATGTTTGAATAAAACATAAAGGTTTTTTAAGATGTCAATCCATAGGATTAAACCATCACCCGAGAATAATATCGTATCAGCTTCCCACTTAGCTAAATTCAAGTCTAGGTTTAGGAATCGGCCCCCTAATAAGAGACCCATTTTCTTCTTACATGAACATTATAAATGATTTATATCTTCCATTGAAGATAATTGGAGGACTTCAACTTAGTAGTGGTGAATTGGTGATGTTAGACGGAAGATTTTCAGAACTCGTGGAAACATATTGTTCACCCATTTCAAGATAGTTCAATCAAACGAGTAAAAAAGAGGGAGGGGAGGAAGAGCAGCTCGAGAATATATATATATATATATATATATATATATATATATATATATATATATATATATATATATATATATATATATATGTCCTTTGCAATGTAGCAGAACAACATACCATAATACTACATCTCATTATACCAAGCCATATCAAACTTCTCACAAAAATATAAAAAACACTGGAACAAACAAATATGTGCCAGCAAGAAATACCAACGACACTGTTGTCGAGTCCACTGGAATAAGAACCAACATCAGAAGGTCGAGAAATCTGAAAGAAAACAATGTCGAAACCCAAGGGATAGATCAACTCTCACCCAAACCTGAACCATAGCCTTCAAAGTATCCTTTAAAATCATCCTAGGTTTTCCAACCCATTCCCATATGATAAGCAGAGGTAACATAGATTCGCGTCACGAAAAACATGAGAAACTAGGCAAAAAATGAGATGAGAAAGAAGCCTTCGAAACTCTACCTTAGAGACCTCAAATCGAGTTGTCCCAAAAGAGAAAAATCATCCTTAGGAAATTTCGACTAAATTGGTGCTAATTTCGAATAATTCTGAGGTTAATGAGGTAACTGCTGACGTCAAAGAAAGAGTGATAATGCCACGCCAACATAAGAGAAAGCAGATTCCTCTAATACCAAGAAGGCAAGAAGTGAAATAGAATCAGGAAATTAGGGTTAAGAGTTTGATAGGTAGAAGCTAGAAGAGGAGAGAAATAGGGCAAAAAGCATAGTGAAGAAATGTTCCTCACTAGCATTTATATTGATGCAAGAGGTATTACATCCCCAAATAATATACACCACACTACATAACCAAATATAACTAGTGTACATCAGTCACTAGCATGCTCTAATTTGGAACACTGGAACGACGGAATTAATCAAGTAATAGAGTGAAGGAACTGGTTTTTCTGAAATGGACTGAACGGTCCACAAACCGGCTTTCTATGAACCAGTTCGTGGTTAGAGGCTTCAGACCCTGGTGCTTTGAACACAACAGGCCTGTCGTGCACTGTTTTATCTTTCAGTATAATTATCTTATACTTGAGGTCATCAGTTGGGGTATTCCATACTCTCTTTTTTTTTTCTTTTTTTTTCTTTTTTTTTTTGGTTTTTTTTCTTCTTCTTTTTTTTGGATTTTTTTCTTCTTCTTCTTTTTTGGCTTTAGGCAAAGCATCTTGCGAACTAGTGCGGCTTCACTTAATAAAATTATGGCTTTAATGTGATAACTATATAATTCATCTTATACAAATATAAATATAAATAAATACATTTCATTTGGAGATCTATTTGCTATGCAATAGGTAGAGTTAGTAGAGAAGCCAAAAAGATAAAAATCAGGAGCTTCAAATTAATCCCAGTATTTTGTGAAGTCAAGTCCACGCTTTAGATATCACCTCTAAAACATTTTCTTAAAATAAACAAATAAAATAAAAGACAGATGGTATTCTCTATATTCGCACAACATTCAGAACGAACGTTTGAAAAAAACGAAGAACAGAAATGCTCCACATATACAACAATCATAGTAAAAAAAAGACATAATTCAAAAATCTAAGGATTGAATGCAAATATTTTTTTAATTGGTAAAAACCAAATATATTAAAATTAAAATAAAAGGATACAAAAAAAATATACAATTTAAAAAATAAAAAACCTTGTAGAACAGATCTTCAACTTCTCTTTCTCTGATATCACCGGGAAGATTACCGACGTAGAGGGTTCGACTAGCACGGCTACTCATAGTTCCTGAGACTCCAAAACAATTTTTTAAAAATTATAAAAACTTGAGGAAAAAAAAATTGTGCAATCAGTAATCTTAGATTTTCATCGCAATCAACAAATATAATCCTTCTTTTTATGAATTTCATCAGAAAATATAATAAAAAATGTTAAAAAAACATAAAAACAAATATAATTTCCACAGATGTAAAAAGGTATAATTTTTTTAATAATAAAAAAATAAAAGTAATTTACGAAAATATAATACAAAATAAAACATGAAAAAAAAAAACTAATTAAAAAAAAAAATCTACAGATGTATAATATGGCCATAGCAGCTAACAACAACCGAGGTAAATCCTTGGATTTGAACGTCATACAACCTCTTTTTTGTAATTTCCTAAAACTTTTCGCTATAAAAAGACATTCAGAAGATTTAAGATTTGAAAATTTGAAAAAAAAAAAGAATCGAACACTAATCTCCAAATATGAAAATAACGTAAACATGCTCAAGTTGGATCAAATTCTAGGGTTTCAAGATAATAGAGTAGCTTGCCTCTGGAGAAAATAGAGCTGCGGAAGAGTCTTCGAAAAAAAAATAAACAAAGAGACCTGAGAGTTTGAGGTTTTTCGCGAGGAGATGAGATTGTTCGACTTACATAGACCCTAGATGGATGGTAGTTTCGTAAATATGTCAATTAAGGTGCATGTATGGTGGATAATGACTAATGTGCCCCTACTTGTATGACGTATAATGACTAAAGTGCCCCTATTTTATGAGGTTGTTTTTAACACGAGTCTTGACGCAGGGGACACGCGGAGGCACTTGGCCATCGTTATTAGTGACCGTGTGATCGAAAGATTTATAAGATCTTGAAAAATCAATGGTCAAAGCGTGCATATTAAGAGTCCACGTGTACGGTCAAAAATAATCTGGTTGGGCTGTTAGAACTAGGGCTGTCAACGGGTCGAGTTAACCCGAGACCCGCCCAACCCAAATTTATACAGCAATAGAGTGCGCACTGGGTTGCACAGGATGACCCGTGCAACTGGTTTAATTTTCTCATGCCACATGACATGATCAATCCAAAATAACGGATAATTTTCTCATGTCATATGGCATAATCAACCCAAAATAACTTTCGTATTGGGTTGATCAACAATGAGATATGCTGATTTTAAAAAAAGTACATTTTTTACCTTTTTTCACCTCTATTTGATGGGTGAAAGATATGGTATCGCTCACAAGAAAAAAAACAATGGTGTATTGATTTTATTAAAATTTGACTATATTTTTAACGATGAATATATATCGGATCATGCCTAATTTTTTTTTGTGGAGCTTAATCGATCTCATCCAAATTTCTGAGTCACCCGATTCTCATGATGCATAGTCTCGAATCTCATTTTATATACAGATCATTAAAAATGAGGAGCTTTACCAAGTCGGGTCGGACATAGTCATTCTTTTCATATAACAACCCCAAGTTTGAAGCAAAGAGTTACACAAATAAATATTAACCTTATATCAGATTACTTAGCTCACGATTACTTTTTAGCCGCTGGAACTTTATCAAAAGCAGTCTAGATAATCTTATGATGCCATTGACACCCATTAACCCATAATTGTTGCAAATATTAATTGGATGTGTAAAATCATTGACGAAAAGCAGCAAATGTAGATGATGGTGCCAAGTGTTCTTATAGACGTTCAAAGCACTGCCACTTGTTGCTCTACTATAAGCACCCAATATATCCAACTTTACTGCCGTGTTAGAATTGCTATTTGGAGGCAAAGCCCAGTCTACTTAAAAGAGTAGGTTTAAATTACTCTTTTGAAGAGAATTAAATTCAGTCCTTTCACTGTCCGAAAAAAGATACGAGTCCTTTCACAGATGCTCTTTACTTCCAAAGAGCAATCCCAAACACAACCTTATAATTCCAAGGATAAAAGTGTGGCACAAATGAGAAGGCTGAATTGTTTGAGGGAGGCTACTTTATATGCCGGTAGCATAGAATCCATGATGAATTGATGATCCACCGAAAATAATTCTCTACTATAGACCACTTATTGGTGCAAGGGTCACTAATTTTGTACGTGTGGCGCCCATCCGACTCAATGAATTGGCATTAAGCATCCGACTTGCGCACTGGTCAAACTCCTTGTATCAAAATGAAGGGTCTCTAGGTTCGTCCTAGGCCTTAAACTGGTCGATTCTCATACGGGGCTATAGGAGCCGGCCCATTCCCACCCAAATAACTAATCAGGCTGGCCAGACCAACCCATTTATGATCGAGCGTACACCCCTTACCCCATACTTGGCCTATATCGTGGTCGAACCGCAATTTGGTCGGCCTCATTTAGTACTGAAGAGCTAGGTCAGGCCGGATTCAAATGGTTCTCAAGCGGGCTGATCTTTTAATCGGGGTGTAGAAGTCTGCCATGCTCGCCCCGAGTAGTTAATCGAGCGAGGTTGGGTTAGCTCGTTTACAAATTGGGTTAATAAAATTTAGTCCATTCCCATTCAATGACTGGCCGGGCCAGGCCATGGAAGCCCAGTCTACTGAAAACTTCACATTAGTCAAGCCTCAAGAGATCCACAACTATTTTAGAACACACAAATCAGTGAAAGTACTTTTTTGAAGGTTTTTTTAAGATAAGATGTGAGTGAATCTGACATTGAGGCCAATACTGTCATTTGTCAACCTTCCAACTGAGGCCTAATATTGGAGATGCCCACATGCACCACATGTACATTATTATGAGGGAGTTGGTTTTTAATTGCCTAGCATGATTCAAATCTCCTCTTCCCTTTTAATAGGAGCCTTGGGAAAGCTTCCAAACAGGGATAACTAAAATTGCTACAATAAGTATGACATTATTATGAGAGTTGGTTTTTAATTGCCTTGCATGATTCAAATCTCCTCTACCCTTTTTAATAGGAGCCTTGGGAAGCTAACTAAAATTGCTACAATAAGTATAACATTATTATGAGAGTTGGTTTTTAATTGCCTTGCATGATTCAAATCTCCTCTACCCTTTTTAATAGGAGCCTTGGGAGAGCTTCCGAATAAGGATAATTAAAATTGCTATAATAAGTATTAGGCGTTGTTTGACTAAAAGTCAGTGTTAGGTGATAACAATGAAGAAGATGAATGAGACAAGAGCTCTCTCATTAATTTTCCCAAAGCTCAAAGGGTTTTTTAATAAAGCTCAAATAAGGCTTTAGAAACAAAAAGGTACAACACAATATAGGGAAATAACCAAAAGGCAATAACTCCTAACAACAAAATCCACTAGCAAAAAAGGATCATATGTGAGGCGGGCACACAGAGACAGTGACGCTAACACCCCCCTTCAAGCTGTTCGAGCCTTTGGTTCCATAATCTTGTTCCGTAGCATCCGAAAGCGTTGGCTTGAAAGTGGTTTTGTAAATATTTTCGCAAGTTGATCAACACTAGCAATATGTCGAACTTCAAGTTGTTTGGCCACCACTTTTTCACGGATAAAGTGGTAGTCCACTTCAATGTGTTTTGTGAGAGCATGAAACATCGAGTTAGCCTCTAAAGAGATAGCTAACACATTATTGCACCATATCACCGGAATGCAAGTAGTAGAAACACGCAACTCACGAAGTAACATGAGAATCCACGAGAGTTCAACGGTTGTGTACACCTATATTTTGCCTCGGAAGAAGAACGTGCAACTATGGCTTGTTTTTTGGCAGACCAAGCAATGGGAATGGATCCAAAGGAAACATTGTAGCCGCTTGTCGAGCAATGGTCATTGAAGTCACCTGACCAATCGGCATTAGAGAAGGCTTCAATGGTTAGTGTCCCACTCTTGAAATGAAGACCATGGTCTAACATCCCTTGAGCATACCGCATTATATGTTTCACAGCAACAAAGTTAGCATTACTAGGATTGTGCATAGTTTGGCAAACGGAGTTCACTGCGAATGCTAAGTCTGGTCTTGTGATGGTTAAGTACTGGAGACCACCCACTAAGCTGCGATAAAGAGTCGGATTGTGGAAAGAAGATGATGTTGAGCTACGGTCTTCTTTCTTAGTACTACAAGGTGAGGAGCAACTTTTACAATCAGTCATTGCTGCCCTGTCCAAAAATTCAGTTGCATACTTGGATTCTGAGCAGTGGCGAACGCAGGATTTTCATTGGTGGGGGCACTGAGTAATCTATAGTCGATATGTGCTAAAATCCTTACACCCTTAGTTAGAATAGAAAAAAAAAATTAAAATCATAAAACACTTTAAAAAATCAAACAATTCTAATTTATGATAAAGATGACAAACGACTTTTTCCAAAAAGTCTTTCCATTACTATCAAGAAATTTGTTTACAATTTTTCTCGACTAGATTTCATACCCTGAAAGCGTGAGAGAATTTTCTCCGTATCAATGCTATAAAACAGGTCTTTCTGAATATATGTGATCAAACAATCATTCAATAACTCATCTCCCATTCGATTTCTCAGTTTATTCTTTATAATATGCATAGTAGAAAATTCCCTCTCAATAGTGGTTGTGTCAACTGGTAGGATTAGTGTTAATGTTATTAGAGAGTAAACATATGGATACAAAATATATTTTTTTGTCTCAATCATCTTTTGAGCAAGCTCATTGATCCCTTTCACCTTCGAAAATATGTCATTGGAGTGCACATCAAGGATGTAAGTTTCAAGTTGATGTTTAAGAACCACAAGAGCCCTCTTAAAGAATTCAACTGGATAAAATTCAGCAAGTTGAACTATCTTATTCTTGTCAAAAGATGAGAATGAATGACTTAGATTTAGGCATGCCATACAAAGAAGCAACTCGGTATTCACTTCATTAAAACGATTGTTAAACTCCTGAATTGTTGATCAATGACAGCATAGAACAATTCAACATGATAATGATGCAGATATGTGATTTCTTCTACTCTGCGTCGTGGCCGCCTTGGTTCTACAAATTTATCATTCATGTTACGGACACTAATCTTATGTACATTGCAGAATAAAGATACTTTATTAATGATGGAATCTCACTCACTATCCCTCATATCTTACAATCTTTTTTTGATTATTTTAACCAAATTCATAGTGTTTACAATATCTTGGTCTTTTCGTTATAATTTCTTTGATAGTGTATCAGTGATCCCCAATATAATTAACATTAATTGTAATGTAAATCCAAATTCAAAAGATTCTATCCTGATTATTAAGCCCCTTGTCACAGCTCTTTGATCATAATTTGAGTTTTCTTCACGGACAATTCCTAATACGTCAATCATAAAAGAGAGCAGGTCTATGAAGCTTACCAATGAATCATAGTGTGTGCCCCAAGGCATATCACCAGCTCGTTTAAGTGTAGTCTCTTGATTGAGACCTTGCCCAGTTGAAAGTTCTCCACTCTCAATTGCATCAAGAACTGCATCAATTCTATTATCTTGAAGAATGTCTTGTTGCTTGCTAGATGCTCCAATAATATTAACCACATTAGAAACTATCGTAAAGAGCGTTCCGACTTCAATATTACGTTTTACACCTCCAACAAGTGTCAATTGGAGTTGATATGCAAAGCAATTTATATAATATGCATATTTATTCTCCTTCATTAAGAGCGTCTTTAAGTCATTATATTCACTTTTCATGTTACTAGCACCATCATAACCTTGCCCACGCAATCTGCTTATACTCAAATTATGCTTATCAAATAGTATTTCAATCTCCCCCTTAAGTGAAACAGCAGTAGTATCACTAACATGTACAATTCTAAAAAAATGTTCAATTACACCCTCCTTTTATCCATGTAGCGTAAAACCACAGTCATTTGCTCATTGATAGATATTTCGCGAGATTCATCAATCAAAATAGCAAATAAACTTTCTCCAAGATCTTGAATAATAGCTTATGTGATTTCACTTGTAAATGCATTTACAATATCTTTATGAATATGAGGTGCGATCATTTGGAGATTCCAAGGAGCATTCTTTAATGCAACACATTTGATTTCTTCATTATGATCGGCCAGAAAATACAAAAGTTCTTTAAAATTTCCTCGATTGGATGAATCATTTGATTCATCATGACCACGAAAAGCTAATCCATGCCAAAGAAGATATCTAATGCATGCAACTGATGCCGTCAAACAAATTATGTATTCCTTGATGTCTTTATCGTCTTTCTTAGAAAAAAGAGTCTCGATGTGTTGATTTTGATTCATCAAATCCTGACACATCTTCTAAGCTAGATTATGAGCACTATTAGGCCTTCCAACATGAATTTCAAATTTATCAGGTTTCTTTCAATTATCAAATCCTTCTACAATAAAAGAGTCGGTACCTCCTTGCACTCTTGTGGCTTCAGGTAATTTAAAAAGATAACAACATAGGTAAAATGTCTTTTCTTTTGATGTGCTATATTCTAACCAGCTTTCATACTCTTTAAACCACTTGGGTTGGAACCGTCTTATTTTTTCTCCAATTTTTTTCTTTGGAAGCACGTGATAACGAGGCTGAAAAAGATCCTTTTGTAAAGATGCTCTTTGAACCAGTTCTTGGACATTAAGATGATACTCTAAAAGTGGAGGACGTTATCGAGGATCTGCTGGAAGATTTTCCAAATCAACATCTACGTGAACTCGCTTTGAGCTAGGTTGGACTTAATTAGGTTGATCATTTTCTAAGGGATGAACCACCTTATCATTTGCTAAGATGGGAGGAGGATGTAAATCATTTTCTAAGATAAGCGCGAGGTTAGACTTTCTTCTATAGTACTTATACATGATGATAATTTTAACAATCAAGAAAGGAGATAGAACCTAGAAAAAATAATATTATGCGTGTATTAGGAACTAGTGTAATTATAAATATTATTTTTTTATTTTTTTAATAACCTGGGTATCTGGGCCTCTTAGGGCACCCGCCTAATCCTAGGGGCACGTGCGCACCCTAAATTCAGCACATGTCGGGTCAACACGGGATATAAATCCCTAGGGTGGCCTCAAGGGAGGAAGGGGATTCAAACTCAGGTCTCCTGCTTTTGGAAGTAGGTACCTAGCCAACTCACCTAACCCCTTGAGGTTTAATTATAAATATTATTATGTGCAAAGAAACATGCCTATAGGCAATAAGTAGATGTGAACCATCCAATTACTAGACTCTAATATCAGCCGTTAATTTTTTAAAAAGATTGATTATAATCAACTGAGCAGATCATTTAAATCTCCCTAAAATTCCATATTTAAATTTGAACGTAGGACTTACAACTTAAACCATTAATGGTGGGGAGTATGTAGACTATATAACAATTAACATCATTTATAACATAATGATAACATAAAATTAGAAAAAAAGATGAGCCACTTGGACAATTCAGATTGATCATAAATGTGTGCCACCACATGACATGATGAAACAACTCATTTCAATGGTGTAAGATAATTTAGTCTAATTTTAAGGGTGCAAGATCTTTTAAGCACCATTTTGGTGCTTAAATATAGGTCCAAAGCCATTATATATCCTATTTTAGGGGTTAATTTATTTAGGAAAAAGGATTTAGAATTTAGGGATTTAGGGTTTAGTAAAATAATTTAGGTTTAGAAAAATGATTTAGGGTTTAAAAATTTAGAGATTTGGGGATTTATGAAAATTATTTAGGGTTTAAAAATTTAGGGATTTAAGGGTTTAGAAATTTACAAATTTAAGGGTTGAGAAGAAGGATTTAGAGTTTAATAATTTAGGGAATTGGAGGTTTAGGAAAATGATTTAGGGTTTAGAAATTTAGGGATTTAGGGGTCTTAAAAAATGATTTAGGGTTTTAAATTTTAGGTATTTTAGAGTTTATGAAAATGATTTAAGGTTTATAAATTTAGGAATTTAAGTGTTTAGAAATTTAGGAATTTAAGAGTTTAGAAAAGGATTTAGGGTTTAATAGTTTAAGAAATTGGGGGTTTAAGAAAATAATTTAGGGTTTCGAAATTTAGGGATTTAGGGGGGGAGAGAGAGAGAGAGAGAGGGATACCTGCAGGATGGGGTGGGTCGAATTTGCCTATGTGATGTTGGTTGAGCGACGACACCGTGGAGGCTGGAGCAAACGAGCAGTGGTCCGATGGAGGCGATAAGAGCAGAGCGAGAACCTATAGCTGTGCAAGAGCCGATCGATAGAGTTGTAAAGAGAGAGAGAGAGAGTTTATAGCGTAGACATAGAGAGAGAGAGAGAGTGATGGCATAGCCGCATAGAGCGAGAGATCAGAGGAGTTTGCCCATAGAGAGAGAGAAGAAATGAGAGGACTCGGTGGAGAAATGAATAAAGAGTCTGTAGATATTGCTTTAGAGAACTTGGTTCCTTTATTTGCAACCTAAGATTAGTAAATTATAAAAGCTTTTTTTTAAGTCTTTTTTTATGGGGGCTCGTAGAAACAGATTACGGTAGCCTTTACAAATTTATTAATAAGCCCTTAAAAGCTTTTAAGTTTACTTATGGGGGCCCAGGCCCCCATACTCTAATACATGGATACACCCCTGATTGTGGAAGAAATAGGCCTTTATCAATCTTGCAAACTTCCACTCCAAGGAACATAGCAAATTGGGTCTCAAGTTTGTCAGCCAAGGAGGAAATAAATGCAGCATCATTACCAGTGACGATTATGTCGTCAACGTAAAGTAGGAGAAGGGTGATGCGGCGGCTAGCGTACCGATTGAAGAGTGATGCGTCACATCTGCTCATCTTGAACCCAATAGATAAAAGAAAGGATGAGAATATTTGGAACCAAGTGCGAGGAGCTTGTTTAAGACCATACAAGGCTATTTCAGCTTGCAAACATGAGTGGGAAGGCTTGAATCGATGAAACCTTGAGGTTGACTCATATATAGATCTTCTTCTATATTTCTATGAAGGAAAGCATTTCGAACATCAAGTTGCTTGATGTGTCGGTGGAAGTGTAGAGCAATGGCAAGAATGATCCTGATATGTTTGACGACGAGGCTAAATGTCTCAGTGTAATCCAATCCCTCTATTTGATGAAAACCTTTGGCTACAAGGCATACCTTGTAGCGGGATATGCTGCCATATTTTGCTTAACCCGAAAAATTCATCTACAACGAATAATATTGCCATGAGGTGGAGGTGGCACTAATTGTCAGGTGCCTTGTGACTGCAATGTGTGGAACTCTTCGGACATGGCGGAACGCCATTCTTTATATTTCACGACCCCTGAGAAGCACTTAGGTTCAAAGGTGTTAGCTTTGGAAGATGTTGCAAGTAGACTTAACGTATTTTTCTTAACAATACCATGCTTTAGTCTTGTTAACATGGGGGTGGGTAGGTCTTGAAGGTGCTGCTATACCATCACTAGATATAGGGGTAGGTGGCAAATTTGGAAACTGGGTAGGTGACAGAGGGTAGGTCAGGGATGGTGAGGGACCATGGGTAGATGGTGATGGGATGGATGAATGTGAGTTTTGGGTGGACTTTGGAGATTCAGGTATATGAGGTGATTGAGAAGAATGTGAGTGGTCACTAGTTATCGGTATTGGGATGTGGGTTTGACGGGTAGGTGTACTGGATGGGACATTAGATATGGTAGGTGTACTGTGTTCATTTGATTGTGCAGGGGACAGCATATGTGGAACAAAGTGATGAGATGTGTCGGCCATAGTGAATGGTTGATTAGGGATGTTTGCTGTTGGACAGTGTATGGACGCAAGTGGTGATGGACCATTAGATGATTTGGACAGATGTGGTGATGGACCATTAGTGTATGGACGCAAGTGGTGATGGACCATTAGATGATTTGGACAGATTGGGAATAGTGGTGAATGGAAAATTTGGAGTGGGTGATGAAATGATATTTTTTTGGTTGGTCCTTTTTGAATAGAAATCTATCCCTATGAAAGTGAACATGGCGAGAAATGTACACCTTGCCGGAAATTGGGTCTAAACACCGATAGCCCTTTGACATAGAGCAATACCCTATGAACACACATCGCTTGGGCCTTTCATCGAGTTTGTTAATGGAGTAAGGACGAAGCCAAGGAAAACACAATGATCCAAATACTCGTAGAGGGGAGTAATCGGGTGGTTTTTTGAACAAAATCTCGTAAAGTGATTTATAGTTGAGATGTTGAGCGGAAAGGTGATTGATCAAGAAGACAGAGGTACACATTGCATCGACCCAATATGATGAAGGCATGAATGCCTTAGTAAGTAAAGTAATCGCTGTTTCAATGATGTGGCATTGTTTATGCTCAACCACTCTGTTTTGCTGCGGAGTATAGGGACATAAAATTTTGTGTAGTATACCATGAGAAGAGCAAAATGATGCAATGGAATTATTAACGTATTCTCCACACGCATCCGAGCAAAATTTTGTGAGCAATGAGATTTTCAACCAAGGATTTGAAATGGACAAAAATATTGTAAACATCAAATTTTTGCTTCAATGGGAATAACCATGAGAATTTAAAAAAGTCATCAATAAATACCACATAGAATTTGTATCCTTGAAAGGAATTGATGGGGATGGACTGTAACGCCCCGCCCTCGTCTCGGCACCTACATATGTGCAAACTTTGGTACGTGGGCGGTCATTAATTGAACCTAATAAACATTACGGAAATACAACTTTAACTTTAGGGAGTCTTTTATGAACTTTGGGTTTCTACCGTGCACATGTAGGTATTGACACTTCGAAAGATGCAACGTCTAGTGTTCCTCCTGAAAACATAGCACATATAAAAAGACAAGGATTTTCTTATCATAAATCTCCAGGACAAGCTATCAAAAAGTTCAACCCAGGGTTAGAGTCACCACAAGACTCCCAAAAAGATTGAGGTTCACTTGGGTCATATTGGACCTTTTCAAGGAATTTTAGATTACATGCCCAACCAAAGATTCCTAAATCCAAGAAAAAAACTTATAAAAGAAAAGAAAAATGCTTAACATCCAGTCATGCCTCCATCCAATTCCTTAACAAAAAAGAGCAAACAGTCGACCGATGCCCAAGAGGGGGCTGTTGTTGATTTCATGCTATTGTTGCCTATTGTGCTGGCTGCCGAGACTTTGTAGGCCCAATAGATAAAATAACTAGTTCTAAGAAAAACCTGTAATATATATATATATATATATATATATATATATATATATATATATATATATATATATATATATATATATATATTTATCATAATTTGCAAGAATATTTGACTTCCTAAACATATATGAAAACGTTCTTAGCAAGCATATAAGTCAATTCGATGGTAAAAAGAGTAAAAGGGAACTAAACATAATAATTCATGCATGCAGAGGTCAACGAAATATATTTGATTATTATACAAAGGTTACATACTGTTTTAATGATCCGAAGAGTTTTCATTAGTCCAACTATAAAATCATGTCGCAGCTGCCTAAGTTTTATTATATATTTTATTTTAATGCTGATACCAAGCATTGACCATGGTCTCAAATGAATACTTTGTCCTTAGCATCCCAAGGAGGTACCTCTACCAAATCAAAAGCATAGGTGAGGGCACTTCTCACCCGAATGGTCCTTAGACCCCTTATGTCCCTTAGAACTATCATTGTATTGCAAAGGCCCTTGGCAGGCAATCCCAAACCGGGCCGCTATTAGGCTGTGCACAATATTCCACAAATACTTCCATAACACACATTAGTTGGTATCTTCTTTCTCCTGATTATTAATATTTTAATCTCTACAGTCCAGATTCTCAAAGTTTTAAATCACAAAGGAAGGAGTTTAAATGACTTACAATATTTCTAAAAGAAGCATCTCCATAAACTTAATATGATCATACGATTTATTCAATGATTCTATGATCATAACTCCAAAGATTCTCAAACTTATCTACCGATATTTTGCTTATTGAGTTCTATTTTGAGGGCAGCCGTGAGGATTGCATTATATAAAAATAGTCTTTATATATGTACTAGAGACTCCCATCTCTCAAAATAGAGCAAGTAATAAATAGGTCCCATAATCATATTCTATTGTATGACCAGAAGTCGTCCTACTAATAGGTAGTTAATAATGTCTACTGCAATTCAGAAAACATGGTACATGGGAAACTACTAGATTTCATATTCAGTTTCAAGTTCAAGTGGGACGCATAGTACTAAAGGGATACTACTAGATTTCAGATTCAGTTTTAGTTTTAAGTTCAAGTGAGCTGCATAGTATTAAGGGAAACTACTAGATTTCAGTTCCTGGAAGGCAAAATAAATGAAATCATATTCGGTGAAATTTTTCTGCATAAATAGAATGGAAGAGCTGATTTTGGAGATTTCTACATCAGGTGGGCAGCCGATGAAGCACACAAGTAATCTATTGTAGGTCTACTATATGGGTAGTAATTATCTATGTGAGTGACCTTATAACAGTTATGTTTTGGATTTATAAGGCAACAAGGTTACAATAACGTTCACCAAGGTTCAGGTTTAATTGGATTGGTGTGGCAGAAGTAAAAAATACAAGCACAAAGAGTCATACCTTGGTGAGTAGCAAGCTGCTACCGAAAGGAAGAGTCCACAAAACCCGAAAAATACTCAAAAAGCACTCACATACCCAAAAGAGATGTCAGGGACACCCCGAGACCCAGAGATGAAACAGCAAAAAATGCAAGAAAAAAAGGAGCCATATTTACATTGATCAGATCTTGGTGATGGTGGAGATTGTACTTGACTAAAAAGTGGGTGCCTAATCAGCCATAAGTCCATTTGTCAACTAATCAATGGACACTCCCATCGATCTGGACAACCCTTAAGCCATCACGGGTAGCTGATGTGCCCACCTTAGACATTTGCCTTCAGGTGATCCTAAGCCCTAACAATCCCATTGAGTGAAAGTTTCGGATTATCAGAAGACTTTATAGATCCCCGGTGTCGTATCGACCATAAACACAATTTTCTCTTAGTTCATGGACATTCCTAGTTGCCCCCAACAGTCACCTACTTAATGGGCACTCCTATCAATCTAGACAATCCCTTGGTTGGGGCCATAGCTCTAAAATGGTATCTCAGCAGAATGATTCTAAGCAAGAGGTCGGACCTTGGTGCGTTGGAAACTGCTGTTCGCCCAAAGCGAGAGGTCGCGGGTTCAAGTTCTGGAATCATCCTTTTACAAATAGTAAAAAAATGTTTAATACACGAAATACGCATTTAATGTGCATTATATGAAAATATGGGTATTATCTGTGTTTCGTATGTTGTAGCACAAATTATAAGCATATTTTTCGGAAAAAAGGCCCTATTTTGTCAGAATTTTTACAGTGACACTGAATGCAAATCTCTCACCATCTAACATAAGAAGACCCCGTCTCAAACTTTCTTTAAAGAGCAACACAAATTTTAAAATGGCAAACAAAGTTTCAACTAAAGTGCTAAGATTTGGGTTCTTATTTTGCACTATAATAGTCACCACATGGACCATGCTTATTGGGAGGACCCTTCATTTTTTAAGCAATTAAGAACTCGGTGTGAGGCAAGCATGTCAAACTTGTATGTTCGAAACATGACTAACAGGTAGATCTAGTGAACCCAAATTGACATTTTCTTCTTAAAACACTAATTATTATATATTATGAAATATTACTCTTATTCTGGATACATTTATATGTAAATTTTCTGCTACTATTTTATACACAATATCAGTGCACATTAATGATATTATAAAGACAAGTCTGATGCCCCTTTTAGAAACTTGTCTTGCCTAGACAACATGTGAATTAAATAGCTATTCTCTTATATCCAATTATCTTTTGGAACATTATAGGGAGAAAACGAACCTATGATGAGTAGATTATAGATATGTGTGTGGGATTTTTTTTCCCGGCAATATTTCAAACAAATTATAGACATGTATATGAGACTTTTCTTTTTGACAATAATTCAAATAGATTATAGACAAGTATGTGAGATTTTTAGTAGAGTTAGTTGTATCTACCTCTGTTTTTTTTCTCAGAATTTTCGCGACGTCTAACGCTGCGAGGGGCTTCTTCTCACACTCACCTCTTGGTTGGGATGATGAAGAAGGGACTTAAATCTTGAGTCCCTCGGGTGCTCCTGAATAGCTCTCACATTCAGCTTCTTGGTTGAGCTCCTAGATCACTGAATACTAGAGAAGAGGGGACGGAATATGTTCTGGATTTGTTCAAGTGGTGTCATATTTATAGCCTTTTTCTTCTTGCAATATCTTACACACCACCTACCTATGATGTTTCTGTCCCTCCCTTTCTCTCCATTTCATACCAACAAGTATGAGGTAGTCACCTCCCCGTCTCATCTTTCTTCAAGAATCAAGTTGGAGATGCTTTGGGGGTCGTTTCATGCCCAACTTCCATGTGATGGTACCATTCTAGTCCCATAGGTTCTCAGCTTTTCTCACCCAATCAACTCCTAAATTGCTAGAGTCTAAAGCTTTATTTTATTAAATAGTCATTTTGTATTCTTTTGCACTCAATCAAGGACAAGCAACAACTTCACTATATGAGTTGTCAATAGGTCTTTAGCTTGTAAATGGGTCTTGGGTGCCACTCAATAGTCCTATGATGTATACTCCTTTGTCTTCTGTCTTTTCTAAATATATATATATATATAAAGTGAAGTAATTATGGTGTATGTATGGTTTGGTAATATCTTAAGCTTAGCTCTTTTGGATGGTTGGGAATGGAGTTTCAAATACCAAGGTACATTGTTCTTGGTAAAGTCTACCACACCCATTTCTTGGACGGTCTGAATTTCTTAGGAGATAGAGATGAACTTATTAATACTCAACTACTTTAAGAAATATTTTATGGCCCAAATGAACTTCTTACCCAACTTGGCCCAATTTAATGTGGACTCAAACAAAACTAGATCCACATAGACTTGAGTAGACCCAAACTCACCTAAGTTTCATTTAAACTAATATGGCCCAATAGATTGGCCCGGCCCACCAAAATCAAACATCAATAAAAATTGAGTTGAACTTATCTAGGAGCGATCCGGGCTTAAAAATATATTTGGAGAGACTCAGTCGTTGGATCTCAACTTATTTACTGCGCTTATCACACCAGGTTCGTAATGTGGGAATTTTTGGGTATTTTGTTATCAATGGTTCTTCGGCCTCAGGTCATAGTTAACAAGGTTGACCCTAAAAATTTAATCTAGGTGCACAATATTGCTCATATATTTAAACATTTAAAACATGCTAGGGTAGTTCAAGGTGTTACAAGGATCCTATACATCGAAGTGTATAAATTCAAGTGAAAATGTGGTAGTAGAACCTGATATAGTAAAGGGTAATTTATGACTTTTCCCTAGAGGACAAGTTTCACACCAATAATGAAAAGAGTCTTTAATAGGCAACATACATTTTGTTGACAAAAATTAAAGGTTGATGTGGATGGATGACACAAGCAATCATGCCATATAGATACCGGAACACGAGATGCAATAAGAGCTTGTGGTGAAGGTGACAAGTTGACGACGTGAAATGGGTAGAGACCGTTTTTACTGCACCAATGAAAACAAATCACCTTCGTGGATTTGTCCTGAACCAAAAACTCAGTGGCATAAAAAATCAATACACAATTGTTGTCCCGTGTAAGTTTATGAACATGAATCAAATTTGTGGAACTAGATGGAACATGAAAAATGTTTTGAAGTATGAAGGAAGATGTAGATGTGTTGAGGATTGTTTTATCAGTGTGGTGAATAGGTAGGATCTAACCATTACCCACTGCTAGCTTATCCTAACCATAGTAAGGACATGAATATTTAGATTTTAGAGCTCGGAGGTGAGATGATTGTTGGCACTTGAATCAACATACCAAGTTGATTCACTTGGTGGACCATTAGAGACCACATAAGCTTAAGTATTTGGGGAAAACGATGACCCATTGTGAGGCCCGTCTAGTCGGAACCAACATTCGCTAGACGGATGATTTGATTTTCCACAATACTGACACCAAATTTTTGGACCTGGCTTGTAGCATCCCTAAATTTTGAACCCACACGCACTGATTAAGTGCGCGTGCCTTGGGCGACACCCTGTTCAAGCGTGCAACCTAGAGGCCAGATTTGTAGAAAATGAAAGCTATTAATGATTAAAGCTTAGTGGACGATTTGGGCTTATTATATTGGGCCAACTAATTTAGGCCAACTGATTGGGCCGACAATGGGCCTTTGGTAAGTGAGCTAAAGTGAACTAAGGCTTCACTTAAGTGTATGAGCTCCACACCGATCCAGAGACCTTTTTTGTGTGATCTAAAACATTTGACTTAGGTATATAGGTTTCACGCCGGAATGAAACAAAGTGGATAAAGTTTAACGCCCAAATCAGTGTATATGATTCGTCAGGGAAAAGTACCTTTTTCTATAAAAAGCAAAGGCTTCCTTTAGAAGTTGTTACCGTTTGCAAATTTGGTGGGTTTTGAGTTCTACAGAGAGAAGAGAGAGGAAGAAGGTGAGCTCGAAAGTTTAGTGTGTGTGTGGTGGGCAAGATTTGAACTGTACGTGAAGTTATGGATTTGGGATCGAAGAGGATCCAAAGTTTCTAACGATGAAACTCTAGCTTGAGCTTGAGCGCGTGGATCGAGGAATCGATCAATTTAAGGTGAGGAAATAATGTTAAATTATGATATACAGATATATTAGTCTTTAATTAGCATGTGGGTGAAAAATTAAGAGAAAAGAAGTTACAAATTGAGAAAAATGAGATAACGAAGAAGAAAATCGTGTTTCTGAAAAATCTGACAAAACCGATCGATCGAAATCTGAATCGATCGATCAATTTTGAAAGGACATAATTATGTGAAGAGTTTGAGAAACCGACCGATCGAATTGAAATTCGATCGATCAATTTGAGGAACCGACCGATCAGAATGGAATCCGATCGATCGAATTTCTGTTGACAAGTTGCCCTTCAGGTCGACAAGGTTGACAGGCTGCAGCTTCAGGCCGACAGGATCCAATTAAGGTCTACATGTTGAGTTTGTGAGTGAACCGATCAATCGAAATTCTATTTCGATCGATCGAAATTGTTGACAGGATTCAGATAGGGTCGATAGGTTCCTGTAGAGTCGACAGGATGTGATTTGAAGAAGGTTGTAGCGGTCTGAGATCTCACAACCTCTTGATTATAAAATCTTAGGTTGTACCTTCATATCGTGAATCATAGAAACATAATAAGGTGATAAAAGCACCTTAAACAGCGAAAGATAAATTTTAAAAAAAATATTAATTAATTAAAATAAAACCCATGATAATGTTCTTATTCCAATAACAAGTCCAACATGATTAAAACTTAAACAGTCCTGATAAAATACTAACTGATCAATGTCTCATTTATTTAAAACCAATAATAATAACTAGAAAGGAAAGTAGATAATTAGGCCACGAAGCCATCATCGCTATTCAATTCAGTTTCATGAGCACCACGTGTCGTCTCATCGCCATAGACCTATACGTTGTCATCGGTGACACCTATCTCATCTGGTCACCTACATCAATAAGGGGTGTTAGTTTATACTTGTATGGACCAGACATGCAATCCATTGAAATATAAAATATCAGTCATAATCATATAAACATTTCGATATATTTATTGTGTGTGTGTATGCGACATGTATAATCTCAATAAGTTGTAATGAACTAAACATAAATATGAATATCAATGTTACATGAATGCATCATTTCTTTTAATTTTATCTTTCTTGTCATTTAATGCCCGTTAAATTCCGTCCCGCTCAAGACGTTGAATTGTAATCATACTTATCACTTGTTTAGTTAGACTCCGTCATGCTCAAGATGTTGGGTTTAATCAATCATATTATTTATTACACGTCAAACTCCATCCCGCTTAAAATGTTAGGTTTAATCATGCTCATCATACTCTTGTTTAGTTAGACTCCATCTTATACAAAATGTTAGGTCTAATATCTTCTTAGACTCCATCAGGTATAAGATGTAGGGTCTAATGCTTCTTAATCATCTTTAGTTAGACTCCATCAAACACAAGATGTTGGGTCTAATACCTTTTTAGACTCCATCATATACAAGATGTTGGGTCTAATGCTCGTTGACCATGACTTGATATTTTATTATATTTTACGCGTCTTGATTGTGCATTATATAAATCATCATGGAACATGTAAAGTGCATAAGAGTAATATCATAACACATAAGTATTTACATGTATTTAATTATGGTACATAAATATTGAAGTGTACACAATCATGGTACATACATATTATAGTGCATATCATACGATTATAGTGCATAAATTGACATTTAATGGCACTGTTATGAGAAAAACTGAATATAGGACTTAACTATTTAAACTCAATCTATTGAATTCATGTTTAGACTCAATCTATTGATTTCTCAATCCATTGAATTTTATTCATGCTCAATGGATTGATTTCTCAATCAGTTGATATAAATCCATGATCAGGCTCAATCTATTGAGTTTTGCTCAATCCATTGAGTTCTGTCTATTACTACTTAATGTTCATCCTCAATTGATTGACATCCAAAAATCAATCGATTGACATAATTATGTATATTTTTTTAAAATAATATCATTTATTAGTATTTGTTTTAATGTTCATTCTTAATCGATTGACATAATTTTGTGTATTTTTCTAAAATAATATCATTTATTAGTATCTATTTTAATGTTTATCTTTAATCGATTAACATCCAATAATCAATCGATTGACATAATTCTGTATTTTTTTAAAAATAATATCATTTATTAGTATCTGTTTTAATGTTCATCCTTAATCGATTGACATCCAAGAATCAATCGATTGACATAATTTTATGTATTTTTCTAAAACAATATCATTTATTAGTATATATTTTAATGTTCATCCCCAATCGATTGACATGCAATCAATCAATTGACATAATTATGCGCTCAGTCTCAATCTATTGAGTCTGAGTCAATTTATTGAGTTCTCAATCTATTGATTTCTCAGAATTAATCTATTGACGTTGATCCTGAGCATGCCCCAACAATGCTCAAATCTCATGGTAATCTTTAACCCATCTTATTTTTAACCAAAATCATCAACATTAAAAATTATTAATCATAGTATGCATCCATTTAATCATTCCTTCATTATTTATGAAATAAACTCACTAATTTGGATAAAAATCTATTTAAAAACTAATATTTTAAGTTTAATGAAAAACATAATTTCTCCATACCTAGATCGATTATACCACCACGATTAGATTAAGATTCCAACAATGATGATGATTCTGGCGGCTCTATTCTTAAGAAAAACTCTAAATGAGATTATGATTTAGGGTTCTACGTAAGACACTTATTTATAATATTTTGGGGATTATTCGGTGTTAAGCTAATATACCAAGGAAGAGTGTATAGGCTTTTACCTCAAAGTCTAAAATAGATATTTATAACACACATAACAAAGTTCAATCCCTAGACCTTTTGTCTAAAACTCAAGCCTTTAATCAGTAGGGTATCACATAAATTGTGTCCATAAATGACGAAAATAAATATAAGAGCTTGAAAAATTAAAACATATATTTTTAGTTAAAATATTTTGAAAAGTCAAGGAATGCGGTGAGCACATACACATAATTTAGGTCTATCAAAGATATAAAATTCATATCATAACAGGTTGGTTTCTGAGTAAATCGATCGGTCGCTTGGGAATCAATTGATCGATTTGTGAAACCGATATAACGAATGTGGGACTGATTATACAAATAAAAATGTGTGTTTTTCGTAGGAAACCGATCAATCGAAATGTGTTTCGATTGATTGAATTTGGAAACCGATTGTTCGGATTGGAATTCGATCGATCGATTTGGCCAGATTTTGGCATTTGTCTGTTTTAAGGAAAAAGGATTTTGTGATTTCCTTTTCTTCATCACTTTTAACATGTAAGATATAAATTGATGTATTTTAGGTTGTGATCAAGGAAGCGTGATGGAAAGGTTGCCTTGAAAAGGGGAATCTTCATTTTAGCTTCAAGGTTAAGGTGGGAAAAATTTTATATACAATTGCATTTTTTTTTATTTAATTGCATAGATTCTTGATACGATCGAATGAAATGTGATAAGTTTTGATATTTGTGTGATTTTGAAGCATATTTAGAACTTAACATTTGATTGTATTTGAAAAATGATATAGTTTTGCAATCATTGACTAGAATTTGAACCTTATGCATTTGGAACTTCGAAAAAGAACTTGAACAAGAATTGAATATAATCTATCAATCAATCTGGCACGGCAAGATATCCGTGAATCGAATACGTAAGCCATATAAGCAAATCAAACTTGTACGACAGTTAATTCATGAATCGAACTAGTACAGCAATTAATCTGTGAATCGAACTGGTACGACAGTCTCCGTGAATCGAACCAGCACGGCGGATAATCGTGAACCGAACTGGTATGACAGTCTCCTTGAATCGAACCGACACGGCGGGATATCCATGAATCGAACTGGTACGACAGTTATACCCGTGAATTGAACCATCACAGCGGGATATTCGTGAATCGAACTATAAGTCAGGAAAAAATAAAATGTGAACCGCTAGGGCGGATTATGTGTGTCTGTGGACGGCTATGGGCGGATTATAAGTACCTTGTGGGTCACTAGGACGAAATTGAACCGGTACGGTGGTTAATCTGTGAATCGAACCGACATGACGGTTAAACCCGTGAATCGATCCGCACGACAGGATATCCGTGAATCGAATAAGTAAATATAAATCGAATTCAGTAAATCAAGATAAGACATGTAAGAGAATGTTAATCGAAATCAGTTAAGTTTTGATAAGAAAAAGGGCTTTGAAATTAGTTTTGGTTTTGATAAGAAAATATCTTTGAATTCAGTTTGCCTTTAAAATCAGTTTCGATTTTGATAAGAAAATGCTTTGATCTGTCTTTGAATCTATACATGACTGATGACATGTATATTGGTATCAGTTTTCTCCACTAAGCTTAGACTGTTAGCTCACCCTGACTATACGTCACAGGTATAACACTTCTCAGGACACCAGACTTGAGGATTGAGGACTTATAAGATTTTCGGGATTGTAGATTTAGTACATCGTGAATTTTAGTAAGCTTCGGCTTGGTATATTCGTGCTATTATACATGTATTGTACATCATTGTTAGGTGATAGTTGGCCATCACCGGTGATTTGTTTTAGTTTATTGTTCATGTTGGATATTAGAACTGGAGAACTGGAGATTTTAATTATGTCATGTATATTTTGCTTTGATTTCTGCATGTGTGTGGACGTACAAAGTATTATGTATTCAGATTGTGATCTACGA
Source organism: Chloranthus sessilifolius (assembly GCA_021018995.1). NCBI lineage: Eukaryota > Viridiplantae > Streptophyta > Magnoliopsida > Chloranthales > Chloranthaceae > Chloranthus > Chloranthus sessilifolius. The sequence continues at coordinate 2,457,143 of CM037588.1, read as the reverse complement.
TCTAGCGGTCGGAGTTTTTTCATTTGGTTTATAGAAAGAAAGAAAAAAATATATCTCAAAAAAATTCAGGTTGGAAAAATTCGGGCTGTCAAAGTTGGTATCAGAGCTTAAGCATTAGGTCTTCTAGAGAATCAAAGAGATGACAGTAGATTCTATCAGGATATAGGAGACCCAACTGTGACAGAATTCTATCGGGACGTAGGAGATTGAGACTCTGTCAAAGTTAGGTCTTATTGGGACTCAAACGCGATGGCATTAGATTCTGTCGGAAGTTTAGACCCAACTGTGACTCTATCAGAGTTAGTGTCAGAGATTAGGCTTTAGGTGTTATGGGAGACTAAGAGCTCTAGCTATGGGTGCGGGAATATGACTATAGGTCCAGAGATGTGATATTAGAGTCCGTCGGAGTATAGGTTGTGAAGTTTTAAAAGTTCTATTTGAATATAGTAACTAGTTATTAATTGAAACTTTTGTTTCATTTTAACAGATCATTATGTCTGGTAGAGGTAGACGACCGAGAAGCGATCGGGGAAGAACTACGAGATGCATGGAGGACATTCCCACGAGTTGAAATGGTGTTCCTGCTGCTAATAGGAACCCTCCTGAAGGGGGCGAAGATCTGAGGGGAAGTGAGAGTGAGAAAATTGCTCAGGCCATGGAGACCGTGGCTAATGCCATGGCTCAGCAGACACAATTGTTGGCAGCAATTAATGCCAATAGTCATCAGCAACCACCTCCACTTCTGATTCCACCTACTCCATCATCATTTCTAGAGTTTAGGAGATTGAGACCTCCTAGTTTCTACGGTCAGACGGATCCGTTAGAAGCAGAGAAGTAGTTGAACCAAATTGAGAAGCTTCTTTAGAGGTTACCATGTACCAAATTGAGAAGATCACTGCTGCCACTATGGATGCAAAGCTACAAGCATAGGCATCCATAGGTGCATCAGATCAATAGACATTCAAAGCAAAAACTTAGAAAATTACAGATCTAATGAAGCTATAAACTTAGCATTTTATTGAATTAACGAGACTTACAATAATTGCCCTCAAGACAACAGTCTCTGAAAATTCTGAATTCTCCACAATGTAATTACAGCACCAATTTATAGATCTAAACAATCTCAGCTGCTACCAAGAACTAATCCAACAGGCTGGATTAGGGGGAGAAAGAGGGGGGAAAAGAGGGAACAGAAAACCTAAAACTAGATCTAAATTGAGCTAAGGATAGTGAGGTTATTCCTTGCTTCCTTGCTGCCAAACCACAAAAATCAGTTTGGTATTTATACATATGCATCAATCCCTGTGCTTTATTTCTGACCAATCAAAGAGGAGGATTTTATTTCAGCTTATTCTAATCGATGTGATAAGTGTTTTAGCCTATCAGAGCAAAGAAGAATGTTTTCAGTTCATGCCATACCCATGTGCTTTGATGACAGCCAAGGCTTTATTCCATTTGTTTAGGAAGCAGGACAAGTGTCCCATGTGCATGTTAAAATTCCCGAAACTGCCCCTCGAGTATCCTTGATAACAGCTGCAACCAAATAGAATTCGAGCTGGTGTTTCAAAACTGAAGATTCAAGTGGTTCTTAAGAGGTTTGCTGAAGCTTGATAATGCACAGCTTAAATCTGAAGTTAGCTCGACAGGTTATTGAGTTGAAACCTTTACTGCTTTAATCATTTCAAGTTGACTTTGAGAGCTTCTAAAGATGATGTCTGAATGAAGCATGAACTCGAGAGATTTTGATGTGGATCTTGACAGGTTGGCTGAATGGAGGCTTCAGGGTACTCCTCGACAGGTTCAAGAAGATTTCGACAGGTGCTGAAACTTCCAAAGCACATCTTGATAGGTTGACTTCAAGTGGTCGACAGGTTGAGAGAGTGGAGGAGTGAAGTGGTCGACAGGTTGAGAATGGTTGGAGAAGAACTACTCGATAGGTTGAACTCTTGTTCATCACTGCTCGATAGGTTGAAAGAAGGGGGAGTAACTTGTCAACAAGTTGGGCTTTGAGATTCAATACTGCTCGAACAATGCACACTTTAGCAACCTAGCATTCAACAGGTAGGAGATTAAAGGAGTACTGCTCGACAGGTTCTCCTTTTCAGCTTCAGAACTATTCGTGAGGTTCACTTTCAGCCATATTAAACCACTCGAGTGGTATATTTCTAGCACACAATCAACTTCTACAATCTACTCGTGGAGTTCTTTGTTGGTTTCTTTGCAGCTTAAGGGCTCGAGTGCATGAATGAGGGTTTTAATAACTGCTCGCAGTCTCCTTGTTTGCAGCTCGACAGGTGGCATTGCTCGATAGGTACTCCCTTAGCAAGCTTTACCATTCGGCAGGTACATTTTCATGTTTGCTTCAGCATCAGCACCATTCCATAGGTTGGATTTCAACAATGTGCTGCTCGGATGTGAATGATCTGAAAGTGCTGAAAATGGTTAACTACATGGCTGTTCTAGTGTGCTGCTGAATGGACAGTAGCTATTCTCATATATTGCTACTGCAGCTGAAGATGGTTAGCAGTTCCAATGCATGTATTGTTGTAGTGTGCACATTCTGAAGTTGTTCTGCTCACATGAACTGCCCTACTGTGCACATTAGATGTGTGGACACATCTGAAGATTGAGCTACTAAAGTAACTATTACTGCTAAATGTGTTGAACCACATGTTTGTATGCAACTGCTGATGTGGATTGAAGCACTTGGTTGCTCAAATCTGGAATGCAACTGCTGAAGGTGTTGTCTTGAAAGCTCTTTCTGTTGTTTACTCCAACAACAACAGCTATCTTAGCTTTTAATGGTTCTAAGTCCTCATGATACCTATTTTATGCATGGCTGCATATTATTGCTTAGCTACAAGAACACATTAAACATCCATTATTAAATGGCTCTAGGCTCTAATAAAGCCCAGGTTATGAGGTGATAGTGGCAAAAACCAGTGACTAACAATGAGTTAGGTTTCTTTTCAGCTAGAGGGAGAAGCTGATCCTTGGTGGAAATCGGTGTTGGTAAGGAGAGAGCAAGAGAACCCAAACGGGTTACGGACTTGAAATGAGTTTATTGAAATATTCAACAAGGAGTATTTTCCAAGACAAGTCAGGAACCAAATGGCAACAAGGTTTATGACTTTGGAACGAGGTGGGATGACCGTACAAGAGTATGGAATGGAATTTATGAGGTTGTCAAGGTTTGCTCCAGAATATGTGGCCACAGATCTGATGAAGGCCAATAAATTCGAACGCGGCTTAAGGCCAGCCATACGAGATAGAATTTCAGTGTTAGAATTAGAGACATATGGAGTTGTGATGGGTAAGGCTCTAGTTGGCGAAAAAGATATTGAGGATATGTATAAAAGAAGAGAGCAAGAGAACAATAGTAGATCGAGTCAAGTGCAAACTTATGCCTTCAAGCAAGAAGGCAAGAAAGTGAGGTTCTTGCCGTCGAAGCCCTCCCAACCTACTCGGGCTACGTATTCAGGGCCAATGACATCTACGCCTACAAGGCCGAGACTCTTGATGCCGGTACCTCATCAGCCCACTCAGTCGGACCTTTCTCTGACTAGAGCATCGATAGTACAACAAACATCGCACACTGTTTCAGTCACACCAGTTGAGTCCTGCTCATGATGCGGAGGACAACAAAGGACGGTGGAGTGTTGGTGGGGCACAGACGCTTGCTTCAAGTGTGGCCGAACAGGACATCAGATAAAAGAATGCCCCAAAGCAAACAAGGGAAACACGACATAGGCATCTACTCAAGGGTTGTGATAGATGGCTTATGACTTAGTTTTGCGGTTGGGAGATGCATTTTTCTAAACTTATGATATAATTCATAATGTAATTATTATAAGTTTTATCAACGTTTAGAGTTTTGGTTTATGGATGTGTAATTATGACATATGGGTTTGATGGGATGATAGGGAATGGATGGATGCATTTCTTATGGGGTATACTTTTGGATGGATATGACCTTGGTAATATTTTGCATGACATGGTTTGATGGTATGGTTAATCCTGGTTCTAGATTAATGGTTCTATCTCAAGGTCAATGTATCTTTCTTTGAGGATATGCCCATACCAACTAATTAGGGAGATACTTCGTTAAGTTGTGAAAGTGGTCTTTCGTAATGACTTATGCGCGAGTTAACTAATCTATCCCTTCGACTCTTGAGTGAGCACTTGTCCGATTGGTAAGAGATGGACATCCTTAGTGTAAAATCTTACCAGATAGATTTTCACCTGTGTGTGGTCGATCTTCAGACAATGTGTTATAGCAAATCTCTATTCAACCCTGTGGCTTTGCCCATGTGTATAATTCTAATTCGTTACAACATTCATTGTATGTAATTTGAGTTTCACAAATGATTACTATATTAGATAACCCAATGTCACGTTGTGAATTTTCGAGGATGAAAATTCCTTTAAGGTGAGGAGATTGTGATAACCCTGATTTAGACGACGTTGAACCTTGATGAGGATACCCAGATGGGTGGTGCCGAGAGATAGCTGCAGACCTTGGTTTGATCTTGAGATAATTGAAAAACAGAGATTAGATATTACAATTTGGATTACTATAACCTTTGAATAATAATAACTTTTGAATAATGGTAACTTTTGGACGTGCATGATTTTGAATTAAAGCACAAAAATGTGGGGAGGGGGGGTTTGAAATTTTCAATATGGCTAGTCTTAGATAATTTTGAATGATGGAATGTGAAGGACTTTGGGTCATTATAGAATGGAAGTTGTACTCATTTAAGAAGATATTGTGCGTGGGTTTTATACGCAGCTGATTAGTTGGAAGTTTGGCCTAGCCTTGACTAGACACATTTTTTTAAATATACGAATTTGTTAAGACATCGTTAAAGGATTGGATTCTCTTAAAGGGGAAATATTCATTTTCATTAGGTGTCTTTTAGTTCGTGTGTGCTCAACTCCGTAGGGAGTGATTACCTACTCTCAAACCAAAGGACCCAAACCAATTTTCGAGGACAAAAATTCTTAAGGAGGGAAGAATGTAACATCCCTAAATTTCGAACCCACACACACTGATTAAGTGCGCGTGTCTGGGACGACACCTTGTGCAAGTGTGCAACCTAGAGGCCAGATTTGTGGAAAATGAAAGTTATTAATGATTAAAATTCAGTGGACTAATTAGGTCGACTATTTGGGTCGATTATATTGGGCCGACTAATTTAGGCCAACTGATTGGGCCGACAGTTGGCCTTTGGTAAGTGAGTTAAAGTGAACTAAGGCTTAACTTAAGTGTATGAGCTCCACCCCGATCCAGATACCTTTATTATGTGATGTAAAACATTTGACTTAGGTATATAGGTTCCACGCCGGAATGAAACAAAGTGGATAAGGTTTAATGCCCAAATCAGTGTATGTGTTTCATAAGGGAAAAGTCCCTTTTTCTATAAAAAGCAAAGGCTTCCTTTAGAAGTTGTTAACGTTTGTAAATTTGGAGGGTTTTGAGTTCTAGAGAGAGGAAAAGGTGAGCTCAAAAGTTTAGTGTGTGTGGTGGGCAAGACTTGAATTGTACGTGAAGTTGTGGATCGAGCAATCGATCAATTTAAGGTGAGGAAATTATGCTAAATTGTGATATACGGGTATGTTAGTCTTCAGTTAGCATGTGGGTGAAAAGTTAAGAGAAAAGAAGTTAAAAATTGAGAAAAAATGAGATAACGAAGAAGAAAATCGTGTTTCTGAAAAATCTAACAAAACCGATCGATCGAAATCTAAATCGATAGATCAATTTTGAAAGGACATAATTATGTGAAGAGTTTGAGTAATCGACTGATCAAATTGAAATTTGATCGATCGATTTGAGGAACCAACTGATCAGAATGGAATCCGATCGATCGAATTTCTGTCGACAAGTTGCCCTTCAGGTCGATAAGGTCGACAAGTTGCAACTTCAGGTCGACAGGATCTAATTTAGGTTGACAGGTTGAGTTTGTGAGTGAACCAATCGATCGAAATTGTCGATAGGCTATCGACAGGCTTCAGATAGGGTCGACAGGTTCCTATAGAGTCGACAGGATGTGATTTGAAGAAGGGTTGGTTTCTAAGTAAACCTATCGGTCGATTGGGAATCGATCGATCGATTTGGAAAATGATCAATCGGTTTGTGAAATTGATCGATCGAGTGTGGGACTGATTTTACAAACAGAAATGTGTGTGTTTTTTAGAGGAAACCGATCGATCAAAATGTGTTTCGATCGATTGATTTTGGGAACCGATCGATCGGATTGGGATTCAATCGATCGATTTGGCCAGATTCAGACATTTATCTGTTTTAAGGAAAAAGGACTTTGTGACTTTCTTTTCTTCATCACTTTTGACATATAAGATATAAATTGGTGTATTTTAGGTTGTGATCAAGGAAGCATGATGGAAAGGTTACCTTGAAAGGGGAAATCTTCGTTTTGGCTTCAAGGTTAAGGTGGGGAAATTTTTATATACAATTGTATTTTTTTATTTAATTGCATAGATGCTTGATACGATCGAATGAAATGTGATAAGTTTTGATACTTGTGTGATTTTAAAACAAATTTAGAACTTAATATTTGATTGTATTTGAAAAATGGTATAGTTTTGCAATCATTGAGTAGAACTTGAACCTTATGCATTTGGAACTTTGAAAATGAACTTGAACAAGAATCGAATATAATCTGTGAATCGTTCTAGCACGGTGGGATATCTGTGAATTGAATATGTAAGCCATATAAGCAAATCGAACTGGTACGATAGTTAATCCATAAATCGAATTTGTGACAACTCGGATCTCGGCACCCCGAAACTCGTGCCATCAGCACGATCCTCCAGACCGTGCCCCAAAGCTTAGCACAAAATATTGGTATAACAAGCATGATTAAATAAATAAAGCAATTAATCTCATTAAAGCGGAAGAAGTTAATATGTCCAACTGGCATATTCAAAAGACAGTTCTACCTTCCTGCCATTGCATGAATAGAGAACCGACCCGAACCATCGGTGATAATCGAATCACCCCAGATAGTTCGCCAAAAGAATAATCTATTTTTAATTACATTGTTTCAAAATAAAGGCTTGACATACCAAGCCGCACTAAACTGCTCTCAAAACTGATTCTCTCTATCAAAGTGCTCAGCAGAGTCACCTAGAAGAAGTCCTCGGGTGGAGGCTCCAACTCGTCTCCTGACGTGAAATCTGAATCACCCGGATCTACGCCCCCCGAAGCCTCAGCTGCTACTATCAAAGGACCTGCGACGTATAGTCTAAAAGGGTGAACTACATCCTAGCTCAATAGGAACAAGCACAATGAACATATAAGTTAAAACTCACATATATTCCATGATATTCAGAGCATGATGAATCTATGCATTTGCTAGAAAACCAATTAAAAACTGATGTCTGATACTCAATTCACTGGTAAGTTGCATGTATCACTTTACTGTTGATTTAATCATGAATGACACTGAACAGGCCTAAAGCAAAACTTAAATCTTCAACTTAAGTAATCCCCGAGCAATATAGCATCGAGCCCCAATGAGATACCCTTCATCGTCATCTAATTAGACAGTTATAAAAAAAAAACATGTATTCCCTGGGAATACGACCTAAGCCCCTTTCTCACTAGGCGGTGGGGTTAAATATTACACAACATCCCTGGGATGTCCTTACGGTCACGGATAAACCTCCGTGATGGTGTATGGATTCGTCGCCGGCCATCGGCCACAGATATCCCTCCGTGGGTATCCCATGGGTATCCCGCAAACCTCAAATAATAAAAATATCATGTGCATTACATATAGTTGTTCACCGTGTAAGTGTGCTATCTTATGTCAGTTAGGCCTCAACAGTAATTATTCAATCCTATCTATACATCCCTGGGATGTATACACACCCGCAGCACACCTGATGCCTTTATTACTTCCTCATCCCATGGGGATGTCTCAATTTTATTTGATTACTTGTTCTTAGTTACTTGCATCACACAGATGCCCTTCGATGCCCTTCTCACATTTTTGGTGTCACACACGCATGCACCCATTTTCATAAAGCTTTTCACATTTAAAACAGCTTCAATTAGATAATTATATCACTACATACATGCTCTTGAAATTAAAGTACATGTTCAAGGTGTTCCCTACCTCAATTCTCTAAATTTCCTAGCATCAAGGTCCCACGCGACTCCTTGTGCTAATGATCTCACGTACCACCTATGGTATAACATAACACATGTAACTCATCAATAAAGATGTAATAAGGAAGGTCCAAGACCCTCCCTGAATCTCCAAGTCAAACTAAGAAGTCAAGCAAAACTGTCAAAGTCGATTAATCGATTCCCAAAATCGATTAGTCGAAATGCAATTCGATTAATCGATTTCCAAAAGCGATTAATCGAAATCCAAATCGATTAATTGATTCTCAAAATCGATTAATCGAGATTCAAATTCATCGATCCCAAATCGATTGATCGAGTTTACAACATATAGGCAGTCGATTCTTAAATCGAGTAGTCGAGGTCTCAAAATCGATTAATCGATTCCAAATCGATTAATCAAAATCCGAAATCGATTAATCGAATTTCTAATTCGATTAGTCGATTTCCTCAGGTTTCATTTCTCTAGTAGCTGGAGCTTCCCAGTCGATTAGTCTATTTCCAAATCGACTAATCGAATTCCAAATCGATTAATCGAAATTTATTTCGATTAATCGAAATCGGGATTCCATGACTTTTTAACTTCTCAGACTAAATTGATTAATCGAACTCTAATTTCGATTAATCGATTTGGTCAGATTCAGCCCCCTCTCGGGCTGATCTTTCAAATCTTTGTCAACCTATTTTTCTTTTTTTCTTTTTTTTCTAAGCCTTTATCCTATGCTTTTAAGCATTATTAACCACACTTAAACTTCTACAATCTATGCATTTAATTCCCATAAAATTTTCCTCAATCAAGCCTCAATTTGATTGGATCTTAAAGTTGGAATGGCTAGGGTTCCAGCTTTAGCTCCAAAGGATCTTCCGCGTTGAATTCGACTTTAATACTCGAATCCATCTCCCTTGGCTTGCATTTTCTCCTTGCTTAACAACCCTCTTTATTTCTCTCCCTCTCTCTCTCTTCTTAACTCTTTTAACAACCAAGCAAAGTAAGTTAGGGTTCTTTAACCCTTTTTATACTTGTTTTCTATGTGTTAAGCACATACACCAAGGTAGGTGTATGTGACTCTAGATATTCCCTACACTCCACATACTTGCATAAATTTCTCATCACATCCGTTCATCACTCCTCGAGTCGACTAATGGACTCCTATTTAGTCAAACCTATGACCAGTCGGGCATGGATCCCGAGGTCACCGTTTAACGTAATTTTTTGGGTTATTACATCCTCCCCACCTTGGGAATTTTCGTCCCCGAAAATAATCCAAACTGGTACGACAGTCTCCGTGAATCAAACTGATACGACAGTTAATCCGTGAATCGAATTGGTACGACAGTTATACCCATGAATCAAACCGGCATGGCGGGATATCCATGAATTGAACTATAAGTCAGGAAAAGTATAATGTGGACTGCTAGGGCGGATTATGTGTACACACTGTGGACCGCTAGGGCGGATTATGTGTCTGTGGACCGCTATGGGCGGATTATAAGTACCCTACACACCGTGGACCACTAGGGCGGATTATATGTGTGTCTGTGAACCTCTATGGGCAGATTATAAGTATCTTGTGGGCCGCTAGGACGGAATTGAACCGCTATGACGGTTAATCTGTGAATCAAACCGGCACGACGATTAAACCCCTGAATCGATTCGACACGGCGGGATATCTGTGAATCGAATGAGTAAAACATGTAAGTAAATGTGAATCGAATTCAGTAAATCAAGATAAGACATGGAAGAGAATGTTAATCAAAATCAGTTAAGTTTTGATAAGAAAAAAGACTTTGGAATCAGTTTTGGTTTTGATAAGAAAGTCTTTGAAATCAGTTTGCCTTTAAAATCAATTTCGATTTTGGTAAGAAAATACTTTGATCTGTCTTTGAATCTATACATGACTGATGAGATATATATTGGTATTAGTTTTCTCCACTGAGCTTAGATTGTTAGCTCATCCTGACTATACGTCACATGTATAACACTTCTCAGGACACCAGACTTGAGGATTGAGGACTTGTAAGATTTTTGGGATCGTAAATTTAGTATATCGTGGATTTTGATAAGTTTACGCTTGGTATGTTCGTGCTATTATACATGTATTGTATACCATTGTTAGGTAATGGAAAGCCATCACCAGTGATTTATTTTAGTTTACTATTCATGTTGGATATTAGAACTGAAGATTTTAATTATGTCATGTATATTCTACTTTGATATCCGCATGTGTATGGATGTATCAATTATTATGTATTCAGATAATGATCTACGATCTGGCGGTCTGGGTTTTCCCATTTAATTTATAGAAAGAAAGAAAAAAAAATATCTCAAAAAAATTCAGGTTGAAAAAATCCGGGCTGTCACATGACTGGTATTGATAGCCGCCGCGACCGCAATTGTTGTGACCTCTTCTGTTATATCGGTCGCCTTTATTTGGAATTCAAAATTTGGAGTTTGAAGTAGATCCATCGGCTAGTGAAGGGCTCTTTTGGGCAGCAAGAGCAGAGGAAACAATCTAAGTTTCTTTTGGTTTCTCAAGGGCTAAATTCTTCTCTTCATCTCGTAGCAAAGAGTTAAGTTGTAGGATAGAAAGAGGTCCAAGCCTTTTCCTTACAGATGTTTTGAAAGAGCTATACCCTAAAGGTAATCCAACTAAAGTGTATAAAATTATATCACCCGAGTCCAAAGGAGAATTTGCAACAACAAGCTTGTCACAGAGTTGTTGTATCTTCTGGAGATAGATCAACATTTCTTTTGATCCTTTCTTCAATTGAAGTAGCTTTGTTTTGAGTTGCATAACTGTGGATCTCGAATCCGAAGCATGGAGTTGTTCGAGAGCGGGCCAAGCAGTTTTGGCATCTTTGTTGTTGATGATGCTTGGTAAAATCGTGGGAGAAACAGTGGCAAAAATGCAAGATAGGAGTTGCTAATCTTGAAGACGTCAATCGACATACTTTGGATTAATTGATTATTTGCCTTTGTCGTCGGTGATGGTTGTAGGCGGTTCCGATTCAACGAGAATGTGCTCAACTTGATGAGCATGAAGAGCAACCTTGAACAAAGTTCTCCATGTAATAAAGTTGCTTGAATCGAGCTTTGCAATTAGCAGAGAAGAAAGATTATGGATGAATGATAACATGGGGTTTGTCATGTTGAACTAGAGGATGGATTAAAGGCTTGATAGGAGTTCAGATATGTTGCAAGAGAAGTTATAGATGAAGAAGACGGTGGTCAATGGAGGGATATGATACCATAATAGCAATGAAGAAGATGAATGAGACAAGAGCTCCCTGGTTAATTTTACCAAGGCTCAAAGTGTTCTTTAATAAAGATTAAACAAAGCTTGGGAGACACAAAGATACAACACAATATAGGGAAATAATCAAAAGACAATAACTCATAACAATTGGGAGACAGAAAGGTACAACACAATGTAGGGAAATAACCAAAAGACAATAACTCATAACAACATAATCTACTAACAAAAAAAGATCCTATGTGAGACAGGCACCTAGGGACAATAATGCTAACATTAGGAACATTAATACCAAATTAATACAAAAAAAAAAACATCTTAACTCATCTTTAAGCCAGCTAGTGTTTGGTTAATCTCTTTTTCCGATGATGGGGTATTTGGGCCTCTTAGAGCATCTAACTAAGTCCATGAGTATGTGCAACCATGGTATCAATTATCGGCCGATATCGATATGTATTGGCGATACATATTGGTTTTTTGGCAAACCGATACGTATCGAGTATCCAATTCGGTATCGGCCGATACGGATCCGGTACCGGCCAATACCTGCAGTTTTAATTTTATTTATTTTTAAATGGCCCAATACGTATCGGTATCGGCCGATTCGTATCAGTCCTCCAAGGATCGATACCCGATACCGATACCGAGTTATTTACCTTGCGTGTAACACCCATACATTACACGTACCAACATGGGATGACATTCGAACTCAGGACCTCCGCCTCTTGAGCCGTGATCTTGGCCATTATCAATCTGCCTCCCTCTATTGAAATGGATAACTCTCGAGAGGCACACAACTATTTACGAGCACATAAATTATTAGAAGTACATTTTTAACCTTTCATTACTATGAAATAATGCCAATGTAGTGCGGTCGAATATTCAGTTAGCTCAGACATCCGCCCATTATAGGCTCTGAGGTCCTATTTGACATACTTAAGAGACCCTCAAGCTCTTTAACTCTGAAAAGCTGAAAATGGGCAAAAGCTGGAAACAACATTACCAATTTTCGGCTTTAATTTTAGCTAAAACATGAGAATAGGAAGTGAGGAGCTGATATTAGTTGACCTATCCTTCAAAACTGGCTCTTCCCCTTCTGAGACATTCGCAGCTTTCCTTGCCCTTGAAATTTGCACACACTTTATAGTCTGATCATATGTTACTTAATTTGCCCAGTCACCTAACGAAATGGGAACAGTTAAAAAACAAGAAAAAAAGAAAAAACCCAACGAAATGGGAACAATAAACCAATTCACAGTTCAATTCGATTCGATTTTGTGTGATTAGGGAATTAACTGATGAATGCTATCTATTCTATTTTAAAATAAAAATTTTAAAGTATAAAGATGGGATTTAAACCTAAAACTTTAAATTTTTTTAATTTTATAGCCAACCATATCATTTGCATTTCTTTTAGGCATTGGGGAGAATACACCCGGCCACACAAAATGACCTATGCGAATATCACATGCTACGTGAAATGATCAATCCAAAAAAAATCTGATTTTGGGTTGATCAATCATGAGAAATGGGATTTAAAAAAAAATATTATTATATTTAACTTTTTGCCCTCCATTTGATTGTTAAAAAAATAAAGTAAGTGCTTCAAAACTTTGGTGCATTGATTTTTCTCAACTGTGACCACATTTTTAATGGTGAAAAAGTCATAAAAAAAAAATTAAAAAAAATTGAATGGGATATGATCTATCGATTTTGCCTAAGTTGCCTTGGCACCCGATCTTGTGATGCATGCTACATGATAGCCAACTGATGGTGGGTATGGAGATTTCTCTACACCCGGGCGCATAGTTTTGGGCCTCAAATTTATATTACAAATCTCTACACACTGGCGCATGATCTTGGGCCTCAAATTTATATTACAAAATTGATAAATATTTTAAAACTATTAAATTAGGAATTGGGAACTGAGCAAACTTGCATTAAAAGGCTGTACAAAAGCTCAGTCACACTCAGGGAGATTTGCCGAAACTCCAAAAAGGAACTGAAATCAATTTCCTAGTTGATTTCCTGAGAAATGATTTCTTCTATAAATGGATTTTCTACCGTGTGTTTGAGAAATGACTTTTATTGGAAATTGATTTCTCTTGTTTGATTAGTATGCTTGAAAATGAGATTTTAAGTTTAGATCATATATTTTTCACTTTCAGTTGGTTTGAACAAATATTTAGTGAGGAAAGAAGATTTTTTTTTTTTTTAAATACCTAACTTATCACTTCGTGTTGCATTAGTCATAGATTGACTATTTTTTTTTTTTATCAAAATCACATTCAAAGTCAAATATTAATTAATAATTTTTTTAATGATATTCTATTACATTACAAATTAACAGCATAGTAATCACTATTTATTAACAAGTTACATAAGTCAGAGTTTGAAAAACCAAACTCAAATAAAAAGTCAAACTTTGACCAAACTTTAAACTTTGATTAACAAAAATGTGTAAAACTAAATAACAAAGCTGTAAATGCTAATATCTACGGTAAGGCTACACGTTGAAAGTAAATTAAATTTTTATAATAGTCAAACTTTGACCAATAAATTTTTTTGCAATATACTAACAAGTTACAAAAGCTCAACTGTGGCAGCCCGAATTTTTCCGACTTAATTTTCCATAGATATATATTTTTTAAAACCAAAACCAAAAGGGAAAATCTGGACTGCCAGATCGCAGAACACAATCTAATACAGAATTTAATTGGTATAAACACACCTTTAAGCGAAAAATAAAAAAAGATAAACATATGACAGAACTAAAATCCTCCAATTGTATACAAAACATCTAAAACAAAGGGATGTATCAAACTCATAACACAGAAGTCGCTGTGCCAATCCAATTGAACTCTCCCTCCAGCAGGCAACTTCAGATTCTTCTCAAGTCTAAGGTCCCAATGAAAGGCTATACCTGTGATGTATAGTCGGGGGTGAGCTACATCTAAGCTTAGTAGAAGAACATCAATAACAGTTACATCTTACTAATGATAGAGTTTAAAGCAGAAGCAGATCAGATATTAAAATACGAATTTCATAAATTTAACAGATCATACGTTTGATAGCAGATCAAAAGTAATAACAAGGCAAATATTTGCGATAGAATAAAAACTCATAACAAGGCAGATATTTGAGACAGAACAACATCGATAACGGAGCAGATGTTCTATATAAAAATAAAAGCTCATTTTTCTTATTCACCTTACTCAGTTTTTAGATTTTCGTGTTCACATCACTCATTGTGTTCACTTCACTCACTTCACTTATGTATGCTATGCAGTGCGTACGGATCGCCCCTGTACGGGCCCACTATGTATGCTATGCAATGCGTACGGATCTCCCCCATACGGGCCCACTATGTATGTTATGCACTGTACACTGTGTACGGATAACCGCCATATCGGTCCACTTGTCAATGTTTACTCACAGTCAGATGTTCAGATATGTTCTCGATATTCACATTCATACTCAAATATAGGATTCAATGTTCAAGTCTCTTATTTCTAAGGCTCAGAGTCCAATAATTCACTCTAATTTCAATAAGTACAGTTCAGGTCTACAATTATCCCTCATTCTAAACAAAGGCTCTTAACGTAATCATACTCCCTATTGTCTTAGTTTAACTAGAATGAGTCACAATGCGATAGCTTCACAAGGCACGCAAGTCAAGAGACGGAATCCGTAGTAGCCTGAATATACTGCATGTGGTACCCGAGGGGCCATGGTGGATTGCATCCGTACATGGATGCCTACACCCCAAGTGTCACGTGCCGGGAAAGAGACCTCACTATGACTCAGTCTCACAAGTTTTTAAAGATTCAAAAGTTGTCAGATTACTAAAAATAGAGTTCCATGCTCATTCAAATTCAAAGTTCATAAGCAGGTTAAACAAGATGGATCATAACAAAACAGAACGAATCAGATGAAAGCATATTGAACATAACGAATCGGATTCAAAAGTTGAAAACAGAGCAGTCAGATCATACGCGGAAATAGAGTAATTAGAACATACGAGGAAATAAGACGAAAATAAAATATATCATAACATATACAGGAACATGACAGAAATAAAACATGTCAAGGGAAATAAAGCATAAGATTGAAAATCAAAGAAACCATGAATCAATTTATAAAATGTAATTTTCGTTGAGTTTCCTCTACCTTAAGTTCGGAGCCGTTCCAAAACAATCCAAAAGTCCTTATCCACGGCCTCCAACTCTCAATCTACATCACACATCTGATGATGTATTAAGAACTAATTCTAGTTACTACTAAACTTGGTATATTTAAGTGTTCTTTAAAAATCGAGGTAGAAATAGCAAGTTTGTGCAAACTTAGAATTTGACCTAAATTCCTACTAAATTTTAACTATTAAAATAGTTGATTCAAGATTTAATTAATTCATAAAAGAGTTAGATCTCGTTGTACTCTTTTTAAGGAATCAAGAATCGCATCAATCGGAGTTCGAGGTAAAGATTTATGGCCAAAATATCGAAACTATATCAGTATCTCAGTCAAAACATGCTAACTTAGAACTTGGACTAACTTCTAGCTTAATTTTGATTCTCTAAATAATTTATTCATCAGTTGGTTAATTCATAAGACTTGTAGATTTCGTTATCCTCTTTCCAATGCCTCAAAAATCGTGTCAATCTGAGTTTGGAATAAAAAGTTATGACTGAAATACCAAAGTAGTGCGGCACATCAGACCAAATTCGATCATCGGATTTCCCAAAAGTGCATCAGGCTTAAAAACCTAAATTCGATCTTCGAATTTCAAATTCGACCCTTGAATTTCAAATTCGACCCTCGAATTTCTCGGGTTTAGAACCCTTCATGTTGCTTCCTTGGTCTATTTTTCCCTTCAAATCTTATCGGAATCGCTTTATTTTTGAAACACACATACACTAAACTAAAACAAGATTTATTCTACAATTTAAACCATTAAAATCAAAGGGAAACTAACCTTTTTGTCAATTGATTCCACGGCTTTAAGAAATGTTGCCGAAGAGGGTTTCAGAGTAAAACTTTTCGATTTCTACGGCGATTGATTTCAACGAAGATCACGATGAAGTCCTTCACTAGCACGTATCGATCCTTGAACTCCTCAAAGAGCGAGAGACGATCGCAAGACGGAACTCTCTTTGAAAATGAGGTTTGAATGGTCAAAAAGAGTGTGGAGCTTTCGGTGTGATCGTGATCGTACGGTCGAAATCTCAAGAAGGGGATCCACGATGAGGAAGCTTTCTCTCTCAATCTCTCTCTCGAAGATTTAAAAGGCTAACACTTAGCATTAAGAAATCCTCTCTCCCTCTTATAACCGAATGAAACCCACAATAAATATCTTTGATATTTATAACAAAAATTCTATCCACTTAGCTAAGGTTTGGTTTCGGTGTTAAGCGATACACCAAGAGTTGGCGCACGACTTTTCTACTAAATGCCCAAACAAACATTTAAACCATAATCTGATCCACACGAAGTGATCCTAACACTATTTAATGATTTATTATTAAATAAAAACCATGTTGACATCAGTTATCGTGCCGAACTCGTGCACGAAATCAGTCAAATTTGAGTTAGAAAATATCGGGATATTATACCAACTACAAATTAACATAACAGTATTCATTTAGATCATTAGGTTATACTAGTCAAAATTTGATCAAATATTCACTTTTAATAAAAGTCAAATTTTGACAATACATAAAACTTTGATCAATAAAAATTTTCAAGACTAAAGTACAAAGTTACATAGTAAATGCTAGTATGTACTGTAAGGTTACATGTTCAAAGAAAAATTAATTTAAAAAAAGTCAAACTGTGACTATTAGGAAATTTGATAATGTACTGCTAGCTACAAATTAACATAACAATATTTATATCCATCCCTAGGTTACACTCGTAAAAAATTTGACCAGATATCTACTTTAAGAAAGTCAAACTTTGACCAAATGTCAAACAAAGTAAAATAAAATTTTATAATGTACTTAAAAGTAATAAATTAACAAAATGATAACCTCATTGGGCTACAAAAGTTTGAAAAAAATCAAATTGTGTTACAAAGTCAAAGTTTGACAAAATATCAAACTTTGACTGATAAAAATTTATATTACCAAAATACAAATAACATAGTAATAATTACTATATGTTGTCAAGATACACTTATCAAATTTTGACTAAAGTCAAAATTTGAATATAAGTCCAACTTTGACTAATAAAAATGAGGCAATGTATTTTAAAGTTACAAATTAAAACAATGATAGATATTTTATTAATTAAAATTTATAACTTTTTATAGAAAATCAAACTTTGACAAAAAGTCAAACTTTGGCCAAGAAAAAATTGCATTGATATGGTATAAATTTATACAGTAGATTCTATCTATAAGCAGGTTTCGAGTTTCACTAAAAATAAATTGTGCAAAAATCAAAGTTTAACTAAAAGTCAAAATTTGACTAAAGGTCAAATTATTGACTAATAAAATTGAGAATCTAGTATCACATTATAGATCAAAACGATAGTATCATTTTTTTCGTCATCAAATCATAGGAGTTAGTTTAATAAAACGTAAAATTTTAAAGTCAAAATTTGACCATAAAGTCAACCTTTGACCTCTAAAAATTTGATAATATATTACTAACTTGCAACTTATTATCATGTATTAATAGTCAAAGTTTGATAAAAAATCAAAACTTTAAATAATTTATAAATTCTGTTAAAGTTTGATTAAAATTTAAACTTTAACCAAAGTCAAATATTAGCTAAAAAAAGTATGATTTAGATAATCTGGTGGTCATAGTGATCATGCTCGTATGATGATCATAAAAAATGAAAGTTAATTTTTAAAAGTCAAAAGATAATTTTTTTTGCTTTTAGATTTTTTACAAGTAACTTTAGATATGAAATGATAAAAAATTATTCTTTTGTTAGTTAGAAACTCAATTTTAACCACTTAAAAGGTTGAAATATTTTCCTCCTAAAATGACTTGGTGTGTGAAAATTCAATTTCCATGCGGGGCTCACTTAATTTTATTTCTATTTCCTTACATAGCTATCAAACAATAACAATTATAAACTAAATTTCATTTCCGCCTATGTAAGTACATTTTCATGTTATCAAACAAGGCCAGACACAAAAGTAGTGAAAGAATTTTGTTGACTAGTTTGATGTGGAAGATTGACTGTTGGAGTGATCGGCCCATGCACCGAATACCGACTTAGGTGGAATGTCATCGCGTACATCTATTCGCGTGCCTTCGATTATTGATGGGCGCCTACGTTAAAAACCATTAATTGCATTGAATCAGACAACGGAAATCGTGATCTTCGCAAACTTCCACACAATGAATCTTGAGACCTGGAATGTGTCATTATACGGTCAGGTTTTGATCCCACATGGCACAGATCTAAAAAGTAATCCTAAAACTCACTTTGAGCACATGTGTCACAATTTTAGGTTTTCTGACCGTATGATAGATGTTGTAGAGATTCATTGTATGGAAGATTGGAATGAAAAGCGATCACCCTCGTTGATTCAACCAGTCAACTCTTTCAGAATTGGCGCACACTGATAATCGTGTTGGCGCGAATAGAGTTATTAACCTTATGTCGTCAATCTTTTCATCTCAGCCGTTTTTCCTATCTCCATAGACTGTGAGCCGTCGTTTCAACGGCCCTACCGGTTTTTGGCTCGTCCTACATCCCAACGCTGGTTTAAGTTCCAAGACAGATGGGTCACTCTCTCTCTCTCTCTCTCTCTCTCTCGCTCTCTCCCTCTCTCTCTTATCTGGTTTGATGATGAGTAGCTAATTGGATCTGAGCTTCATGGCTGTTCTGAAGGTAGGATTTTGATTCAGTTCATAGATAACTACATAGATCCATGAAAAACCTTAACTTACTTTCTTTTTACCAGATTGGAGGTTAGGGTTTGAGGTTTCTCAAATTTTACTTGTTAGAAAAACGTAAGGTACCCTATATCAATTCGGATTTTAGTTTGATTTTCTTTGTCAGGAAATTTTCCCTTTGATTTAAGATTGATATCTAGAAAATTGATTCATAGATTGACAAAACCCTGTAGGGGTTGTTATTGGATCTCGGAATTTGAGATATTTGGAAATTTGTTCTATCTATCGATTGATTTGTTTCTGGAGTGAGAAATTGGTAATGGATGGTAACAAAGATGAAGCGTTGAGATGCATTGAGATTGCGGAGACGGCTATTGCATCTGGCAATAAGCAACGAGCTCTTAAATTCATTAGACTCGCCCGACGTTTAGATCATACACTTGCAGTTGATGATCTCTTGGTTGCTTGTGAAAAGCTAGGTACTACTAGCTCTTCGTCTTCAACGAAGGATAACCTTGAAGGTGAAAACTTTAACAAACCGGAACCCATGTCAAACAGTGATCGAAGTTACTTGGATGAGCATGTACTTCTGATCAGAGAGATTAAGAGGAATAAAGATTATTATGCAATTCTTGGGATAGAGAAGAACTGTTCGGTGGAAGAAATTAGGCGTGCGTATAGGAAATTATCTCTTAAGGTACATCCTGATAAAAACAAGGCGCCAGGAGCCGAAGAGGCGTTTAAGATAGTATGTAAGGCTTTTAAGTGTTTGAGTGATGAAGAGTTGAGGAGGCAATACGACCAAACTGGTTTGGTTGAAGAATTCGAGTTTAATCAGCAGCAACACAATGTGAGGAGGAGGAGAAGGAACAATCAAAATTTATTCGATGAGGATCTCGACTCTGATGAGATTTTTAGGGCATTCTTCTATGGGGCTCAAGGGGATGTGTTTCGAAATTCTCATGTTTATAGGACTAGAGGTATGCGCACTCAACAACGGGCTAGCAATGTGAATGGGGGTGGGTTTCATATTATGAACCTGCTGCAGATCTTGCCTATTTTGATTATCTTCTTGGTTGCCTATCTGCCATTCTCCGAGCCAGATTATTCTTTGCAGAAGTCTTATTCATATCAGATCCCGAAGGTTACTGAGAAAGATGGGGTTGAGTTTTTTGTTAAGTTGTCAGATTTTGATCAACATTTCCCGCAAGGGAGTCCTGGCAGGGTGAATCTGGAGGATCATGTTGTGAGGGAGTATAAAAATATGCTTGGGCATTACTGTCACATAGAACTGCAGCGGCGTCAGTGGGCAAGAAATTTTCCTACTCCTCACTGTGATAAGCTACAGAAACTTCAGGCGGTCTAAAAATTTCACGAGGTGCACTTTTTAATTGTGAAATGATTCCAACAGGCTTTGTGATATTTTCCATTCATACACGGCTGGTTCTAGCTATACATTTATATACATGTTTTTGATAAAATGCACCCCTTGTTCGTTGTGTTTGAGGCTCTTCTTCCATGTTCATTCATTTGCTTTATATGGTTGCTGAATCATCAAGATCGCCCAGGGCTGGTGGCCTATTAGAACAGTCTCTCTGCAATATCTCCATCGTGCTAGTATGTTGAAAAATTGGACTGGTGATGCCTGAAATCAATTTCGTGAGAAATGCAAATTGCCAGTATAACCTTTATCTTTCTTTTGTTCCTCCTTTTTTTTTTATGAATCTTATCTCAATGCAAGCTTCTTGTGTTGGTGTCATTTAATCATGTTTTTCGTGAAGTTATATGTAGTTTGATAAGCTCTCATTGAGGTTGTTTGTTCAATATGATCAAATTCAATTTATCTTAAAAAATTAGGGGTGTTGTCTTGGTGATTTATTATTATTATTATTATAGTTAATGATAAATTATTGAAAAGTTAAATATGTACAAAGAAAAAGGAAATGAGCTCGGACAGGGAAACAGCCTGCTACATCAGTAAGAGAAAAGGACCGATACATAACTGGGATCTGACAACACCTTGCTTTGCTAGCCTAGTAGCCTCACAATTGGCAGATCTTGTGGTCTTTGAGATCGAGAAATTGTTCGAGGGGAGTTCTAGTGCTACTATTTCCTCCAATGACTTTCATTTTAATTAGGATCTCTTGTCCGGGTTTGGGCCTGGCTTTGATAGGCGTGATTATTTTCGACACTGAAACTAGGCCCAAACAGCTACAAAATTGGGCCGGGTTTGGCTGAGTACATTCGGGCTTGGGTTTATCATTTAAGACAAGCCTTGACCCAACCAGGACTGGACTCATGCTGAAGCCCAGCCGTTGACAGCCCTAGTCATAATTGCGATTGCTGTCATCCCATCATAGCACCACCACTACCACCATTGTCAGCTCACCATTTCACTATCACCATTGCCACATTCACCACCACCACCTTCATCATCCTATAATCAACATCATCATTTATCATCGTCATTGTCATCACCATCACTGCCCTTGGCACCACCGTTCCAACCAACATCATCATTGTAATCATTGCTTTCATCCCATGACTCCATCACCACCACCACCACCATCTCACAATCACCATCATTAGCGTCACCAATTCACCGCCATCACCACCACCACCACCTCCGCCATTATCATTATCATCTCTTAATCACCATTTCACCTTCACTAATCATTGTTGTCACCATCGTCCCAAAGTTACTATCATTGTCAGTTTGTGTAATCATTGCTTCATCATTGTCATAATCCTGTGATCCTCATCACATATCGTCATCACTGCCAGAACAACTAGTAGCACCATCGTTGTCGTCATGATCATAATGATCATGATCATTACCAATACTATCATCACTATTTTAGAAGAACCAAACAAATGCATATAAGCACAAGAGAAAATAAATCAAATCATAATTTAAGTATGACCAACCAAATGGATCAACAGTTCTGTAAGCTTAAAATTATAATGTACTTGAACCATGGTATATAATTTCGGTATTGGTACCTTTCATACAGGTATCAATTGTACAGCCAGTACTGGTTTGTACTTTGTACTGCTCGGTATTAGGCAATACATTTTCTTTTCAATATTAAACTTGGATTTTGAAATGGTTGACTTGCGGGGTAATACTGTAATTCATCATTCTAATCAGTTAATAACAGTTGAGTTTGCTGACGGAACAATATCTCTTCGCTCCTCATCCGTTATAGGCTTAGCTTGTGGAGTGATACTGTCTTCATCATTTCAAGCACCCTTGAATTTGTTACAGGAACTACTTAACACTTCTGAGTTTGTTGATGAAATGATGTCATTTCTTGTGCTTATATATTTAAAAATGTAATATCTAATATAAATTATGTGCTTTTCTTAACTATCGTGTCTTAAAAACTTTTTTTTTTTAATCGGTAAAAGTGTATTGTAATAAAAGCAGCGAGAAGCTGACAAGAACTGAGTACAAGAACAAACCAAGAGGGCAAAGCCCCATGACAGGGACAAAAAGCCAGAAAGAAGCACCCAAAACCCCAAAGCGGCAGACCAGCATACCAGCTGCCAATGTCCTAACCAGGATCCCACATAGGTTCTTCCCCTCTTACTCCATCACACCCTCGACAAACCCATAGACACATAAGATCTTTGACAGACTTGAGGATCATCCCCACTGGCCGATGTTTTTAAGATTTATATAATCTTTAAAACTATCATTAAGAAGATTTAATTTTTTTTAGAAAAATGCTAAAAAATTCAATATAATGTAGAAAACTAAACAAGCTATCACTAGTTCGAGTCCCCTTAGGGCCACTGGAGTATTACTCGGTCGTTAGCTCTAGGGCCTCGTGGGATTAGTCGAGGTGTGCGCAAGCTGGCCCGGACACCCACGAATATAACAAAAAATAAAATATAAACAAATAAAGATTATTGACGATCAAAACAATATATTGAAGAATGTAATAATTCTTATAAATTATTAAAAAAATTATGTACTCATCTTCTTAAAAACTATCATTAAGAAGAATTATGTAATGTGAGAATCTGCTCATCTTCTTAAATATTGAACATATGGTTATAGTGCCCATTGTCTAGTTGTAGTTCAGCCCTAATAAACATTTATTGGCATCATCTCTACCATTTGATCAAGGGCCTACAAATGGACGACAAAAGGATATATCCAAATCGTCCACATTACATAAACAAAAGTGCTTTGCTCAGATGGTTTGAATCCTCAAATAAGCTTGATATCTGGGCTGGCTCCCATCTTGAAGATGATAGTTTTTGGAGCAAATTATAGGTAGTGTAGGGTGCAACTAGATAGTAGTGGATGCCCCATGCACGTGAGGACCATAGGGATGGGACACGAGAATCTTGATGTGTGGTATTAGGGCTTAGGATAGGTGGTATTTGGTTTAGGTCAGAATTAGGAGAGCGAAAGAGAGATGGCCTACTGAGTTAGATGACCTCCATAGAATTTATATCGGGAGTGAAAATAATACATACACACCCATTGTCACTATACACATTAGGACTGTAAATGTTAGGGCTAAGGCCAAAGTTTGAGGGCCCTAGGGTAGGGCTTATAGGCAAAGGCCCGGCCCGACCCTAGATGAATATATGTGTGTGTGTGTATATATATATATATATATATATATATATATATATATATATATATATATATATATATATATATATATATATATATATATATATATTTATATAAGTAAATATTTATTGTATATTTTTATTTTATCAAATGTACCCTTCTTGCTAACCTTTATATTTATAATAGATAGAAAGTTGATAATTTTAAAAATAGAGCTACCATTCTTTCATATTTTATACCATAATTTATATTTAAGACTTATCTAATATTAGGTATCATATATATTTTTTGTAGCATAAGAACAGAAAAATAAAATGATAATATTCGAAAGCCTAAAGTCCGGCCTAGCCCTCTAGGGCTTGGGCCAACCATGTTAAGCCCATTAGGGCTAGGGCTAGGGCCGACCATACCAAGGCCCGCCTAGGCAATGCAAAAGCCTGGCTAGACACGGCCCATTGACAGCTACACACCCATACATATCTCACTTACATTCCTAACACTCCCTCTCAAGCTGGGGCATGCATATTGACGATGCTCATCTTGACAACAACATCACTAAGTGTGCTAGGCCCAACGATCTTAGTCAAAATATTCACAAGCTGCTGAGAGGATGTAACATCAATTTGAACAAGTATCTTGTCTCATACTTTCTCACAGAAAACACGAATGTCAACCTTGATGTTCTTGGTCCTCTCATGAAGAACATAATCAGAAGCGATCTTCTTTGCTGCCTCGTTGTCATAATGAAGGGGAATGAAGTCTAAAATAAACACCACTACCTACTTCTTACACTTCCAGGAAACCAGGTTGCCTCACAAGAAAACACAATAACCGAAAGTAGATCCGCGATCAATAAAATAGATTCAGCACAATCGACATCAGTGTAGGCTGAAATACTCATCAAACCACAAGCGTGATGTACCAATCCAAACCTCGGGTTGGACTTGATATACCTATGAATGCGATGGATGATAGCAAGGTGGACAGTGGAGGAGCATGCATAAATTAACTCACACGACTGACAACAAATGTGATATTAGGTCTAGCGTGTGAGAACAATCAATGTTTCCACCAATCTTTGGTATTCATGCGAATCAGGAAGTAAATTGTCATCCTTCTCATGAATTGAAAGCTTTTGATCCATAAGTGAGGTTGCTGGTTTAGAACCAAGCATACTAGTGTCACGTAACAAATCTATGACACACTTTCTTTAAGCGACAAATATCCATTTCTAAGATCTAGTAATTTCCAAGCCAAGGAAATATTTGAGGTTGCTCAGGTCTTTGACTTCAAATATTCTACCCAAATCACTCTTAGTCCAACTGATAAAGGAATGATCATCACCATCAAGAATAATGTTGCCCACATAAATTAGAAGAATAACATGATAAAAAGGACTAGGGATCAGAGTGACATCTCTGGAACCCCAAATCAACAACACTACTAAAGCGGTGGAACCATGCCCTGGGTGGCTACTTCAACCTGTAAATTGATTTTCGAAGTTGATAGACTTGCGTAACCTCTCCCTCAAACAGAAAACTAGGAGGGGGATCCATATAAACCTCCTCAAGGAGATCTCCATGAAGAAACACATTCTTCTCATCAAGCTGATAAAGAGGCCATCCCTTCATCACAACAAGAGTGAAGAGAACTTGAACATAAGTTAACTTGTCTATACGCGCAAAGGTAGCCTCATAATCGATCCCATGGCTTTGAATAATCCCTTTTGCAAAAAGCCGAGCCTTATATTGAGAAACTGTTCCATCTGGATTGTGCTTTACATCGAAGACCCATTTGCAGCCAACAATTTTCTTCCCTAATGGAAGAGGAATCATGTCCCATGTATGATTGACCTGTAAGGCATCCATCTCCTCGACCATGACAGCCTGCCAGGAGGGATGATTGAGTCTCAAAAACATAAAACTAAGTCTTAAAAAGACCAATTATTTGACAACAATTATCATTTAGGCTTCAATTACCCTAGATTCTAGCTAAGTCACCCCAAATCCACCTAGACAATCCTCCAACTGATGTTTGACATTTCTCAAGCATTCATCAAGATGAAGATTTTGAATCTGGTAACCAATCTACCCCTTATCTTGGATAAGGATTACAATTATGAACCAGGAAGGTGTAGTGATGGGGACATTGCACCCACACGATCATACAAAGTTTGTAGGAGGTGCAAGAAGCGATCAAAAGCACGTTAAACTCTGTGGATAGGCTATTGAAGACCTACGTGCACGTGAGCGCGCACGTGAAGAACCAACACTTGGAAGACGCATACATAGGAGGGAAAGGAAGGGAGAAAAGAAGCAAAGAAGCATGGGAAAATTGCTCTTAGCTCAGCCTCCTGCGCGAGAGATCCAACCTCATGCCCGGGAGATTGAACAGACAGTAGTTTGAGCATCAGGCAACAACGAGATAAGCTCGCACCCGCAAAAGGTTTCCAGACTTGGCGCAATCCCAATTTCCACGCTCGCGAGATCGACCAGACTCTTGGGGGACGATCCAGTTTTAGGCGAAAGTTTCCTTTTTCTTTGTTTAGTTTGACTAGGAATCTTCTATTTCAGAAATATGAGTTTAGATTACCTGTATAAAGGCATTGTAAAGACAATTTTAATAACTTGATGATTGATGAATAATGAATGCTTTGTGCAAACTTGAGAACCTGTTGAGAGTTTTCTTCTTCCCCGAGCTTTGGGTTTGATGCGAGACCAATATTTTAGCTGGTGAAATTCCAGGGATTTTCCGATCTTTTATCTTCTTAATTCTTCAGTGCATGGTATTTTCCAATCTTCTATCTTATTAATTCTTCGGTGCAAGGTATTTAGTTATTATTTATTTGCATGGTTGTTGGAGATTCCTAAAAGCTTCAAGATAATCCTTTTAATTTGAAACCAACTTTCCTACATCATTTATTTCTTTGAAATCCTAGAATGGAATCAAAAGGCGCTATCATGGATTGTCATTTGATATCCTAGGCTAGAGGGGAAGTCGATTTCTATCTTGAGAACCCACGTTCGAATTGTATAGGGACTAACGTGCCGGACCTATCACTTAATTTGGACTGTTTTGATCCCCTTATTTTGAATTTCACGATAATCTTAGGTGAATCAACTTTGAAAATTTTATTTCTTATTGCTGTTTGAATTTACAATTTAATTTCAGCAAATTGCATATTAGGGTTTTAGCGTGTGGTCTTGCATCACCTTTGGTATCAGATAACAGTTCTAGTTTATGGTGTTTGCATCTTAAGTTGAATTTGGGTTTCATATTTCATGTGTGCATTCTAGGTTAACTTTTAGGGTTTCATATAGAGTGTTGTGTTTGTGGTGATCACCAATGGATACCAATGAGATTATCGTGGTGATACGAGCCCTTACTGATTGTTTTGCGCGCATGGAGACACAGATGGAAGGATTCCAGGAATCTTTAAATGTCGTGGCTAGTAGGACACCTCCTAGGCGGAGTATGGATAGGAGAAGAGGCATCCAACGAACAGAGGCTAGTAAGACACCCCGTACGAGAAGGGATGATGAACGTTGTGAGTTGGTGTATGATACGGATGAGAACTCTAAAACTGTACGGATCGATGCTCCAACCTATGATGGGAGAATGGATTCTAAAGTCTTCCTTGATTGGTTTTTAGACATAGAGTAGTACTTTGATTGGTATGACATGTCAGATGAGCATAGGGTGAGATTTGCTAAGATGGAGTTGGTGGGACAAGCAAGACTTTTATGGACCAGCATGGAATGTTGTTGAGAATCCATCGATCGCACGCCCATATCTACATGGGAGGACATGAAAGAAAAACTCCATGAAAAATATGTCCCTATGGTCTACACTCAATGCCTTCTGCACCAGTGGCCGACCTTCAACAAGGAAGTATGTCTGTCACTGCTACATTGCCAAGTTTGAAGAGTATGTGATGCGAACCAATTTGGTAGAGGAGATCTAAGTTACCCTTTCTAGATTTCGAACGGGTCTTCGTCTATAGTTGCAGAAGGAGCTACATAATGTCGAAACTTTGGAGGAGTGTTGGTGCAAGAATTCGAGCGGTATTTGAAAGCACCATCCGTCAAACGTTTTGACTATGGCAATTCTATGACGGGGACACCGACATTGTAGATATCGGATACGGACTGTTTCGCGTGTACCGACGTCGGAAGAAGCGGAACAGAAATCAGAACTAGGCGTAAAGGAGAAAAAAAAATTGTGAACAGTGCTATGAACAGTGTCACGGACGTCGGTGAATAGTGTCACGAACATCTGTGATGAACAGTGACAGACGTCCGTGAAAAGTGACGGACGTCCGTGATTTTGAGCCTTCACTGTTTTTTTGGGACGGACGTCCGTGGTGCACTATGGACGTTCGTGGACGTCGTGACGGGATTTTCAATTTTTTTTGTTTTTGTTGCGAAAAGTTACCTTTTAGTTTTTTATTTCGTTTAGAACTCTATTTTTTCGAATTATTATTGGTGGCCTATATATAGAGGCTTGTAAAGACTTTTAATCAGTTTTTGATGAATGAAAAGAGCCTTTTGCCTCCTCGCTTGAGATGAGTATCTTCGGAGAGTGAATCTTCGTTTCCCGAGAAGGGTTTGGTGTGAAGCCAAGGGTGTGAAGCCCAAAATCTATCCTCTATCTATCTCTTTAATTTTATTTTCTTTCTCTATTTTGTGTGATCCCATAAACCTT
The DNA here is from genome assembly GCA_021018995.1 of Chloranthus sessilifolius. Lineage (NCBI taxonomy): Eukaryota > Viridiplantae > Streptophyta > Magnoliopsida > Chloranthales > Chloranthaceae > Chloranthus > Chloranthus sessilifolius. The sequence continues at coordinate 2,428,583 of CM037588.1, read as the reverse complement.
AAATCAAGCCGTCACCTTTTCCAAATCCCCAAAACCTTAAATCTTAACACCCATTGGAACCATTGATTCGAACCCATCTCACAAATCCCTATTTCAACCATTACATCTCCAAACACCCGATCCCATAAACCATAGAAGAACTTGAGATCCCACCATTGAATCACGAGTAAGCGCCCTAATATGGAAAACCTAGAGTTCTACCTCTAGGACCGATCTGCACCGCAACTCTAATGGATCTAGCGTAAAGACTAGACCCTTTCCTGAACCTGAACGTGATCTTTCGTATGGAAAACGATGGAGCCCTAAGGTAACCGCATTATTTTCAGGTTTATTGTTCAAGTTAATTTAAATTAATTTCGTGATACCGGACAAATACTAAAATCCTAATATGCGAATTTGGGATTAACTTTTAGAATGAATTGAATAGCGGAAATATTCAAAATCAAGCAACACATAAAATTAATTCAATGAAATTAATAAAACAATGAGATTAATCCGTTTTAGCGTTGCATGCGTGAAATTTTTTCCGATCTAGAAAAACGGCTCCGATGAAGGAACTCGGAATTCGTTCTAGTTTATGGCATCAAGCGATAATTGCAATATCGGATTTGATTCCTCGGGAATTTTGAAGGAAATGAAACTTGAATAAATAGTTCAAAAAGGGAAGCTTAATGATATCATGGAATACGATTCTTTTGGGATTTTTGCTCTTTTATCAATGAATATAAGAAAGATAATACCTGACAATAACTAGAGAAAAGACAAACTAAATGATAGATTCCAAGGCTTCACACCAAGGATTTTCCGAGGCTTCATACTACGGCTGTACGTCGGCTTCGTACCAAGTCGCATGAGAAACGATTGCTCACTCCTCAAGGTGTGAAGGATTCACTCTCTTGATTGAAAACTTTTCACAAACTCTCTAGGGTTTGCACAAAAGCAACTCTCTTTTCATTCATTAAAACTCTCCAATTACATTGTTTTAAAGACCTTATATAGGGGTCTTATAATAAAAGAAAACTCTGAAACGAATATTAAATAAAAGACAATTAAACCCCTAAAGTTTAAAGTTCGAATTTAGAAGTTTAAAACAACTAAAACTCTTCTGTGCGATTTCGATCAATCGAAATTGAAATTCGATCGATCGAAATTCATATTTATGAAATTTCGCCGTTGACATTCAATCGATCGAAATTTAAATTCGATCGATCAAATTTGCCATATATTCGATCCTTCTCTAAAATTTTCATCTTTACGCCTAGTTCTAGTTTTCGCTCCCAATCCTCTTGGCTGAAAAATTTGTTGCGGCTCGAATCTACAACTCTTGATCTTGGCGTCCCGCATCAATCTCCCCAGGTGGGAAAAACTCATCTCCGATGAGCTAGGGAATCCATGGATGGCACACTCCGGAAGCTGCATTCGTGGCTTACCTTTCCATGCTGTGAGATACTCATGATGTTTACCTCCATTGGCATAGAAGCTTGGAAATTCTATAACCTCTGCATTCAACCTTTTCTCATGTTGCACAGGTATGATACGTGATAGAAAATGGGGCAATGGGGGTGGTTCGATTGGATGCTCAAGAAGGAATGGATCAAAGGGCGGGGTAGTGGGATCAATAATAGGTGTAAGATCCGTTATGACAACTACCAGATGATTGCCCTTGTCTATAAGAAGATCTAGACCTTCATCCTTACCTCTCTCCGAGATTGGGAAAGATTCCACATGCTCAGAATCATTAGGAATTAACACAAAACTGTTAGTATCAAATTCATTAAATATATTCAATGTGTTTGTCCCATCATGTGTATTTCCAGTGTTCAATAAATTCAGATTGTTAATCTCATGCAAATCAGAATGATGATGTGATCCTACCAACTCTAATGACTCACTTGAGATAGACACATTATCAACACCGTCCTCGACAATGGGAATTGTCCTAATGCAACCTATGGCTCTGACCGGAACCTCACCTTCGTCATCACTTGGAGTGCTACATGGTTTGTATACTTCTTCGGGTATCTCGTTGTTCTCTTTCTCAGTATGCTCCTAAATGATCAAAGTTTGACCCTTACTAGGACATTGGGATGCAAAGTGACCAAAACCTTGACACTTATAACATTGCTGCAGGGCACGCTTATAACTCTCGACCATTGGTCCCTTTCCTTTGTCAACTTGGGGAATTATGGATTTTGAGGATTGACTAGAGGCATTATTTTCCTTTTCGATAGGGTTAGATTGATGCTCAAATTTGGAAGATTTAGATCGGCCACGACTGGGGGTGTCGAGATACCGTTCTAATTCTTCGACCCTAACAAAACATTCCTCGAGATCCGCAACGGGATAAGGAATGAGTTCCCTCTATAACTCTGGGTGAAGACCCATTCGGAATCAGGAGAGGGTAACTTTTGCTGGCTCATCGACATTGGCCTGGGCCATCAAGTCTTCAAACCGATCGATGTACTCTGTGACTGGGGAGTCTCCTTGATGCAATGACTACCACTGGTTAAGAATACGTTCATCATATGATATGGGAACATATTTTTCGTGTAGTTGGACTTTCATTTCAGCCCACGTGGAAATAGCACAAAGACCCTGGATTTACCTACGACGCTCCACTCCCAACCAATAAAGTTTGGCTTGACCCATAACCTTGACTTTGGCAAATATGACCTTGCGGTCTTCAAACATGGCATACCACTCAAAGTAGTTTTTTATGCTGGCGACCCATTCGAGAATGACCTTGGGTTGTCTTTTCCCGTCAAAAGTAGGGGCGTCCATTTTCACAGATTTCATGACCTTCTCGTCCAGATTGGTTTGGACCTCACGTCGGGGAAAACCATCTCTCCTACGGTCACGGTTGTTGACTCTATTGTGATTCTCAGCGATGAGCTCATTGATCTCTTCGAAACGAGTCTCTAAAGCCTCATGTCGGGCTTGTTGATCAGCGATGTGCTCATCCATCCGGATTTGACTAGCGGTCACCTTAGATGCAAGATCTCTAATCAGGGCCTCTAAGGTACTGGTATCCATGACGGAATTATGCAAGACAAAATATACTAAAATCTATATGATACGGACAACCCTAAACTAAAACTGTGCTCTGATAACAAAACTGACACAGGACAAACGCTAAAATCCTAATATGCGAATTTGGGATTAACTTTTAGAATAATTGAATAGCGGAAATATTCAAAATCAAGCAACACAAAATTAATTCAATGAAATTAATAAAGCAATGAGATTAATCCGTTTTAGCGTCTGCATGTGTGAAAATTTTCCCGATCTAGAAAAACGGCTCCGATGAAGGAATTCGGAATTCGTTCTAGTTTAGGGCATTAAGCGATAATTACAATATCGGATTTGATTCCTCGGGAATTTTGAAGGAAATGACACTTGAATAAATAGTTCAAAAGGGGAAACTTAATGATGTCATGGAATACGATTCTTTTGAGATTTTTGCTCTTTTATCAATGAATATAAGAAAGATAATGCCTGACAACAACTAGAGAAAAGACAAACTAAAGGATAGATTCCAAGGCTTCACACCATAGATTTTCCGAGGCTTCACACCACGACTGTACGTCAGCTTCACACCAAGTTGCACGAGAAACGATTGCTCACTCCTCAAGGTGTGAAGGATTCACTCTCTCGATTGAAAATTTTTCACAAGCTCTCTAGGGTTTGTAAAAAAGCAACTCTCTTTTCATTCATCAAAACTCTCCAATTACATTGTTTTAAAGACCTTATATAGAGGTCTTATAATAAATGAAAACCCTAAAACGAATATTAAATAAAAGACAATTAAACCCCTAAAATTTAAAGTTTGAATTTAGAAGTTTAAAACAACTAAAACTCTTCTGCGTGATTTCGATCGATTGAAAGTGAAAATCGATCGATCGAAATTCATATTTATGAAATTTTGCCGTCGACATTCGATTGATCGAAATAGGTCTTCGATCGATCGAATTTGCCATATATTCTATCCCTTCTCCAGAATTTTCGTCTTTACGCCTAGTTCTGGTTTTCGCCCCGCATCCTCTTGGCTGGAAAATTTATTGCGGCTCGAATCTACAACTCTTGATTTTGGCGTCCCGCATCATTTCGGCAAGTAATTAAGTCATCGCATTCACGTAGTTTAGGGTTGTCCTGCGTCAGTTTTGGTATCAAAGCCTAAGTTCTAGGTTAGGGCATATTTGTGCGACATTTAATTTCATTGCATCTTAATTCTGTTTTGGTTAACGTGTGCACATCCCGTGTTTGTCAAAAGTCTCATTCATTGTCAGTTCATATTTGCATGCCATTATAGAACCCGTTATTAGTGAACCGTATCACCATGGACATGAATGAGATTGCTGAAGCTCTTAATGGTATGTGGGCTGAATTAAAATCGATCAATGATCGAATGGCTGCCATGGAGGCAACTCAAAGGAACCTTGAAACGTCCAATGAGAGGTTGTTAGATCGGGTCAATCGGTTAGACGAGGGTGATGAGTACCTCGAATCACACCATGAGCGTAATGGTCCACGTTTCGAATGAAATGACTACCAACATAATCGGAACCAGAATCATAGGAAGGATCATCATGGAGATGACTACGACCCGGAAGGGAAACTCCTTAAGAATGTCCGAGTTGAGTTCCCAACTTTCGATGGAAGATTGAACCCTCAAGTCTTCCTCGATTGGTTATCCGATATGAACCAGCAATTTGAGTGGTTTGGCATGAGTGATGAGAGATGTGTCAAACTTGCTAAAATGAAGCTCATAGGCCAAGCCCGACTCTTTTGGGTCAACATTGGGCGCATCAGAACGAATGCGGGTTGTACTCCCATTACCCGTTGGGAGGACATGAAGCAGCGACTTACAGAGAAGTACGTTCCTTCCTTATACTACCATCGTCTCCTCGATCAATGTCAAAATTTACGCCAAGGTAGTATCCCCGTAGCGGACTACATTGACAAATTTGAAGAATTCATGATGAGAGCCAAAGTGTCCGGAGATCCTCAAGTAACTCTATTTAGATTTCGCACCGGATTGAGACTTGACTTACAAAAAGAGTTAGTCTCCCACCCTGTTGAGACTCTCGCCGAATGTTACACCGTTGTTCAGGACCTTGAACGATATTTGAAGATGACGGTGGTTAGGCGATCTGATTTTCACACCGGTCAACCCCGTACCGGCGAAGTGAGACCTAGTGCTGGAAACCCGCCTCTCAAACCCACACAATCCACATTTGCCAATGTGCGGTTTGACAAAGGAAAGGGTGTAGTCGGAGAGTCCTCGAAGAGTGGTTCTCATGTCAAGTGTTATAAATGTCAAGGTTTAGGACACTTTGCCGCCCAATGCCCCACGAGAGACCCACAAAGGAATCTCTTCATCGACGAAGAAGGAGAAGAGAGTGAGGGAGTTTATGAAGAAGAGGCCTTTGAGCCGAATGTCACACCTAGTGATGAGGTAGGTGATGACATGGGTCGTGCTCTAGTTGTGAGGTGTGCCTTTGCACAACCTTAACGGGATGAAAAGGAGGATTGGCAGAGGGAGAACATCTTCCACACCTTTGGCACATGTGGGACAAAGAGTTGTAGGGTTATCGTGAATAGTGGAAGTTGCACCAATGTGGTGTCAGAACATACTGTCACCCGCTTAGGGCTTACACTCGAAGCCCACCCGAGACCTTACAAAGTCGCATGGGTTGACTCCTCATCTATTCCCGTGTTACAGAGATGTTGTGTACCCATACAATTGGGTTCATACTCAGACACCTTGTGGTGCGATGTGGTGCCGATGGATGTAGGCCACATCATCTTAGGGAGGCCATGACTTTATGACTTAAACGTGATCAGTTTTGGTCGATCTAATATTTGCATGTTCAATTATAAGGGCAAGAAAATCACTCTTAACCCTTTGGCTCCCAAAGCACCATCAGTCAACAGAGTTGAAAAGAAGGGAGGCCAATCCAAGGCCATCAACATTGTGAGCCCTTCAGAGTTTGAGAGGGCATCGATAGATGAGAGCGTAGTGTATGTCGTCGTCACCGTTGAAAGTACTCGAGTCAGCAAGTGAGTTCCCCAAGGAGGTCGAGCCAATCATGAATGAATTTGCGGATGTCTTCCTCGAAGACTTGCCTAATGAGCTCCCTCCTATGCGTGACATTCAACATGCAATCGACTTGGTTCCCGGATCTACATTACCGAACCTGCCCCACTATAGGTTGAATCCGGTTGAGCATGCCGAGTTGACACGACAAGTCAATGAGCTCCTTCAGAAGGGGTTCATCCAAGAGAGTCTGAGCCCGTGTGCTGTACCCGCATTACTCACTCCTAAGAAAGATGGTACATGGCGCGTGTGTGTGGATAGCCGTGCAATTAATAAAATTACGGTTAAATATCAGTTTCCCATACCGAGGCTCGATGACATGCTTGATATGATGGTTGGTGCCACTATCTTTTCCAAGATAGACCTTAAAAGTGGCTACCATCGCATTCGCCCTGGCGATGAATGGAAAACCGCCTTTAAGGCCAAAGACAGTCTTTATGAGTGGATGATCATGCCTTTTGGGCTATCCAATGCCCCGAGCACATTCATGAGGCTCATGACCCAAGTGTTGAGGCTATTTCTTGGCAAATTCCTTGTCGTATATTTTGATGACATCTTAATTTACAGCCCAGACAAGGAACAACACATTATCCACCTAAGGTTGGTTTGCAAAACCGTGAGGGGAGAAAGGTTATACGCGAATCTCAAGAAGTGCACCTTCATGCAACAATTCGTTGTATTATTGGGATTCATTGTCTCGGTAGACGGGATGGCTGCGAACCTTGCAAAGGTTAAGGCCATTGTGGAGTGGCCCGAACCTCTAAATATTCATGAAGTCCGTAGCTTTCATGGCTTGTTCACATTTTATTGTCGTTTCATCCGAAATTTTAGCACCATCATGGCTCTCATTACCTATTGCATGAGAAAAGGGGAGTTTCTGTGGAGCAAAGCTGCGATGAGGGCCTTTGCCGAGATAAAAGAGAAAATGAGTACCGCACCTGTCATGCGTCTACCAGACTTTTCTATAGTCTTTGAAGTAGCATGTGACGCATCGGGTATAGGCATAGGCGGAGTGCTGAGCCAAGAGGGCCACCCTGTGGCCTATTTTAGTGAGAAACTTAGGCAAAGTAGAAATACTCCACCTATGACAAGGAGTTTTATGTGGTCGTTCGATCTCTTTGGTATTGGAAACATTACCTGAGACCGCAGGAATTTGTGTTGTTTTCTGACCACGAAGCCTTACTTTCCTTGCTTCCCAGAAAAAGTTGAATCCAAGGCACGCGAAGTGGGTCGAGTACCTTCAAGGGTTCACATTCGTGTTGAAGCATAAGGCCGGTGCCGAGAACAAGGCAGCTGATGCGCTTAGTCGTCGAGTGGCGACTCTGCAGTCTATGAGCACCGAGGTCATCGGATTTGAGTAGTTAAAACAAGATTATCTTGAGTGCCTAGATTTCGAGGCGGAATACACTGCTATCCTTGAAAATCCGAACAACATTAACTTCGAGTATACCCTGCTGGATGGGTATCTGTGTAAAGGAAATTGTTTGTGTATCCCTCGTACTTCATTGCGTGACTTCCTCATCTGGGAATTACATGCTTGAGGGATTGCCGGCATGGATCAAAATATCGTCCGATATCGATACGTATCGGTATTGGACTCGAACGATACATTCGATACATTCAAATGTATTGAATGTATCGAACGATACATTCAATGTATCGTCCGATACAGACCGGTACCGATACGTATCGTTTTGGAGCTCGGACGATACATATCGGTAACCTAATATTTTAACCCATGATTGCCGGACATTTCGGGCGCAATAAGACTAGTGCGCTCGTTGGGGATATGTTTGATTGGCCTAACCTTATGAGAGATGTCTCTAGGGTCGTGAAACAATGTCGTACATGCCAAGTGGCGAAGCAGATTAAGCAGAATACTGGCTTATACACCCCGTTACCCGTGCCACACACCCCGTGGCAAGACATCTCCATGAATTTCGTGCTCGGACTTCGCAAGACTCAATGGAAGCACGATTCCATTTTTGTGGTAGCGGACCGCTTTTCCAAGATGGCCCACTTCATACCTTGCTCTAAAACCTCCGATGCGGCTCACATAGCCAAATTATTTTTCAGGGAGGTTGTGCGTCTTTATGGGTTACCCAAAACTATTGTGTCGGATCGGGACGTGAAGTTCACCAGTTACTTATGGAAAACTTTATGGCACATGATGGGTACCATGCTCCAATTTTCTTCGGCCTATCATCCTCAAACCGATGGCCAAACGAAATCCACCAATAGGAGCTTAGGTAATCTTCTCAATTGTCTTGTTGGTGATCATCCTAGGACTTGGGATTCTACATTGCCTATAGCCGAGTTCGCATACAACAATTCAGTCAATAGGTCCCTAGGTATGAGTCCTTTTGAGGTTGTACTTGGTCATAGGCCTAGAACACCGATTGATTTAATCCCCATGTCTGCATCCCATCGAGTTTCCGAGTGGCGATGCATTCGCACAACACATCCATGAATTGCATGCCGAAATTAGAAAAAAAATTAATGCGAGCAATGAACATTACAAGATACCTGCGGATGCGTATAGGCGCTTTAAAGAATTCCAAGTGGGGGATTATGTGATGGTTCGGGTTAGGCCTGAACGATTCCCATCGGGAGTCGCAAAGAAGCTCTAAGCCCGCGGCGCTGGGCCTTTTAGAGTTATGGCAAGGAGCGGGCCTAATGCGTATGTTCTCGAACTTCCACCGGATATCGGGGTCAGCTCTACGTTCAATGTGGAGGACCTAGTTCCTTCTTCGGCCCCTGCCCCAACCCCTTCCACGCAGCCCCGAGCCTAAATTTCAGCCCCACCCTGCAACCCCTACCCGTCCCTTCCTCACGCAAGCAGAGGAGAGATGAGATCGAAGAGATACTTGATGATTTTGCGGTATCCACCCATGGTGGAGGATTTCAAAAATATTTGGTTAAGTGGTTGGGAAAGCCGGACTCCGAGAACACATGATTAACTAAAGATGAGATGCAACGCCTGGACCTCGACATGCTCGATCGCTATCACGACGCCGCTTCATCGGTGATGAAGCCTTTTCGGCCCGGGAGAATTGACGGGGACACCGACATTGTAGACACCGGATACAGTCCGTTTCGCGTGTACCGACGTCGGAAGAAGCGGAACGGAAATCAGAACCAGGCGTAAAGGAGAAAATTTTTTTATGAATAGTGCTATGAACAGTGTCACGGACGTCCGTGAAAAGTGACGGATGTTCGTGATTTTGAGCCTTCACTATTTTTTTTGGGACGGACGTCCGTGGACGTTGTGATGGGATTTTCAAATTTTTTTGTTTTTGTTGCGAAAAATTACCTTTTAGTCTTTTATTTCGTTTAGAACTCTATTATTTCGAATTATTATTGGTGGCCTATATATAGAGGCTTGTAAAGACTTTTAATCAGTTTTTGATGAATGAAAAGAGCCTTTTGCTTCCTTGCTTGAGATGAGCATCTTCGGAGAGTGAATCTTCGTTTCCCGAGAAGGGTTTGGTGTGAAGCCAAGGGTGTGAAGCCCAAAATCTATCCTCTATCTATCTCTTTAATTTTATTTTCTTTCTCTACTTTGTGTGATCCCATAAACCTTAAATCCAGCCGTCACCTTTTCCAAATCCCCAAAACCTTAAATCCTAACACCCATCGGAACCATTGATTTGAACCCATCTCACAAATCCCTATTTCAACCATTACATCTCCAAACACCTGATCCCATAAACCATAGAAGAACTTGAGATCCCACCATTGAACCACGAGTAAGCACCCTAATCTGGAATACCTAGAGTTTTACCTCTAGGACCGATCTGCACCGCAACTCTAACGGATCTAGCGCAAAGATTGGACCCTTTCCTGAACCCGAACGTGATCTTTCGTATGGAAACAATGGAGCCCTAAGGTAATCGCATTATTTTCAGGTTTATTGTTCAAGTAAATTTAAATTAATTTCGGCAAGTAATCAATTCATCGCATTCACGTAGTTTAGGGTTTTGTCCTGTGTCATTCTAGCTATAGGTCCACTTCATATGAAGTTAGGCCTAATGTTGGGAGTCAACTTCCAAGGACCGCACAAGGCACTTCACCTCGTTCTAAAGTTGAAAAGAATAAGGTTGTGGTTGGCGAGAGTTCCAGGAATGGAAGACAACAGAAGTGCTTTAGGTGTCGTGGTTTTGAACACTTTGCTGCTCAGTTACTCGTGATCCCGCGAGAAATTTGCTCATTGAATAAGAAAGCGAATAGCAGGGGAACTGGGAGGAGGAAGTTTATGAACCCGCAATTGAGATAAGTGACGACGAAGGGGAAGGTTTAGAGAGAAACCTTGTGTGGGTTAGGGGGGTCTCCAATGCTAACATAGTGGACACTACGTTAGTGGTTAGATGCGCCCTGACATAACAAAAAAAGTGTGATGACTAGTGTAGGGAGAACATTTTCTATATCTATGCCAAGTGTGATGAGAAAAACTGTAGAGTCATAGTTGATGGTGGAAGTTGTACTAACGCAGTGTCCACTAGCACACTGTCCCGTTTAGGACTCACCAAATCCCCATCCTTGACCTTATAGAGTTGCATGGATTGACACATCATCGATTCCCGTATCTCAAAGGTGTCGAGTTCCGATTCAGTTTGCTTCATATAAAGATACCTTGTGGTGTGATGTAGTGCCTATGAATGTCGGGCACATTAGCTTGGGAAGGCCATGGTTATACGATATGGATGTTACACTATTTGGGCGATCGATTGTGTGTACTTTCCTTCATGAGGGGAAGAAAATTAAGTTGACCCCTTTACCTCCAAAGACATCAACGAGAAAGAAGAAGACTGGGAAAAGTGGACAAGAGAGCAAGTCTAAGCTGGTTACTATTTTTAGTCCCTCAGATTTTGAGAGGGAGGTGAAAGAGGAGAATGTTAGCTACGTTCTTGTCACTGTAGAGACCACCAAAGTCTCATGTTGAGTGTCCTAAAGAGGTTAAGTTGGTGTTGAAAGCATTTCGAGATATTTTTTTCTTGAAGATTTTTCACATGAGCTTCCACCAATGAGGGATATTCAACATGCTATAGATCTGGTACCCGGATCGACTTTACTAAACTTACCTTACCATAGAATGAATCCTACCAAACATGCTGAGTTGAAGAGGCAAGTCGATGTGCTCCTTAGGAAAAGTCTAACCCCTTGTGCCTGCACTCCTCACACCCAAGAAGGATATGGTCTTGGAGAATGTGTGTGGACTGTCGTGCGATTAAAAAATTCACAGTTAAGTATCAGTTTTCTATATTGAGGCTAGATGATATACTTGATAGTTGATATGATGGTAGGTGTCACTATCTTCCTAAAGATAGATACTAAAAGTGGCTGCCACCAAGTTTGCATTCGTCCCGGGGATGAGCGGATGATCGCCTTTAAAACCTAGGACAGGTTATATGAGTGGTTGGTCATGCCTCTAGGCTTTCAAATGCCCCTATCACATTTATGGAGACCACGATGCAAGTGTTGAGGCCTTTCATTGGCAAGTTCCTTGTATACTTTGATGATATCCTGATTTATAACCACAAGAGGAACAACATCTAGACCACTTAAGGCAGGTTTGTATGACTTTCAGAGGAGCGAGCTGTACGCAAATCTTAAGAAGTGCACATTCATGCACATCAGGTTATCTTCTTGGGATTTGTTGTACCTGCTAGTGGAATGATTGCGGATCCTGAAAAGGTTAGGTCCATTGTGGAGTGGTCCGAGCCTCAGAGCGTCCATGACGTTCGTAGCTTCCATTGGTTGGCCTCGTTTTACCATTGATTCATATGTAATTTTAGTTCCATCATGGTCCCTATTACCGGTTGCATTTAAAAAGAGGAATTCTGATGGACGAGTACCACAACTAAGGCTTTCATGGAGATCAAGTCAAAGATGACTGAAGCTTCTTGTCATGCGCCTACTGGACTTTTCTAAAGTCTTCGAGGTTGCGTGTAACTCATCTAATGTTGGGGTAGGAGTTTTGAGCCAAGTGGGCCACCCCGTTGCTTATTTCAGTGAAAAGCTGAATGAAGTGCGACAAAAGTACTCCACCTATGGCAAAGCATTTTATGCGATAGTGCAAACTTTAAAAGGTTGGAGCCAGTATCTCCTACCGCAAGAGTTCGTTTTGTTCTCAGATCATGAAGCCTTGAGATTTCTGAGCTCTCAGAAGAAGCTTAACTCACGTCATGTGGGATGGGTTGAGTATCTTCAGGCATACAATTTTGTTTTGAAACACAAGGCTGGGGTTGAGGACAAACTTGCAAATGCTTTGAATCGTAGGGTCACAATGTTGCATTCAATGAGCATTGAAGTTATCAGTTTTGAGAGGCTGAAGGATGATTATCCTACGTGCCTGGATTTCATGAAGTGGCATACCTCATCAATAGATAGTCAAGGGAGTAGCGTTCATGGGTATGCCCTTTAGGATGGGTTCCTATTTAAGGGCAACAAACTTTATATACCTTGCACCCAAGGTAGTTAAGGTAGTGTGGCGAGGTCATGGCGAAGAGGCACGCTACATCATGGCGAGGCTATTTATTATTGTAATTTAAAAAAAAAACTATTTTATCTATTAATTAGTAGTATTCCCTTTTTAATATATTTTTTATATAAGAAAAAAATATAGGAAGAAAAAAATCAACTACTAAAGCATCATACTTTGATTCTAATATTGTGGATTTCATGTTCTAGGAGTAAACAAATATCAATAAATACAAATAAAATATGGAACATCAACAAATTTGGTAGCTGCTGTGACGAGAGAGAGAGAGAGTCGAGGATTTTGTAACTTATAAGTTGAGGTTTTGTGACTTGTAAGTTAGCTTGTGTAACTTATATATTTTAAAAATGTCATAACTTATAAGTATTATAACGTTATCATCCAAAAAATAAAATAGCGTACATAGCGACGGCATAATGCTATTTCGCCATGGCGACGCTATTTAGCCATCAGGGCTATTTGGATATATATGGCGTTCCTATCGCCATTCGCCATGGCGAGGCCATAGCGAGGCTATGGCGTGGCATTGACAGCCATGCTTTCACCTCATTGCGAGGCCTTCTCGTATGAGAGCTTCATGCTGGCGGCATCGCTGGTCACTTTGGTCGTGACAAGACAATTTCCATAGTTGAGGATCAGTTTTATTGGCTTAGTCTCATGCGAGACATTGCCAAAATGATTGGGCAGTGTACTTGTCTATTGGCAAAACAACAAAAGAAGAATACGGGATTGTATACCCCATTGCCAGTATCACACATCCCGCGACAAGACCTTAATATAGACTTTGTGCTAAGACTTCCTAGGACTATTTAGGAAGCACAATTCTATTTTCGTGGTGGTCCACGTCATTCCTTATTTGAAAACCTCTGTGCAAGACATGGTTTTCCGAAAACCATTGTCTTTGATCAGGATGTCAAATTTGTGAGTTATTTTTGGAAGACACTATAGCACATGTCGGGGACTAGGCTACAGTTTTCATCGGTCTATCACCCACAACGGATGGGGAAACCGAGGTGGTCAATAAGAGCTTGGGTAATTTGTTGAGGTGTCTGTTTGGTGATCAAGTCAAAAGTTGGGATTTTGTGTTGTCTATATCTGATTTGCATATAACAATTTTGTCAATAGAACTTTAGGCATAACTCCATTTCAGGTTGTGAGTGGTTACAAACCTAGGACACCCACCCGTTGATCTTATTCCTATGCCACCTTCATATAGACCGCTAGAGTCCGCATATGCATTTGTGCGTCATATTCTGGAGTTGCATGCTGAAATTAATAAGAAAATAACATTGAGCAATAAAAATAAGAATTTTATGCTGATTCTTATAGGAGGTTCAAAGAGTTCAATATTGGTGATGAAGTGATGGTTAAGATTAAGGCTTAGCGATTCCAGCAAGGTGTTGCAAAGAAGTTACATGCCCGCAGTGCTGGACCTGACAAAATTTTGAAATGTGTTGGTTTGAATGCTTGTCCTAGATGTTCCTCTAAATATGGGCATTAGTTCAACTTTCAATGTGGAAGACCTTGTTCCATATCGAGGTCCAACAACCATACCACCTAATCCGTTCCTAGATCCTTCTACCCCACCTGAGCCTATAGTCCATCCCTAACCCATTCCATTACCGCCACCTGTGCATCCGAGAAAAGAAGTTGTCGAGCGAATTTTGGAAGATCATGTAGTCTCCACCAAAGCCGGAGGATGCCAAAAGTATCTAGTGAAGTGGAAGCCTGAATCGAAGAGCATGTGGGCCACCATGGAAGAGCTTCAACGCTTGGATTCAAATATGTTAGATTGGTACCATGATAATGCAGGACAACGACCTTAAAATCCGTGAATGCCCATGATATGCTAATTTGCTGAAATTAAACTAATTAATTGAGTAAATTAATCACAAATTAAAGCAATACCTTGGGGTTTCTAGGGATTCTGCTTAAATGACCATGGTAGTCCCGAGTAGGGTCCAATCCAACGCACGAGGCCCGTTAAGAGATGCGGAAGAAGCGATCCTAGAGATAGAAATCTAGCTTCGTCTAGGTCAGGGCATTCGTTCGACGTTCGCGACGGAATTGGTAGCTCCTCGCTAGGGCTTTTGAATCGGGGCGACTAACGGCACGAGTTGAATACGCTCAAGCTCAACAACGGTCGTAGATCGACGGGTAAGGTCGGATTCAATCCACGGGGATGAACATTAAGGGTATTCTAGATCTAGGAGAAATAGAGCTATCAATAGAAAGGGGAAAGTGGATGTAAGAGATTAGGGGGAAAGTAGAAACATTTAAGACAAGAAATCAAGAAGATCAAAGATAAATGGGCATCTCACCCTTGGCCTCACACCAAACCCCAAATGGGGAAGAAGACTCACTCTTCAAACTCCTCTCAAGCTAAATGCAATGCACTTTCATTAATCAACAAAGAATTGCCAAAGATGGCTTACAAGATATGCTTTATAGCATTTACAAAGGGAATAACCCTAAAATAGAAAAGTACTATGCTACCTTTAATGGTAACTTACATTTGAAACAAAAAGAGAAACTTTAAACGAGCTAAAAGGGACAAAACACGTCACGAGGCTTGCTCGAGCGGATTTGGTTCCCGCTTGAGCGGCTACAGTAATTCGCTAGAGCGATTTCAGCAATTCGCTCGAGCGAGTTCAGGCAGAAACTTTTGGCCTAGATTTTGGGCTTAATTTCGCTCAAGCGACCAGAACCCGAGCATTTCTGAAGCGACTTGCTCGAGCGAATTGAATTTCGCTCAAGCGACCCTGGGCAGGGGTTTCTTCTCTTGGACTGATCTTCTAGGGCCTTCCCTCCATGGATCTTGACGCTCCTTGACCCATATGTCGCTTCTTCCACCGGCACACCTTGTACGGCCTGAAACCTAGGTCCTTGTTAGTGGCGTCCCCGTCACATGATTTTAATTCATCAGGGATGAGTTCCTCCCACCCGAGGAAGTTGATGGGGACATTGCACCCACGCGATCATATAGAGTGTATAGGAGCAGCAAGAAGCGATTGAAAGCACCTCAAACTTTGTGGATAGGCGATTGAAGATCTATGTGCACGTGAAGACCTAACACTTGGAAGACGCCCGTAGGGGGAAAGAAGGGACAAAAGAACCAAAATGAGCAAAGAAGCACAGAAAAACTGCACTCGGTGCAGTCTATCGGGCGCAAGATCCAACCTCGCCCTCACGAGATTGAACAAAGAGCAGATTGAGCATCAGGTAGCGGCGAGACAAGCTCACACGTGCGATAACCAGTCTCTTGCTTGCGAAAGGTTTCAATATTTGCGTGCTTGAGATGGAGCCAACTCTTAGGCGACGATCCAGTTTTAGGTGAAAGTTTCCTTTTTCTTTGTTTAGTTTGACTAGGAATCTTCTATTTTAGAAATTTAGGTTTAGATTAGGGTTTTGGCCTATATGAAGGCATTGTAAAGACAGTTTTGACGGGGAACGCAAAAAAAAAAAAAAAAAATTGTTCACAAGGCGTGACGAT
This sequence comes from Chloranthus sessilifolius, assembly GCA_021018995.1. Classification (NCBI taxonomy): domain Eukaryota; kingdom Viridiplantae; phylum Streptophyta; class Magnoliopsida; order Chloranthales; family Chloranthaceae; genus Chloranthus; species Chloranthus sessilifolius. The sequence continues at coordinate 2,412,494 of CM037588.1, read as the reverse complement.
TACGCAATGGCATACTGGACGACTCCGTCTAGCGACAGAAATTTTCTTTTTACCCTTTTAGTCTTTTATTATTTTAGGACTCTTTTATTGCGAGTTTTATGTCGTTTAGGGTTTTCTTAGCCTATATAAAGGCATTGTAAACACTTTATTAAATAGTTTTTTGATTATTGAATGAAAAGAGAGTTGCTTTTGTGCAAACCCTAGAGAGCTTGTGAAGAGTTTTCAACCGAGGGAGTGAATCCTTCAAACCTTGAGGAGTGAGCAATCGTTTCTCGTGCGACTTGGTGCGAAGCCAACGTGCAGCCGTGGTGTGAAGCTTCGGAAAATCCTTGGTGTGAAGCCTTGGAATCTATCCTTTTATTTGATCTTTTCTCTAGTTGTTGTCAGGTATTATCCTTCTTTAATTTCGTTGATAAAAACCCAAAATCCCAAGTTTTTTTTCCCTTTTATCAAAATTATTTGAAGCCCTATTTCATTTAAAATTCCCGAGGAGTCAAGAGATGATATTGCGATTGTCGAATGATGCCCTAAACTAGAACGAATCTCGAGTTCCCTCATTGGAGCCGTTTTTCTAGATCGGGAAATTTTTATGCACGCAACGCTAAAATGGATTAATCTAATTGTTTTATTAATATCATTAAATTAATTTTATGTGTTGCTTGATTTTGAATATTTCCGCTATTCAATTCATTCTAAAAGTTAATCCCGCATCGCATATTAGGATTTTAGTGTTTGTCTCGCGTCAGTTTTGGTATCAGAGCACGGTCTTAGTTTAGGGTTCTCCGCATCATATAGATTTTAGGATTTATTTCTTTCCATTTCAGATCTATCTTACACCATCTAATTTTGCATAATTCCATCATGGATACCAGTAGCTTAGAAGCCCTTATTAGAGATCTTGTATCTAAGGTGACCACTAGTCAAACCCGGATGGATGAGCACATCGCTGATCAACAAGCTAGGTATGAGGCTTTAGAAACCCGTTTTGAAGAGATCAAGGAGCTAATCGCTGAGAATCACAATAGAGTCAACAACCGTGACCGTAGGAGAGATGTTCCTCCCCGACGTGAGGTCCAAGTCAATCTGGACGATAAGGTCATGAAATCTGTCAAAATGGACGCCCCTACTTTTGATGGGAAAAGACAACCCAAGGTCTTTCTTGAGTGGGTCGTTAGCATGGAAAATTACTTCGAGTGGTATTCCATGTCCGAAGAGCGCAAGGTCAGATTTGCCAAAGTCAAGCTTATGGGTCAAGCTAGACTTTATTGGTTGGGAGTAGAGCGTCGTAGGCAAATCCAGGGTCTTCGTCCCATTTCCATGTGGGCTGAAATGAAAGTCCAACTGCACGAAAAGTACGTTCCCGTATCATATGATGAATGTATTCTTGATCAATGGCAGTCATTGTATCAAGGAGATTCCCCAGTCACAGAGTACATCGATCAGTTTGAAGACCTGATGACCCAGGCCGATGTCGATGAACCAGCAAAAGTTACCCTCTCCCGATTCCGAATGGGTCTTCGACCAGAGTTACGGAGGGAACTCATTCCCTATCCTGTTGCGGATCTCGAGGAATGTTTTGCTAGGGTCGAAGAATTAGAACGGTATCTCGACACCCCCAGTCATGGCCGATCTAAGTCTTTCAAATTTGAGCATCAATCTAACCCTATCGAAAAGGGAAATAGTGCCTCCAGTCAATCCTCAAAATCCATAATTCCCCAAGTTGACAAAGGAAAGTGGTCAATGGTCGAAAGTTCTAAGCGTGCCCCGCAACAATGTTATAAGTGTCAAGGTTTTGGTCACTTTGCATCCCAATGTCCTAGTAAGAGTCAGACTTTGATCATTCAGGAGCATATTGAGAAAGAGGACAACGAGATACTAGAAGAAGTATACGAACCATGTAGCACTCCAAGTGATGAGGAAGGTGAGGTTCTGGTCAGAGCCATAGGTTGCATTAGGACAATTCCTATTAACGAGGACGGTGTTGATAATGTGTCTATCTCAAGTGAGCCATTAGAGTTGGTAGGAGCATATCATCATTCTGATTTGCATGGGATTAACAATCTGAATTTATTGGACATTGAGAATACGCATGATCATACTAACACATTGAATATATTTGATGTCTTTGGTACTAACAATTTTCTGTTAATTCCTAATGGTTCTGAGCATGTGGAATCTTTTTCAATCTCGGAAAAGGGTAAGGATGGAGGTCTAAATTTTCCTCTAGACAAGGGCAACTATCCGATAGTTGTCGAAACGGATCCTACGCCTATTTTAGATCTCATAACCCTACCCTTTGATCCATTCCTTATTGATCACCCAATCCAACCGCACCCATTTCCCTAGTTTCTATCTCGTACCTTACCTGTGCAATATGAGAAAGGGTTGAATGAGAAGGTCATAGAATTTCCAAGCTTCCATGCCAATGAAGGTAAGAACCAGAAGTATCTCACAGCGTGGAAAGGCAAACCAAGAATTGAGCTCCCGAAGTGTGGCATCCGTGGATTCCCTAACTCATCGGAGATGAGTTTTTCCAACCTGGGGAGTATTGATAGGGAGGGACATCACACAGAGGAAGGCAGATGAAAGCATAAAGAGAAAGGAGGCAGAGAACGTCAATGGATGACTTGCAAGGAGTTCCGCCGTACGAGTTCCAATACACTTGATCAGTACCACGTGCGTGTTTCATCGGTGATGAAACATTTTGAGTGGAGGAGAATGACGGGGAACGCAAAAAAAAAAAAAAAAAAAAAAAAAACCGTTTACGATGAATAGTGATAGCGCGCTGTGAACAGTGCCACAGCGCGCCGTGGACGACTCTGTCTAGTGACGAAATTTTTCTTTTTACCCATTTAGTCTTTTATTATTTTAGGACTCTTTTATTGCGAGTTTTATGTCGTTTAGGGTTTTTTTAGCCTATATAAAGGCATTGTAAACACTTTATTAAACAGTTTTTTGATTATTGAATGAAAAGAGAGTTGCTTTTGCGTAAACCCTAGAGAGCTTGTGAAGAGTTTTCAACCGAAGGAGTGAATCCTTCAAACCTTGAGGAGTGAGCAATCGTTTCTCGTGCGACTTGGTGCGAAGCTGACTTACAGTCGTGGTGTGAAGCTTCGGAAAATCCTTGGTGTGAAACCTTGGAATCTATCATTTTATTTTATCTTTTCTCTAGTTATTGTCAGGTATTATCCTTCTTTAATTCCGTTGATAAAAATCCAAAATCCCAAGTTTTTTTCCCTTTTATCAAAATTATTTGAAGCCCTATTTCATTTAAAATCCTCGAGGAGTCAAGAGACGATATTGCGATTGTCGAATGATGCCCTAAACTAGAACGAATCTTGAGTTCCCTCATCGGAGCCGTTTTTCTAGATCGGAAATTTTTTATGCATGCGACGCTAAAATGTATTAATCTAATTTTTTTATTAATTTCATTGAATTAATTTTATGTGTTGCTTGATTTTGAATATTTCCGCTATTCAATTCATTCTAAAAGTTAATCCTGCATCGCATATTAGGATTTTAGCGTTTGTCACGCGTCAAGTTTTAATGACTTGATGATTAATGAATAAAGAATGCTTTGTGCAAACTTGAGAACTTGTTGAAAGTTTTCTTCTTCCCCGATTTTAGGGTTTGGTGCGAGACTAATATTTTCGTTGGTGAAATTTCAGGGATTTTCCAAAAGCTTATATCTTCTTAATTCTTCGGTGCAAGGTATTTAGTTATTTAATTCCTTTGAGTTAGTAATTGTTTGCATGGCTGTTGGAAATTCCTAAAAGCCTCGTGATAATCCTTTTAATGTGAAACCATATTTCCTACATCCTTTATTTCTTTGAAATCCTAGAATGGAATCAAAAGTCGCCATCATGGATTGTTGTTTGATACCCTAGCTAGAGGGAAGTCAAGTTTTATCTTGAGAACCCACGTTCAAATTGTGTAGGACCAAGTGTCGGACCTAACACTTTAACTTGGACCGTTGTGATTCCCTTATTTTGTATTTCGCGATAATCTTAGGTGAATCAAATTTGAAAGATTTATTTCTTATTGCTCTTTGAATTTACAATTTATTTTCAGCAAATTACATATTAGGGTATTGGTGTGTGGTCCTGCATCATGTAGGCACCCCCCCTTTGCCCATCCTATGATGGTGTCTCTACTAAAGTGAAAATGGGAAAAAAGGAGAGAGAAAGATAAGTGTAGAGCATTGAAATCTCAACTAATATAAAATCTATTTTACATTAAATGGATCCTCCCCCCTCCTCCCTTTCTCTTTCCCTCGTGGTGGATTTGTGAGATTTTAGGGCTTTCAACGATCCAAAATGTAATGGATGATTTATGTGGATACTGAATTTGGTAAATGTAATTATATTAGAAAATAGATACATGGACTACAACTTGAGCTTAATGAGAAGCTAGGAGCAACAAGTAGGAGGCCAGAAAGCAAAGAAAAAACAGCAAACCCAAAGAAACAGAAAAGCACCAAGCACAACCCTATAGCCTCAGAGGACCCTCAAGGCACTAGGAAAACCACAAGAGCAAGCCAAAGTACATGAAAGTAAGGTCATCCAGATATCCACTAAACCCCGATCATCTTCCACCATGGCTTCCTTATCCAAACGAACCTAGCTCAGGATCCTATCTTTAACATTACGAATAATATGAGCCACAAGTTTCCAAACTTTGTGCTACACTGTCATTTCTTTCAAGCCAAACCACCTAAAGAACCACAAAATGGGTCACTCTCCAAAAGGCCCTCTTCACCTCACTAATTGCAACTATAATCCCATGCGGCTACGAGATCACCACATGAATTAGGAGCCACCCAGCTCTCTCCAAACATTTTAAACCCTGTACCCGAGATCTCTCTCGCCACCCAACAATGAATGCAAATGCAGTCGACTCATTATAATGGAAGCACATAACACATTGGTTATGCATAGACTTTCCTCTTTGTAGGAGCTGATCAATAGTGACAATCCGACCCCCGAGCAAGGCTCCACCCATAGAAGCGACTCTAGGGTGAACAAAACCCTTCCATACCATCACTCAACTGTGAAGCATTAATGATTGTCGAACCATAGAGTTATAAAAGGATGTAAGAGAGAAGATCCTTTCATTGCAGAGTGTCCACACTCTATTATAGCCTCCTATTTGATTTATACTTGTCTATGAGGTCCAAAATTTCAACTAAAATCAAGGTAGCTAAGGCGGTGTGGCGAGGTTATGGTGAAAAGGCTCGCTATGCCATGGTGTGGCCATAGCGAAGCTATGGCGAGACTAGTTATTATTAATTTTTAAATTTTTTTATTTTATCTATTAATTAGTAGTATTATTTTATCTTTTATTTATTTATATTTTTTATATAGGAAGAAATCATACGTTGATTCTAATATTGAAGATATCATGTTCTAGGCATAAACAAATATCAATAAATACAAATCAAATATGAAACATCAACAAATCTGCAACATGGTAAGTACAAATAAATAAATATAAAATATCAACAAATATAAAATATTAAAAAATATGAAATATTAAGTACGCATGCAGTAGTGTTGCCAATGCTGAGGTTTTGTCGACACTGGTGTTGGTAGCTGTTGTGAAGAGAGAGAGAGAGAGTCGAGGATTTTGTAACTTATAAGTTGGGGTTTTGTAACTTGTAAGTTAACTTTATAACTTATATATATTATAAAATTGTTATAACTTATAAGTATTATACGTTATTATCCAAAAAATCAAATAGTATGCGTAGCGATGCCATAATGTTATTTCGCCATGGCGTCGCTATTTATATGATGTTTCCCATCGCCATTCGCCATAATGAGGCCATGGTGAGCTATAGCGTGGCCTTGACAACTATGACTAAAATAACAAGCTCATTATCACGAAGCTTGCTATGAATGCGGATGCCCCAACCAATGATGGTGCCTGAACTGTAAGTGTTCATAACCAACACTTTTGGTTCTCACAATGTTATAGATAACAAGAAACCAATCTTCCAAAGCCATATCATCAATTCATACATTCTCCAAAGATTAAATCCTATCCCCACTCCTCACTCAAATTTGATGCATTGATTGAAGTCTATTTTAACTAAACAATTATCTCTCCACCAAGCTGAAGCTCTACTCCTATTATTAATGTCCCAATCATTGTTAATGTGGCCATACTTAGCCACTAACACCTAAACCCAAAGCCCTCCCTCTTCACTCCAACCCTCCACAACCATTTCTCTAACAAAGCCTGACCTTTTTCATTTTACATAGCCTATGAATGCCTAAAACTCCTTCGAGTCTAGAAAGTGATACAACTCCAAATAATCAAGTGATACCTCTACTCCTGACCCCTTCTTTCCCGTAAGAAATTCCTTCCAATCTTCTCTAACCGGTCAATGAATTTGGTTTTTTATGATTTTAAACATAAATTAATGGACGAGGATGATAAAATTTGTGGTTTTCTGAGGGAATTTGAAAGGATTTGTGAGGAGTAGATATAGAGGTGGAAGTTGCTAGTTTTTGGGCTATTGAAATTTGTAACTTGATTGTCATTATCATCAATGTTCGCCTAATTGTCTCATCTATTTGGGGTCTGCTTTGTGACTCTTACTTCTCTCTGTACACAACAAATTTGTATAGAAACAAAGTCATTCACAAATGTATCGCAACAAATTTCCCCTCGCTAGGAGAGGGTTTTATTAATAATGGTGGACTTAACACTTTCGGTATCACCTTCGATTGCCCCGTTAATTACATCAAAATGAATTGACTACCTCTGATTAAAAGCTACGAAAGAAAACGAAATATTTATGTCTTTGAGAATAATAAAAATTCTAGATTCTAGGTATTCATCAGCATCATCGCCTTTATCTTCAGCGTCAACATGCTAAGAGATGAACACTCAACATGCTCTCCTCGTCTGAAATCCGCCTGATGTGGAACAAAGGTCGATGAATACATGATTCTCTTCGTCGGAAGCCGGATCCGTCTGATTGATAAGCATGAAGGAGTATAGGTGCTAAAAGTTCATGAGCGAACCTCAACATGAACTCTCGATGCCGAGTTTCAAATATGAACTCAAACACTGGGTCCTTGAGAACTGATCATCGAAATTGTTAACATCTTCATTATTTGGAAGTTTTGACCTTAGTCAAAACTACTGAATTTCATAGAGTTCTGGTTACAATTTCACAATGGGGCTTGATTTGGACCTATGCCCTTTACAAGTCCCTATCATAATCGAACCTGAGTTCGATCATTTTAGATGATTCTTGACCTTAATCTAGAATAACTGGTTGTAATTTCGGGCTTTAAACCCCATCGAGTGAATGGTTTGGGCCTTGGTACAATATGGTCCTTTTAGCCCTTTTACATGATTTAGACCTTCGTTGATCATGATGGGTCATGCGTATTTATGATCGAACATGTCCCTCCTCTTAAAGGAATTTCCTATTTGGAGGTTAAGGTCCGAACCCTTAATTAAGGGATCGATGGCCCCAAACCGCGAGGTAAAGCCCAATAACAGGGAGGTTGACCGTGGAGCGATTATGATTATGATTGCATGGGCTGGTGGTCGATCGGTATTTGATCACGATCTCATGAAGCCATAATAATCATGATTACCCGGAGTGACCATCATGATCTTATTGTGTGATGATTTATAATCTTGGGTTTGGAAACTTGAATTATTTTCTGATTCGTAATCGCAACCCCAAATATACGGGTGAAAAGGAATTTCCTATTTGGAAGTTAAGGGCTTGATGGCATGAACTGCGAGAAAGGTATCTCGCAGGATCTTCGCGCAAAATTTTGGCAGAGCTTCAGGGTGAAATTTTCGGTTCTCTGGTAATGATTCGAGTCTTGTATTTATAGAGTTATCCGGTCGTTTACTGAAAGTTACCATCTGACGGTTTTCTTATCTCAAGATGGGATCTACGGTAAAAGAGAGGCTGCATATGCCTCAAATGTCACGCGGATCGAAGTCACTTATGTGTAAGTGGTAAAATAACTACCTACGCAACTTCTCAAACCAATGAGATTTGAGAGACGTGGGCATGACCTATGCAACTTAGGCGAATTGCGTTAATTTGTTAATTAGTGGTGTTCTTAACGAATTTTAAGAACAAAATTTGTAGGAGGAGCTGCAAATAACCATCTCTTTTTTATATGAACCCACGCAAGGATGACCTCTGTGGATTTGTTTAAGAAAGAGAACGAGAAAGAGATAAGAGAAGAGAGAGAATTGATGGGACCCACACAGGGTTACCCTTTGTGGATTTGGAGAGAGAGAAAGAGAATGAAAGGAAGAAGAGGGAGAAAGAAAGAAAGGTGAAGTAGATAAGAGAGAGAGAGAGAGGATGGACCCACGCAAGGTCCACCCTGCATGGGTCTCATAGAGATAGAGAGAAAGGAGAGGAAGGAGGAGAAGATTGAGAGAGGATGGGACCCATGCATGGTCCACCCTGTGTGGGTCTCATAGAGAGAGAAGAAGAGAGGAGAGAAAGTGGATGGGACCCACACAGGGTTCACCCTGCTTGGGTCTCATAGAGAGAAAAGGAGAAGTGAAGAGAGAGAGTGGATGTGACCCAGCAGGGTCCACCTTGCGTGGGTCTTAGAGAGAGAAAGGGAGAAAGAAGAAAAGGTGAACCCTGCGTGGGTCTCATAGAGAGAAAGAATGAGAGAAAAGGAGAAGCGAAGAGAGAGAGTGGATGGGACCCACGCAGGGTCCACCTTGCATGGGTCTTAGAGAGAGAAAGGGAGAAAGAAGAAAAGGAGGAGAGAGAAAGAGATGGGGACCCACGCAGGGTCTAACCTACGTGGGTCTTAGGGAGAGAAAGAGAAATAAGAAAGAGAGGAAGAGAGAAAGAGAAGGGTTTGGGAAAGGGACCCACGCAGGGGTCAATCCCGTGTGGGTCAAAATTGTACTGAAAGTTTGATTTCTTCTACTTTAAGTAGGAGAAGTTTATATTTACTATATATACGGGCCCATATCTTTCATGTTATCTTAATTATTCTCATTCTCCTCGAGCTCTGAAACTTAAAGAGCTAATCGGCTATGAGAACTTCCCAAGCTTTCGATTTCTAAAAATCTGTGCCAACACTCATCTTTTTAGGGCGAAACTTTATCACTCTACAATCCTTTATGGCATTCTGCATTACTTCCCTCCCCCTCCATGTTCCTGTCTCTTATATGTTTGTATTTGTAGTATGGGATGGCTTACAGAGGTGATGAGGAGTAACTTTTCCTGCTGACTTAGAGAAGTCTCTTAATGTGATCCTTATCTCGTGTCTAGATGTTTGTTGGAAGGTCTCCAAATACGCCGATTAATTCAATCATTTTTTTATTACTTCCATTAGAGCAATGCCTACCATTACTTTTCATCATCAACCATGTTTAGGCCGACTTAGGTTTAATGTGTTGGCTTGAACTGAACTATGGTCTGCAGAGGGAGCATTGATGATTGCCAGGCAGAGTTTGCTTCTAGCTTAACCACACCACTATGGTGGCTTGGCGATCCTGTAGATTCCTGGGTTTACTTCATTCACGGATGGTCGAATGCATGAGATGGGGAACCAACAGTTGGAAGGATGCAGAACAGACTAGCATTGCAGATAAGAAGATTTCTATCCTCAAATCATAAGAATCCTATCTGTAAAAGCGACCTTAGCCAATGCCCCATCTATTATTACTTGATGATTTTGAAGTTTTTATCACTCTAACTACTTACAATATTTCTGTTGCCATAGTTGTCATACTCGAATGATTGGAAGTCCCTGTTTTTTTTCCCCTTACTGCATCGTGGTGTGTGATCTCGTGTCTCTATATGTCGAGTGAGGGTGTATTCTTTTGTGTTTCATTTGTATTGACGGCTATTCCATGGAGGGTGTCATTTTGCCAATTTTCAAACCTTCTAAAGGCTTTGTCAATAGTTCGAACTTATCAATTTCTTACTTTAATGTCTGGCCAATTAGTGCCACATCCAGTGTTACCTAGACACGTGGCACGGATGCCACATGTCTAGATGTCAGATATTTGACATCTTTAATTTCTGTAGATTCCAATACCGCGGCATGGCCTTAAGAAATAAAAAAGCTATAGAAATAAAATGTATATAGAAAAAAAAAATATGAAGGGAAATCTTAGAGTCAATTGAGATTTAATGCAAAGTATACACAATGTATGTCATGAACCTAACTAAAAATATTCTGTATTTTGACAAGTTGTTTTCAATGACCCAAGCTTTTTTACTTTAGAATTTATTAAGCATTATACAATTTTTTTTTGTAAACCGACAATTCATTTTATGGTATGATGTTGTATTCTTTTCATATGTGTCTTGAAGTGTCGTGCTGTGTTGAGGAGTGTCCAAGTGCCATCAAGTGTGGGACAGCAAAATTTCCAAAAATAGAAGCGCCTAGGTAACAATTGCCACATTATCTACAAGCAACATACACCATAGAACCTCGTCTTTGTGTCTGTATTGTCAATTGTCACAACTAATGCAAATAAACTACTCAAAGTAGACCCTTGAAGCAATCCATTTCCACCTGAGAACTCAAGTCATCTATTTACAGGGAATTCTTAGACTTGTTATCACCCAGTCATACATGTCTTTAAGATCTCAATATATTCATTTGGGATGCATTTCTCCCATAGCATCTCCTAGATTATGTGCCTTGGTGCTGTATCCTTGGCCTTATTCAAATGGGTTAAAACTTAATCTTGTATTGCTGCCGTCAGTAAGAGCTTCATTGGAGTATATTTGGTAAAAACTGTAGATAACATGGAAACTGAGCGGGGCAGTTGAGCGCGGGAAAAACCGAAATGTAGATAACATTTTGGTTTTTCCCGCTCAACTGTAGATAACATTGCCTGGCAGTTGGCAAGAAAAACCGAAATGGCCTAAATTAGATCTAAGTGAAAACTAATCTACTTTTCTAATTCGAAGTGCTTTCTTGACAGCGGATGTATAATTTTCATTAAGGATCAGCACATCGAATCATCCCAAAAATGATCCATGAATGTAACATCGAATGAAAGAAGCAACTCTGCACTATACACAATCATCTTGCCTGGGCATTCAACCTATTTCTAGAATGGGCGAGATAAACACTCTTTTTTGTTTTTCCTTACTAATTTCAATCATATCCTTCCCGGATTATGTTTGGCATAGATTTATCTTCCTGAGAAACATGGATTCCTTATCTGATTGGCCATTCGATTAGATTCTAATGCATGTGGTTGTGTTTCAGCTGGTCAACTTTGTAAGATGCTGGTGGCCTAACATGTCATTAAAGTGTGTGGGGCTTCTCAGGCTTGGCTGCTGATGATTGAGAAATTATGAGGTGGTTGATGTGTCATCCCTGAACTTGTTGATTTGTCTTCACATGCATGGTTTGTGCCTAGGTGGTTTGAGCTAGAATACAAGGTGGCGCTGAACGCCACTTACCGTACTCTTCAACATGGCGAGATGTTGCTGTGATTGAAGTTTAGAGGAATGCAGTTCTTTTGTTTCACCTGGCAACACTCATCCTTACCGATCAAAACTGATGCTCATCATGTGTTTCAATGTTTGCTAAACCAATTGTAACCGATGTTCACCAATTATACATCTTAGTGAAAGGTGCTGGAGAATCTCTTGGGTCCATCTCATGAAGGCAATCGCATACAGACATTGTGACTAAACCTTTGAATTCTGTGTTAAAAAAAATACAATTAGGGATTGTTTGAGATGATCCAGAGAATTCCTGGGTGCTTTTTCTCAAGTGAACGTTTGGTCTTAAACATGCCTTTAGGTAATTAGCTTGATTACTTTCTTGTTTTAATTTATCAGAGGCTGTGTTGAAGAGGAGCTGAGGCAAATTCCGTCATCGGTGCCGACATCAGAAAATTATCAAGCTTATGAAGAGCATCATGGCCGCCAATTCCAAAAGTTCACTTTTGTAGATTTTTTTTTTTTTTGATAAATTCTTTTTAGATGTTTTGGGGCCCTGGCATCTGTAGAAGTCAGCTTTATTCACAAGATTGATGGGGTAAAAGACTATTTCAAACACTTGATATTTTTATACTGCAGGTGACGCTATATTGATCATAAGAGTCTATGCATGCTTCTGAGAGTGCCACTACACTGGAGGCCACCTTCATCATCAGCAGCCCCGTTCTTTCTCTGCCCTGGTATATTCTATACTGCACGGCATCTGTGAGGAGAGCAGTGTGACAAATACTCCTGACTTTTTCAAAAAGTCGCGTCTTAAGTCTGACTTTTTCAGTCAACAATTAAATCCTGCTTAAATTGACTTTTTGAAAAACTGTGAAAAAAATTTAAATTTTTTGAAATTTTCTCGTTCTCTCAATTTTTAACAATTTTTTATTAATATATTATATATTAAAATTTATTTTCAGTTTTCCCTGATTTTTACCATTTTTTTCTTGATTTTGCGAATTTTTTGTTATTTTTCAAATTTCCCAAATTTCCCCTAAGCCGATATCTTACTGAACCCCAACTTGGTCTCTATGGTGGATACTGGATAGATCTAGATCGCCGTCGACATGGACGGTCAAAGTCTCTCCGACTAAACAATCCAGAGTGTATGATCAACATACTTTTTATACGCCATATTTAGTTCAACTGTTGATCTACACCAGTGCTTGCAGGCTGGTGAAGATTGTTTTATTGGTGCATTTTGGGCTATGCCCAACTTACATGGTGACTCAAATGAGTGCAGTTTTGACTGATGCTCTTGTGATGTTCAGTTTTATGTGATCAATCCACTGGAAAAGGGTCCGTTGTTCTAATTTTCAAAGTTACTCTTATTGCTCATTAAACAGTGACTAATTAATCAGACGGTTGGGATGATGGCACCATGGTCTGATTGTGTTGAATCTAACTTATATGCACCGATTTTGTTGGTATAAAACTATCATCTGATCTGAGCCTCAAATAAGATTATGAAGCTTGTGCTATCCGTTAGGGCAATTGCTTGGTGCAATTGGAAGGGAACGTAGGTTTGAGTCCAGAACTTTGCAAGTAGCCAGGAGGTTTGGTTATTCTCGTACGCCCCGCCCAGCATACGGAAGGCAGAACCATAGGTAATTGGTATATTTTTTTAAGCACACATCCTATCCTTTATTGGTTGGCCGACGCTCTTTTTCTTTCGGTGTTTTTTTATTATATTATTAAAATATACCTATTCTAGCCATAGTGACAAAATCTAGCAAAATTCACTGAAAAGGGGGTCTAACGAAAATTTCGGAAAATTTGGTTGATAGCTTTTTTTTTTTTTTTTTCAATAGAGCTGAATGCAAAGAATCTGTCAAATCCTTCTAAAATGGTTTTGTATTGAGTGTAAAAGTATACAAATATTAATTATTTTTGTAAAAAAATATAAAACTAAGTCACAAAACGAATTAAATATCTTTGTAAACGTTTTAAACCCAATGTTGCAAGTCCAAGTTCAGATGAGAGAGGAGGGTTAAGCTAAAGCCCGTCACATATCTGAGCAAGGATCCACATTTTGGCCGAAATGACCGAAATTTCGGTCCAAATTATTGGTTTCGGTTCTCACCGAAATGATAACTTGGATCGAAATTTCGGTCATATTTTTTATAGGATTGAAATTATCGGCTGAAATTTTGGCCAAATTATCGATTTTCGGCCAAAATTTTGATCCTTGTATCTGAGTGTAGGGGTGCAAAAAATAAAAAAACTGACATCCAAACCAACAAAAAATCAGGCCATCTGAACCAGCCTGAAACCGATTGAAAACAGATACTGAGCTGAACTGATTCGGTCAGGTTTGGGTTCGGTTTTGGTACGAAAACCGGTTGGGTAGGGTGAGAAAATCAATAAAAAACTGAAAAACATAAACTTAAAAAAACTGGGAAAAATACATGTGAAGGAAAACCGAAAACCGAAAACCGAAAATTGAACTGAACCGTCTGAAACCAAAGTCGGATTGGTTTGGTTTCGATTGTAGGGTTGCAAAGTTCAGTTAACCGAAACCAAAAAATTTCGATTAAGGTTCGGTTTTGTAGAAACTGAACTGAAAACTGGAATTTCGGTTTCAATTCGGTTAACTGAATCTGCACCCCTATCTCATTGCCACATGACACTTGGAAACCTAAAAATAAGGGGACTGGTCCAATATGAGGTTGGTCCTTTATTCAAATTCATTATAGGAGATCGACTTTGTCACTTACATGATTACAACAACAAATAATAGAACTCACTCAGGTATCATGTGAATTTCACTTGGTCCCCAAAACAATCATATTAGCTAAATATTTGGGCTCTAAACGGGCCGGTCTGGGCCCCTTAGCCTAGCTTGATCCTAGTGTCCAAATCTAAACCCTAGCCCCGCCCTTAGGCGGGCTTTGATATGCCCAGCCTAGTCCTAATCTAAGTGGTTCCGGGCTTGGGCTTGGGCTTGAGTCGGGCCTCCAGCTTTATTGGATATTATTATTTTTTTTAATTTCTTATAACTTTTTTCTAGTTAAGCATAGAGCAACGGAAAAGAAAATTAGAAGACCTCTTTTTATAGATATTTAAATTGTCAAACCATCCTTAGAGGTCATAACTATTTGTCGGATATATCTAATGGTAATATTGAAGGTTATTTTGATAATTTGATTATAAATTGATATAATATATATTAGGAAGCCATTACTTGCACTCGGAAACTTGGCCCTTGCATCAAGTTTAAAACAATGACTTACAAGTTTAGCGACCTTTGCTATATGAAAACATCATCTAAATCGTTTGATTTGGAGCCCATCATTTAATGATATTATGTGCAAAAGATTAATACGAAATATAATCTTCATCATATGATTAAATATAGTCAAAGGCTATTATTTGATTCAACGGTTGACTACAAGAGATCATATGATAAATATCGTGTTATGCTCCAATCTTATCCACTAAAGATCTATAGAATATGAACTTTAAATTGCGTTTTTACATGTTACATGTCCTTGAAATGGCTCCCTATATATTATACATACCTATATATTACATGTAAGGGCCAAGTTTCCGAGTAAAAGTAATGGCTCCCTATATATTATACATACCTATATTAATATGTTTAATATATGTAAATAAAAGAGATGCAGGAACCGGGCTTACAAGCTTTAACTCGAGGCGTTAGTGCGCGCCCACCCACCCCCCAAACCTTATTTAACCTGAACCCGATCCGAAAGGCGCACAAACCAAACCAATTCCAGTTCAGTTACAATTTTGGGTGACGAAAACCGAAAATCATTTGTAGGATGAGAAAACCAAAAAATTTGGGAAAAAATCGAAAAACTCCCAAAAATGAAAAAAAAAGTAATTTGAAAAATAAAAACCTAAAACCGAACCAAAAAAACTGTAATTTTTGGGTTTCGATTATGTTTCGGTTTAGAAAAATGAAAATAAGAAAATGAGTTGAAACCAAACAAACTCGTTTTGGTTCAGTTCCGGCTAAACCGAACCAAAAACCAAAATTTCCAATTTGGGTTTGATTCGATAAACCGAATTTGTATCCCTAGTCTACCTTGAAATACTAAGGTAGAATGATTTGATTTTTCTTATTGGTACCCCTACAATCTACATTTGTTCACATTATGCTCTACCACTCGAACGGCTTGAATTCATCAAAGATGTGTGCAGACATTAACATGTACCTTTCAACCGTTTTTCTATTAAGGTATGCAAAAGGCCCGTTAACCCTTGATGATATGGCATATCATCAAGGGTGCATCCCGATTTCCCAATCAAGGTATCAAGTTTGGGCTGATACCTATTGGTATAAGGTATCGGTATCAACCACCACTGCACAATATCGGCAAATACATATCAGGTATAAGCCGATACCTAGGAAATTTGAAAATTTTTTTGAAATATTTTTTTTTTATTAAAAAAAAATCTAATAGTTTAAATATAATTTTTTATGATACTTTTAAGATTATTAGTCTATAAATAAAATTATATTTTTTTCAAAAATAAAAAAATAAAAATTTACTGTATCGACGGATCAGACAATACCGATATGTATCGGTCCTCGGCAAACCGATAACCGATAGGGATACCGATTTGATTCCTTGATCCTAATCCAACTTCTATTTTATTAGATGGTGTTAGATTAGCTTGTATCTATTTTAGTTATGTATGTTTTATACGGTTCTCACAATAATAAATGTACCGACGTCACGTGCCATGAGGTGGGTAAACGCGTTAAAACCTCACAAAAAGACACGCCACCGACCCATTCATTCACTCAACCACCAAACTTTTCGTGCATTCACATTTCTTTCCAAAATAATAAATAATAACATTATTATCATGTGACCTTAATACCCTCATTTACTAGAACAATGTAAGCTTCTTTAAGATGGCATGAGAGGGCATTTTCGTAAGTTTGATATAAAAATAATATTTTATGGAGGGCATCTTTGTAAGGATGTTGAATTGTTGATAAACCCAACCTCAATTTTCTTGAGTATATCTTTTTTTTGCATTTTTAGTCAAACTTTATGACCAAAGTAAGAAAAAAAGGATACATATATTTATAACCAAATATTTGTTTTCCACAACCAGAGTTTGGACACCATAAATCTTTAGATCATGGCCCTACAATTATACAGTCAACTACTGATTCGACGAGATCAGTAGCATGCCTGAAGAAGCAGTGGAGGTTTTGACTTCATATCCCACTCCTTATTGGCCACTTGTAGGGACTATCTTACTACTAATAAATATGATATGTGAGTGTTGCACGTACGTTGGGACTTAGTCCATACTCTAAGGCCAGACTGTTATAAAAAAGGGCACTTCATAAAACAATGCCTCAAAAGCAAACTTTTTAATAAAAAAGACTCGACCTCAAACGATTTTAAAAAAAATGATGCTTTCACGGATTTTGAAACATCAAAAAACCATGAAAGCACCATTTAAAAAAAAAAGATTTTAGAAAAAATGATAACTTTTAAAAAAATGATGCTTTTATGATTTTCAGAAGTTCTAAAATCCATGAAAGCACGATTTTTTTAAAACGCTTGAGGTCGGGTCTTTTTTGCTAAAAGTTTATTTTTGAGGCATGTTTCTCTAATTATCCCTATAAAAAAGGATGTTGATTCATTGTCTCACATCCCATAAGTGAACCCGATCATGGGTGTACCATCAGAAGGGTTCTCGGGTCACTTTTGAGGATGTGTACCATATGAAATCAACATCTAACTGTCTAACAAGTGTGCCGTAATCTCAAGATCCATTGAACGGAAGATTGGGATGAAAAATGACCTTTATCGCCTGATCCAAGGCAATCAACGGCTCTCATGTATTGGTTGTAGTTAAATTATTTGGTTGCAAATAACGTTCCTAAAAAGAAGTGGATGCATCGCCTACCTTTAATTTTGGGGCTGTGGCATTGTATGGTGTTAGATGCATCAGATTTATTTCATGGTTTAAAGGGCAAGAATGAAGGTGATCCCGAAAAGAAATTAATGTGAACCTTCCTCATAAATTAACGGTGTAGATTTGTCAATACAACTATACCATATGTTCTCCGTTGCAATAATTGATCCACGTTCACATTCCGAAAAGGACCAGAATACCCCCAACAATTACGTGTAGTAAGAAACTTCAAGGGCACTTCAGTAATTGCACATACACGAAAAAGAATAAAATATCTTTCTCAACTACCACAAGTTCCTCCGTCCACATTTCGTTTTGAAATTAAAATATGATAACCCGAGGACTCAAAATACCATTATACCCTCAACTAAGATGCGCTTTCAAAAAATCAAAGAGGGCATTTTCGTAATTTAACATATTTTAAAGCGTAAATATGAAAAATGGAACACATTCTAGGAAGTTTGAACAGAATGAAGTATGATAACTCTTTACCTACATCAACCATCGGAATCATCATCGGAGCCGAACAGAGAGATCCTATTATACAAGAGAAAGAGAATAAGCAGTAGTAGGAGCGCGACGCCGACGGGTGACCCCCCAACTCGGTGTATCGAGTCGGGATTGCCGGTGGAGAAGACGTTGGAAAGAACCGTGCTTCTTTCGGATGAAAGATATTGGATTACGAGGATTAGGCAAATTGGAATGAGAAGTAGACCGATGGGGCTCACAATTTCAGTGATCGCCTCGATTATGGCCCCTTGATCACCGAGCAACATTGGTACGACAACCACCACCCCCACCACGACTGCTAGTAGCACACCATGTGGTGCACCTTTGCTCCCTTCCACCATCTCTCGCTCTGTTTTCTTTCCGTCGCTTTTAATAGAGGCTCTCTTAAAAGAGAGGCCTCAAGCTAAGTGACTCGTTTTATATAGTTTTATAAAGGGTATATTTGTAATTTAGCGTTCATAAAAATGTAATGGGAGCGTCACGCTTCACGCGATCTTAAACCCCTTTAAGGCGTTCAAAAGTCAAAAGAGGATTTTGACAAATTTAGCACCCCCTAGGCATTTGTGAAAGTCAGCCTTTGATTAGTTTTGAGCGGTTAGGAAGTTGTTGGTAAGCTTGATTATCTTATGATATATAAAAAGTGGAAATAATTGGGTATAAAGCGTGTACAATACCACAATCCAATGGTACACATGACTAAGCAGTGGATAAGATACCACAATCCGACAATCCTAAGCATTTGATTAATGCAACATCGATGATCGCGTTCTCAATATCTGCGGTGGAGATCAGCTTGATCAAACATCAGGGATAGGGGAACGCAGATGGTTAATTGGATTGTTATTGAAATTTTTGTTGTTTCCTATTGGAAAAGAAACTAAGCTGTCGGGTTGGGCCCGAACCTCCGGCCAAATATGTTAGTACCCACTTGCTGCATTAGGCCCCACAGGAAGGTGCGACCTCATACCCAAGTAAGGGATTATTGGGTGCACGGGTCAAGTCTTCTCTGTTGAAAATGTTTCATGTCTCTAGTTCTCCTTAAATGTCCCATGCTGTGACCGGTTTCAGCGATTGAGATTGACCCATGTGTGGCCCGTGTTCCAAATACAAATTCCTTAAGTAGGTTGCATTATTGGCTCATTTCTGTTTGAGCTGGTATTAGTACCATAGTGACAAATTTCTACGAAAATTGTTAAAACTTTTATGAAATTCAGCGAAATACGTGTGGAACAAAATTTTCGCACGAAATTTCGGTGATTTCTCAACAATAAATAAGATTTTTATTTATAATAAATATATTTTTTAGTGTTCTACAACAAAATTTGAAACTTTTTCAAAATTTTTCTCAACAATAAATAAGATTTTTATTTATAATAAATATATTTTTTGGTATTCTACAACAAAATTTGAAACTTTTTCAAAATTTTCCTCCAAAATTATTAGAAATGAACTGTAATAACCTCTATGGAAATATTACCGAAAACGAAATTTGTCACTCTGATTAGTACTTGAGTGCGAAGGCCGCACTCCAATCAATCTTCTTCGAGAAATTTCTCAAATTGACCTTGTCAGATTCGCCTTTTCCGTCAGAGACCCTATATTTTCACCTTTCACTTAATCGAACAACACTAAACTGAGCCAGTTTCAGCTAGCACAAAAAGTCAGAAATATCCCTTCTTACACTTTTTTCGTTCTACATAGTTTAAAATTTTAAATATTTACACTTTTTTATATTTACGCGATGTGAAACAGAATCTATGCCGTTTGATTTGAGTATCACAATATAAAATTGATAGTGTCAAAGATTGACACGAAAAAAGGCGATATTGCCTCTTTAAAAAAAAAAGAAAGAATTTAAACAGTCGCCATCGACTGCTTAGATAGTCGATCCCGACTGTTTAGAGAGTCGCCATCGACTGTTTTAAAAAAAAAACTTATTATTTATTTATTGTCTAAACAGTTGATGACGACTGTTTAAAAAGTCGCCATGTACCGACTGTTTAAAGGCTCGACATCGACTATTTAAATTTTTTTTTTTTTTTTTAAAGGTGATATCATATTTTTTTGTGTCTATCTTTGGCACCATTGATTTTATATTGTGGCCACTACAAAACATAAGACTATTAGTGGTAGTTTTTTGCAGTTAAAAACTGCCGCTATTAACAAAAAAGCTATTAATTAAGGCTATTAGCGGCAAGAGTATTAGTGGCATTTTTTTATTAATAGCGATAGTTTATGGTTGCCGCTAATAGTCTTATTTCTTGTAGTGGGCCTTCAAATCAGAAGACATAGATCCCATTTCACCTCGCGTAAATATAGAAAAGTGCAAATGTTAAAAAATTTAAATTATATAGAGTGAAAAAAAGTGTAAGAAGGGGTATTTTTGACTTTTTATGTTAACTAGAGCTGGCTAGGCATGAAAATGGTCGGTTTGGTTAAAGGTAAAAATATAAGGTCTATGGTGGAAAAGGTGTTTCTAATAGGGTCCATACCATAAATTTTCCATCTTCTTTTGTCCATATCGTCAAGCCATGGGATCCCCATGATTATTATGGGCACACCAATCAATGAAAGTTTACTTTTGACCTTTCACGGTTTGCCTAGCTCAAAATTAACAATACAAAAATTGAATATATCTAATCGGTATTATCAATCTAACATTTTTCATCTCAAGAATTGAATAGATTTACTAACTTTAGTTCTACATCAACATTTTAAATTAAAATAAGGCACAGAAAGTTGGTGAATTTAGGGTCATCTGATCTCCTGGCGTTTTTCGGCCGTCGAAAAAAATTGGCTTTTTTCGACCGCCAGAAACCAATTTTTTCTGCGGCTAATACTATCAGACGGTTTATGATAATATTAGCCGCCGTTTGTAAATTATAATGGCTGCCGCTAAAAGCTATATCATTTACTGGGAGTTTGTACATTGTAATGGCTGCCACTAAAAACTATATCTTTTACACTAAATATCATATTGGATGGCTCAATTAGCACCCACGCCAAAACTTTGAAAGCAACCGTCTAACTACACTTATTTGTAAATGTATTTACATATGGCTGCTTTTAGAGTTTTAGCTGAAACTAATAAAGCTATTCAAATATATATTGCAAGTCATTACTTGTGGAGGAGACTAGGAGGTGGGTGCTTGCATATAATTTAAGAGGACCCATATTTTGGGGATTGGAAACATGTGAAAACATCACCTATGTAGTCTGATTGAAGACTATGATCTAAACATCTGAGGCCAAAAGATCGGCATCAAACTGACTTTACCATATGAATAAATGCAGTCAAAGGTCATTTTGACTGTTTAATCTAAACTATTGTCTTATAGAGCATGTAAGACAAAATATTTGGTAAATTATAGCAATTACTACTTTGCTAGGTTAAGCTTTGAACCTGACTAAAGACTAGCCAAAAGAAGCCCAGAAACTCTACGACGATAAATTTCACACATACGCTGTGGAAATAATTAAGAAAATTATAAATGAAAATACATAAATCATCAATTGTATTCAAGTATTTGCAAAAATAAAAGAAAAATTAGGAAGGCTATGCTCAGATGCCATGAAGATGCAATTAGAATTGATGAAAAATATGTAAATTGGAACAAGCCATCCTTATATAAAAAAGTACAAGAGTTATCAATGACCAAAACAGATAATTGATAATAAAGAACTTTGCAAATTACAGAAAAAAAATTTAATTATATTAGAGAGGTCTAATACCAAATTGATGAAAAATATATAAATTGGAACAAGTCATCCTTATATAAAAAAGTACAAGAGTTATCAACGACCAAAACAGATCATTGATAATAAAGAACTTTGCAAACTACAGAAAAAAAATAAAAATTAATTATATTAGAGAAGTCTATACCAAAAGTTTAAAATCATCCAAACAATCAATAATACATTTCACATACCCAAAATTGCTACTTGCAACAAAAATCAAGAAAACGTTTTCCTTTTTGAACGGTATGACCCAGAAAACCATCGAAGACAAATAATTTTAGAACTGATGGATTGCACAAATGGAGAATGATATGGAAGCAAACACTGAGAAAAGATGTGGAACAAAAAAATAAATTTAGAAAAGAGAACAAAAGCGTGTGCCCAATTCATACGCAACCTATGTACATAAAGTACTCTCTAGGAAGATATATTGGATGAATGAGACAATGAGACTGATCTTTGATCTGTTTTATATATAAGTTAATCATATATAAAAGTACTGCCTCTATTTAATTATTTTTTCAAGTTGATATGAGCTAGATGAGCCTGAATGCTAACAACATGGGTTTTTTTGTATAACTTGAGCATCCGGGCCTCTTATCGCACCAATCAATCCCCCCCCAATTAATTGCAAGGTCACGTGCATGTGTCAAGTTAGCACATGCAGGTCAGCACGAGATATAAATCCCTAGAGTGACCTAAGGGGTGATTCAAACTCAGCCGATTTGAATCGCCTTGGTCACATCACCCCAGGGATTTATATCCCTTGTTGACCCGTAATGTGCTAACTTTGGGCGCACAAGTGCCCTTGTGATTAGTCTATTAGTTTGGTGCTGTAAGAGGCCCGAAACTTTGGTTATCCAAAAAATATGGCTCAATCCTGGCCCAAATACAAAATCGATAACGCTCAGCCCAAGTGCTTTTAGGCTTACGGTTTTATTGAAGCTCAAACCTGTGCCGACCCAGATTCAAGCGGGGCCAATTTCGAACCATCCTAGCCTTTTTCTTAATATAATTGGGCTTCGCTGAACCTTAGGCCCTGTTTGATAGCAATGAAACTCGAAAGAGGAAATGAAATCAATTTCTTAATTGATTTCCTAGGAAATGGTTTCCTCTAGAAATGGATTTTCCACTGTTTGATTAGTGTGTTTGAGAAATGAATTTCATTGGAAATTGATTTATCTTGTTTGATTAGTATCTTTGAAAATGAATTTTTAAATTTTGATCATTTATTATTAAAGTCAAATATTAACCAATAATTTTTTTAATAATATTCTATTATGTTACAAATTAATACCATTGTAATCACTATTTATTACTAAGTTACATAAGTTAGAGTTTGAAAAGTTAAACACAAATAAAAAGTCAAATTTTGACTAAACTAAAATTTTGATAAAAAAAAATATATATAAAGCTAAATAACAAAGTTGTAAATTCTAGTATCTACTGTAAGTTTATACGTTGAAATGAAATTAAATTTCTATAAAAGTCAAACTTTGACTAAAATATTAACTTTGACCAAAAGAAAATTTTGCAATGTACTAACAAGTTATAAAAGTCAAATTGTAAATTAATATAACAATATTCATATATATTTTTAGGTTATACCAGTCAAAAGTTGATCAAATTTTCACTTTTAATAAAAGTCAAACTTTGACTAAACGTAAAACTTTGATTAATAAAATTTTTTAAGACTAAAGTACAAAGTTATATAGTAAATGCTAGTATGTATTATATATTGAAATAAAATTAAAATTTTAAACTTGAGAGAAAATTCAATTTTTTAAAAAAGTCAAACTTTGACTAAAGTTTTTAAATTTGATCAATAAAAAATTCGACAATCTACCGCCAACCTGCAAATTAACATAATAGTATTCGTATCCATCGCTAGGTTACACTAGTAAAAACTTTGACTAAATATCAACTTTTAAAAAGGTCAAACTTTGACCAAATATAAAAAAAAGTAAAATAAAATTTGGTAATATACTAGAAAGTAATAAATTAAAAAATGATAATCTCATTGGAGATACAGAAGTTCAAAAAAATTAAATTGTGTTAAAAAGTCAAAGTTTGACCAAATATCAAACTTTGGCTGATTAAAATTTATATTACCAAAATATAAATAACAATAGTAATAATCACTATCTACTATCAAGATACACTTCTCAACTTTTGACTAAAGTTAATATTTGAATAAAAGTCAAATTTTGACCAATAAAAATGAGGCAATATATTTTCAAATTATAAATGAAAATAATGATAGATATTTTTAATTATAATATTTCACTAATAAAAATTTATAACATTTTATGAAAAATCGAACTTTGACCAAGAAAAAATTATACTTATACGATATAAATTTATGTAGTAGTAGACTCTATCTATAAGCAGGTTTCAAGTTTGACTAAAAATAAAATTTGTGTAAAAGTTAAAGTTTGACCAAAAGTAAAAAATTTGATTAAAACTCAAACTATTGACTAATACAATTGATAATCTAGTATCAAATTATACATCAATACAACAATATCCTTTTTTCATCATCAAATTATTAGAGTCTAAGTTTAATAAAAAATAAATTTTAATTAAAAGTCAAAGTTTGACCATAAGTCAACCTTTGACCATTAAAAACTTGATAAAATATTACTAACTTACAACTTATTATCGTGTTTCAGTAGTCAAAGTTCCATCAAAAGTTAAAACTTTATATAGCTTATAAATCCAATTAAAGTTTGATTAAAATTCAAACTTTGACTAAAGTCAAATATTAGCTGAAAAGAGTATGATCTAGATAATGTAGTGGTCATAGTGATCATACTGGTATGATAGTCATAGGAATTGAAGTTACTTTTTAATACTCAATTTTTTTATTTTTTTTGCTTTTAGGTTTTTTACAATTTTAGATTTCCAATAACAAAACATTATTACTTTGTTAGTAGGAAACTCAATTTCAGCCACTTGAAGGGTTGAAATGATTTCCTCCTAAAATGATTTGGTGTATGGAAATTCAATTTCCATGCGGGATGACTTAATTTCATTTCCATCTCCTTAAATAGCTATCAAACAACAACAATTGGAAACTAAGTTTCATTTCCACAATGAAATTACATTTCCATGTTATCAAACAAGGCCTTAAGATCAAATAATTTGAACTCACATTTTTTTGGTTGAATAATTTTTATAATATATTTAGCCACTTGGCCAAATTAGGTTGGTCATGAAAAAAGACTGCAATATGGCTAAAGAGGGCGATTGTGGGGACTAGGATTGTCAATTGGCCCGATCAACCAGCAACTTGGCCCAGAAAAATCGGACTTTTTTAGTGACTAAACTTGGCCAGCATATATGGCCGGGCTTAGATAAAACTAAAATAATTATTTAAAACAGAAATAATTATACTTTGATCTAACAAAAGAGAAATAATTGTTTACAACTATTAAAAATATATAATAATTGCATTCCTATCAAGGCTTTTAAGTGTTGAGTCTGTTAACTGCTTTGAATCAGGCGATAAAGTAATTTTACATTCCATACAATAAATCTTGAGATCATGGACGTACCATCAGTGGCGGACCTGGATTTTCCTTTATAGGGGTATAATATTAATTAATATTTAAAAATAAAAATAAAAAGAGTATATATATATATATATATATACATATCAAATTCATTGACAAAATGATGTGTCTTATTAAAATCATGGGCACGTAAAAACCATTAACTCACGTTCTTACTTGAATATTAAAAAAAAAAAAGACAACTCTCCATCTCTAATCTTGAGGTTTTGGTGGCCTATGTCGATATTCCGAAATGGGGCCTATTTATATTACCAAATTTTTTTTTGTAATAGCTTCCAAGGCTAGTCCCAAGGATGTGTGCCACGTGAAATCAAGATCTGACCGTCTGATAGGTGCACCATGGTCTTAAGATCTCTTGTGTGGAAGATTGGAATAGAAAACGATTTGCATTGTCTAATTAATAAAGTCACCGATTTTTTATGATGGAAATGTGTATTTTCTTCACAGGAAAAACAAGTGCAAATAATGCCAACCTTTCTAGGATGGATGACAATATTTTGATTTTCAAAAATATTATGTATGGATTAAAGTTTTTATTTTTGTACATAGCTAATTAAACTACTTTGGTGGTTGAATTAGTGGTTTTCTACCCATAGGTTCTAAGTTCAAATATTCTTTTATATAAGGTTCTACTTTTGATTAATTTTAATAGAGGTTATACACCTTACCTGAGTATATTTAAACACACAATTACATAGCTTATTGTGAGAGAAATCTTTCCATAACCCCCACCCCCCGTGTTATGCTAATATTATAAAAAAGCCCCTGAGTTATGGGTATTTATTCTGCAACCCCTACTTTTGTGTTTCTGTTTCTGTTTCATATAACCCCCTACCGTTAACTAGCATTGAGTTTATGGATGGAAAACTTATTTTGCCCTTAATGAAACCAATATTTTAAAAATACCACTATTCTAAAAGGCCCTTCATTCATCTATATTTACAAGTTATATCATTAAAGTTTACCACCATTCTAAAAGTCCCTTCATTCACCTTTATTTACAAGTCATGCCATTATAATTTACCACTATTCTAAAAGGAGTACCTTTAAATTCACCCACAAAATCTTTGAGTTCACTCACGATGAAACACATCAACTGCATTGAATCAAACGATGGAGATTGTTTATCATCCCAATCTTTCATGAGATCAATCTTTAGATCATGGGTGTACCACCAGACGATCGATTTTTTATTTCATGTGGTACACACCCATAAAAGTGACCTTAATATCAATTTTAAGAATGCACGTGATGTTAAGGTCACTTTTCTGAGATGTGTGCCACGTGAAATAAAACACTGATCGTCTGATGGTACGATCATGATCTCAAGATCTATCGTGTGAAAGATTGGGAGGATAAATGATCTCCATCGTTCGATTCAATTCAATCAACGTGTTTCAGCGTGGGTGAACTTAAAGATTCAGTGAGTGGATTTAAAGGTACTCTTTTAAAACGCCTTTCATTCACCCATCAGATTCAGGACTCATCAGATGGGTGATTCTCCCATTAAAGCATGCCAACGTTTGAACGAATACTCAACCAATAGAAGATTTGTGGCAAACGATGCAATTATTCTTAAAAAGAAAACCTTCAATCTACATGTTCCACTCAAAATACCCGTCCCTCCAATTTCCTATATAATTCAAGACCCATCAAATGAAAGATCAATTGGTATTGGCCGATACTTACCGATATAATTTTTTTTCTCGGTATTGGTGGATCCTTAGAACTCGGGTTGCCAAACAAGGCCGATTTTATCGGCTTATCCTCCAGCTTTGTTGTATCCAAGTTAAGTTTACTAAAAGTGACGTCATAACTCAATGCAGATTGAGTATTTTCATTGTTGGGTCATCATCAACATTAAGAGAATATCAAGCTTATGAAGAGCCTATTGTGTCGAAAACTTACTCCTTCAACTATCAAGACCTTAAAAATCAGTGAAGACTATGTTATCAATGGGTCGGGGCTGGCCAAAATTTTGACAGCCGACCGGACTCGAGCCCCTACTTCATCTGACCCAAATTGGCTGCTACCATTTGATAAATCACTGGTTATACAATTGATCGGATTCACTACCATATCATCGTTGGTATAATGTACCATTATATAATAATGATGTAGTGCTTTATATTATCATTCTGTACAAAAAATTTATCTTTTTATTTTATTTTAGGAATTGGATTGCTTAACCGCGTCTGCTTTCATCCACCGAATCTTTGAGTTCACCCATACTAAAACACATTGATTGCATTGAATCAGACGATGGAGATCGTTTAGGCATACCATTAGACGATAAATGTTTTATTTCATCGCGCACATCTTAGAAAAGTAACCTTAACATCATGTACATAGTTAAAATTAATTTTAAGCTCATTTTTTTGAGTGCGTACCACATGAAATAAAAAATCAATCGTCTGATGGTGCCTCCATGATCTCGAGATTCATCGTGTGAAAGGTTGGGAAGACAAATGATCTCCATCGTCCGATTCAATGCAGTCAACCGTTTGATGGTGCCACCATGATCTCAAGATCCATCGTGTGAAAGGTTGGGACGATAAACGACCTCCATTGTCCAATTCAATGCAGTCAATTGTCTGATGGTGCCACCATGATCTCAAGATACATCGTGTGAAAGGTTGGGACGATAAATGATCTCCATCGGCCGATTCAATGTAGTCAACCGTCTAATGGTGCCACCGTGATCTCAAGATCCATCGTGTGAAAGGTTGGGACGATAAACAATCTCTATCGTTCGATGCAATGCAGTCAATGGTTTTCAGTTGGTGGGTGGATTTAAAACTACTCTTTTTTGTAAGTGGAGGGGCGCCAACTCTAACCACGTGTAGAGGGTGGCAATTTAGTAATTTAATTTAAAAAGGATAAATATGGTATTTAGGCTATTCTTTAGCGGCTGATTAACCATTTAAAGTTGCATCCGTTGAAGAGGGTATTTTATAGACAACAAAATGCTAACTAGGGGGTTTAGTGCAAATAGCTATAATTGGGGGAGTTATTTGTAATATCAGCATAACTCAAGGGGGTATTTGCAAAAAACCCTAAAATTATTTACTCCCCTTTTTCAGTGAATAAAATACACGTTTAAAACCGTTGACTGTCATGAATTGGACGATGAACATCATTTTTCGTCCTATTCTTCCACACAATTGATCTTCAGATCATGGTGCCCCAATCTGATGGTCAGATTTTTAGATCGTTTTATCCGTAACGTAATTTTATTTTATTTTTCTTTTAAATGTATTAATTTAAACTTTTTTTTATATAAAGTCACCGTGGGCATCTGCCCATCTAGGCCTTAACTAGGTCTGCCACTGTGTACCATCACATGGCCATATGTTGATTCTAGGTGGCACACATGCGGATGAGTATTTTTAAACCTGGGTGGCAACCCAATATTTTCTAGTTGTAAAAACAGATAATCTAAAATAATTGGGTACCTCTGTTCGCACCCAATAGATCTTGAGATGATGTACCACCTATCAGACGACCCGTTTTTGATTCTATGTGTCAGAGATCCCCAAAAAATGGCCCTTGAATTATATGGCACACATCACACTCAAATGTGAATTTATGGTATTTTTTGGGGATCTGTGACACATGGAATCAAAAACTAACCGTCTGATAGATTCAAGATCTATTTTCTGGATTATCGGGGCGAAAAATGCTCTTCATCGTCTGATCAGAATCAATCAATGATTTTACATGGGGTATGGGATGAAGGCACTTTCAAAGAATGCGTGGGCGCAAAAAGAAATACCCAAAATAGTTTACTATTGTAAAGAGTATGCCCATGTTGTGCTAAGAAGCAGTCAAGCAAGTTGCAATATATTAACTATGTTGACATTATTGTTTGACTCTAACTTGGAGAGTTTGAATTGTAGTTGGACTATAATTTGAAGGTTAGCTCTAACTTGGAGGCTGAATTGTAGTTAGACTCTAACATGCAATGACACAGTTACATTCAGACTCTATATAAGGCTAGTTTTTCTTAGATTAGAAGTAGAATTTGTGTCTTCTATATAAAGGGAAAGGTCTTAGATAAATTAGAGAAAGTTGAGATGTAAGGCTATGGAAAATCAGTATAGAGTTTTGAGGAGAGCTTTGGTGAGGCTTGAGTGTTATTGTATTCTTGTATAGTTATTAATATAGTAGATTATCGCTGTCCGTGAACGTAGGCATATTGCAGAACCATATAAATATTGTCTTTTGTGTGCTTGTGGTTGATTTTCTTCTATTTTGCGTTTTTATTTGATCGTTCATCGTGAGATTATTGGTTAGTTTGTGAACTTTCGCACAATAAATTGGTATAAGAGATATTAGGTTTCTGTTATAGGATCGAAAATGACATTAAAGTCCGCAAAAGTTTCAAATGCGAGGTTCGAGGTTGAGAAATTCAATAGGAAGATTAATTTTGGCTTGCAGTAAGTACAAGTTTGAGATATCTTAATTCAATAAGGGCTGCACAAGGCATTAAAATGACTTTCGGGTAAGTCGCCAGATATGTTCGATGATGATTGAGAAGAATTCGAACTTCAATCGTGTAATATAATTCAGTTATATTTAGCGAAGAAGATTACATACTGCATAATGCGGGGGAAGTCGGCGGCCTCGCAATGGGCAAAATTGGAGAATCTTTGCATGACGAAACCCTTGACAAGTCGTCTATATCTCAAGAAATAATTGTATAAGTTGTAGGTTTGAGTGCCCTCGGGGCATTGGTGGTAGTGGTGATACGAGCATAGCGATGATCGGAAGAAAGAGTACATGGTGAAACTTAGAGCCAAGTAGAGACTTGTTGGTTGGCTTTAACTTGGACAGTTTGAATTGTAGTTGGACTCTAACTTGGAGGTTGAATTGTAGTTTGACTATAACTAGCAATAACCCAGTTACGTTCAGACTCTATATAAGACTAGTTTATCTTAGATTAGAAGTAAAATTTGTGTCTTCTATATAAAGGGAAAGTTCTTAGCCAAATTAGAAAGAGTTGAGATGTAAAGCTCTGGAAAATCAGTGTAGGGTTTTAAGGAGAGTTTTGGAGAGGCTTGAGTATTCTTGTATTCTCGTGTGATCATAAATATAGTGGATTATCGCTGCCCGAGGACGTAGGCATATTGTCAAATTACGTAAATATTGTCTCTTGTGTGCTTGTGATTGATTTTCTTCTATTTTGCGTTTTTATTTAATCGTTCATTGTGAAAATGTTGATTAGCTTGTGAGCTTCTGCACAACAGATATATTAAAATCACATTCTATCTTTAGTGTTGCAATTTTATTATTCTTTTTTTCAATGATACACTGGAGCTAGACCGTGAGAGGCAATAATTCGTAAACAAAGCAAACATATTTGGATGGAATATTACAAACTTAGGGCAAATTTGTTGAGGACAAATTGCAGGTGGTACACGTGGCGCTACATGACTGATTACGCCAAACTGCATTAATTGAGCCCACTGCACTTACAGCCAATTGTGTCGGGACACATCAGCCGTCTGCTCTTTGTCTGCATAAAACATTGTCAATATTTGGACAAGTGCTCCGCCTTTAAAGAATTGATTATTTGGCAATGCTCCTCATCTAGCAGCTATAGATGGTACACAGCTGCAACTTTGCAAAATTATCACGCCTATGAGCATATGCAATCCATACAATTAGGCAACTTAGAACTTTAATATATGCTGTCAGAACATAAGAACAATGGTTGGTGATATCAACTTGATATTAGACAATTTAAACTGCATAGATCAGATGCTTCAAATATCTCAAAAGTGTGATTTTGGAGCACAATGGGATTCCATCTAAGGTACCCCTATTGGCGCCTCCCACTTTACTGGTGGACACCTACTCCAAAACCCATTAACTGCATTAAAGCGGACAATCATGGTCGTTTTTCATTCCGCTTTTCAAGACAATGGATCTTGAGATGATGGGAGTTCCATCAGACGGTCAAACTTTTGACTCCACGTGACACAAATACCAAATCGTGGCTCAAAAATTAGGTTTGAGCGTGATGTGTGCCTTGTAAGCTTGATTATCCTATGATGTATAAAAATGGGAAATAATTGGGTGTAAAGCATGTACAGGACCACAATCCAATGGTACACATGACTACGCCATGGATAAGATCCCACAATCCGATAATACTAAGCATTTGATTTGATCAATGCAGCATCGATGATCGTGTTCTCAATATCTACGGTGAGATCAGTTTGATCAAACATCAGGGTTGGGGGAACTCAGATGGTTAATTGGATTGCTATTGAAATTTTTGTTGTTTCCTATTGGCAAAGAAACCAACCTGTCGGGTTGGGCCCGAACTTCCGGCCTACTCTGCTAGGCCCCACTTGTTGGATCCATGCTGCGTTAGGCCCATCGCCATTCACCATGATGAGGCCATGTTGAGGCTATAGCGTGACCTTGACAACCATGACTAAAATAACAAGCTCATTATCATGAAGCTTCCTATAGATGCGGATGTCCCAACCATTGTTGGTGCCTGAACTGTAAGTGTTCATAACCAATACTTTTTGGTTCTCGCGATGTTATAGATAATAAGAAACCAATCTTCCAAAGCCATATCATCAATTCACACATTCTCCAAGATTAAATCCTATCCCCACTCCTCACTCAAATTTGATGCATTGATTGAAGTCTATTTTAACTGAACAATTATCTCTCCACCAAGCTAAAGCTCTACTCCTATTATTAATGTCCCAATCATTATTAATGTGGCCATACTTAGCCACTAACACCTAAACCCAAAGCCCTCTGTTACGGGGTCACTCTTCCAGCAGTGTCAGCTCGTGCGACACCTCACGCCCGATGCGCTAAGTTAGCCTATCTCTGATACCAATTGTCGCGGGGGCGTCCTTTGACGTGCCATCAACTCACGCGGTGTCTCGCTACCACATGCAATGAAGCCAACCAATCTCTTTCATCAGCTCTGATACCACCCGCCTAGAGGACGAGAACTCCCCCTCGTGGTTACCTCTGTTTCGCGGCCTACCATCCGATGTCTCTTGCCCCTTACGACACTCCAAATTGCACCACTGTGCCATGCTTGGTCTGCTCAAGCTTCACCCAATGCACTGCACTAGTACCTCGCCTCGCAACAATATGGCATGCCGCTCCATATGCCGTCATGTCTTACTCGCATACCGAACCAAGCACACAGTCAAGTGCCTACGTTATGCTGCCGTGCACAACGGAGTCCCACGCAGCCCTCATGCTGTCGTGCTCTACTGAGTCCCACGCAGTGCTTGTGAAGTTGCCTAGCCATATGCACCGCGATGCGTAGTCCGTGGCCATACTTCAACCTCACCTTGGGTGCCACACGACATCGCTGCATTGATGTCCTAAGCCCACCCTTTCAGGCCTAGGAGACACTTGCGCCCCCTCTGGCAACGCAAGGCCCCGTGTGGATGGAAGGCATTCTCCAACACTTCTCTCACATATAAGGGTAAAATAGTAATTCAGCCAAAATAGCGGGAGAACCTCAAACCCCTTGGTTTGACAAACCGCAATGCCCCGCATCGCTAGCCCAGCTAGACATGTCGCGTCCGTGTCGCGACCGAGTCACTCCCAAGTCCTACCCATGAGACTGTATTGCGTCCCCCGCAGCAGGACCACGTCGCGAGGCCCTCCTAGCCCCATATCGCGTGCCCCCGACACTAAGATGTCGCGTGCCTTGTCGGCACCACATCGCGTGCCCCAGACACCAAGTCACCACTGCCTCTATGCGGAGTACAAGTGGCCCGAGTGGCACTGCGGATGCCCTAGGTAGCCAAGCTGTGTACCTCCGTCACACCTCCCTCTTTACCCCAACCCTCCACAACCATTTCCCTAACAAGGTCTGACCTTTTCATTTTACATAGCGTATGAATGCCTAAAACTTCTTCCACTCTAGAAAGTGATACAACTCCAAATAATCAAGTGATACCTTTACTCCTGACCCCTTCTTTTCCGTAAGAAATTCCTTCCAATCTTCTCTAATCGGTCAATGAATTTGGTTTTTTATGATTTTAAACATAAATTAATGGACGAGGATGATAAAATTTATGGTTTTCTGAGGGAATTTGAAAGGATTTGTGAGGAGTAGATATAGAGGTGGAAGGGTTTGCTAGTTTTTGGGGCTATTGAAATTTGTAATTTTATTGTCATTATCATTAATGTCGCCTAATTGTCTCATCTATTTGGGGTCTGCTTTGTGACTCCTACTTCTCTCTGTACACAACAAATTTGTATAGAAATAAAGTCATTCACAAATGTATCGCAACAAATTTCCCCTCACTAGGAGAGAGTTTTATTAATAACGGTGGACTTAACACTTTCGGTATCACCTTCGATTGCCCCGTTTATTATATCAAAATGAATTGACTACCTCTGATTAAAAGCTACGAAAGAAAACAAAATATTTATGTCTCTGAGAATAATAAAAATTCTAAATTCTAGTTATTCATTAGCATCATCATCGCCTTTATCTTCAACGTCAGCATGCTAAGAGATGAACACTCAACATGCTCTCCTCGTCTGAAATCCGCCTGATGTGGAACAAAGGTCGATGAATACATGATTCTCTTCGTCGGAAGCCGGATCCATCTGATTGATAAGCATGAAGGAGTATAGGTGCTAAAAGTTCATGAACGAACCTCAACATGAACTCTTGATGTCGAGTTTCAAATATGAACTCAAACACTGGGTCCTTGAGAACTGATCATTGAAATTGTTAACATCTTCATTATTTGGAAGTTTTGACCTTAGTCAAAACTACCGAATTCCATAGAGTTCTAGTTACAATTTCACAATGGACCTTGATTTGGATCTATGCCCTTACAAGTCCCTATCATAATCGAACCTGGGTTCGAGTATTTTAGATGATTCTTGACCTTATTCTAGAATAATTGGTTGTAATTTCGGGCTTTAAATCCCATTGAGTGAATGGTTTGGGCCTTGGTACATTATGGTCCTTTTAGGCCTTTTACATGATTTAGACCTTCATTGATCACGATGGGTCATGCGTATTCATGATCGAACATGTCCCTCCTCCTAAAGGAATTTCCTATTTGGAGGTTAAGGTCTGAACCCTTAATTAAGGGATCGATGGCCCCGAACCGCAAGGTAAAGCCCAATAACATGGAGGTTGACCGTGGAGCAATTATGATTATGATTGCATGGACTGGTGGTCGATCGGTATTTGATCACGATCGCATGAAGCCATAATAACCATGATTACCCGGAGCGACCATCATGATCTTATTGTGTGATGATTTATAATCTTGGATATGGACACTTGAATTATTTTCTGATTCGTAATCGCAACCCCAAATATACGGGCGAAAAGGAATTTCCTATTTGGAAGTTAAGGTCCGAACTAGGGCTCGATGGCACGAATCGCGAGAAAGGTATCTCGTAGGATCTTCGCGCAAAATTTTGACAGAGCTTCATGGTGAAATTTTCGGTTCTCTTGTAATGATTTGAGTCCTGCTATTTATAGAGTTACCCGGTGGTTACTAGAAGTTACCATCCGATGGTTCTCATATCAAGATGGGATCTACGGTAAAAGAGAGGCTGCATATGGTTCAAATGTTACGCGGATCAAAGTCATTTATGTGTAAGTGATAAAATAACTACCTACGCGACGATTTGAGAAACGTGGGGATGACCTACGCAACTTAGGGGAATTGCGTTAATTTGTTATTTAATGGTGTTCTTAATGAATTTTAAGTACAAAATTCGTAGGAGGAGCTGCAAATAATCACCTCTTTTTTTATATGAACCCACGCAAGGATGACCTCCGTGGATTTGTTTAAGAAAGAGAAAGAGATAAGAAGAGAGAGAATTGATGGGACCCACACAAGGCTACCCTTTGTGGATTTGGAGAGAGAAAGAAATAGAGTGAAAGGAAGGAAGAGGGAGAAAGAAAGAAAGGTGAAGAAGATAAGAGAGAGAGAGAGAGGATGGACCCACACAAGGTCCACCCTGTGTGGGTCTCACAGAGAGAGAGAGGAGAGAAAGAAGGATAAGAGAAGATAGAGAGAGAGAGAGAGGATGGGACCCATGCGGGGTCCACCCTGCGTGGGTCTCCAAGAGATAGAGAGAAAGGAGAGGAAGGAGAAGATTGAGAGAAGATGGGACCCATGCATGGTCCACCCTGTGTGCGTCTCGTAGAGAGAGAAAGAAGAAGAGACGAGAGAAAGTGGATGGGACCCACACAGGGTTCACCCTGCATGGAGAGAGAGAGAATGAGAGAAAAGGAGAAGTGAAGAGGGAGAGTGGATGGGACCCACGCAGGGTCCACCTTGTGTGGGTCTTAGAGAGAGAAAGGGAGAAAGAAGAAAAGGTGAACCCTGCGTGGGCCTGATAGAGAGAAAGAATGAGAGAAAAGGAGAACCGAAGAGAGAGAGAGAGAGAGAGAGAGAGAGAGAGAGAGAGCGGATGGGACCCACGCAGGGTCCACCTTACATGGGTCTTAGTGAGAGAAAGGGAGAAAGAAGAAAAGGAGGAGAGAGAAAGAGATGGGGACCCACGCAGGGTCTAACCTACATGGGTCTTAGAGAGAGAGAAATACGAAAGAGAGGAAGAGAGAAAGAGAAGGGTTTGGGAAAGGGACCCACGCAGGGGTCAATCTTGTGTGGGTCAAAATTGTACTGAAAGTTTGATTTCTTCTACTTTAAGTAGAAGTTTATATTTACTATAAATACGGGCCCATATCTTTCATGTTATCTTATTTATTCTCATTCTCCTCGAGCTCTGAAACTTAAAGAACTAATCGGCTATTAGAACTTCCCAAGCTTTCGATTTCTAAAAATCTGTGCTAACACTCTATCTTTTTAGGGCGAAACTTTATCACTCTACAATCCTTATGGCATTCTGCATTACTTCCCCCTCCATGTTCCTGTCCGTTATATGTTTGTATTTGTAGTATGGGATGGCTTACAGAGGTGATGAGGAGTAACTTTTTCCTGCTGACCTAGAGAAGTCTCTTAATGTGATCCTTATCTCATGTCTAGATGTTTGTTGGAGGGTCTCGAAATACGCCGATTAATTCATTCATTTTTTTATTACTTCCATTAGAGCAATGCCTACCATTACTTTTCATCATCAACCATGTTTAGGCCGACTTAGGTTTAATGTGTTGGCTTGAACTGAACTATGGTCTGCAGAGGGAGCATTGATGGTTGCCAGGCAGAGTTTGCTTCCAGCTTAACCACGCCACTATGGTGGCTTGGCGATCCTGTAGATTCCTGGGTTTACTTCATTCAGGGAGGGTCGAATGCATGAGATGGGGAACCGACAGTTGGAAGGATGCAGAACAGACTAGCATTGCAGATAAGAAGATTTCTATCCTCAAATCATAAGAATCCTATCTGTAAAAGCGACCTTAGCCAATGCCCCATCTATTATTACTCGAGGATTTTGAAGTTTTTATCACTCAACTACTTACAATATTTCTGTTGCCATAGTTGTCAAACTCGAAATGATTGGCAGTCGTTTTTTTCCCCCTTACTGCATCGTGGTGTGTGATCTCCTGTCTCTATAGTGAGGGTGTTTTCTTTTGTGTTTCATTTGTATTGACGGCTATTCCATGGAGGGTGTCATTTTGCCAATTTTCAAACCTTCTAAAGGCTTTGCCAATAGTTTTAACTTATCAATTTCTTACTTTAATGTCTGGCCAATTAGTGCCACATTCAGTGTTACCTAGACACGTGGCACAGATGCCACACGTCTAGGTGTCAGATATTTGACATCTTTAATTTCTGAAGATTCCAATACCGCGGCACGGCCTTTGTCAATAGTTTTTATTCACAAGATTGATGGGGTAAAAGACTATTTCAGACACTTGATATTTTTATGCTGCAGGTGACGCCATATTGATCCTAAAAGTCTGCATGCTTCTGAGAGTGCCACTACACCAGAGGCCACCTTCATCATCAGCAACCCTGCTCTCTCTTTTCCTTGGTATTCTATACCGCGCGGCATCTGTTAGGAGAGCAGTGTGACCAAAAACTCCCGACTTTTTCAAAAAGTCGCATCTTAAGTCTGACTTTTTCAGTTAACAATTTAATCCTTTTTAAATTTACTTTTTGAAAAACCATGAAGAAAATTTAAACTTTTTGACCTTTTCTCGTTCTCTCAAATTTTAACAAATTTTTATTAATATATTATATATTAAAATATCTTTATTAATATATTATATATTAATTTATTTTTTTTCAGTTTTCCCTGATTTTTACCATTTTTTTTTCTTGATTTTGCGAATTTTTATTGTATTTTTTCAAATTTCTCCCAAGCCGATTTCTTCCTGAACCCCCACTTGGTCTCTATGGTGGATACTGGATAGATCTAGATCGTCGTCGACATGGACTGTCAAAGTCTCTTCGACTAAACAATACTGATTGTATGATCAATATACTTTTTATACGCCATATATAGTTCAACTGTTGATCTACACCCAGTGCTTGCAGGCTGGTGAAGATTGTTTTATTGGTGCATTTTGGGCTATGTCCAACTTACATGGTGACTCAAATGAGTGCAGTTTTGACTGATGCTCTTGTGCTGTTCAGTTTTATGTGATCAATCCACTGGAAAAGGGGTCCGTTGATCTAATTTTCAAAATTACTCATATGGCTCATTAAACAGTGACTAATTAATCAGACGGTTGGGATGATGGCACCATGGTCTGATTGTGTTGAATCTAACTTATATGCACCTATTTTGTTGGTATAAAACTATCATCTGATCTGAGCCTCAAATAAGATTATGAAGCATGTGCTATCCTTTAGGGCAATTGCGTGGTGCAATTATAAGAGAACGTGGGTTTGAGTCCAGCTTTCTAAGTAGCATACGGAAGGCGGAACCATTAGGTAATAGGTTTTTTTTATCCACACATCCTATCCTTTAATGGTTGACTGACACTCTTTTTCTTTCGGTGTTTTTTTATTATATATTATTAAAATATACCTATTCTAGCCATAGTGACAAATTTTGAAATTTCACTTTTTTCGGTGTTTTTTTATTATATTATTAAAACATACCTATTCTAGTCATAGTGACAAATTTTATGAAATTTCTCAAAATTCACCGAAGAGGGGGTCTAATGAAAATTTCGGTAAATTTGATAAATTTCTTTTTTTTATATTTAAATTTATTATTATTATTTTTTTAAATATGTTAATAATTTAGTATATATTTTAATAATTAAAAAAATATATTAAATGTATTTTTCTTATATCCTAAAATTTCATAAAATTCACCGAAAAAGGGGTCTAACGAAAATTTTGGTAAATTTGGTAAAAAAAATTTGTATTTTAATTTATTATTATTATTTTTTTACATATGTTAGTAATTTAATATATATTTTAGTAATTTAAAAAAATATATATTAAATATACTTTTTATATATTTTTAATCCCCAAAATTCTTTTTCAAATGTATCAAAATTAATATGAAATGAACCAAAAGGCCCCCACTGAAAAATTAATCAAAACGAAATTTGGCACTATGATTCTAGCCTAAAATTGGATATTTTAGTGAATGGTGTTAGTTGCATACCACTTTGTGTTACAGCCAAACAACGTATGGAGTCAAAAGGATCCATTGAAAAAATGTATCTTTGGATTGAAAAAATCAAATGATGATGCAAAACTATAGAAAAATATAGAAAAATTTACAGTAACATTAACTGTAAAATAGTTTTTAATGGGTAGAAAAAAAATAGGGATAATTAGAGAAACATGATTCAAAAATAAACTTTTTAGTAAAAAAGATCCGACCTTGAATGTTTTAGAAAAAACGTGCTTTCATGGATTTTGAAACTTCAGAAATCTGTGAAAGCACATCTAAAAAATTAAAAAGACCGTACTTTCACGGATTTTTGAAATTCTAAATCCGTGAAAGCATTGTTTTTCTAAAACGTTATAGGTTGGGTCTTTTTTGCTAAAAAGTTTATTTTGAGGCATTGTTTTCTAAAGTGCCCTAGGAAATATTTACAAAGTATTAAGTGTTCTATTGAAAAATATAAAAATATAACATTAAGAGTAAACCATGGGTCAAAATTTCATCCAATGTCGATATCGGACCCCACTAATACGCTACATTGATTTTATCATTCAAAGCGAGATTTTGATCCATGGAGTCAGCCAAACACATAATGAATTAAATTAAATATCTGTGAAAAGTTTTTTAATCCCGTAGTCATCAATCCCAACCCTGGATGAGAAAGGAGGGTTGGCGTCTGGTTGATAGTTTTTAATCCACTATTGCAAGTCCCAAGCTCAGATGAGAGAGGAGGGTTAAGCTAAAGCCCGTCACATATCTGAGCGTAGGGGTGCAAAAAACAAAAAAACCGAAATCCAAACCAACAAAAAATTGGGCCATCCGAACGAACCCAAAACCGATTGAAAACTAATACTGAACTGAACTGATTCGGTCAGGTTCGGGTTTGGTTTTGGTACAAAATCCGATCGGGTAGGGTGAGAAAATCAATAAAAAACTGAAAAATTAAAAATTAAAAAAACTGGAAAAAATATATGCGAAGAAAAACCGAAAACTGAACCGAACCGACCGAAACCAAAATCGGATCGGTTCAGTTTCGATTTTGGGGGTTGCAAAGTTCAATTAACCGAAACCAAATTTTTTCGATTAAGGTTCGGTTTTGCAGAAACTGACCTAAAAACTTGAATTTCAGTTTTGATTCGGTTATCTGAATGTGCAACCCTATCTCAGTGCCACATGGCACTTGGAAACCTAAAAAATAAGGGGACTGGTTCAATATCAGGTTGTTGAGCCCTTTATTCAAATTCATTATAGGAGATCAACTTTGTCACTTTCATCAACGAATAATAGAACTCACTTAGGTATCATGTGAATTTCACTTGGTCCCAAAAAAAATCATATTAGCTAAATATTAGGGCTCTAAAAGGGTCCCGGTCCGGGCCCCTTAGCCTAGCCTGATCCTAGTGTACAAATCTAAACCCTAGCCCCGCCCTTAGGCGGGCTTTGATATGCCCAGCCTAGTCCTAACCTAAGTGGTTCCGGGCTTGGGCTTGGGCTTGGGCTTGAGTCGGGGCCTCCAACTTTATAGGATATTATTATTATTTTTAATTTCTTATAACTTTTTTTTTCTTGTTAAACATAGAGGAAGGGAGAAGAAAATTAGAAGACCTCCTTTTATAAATATTTAAATTATCAAACCATCCTTAGAGGTTATAACTATTTCTCGGATAAATATAACAGTAATATTGAAGGTTATTTTGATAATTCGATTGTAAATTGATATAATATATATTAGGAAGCCATTACTTGCACTCGGTAATTTGGCCCTTGCATCGAGTTTAAAATAAAAACTTACAAGTTTAGCGACTTCTGCTATATGAAAACACCATCTAAATCGTTTGATTTGGCACCCGTCATTTAAAGATATTAAGTGCAAAAGATTAGTACGAATCTTTATCATGTGATTAAATAGAGTCAAAGGCTATTATTTGATTCAACGGTTGACTACAATAGATCATATGATAAATATCGTGTTATGCTCCAATCATATCCACTGACGATCTATTGAACATGAACTTTAAATCGGAC
Source organism: Chloranthus sessilifolius (assembly GCA_021018995.1). NCBI lineage: Eukaryota > Viridiplantae > Streptophyta > Magnoliopsida > Chloranthales > Chloranthaceae > Chloranthus > Chloranthus sessilifolius. The sequence goes on along the minus strand of CM037588.1, from coordinate 2,371,688 downwards.
GGCCCAGATTGCATTTTTACATGTTATATGTCCCTGAAATATAAAATCTTTGTTTTAAACTAGGTGCAATGGCCAAGTTTCCGAGTGCAAGTAATGGCTCCCTATATATTACACATACCTATATTAATATGTTTAATATATGTAAATAAAAGAGATGGAGGAGCTGGGCTTACTAGCTTTAACTTGAGGCCTCTTATTAACCACCCCCCTTATTTAACCTGAACTTGCCCCGAAAGGTGCACAAACCGAACCAATTTCGGTTCAGTTACAATTTTGCACAGAGAAAATTGAAAATTGATTAAGTAGGATGAGAAAATAAAAAAATTGGAAAAAAAATCGAAAAACTCCTAATAATGAAAAAAAAAGTTATTTGAAAAATAAAAACCCAAAATCAAACCGAAAAAACCATAATTATTGGGTTTCGATTATGTTTTGGTTTAGAAAAATGAAAATAAGAAAATGAGTTGAAACCAAACAAACTCATTTTGGTTATGTTCCGACTGAACCGAACCAAAAACCGAAAATTTTGAATTTGGGTTCGATTGGGTAAACCGAATTTGTATCCCTAGTCTACATTGAAATGCTAAGGTAGAATGATTTGATTCTTCTTATAGGTATCCTTACAATCTACATTTGTTCACATGATACTCTACCACTTGAACGGCTTGAATTGATCAAAGATGTGTGCTGGCATAAACGTGTACCTTTCAACAGTTTTTCTATTAAGGTATGCAAAAGGCCTCGTTAACCCTTGATGATATGGTTACTTCCATCTTCTTGATCTCATTACTGTCGGTGCATACTTAATTACCAATCAAGGTATCAAGTTTCGGCCAATACCTATTGGTATAAGGTATCGGGATCAACCGATACTGCACAATATCGGCAAATACATATCAGGTATAAGCCGATACCTAGGAAATTTGAAAATATTTTGAAATATATTTTTTTTATTAAAAAATAATCTAATAGTTATATATAATTCTTTTATGATACTTTTAAGATTATTAGTCTATAAAAAAAATTACATTTTTTTCAAAAGAAAATAAAAAATAAAAATTTATTGTATCGACGGATCAGACAATACGGATACGTATCGGTCCTCGGCAAACCGATACCCGATAGGGACACCGATTTGATACCTTGATGCCAATCCAACTTCTATTTTATTAGATGGTGTTAGATTAGCTTGTATCTATTTTATTTATGTATGTTTTATACAGTTCTCACAATAATAAATGTACCGACGTCACGTGCCATGAGGTAAGTAAACGCGTTAAAACCGCACAAAAAGACGCGCCACCGACACATTCATTCATTCAACCACCAACCTTTTCGGGCGTTCCACATTTCTTTTCAAAATAATAAATAATAACATTATTATCATGTGACCTTAATACCCTCATTTACTAGAACAGTGTAAGCTTCTTTAAGATTGCATGAGAGGGCATTTTCGTAAGTTTGATATAAAAATAATATTTTATGGAGGGCATCTTTGAAAGGATGCTGAATTGTTGATAAACCCAACCTCTTTTTTATTGGGTATACCCTTATTTTGCATTTTTAGTCAAACTTTATGACCAAAATGCCCTTAATAAAGAAAAGGGTGTTTCTAGTTGAAATTATCTAAAGGTAGTCTTCATGTTCCAAAGTAAGAAAAAAAGGTACATATAATCAAATATTTTTTTTTCCCCAACGAGAGTTTCGACATGATAAATCTTTCGATCATGGCCCTACAATTATTCAGTCAACTTCTCATTCGACGGGATCCGAAGCATGCCTGAAGAAGCGGTGGAGGTTCTGACTTCTTATCCCACCCCTTATTGGCCACTTGTAGGGACTATCTTACTGACTAGTAAATATGATATGTGAGTGGGCAGACTGTTATAAAAAAGGGCACTTCATAAAACAATGCCTCAAAAGTAAACTTTTTAGCCAAAAAAACCTCGATCTCAAATGTTTTAAAAAAATGGTGCTTTTACGAATTTTGAAACATAAGAAAATCATGAAAGCACCGTTTTTTTAAAAAGTTAAAAAAAAAACGGTGCTTTTACGATTTTCAGAAGTTCTGAAATTTGTGAAGCACCATTTTTCTAAAACGTTTCAGGTCAGGTCTCTTTTGCTAAAAAGTTTGTTTTTGAAACATGTTTCTCTAATTATCCCTATAAAAAAAGATATTGATTCCTTCTGTCACACATCTCATAAGTGATCCTGATCATGGGTATACCATAAGAAGGGTTCTCGGGTCAGTTTTGAGAATGCGTACCATATGAAATCAATATCTAAGCCGTGATCTCAAGATCCATTATCGCCTGATTGAAGGCAATCAACGGCTCTCATGTATTGGTTGTAGCTAAATAATATTTGGTTGCAAATAATCGTACCTAAAAAGAAGTCAGATGCATCGCCTACCTTGAATGGTGTTAGATGCATCAGATTTATTTCATTGTTTAAAGGGCAAGAATGGGGGTGATGAAAAGAAATTAATGTGAACCTTCTTCATAAATTAATGGTGTAGATTTGTCAATACAACTATACCATATGTTCTCCGTTGCAATAATTGATCCACGTTCACATTCCGTTTTGAAATTAAAATATCATAACCAGAACAGGAATCAAAATACCATTATACCATTATACCCACGAGAAGTAGACCGATGGGGCTCACAATTTCGGTGATCGCCTCAATAATGGCCCCTTGATCACTGAGCAACATCGGTATTATGATCACCACGCCCACCACGACTGCTAGTAGCACACCATGTGGTGCACTTTTGCTCCCTTCCCATCTCTCTCTCTCTCTCTTTCTCTTCCTGCTCTCTTATTAGAAGCTGCTCTTTTAAAAGAGAGGCCTCAAGCTAAGTAACCCATTTTATATAGTTTTATAAGGGTATATTTGTAATTTAGCGTTCATAAAAATGTAATGGGAGCGTCATGCTTCACGCGGTCTTAAACCCTTTTAAGCATTCGAAAGTCAAAAGATGACTTTGACAAATTTAGCTACCCCTAGGCATTTGTGAAAGCTAGCTTTTGATTAGTTTTGGGCGGTTAGGAAGTTGTTGGTAAGCTTGATTATCTTATGATATATAAAAAGTGGAAATAATTGGGCGTAAAGTCTGTACAATACCACAATCCAATGGTACACATGACTAAGTAGTGGATAAGATGCCACAATCCGATAATCCTAAGCATTTGATTAATGCAACATCGATGATCGCATTCTCATTATTTGCGGTGGAGATCAGCTTGATCAAACATCAGGGTTGGGGAAACTCAGATGGTTAATTGGATTGTTATTGAAAATTCTGTTGTTTCTTATTGGAAAGGGAACCAAGCTGTCTGGTTGGGCCCGAACCTCCGGCCCAATCTGTTAGTACCCACTTGCTGCATTAGGCCCCACAGGAAGGCGCGACCTCATATCCAGGTAAGGGTCAGTATTGGGTGCACGGATCAATCCTTCTCTGTAGAAAAAGTTTCATGCCTCTAGATCTCCTCAAATGTCTCCTGTTGTGACCGGTTTCAGCGATTGAGATTGACCCATGTGTGGCCCGTGTTCCAAATACAAATTCCTTAAGTAGGTTGCATTATTGGCCCATTTCTGTTTGAGCTGGCATTAGTACCATGGTGACAAATATCTCCCAAAATTGTCAAAACTTTGATGTAATTCACCGAAATAGGTGTGAAACAAAAGTTTCCATGAAATTTCGGTGATTTCTCAACAATAAATAAGATTTTTATTTATAATAAATATATTTTTTGGTACTCTACGACAAAATTTGAAACTTTTTCAAAATTTTCCAAACGAAATTATTAGAAATGAACCAAAATAATTCCTATAGAAATGTTATGGAAAACAAAATTTGTCACTATGATTAGTACTTGAGTGCCAAGTCTGCACACCGGTCAATCTTATCTTCTTTTGTTCATATGGTCAAGCCATGGGATCCCCATGATTATTATAGGCACACCAATCAGGGCAAATTTACTTTTGACCTTTCATGATTTAGCGAAATAAAAATTATCAATACAAAAGTTGAGTACATCTTAGCGGTATTATAAAATCTAACACTGTTCATCTCAAGAATTGAATAGATGTACGAGCTTTAGGTCTGCATCAAATTTAAATTAAAAAAAGGCACAGAAAGTTGGCGAATTTAGGGCCATCTGATCTCCTGAATGGACGTTGATAGATTCTACGGTGCCCCTCAGAGGAACTCTAGACAGCACAGGCCAATAAAGTGTATCGAAATCAACGTCTCTTTGACTCTTCTGGTGGCCATAATAGGAAACAACATTCGAGGTTAAACCCACGTGAGAGCAGTCCACAAGGTGTAAGGTCTCTATGCGAACGTCAACTTAAAATGACCAAATTGTCCTTATTTCCAAACACTTGATACGGTATGGTGCTGAACACCGTAAATGATCAGGCGTCCCTCCATCGCTAAATGATCAGGTGTCAACTTAAAATGACCAAATTGTCCTTATTTCACAACATAAGTTTCTTCTCATCATTCATTTCCACACCCACACTCGGTTTGCAAACTGCAAGTATGGCGAATCAAATTGTTTCCATGGCCAAAGACTACTTGAGCTCTTATGCAAAAGAAGAGGTGAGCTTGTTTGTGAATGTTAGTGGTGAAGCTCAAAAGCTTTTAAATACTTTCACTGCCATTGAAGCCGTCCTAGAAAATGCGGAGGAGAAGCAAGTCAAAGATCCATCAGTGAGAGATTGGCTGGGGAAGCTCAAAGATGCTGCCTACGACATGGACGATGTACTGGACGAGTGGAGGACGGAAAAGCTTCGCAGACAAATTGCAGAAAGCGGCGAAAGGGATCGTGCTATTGGTATCTGCAATTTGGTATGCACCCACATCTCCTCAATTCCAATTTACTGGAAATCCATTTTCTTTCGTCGTCAGATTGCACATCGGCTAAAAGATATAAGGATAAGGTTAAATCGGATTGCTGATGATAAGAAAAAATACGGTTTCAAGGAGGAAACCAAACTTGAACAGAAAAATGACGAAACTAGCGAATTTATAAATATATCGGAGACGTTTGGAAGAGATGAAGAAAAGGAGAGCATAATAAGGAAGTTGGTAAGCGAGAGTAGCAAAGAGAAGGAGAGTAATATTCCAGTGGTTTCTATAGTTGGCGTAGGGGGGCTTGGGAAAACAACCCTTGCTCGACTTGTCTACAATGATGTCAAGGTGAAGGACCATTTTAAGAGAAGATGGTGGGTTTCTGTACCTAAAGATTTTGATGCGAAAAATTATCAAAGAGTGTACTGGCAATGAGAATTCAGAGGAAGAATTAGGGCGTTTGCAAAAATGTTTGAAGGAATGTGTAGCTGGCGAGAAATTTTTACTGGTGTTGGATGATGTGTGGAACACCAAAGACGAGGAGTGGGACAAATTGAGGCTTCCCCTTGAAACAGGAGAACAGGGGAGTAAAATTTTGGCCACTACTCGTGAAAAGAATGTTGCTGATGTTATGAGCAGGTCCTCCCCCATATTTACTCTAAAAAATTTACCAGCAGATGATTGTTGGTCATTGTTTAGTCTTAGGGCTTTAGCCAATAAGACGGAAGAAGAATGTTCCAAGTTGGAAACAATTGGCCGGAAAATCGTCAAAAAGTGCAATGGACTGCCTCTTGCTGTGAAAACTATAGCGAGTGCCTTGCGCTCTAGAAGGACACCTGAGGAGTGGAAGCTTGTTTTGAAAAGTGAAATATGGGAGGTAGGAGATGCGGAAAATGGAATTTTGCCAGCCTTATTGTTGAGCTATTACAATATGCCACTGCGCTTGAAGCATTGTTTTGCTTATTGCGCTGTATTCCCGAAAAACTACCAGATAGAGAAGGATGAGTTGATCAAGTTGTGGATGGCTCAGGGTTTTATAAATTCAGAGAATGGGCTTTTGGAGGAAAAAGGTGAATGGTACTTCAATGATTTATTGGGGCGCTCTTTTTTGCAAATTGCAGGAACTACATATCGGGAGGAAGTAGTGTACCAGATGCATGATATAGTTTATGATCTTTCCCAATTTGTTTTGATAAATAGAACTCTGTACCTGCAGAATCCCATCAAGAGACGCCATTACGGAATGCGTCATAGTGATGATTTGAAAACCTTCCATCAACTTAATGGTGTGAGCGAATTGCGCACACTCTTGTTCTGGCCGATCATCGACGCTTCTACCATTTCTTTCAATCATTTGACACGCCTTAGAGCACTAAAGTTGACTAACATCAGTAAAAATCTGCCAGATTCTATACAAACATTAAAACTTCTCCGATATCTTGATCTCTCCCTTTCTGAAATTGAAGAATTGCCTGAATCAATTAGTAGTACTCTATGTAATTTGCAGACCCTAAATCTGAACTACTGCTCCTATCTTGAGAAACTACCAACTGAGTTGTGGAAAATGTTTAATCTCCGTCATCTTCATATTGAAAATACCCAGTCATTAACTTATCTACCGAAGGGAATCGGGAGATTAAGTTTCCTTCGAACTCTTTCAAAGTTTATTGTGGGGGGTGTTAGTAAAATGAAAATTGGGGAACTGAAAAATCTTCATCTTAGAGGGGAATTAAGCATAGAAAACTTGGAGAGAGTGGCAAGTGCTGAAGAGGCTAAGGAGGCAAACCTATATATGAAGGAACAACTTCGCAGTTTAATTTTGTCCCGTGACTATCTTCCAATCACGGAGGAGGCAGGGAGGATGAAGTGTGTGTTCGAATCTTTCCAACCGCATGCCAACTTAGAACATTTGAAAATAAAGAACTATAAGGGTTCCCAGTTTCCGAGTTGGATGGCGGATGATGATTTCACGTGCCACATATCCCTAAAATTGACCTTGATCGTCACTTTTGGGGATGTGCTCCATGTAGTCCAACATCTGACCGTCTGATACGTGGGCCATGATCTCAAGATCTATTATGTGGAAGATTGGGACGAAAAACGAGCTCGATCTTCTTATTCATGAAGGTAATCAACAATTTTAATTGCTAAAGACCTTGATTATGAAAATAGAAACTATGGTTGTAAATACCAGTACCCTTTGTTTTATTTGTGCCATCAAGGATTTTTTTATTTTTATTTTGAATTTTGTGATGCTTAATTGACTAGTCAAACTTGTCTACCATTTCTTTGGCTTATATGGAGTTTGCTATCCGACTACTTTCTCATTAATGCATATTGGTGTTTGATGTATCTTAGTATCTTAACATCATTAAATCAGAGATTTTTTACTAGTCTCAGCCAAAGATGAACGCCTCTGAGTGGATGTCAACCATTTGATTGATAAATTTTAATATCAGCGATTAAAAACTAAGAAATACAGCTGAATGGATGATTCAAATCTCCCTAAAACCTTATTTTTGGGACCATTGCCCTAAAATGTATGATCTAACACTTTGATGATAAGGATTGCCCACATCCTAAACTGTTAATGGTGTATGACAATTTGAATTTGAACGCCATTTTGCGCGTTTAAATTGGCACACAAAATGTCAATTAGTTTGTTATTATTTAGCTCCTCAAGGCGAGGGGTGATTGATTGCCATCCACTTGTGTAGGATGAAATCTGCTCATGTCATTTATATTTTATTTTGTATATATTTGAAGATGCCTTTCATATAAAATTTCTTCTACTGTTAATGTGAGAGCCCTTGCATGATCATGTAAAATTGATCATTAGCCTTCAACTATCACTATGCGATCTTAGCCATTCAATCATGGTTCTTCATTTGTGATCATTTTGTCATAATCATTCATTTGTGATGGCTAGATTTCAGATTCCTATCAAGAAACGCCATTAGAGAACAATGCATGATAGTGATGATTTGAAAATCATCGATCAACTTAATAGTGTGAGTGAATTGCGCACTCTTGTTCTGTAATGCATGATAGTGATGATCTTGAAATCGTAGCCCTTCTATAGGACAGCCAGATGTTGATTCCACATGCCACATATCTCTAAAATTGACTTTGATCATGGGCATACCATGAGGTGTGTTCTTAGGCCAATTTTGGGGATGTGCTCCATGTAGAATCAACATTTGACCGCCTGATATATAGGCCATGATCTCAAGATCTATTATGTCGAAGATTGGGACGAAAAAAGAGCTCGATCTTCTTATTCATGAAGGCAATCAACAATTTTAGCTGCCAAAGACCTTGATTATGACTAAAGAAACTATGGTTGTAAATACCAGTACCCTTTGTTTTATTTGTGCCATCAAGGAGTTTTTTTTTTTTTTTTTTTTTTTTCTTTGTGTGTAATGCTTAATTGACTAGTCAAACTTGTCTACCATTTCTTTGGATTATATGGTGTTTGCTATCGGACTACTTTCTCAAAAATGCATATTGGTGTTTGATTGATCTTACATCATTAAATCAGATCTCTACCATTGTCTCAGCCAAAGATGAATGTCTCTAAGTGGATGTCAATGATCCGATTGGTAAACTTTAATATCAGCCATTAAAAACTAAGAACAACAACTGATATTCAAGTACACAGCACGGATGATTCAAATCTCTCTAAAACACTGTTTTTGGGACCATTGCCCTTCAATGTATGATCTAGCACTTTGATGCCTTTCATATGAAATTTCTTCTACTGATAATGCGGTGGCCCTTGCATGGCCACTAGCACTCAATCATCACACAATCTTAGCCATTTAATCGTGATTCTTCATTTGTGATAATTTTATCATAATCATTCATTGGGCACTTAGCAAAAAGAGGATTCATGTTATAAAAGTTTTGCACTATTATGCTAATTCAAAAACTCTTGCGTAATTAGGACTCTACGGAAATTTTAGGTTCAAAATTTTGAGTATTTATGGATTTCAAACTAGTATTCACAAATTTTAAGGACGCTAGAATACGGTGCATCCAAATTATGCAAAACTTTTCCATTTCTGTGTAGTATTGCAAAACGCTTTCTTCCCAGTCTTGTTTCTGTAATTATGTCTCATTCTTTTGTGACAACTAGATTGCAGCTGCATGATCTTGATCACTCAATAATAGCTGCTTGATCTTATCCATTCAATATAGTTATTTGGTCGTGGTTGATAATTTACATCGGTTTAAACATAATCGTTTGATCATAATTGCTCAATCAAGACCAGTTGATCATAGTCACAGGATTATAATTTCTTTATAATGACCATTTGATCATCACAATTCGACTATATCTATTCAATCCTCATTGTATGGTTGTGATTGTTCAAATACACATTTTGATCCCAATATCTCAAACATGATTGTTTGACTACAATCACTTGATCATTGATGCTCAAGCATGATTGTGGAATTGTAACCGTTCATTACTGATTGATGCAGTTGCTCAATAGGAGGTTTAAATTATAGTAGAAAGGGGGATGTAGAACAACAAAAAAGACAAATTAAATACATTACATGAATAAGATCCCTAACCGACAAGAGAGATCAAATTCTACATGATTTACAAATCCTAATACACTGATTAAACATTTAAATAGGAGATTTACAAATTTGAATATTTCAAATCAAAGATATGAAATATCTACATTTGAAATTCCTGGAATTGGATTGTCTGCATGCTTCAAAATCATTCTACTATGATTTTTTTGTTTGTTTGGATGATATATCTTTTTTGAAATTTAAAGGCTATAGAAAAACGTAGGTGGTATGAAGATTTTTTCCCAAACACTAGTATAAGCATAGTCACCAAGTTGGGTACGGCAATAATTCACCAAGGTTAAAATTCGAAAAAATTTGGCAAAATTCGGGTAAGTTTGGAGAAATATTTGGAGGAAAAATGTAAAAAATAGGATTTAAAGATGTGGGAAATTTAAAATTTATTAAAAGTACCAATTTATTGAAAAATTTAGGTTTTATTTCGGGAATTATTCACGAATTATTTTTAGAAATATATGAATTTTTGAAAAATTCGTGAATAATTTGAAATTAATTTGCAAAACCTTTAATTCGTGAATTATTCACGATTTTTTCAGAAACTTGATGAATTTTTTTACTATGCTTATAAGGGCATTTTAGAAAGAAAACGAAAAGAGTGGTATGAAGAATTTTTCTAAATTTATTAGTATTTTCGGAGAAGATGTTGATAAAAAAAGGGGCTGATTTAGTCATTTAAAAAAAATAAAAATAAATAAATAAATATATATATATATATATATATATATATATATATATACTAGTAAAAAAGCACGTGCAAATGCACGTGGACATTAGGATCTTTAAATGATCGAACTTGATTTTTAGATACCTATCGGGTGATTTGAACATTAAAAAAATTTAGTATTTCAAGTGTTCGTTACTATATTTTATGATTTATTAAAGACGAAAAAAAAAACACTTATTACTATGGTTCATATGTCTTCATTATGTATAATTTAAAATTATAAAAAATATATAACTTATATTGTCAACTAAGTATAACTTATAAAAAATATAAATAAAAATTAACAAATAAGTATAATCTTGAAATTTTAATTAAGTTGAAGATGAGTATTTATTCCTTCTCGACTTTAACTTTCTTGAGGATTTTATTGTCTTCATCATCCGTAGTCTCATATTTAATGTGTTGACATATGTACGACCTTATAAAATGATTTTGGTAAATAGTATCTTGCACTTTGACTTGAAAGAAATATTCATTTTCGAGATATTTGTTCATGTGAATTTGAAATTATTTATCTTCATCTTACATATAATAAAACATAATTAGTCATAAATTTTTTTATAAGAAAATATAATATAAAAAAAAAAATATTACCTTCAATTTTAAAAACATAAAATCTTTCGGGGAAGAACTAATAAGAATCTTTGCTTCATTTTGAAATAATTAGAATCATATTTTCCCACTCTCATCACCAATTTGTATGCAAAGTGCATAACTATAATGTATATATATTGAGTCTATTTTTATTAAAGTTATTACCGTAATGTGTATTTTACATTCTGATTTTTACACTTTTTACATTTAATTTATTTTTCTTTTAAAATAACTCTTGTTTTGCATATGTTACATGCGGGGTATCAAAGAACCTTATCTTAATACATGCTTCTAATTGAAACTTTGCAATAATAATATAAAATCTAAGGATATAAAAATAAATATGATTTAAAAATAAAATAACCTTAAACACATTTACCAAAGGCAGAAATTGACAACAGAACTAATTGAATAAAAATACAAAATCTAATCTAGAATCAAACAATTGCATCAAAATCTATGTATGAATAGAACTTACAGGCACACTCGGCATTCAGGGATATCGTGATCATTGCCTTCGCCATTGGAAAAGAGAGAGGGAGACAGATATATTTATTAGCTTTAGGAGAGAGAGTCATGTACACGGGGAGAGAGAATCATACTTTGTATGAGATATGAGTTAGGAGTTACTTTAAAGTCCTAGTTTAATTAGAAGATTTTGCAATTAGAATAGGGGGAAGGAGACTTGCCGTTATATATGAGATATGAGTTAGGGGCATTTAAGGTGTTAAAAATTGACAGAAATTATTTTTACTTCTATATAGTAGTTAGGATATATATATATATATATATATATATATATATATATATATATATATATATATATATATATATATATTGTAATCTACAAAATTTTCCTTAAATTTTTTCAAATTTTTTTTGAAATGAACAGAAACCAATCACCCTTACCAAAATATTGATGAAAATGAAAACTAGAGATGATAGAGCTTTCATTTCTTTCAGAGATTTAGAGGGTCGCCACTTTCTGTGCCTCTTGGGTAAAAGTTGAAATTTTAAATATTCTGAAAATCGAGATAGAATTGAGAATTTGCAATTTGGGTCAAAGTAAATTGAATCTCAAATGGATTATTAAATCTTGCATTTGTTGTTTTGTTTCTTTGTAATTTCACTGTTCTATTAATTGCAAAACAAGAAAACAGTATAATAGAATAGAGACCTAATCATTACTTCATTTTTGTTATTTTAACTATAAAAGTGGGCGCGATGATCCGCTATTGTTGTATATATTTCCCCAAACTGTAAGGAGTTTTTTTTTGAAGCTAAGATTATTCCTTCTCAACTCGGGTTTCGCAAAATGTTGGGACCTTCTGTTATTTGTTGAAGTCACTTAGGCCATGTGATGCCAATAACACTTTATTCAGTATCATGCGAATTTCTAAGTCCTAGCCTGAATTAGGATCAGGCCCCAAAAACCTAGCACTGGCCAAATCTAAGTCCTAGCCTGAACCTTACTTAGGTGGGCTTTGATAAGCCTTGCCTAGCTCTAATTTAAGTGGTTCAAGGCTTGGATTGGGCCTCCAGCTTTATCGGTTATTATTAGTTTTCTAAAGTTTTTATAATTTTTATTTCAATTAAAGATCGACAAAAATATTTTGAGTAAGAGAAAAGAAAATTCAAAGATTTTTGTTTATAAATATTTAAATTATTAAAATATCCTTATAACTATTTGTTCGATAATATATCTATATATATATAAGGCCCAGTGATATGGGTTGGAATGCATGGTGGATCCATGCATTTGAATCATATGGTGTCCACGTGGCACTCATACAAGGGATCAGGTACAACAACTTGTCCAAGGAAAATCATGGGCCATTAGACATAATTTGATGTATATATACTGTCCAAAATGTGGTCAAAGGAGAAAAATTCAATGCACAAAAATGTGTGGGGCAGTACATAAACTTTGACCACCCAAAAATAATAATTTTTAAAGCTTTTTTTAATATATCGCATGCCATGTGACGCATGACCCCAAGTTGGGTGTTGTATTGAGATCATGTGCCATGGAGTATGTGATCTAAGATTTGAGTGCATGAGTTTATCCATGCACTCCAACTCATATACCATTTTTCCTATATATAATTAAAAGAGATGCACGGATCGGACTTACGAGCTTTCACTTGTTAAGATGTTACTCAATCCTATGCACAGTGGGCTTTTGATTTTGAGTCCTTAGTCAGGCTCTCTTACCTCATTTTTGAGCCATGGCAATAAGAGTTTTAGGGCCAGGCAAGCGGGTTGATAGTCCGGCACAACCCTATTGACCTCCTTATGAAATACCATCCAATTATAAAACTTTATTAAGGATCCTATGAAAAATTAGGATGATGGTTTATGCTACGGATGCAAGATTTGACCCAAAAATCGCACAAACTAAAGCAATTCGAAACCAACCAATTCTGTTCATTTTAGTCCCAGATTTTGATTTTTAAATTTGAACCATTCCATCCGTGCACCTATAATATTAACCATTGTTCTTATTTCTTTTAAACACTAATACCAAAGTTCACTAATTGGATGCTTCACATTTGAATATCATATTGATAAGGGTACTGGAATAAAACGGCAAGTGAAAAAAAAAAAATTTTTAAAAGAGAGAAAAAAAAGTATGTAAAAGAGGGAAAATTGAGAATGGAGGAATAGCAATGGAAAAATTCCGGGAAAAAAAAATGACAAAAAGCGGAACAAAGGAACAAAGGGAATAAAAAGGTAAAAAAAATTATATATATATTTAATTAAATCTTTCTTTTTTTTTCTTCCGTTAATAGTGCATTTTATAAGAAAACACTTATGCAAAGCATTTTATATGAAAAAAATGTGTTTTAGACAACTTTTTAATTTTTTTTTTAAAATGCCTTTGTTGTTTTTCGTATAAAAGTCATATTAGAGAGGAGTGATTCTGTGCTTGAGAAATGTTTCAATGATGGACACCTACTTAGACCACTTAGATTGAACACATCTGCATGTGTGCCATATGCCTAACTGGAAAGCGTACTTTAACGGTGTAAGAACAATAGCATGCTTTAATGGCATAAGATCATTTGAACGCCATTTTTTTATAGATAAAATCAATGATTCAAAGATTAAGGACATAATTGACATTTTATAAAGTTTAAGGCATTTTAGGGTAGTATAGTAGAAAAGGAGAAGACAGTTGTTGACTTCACCCTAATTACTTAATGGGTGTGAGATCAGTTCCCATGGTCCCATGACCATTTTTGTCCAATTGCATGTGCTTGTTGCACATGCACTACCATTGTAATAGGTCAACGAAACTAAAACTGTAAGTATCTTAGAGTAAGGATCACCTGACTCGATTCATGTGTGACTCGAGTAGGTGACCATCAGATCAGAGTCAAACATTGATCATAACATGATCTGATGGTCACCTGTTCAACCATTACATGACTCTAATTAAGTGATCATTACCCATTATTTTATTTTAAAAAGGTGCCATTGATTACTGCTAGAGGGTGGAGGAATGAAGTGCAAGTGGGATTTTTTTAATTTGTTATTAGCTGGTGATTTGTTCTAGAGGTTATATGTCTATCACCATCGACAGCTAAGGGTGGCAAGCGGCCAGGATTGGTCCGAGCTAGGGTAAATCTAATTAAGTCCGGTCCCATTGATTTGAACTTGGCCAAAAGCTCATCCCGATCCTATGGTGGAATTATGATCGCAAGCCCAAGCCCAAACTAATCCTAGGGCACATATATGATCCCAAGCAAGGTGTCAACTCGGGTACCAATATCAGGTATCGATTCAGGGAGGACCGATACGAAACAGCTGATACATATTAGCCGGAATTGGTGAATTTTTTTTTAAAAATAAATAAAATTAGGAGGCATTGGCCAATACCCGATACGTATCGGCCGATACGGATACAAAAAAACTGAGTTGATAACCAATACATATCGGTTTGCCGAAAAACCGATACGTATCGCCGATTATGTATCGGTTGATTTTTAATACCTTGATCTCTAGCCCGATCGAAGCCCACAATAAGCTTTTACAATTCAAGCTCGGTCCAACCCGACCTATTTATTCTTAATTAGTAATTTGCAAAAATTAGATCTATATTCATAAAAATAGAAAAATGACATATTGTAAATACCTAGTAATAAGATGATATCTATTTCCAAAAAAGTCTAAAGTTTAAAAATAAAAATCTATCATTCTTTAAGGGGTTTTTCTAAGGAAAAATTATTTCAAGTGAATATATTTATCATATAGGAGAGCCCTACATGATTAGGGACTTAAGCCCAAGCCCGACCAGTTTAAATTTTGGGCTTAAAGTGCTAGCTCAAGCCTGTCAGCGCTATCCTAAGCCTGTCTCGCTAGCTTTATGTCAAGCCCGAGTCCTCCTTAAATTGCTGGACCGGGCTACTCACCTCATTGCCACCCTTATCTACAACCATTGAAAATAATTGACTGTTAGACTACAAGTAACTTTATAAATTAAACTTGGGTTCAATTATACTCCACGAGTTAACTATTTTCACTTATTGCTTATACTAATTGTGGATGGTAATATTTCTTGTCTATAACTGCTATATGTGGCAATGTTTTGCTACCTTTTCCTTTTGGATAATGGCTCTGGATTCATATTTAAACACCAAAATCATCAATTTAGACATTTTATATTACACCATTGAAGTGGGGTCTATTATTATGCCCTTGGCACACCATTTGTGATTAATTTAAATTGTTCATGTGATAATCCATCATTCGAATATGTCTCAGTCAAAAAAACATGCCTTTAAGTTGGTGCGAGCCTTCTAATCGTTGAATTTTGATATAACCCATTAAAATCTAAGAAAAAGGGTTGGTATTCGAGAGCATAAGCCGGATAACTCAAATCTCATTAAAATATTACTTTTTGGCCTATTTTCCTTCAATGCTTGAACAATCAGTTTGACGGTATGGATAGTCCACATTTTAAACTATTAATAGTGTGAGATAATTTAAACACCAACATATGTTTGAATGACAGTGAGAGAGTAAGGTCCTTTTTCTTCCGGAGGAATAATAGGGTTATGAGTTATGACCATAGTCATCAAATTCGCCCATTTTTTGAAAAATTCGCAAATAATTGGCGAATTAATCTCAAATAATTCGCTAATATTCATGAATAATTCTCGAATTTTGTCAAAAAATCATATTCTTAATTTGTAAATATTTGTTTACTTTTTAACCTTATTTTTTTAGTCTCCAACCGAATATTTCTCGAGCTTGCCGGATTTTTCTGAATTTTAACCTCACCAAATTTTAACCTTGCCCAACTCCAACTTGGTGACTATCATTATGACCTACATTAAAATACCAAAAGAGTGTTTAAATGATCTGTACACATTTAACGTATACTATATGTGACAGAAATTTGTGATCAATTTAAGCAATCTAAGTGTAGGTCATCTTTGGAACATGTATCAGTCAAACATGCATGCCTATAAGAAGATGCAAATTAGCCTATAAGGAAAAGTAAAGGAAGGTAGCTGAATAGACGGGAGAGCCGGACCTCTTGGGCCCTTGTAGCACCGCCGTCGGATCTTCACGTTAATGCTAACTCTGGTGAGCTTCCGAAAGCAGTTGGAATCCTAAATTTGCTAAGGCTTGGGTGTAGGGAAGTTGAGAATGAAGGTGTGAGGGTGATTGGCCAAGGTTTTAAAGCTTGGGAGTGATGGGGTTGATGGTATGCAAGAGATGAGCTAGGGATTTAACCTGGGAAATTTAGAGCTTAGGGATGGGGAGGGATTAGGGAAGTACTTAAGTTCTAATTGATTTAGCAATTAGGTAATGCTATATCTAAGGTTTTTGAGTGTTTTGGGAGCTTAGATATGTGAGAATTGAGAAGTTCAGAGCCCATTTTAGAGGCTCAATTATGAAGTAAAGCCAAAATTGGCTATGCACGCATAGCCAATTTTTGATAGAAAAACTAAAGACTGCTTAAGGGGCCCGGGTTAGGTCCAATATGGGTTTGGTGGATTCAGCTTGGGTTCTATGGGTCTAGTTGGGGTTTCTAAGGGTCCGGGAAGGTTCCTAAGAGTTCGGGTCGGCTTCTAAATGCTCGGGTTAGTTTTAAAGGCCCAGGAAATATTTTCGGAAGCTCAGGAGTACGCCGTTCTCGAAGTATGGGTTAATCGAGCTTTGGGGCAATTTTAGGTGTCTAAATTTATTTAAGTGGATTCATGAACTTTGTCATTACCTAGTCATACACCCACAACTTTGACAAATTTTAGAAGGGCGAGAGAGCATAACGTTCATCTCGAATTCTGCAAGGTATTGAAGTTGGACGCATTTTCGAATGCGTTCCATTTCAACCCCTTGCGATGAACTAGAAAAGGAAGTCATAAGAAGCAAATACCAACAGGGGGTTGGCCGAGTGGTCTGGACCACGCATAAGAAGCGAAGGTATTGAGTTCGAATACCACCCCTTGTTGGCCATTCGTAGGGCTTTATCCCTACTAACCGGTATGTGTGATGTGTGGGTGTTGCACTTACGTAGGACTTAGTCAAGTGCTTTAAGAGGCTGGATACCCGTAATGGAAAAAAATACGAAAAAAAATAATCAAGGTAGTTATGAGTACAAATATTTTGGTGAAGTAGAAGTTAGAATTCAACATCTATGAATAAAACCATGAACAAGATGAATAGAGAAAATATCGTTCTACTACACATATCAGGCTTCAGGCGAGACTCTATCAGGTGATACATCTCTTGTTGTGTCGGACCAAAAGTTTTCGGAGATTGTAAGCAATGAGAACATTAGCCAAATTTAGTGTTGAGGCGTTTCATGTGTCTCCCTAACTATAATCACACATTGCAAATGAGCACATAAGTTATCGACACATAGCATGGCACGAGCCACAATATTAATTGTCCTTACTAAGGTCGACACACTGGCCGTTGCAGCATGCGAGTCCATTGGCACAAGTGCGCCCACACGCCCCACACGATACCGTTGCCCATAACACGTGCTACCACCCCACAGGTTCTTCGCACGATCCATGCACACACTCGGGTCACTAGCGCACGACAAGTTCCTATGCCTGCCTCCAAGAGTTGCTTTGAGGAAATACGAGTGTGTCGGGGCTTATGAACCCAGCTGGTCCATGTGACGGATTGCGGTGTCAGTATGGACGATTATGATCATCACACAGATAAAGATGGACCAACAGTGGCTAGCATATGGATTATTGGGTGGAAGAGTCAACATTTGACGAATTAGAAGGCATGGAGGGCATGACCATCTTTGTTTGAGCATAGGGAAAATGGAGGATGCACCTTTACATTAGTTTTATTTTTTTTATTTATTTATTTTCGTGGGTCCGAGCAACCCAGTGAAATCTGTGTTGACCCTTTAAATCTGAACCATTATGCTACCATTCAACCCGATTTTTGATCTGCTTTATATATAAGTTAATGCATAAATGCAAGATAGCTTGTTTTATTTACCAAAGATCTATTGATCATAAATTTTAAATCAGACGGCTATATTACATTTTTAGGGATAATTAGAGAAACATGTCTCAAAAACAAACTTTTTAGTAAAAAAGACTCGACTTCAAACGTTTTAGAAAAGCAGTTCTTTCACGGATTTTAGAACTTCAGAAAATCATGAAAGTATTGTTTTTTTTTTTAACTTTTTAGAAAAACAATGCTTTCACGATTTTCTAAAGTTCTAAAATCTGTGAAAGCACGGTTTTTCTAAAATGTTTGAAGTCGGGTCTTTTTTACTAAAAAGTTTGATTTTGAGGCATTGTTTTCTAAAGTGCCCGCATTTTTACATACCACATGTCCCTAAAATATCAAGTCTTTCTTTAAATTCGATGCAATCACTAAAAAACCGTGTGCAAGTAATAACTCCCTATATTAACTCTTCTTAAAATCCCATTCTAACTTTAGTGTTACAATTTTACTAGTATTTATTTCAACGATACATTGTAGCTAGATCGAGAGGGGCAATGATTCGTAAACAAAACAAATATATTCGGACAATGTGCTCCGCATTTATTATTGATCATATAGTTGACTTCAAAATCTGGATCAAAGAAGGTGGGGATAGCTAGAACTTATTCACCACCTTAGTTTCTTCTCATCCTTCATTTCCACACCAACCCTTTCTTTGCAAGTATGACGAATCAAATTGTTTCCATGGCCAAAGACTACTTGATCTCCTACGCAAAAGAAGAGGTGAGCTTGTTGGTGAACGTTAGTGGTGAAGCTCAAAAGCTTTTAACTACTTTTACTGCCATTGAAGCCGTCCTAGAAAACGCGGAGGAGAAGCAAGTCAAAGATCCATCGGTGAGAGATTGGCTGGGGAAGCTCAAAGATGCTGCCTACGACTTGGACGATGTACTGGACGAGTGGAGGACGGAAAAGCTTCGCAGACAAATTGCAGAAAGCGGCGAAAGGGATCGCGTTATTGGTATCTGCAATTTGGTATGCACCCACATCTCCTCAATTCCTATTTATTGGAAATCCATTTTCTTTCGTCGTCAGATTGCACATCGGCTAAAAGATATAAGGATAAGGTTAAATCAGATTGATGATGATAAGAAAAAATATGGTTTCAGTGTGGAAACCAAAATTGAACAGGAAAATGAGGAAACTAGCGAATTAATAAATATATCGGAGACGTTTGGGAGAGATGAAGAAAAGGAGAGCATAATAAGGAAGTTGGTAAGCGAGAGTAGCAAAGAGAAGGAGAGTAATATTCCAGTGGTTTCTATAGTTGGCGTAGGGGGGCTTGGGAAAACAACCCTTGCTCGACTTGTCTACAATGATGTCAAGGTGAAGGACCATTTTAAGAGAAGATGGTGGGTTTCTGTACCTAAAGATTTTGATGCAAAAAAGGTTATGCGAGGAATTATTAAACAGTGTACTGGCAATGAGAATTCCGACGAACGATTACTGGATTTGCAAAAATGTTTGAAGGAATGTGTAGCTGGTGAGCAATTTTTACTGGTGTTGGATGATGTGTGGAACGCCAAAGACGAGGAGTGGGACAAATTGAGGCTTCCCCTTGAAAGAGGTGAACAGGGGAGTAAAATTTTGGCCACTACTCGTGAAAAGAATGTTGCAGATGTTATGAGCAGGTCCTCCCCCATATTTACTCTAAAAAATTTACCAGCAAATGATTGTTGGTCATTGTTTAGTCTTAGGGCTTTAGCCAATAAGACGGAAGAAGAATGTTCCAAATTGGAAACAATTGGACGGGAAATCGTACAAAAGTGCAATGGGCTGCCTCTTGCTGTGAAAACTATAGCGAGTGCCTTGCGCTCTAGAAGGACACGTGAGGAGTGGACGCTCGTTTTGAAAAGTGAAATATGGGAGGTAGGAGATGTGGAAAACGGAATTTTGCCAGCCTTATTGTTGAGCTATTACAATATGCCACTGCACTTGAAGCAATGCTTTGCTTATTGCGGTGTATTCCCGAAAAACTTCCGAATAGAGAAGGATGAGTTGATCGAGTTGTGGATGGCTCAGGGTTTCATAAATTCAGAGAATGGGCTTTTGGAGGAAAAAGGTGAATGGTATTGCAGTGATTTGCTGGGGCGCTCTCTTTTACAAAATGTAGAAAATTCAAATTGGGGTAGAGAATTGTACCAGATGCATGATATAGTTCACGATCTTGCCCAATTTGTTTTGGAGAATAGAACTCTGTACCTGCAGAATCCCATCAAGAGACGCCATTTAGGAATGCGTCATAGTGATGATTTGAAAATCCTCGATCAACTTAATAGTTTGAGCGAATCGCGCACACTCTTGTTCCAGCATATCAACGACGCTTCTACCATTCCTTTCAATCATTTGATACGCCTTAGAGCACTAAAGTTGACTAGCATCAGTAAAAATCTGCCAGATTCTATACAAACATTAGAACTTCTCCGATATCTTGATCTCTCCGATTCTACTATTGAAGAATTGCCTGAATCAATTAGTAGTACTCTATGTAATTTGCAGACCCTAAATCTGAACTCCTGCTCCTATCTTGAGAAACTACCAACTGAGTTGTGGAAAATGTTTAATCTCCGTCATCTTCATATTGAAAATACCCAGTCATTAACTTATCTACCGAAGGGAATCGGGAGATTAAGTTTCCTTCGAACTCTTTCAAAGTTTATTGTGGGGGGTGTTAGTGAATTGAAAATTGGGGAACTGAAAAATCTTAATCTTCTTAGAGGGGAATTAAGCATAGAAAACTTGGAGAGAGTGGCAAGTGCTGAAGAGGCTAAGGAGGCAAACCTATATATGAAGGAACAACTTCGCAGTTTAATTTTGTCCTGTGACTATCTTTCAAGCACGGAGGAGGCAGGGAGGATGAAGTGTGTGTTCGAATCTTTCCAACCGCATGCCAACTTAGAACATTTGAATATAATGAACTATGAGGGTTCCGAGTTTCCGAGTTGGATGGTGGAGTCATTGCTGCCCAATCTTGTTGAGATAACATTAGAAATGTGCGACAGGTGTATACATCTGCCTGCATTTGGTAAGTTTCCGGTTCTTAAACACCTCAGGATACGTGATATGTATGCCGTGAAACACTTAGGTCGTGAATTTTATGGCGAAGATGGAGTTTTCCCCAAGTTGGAGGTTTTCGAGTTGGACTCTATGTCTAACTTGGTGGAGTGGGATTTGAGAGTAGAAGATGGAGAGATGCCACGTCTCAGTAAATTAAAGGTTACCAATGCCCCCGAGTTGAAGGCGTTGCCCAACAGTTTCCCTCATACACTACGGAAATTAACCATTTCAGCTAACTATGGTGCTACATATCCGACAATTTGGTCTCTGCCATGCTTGGAGAAGTTGATTTTGAATACTGATAGAGTGAAGTTAAGAAGAATACCATGTCTCTCAAACTCCAAACTCAAGAGTTTGGAGATTCAGTTGTCCCCTAATCTGAAAGAATTGCCTGAGGGCTTGAGGGAATTCAAATCGTTAGAGGTACTACGCCTAATTGACTGTCCTTGTTTGACGTCTCTGCCGGAGGAGTTGCAAGACCTGAAGTCCCTTCAACAATTGGCGATATACGAATGTCGGCTTTTAAACGGGTTGTGTGACGCGTGGCACAACATAGCCCATATCCCCAGAATAATAATTGATGGTTTCATAATTCAGTGCCTCGAAGGCCAGCAAATGTAAGAGACCAATATGACCCTCACTGTCTCTCTCTTCATTGATTTTATTTAGTTTTGGCTTTCTGAATTCTGACCTCAACTTTGTGTCAGGGACCTGCGGTTATGAGGAGGCCGGGGAGGAGCGGGACATATGGTGGGCGTGTGGAGCAGCAGTACTACTGGTGAGTAGTAGAAAGATAATGGAGGAGTCTTTTTGGATATGGTAGTTGCTTGTTTTGATATTTATTTTAGCTATTTTTGGGGTAGGGCCGTATCTGTAACTGACAACCTAAAGATTCTACCTTCTTAATGAGGGACTTTTCCCGCTAAAACCATTCAGTGCCTTGAATCAGATGATGGAGATCGTTTCTCATCTCAGTCTTCCACAAAATAGATCTTGAAATCATAGCCCACCTATAAGACACTCAGATGTTGATTCCACACACTATAACCTTGATCATGAGCATACCATGAGAAGGGTTCTTAGGTCAATCATGACCAGTTGATAAATTGATCTTATCCATTCAATATAGCTATTTGGTCGTGGTTGATAAATTGCATCGGTTTAAACATAATAGTTTGATCATAATCGTTCAATCATGTCCAGTTGATCATCGTCACAAGATTATAATTTCTTTATAATGACCATTTGATCATCACAATTCGACTATATCTATTCAATCCTCATTGTATGGTTGTCATTGTTCAAATACACATTTGGATCACTATATCTCAATCATGATTGTTTGACTACAACCATTTAATCATTGATGCTCAAGCATGATTGTGGGATTGTAACCGCTCATTACTGATTGATACAGTTGTTCAATTGGAGGTTTAAAATATGAATGTTTGATCATATGATCATTTGATTATAATCTGTTAATCCTAATGGTTTGATCATGATAGTTTTTTAATCGATTAAAGGTAAATTATATTAGAAAAAGGGGAATGTAGAACACCAAAATGACAAATTACATACATGAACGTGATAACTAACAAACTAAAGAGATCAAATTCTAGGTGATTTACAAATTTGAATACTCTGATTAAACATTCAAACAGGAGATTTACAAATTTGAACATTTCAAATCCAGGATTTGAAATGCCTACATTTGAAATTTCTGGATTTGGGATCCCCAAATCCAAATACTTATTCCCCAAACACATGCTTATATTATTCGTTGTGGAATTTGATTGTTTGCATGCTTAAAAATCTGTCTACTGTGGATATTTTAGTTGTTTGGATGATATATCTTTGCTATAGAAAATCCTAGGTGGTATGAAGATTGTTTCCCAAACACCCTTATAAGCATAGTCACCATGTCGTGGAACGACAATAATTCAACAAGTTTAAAATTCAGAAAAATCCAACAAAATTCGGCAAATTTGGAGAAATATGAGGATGAAAACTATAGATAAATAGGATTTAAAAATATGAGAAAATTAAAATTTATTTAAAGTAAAAATTTACTGAAAAATTCGGGTTTTATTCGAGAATTATTCGTGATTTTTTTTTAGAAATATACGAATTTTGAAAAAATCGCGAATAATTCAGAATTAATTTGCATTACCTTTAATTCGTGAATTATTCACGATTTTTTCAGAAATTCGGTGTATTTTGTGACTATGCTTATAAGGGAATTTTAGCAAAAAAAAAAAAAGAGGTATGAATAATTTTTCTAAATCTATTAGTATTTTTGGAGAAGATTTTGAAAAAAAATGGGTTGAACGCATCATCTTCTAAGGATTTTGGAAATTGGAGGTTAGTGTAGACTTAATCGTTCTTTATTGGGTAATCATGCAACAACTCATTGGAATTTGCTTGCTTATAAACTAGTTAATTTATGGAGTTGGTAGGTAGACACATAGTTACAAATTTCGACGAAATTCTTTGAAATTTCTCTAAGGGTCTGTTTGGCAATTTTTTGAAAAACATAGGAAAAGATTTTATAAATCCAATGGATTCCAACTCTTTGGGAATTCATAGGAATTCATTGTTTTTTGGTGTTTGGATTGTGCAATTGGCATATAGAAAATAGAAAATGACCATTATCGATAGTATATCTCATACACTTAATAAATTTAATTTCTATTATGAAGAAAATTTCATGAGAGAAAAACTTAGGAAAGAGAAAAAGTGCGTTTAAGAAAGAGAGAAATTTGAGGAGAGTGAAAAAAATTAAAAGAGAAATTAAAAGAAATATATAGAAAGAGAAAATTTAGGAGAGAGAGACTCGGAGAAAGAGACATCTAAAAAGAAGAATGATAATAGAGAGCTAAGAAAGAGAGAGAGAGAGAGAGAGAGAGAGAGAGAGAGATTTAATTTTTATTTATTTATTATTATTTTTAATTTTTTCTAAAATTTTTATATTTAATTTAATTTTTATTATTTTTTTACTTTATTTTTAAAGTAAATAAATGAAAATTAAATAAAAAATAAAAAAATAAAAAATAAAATCACTTTTTCTCTCTCTCTCTCTTTCTTTTGATAAAATAAATAAATAAATAAAATTAAAATAAATAATAAAAATAAAAAAATAAAAAAATTCTTTTATTTATATTATTTTATTTTATTATTTGATTTATTATTATTATTTATATATTATTATTTATTTATTTTATTTTATTATTTAACTATTTTATATTTAAAAAAAAATATATTTTTATTTTTACAATTTTATTTTTATTTATTATTTATTTTATTAAATTATTTTATTTTATTTTTTAAAATTTTAAAATTTTGTATTTTTATTTTAATTTATTTTATTAAAAAAAAAAAATTTAATTTTTTAATTTTTAATTTTTTAATTTTAATTTTTATTAATTTTTTAATTTTTATTTATTTTATAAAATTTTTTAATTTTTTATTTTTGTATTTTGATTTTGTTTTTTAAAATTTTAAATTTTTTTAAAATTTTAAATTTTTTTAAAATTTTGTATTATTATTATTTATTTATTTTATTAA
The DNA here is from genome assembly GCA_021018995.1 of Chloranthus sessilifolius. Lineage (NCBI taxonomy): Eukaryota > Viridiplantae > Streptophyta > Magnoliopsida > Chloranthales > Chloranthaceae > Chloranthus > Chloranthus sessilifolius. The sequence continues at coordinate 2,346,791 of CM037588.1, read as the reverse complement.
AAAAAATATTTTTTATTTTTTATTTTTTTATTATTTTTTAATTTTTAATTTTTTTAATTTTAATTTTAATTTTTAATTTTTAATTTTTGTATTTTAATTTTATTTATTTTTAAATCTTATTTTTTTATTTTTTATTTTTTTATTTTTAATATTTTTTAATATTTTTAAATTTATATTTAATATTTTTTATTTTTATATTTTTATATTTATTTATTTTATAAAAAAAATATTTTATTTTTTTATTATTTTTTATTATTTAATTACTTAAAATTTATTTTATTTTAATTTTTTAATATTTATTTATTTATTTTTTTATTTTATTTTAAAAATTATTATTATTATTATTTTTTTTAATTTATATTTTATATTTTATTTTTATTCTTGTTTTTTTTATTTCATCGTTATTAATTTTTCTTTTTTAAAAAAAATTAAATTTTTATTATTTTATTTTAATTTTTGTAATTTTTTCAATAGTTGATTTTGTTTCAATTTATTCATTAAAAAAGAGAGTGAGAGATAAGAGGAGAGAGAAAGAGAAAAATTGAGAATGACAAAAGTTTTCCGATGAAATCCTCTTATTTTAGAGGAATTTGTCGGTTTCCAATTGAAAAGAAAAATTTAAATTTTCCTATGATTTTCAGTGACACAACTTTGTTGTCAAACATAGAAAAGTATCACATTTCCTTTTCTTTCCCATGATTTCTCTTCTTTTTTCCCTATCCAAACAGGCCCTAAAAGTTTCGTCTGAACGTCAAAAATATGGGTCAGATGAAACTTTCAGCAAAATTTTGGTGATTTCACTGAATTTTTTAATTTTCTTTAATTTTAGCAAAAAATTTGGCCAAAATTAATGAAATCATTTTTTTTTTTGATCATTTAAAATACATATATAGGAAAAGGCCTTCGTCCTCCATAGGAGGACGGTCACCGTCCTCCAACCTTTTCACGTGGAGCTTCAATGCATTGCTTAAATCATCTTTGAAAAAAAAATTTAAAACTTATCTCCACCATATATATTTTGAACCATAAAATATAGACCAATGAAAATCGTCAAACTTTGACTTATGGGTTTAAAATTTAAATTTTTTTTTTTTTTTTTTAATACTAATCTAAACTGTCCACCTGTGATCCAGTGTTTTGAGCGCCACGTGAAGCTCCACGTAGATCTTGGATCTTGGATCTTGGAGGAAGGTTACCGTCCTCCATTGATTGCAAAACAAGAAACAAACATAATAGAATAGAGAAACTAATCATTGCTTCATTTTTATTATTTTCGTTATAAAAGTGAGTGCGATGATCCACTCTTGGGGTATAAATTTCCCCTGCCCGTAAGGAGCTTTTATTATCAAGGTAAGATTATTCCTTCTCAACTCGGGTTTCGCAAAGATGTTAGGGACCTTTTATTATTTGTTGAAGTCACTTTGGCCCATAACACTTATCTTCATCCAAGTTGTTGAGTATGATGTGAAATTCATTTTATCTCCACAAAAAATATCCTATTAGGTAAGGCTGAATTAGGATCAGGCCCCATAAAACCTAGCCCAAGCCAATTCTAAGCCCTAGCTTGACCCTTACTTAGGTGGGCTTTAATAAGCCTTGCCGAGCCCTAACGTAAGCGTCAGGGCTTGGGTTGGGCCTCCACCTTTATCGGTTATTTTTAGTTTTCTAAAGTTTTTATAATTTTTATTTCAATTAAAGATAGAGAAAAATATTTTGAGTAAGAGAAAAGAAAATCCAAAGATTTTTGTTTATAAATATTTAAATTATTAAAATATCCTTAGAACTATTTGTTTGATAAATCTAACGGTAATATTGAAGGCTATTTTGATATTTTGATTATAAGTTGATATAATATATATTATATACACCCATGTATATATATATATATATATATATATATATATATATATATATATATATATATATATATATATATATATAATGCATGGTGATATGGGTTGGAATGAATGGTGGATCCGTGCATTTGAATCGTATGGGGTCCCATGTGGCAATCATATAAGGGATTAAGTACAACAACTTGTTTGAGGATGATCACAGGCTAATGGACATGATTTGATATATATAAACCGAAATTCAAAATTTTCATTTTCGATTTGGTTCGATAAACCGAATTTGCATCCCTAGTCTATACTGAAGTACTTGGGTAGAATGATTTGAATCTTCTTACGGGTACCCCTTTAGTCTAACATTTGTTCACGTGATGCTCTACCACTTGAATGGCCTGGAGTGGTTAAAGATGTGTGCTATGTGCAGGGACGGAGGCAGAAACTTTTATGGGAGGGGGCCAAAGCATGAACAAGATATGTATAATGTTATAAAAAATAAAAATAGCATTCATTTACTGTTAACAAAATATATATATTTTTTAAATCTTTTATTTATATATATTCGTGCGCCTATCAATAGGCATTAGGGCCAATCTGTCATAGTTGGGAGCCATATTAACTGAGTTATGCCTCATTTTTAACTTTTAAGGTTTATTTGGATCAAATAGTAGGAAAATAGCGAATTTGGTTTGGATTTATAAATCTAATAAATTCATATGATTTTTGAGGTTGTAGGAATCCATATGATTCTTTTATTTTTTAGGATTTCGATGGCCTAATCATGTGAGAGAGAGAGGGATGCCTTAGGATATGATTTAAGAAGTGAAGTTTTAGGAGGGTGGTTGAACTATTGAGAGAGAGAGGGAGAGATGTCTTAAGATATGATTTAAGAAGAGATTTTAGAAGGGTGATTGAACTATTGTGCTAAAAAATAGGAGAGACTGAAGTAGGGTATTTGGTTGAGAAGCTTAAAAGATAGGAGAGAGAGAGAGAGAGAGAGAGAGAGAGCTCGGTTATGCATTTATTTAGACGGGCCAAGCAACTTGGCATCTAACAAATAAGTAAGATAGATTAAAGAAAGAAGAAAACTAAATAAGTGGGGGTGGCCATGGCCCCTGTTAGCCCCCCCTTGGCTCCTTCCTTGGCTACGTGGTATAAAAGTGTATCATACGATAGCGTACCATAAGGGCGATGCATCGTAAGGATGATATACCATATGATACACCCTTATGGTACACAAGCCTTACGATACATCACCCTTTATGTACACCACCTTTATGATACACCAACTAGGGTTGGTGCAACACCGAGGACCACACTTGAAGAAGCCGAGGTCCAGAGTTCAAATCCCATCCCTTATTGGTCGCTCACAGGGATTTATCCTTATTGATTGATATGTGTGATGATGTATATATCCGGGAACTAAGTCGAATGCACTAAGAGGCCAAATATGGTAAATTGAATCTCAAGACTGGAGTGTGTTCAATTCTGATTCCTTGCAAAATTTGAACTAGAAAAGAAAGTCATGAGAAGCAAATACGAACAGGGGTTGGCCGCAGTGGGTGTCAAAATAAAATGTTTTAAAAAAAAAATCCTTACAAGCCAAAAGAGGTGAATTTATGTAGATTTTAAATTTGTAAGGGAATCATTATCTATACCTATTTATAAAGAGTAAATCTATAGCGGCAAATACTATAGCACATCATTACTCAACTAAAAATGTTGTCCACACCTATTTTTGCTCCCTAAAATCTCTCATAGGTACCTCTGTTTGAGCCTACCCATTCTTTAAAAGCACCCATGTCACAGATCCCTTGAAAGCCATTGATTGTTTTAGATCAGATGATGGAGATCGTTTTTGACCCCGATCTTCCACAAACTAGATCTTGAGATCATGTCTGACCTATTAGATGGCCTGTGTTTATTTCATGTATCACAGATCCTTAAAAATCCTTGAATCATATGACATTTTTTTGGCATTATACAGCACACATCACACTGAAACGTGAATTAGGGTCATTTTTTGGGGATCTGCAACACATGGAATAAAAAATAGACATATGATAAGTGAGGCATAATCTCAAGATCTATTTTGTGGAAGATCGAGGTGAAAAACGATCTCCATCATCTAATCCGAAGCAATCAATGATTTTCAAGGTGTATGAGGCATGGTTGCTTTCAAAGAATGTGTGGGCATAAATAGAGGTACCCATCTCTCATCTCCAAATGTAGATCTCTTCACACATTTAAGTGTTAAGACTGTTGACTTTTTAAATCAAATAATGGAAATTGTTTTTCGTCCCAATTTTCGATGCCACAGATCTCGAGATCATGGTCCCAAATTTAAAAAATTCATTAAATTTGGTGAATTTTTTTTTAATTCGTAGAAATTAGTGAATTATTTTAAATCACTGAAATTTCTCTAAAAGTTTCGTTTGACTCCTGTGTCAACGGATTTCGTCGAAATTTGTCTTTATGACTTACGCCCCGGCTAGATGAAAACCCTGGTTCCCCCACTAGTTGATTGGGTGGCCAGGACCACCCCTAGGAAGCTGAGGTTCTGAGTTTTAATACCACCCCTTGTTGGCCACTCGTAAGGGTTTATCCCTATTGATCGGTACGTGTGATGTGCGGGTGTTGCACTTTCCTAGAACTTAGTCAGGTGCTCTAATAGGCCGGATACCCTGTAATGGAACAAAAATACAAATAAAAATAATCAAGGTATTTATGAGTACCAATTTTTTGGTGAAGTTAGAATTCAACATCTATGAACACAATCATGAACAAGATGAATACAAAAAATATCGTTCTACCAACAAATATCGGGCGCCGGATGTGACTCTATCAGGGGATACATCTCCTATTGTTATGGACCGAAACGTATCCTTTCCAGATATTGTAAACAATGAGAACAATATCCAAATTTATTTGAGGCCCTTCATGTGTCACCCTCACTATAACCACACATTGCAAAGGAGCACCTAAGTTGTAGAGGGCACATAGCATGGCACGAGCCACAATGTCGATTGTCTTTACGAAGGTCTACACACTGGCCACCGCAACATGCGAGCCCATGGGCACAACTGTGGCCACACACCCCACAGTTATCAGGATCATTTGTGATGTCTTTACAATACCGTTGCCCACAACACGTGCTACCGCCCCACGGATTCTTCGCACGATCCATGCACACACTCGGGTCACTAGCGCACCCCAAGTTCCTCTGCCGACCTCCAAGCGTTGCTTTGAGGAAATTCGAGTGTGTCGGGGCGTATGAACTTGGCAGGCCCATGTGACTGATTGCAGTGACAACATGGACGGTTATGATCATCACGTAGATAAAGATGGACCAACAGTGGCTAGCACATGGGATATTGGGTGGGAGACTTAGCATTTGAAGAATTGGAAGGCATCGAAGGCATGGCCACATCTTTCTTTGAGCAGAGGGAAGGGGGAGGATGCAATTTTATATTGTTTTATTTTATTTATTTATTTATTTATTTTCGAGAGTTCGAGCAACCCCATGGGATTTATGTGTTGACCCTTTAAATCGTTATGCCACCATTCAACCCGATATTTGATATGTTTTATATGTAAGTTAATGCACAAATGCATGAATAGAACAGATGACTTGTCTTATTTATATGTAAGTCAGCATGAGAATCTTTACCTGCTCAATTTTCTAAGATGAGATTAGAGATAAATATAAATTATTGATTAGAGATGAATATAAATTATTGATTGAGACCCTTTTAACATAAAACATTAGGTAGATGCCCTTATTTATTTATTTTTTTGAGTTGATATTAGGTGGATGAGCCTCGTATTAACAACAGTGGTTTTTTTTGAATCACCTGGGTGTTCGGACCTCTAGAGCACCCTAGTAATTTCAAGGGCACGTGCATGCCCTAGGTTAGCACATGTCAGGTCGGCACGGGATAAAATCTCTAGGGTGGCCTATGGGGTTATTCAAACTCGGCCCGTTCGAATACTCCCTAGGGCACCCTAGGGATTTATATCCGTGTTGACCCATCATATGATAACTTGTAGAGTGCATGCTCTTAGAGGCCCGGACTCCTTGGTTATACAAAAAAAAGGAACGGATTTTTGCATTTACCCCAACTAAGATATTGCATGCCGCCTCATGTTATGTATAATTATTTTTCGTCCCTTTCGTATTTCTTGTACATATGCCTCATGTAACGGGTCGTTAAAATTTTCTTCATGCCGTTATGAATAATTTAATGGTGGCTAGGAGGGTACGAAATACCACCTTTACCCTTCACTAGTGTCAAGTCATATAGTCTATGAAGAGACTATAGAGAGAAGAGGGTCTAGAGCATGGATCAAAATGCCAGAAAACTGGTACGTATCTTCCAAGCCGAAAACCGGTACGTATCGTCCGAGCCGAAAATTGGTACGTATCGGACGATACATACCGGACGAAACATTGAATGTATCGTCCGATATTAGCCATATAAAAGGGCAATACGGTACATTTAATGTACCATATCATCCACCTCCGATACCGATACGTATCGTCCGAGTTGATAATGAATATGAATTTGATTTAAGGGCATCATAGAACATGTCCCTTGATCAAGAATTTATAAGTCAATGCCCATACTAATCACAGCACCCTAGCATCAACTACTAAATTCTGAAGATGTTCTTGTTACTGCAGACGGAGATCAGACTCAATGTGAATGCCCATATTAATACGACAAATAGCAACTGAGGAATCAGACTCAATGTGAAGATCCTGACCGGTTAGAGAACTTGCAAGCTTGAGACCTTTAACAATTAATTGAAGTTCAACACTAGTAGAAAAGACACATTTTTTATAACATTCCTAAATTATTGTTCAAATTTTTTTTTTTTCTTTTTAAATAGTTTAAACTCTGTAATATAATTTTTGATGCACACTTAAGGCAATGGAATCTGTTATATATCCAAGAATCCTCAAATATTGCTAATGATGTTTTAAGGGATTTGTCCTTGTTCCGTGTGGAGCTCAATCATGCCCCTTGTCCTAATGGATTTCTGTGTGGAGCTCAATAACGCCCCTTTTGGTTTTATTTTCCTTTTTTTTTATAGATGAAACACTTCAGCTACTTTTGAAGTTACCATTTGCTAAGCGTCCTCTCAAATCTTTACCATCTACTTGATGAAGAACAGAGTCAGATTCAGATGATAGTTGCGCTGTTGATTCAGATGGTTCAGTGCAGTGCTAATCTTCCTGAAACATTGAAGCAAACTTTAATTGGTAATACCATTCCAAACGCTTCGATTGATGCAAATTAAATATTGGGAATTAAAAAAAATGAGAATAATTAAAAAAAAAAATGAAAATAATTACAAAAAAAATGGGAATAGTAAAAATTGGGAAATTTTCTATTTATTTTTTATTTTTTACAAAGGACCTATGCCGACGGCTGAAACCAGAGCCGTCGGCGTAGGATGATTTAAATAAAAAATTTACTTACAAGGAAAAAATCCTATTTGTAATCACCGACGGCTGGAAGCTGTTAGCGATTAGTTTTACTGACGGTGGCTCTACGCCGATTGCTGGAAGCCGTCGGCGTAGATACCTTCCCTTGCAGCCAAAAATACTCATAAATGCATTCGTATCATCCAATCCAAGCACTTTAATAAAAACTCTATGTTAGATGCAAAATATGGTCTGCAATAAAATCAAGATCGAATGGTTCAATGGACACCGATTTTATGATAACATTAATTCACATGGTATTTTTTACTTAGACAATGTGTCACATGTATAGTCACAAAATTCTCTGAATATTTAAAAAAATCATGAATAATTCGTGAATTTAAGGTTCTAGGAATTAATAATAAAATATTCTCTAACTTATGAAAAATTCATGTATAATTAAAATATTTACAAATTTTGTGAATTATTCAAAAAAATTTCAATACATCATGACTTCTAATATTTCTCAAATTTTTTTTATACTTTTTATTTTTTTACGCCGAAATTTTCTGAGACTTGCCAGATTTTTTCGAATTTTAACCTTGCCGTATTATTGCGAAATCGACTTGGTGACTATGGTTACATGGGTAAAAAAAGTGCATGAATGAGCGTTGAATCTATGAATGCAAGCGAGGCTTGTTAAATCCTTTCAGCTTTTGGTGGCGATGATTGAATAATCAAACTATCATTTTCTCTCACATTGTTCTACTTCGTTTATTCTAGAACTACTGCATGTCTGGCACTTGAGCTTAATTCAAACTTCTAAGGTTGTATTTGGCATTGTTCTTTGGAAGAGTATAAAAGAGCAACTGTTGCTCTATAATGTTGCAAATGAATATGGGGAGAGAGAATAATTGGAGGAAGAAAAAATGAGAGGTTGCTGGTTGAAACATACACAACATCACTTTTTAAAAGGGCGTGATTTTTTATGCTCTTTTAAAGAGGGTTGTTTTTCCTATTTCAAAGAGCAACCCCCCTTTTATCTGTTGGATATTTTAAAGGTTTTAAAAATAAGCTCTTGAAATTGGGATTTGTCCCACATCGTGTAAACTCTTTTTTGGGTTTGGCTTATATATCTTTGTCTTGGCTCAAGGCTTGTAGCCTTCACCCAGGGGGCACCGAATTTTGTAGCTTCCACCGCCATGCAACCCATCAGTCACACACACGCGCGCGCGCCGAGCCGAGCCGAGCCGAGTCGGGTCTGGACGGGCACGAGCACGAGTACGTGTACGTAGCGTGGCGTGGCGTGGCGATACGGTAATTTAATTAAACTTTTGAATAAGTGTCTAACCGCCCATTTGAATTTTAAACGGATATGTCTTATCCGACCGTTCAGTTATATGCTACGGATATGTCCGTTCGGTTACACTTGTTTTACGGATATGTCCGTTCAGTTACACCTATTTTATCTATAAAAGGGCCCCAAGACCCCTCATTTCAAACACTGCATTTTCGCAAATTTCTTTAAGCTTTCTCCTTCTCGTAGTTCCGCTTTAGTTTTTGGTGTTGTTTGCGATGATTCAAATCGATCCTACGAATCGTTGCCGCGTTCGTTGTATCCTGGAACCGATTTGTCGGTAACCTTTTGGTGACCACTAGATCATAGTGGTAGGGGCAAATCTCGGTTTAAAGATAACGATATTTAACGTGCCTCGAACCGGATTAGCGATATTTTAATTCGATCTTTATCTTCTTTTGCAACCCGAATCTATTTTACTAACAATTTTAAACCGAGATTTATGGCTCATATTTTGTCCTCCACTTCTGCTCTAGTGAATGATAAGATTCATCCAGCGCTGCCTAACAACATCCACAAGTTAGACAGTTTTGATGGTTCGAATTTCAAACGGTGGCAACAGAAATTGCATTTTCTGTTAACCACACTAAAAGTTGTATACGTTATTACAACTCCGTGTCCGACTATTACCGAATCATCCACCCTCGCTGAAGGCCGTAAAAAGCAGAAATGGGACGATGACGACTACACTTGCAAAGGCTACATTTTGAATGCACTGTCGGATTCTTTATTCGACGCTCACCGCTCTACGATACTTCGAAGGAACTCTGGGATGCACTCGAGAAGAAATACAAAACTGAAGATGCAGGGTATAATTCTTATATTATCAGTCAGTTTTTTAATTTTACGATGGTTGATGACAAACCTATTCTTAGCCAAGTTCATGATTTTCAAGTTATTATTAATTATATGGTTGCTAATGGTTCTCATTTCGATGAGGATTTTCTGGTTGCTGCGGTAATCGTCAAGTTGCCTCTATCATGGAAAGATTAAAAAATTCTTAAGCGTAATAATGAGAAGATTTCTATGGAAGATCTTCTCCTTCATTTACGTATTGAGGAAGAATCGAGTTAGGGACAAAACAGAAGATCACATTGATATGACATCAAAAGCACACTTGGTTGAGTCTAAGGTTGTTAGTGGACCGCCCAAGAAGAGGAAGAGAGGATATTCTCATTCTAAGGAGAATAAGAAATTCGCCAAGGAGAATAAGACCATGGTACCAAGAATGGTGGTTGCTATCACCGTGGAAACCCGGACATTTCAAACGGGATTGTAGCCTCTTCAAGAAGTTGAAGAATCTGAATGCGGAAGTGAAAACAACTTCGTGGCGTTCTTTCGAAGTCAATCGGTTGGTGACATCAATGAATGGTGGATCGACACGGTGCCACAAAACATGTGTGTAATAATCGTGACATGTTTGTGACTTATGACAAAGGCGATGATGATCAAGATCTCTTCATGGGAAACTCATCTACGGCAAAGATCATAGGACGTGAAAAGTGAAATTAAATTTCACATCCGGAAAAGTCGTTACACTCACCGATGTGCTCCATGTACCGATATATCCGTAAGAATCTTGTTTCGGTGGTTTATTGATTAAGCATGGTTTTATACTTGTATTTGAATCGATAAGTTTATCTTATCTAAAATGGTGAATTTGTTGGAAAAGGATATGCCATGGGAGGCATGTTCAAACTCAATGTTACTTGATCCCTTCAATAAAATCTCATCTTCTTCTTACTTGGTCTCTGTTTAATTTATGGCATGATAGATTAGGACATATAAATTATAGGTCTATGAAATGTATGGGTAACTTAGATTTAATTCCAAAACATGAATCTTTTGCTAGTAGTGTAGTATATGCTAAGACTAAAATTACTAGAAAACCTTTTCCTAGTGTTATTAGAAATTCATGTTTATTAGATTTAATACACGTGATATTTGTGATTTAAATAATATTCCTACTAGAGGAGGAAAAGCGATATTTTATTACTTTTATAGATGATTTTTAAAATATACTCATATATATTTATTAAATACTAAAAATAAGGCTTTTAAAAAATTTAAGGTTTATAAATCTTTAATAGAAAATCAATTAAATAAAAGAATAAAAGTCATTAGATCTAATCGGGGTGGAGAATACATGTCAAATGAATTCTCTAATTTCTGTGAAATTCATGGAATTCGTCATGAGGTGACGGCTCCTTATACGCCACAACAAAACGGAGTTGCCGAAAGAAAAAATAGAACATTAGTAGAAATGACTAATGCATTATTAGTTAACGCTAATTCCGATAAAAATTTATGGGGTGAAGCTTTATTAACTGCTACTCATATTTTAAATAGAATTCCACATAAGAAAAGTTTAATTACACCTTATGAACTTTGGAAGAATCGAAAACCTAGTTTAGCCTATTTTAAAGTATGGGGGTGTAGGGCACTTGTTAGATTAGTAGATCCTAAAAGACCTAAGATAGGGATTAGATCTATTGAGTGTGCATTTATTGGCTATGCACAAAATAGTAAAACTTATAGATTTTTAGTTATGGAATCTAATGATAACATCAATAAAAATACTATAATAGAATCTAGAGATGCTATATTCTATGAATCTAAGTTCACTACTCTAACTAATAAATTAAATATTAAAAGTAAATCTTATGAAGATGGAAAATCTTCTAAATCTAAAGAAGTTATTGAATCTTCAAGTGATGAAGAGGTCATCATTGAACCTCGACGAAGTAAACGTCAACGATTTGATACTAGTCTTTCAAAAGACTATTATATCTATTTGATTGAAGGAAATAGAACCAAAAGTACTAAGAAACATTTGTGTCTAAATGTAGACGATGATCCTATCACTTTTAACGACGCAATGAAATCTAGAGATAATGCTTTTTGGAAAGAAGCTATCAATGATGAAATTGATTCCATAATGGGAAACAAAACATGGAAATTAATAGACTTACCAGAAGGATCTAAACCCATAGGATGTAGATGGATATTTAAAAGAAAACTTAGAACAGATGGAACTATAGAAAAATTTAAGGCACGATTGGTTGCCAAAGGATATAGACAAAAGGAAGGTGTTGATTATTTTGACACCTACGCACCCGTTGCTAGAATTTACTATAAGACTTCTAATTGCCTTAGCTTCTATACATAAGTTACAAATCCATCAAATGGATGTTAAAACCGCTTTTTTAAATGGTGATTTAAAGGAAGAGGTCTATATGGAACAACCAGAAGGATTTGTTCTACCTGGACAAGAAAAGAAAGTCTGTAAACTTATTAAATCTCTATATGGGCTCAAACAAGCACCAAAACAGTGGCATGAAAAGTTTGATAATACTATTACCAATTTTAGATTCAAAACTAATGATAAATGTATGTATTATAAATTTTCTCATAATAATGGTGTTATTATATGTCTTTATGTAGATGATTTACTTATTTTTGGAACTAATTTAGAAGTTATTTTACAAACTAAAAACTTCTTATGTTCATCTTTTAACATGAAAGACATGGGTCAGGCAGATGTAATTTTGGGAATCAAAATTATAAGAAATGAAAATACATTAACTTTAACTCAATCTCATTATGTTGAAAAGATTTTGAAAAGATTTAATTATTTTGATTTGAAATCTGCCAATACACCTTTAGATATTAATCTTAAATTGACTAAAAATGATGGACGATGTGTGCAACAGTTAGAATATGCAAGGGTTATTGGTAGCCTTATGTATGCAATGCATTGTACACGACCGGACATCGCATTTGCAGTAAGTAAGTTAAGTAGATTTACAAGTAACCCTAGTTCTATTCATTGGAATGCTATTTCGCATGTTTTTAGATATTTAAAGGGTACTATTAATTATGGTTTAAAATTTTCTGGATATCCTCACGTTTTAGAAGGATATAGCGATGCAAGTTGGATATCTGGTTCAGAAGAATCAAAGTCTACAAGTGGATGGATATTCACTTTTGGAGGTGCTGCGATCTCATGGGGATCAAAGAAGCAGACTTGCATCACACATTCCACTATGGAATCAGAATTCATTGCCTTAGCGGCAAGTGGAAAAGAAGCAGAATGGTTACGTAATTTACTACTAGAAATTCCAATTATGATTAAACCATTGCCACCTATCTCTATACATTGTGATAGTGAAGCAACACTATCAAAGGCTTATAGTCAAACGTATAATGGAAAAAATAGACACATTGGTCTAAGACATAGCTATGTAAAACAATTACTTAGAGATGGAGTAATCTCAGTAATTGGGGTCAGTCTCAGAAAACTCATGCGGATCCGTTTACTAAAAGCCTTGGCAGAGATGAGATTAATAAAACTTCAATCGGGATGGGTTTAAAGCCATTAAACCTAAACAGTCACTTATGATGGGAACCATACCTAATATTTGTTTAATCAATGTTTAGGTTCAAAGGGAAAAATAAATAAATCGTGAAGGGCACTACATTGATGAGAAATATATCTCATATACATCCCAGGAAGGGTAGTGTTTCACCTGTAATGGATAAGAGGAGGTAGAGCATTGCTTAATTCTATAATACTATGTGTTGAGATGTTACAGCCATGGGGACATCTCTTATAGGTCCGCCTATATAAGTGTGAAGGTGGAGCCGCTTTCAATGAGACTTGGCTTTATCTCATAAACACCTAGCATAGGGCCTAAATGTGCTAACCTTTTATTGAACACCAACATATGTGAAATATGTGTGTGAAATAATTCGATTTGTCATATAAGATCGTTAGTTCAAGACTTAGTTTCACTAAAATCTTGATAAATTTTGAATTATTTTCACTAAAGTGAAAATTCAAGTCTGTAAGACATTTTCATTTATGCACATTTTCTAGCGTTGCTCTATTTCAAATCTTTAAAATAGTGGGAGATTGTTTATTTTTTTTAAGAAAGTTTTAATTTTATTTTAAATCTTTAAAATAGTGGGGATTGTTGGATATTTTAAAGGTTTTAAAAATAAGCTCTTGAAATTGGGATTTGTCCCACATCGTAAACTCTTTTTGGGTTTGGCTTATATATCTTTGTCTTGGCTCAAGGCTTGTAGTAGCCTTCACCTGGGGCACCGAATTTTGTAGCTTCCACCGCCATGCAACCCATCAGTCACACACACGCTGCCAGCCGAGCGAGCCGAGTCGGTCTCGGACGCACGCATGGTACGCATGTACGGTACGTAGCGTATGGCGTGATACGTAATTTAATTAAACTTTTGAATAAGTGTCTAACCGCCCATTTGAATTTTAAACGGATATGTCTTATCCGGACTGCTCGCTTATATATGCTACGGATATGTCCGTTTGGTTACACTTGTTTTACGGATATGTCCGTTCAGTTACACCTATTTTATCTATAAAAGGGCCCCAAGACCCCTCATTTGATACACTGCATTTTCGCAAATTTCTTTAAGCTTTCTCCTTCTCAGAGTTCCGCTTTAGTTTTTTGGTGTTCTGGTTGCGTGATCAGATTCACCAAATCTGATCACACGGATACGCTGCCGGTTCGTTATATCCTGGAACCGATTTGCCGGTAACCTTTTGGTGACCACTAGATCATAGTGGTAGGGGCAAATCTCGGTTTAAAGACAACGATATTTAACGTGCCTCGAACCGGATTAGCGTATATTTTAATTCCGATCTTTATCTTCTTTTGCAACCCGAACCTATTTTTCTAACATTATCTTCCTTCCAATCCTTCTCTATCTCCCCATATTTTCTTGCAATAACAAAGAGCAGTGGTTGTTCTTTTTTGCCATTTGCAAGAGCAATGCCAAACACAACCTAAATTTCTTTAAAGTAAGTATTTGCTTAGGTTAGCAACAAAGATTGATTCTTGTAGGTAGATGTATCTAATTCAAATTTATACTCAAGCACTCCATAGATGACTCCTCAAGCATGCCACACGACCGCCCTTGGTGCACCTAGACCCAACTAGAAGGCAACGGGTCCTCTATGCCGGTGTCAATTCGTGCACCTCCTTGTATAAAGGTCTAATTTCGTGATATTGCAATGAAAGGAGAGACGGCCTATAAATATAAACAACATTTCTTTTGGGAAATTGTTTAGCATGTGGAATGAGTAGACTTTAGACACAAGCTATAGAGAGCATAAAAATCTGCACATCTTAAAGGCTAAGGCCTCGTTCTAGAGCCCCGAAACAATAGGCGAAACAACTTAGAAAATGGGGTAAGAGTCCGCCTTTCCTCGTATTTCCTATGTTGACAAGTTTATGTGGAGCCCGTATAAAAATGACCACTTTCCTCCCGAAAAGCGACATTTCTATTTCCGTCCAAAACTCCCAGAAAGACCAGGATATATTCTAACCTCAACGTTATATACTCCTCCCAAAGCTTCACACCTGATTGCAGCTCCATCGCTTGCGAGTCCTGATGCCTACTGAATTTAAAACTGTTTCTTTTTCTAGTACGAGTATCTCTATTAGCGCCCACACAATCTCTAAAAGTGCTCATATGTGCAACCTCTTCAAAAAACCATTGATTGCTTCAAATCAGATGCAGATGATAAAGATCGTGTTTCATCCAGATCTTGCACACAATAGATCTTGAGATCATTCTCACCTATCAGTCAGTCAATGTTTTATTACACATGTCACAAATCCCCAAAAAATGACCCTAAAGTCACGTTTGAGTGTGATGTGTATCATAGGATTCAAGGGGCATTTTTTGGGAATCTGTGACATATTGAAAAAAATTGACCGTATGATAACTGAGACATGATCTCAAGATCGATTGTGTGGAATATTTGGGTGAAACAAGATGCCAATCATCTGATCCGAAGCAATCAATGATTATGAAAGAATTTCCTTACAAGTGTTGTAGAAGCAACCACTTGTCCATGAGGTAATATAGTTAATCAACTGACCAACCTATCGGACATCACCAGTGTAGCATGTGCCTCAGATTATTCAACCATTGAGATTTGCAAATAACCCAATGCTTCTCAGTTTAGACTTAGAGGACGATACTATTGACCGTATGATGGAGTTGGAGGATGAGCGGGACCCCGATAGAGAGCATCCCTTGCAACATCGCGATCACAGTTCGGATGACCAGACTGGTTCTACCAGGCATACGATGACTATCTCATACTCTTTAGAGGATGAGGATGGCAATGACGCTACCTCATAGTCATCTTTGGGGTTATATGTTGTTTTTACTATGTTCTATTTTAGTTTTTGTTTCTGTAAATTGACTTTTCAATTAAGTTGCTTTTGAATGTAGTGGGCTAAATGAACCTCATAAATTGCTATTATGTCCTCAGCCCAAACACTTTTACGAGTTTATAATATTTATTTGCTATATGTAGATGAAATTTTTGATATTATAAAGTATGTCTCGAGAAATGAGGATTTGAAAATACATCCATCAAATAAGTTCAACCTCGCATGGATTGAAAGCCCGTAAAATTTTAGTCAAATCTGAGTACGACAAATAGTCCAATGATAAGCATTCATACAATTCTAGCATAACCACCGATTCAACCAATTCTAAGCTTTTCAAAAAAGAACTTAAGAACGATTGAGAAATTAGCTATTATGAGAAAAACCAAGAATCAAAGCAACTTAAGAACACATGAGAAAAAACAGAAATTTGAGTCTACTAAGAATCAACAAGAATCAGAGTTATAAGGATTCAAAGCTTTTCAGGGAAAGGCTAGAAAACACTTGAGCGTGGCAATCAGCCTTTGGTTCATTTGTATATGTGGGCCCCGCACGTGCGGGCAACTTATTTATAATATCTTAGGGACCGGTGTAAATGGTGCAAGATCATTTGATGAAAGATCATTTAAACATCATTTAGCCAAGCTAAATTGATATATGACATTAAATAATTCACAGATGGACCATTCGTAATGATAGAATTCAATAATTGATTAGGATTATTATGTCAATGGGAATCACATCAAACATTGTTTAATCATTTATATGATTTTCTCATACCTGCTTTGAGTTAGAATAAGAACATGATTGCAACATTAATTGGCAAGAAACATGAGAAAATTCACTATTAAGAGTAACAAAATGATCTTTTCCACAAAGAAGCACTAAACAAATCTATGCAAAAAGGAATCACCTTTAACTTAAAAAAATAATAGCCTAAGTCCAATTTTGGGGAAATGATCCTACAAATTCTAATATCATTTCAAAAAAAAAAAATTCTGTTATTATTACAACTCCAAGATGATCAAGCTCTCCAACTTCCGTAACTCAGTTGAAGTAACCCCTTGAATGACATTTTTGTAAGGTAGTTTGCACCAAGTTTAAAGGGAATGTCCATTTACAGATAATAGACCATACCCATATCTACAAGCAAATAGCAAGGATATTAACAAATATATTATGATGCAGAAGAAACAACAAATACTTTTCAATAAAAAGTTAATATTATAACTTAGAAAAATAACTCAGTAGAAGTTATGGCAAAGAGAAGACAAGTTTTTTAATGCATGGGAAGATGCACATAAGCATTTAAGATTGAAGCAAGCATTTATCACTTACAAATATAAGTGAGCAATTTTCGTAACACAAGATGATACATAGAAGCATTAATAGTAACCAAAGAATGATCAAGATTGCTACACAAAAGATTGACACGAAACGTGATCTCTATCATCCGATGGAATAAAGTCAGAGGCCATCATTTGATTCAATGGTTGATTTTGAGAAATTTGATGATAGAGATCATTTTTCATGATAATATTTTGCCCAAAGATCTTTACATCATAGTTTTCAGATCCGATGGCTTAGATGAGTATTCCATGTGGGACCTATCCAAAAGATAACAAAGTCTCTATTTTTAACCATGTACCACGGTATGAAGCTCGTGTGCAAGTTGTAGCTCCCTAAAGAAATAGTCCCAAATATTAAAGCTTTCCTAGTCCCAGAACAAGATGCCCAGATAAATTTAAATTGTCAACAACCTTGTAGAACAGTATCAAAGGAGTAAATAGATAAAAATGATATTTATTTTTCCTACTTATTTTTTTGCAAGTTAATTGTGGTACTTCTGAGTAAATAGGAAGTGAGAAAAGTACAAGTGTCTCTCAAAATCTAACGCTAGTTTGAATCCTTAGAACACATAATTGATAAAACATAACCATAATGTTAGGTGAACCCATAAGCAATAGTGTACACAATCACCTAGGCACAATAGAATCCAATGATGAGTAAAATAGCAATCATGTCCAATTAAATCTATTAGTGTGGGTGGAACAAGAACTTTGAATAAACAAGGAAAAGGTCATTGATTTGACTATTGAGAAGAGGAAATTGGAAGAAAAATAAAGTAAATGATTTGATTATTAACATGAGGAAAGAAAAGAATAATCTGGAAGCAAAAACTACCATCTTTTATTTAATCACTTTGTTATCTGTAGCTTTCAAAAATAAATGAATAGTGTTACCTATAGTTTTTATTTCTAATGATACAGTGAATTGACAAATAATTTAAAGTGACATCATTCTCGTTTAAAATTTAATCTTTGCCTTATGTGAATTCATAAAAATATAGCTTGGGCAAACAAAAACTTAATACAACCAAGATCACAGGATGGGAAGAATATAATAAACTTGGTGTCGTTTTATAGACATGCATCAAAACGTCAATACGTAGATAAGATGAAAGTATAAATGGTTGATGGGATAGGATGACCTGGAGTTCAAAAGACTTCTTACTGAATTAGTCCGCTAGTTCGGCAAAAAACTGCATGATACATGAGAAGCTCATAAATTATCTCATTTCAAACCTCCCCTACCACATCCACGGTTAATGCTATTGTAAATTTCTCAATCCTCACTCAAGTCATCTACTCTTAGTCGAGTCAATTTATAAACATCCTAATGAGTTTTGTCATATAATCTAAGTTATTCATAGCAAGAAACGGTCATTCAAATTCAAATTTATGAGTTTCTAGGTACTCGGTACCTTTAGCATTGGTGGGCCAAACTACATCTCAAAAGATAAGGTTCTCATCTTTGTTTTACTTGTGGATAATGGAGAAAATGACATCATACTAGATATTATTAACCGAGACTAAGTACATGTATCTAGATATGCATTCAAAAATCATGTTAATGCACTAATGAGAAACTTCAAATTTCAAATAGCCATGATTAAAAAATTCTATGGACTTTGTGAAGATCTTTGAAAATATATAGTTCAAATATTAGTAGTGTATAGTGTCCTTTGTTTTGACCGTTTGCATTGGATGATCAGATTATGAGACATTAAACTTTCTTGCATTGTTAATGTAAACTTCAAGAGACATTAAACCTCCTTGCATTTGAAACTCTACCTAGAGGCTGGAGGCAAAATAATAGACTCCAACAATACAAACATAATAGTTCCCAACAGTTTGATCAATTGTCTGCCTTCGAATAGTTGATAAAGTTGAGTGAAAGGTTTTAAAATGTCCATTGATATGGTGATTAGGATTATTCGGTTGGTGTCACTTTCCAATAAGAGATACCAATTAAATAAACCAGATCAGTTGTATTTTCCAATATGAGAAATTTATCGGTTGCACTCTACATTAAAGTTAAATTTTATATAAATAATCTCTATTGACAATCATCTTGCATGCCCATATATCAAAAATCCATCATTGGCCTCTTCAAGCCATAGCATAATAATTTCCCAAACAAAAAGTAATTTTTTCTACCGTTATGATCAATCCACATGACATTGTGTTCCGGAACACATGACATTGTGTTCCGGCATATTCACATGACATTGTGTTCCGGCATATCCCAACTCGAAAAGCAACCTTATAAAAAAAATAAATGGGAGTTAATTAGTTAGATAACTAAGACTTGCTTGAACAAATTTATTATCCCTTTCATGTTCATTGAGGTCCATCAAGTAGGAAAGATGCATTTTGAGATTATAGATATAAAACATGACAAACATATTTTAGTCTGATTTTCACTAAGGGGCGAAGTGAAGGAGAGACGTTATAGCACTTTAAGAGTAAATTCATATATACCAGGCATGGTAAGAGAGCCCCTTTTGGTTTCAAACGGTATTCTATTAATGAGATTTGTTGTCTCCAAGAACAATATAAGTCATGGTTGTTGAAGCTTTGGATTTATTTTTATGACTATCTTATCTAGATATATTGAGTAACCTGCTATCTCAAACATAACAAAAAAATGTACCAGAATTGGACACCATGTTTGGGATTTATTATGCCTGAAATTGATATAAACAAAATATAACGAAAGTACACATAACCTGCAAGCAAAATAACTAACTCAAGATTTCGAGATCCAGATGAAAACACATCAAGAATTGACATATGAAAGATACCCAAAACTATTCGTTTCATTTATAAATGGTACTTGATACATGATAACGTGGAGAGCTCAACATCTTATAAAGAAAATTTTTGGACAAATGGAGTAACCTTTTATCTCAAAACAGAACAAAAAATGTACCTCAACAATGTCATGTCTCATTTATTATGTTTGAAATTGATATATACAAACCATAACAAAGATGCGCATAACATCCAAGAGAAATAATTAACTCAATATTTTGAGATCGAGGTTGAAACACCATCAAATATAAAGATATTGATGGTAAACTTAAGAATTCGCATGTGAAAGATGCCCAAAAATGTTGGTTTCATTCATAAATGATAATCGATAGTGAGCAGACCTCATCATCCTCATAAAGAGTCAAAAGAACTACACAAATTTTCGCCAACTTGAAATGTTCGATATATAAATTTCAATGAAAATAGAAAAAGTTTGCAAACGTTCTCTTGTGCAATTCATCAAACACATTATGTATGATAAAAAGGAATAGATGATGCTCCTAGTGCATGTCACTCTTTCTTTTCTTGTTTGTACAGGGTTTGTAAAGAAGCTAGGCCCGATCTCTTGCAGGCATTATATAAGTCTCTCAAGAGATTAGGGATAGCTTGTTGACGATGTGAATATTTTATCTAACCTCCCTATAGTATAATGCAACTCATTTATACAAGTGATCATTTCCACTTGATTTAACAAATTTGGCGCTAGGATGCAACCTATTTTAAGCATATTATCAAACACCGCACATGAAATTTCATATTTAACCTCCAACCATATATATTAATGATAAATAATAACAAAATAAATCAAACCCATATTCTAGTAAGCATTTTCAGAAATAGTCATATGCAACTTTATAATAAGAAGGAACAACGAACAAGACAAGCATCAAATAGAAGGGAAAAAGAAAAGGTTGCATTTTAAATAGGAAAAAAAAAGTTAAATGAGGATATTTTGATAAAAAAAATAAAATAAAAATAAGCAACAATCAATAGGCATAAACTTTCACAAATAAGCAAGCATATCATTTAGAAAAACCAATCATATTTTAAGAAAATTTTGAAAATGAGTAACAATTAGCCTTTTATTGAGTTAATATTAGGCAATGTTTAAACTCTCATTGTTGATATGATATACTCTCATATATGTGGCTGGTATGGTCAGATTTTTAACCTCATATAGATTTGGGGGGCATATCCGTATCGGATGGGGGGCATAACCCCATAAATATCTGCCAATACGTACCTGATATGACCAATATTTGACCTCATATAGATTTGTGGTGCATACCCGTATCGGATGGGGGCCTAACCCGATACATATCTGCCAAAATGTACCAGATATGGCTGATATTTTCAGATTTAGTATGTCACAAAAATATTTCATATATATATATATATATATATATATATATATATATATATATATATAGAAAAATATTAAAAATAGGAAATTTAATTAGACATTCCCAATAACCATAAAGAACAAATATCAGGGGATTAAATAAATAAATAAACTCAGTTGATAAGCTGAAGAGGTTGTTCCAAAAATAAACCCATTTGGGAAATCTGCCTTGCTAATCCGTGAATTCTATTTTATATTTTTGAATCTCTGTATTATTGGAGATCAATAATATAAAAAAGGGAAAAACAATTTCAAAGAGCAGGATTCAGATGCAAAAAGCCCAAAAAAAATAATTTAAAAAAAAACCATAAAACCCCCAAAATAACTCATCAAAATCAACCAAAAAAAAAACCCATCCAAATCCCAAAAAAGCCCATCAAAATTTATTAAAAAAAAAAATATGAAAAAATATCCAAAATAAACCCTAAAAAATTCAGAAAAAATCCATCAAAATTGATTTTTAAAAAAACCATAAAAACCCACAAAAAAAACATCAAAATTGATCAGGAAAAAAATTCATCAGAAAAAAAACCTAGACCAAAAAAAAAACCATCCAAATTTTGCAATGAAAAAAACAGGAAAAAAAAACAAGGGTTTTGTGATGAACAAAAACAAAGAAAAAAAAAAAACCCCATAAAAATTGCATCAAAACAGCAAAATCATAAAAAAGATAAATCAAAATTTGAAGATTTCGAACACTAAAAAAGATCAATACTAATTTGAAGATTTCCAATACAAAAAAACCCTAAACATGTCAAAGATCAAAGCTTTCCCGAACGAATCACAAAAAAGCCCTAAAAATCCATAATCTCTGCAATTAGGGCTTCTAATAAATAAAAATTTGAAAATTTTCAGATTATATATATATATATATATATATATATATATATATAGAGCGAGAGAGAGAGAGAGAGAGAGTGAGATTATAAAAATAAAAAAAGCCCTAAACAACCATAATCTACCGTGAGGAATAAGAAGAAAAAAAATTGAGAGAGAGATTATTACCGTGAGGAATAAGAAGAACAAGAAAGAGAGGGAGAGAGAGAGAGAGAGGGAGAGGTAACCTGATTCGAAGATTCGAGCGGAGATTGGCTTTTTGGTTTTTGGCGTATTCGATAGAACTGAAATCATAGAAGGATTTTTGATAGAATCGAAAGGAGAGAATCAAAGTGTCTTTTAAATGGTACCGGTTTTTGATAGAATTGAAATGAGAGAAAAAAGTGTCTTTTAGATAGAACCGAAGGGTCTTTACTTGTTTTGCTTTGAAAGAGACGATTAAGAGGAATAAGGGTTTTGTTTACTTGTTTTTGCTTTGAAAAACTGTTGGTCTTCTAGTCTTTGTCCTGTAGTGATAGAACCCAAATGTTCGTTTTGTCTTGTAGTGATAGAACCCAAAAAATCAAAGGGGAAATTTGTCCGTTAGTTATGCATTTTTTATAGGTTATTATAGATACTAGTGGGCCCTGCACGTGCGGGCAAGTTATTTATAATTCTAATTTTTTTGAAAGCACCGTTGACCGAAGATAAATGCAATGATCTTAGGGATAATGTTTAAATGATGTTAGGGAGAGAGTTTACTTGTAAATGATCCTCATATAGTGCGATGCACATGCGGGCAAGTTATTTATAATTCTAATTTTTTTAAAAGCACCGTTGACCGAAGATAAATGCAATGATCTTAGGGACAATGTTTAAAAGATGTTAGGGAGAGAGTTTACTTGTAAATGATACTCATATATAGTGGGACAACATATAAGGTACCAATGCCTTAATACTGAATAGATGGTTGAGATAACGTCAAACCACCTCATCGAGGATGCAGCTATTATGCTCCAGTGGGTTGTAGGTGAAAAAAAAAATCAATTAAAATGATGGCATGACCCCAATTAGCATGTACTATGGACTGAATTTCGAGCTTCGGATTGCAAAGATTGCACAAGAGCGAAGATAAAATTTTAGCAGAGTTGAAACTTACTGCATCAACCAATTCAATCCATGATACCCATCAAACTCAATTAACTACTTGTGTAAAATCACTTTCCACCATTTTCATTACCCATCAAACACAATCTTAGGAGAGTCCAAAGTAGTAGGCAAAAGAGGGTCACCGATGAAATTCACTTTCCACCATTTTCCTTTGTTTGACAACTGCTATGGGGGGGAACATAAAAAATGCAATTTTCACCACTTGTGTAAAATCACCTTTCAATGTAATATTTTTCTGAAAATCATTTTACGCATAATCAGTCATCAATTAGAAGAGCAGCCGTAAAACCTGTTCCAATTAGAAGAGCAACTCTAAAATATGTTCGTACCCAAAATCAATTCTAGTGAAATAAAGGATTTATTTGGTGCATACTAAAAAACCTCAACACAATTACCATAATAAAAACTCATAAATATCACAATTAAACATTGCTAGAATCAGATCTGCTCCACCACATTAAAGATTAAAAATTCTAAGGTAGAACAAGCAATGTTCAACCTATAAAAGTTCCACTAAAGAATGAATTCATGTATAAAAACAAATAATAACAATCTAAGGTATGATCCAAATAATACCCCAACCTCAATAAAGGTCAGAATTAGTGAGTTCAAATATGCCAAATATGCCAAATACTCACCCCATAAAATATCTGAAATACAAGGATGAATTAAAAAAAGGGCACTTTTCAAAAAGAGGACTCATATTGATAAAGTTTCTCACCATTATACTGAAAGGGAAAGTTTATCATAATCAGGACTGCACGGATTTTCTTGGTGCAAAAATTTGAAAAAGCAGGGTATCAAGGTCATTTCACTAATCACTAAATAGTATATTTCATAGATTTTGAGGACCCCGAAATACGATGCATCCTGATTATGAGAAACTTTTGATTTCGGTATAATAGTGAGAAACTTTTTTTTTCCAATCCTGTTTTTGTAAATTTCCCTAAAAAATAGCAGGGATAGAAGATGAGAATGATTACAAACATGTAGACTTTTCATAATTCATAAAACCATTCAGAGAGTTGACTATGCGTTAGAAGATCTGTAGGCTTCATTTAGATGTGAACGTCTCTAAAACCATTTCATTAGCCCAAGAAATTTTTTTTGTGTAAACTCCCCTATTATATATATATATATATATATATATATATATATATATATATATATATATATATAAATAAATAAATGTCGCCTCAGCATAGTGACAAATTTCGTTTTTGGGAATTTTTCAGTGGGGGGTCCTTTCGGTACATTTCGGATTAATTTTGATACTTTTCGGAAAAATTTCGGGAAAGTTTCGGGGATTAAAAATATATATTTAATATTTTTTAAATATTTTAAAAAAATTTACCGAAATATACCGAAAAATACAGAAATTTACTGAAAAATACCGAAAACCGAAATTTTCCTGAAAATTTCCCGAAATTTTCGTTTGACCCCATTTCATGAAATTTCAATTTATAAATTGGCACTAAGCAAACTAATTAGAACAAAAATTGAATAAATACCCACATTTTCTCCAAAAATCAGCCACACTTCATTACCTTCAAAAAGTGAATTACTAATTTTTATTTTTATTATAATTCAGAAAAAAAATATGTAACCTCCCCTGTTTTATAAAAAATAAAAAAAAAGGAACAAAAAAGGGATAATTGTGTGCTCAAGGCACTGAAGCATTCCCATCCAAGGTATCCATATACGTAAAAAGAAAATATAATGTATTCATATGCATTGAAAAGCAGACAACCTGCTCTCTCAATTTATTTGCTCAGTTAATAAGTGAAAGTGTACATATGGTTGATTCTGATGACTTCAACACTCCTAATAATACACTTATGTACAAATGCTTAATACAAAGAAGCTATTTGTGGAGTGTATATATATATATATATATATATATATATATATATATATATATATATATATATATATATATATATATATATATATATTAAAGATAAAAAATGTAAAACCTAGATAATTATATGGAGGAAATTTCTTGAACAAATGTAACAAAAATATTAAAAATAGGAAATTTAATTAGACATTCCCAATAATCATAAGAATAAATATAAGGGTATTAAATAAATAAACTCACCTGATAAGCTGAAAAAGTTGTTCCAAAAACAAACCCATTTGAGAAATCTGCCGTGCTAATCCCTGAATTCTATTTTATATTTCCGAATATCTGTATTATTGGAGATCAATAATATAAAAAAGGAAAAAATAATTTCAAAGAGTAGGTAAATTTTCAGATGTAAAAAGCCCCAAAAAAATAATTTAAAAAAAAACCATAAAACCCCCAAAAGAACTCATCAAAATCAACCAAAAAAAAAACCCATCCAAATCCGAAAAAAGCCCATCAAAATTTATAAAAAAATAAAAAACATGAAAAATATCCAAAATAAACCCTAAAAAATGTAGAAAAAACCCATCAAAATTGATTTAAAAAAAAAAACATAAAAAACCACAAAAAACCCATCAAAATCAATCAAAAAAAAAAATTATCAGAAAAAAACCCAGACCAAAAAAAAAATCATCCAAATTTTGCAATGAAGAAAATAGAAAAAAAAAAAACAAGGGTTTTGTGATGAACAAAAACAAAGATATGAAAAAAAAAACCCATAAAAATTGCATCAAAACTATAAAAAAGATAAATCAAAATTTGAAGATTTCTAACACTAAAAAAGATCAATACAAATTTGAAGATTTCCAACACAAAAAAGTCCTAAACATGTCAAAGATAAGAGTTTTCCGAAACGAATCACAAAAATGCCCTAAAAATCCATAATCTCTGCAATTATATATATATATATATATATAAAGCCCTAAACATCTATAATCTATCGTGAGGAATAAGAAGAAAAAAAATTGAGAGAGGGATTATTACTGTGAGGAATAAGAAGAACAAGAAAGAGAGGGAGAGATACCCTGATTCAAAGCTTTGAGTGGAGATTGACTTTATGGTTTTTAGCGTATTCGATAAAACTGAAAACATAGAATGGAAAGGAGAGAATCGAAGTGTCTTTTAGATGGTACCGAAGGGTTTTTGATAGAATCGAAATGAGAGAAAAGAATAATCTTTTAGATAGAGCATAAGGGTCTTTACTTGTTTTGCTTTCAAGGAGATGATTAAGAGGAATGAGGGTTTTGTTTTACTTGTTTTTGCTTTGAAAAAATAAAAAGTGTCTTTTAAATAGAACCGAAGGGTCTTTACTTGTTTTGCTTTGAAAGAGACGATTAAGAGGAATGAGGGTTTTGTTTTACTTGTTTTTGCTTTGAAAAATTGTTGGTCTTCTAGTCTTTGTCTTGTAATGATAGAATCCAAATATCCGTTTTATCTTGTAGTGATAGAATCTAAAAAATTAAAAAGGACAATTTGTCCGTTAATTATACATTTTTTATAGGATATATATATATATATATATATATATATATAAAATATTAATAATAATTATTATTATTATTTTGAGAGAAAGATATGTGCCGATTTATTTGGAAAATGGTGCCAAAAGGGTTTCTTTGACTTCATACATCTAGTTAACTTTTTATCTACTCAATAAAAAAGTAAAAGCTAGCGCACGCGAATTCATCCCATTAACCCTCAATCAAAGGGTCTCTTGATATTCTCTAGTGTTTTAGTGTATTTTGTGTCAGTTTTAATCGGACCCATTTCTTTTGCCTTTGGAAAGGAACTGGGTTGATTTCGGGTAGGGCAACTGGAAGGTCCTACTAGGTAGAATCAGATTTCTAATCCTATCTAATCTGCTGGCCTTAGAAATAGGAGAATCTTGACAATCTTGACTACACGTCATGCTATAAAAAGTGAAAACCAAGAAAGCCAAGATTCTCTGACTTCCAACGGCAGCAAATGGGGTAGTACTGGAACTCTAGTTTTGCCTGGTAGGACTTGACCATTCCCGTATCGAGTATCTTAATGTGGTCTTCCTCTCATTTCAATTGATATTTAGGAACCCAACCAAGGATCAAAATATAAGCTTTGTTTTCAAGCATGATTGAAACCAAAAATTTGAATCAAAATTTCAGCCGAAAATTTTCCCTCCATATATATTTTGACTGAAATTTTGGTTTAAATTTTCATTTTGGCGGGGACCGAAGTCGATACTACCCAACATAGGCATTGACAATGGTGCCCGGGCCAGTCTCATTTGTCAAAATGGTCAATCCTCAAGTAGTGCATAGAAGTTTCTGCGCATAAATTTGACTGAAAGCATGATTTTTATGATTTTTGACTTTTAACTGATTTTGTACTAAAAAATATTTGTAAGGCACACATGTCCTTTCTTTAACCACTCTCGTCTCTAGTACGAGTTCGGGATTTTTTATTTATTTAAGGGCCCATTTCAGACTCATCCTAATCGATGAAACATCTTCTCAGCTAAGCGTTTATTTAGAATTTTCAGTTATACATTATTTTCCCATAATCTGCAATGAGCCCATGACTCATTGTAAATAAATAATAATTTCATATTTCAAAAGGAGTCATTACTTGCACACACAAAGTTTAGCTAAGCACAAAATTTTTCAGAAAGACTTGTATTTTGGAGATGGGAGTCGTTACTTGCACTAAGAAAGTTAGACCTTGAATCCGATTTAAAAAAAAGGTTGGTATTTTAGAGACATGTGACATGTGAAAATACAATCTGAGCCATTTGATTTGAAGTTCACGATCTATAGATCTTTGGTGCATAAGATTGGAGCAAAATAAAATGTTTATCATATGATCTATTGTAGTCAGCAGTTGCATCAAATGATAACCTTTTATTATATTTAATCATATAATGAAAATTATATTTCACACTAACTTTTTTTACTTAATATTTTAAATCAGTACTTAGCGTGTTCACATGATAGAGGTAGTCAAAACTAGCGAGGCTTTATTTTAAATCCAGTGTAAAAGCCAATTTTCTGACTGCAAGTAATGGCTTCCTTTGAATATATGTGCCACATTTTATCACTATATGAGCCGTTTGATTTAAAGGCAATGATCTAAAGGCCTTGGGCACAAAGGTTTTCACCGAAACAAATTCTCTTATGAGACATTTGAATAAGATGGTAGAGATGGTATTTTTTACCATTAAATCATACGGCTAAGATAATATTTTCACATGATTAAGATGCCCTAAAATACCAAGTGGTCTTCTTTCAAATAGTGTGCACGGGACTAACTTTGTGTGTGCAAGCGCACAAATGCGTCAAAATGAAAGACAATTTTCGTACGCTGCGAACGGTGCTGAGTGAACAGGAGCAAAGGCGGGAGCCGCAAGGAAGCTTTGCTTTTTCGAGCCCCTTGTCTCTCTCTCTCTCTCTCTCTCTTTCTCTCTCTAAATTTAACCTTCTTCAATGGCGTCTTCTTCTTCTTCTTCTCCTTCAAATTCTTCATACTCATCATCCCTCCCTGTAATGGCGCTTAGAGATAAAATCGTCGAAAAAATCCAATCAAATCGTGTTACCTTGATCGTTGGAGACACTGGTTGTGGTATATTTCTCATTCTCTCACCTCCATTTCATGTTTCAGTTGCTACATTTATGTCTTAACTGTCTGTTTGAGTTTGTTCGATTCAGTTTCTTTTTTTGGTTCTGTTTGATTTTCCTTCATTAACTTTATGCTTGATCCTTCTATATTATGAATGCTGGAACATCGCTAGGTTTTTTTTTTTTTGTTTTTTTTTGGGTGATTTTTTTAAAGTTTAGAGTATATTATTGAAGTTGTATTTTAAGTAAACTTGTTTATATATCATCATCATCATCACAGCCTTATCCCATCTGGCTT
This sequence comes from Chloranthus sessilifolius, assembly GCA_021018995.1. Classification (NCBI taxonomy): domain Eukaryota; kingdom Viridiplantae; phylum Streptophyta; class Magnoliopsida; order Chloranthales; family Chloranthaceae; genus Chloranthus; species Chloranthus sessilifolius. The sequence continues at coordinate 2,317,597 of CM037588.1, read as the reverse complement.
TGCGAGTCATATTTCTCCACTTGTTTCTGATCAGCACTAAGCTCTCTGTAACTTCGCAATCCTTCATGACCCTTCTCACTGCATCTCCTAAGTCTTCACTGGTCTTACTCTTCTCCTACTTCCTTGTGCTGTAGCATCTCGACCGTTCATACATGGTTTGCTTCTGCCTCCGATGACATGTCCAAACCACCACAAGCAACAATCCCTACTTTTTTCCTTTATAGGTGCAACTCTTTTCTTGTTACCCCACACATCCATCTCAACATACGCATCTCAGCCATATGTATTCTATCTTCTTATCTTTTTTTTTGTAGATAAACGTTCCACACCATATAATATGGCAGGTCTAACCGCTGTCTTATAAAAGCATCCTTTCATTCTAAGTAGAAGTCTTGAGTCGCACAGTATTCCGCTTGCTTGCCTCCATTTGATCCAACCTGCATGAATCCTATTTGAGACATCCCCTTCAAATCTAGCATATGATTGTAAAGTAGAGCCTAAATAGGGAAATCTATGACAATATGACACTAAATGATTTCTATTTTAATTAAATCATCCTCATGGCTACCATGTTCACTAAATATGCATTCCATGTATTCCATCTTGTTGAGATAATACCCCTACAAATGTGGCCAATCCAAGTCATTAAGTGGCAGGACATCATATGGATGTCAATTCTAAAAACATGCCCATAAGAGGATTGGTACTGCCCAATATGAGCAGTTCAATGTGGACTCCACGGTAGATAAGATAAGATAAAGGTAAACTAATTAGTGTAAGTGTTAGGTAAGGAAGAAGAAGAAGAAGAAGAAGAAGAAGAAGAAGAAGAAGAGTGAAGGAAATTAGGATTGAGTTATTGTAACCCAAACACTCTTCTATTATTAGTATTTAACTATTTATACCAAGTACGTACAATCTCACATATATCAAGAAATAAGAAATAAGTAAACTTCTTAAGTAGCTGTACCACTAGACATACACTCAATGTATTTAACTACACACAATACACACAATTATTCAATTTAACTCTTCCCCTGAAGTTGGTGCATAAATGTTAATCATGCCCAACTTGGACGGTATCTCTTTCTTTTTTACTCTCCCAACTGCCTTTGTGAGGATGTTTGCTAAATGATCTTTTGAGACTTCGTGTGGAATGCTGAATTCTTGAGATTCTACCTTCTCTCTCATAAAGTGACAATTAATCTCAATGCGCATAATTCTTTCATGGAATACCGGGTTCTCAGCTATATGAATCGTCGCTTCATTATAGCCATACAAGGTTGTTGGAAGTTTAACTTGGATACCCAAGTCATTTAAGATAAATTTCAGAGACATCCCCTCTTTGGCACCTTGGGACATAGCTTTGTACTCGGCTTGGGCACTAGAATTAACAACAACTTGTTTCTTTCTCTTCCAAGTTAGCAAGTTCTCTCCTAGGAAGGTGACATAACCGGTAGTAGATCTTCTATCACTAATCGTCCCGACATAATCTGCATCAGTAAACACTTCCACATCCATGTGTCCATGGTTACTATATAAAAATCCTTTTCTAGTACTAGACTTCACATATCTTAGAATCTGATACACTGCTTTTAAATGAGAGTGAGGAGCATGCATATACTGACACACCACACAAACTACATGTGAAACATCGGACCCGATGATAGTAAAGTAAACGAACTTACCCACTAACCTAACATGTCGGCTTGCTTTAAGTCATGTAGAGTATTCTTCCTTTGTGACAGAACAATTCCTCTGTTAGACCTTGCCACCTCAATGCCAAGAAAGTATTGTAGAGGCCCTCGGTCTTTGATATCAAAGACCTTGCTGAGCTTACACTTCAACTAAAGACTTTCTTTACTGTCATCTCCAAAACAATGATGTCATCAACATACACAATGAGAGTAGTTGTACATGCTCCTTTCTTCACAGACATTGTGTGATCATAATGGGTACTCTAGTACCGAAACCGCATCATTGCCTTGCTTAATTTCTTAAACCAAAGCTCTTGAAGACTTTTTTAGGCCATAGATAGCCTTCCTCAACTTACAAACTTTCTTCCTGAAGTATAAACCTGAGAGGTAGAGCCATGCACACTTCCTCTTTGAGGTCATCCAACAGAAATGCATTCTTGATATCCAGTTGACACAATGGCTAATCCTTGTTTGGAGCTAGAGATAAAGGGACCCTAATGGAATCGAGCTTAGAAATTGGAGCAAGTGTCTCCATAAAATCGATACTACCTCTCAGTGGACTCGTATGGGTGATACTTCACAGTAGACACCCACTTACACCCTACAACCTTCTTCTTGGCATGCAACACAATAATTTCCCATGTCTTATTCTGCTCAAGGGCTCTCATTTCTCGTTCAATAACATATTTCCATTTGGGCTACAATAAAGCTTCAAAAACAAATGATGGAATAGATGTGGAGTCTAAGGATAAAATAAAGCTCGAATAACAAGTTGATAAAGCATGGTAAGATACAAACTTACTGATGAGAGGTCTACTACTTTGTGAAGGGCAATAGGAAGGTCAAGATCATAAGGAAGAGGACCTGCTTCAGGAGAAGATCTTTGATCCACTTCGTGAGCAAGAGGGGTAGTAGTAATTTTCGATCCTCCTCTTTCTTCCTTATAAAGAACTTGCCTTCAACAGTTGTCCCAAATTTGTCCCATTGTGGTGCCTTGGGATCACTTGCACTTTCCATCTCCTCAACGTCTTCTTCTCCCATACAAGGTAGAGGAAGAGGGTTCTCTATGCTCTCTTCACCCCCACTTGGACACTCCCCCTGAAGAGGGCACTGAAAATGAGCAAAGCAAGGGGTATACTAAAAATGGTAACATCCATAGTCATAATGGATGCTCCTATAGACGGGTCATAACATTTGTACCCTATTTGAGTACCAGGGTACCCCACAAATATACACTTTGTTGCCTTAGTTGAAAGTCTGTCACGCTTGTTTGATGCAATAAGGGCAAAGCACAAATGATCAAAGGTCTTAGGGGGCATAAGAAAGAGCTTACCATTAGGACACAAGATTTGATAAGGTGACTTGCCTAGGGATAGGTGTAGGCATCCGGTTAATGAGATAGCTTGAGGTGAGGACAAGTTCACCCATAGGTCTTTGGGCACATTCATGCCAACAATAAGGATCTTGAGACCTTGCGAAGGTGGCGATTTTTCCTCTCAGCCACTCCATTTTGTTATAAAGTGTAGGGACAATTGGATTGCCACTCACTGTCATGCATCCTTGGGTAAGATTGTTTATCTTGGGTGGGATATTCTCCCCCATTGTCAGATCTTAGAATCATAACTTTAGCATTGAATTGAGTCTCCACCCACTTGTGGGAGACACGAAAGATTGCACCGACCTCCCTTTTGGTCTTCATCAGGAAGAGGGTGTTGTAGCCAGTACACTCATCAATAAATGAAATAAAATAAAGATTACCACCGATAGATACTACTGGGGAGGCCCCCAAACATCAAAATGAAAAACTTGAACACGACCATCACTTTTACCATTGGGAAGAGGATAAACAGTTCTAGTATGCTTTGACAAATGACAAGTTTCACATTGAAATTTTTTGTAAACGGAAGCATTAAACATAGATGGAAAAAATGTAAACGAGGAAGGGGAAGATGTCCAAGCCTCTTGTGCCATAGATGGACACTCTTCAAAGATGTAGATGTAGTAGTAGGGCTTAGGGTACGTTTGGATGGTGCATTTACAAGAATTAAATTTGCCAGATTAAAATTTCCTCGAATTCTAAATTCAACTAAATTGAAATCTAAAGTGCTATTTACATGTGTTCCGTTTGGTCATACTGCATAAATTATAAATTATTTTGCTTTAATTTTAGATGTCTTGTTTGGAGGCTCCATTTTTTTTTTGATGCCATACGGCATAGACAACATGGATGTGCTTTATATATCATAGAGAGTATGACAGTTCAGGAGCAGCACATGGGGAATAAATCCCACAACAATGCACTCACAGTGAGTGACACATTGGGGAATAAATCCCACCCAACAACCCTCACCTTATTAATATTATCTTTCAATTGGAGGCTCCAATTGAAACATAATATTTTTGGCAATCCAATCATCAGAGCTCTTTAAATTAAAAAGTAAATTCATGGTAGGTATTAGATTTTGCAACTAAAGATTCTTTCTTTGGAAGCATACATTACACATTGATTCTTTTGAATCAGATGATGGAGATCATTTTTCATCTCAATCTTCCACACATAGATCACGAGATTCCATTAGACGGTTAGACGTCGACTCCACATAGCACACATCCCAAAAAGTGACCGTGATCATGAGCGTACCATCAAACATGGTACTCGGGTCAAATTTTGAGATGTGTGCCACGTGAAATCATGGGACGAAAAATGATTTCCGTGGTCAAAATCAAAGCAATTAAGGCTTTTCGCTAGTGTAACTTATGATCGCAAAGAAAGAATCTCAGTTGCAAATACCAATACCCATCCATGGCATTGAGGCTGTGTATTTGACTACAAATGAACTTAAATCTAAAAGATTATTTTTCTTTATTTATTTATTATTGTTATTGTTAATATTATTATTTTAATTTTTTTTACGAGAAGCACTTAGAAGATACCCCATTAGTATGTTTTGTCGCTTAGTGGATGAAGCATCAAGCTTTGTGATTCACCTCACAACCAATCCCAACTTCTTTTTTTATAGGGACAAAAACGTTTCTGTTTCATCTTCCTCCTTAATGCAAAGATCGGTGGACCATCTCTCTCTCTCAGATGGAATACAGGTTACCCAATTGTCTATATGGGATTTCGGAAATCCCTCTGCTGATAATACGATTTTTCGATTTCTGGTTATTTTGCTCCTGACTCTTTTTGAGAGGGTTACTAGGGGTATTTGAGAGGGCTATGCTACTGATTGTTGGTACCAGAAGGAGTGCTTCATCTTGAGCAGATTTTCTTTTTAAATCCCAGTCCCAACTTCAGAATGGAGATGTTATTTGCAAAAGAAACTTGGAGAGATGGGTCACTCCTTTTCTCCCTAAGTTTTACTCTTTTCAAAAAATATTTATAAAACAAGAGTTTATCACACACTCCCCGTGTGTTTTGAGTGAAAGAGATTAAAGCGGGATAAATTTAGGTTAGGGTAGAATTTATCCCGATTTAATTTAGGTTAGTTTTATAATTTAGTCAAATTTGATTTAATTACCTTAATTGTCACCAAACAACTCCCTAACTCAAAATAACATTTAAATAACTAAATTTTTTAGTTAAACAACATTTTGAGTTCTTACCAAACCGGCCTTAGCCTTATAAGGAAATTAGGGTTTCGGCGACGCTGGTGTTGGTGGTTGTTGTGACGAGAGAGAGAGAGAGAGAGAGAGAGAGAGAGAGAGAGTAGGGGGGCTGGCAATTTTTAAAGCAGTACATGCGTCCGCCACTGCTTCTGGGATCTTATATATTAGGACCATGTAATAAAGTTGGTTCTAAGTTCTTTGTTCAAATTCCTACCTTGTAGGGCATATCCAAAAACTTTTGGATATCAACTGTTATTCGTTAAATTTCCTTTTTCATACTACCATTACCATCTTTTTGGAGCACACATGCTGATTCAAAAAGTGATTTTCTTTTGGAGGTTTGAATATGGGGCCGTAAGTAGGGGGGGCTGGCAATTTTTAAAGCAATACATGCGTCTGCCTCTGCTTCTGGGATCTTATATATTAGGACCATCTATTAAAGTTGGTTCTAAGTTCTTTGTTGAAATTCCTACCTTGTAGGGCATATCCAAAAACTTTTGGATGCCAACTGTTATTCGTTAAATTTCCTTTTTCATAATTCCATTACCATCTTTTTTGAACTGATTCAAAAAGTGATTTTGAACTGTTTGAATTACAAAGGGACCGTTAGGATTCAAAACAATGCCTTTCAAGGCTGGTCTATATTCTTTACACGTAAGGGTCAAATCACACAAGAGTTTTCTTGCATCTGACATTACTTATATTTAGCTTAAGTTTTTTTAACATTATTTAGATGCCCCTCTACGCTATTTGTACGTTGTTTCCACTTGCATCAGCTGTTATGCATGGCCATTTGCTGATACAATTTACTTTTTATTTTGGCCTTGTTTGTATATATTGAAGGGAAGAGCTCACAAGTTCCGCAGTTCCTTCTAGAAGAAAATATGGAACCAATATTATGTACACAACCCAGAAGATTTGCTGTTGTAGCTATTGCTAGGATGGTAGCTGAAGCTCGTAAATGTGAGGTAGGAGACGAGATTGGGTATCACATTGGTCATTTAAAGTCCACATCGACAAGGTATATTGATGATTATTTTCAGAAATAATTGGAATTTTTGAGATTTTGGCCTAACTTTCCTATTTGCATATAAGCCATGTTTTGGCTTCTTAAAATTACCTCTAGATCATGCTCTTCTAGGCTGTTGATCATTTTTTTTGGAAAATTTCTTGTTTTTTCCCATTGATCTGATTAGAAATACGATTTTTGTTGTGCTAGTTCTTTCAATCGTGAGACCTTGATTTTGCCGTAAGTTCTTAAGAGTGGACGTGTACCCTTTCTGTCTCATTTATGTTGTATTTGTACCATTGGAAGTTGGAACTTAAATCATATCCATTTCTTTTTAACTCTTGGATTCTATCAATAACAAAGTACACATGATTCAGTGGCCCCTTAATACCAAATCTTAAAGTGAGCACATATCACATATTGAGTTGATTACAACATACACCAAAATTCATGAGCTTTTTTTTAACTTTGATATCCTTTACCGATAGGTGTGAAAGTTGCATTTAATAGGCGAAAAGAAGGAATTTGTCCCATCTCTTAAAACAAGGGGATATTTTTGTAACACTGGGGTTTATTTCTTGGTACACCATTGTTGGTTATCCTGTCCTTATCAAATTTGGGATAATTTATATGTTTTAAAACACTCTTCTTCCCTTGCTCCATTGTTTGCTGCTTTTATTAGATGTATACATCCCATAATGCTAAGTAATACATGGAGTGTCTTACATTATCATGCACTTTTCCATACAAGCTTTCATTTAGCCATACCTTGTTGGGAAAGAAAGATATAATATATTAATTGATACCCATAACTTGCTGAATCCCAATGTTGACCATTGATTCATTTGAGTCGAGTTAACTCTTGAATAGATGACTTTAGGACAGGGGAGTCAACCAAGTCACCTTTGTGACGTAAAACTCCATGAGTTACTGACGGAACTAACTCGAGTCAAGTGACCACTTGGTGGGGACGAGGACAACAAGTTAATGGACCGATGTGTCGATCTATTTTCATCAGTGATGAAACATTTTTGGTCTGGGAGAATTGGCGGGGACACCAACAGCGTAGGACTAGGTTTTTGGCAACACAAGGTGTACTGCCGAAAGAAGAAGCAATGGAGGAGCCACGGGGCGCCAACATCTACCAAGAAGAGACCTTGACGAGCCACAAATAGGGCTCACTGCCTATGTGATGGGGATATCTCACGGTACAAGACTGATGGAAAGTTGAAGAAAGCAACAATAGAAAACATGGGAGAAAGAAGAAAAAGAATCAAAGTTCGTCAACATATAACGGACAACTGTGACATATGACGGACGTCCGCGACTTTAGAACAGACGTTCGTGAAATTTGGACGGACATCCGTGATTTAGACATCATTTTGTTTTTGTGCATATCGTCGAGGATGGACATCTGTGAAAGTCGTCCGCAAATTGGCGGCTATACGAATTAAGGCAAAAACTTGTCATTTAGTATTTTAATTGTTTTAGGATTCTTATTTCGAACTTTATGTATAGTTAGGGTTTTCTTTGCCTATATAAAGGCATGTAAAGATTTTATTTGAGAAATTGGTTGATTTTAATGAAAATGTTATGCATTGAGAGCTTGAGAGCAAGGTAGTTAAGGCGGTATGACGAGGTCATGGCGAAAAGGCTCACTACGCCATAGCGAGGCTATTTATTATTATATTTTAAAAATATATATTTTTATATATTAATTAGTAGTTTTTAAATATTTTTTATATAAGAAAAAAAATATAGGAAGTAAAAAATTCAACTACTAAAGCATCATACTTTGATTCTAATATTGAGGATTTCATGTTCTAGGAATAAGCAAATATCAATAAATACAAATAAATAATGGAACGTTAGCAAATTTGCAACATAGTATAAATAAATAAATATGAAATATCAACAAATATAAAATATTAAAAAATATGAAGTATTAAGTACACATACGGTGTGTTGCTGACGCTGAGGTTTCGGCGACACTGGTGTTGGTAGTTGTTGTAGAGAGAGAGAGAGAGAGAGAGCCCCATGTGGGCTTGGTGTGAGGCCAAGGGTGCGATACCCATGATCTATCTTGTATCTTCTTTTACCTATTCTTCTATTTTGTTTGCTACCCTGCCATCTATTTCTTCTTCATGTTGTTTCAAACCCCTCAACCCTAAATCTTGAGCTATCTTGATGTCCACCTTGTGGATTGATTCTCTTCGATACCCATTGATCCACAATCGTTGTTGGGCTCGAGATCTCTCCAATTGTGCCAGTTGATCGTTCCTTGCAAAACCCTAGCAATGAGCTACAGAAATTCACCTCGATCTATGAGCAACACCTCAACCTAGAGGATGTTAGAGTTCTATCTCTAGGTTCACACCTTCCACAATTTCAACATACTCGCGTGCCGGATTGGACCCTAGCCGAATCGACCATGGTTACCTAAGAGGAATTCGATGAAGCCCTAAGGTATCGCATTAATTCGTGATCAATTGCTCAATTAATTAGTTTAATTTCGGCAAATTAGCATATCATGAGTATTCACGTATTTTAGGGTCGTTGTCCTGCATCATCCCCCAAGTTACTTAAGCTGTTCACTTGACTCAATTGAATCCCCGACTTAAATTTTTTGTTTTCTTTGGAAAATCCACTGATGATTTATTGTTAACCTTCCTATGAAATGTCCCGTGTTATATATATATATATATATATATATATATATTCTTTGCCTCTTGAACATCTAGATATGAATTACTATTTATACTCTCAAGAAGGCTTTTTCTTGTGTGGGTGGGTGGGTGGGTTGGGGGGGTCTAAAGAGCCTCTTCTGTTATTATCTCAATCGCAAAAATAAGCCACAAAGGGATGCTAAAAAAATACTTTACAACAATGTTGTCATTTTTGTGAAGCCTTAGAGATATAAGTTTTTTTAAGTATCCCTAAGTGAGTTTTTAAAGGTGAAAGTGATCCCTTGGAGACGCTCTTGACTAGAAGCCAAAATTTTCATGAATGTTTATTACTTTATTTATTTTATTTTGTATTTAGTGTTTAATTTTCCCCTTCCTTCTTTTTTTCTGGCTACTTTTCCTTGGACTTTGTTTGGATTGTTTTGTAGGAAATAGGCGGAAATGGATTTATGTAACACATGTTTTCCAATCATTATGGAATTCATAGGAAACCAGAAAATCTCCCGTTTGGATAACAGAGTAACATATGGAAAATGAGGGTGGAGCTCCATCTTTGATGCTCCCACCCAACACTTAATGTACATTTTGTTTTCTCCTACCTCACGTAGGAGATGAAAATCTTGTTAGATAGCTCAAAATCTTAATATTTTTTAATAACATTAACAAAAAGCCTTTCAATGTACAAAAGCCACACCTTAAAACCACCTAAGAAGAACAAAACCACAAATAGAGAAAAACAATTTATCTGTTTGACCTTGTCGTGAGAGATGGAGATCTCAACGATCCCTACTTTTTCCTAGAAACAGTCGTACCTCACAGATAGCCAGCAATTTTTGCTCTCATTCTTCAAGATGATGACGACGGCAATGATGATACTGAAGTTGATGATGATTAAGAAGAAGATGCAGAGATGTTGCTGAAAAAGTTGATAAAACACAGAGATGATGAAGAGCTTGGGCCTATTTTTCTTAAAAAACCTCACAACTTTTTTCTAAGAAGAAAATGATGATGAAGAAGGTAATGAAGATGCATAGATGGATAGATGTAGCAACCCAATTTAATTATTGCAATTAATGCTTGTTCTGACTGCTTTGATTTTCATATCGATTAGTGTTAATTATGCATTTATATTTCAAATTAGTTTTATTTTAATTACCTGTGATACCTCAGTTACGCGTTTAGAGTTTCAACTAAATTGGTGAAGTTTCCAAAATGACTGATGACTCAAACTGATTTTGAACAAGCTTTCATAGGATGTTATCTACTATCATTGCAACAACATTTCTTCATAATTTGACGTTAAAAAAAATTAAGCTTTGATCCTAACAATGTTTTAACCCCCAACACTTAACTATATGTATACGTGCTTTGTTTTGGAAATTCACCTCGATCTTCTAACACTTGCCCCATTTTTCTATAATGTGTCGCAGGTCCAAGATTGTTTTCAAAACTGCTGGTGTTTTGTTGGAAGAGATGCTTGATAAGGGATTGGCTGCTCTTAGATATAATGTTATTATTCTCGATGAAGTGCATGAAAGATCTGTGGAATCCGATCTTGTTCTTGCATGTGTAAAGCAGTTTATGCTGAGAAACAAGGATTTGAGGTTGGTATTTGTCTGGATATCTTTCCCCATTTTGATGTTGGAAGTAGGGGTGTTTGCCAGCCTGGCTTGGGCCAAAATCTGGGTCAGTCTGACCATTTGGGCTCCCGACCCAACCTGACTGATTGTTGCATTCAACAGGTCGAGTTCATGTACCTGACCTGGTTCAAAACCGGTCGGGTCGGTCAGGTAACGAAATGACTCGACCAGTTGACGCCCTACTTCGAAGTACTGCTACAATTTGCTGCTTTTTAGGGTTCGGTATTTCTTCTTGATTTTGTTATATTGAATTTTGTATCAGTGAGTCATCCGCAATATTTGGTAAGGAAAAAAAAACCGTTGTTGCCTTCTCATATTCGAAATTAATTTTCTGGTTAGTACTTGTTTGTCTGATATTTTCCATGTTCATCTAGGGTGGTATTGATGTCTGCAACAGCAGATCTTAAGAGATACAAGGATTACTTCAAGGATCTTGGTAGGGATGAAAGGGTAGAAGTGCTTGCCATTCCAAGCTCAGGGCAGAAAACAATCTTCCAACGGAAGGTATTTTATCTTGAACAGGTAATTATCACCTCTTTCTTATGTGTAACTTTTCTTTGGCTTTTTTTTTTTGTTGTTGTAACATGGGACTTGATTTATATTCTACCACATTTGTGATCTATTAGTATATATTTTTTTAAATTCCTGTACCATTAGTTATTGGATTATCTCATCATTTTGGTTTATCTATGATATATTAAAAAATCACTTTAGTGAAATAGATGGTAAAATCAATGTTACCTGATTTGTTATTTCGCTCAGTTTGAATTCAGGTTTGTAATTCGCGATTCGTTAAATCCGAGCGAATCCGGTTCGCTAGGGGTAGGATGAGTTTTAGATAAGAAATGAAAACATTCCCTAAATTTTAAGGTAACTATTTATTTTTTGAATATACAAATCAGTCACTAGAAGTTACACGAACTAGTGGTAGTTGTTGCTGGTGGCTTGGGTTCGACTCTCCTTAAGATGTATTTTTTGGCAACAAAATGGTCGTTGTGTGTACCGGTCAGTTCGCAATTCGCAGTCTTATCAGCGAATTAGGTAACCCTGGGTAAAATACTCCAAAATTGGGTCTCTGATACTTCTATTTCTCTGATTTAATTAACATTTTGCTAAAGAGGAACTGGAGTAAATAATTATAGGGAAAAACACAATAAACATAAATCTTTGCTTAGCTTATAGAAGGCATTCTCCTCCCTTCAGTGTTTTCATATTAAGGATATGTAATTAATTAAGTTTTCCGCTATAACTTGAGGTTGTAGTTTCAATCCTAGCTTACTAGGTTCAATACCCTCTTTGTACTCTTAGAAAAGGGTAGGATTCATCTTGTAAATGTTAGCCACTTAGCCTTCTACTTTTTGATAACATATATATATATATATATATATATATATATATATATATATATATATATATTCTTTCTCTTTTCCAGATTGATAGCAGATTAGATAACTCTCGTAAAAGTCTTTCTAGGTTAGCATGTCTACTGTTCTATGAGTTATGCTCTAAAACCCGTACACTTTGCGTTGAATATAGTTGGAAGCACCTGGATTCCGCTTGAGAATTTTCGTGGTTATTCAGAAACATAGATGGTGGCAGGATCAAGTAGCGAGAGCCGAACCTTGCTGAAGAAAATAAGATGGTGCACCACATAATTTTTCATTTCATGTAGGCCATGTGTGACTATATTAAGTTGCAAACAATATCCGGATATGCTTATCATGCCTGCTTTGCCCATTTTTCTGTTTCCAATTTGTTCTTGATCTTGAATACATTTTTTTTTACTGTGGGGAATATTTGTAATCACATACTTAATCGGTTAGATATTGGGATTTTTCTGAACAATTAATTGTCTTGTCTACCAGGTGATTGAACTCCTTGGAAAAAATCCGGAATCCTTGTCTGAGCTGTATTGTTCCGGGACAAGCCCTGAATCTGCTGATGCTGATATCAAACCAGAAGTGCACACTCTTATTCGTGATCTGCTGTTGCACATTCATGAGAATGAAGCTGATATTGAAAAGAGTATATTGATTTTTCTTCCAACATACCATTCATTAGAGCAGCAATGGGTCCTGTTAAGCCCACTTAATTCATTATTCAAAATTCACATCCTTCATAGCAGCGTCGACACCGAACAGGCACTCAAGGCAATGCAAGTCTGGAAGTCTCACCGTAAAGTATAGTGCTATTTACTGATATTTCTGCCTATTTCCGTTGACATTTTGTTACCTGAATTTTGTAATAATCATGGAATATATATATATATATATATATATATATATATATATATATATACACACACACACACACACAGAGTGGCGAATGCAGGATTTTCCCTTTGTGGGGACACCTGGAAATCTGTAGTCGATATGTGCTAATAATTTTTTTTCTGCCATTAGTTGATGGCCACTAATCACCAAAATGGCCATCAACTAATTTTGGAGTTGTGATCTAGATTCTAGATAATGGCATGTACACTGTATGCAATTGTCTAGATTTTATATATGGCAATTGAATTGTTCCCAATCTAAATTGAGAACGGTCATTGGGTTGAGACACGTGACACTATTTTTCATTAACTGCAATGCATGTGCAGTCTGTTGGTGTAAACAATAAGGGATAACGGTTCCTGGTTGACAGTAAAACTCCAAAAAATGTTTAAATAATTTTATATCATTAAAATTATAATTTTTAACTGTGCAGTGTAACTTATCATAATGTCATGTGGCGCACATCTTTGATTAATCTAAATGGTCCAAGTGGCAATCCATTATTCAAATATATTTCAGCTCGAAGAAACATGCCTATAGGGTATAAGTGGATGTGAACCATCCGATTGATGAGCTTTAATATCAGCCGTTTTACTAAAACACTTAATTGATATTATAATTAACAGATTAGATGATTTAAATCTCCCTAAAAGGCCATTATCAATATTATCTAAAATGGATAATAGTTCATGACTGATATTTAAACACCACAATGGTGTTTAAATGATCTTTCACCATTAAAATTAGATTGTTTATCTCACATCATTGAAGGATGATTTATCATTAGGTAATGTAGCATACATTTGGGATCAATCTTAATTTTTAAATGTCCAAGTGACAAATTGACAATCCATTAAAAACATGCCTATAGTAGATTTGAACCATCCGATTGATGAACTTTAATATCAGCCATTAAAGCACAGATTGGATGGTTTAAAATTTACCTAAAGGCTAAAACATCATTTTTGGGCGAGATGTTTAGGAAATTAGGAATTTCAAAATTAGGTATATAAAATTAGGGAGTTGAATTTAGGGTTTAGTGTTAAAATAGGAATTTCAAAAATAGGGTTTGGAAATAAATTAAGGTTACCACCAATTTGGGATTTAGAAATTAGGGTTTAGGATTCAAAAATTTAACATTCAGAGGTTTAGAAAGATATATATATATATATATATATAGAGAGAGAGAGAGAGAGAGAGAGAGAGAGAGAGAGTGAGAGTTGTTGGTGGATAGTGAACTGGTCGAGCTTTTCGGAGGCCCAGAGCGGTGGAGCCCTGGAGGCCTGGAGAGTGCAGAGAAAGAGGAGAGAGAGCGTTGAGAGAGAGACTGTAGATAGAGAAGAGAGCACATATCAAAAGAGAGCGGAGGGGAGTTTTCTTTACTTAAATTTGGTTCCATTATTTGCAACCAAAGTTACAGTTCTACAATGGTGCAAGTGACAGTTTCCAGATAAGTCTCGAATTGCAGTGATGGATTCGTCGGATGCAAACACCAAAACCCTATAAAATTTTACAACATTTTTATGGGGGGCCCAAAAAAAGAAATACCTGGGCTGAAAAATCACTACTACTAGCCTTTTAAAGGATTTTATAGAAGCTTGTGGGGGCCCAGGCCCCCACAAGGCAATACATGCGTCCGCTCCTGCACACACACATATATATTTGATTGGTAAAAAGCAGAGAATATGTTAAAGCCGGAACAAATAAAAGCTGGAAGGCCGAGCGAGCTGCTCAGCGGCTCAGCCAAACAGAGAAAAGAGAAAAAAACAGAAAAAGCAAGGGGAACAAGATTCACAGCTGAAGAGGAACCCCGAGTCCAAGCAGCACAAGGAATCTCCCCCCTCATATGGGGGAGTTAAGACAGGAACTCTTCCCTCGACTCGTGCCTACCCTCTTCACTACCAACATTCCTCTCTTTTTCAAGAATCACCCAGTCCATTAGCGTATCTTTGATATTCTTCCTAATCATCCCTGTAGGTTGCCGAACTTTACAAAAGATTCCATCGTTTCTTACCCCATAGCTCCCCTTTGAGATCCTTGAATCTGGACCCCATTCCAGCTGGCCAGAAGAGAACAAATGTTCTCTGGCAGAACCCAAGACATGTCGAAGGATTTGCAAAGAATACCCCGTAGATCATTCGCAACACAACAGTGCTAAAAAAGATGATCAGCCGTCTCTTCCTGTTGTGTCCACATGGCACAAACATTTGCAATCACCTTACCCCATTATCATGGAATATCATTTTATGTACGACACATGTTGAATGCCCTGAAATCCATATACACGAATTTTGGGTCTTACTCCTGTAATATCATATGGACTTGGCAACAAAACTAGGACAAAAATATGACAATAGTGCAAATAATTGATCAGTGTATATATAAGAACTATTGAAATATCTTTCATTTCATTTATAAAAAGAGTTTACAAGTACGTCGGATGACAATACATGTACTAAGGCAACATCGTCAATCACAATTGGAGGCTTCTATTCTAACTGGACATTTGCTTACTATACTTTACGTTCTCAATAGTATATCCGTAAATCCTTTCTTCTTTATTCCGCAATTGTCTTTTCCTTCTTATTAGTCAATTCCTGTGTGTGGAAAAATACACAGAGTATACATCACAACTCATCAAATCCTACCTCCTTACTCCAGAATTTTAACACAAGTAAGATGGAGGCAGGAGCAGACTGTTAACCATATAACATGATTAAACTCAAATGATAACATATGCTGAGATAATCACTAAAATATGTGTACAGGTAATGAATATTCAAAAATGCTAATAAGCCCTTAAAAATATGACTAGATGCTCCAATCAGGTACTAAATGCTCTGCCAACATGCCGGTCTCAGATGCAAAAACATATAGTACATGCTCTACTGATATGCACTTCTTAACAGTATGCAAAAACTGTAGTAAAGTGCCAGGGATAACTCTTGAAATCTATACTCATTCCTTGAAATCCAATGTTTTAAATTACATATACCTTAAATAAAAACGACATATTATGGTTGGGCTAACATATAGCTAAGCTACCATGTAGCTACGAACACGAATTCTAGATGCTCAATTCAGGAATTTATTCCGAAATAATTCAAGAATACTTCAGGAATAACTAAGGATAATTCTTTGGTTGGCTAGCTATATTGCACTTACTGTGGATTTCCCACTTCATATCACTTACTACGGACTTACCACGTCATAGGCATGTTTGTCAAATCGGTGCAATTTCCTATTCAAATCGTACGATTCAAACTACTCGACCGATTCGAATTGTGCATTTGAATCAGAAATGGGGTCTAATTGTACGATTCGACCATGTCCCGCAAGTCACGACAAATTGACTTGCGGAATTTTTTTTATTTTTATTTTTTATACCAAAATGCCCAAAGAGTTTAAAAACTCTTTAGGGTTATTTTAAAGTGTAAAAGTATTCCTTTTACATCTTTTGAGGGAGATTTGTAGGTTTTGAGTTTTTGAGGGCAAATCTTAAAATCTTAATATCTTTTTCATCCTTCAACAGATTTGAAATCTGTTTTTTGTTTGTCTTCTACACTAAAATAGGAGCTTCTACATATAATTTCTCAAGGAATTAGTGCCTCCATCACAATTGGATAATAAAAGGTAAGTTTAAAGTAATTTAATGTTTTTTTTAAATCTAAATATTTTTACTTTTATTTATGGTTTTATTATAGATGTGGTTTATTTATTTGAAGATGGTGTGAGATATAGATCCTAAATGGGAACATTGTAGGCAAGTATATGAAGGGAATAAACAATACGTCCGATGTAATTATTGTGGAAATAATTATTGGCGTGGTGTTTTTTGAATAAAACACCATCTTGCACATACAAAGGAAACAAAGGGATGTGCACAAGTTCCGGATGACGTTTCACTCAAGTTTATGAATATGTTGGTAGGGAAATGTGATAAACTTGAAGGCAATGAAATGTTTAATAGGATGGGGGGGGATGATGGTGGTAAAGATATGATGTTCGAATCATTGTCTGGAAGGGAAAAAGAAAGATGGATGATTTTGTTACAAAAAGGAAGAAGCAATCTATAGTAAATGAAATGTGAGAAAAAGAAGACAGAGAGAAGGCATGTTTAGAGATATGTCGATTTTTATCTGCGGATGCTTTACCACTCAACTTGGTAAAAAAATCCATTTTTCGAATCAATGATGGAAGTTATATGTGTTTCTAGGAAAGGATTGATGCATCCTTCTACCATGAAGCCTGAAACACTTTTTTGAAGAAAGAGGTATTAAATGTGCAGTCGAAGTTAGAAAAATGTAGAGTTGAATGGAGGAAGACCGGTTGCCATTTTATTCCAAAGAAATTCAAGTAAATTTTATATTCCATAGGTTAGGTTCAAGGAGCAAATTGCAAATGATCTTACCAAAGCTCTTGGAAGTCTAGATTTTGTGAACTTATATCCAAGTTTGCATGATTGATATCTATGCTCCAACTTGATAAGGAGTGTTGATGGTGTGCATTCGGTAATTAGTTGGTGTGAGTCTAGTGCCTTCATATATATTTTATATATATTAATGATAAAGGGGTTTGGCTACCTAGATCAGAAAAAAAATATAGGGCGTTGGCTAACTAACTCAACGCCTTCTTTACTCCATCTTTTTTTCTCCCTCTTCCTTCATGTTCAGCTCTTCAAATCCTACCCTAATTTAACGCATATCTAATTATCTAAACTCTAACTCTCAAAGTATTTTGGTTCGGGCTAGGGCTGCACCTTATTCCCACTTTATAGTGCAGGAGAAGGGGTGGACCATGGTCTTAATTCCACGACCGTGGCAAATGTGCAAGAGAAATGTTGTCAAAAGCGACAAAGGATTCGAGGTGGCAAGCTCCTTGGAGTCTAGGGTGGGCCTAGGTTTCTTGAAAAAAATGATGCTTGCTTTTTTTTCTTTTAATTATAAATTTTATAGCGCATGTTGTACTACCATACAGATAATAAATATGATTTGTGGGAATTGCAAGTAACAAATAGAGTCAATATACTAACATAAATAAATATTTTAATGCCTTCAATTATTACCATACAAGGAGTAAAAATAAACAAGTAACATAATTCTTGACAAATTGTTGACAAGTAAATGCGATAATTGATAGACATCTAACTAAAGAACAAGTATCAAATATCTGAGAAAAAACAAGTCAACAATATAATAAGGCTTGATACATAAATAACTTAAAAAAGCAAACTTATATAGCTTATTTGTTTAAGATTAATACCTTAGGGTTTTTTTTGAAAACCTTTAAAAAAGTAAAAAAAATTATAACCTATATAGTTATATAGATTGTATAACTAGTATAACTTTTATAAAGGGTTCATTTTTTTTATAAATCTATATTTATATCTCAGCTGCCAAAAAGTGGGCGCTTTTCAAAAAAGCACCTGCGTCAGCTGCTTCTAAGCACGAAGCGCCCACTTCGAAATATAAAGTGGGCACTTTTGTGTTAGCGCCTGAATCAGCAACACTTAGGTTTTAGAAGTGCCTAAGCTGGAGCTGCCCAGCCCACTTTTGACAGCATTGCGAGAGGGGTTTTGCGATCGTGGGGCCGCAACATTTCTCTAGAGTGGGCCTGTAGTTGGGGATTTGAACCTGCGGCTGACCTTTTTATGATTTACTAGGTCTAAGCTATTCCCTCTGCTCCTTTGTTAATTTCTGGAGAAATTCCGGCAGCACCTCCCCTTTATTTTGATGCACTTCGAATATTTTAAAGAGGATGAAATGGTGCCTTTATGTCAGCGGTCCCTAACATATGACACTCAGGTCATGGAGGTGCTGGCACAAAGTCGTATATTTGCTTGAAACACCCTTAAGAGCATTGGTTGCAGCATATACAAAGGGTACCTGTATTTTGGCTTACCCTAATGCATGACAGTCGGGGTTAATGCACGACCGTGGGACAATTACGAAAACCCCCCATTTTCACATGACAAAGGCCCACGGCTCCAAAATATTGAGTCATGCTCCTCCAAACGCAGTTCTGGCCCTTCATTGACGTGATCGAAGTTACAGTGACTTCCTAGCAACATGCAAATTGCCCGAAACGCCAATAAAAAAGGCCTCAAGAAAACATCTAACAGAAAGAAGATAACTTTCAAGATGCAGAAGCTCTGCTCCATTGAGACCTTACCCCTCTCCCTTCAAATTCTGTACGTTCTTCAACCTCTTCAAGTTTTTCAAAGTGAAGAAAATCCCTCGACAAAACGTCCTTATCAAGACTGGTTGTGTTTGCTTTCAACCACGTGTTAAAAAATGCATGATTTGACTTCTCGAGGAGGCATTAATTTTCGCTGCCAATAACGACCACGTGGCGCGCAAACATGTGTTTGGGTACACATGAAATGAGTGTAGAGTTGAACTCTACACTCGAGTGGATACTCCCAGCCCTCTTTCTCTACGTTCTCTCTCTTTCTCTCCATATATATAAGTTAGGTGTGATGTCACTCTTGATCGAAAAATCCTTTTTGATTTATGGAACCCTAATTTTTGTCTATATTTGATTTGATGTTCGATATAATTCTTCTTTGGTTTCTCACTATCTTCGTAATTTTTATGCCCTAATATGTTTTGACAAAATCTGTGGTTGGAATAGAGACCCACGATCAAATGAGTTACAATCTGCTTTTCTGATTGTATACATTAAAATAACCTTTATATTATCTCGATGACTGCTTTTGGCAGTCCTATGAACCCAGATTTTATTAATTGAATGAGGTTTTTTAATCACACACTAATTCTGTTTTATGGCTGTTTACGGTGGGACTGATTTCAGCAGTTTTGATAAAACTAGATTTTATGCAAATCCCAGTTGAACTGTCCATTTTATTTGATTGTGAGATCCACCAAACAATTATAATGAATTAAGAAAGAAAGTGAAAGCATGGTTTTAAAACACGGAAACTCGACTCGATTCGGAAATCATCTGACTAGAGTCAACCCGGAAAATTGGTCCGACTCAGGTTATTTAATATATATATATATATATATATATATATATATATATATATATATATATATATATATATATATATATATATATTCTTCTTCTTTCTTTCTTTGCTTCTTTGATTCTTTCTTTGCTTTCTTGCTTTCTTTTTTTGCTTCTTTCTTTCTTTGCTTTCTTTCCTTTTTTCCTTATTTCCTTCTTTTTCCTTCTTTCTTTCTTTCCTTCTTTCCTTCTTTCTTTCTTTCCTTCTTTCCTTCTTTCTTTCTTTTCCTTTCTTTCTTTCTTTCTTTCTTTCTTTCTCCCTTCCTTTCTTTCTTTCTTTCTTTCTTTCTTTCTCCCTTCCTTTCTTCCTCTTCTTTCTTCTTCTTTCTTTCTTTCTTCTCCTTCTTCTTCTTCTTCTTCTTCTTCTTCTTCTTCAACCGAGTCTCAGCCTAAATCGAGTCAGTAGCCCGAAACTGGGTCGAGTCGACTCGACTCGCCCGAGTTCCGAGTCGACTCGGTGATTTTTAAAACAGTGAGTGAAAGTGTTCTTATTCGATCCACCTCGTGATCTTCAACCAATTATGTGCTTAAATATAAAATGAGTTTCACGACTGAAACCTTATTATATCGAGTGACTCATTCTAATCAAATACTGGAACAAACATAACTTGGGGGAGTCACGTTGGCTGAGTTGTGAAACCTTGTCGCATTGCAGTTTCACAACTTCAAAATCATTAAAGCCTTGCAAGGACACAAATTTTCCCACAAAGTCCTATTTCTTATTTTAGACCAAAATTTTCGCATATTTCATATTTTGGTCGAAGACTTGGTTAATGGTAATTAACATTGAATCTAAATATTCAACATGGATTGCTTGTTTGCTTTGCATATTATAGTATATATGGTTGTTTCTGAAGGCGGGGTTTGTAATGCAGGTGATATTAGCCACAAATATTGCAGAATCATCAGTCACAATACCTGGAGTAGCCTTTGTCATTGATTCATGCCGATCTCTACAAGTTTTTTGGGATTCTAACCGGAAAAATAACTCATCAGAGCTCACTTGGGTCTCCAAATCTCAGGTACTCAACGAATATTAGCCTTAAATTACATCAGATTTGCCTGCTAAGATCTGATTAGTTTGTTGCAAGGATTGGTTGTAGGCTGAGCAGCGTAAAGGAAGAACAGGTCGAACCTGTGATGGTCAGATTTATCGATTGGTTACACAGTCGTTTAAGTTCCATGAGCATGAATTTCCAGCCATTTTGAGATTATCATTGAGGCAGCAGGTGCTTTTGATTTGTTGTGCTGAACCTAAATCCATTAATGACCCCAAAGGTATGGTGCCCATTTTTGGAACATAGTTGTAATTTTCCTTTGAACATTTTTACTTCATGATCCGCAGTATCTCTTGTATTCAGCGTTAGTGCTTTACATTGTATCCTACTAATGGCAGTCTTGTAATATTGTAATATTAGTGATGTATATAAACTAATGTAATATAAGTACATCTTGTGGATACAATAAAATAACCACTTCATTCTTTTGTTTTTGTTTTTACTCACACAGATATCATTAACTAATATAAAGATATTGTGCTCTTTTCTATTTATGCAATGATATTATTATATTGAAATGGATAATGACATTATTACATAACAAAAATTATTATATTTAATCATTGGTTTTTACAAAATTTATCTCTGCTGGTGTCCTAACTTGGTTCCCTTTTTATGACACCTAAAGGCTACGAGGTTGATGTGTATTAGTGTCATCTTGTATGTGATGCAGGACGGAAAGGCGGTAACCCTAAAGTAGTGTAAATCCCACACGATAGGTTTAGGGTTTGATTCTCCTGGATAAAATAAAAATAGAAATAGAGAAATAAGGAACAATATAGGAAAAATCACTGGAATTTCACCAGCGAAAATATTTGCCTCACACCAAAGGACCAGAATCAGTCTTGCTCCAAACGAAAACTCATCTCAAGTCTTCAAGAGTTGAAAGAATCACCTCTCTAAGATTGCGCAAAGCAAAATATTCATTAGCTCAAACTCAAAACTATTCAATAATGTGTTTACGTGTGTATTTATAACTTTTAGAAACCCTAACTAATTCTATGCCTACTAAAATAAAGACTCCTAGGCGTAAAGGAAACTGAACCTAAAGAAAATAACAATATTAGAAGAAACCTTTATTTAAAAGGAAACCAAACCTAGAAAAATCATAAATTAACTTTACTATCTCGCTCGGGCGAGATTGAGGCTCGCTCGGCAAGTTCGCGAAACAAAATTTGACTCATCGGGTCAACTTGCTCGAGCAAGGCTAAAATTCGCTCAGGGGATTTGGACAAAATTCTTTTTTCTGCCCTCTTTTCCTTACCATGTGCGCGTCTCCCGTATGTTGAGTCTTCACGTGTGTGGTGCACACGTGCACATGGGTCTTCAACCTTCCTTAAACGGGGTCTTGTAAGAACCTACTTGCGGGTCCACTTTTTCTGTTGATTTTCACCATTTAATCCGGCCACGATTCCAGTGCATGAACATTGATTCCTCATCATTCCCCCCCTCTTAAAATTTTTTTGACCTCAAACTTTGACCGAAATTAATCTTCTGCTCAGAGGTCAATAACAATAGTTTGGGAATCTTGATTGGACACGGTTTGGACAAATAAATCGGATTCGGCTCTAGCGATGTAATCATATTTGGATTGAGCACGTCAATGTGATTTGACTTGGATACACAATCAATATGATGCTGGAACCTGTGGGTCGTGGATCATTAGGGTTCATCACGGGTAATAGATCTTCAACGGGTTTGGGGTTAACCACGGTTATGGGTAGAGGATCGTCATTGGGAGTGGGATCCTCATCGACGCGTATGGACTTTATAACAGTTATGGGATTAAGAATGAAGGAAGATGAAGGTATTGCCGTATTGGGTTTACGGAAATACGATCAACAACCCTTTACTCTGACTGCTTAATTTTTCTCTGTCCACCGAACTTCTTGTACAGGGTTTCTTTGATCTCATCAAACTTCTCGCTCATCGTATCCTTCACCTTGCCAAATTTCTGATCCAATCTGTTGAACTGAACTTGAAGTTTGTAGAGTAGCGTGGAAAACTCTTCTTCAATCATGTTTGAACCACTGCATGTGCCTTTCCAAATTGATGCAGGACGGAAAGGCGCTAACCCTAAAGTAGCACAAATCCCGCATGATAGGTTTAAGGTTCGATTCTCTGGGATAAAATAAAAATAAAAATACAGAAATAAGGAAGAAGATAGGAAAAATCTCTGGAATTTCTCCAACAAAAATATTGGCCTCACACCAAAGGACAAGAATCACTCTTGCTCCGAACGAAAACTCATCTCAAGTCTTCAAGGGTTGAAAGAATCACTGCACAAAGCGAAATTTTCATTAACTCTAACTCAATCCTGGGACGGAAAAGCGTTAACCCTAAAGTAGCATAAGTCCCGCATGACGTGTTTACATATGTATTTATTTATTTATTTTTTGAGACGGTAACAAAGAAATATATTAAAAACCGCGAATTTACGTATGTGTCTATAACTTTAGAAACCATAACTAGGTCTAATCCTACCAAAAATAAAGACTTCTAGCCATAAAGGAAACTAAACCTAAAGCAAATCGCAACATTAAAAGGAACCTTTATTTAAAAGGAAACTAAATCTAGAAAAATAAAAAATTAATTGAACTCGGGTCGATCTCACTCGGGCGAGATTTAGGCTCGCTCAGGTGAGTTCGCAGAATAAAATTTGATCCATTTGGTCGATCTCGCTCGAGCGAGGCCAAAACTCGCTCTGGCGAATCTTGACAAAACTCAATTTTCTCCCCTTTTCCTTTCTATATGCATGTCTCCCATATTTTGGGTATTCACCTGTGTGGGGCGCACGTGCACATGAGTTTTCAACCTTCCTTTAACAGGTATTTTAAAAACCCATTCACGGGTCCCCTACTTTGTTGACTTTCTCCTTTTGATCCGGCCATGATTCCAGTGCGTGGACATCAATTCCGAATCAGTATGGGATGGGACACCTATGAAAAGCATTCCATATTGGTCTGCGCCACTTGATTAAAGCCAATATTGATCCATATCATTGAGTTCCTGTCCCCAAATTGATTGAGCTCTTATTATGAAATGAAGCAGATGAAATTCTCAATTTCGCCTTAGATTTTATAGCCATGGTTTGCATTGATACCAAGGTTCTATTTTTCAACTCCCAAACTGGCTAATTTGTTGTAAACAACTAAGGAAAAGAATCCAAATTGCAGACACCAATTCTAAATACACAATTCCTCTAACGTAAGGGGAAGAATATCTAGGTAATCTCTCCTTAGCAAGCGAGTCCACCTTGACATTGCCCTCATGATGAATTTGGAAAATAATAAAATGGGTGTTCTCTATATTCAGAGCCTTATTAGCATAAGGTAATGGCCTCCATGGTGGTTGGGCATGCTTATTAAGCCAAGCAATGACATTTGTAATCTGCTTCATTGACAAAAAAAAAAGAGTTAGAACAGTGGCTGGAATATGAAGTTGTAGGGGCCTGAATATAAGTAATAAGTTAAAGACCCAACAATATTGGGTCCCTATTATAATAAGGGGCATGAGAATCAGATTATCGCCCTTCCAAAGTCAATGCCCGTGGCCAGTTTTTTAGGGCAGCTATTTATAAAAAATACTAACTTCAGGAGATTATTTGAAGTCCAACGATATTCCTATGATTTTGAAGGCTTGAAATGCAGTTGGCTTGTAGAGAGAGGCGGTTTCTTGTATCACGTAAGAAAAATTATGAGACTTCTATTAGAAATCCTGGTGATGATAAATGGGTTTTATTTTTTATTTTGTAGGGGCTTTAAATGTTAAGCTAATTAACTTTGGTATCCTAGGTTGTTGATGCAAGAGACTAGGGTATGGTTAGAGAGTTAGGAGGAAGAGATGAAGAAATTAGGGTTGTAAGTTATTTCCTTTATACCTTACATTATTATTTATATATCATGTACAATAAAAAGTTGTGTATGAACCACTAATGCACACATGTTATATGTATCTAGTAGCACTCCTAAAGAATGTGATACAGACACCAACACTTCCCCTCAAGTTGATGCACTCCTAAAGAATGTGATACAAACACCAACACTTGGAGGGAATGCTATACGACCACTTTTTTCCAACCGCTTTAGTGAGTAGGTTCGCCAACTGGTCTTCCATGCTCACTTAAGGTGTACAAAACTCCTCTGATTCAATTCAATGGACTTGGTTCTTTCATGATACACAAGATTCTCTGGAATATAAAGTGCCGTTTCATTGTCACCATATAGTAGCATCAAGACCTTGACATTGACCTTGAGGTCGGCAAGGATAAATCTGAGCCACACTGTGACATAGCACTAGAGTTATAGACATCACGTTGCTTTTTATTCATCCATGGGACTAGGTTTCCTCTGAGAAAAGTGCAGTATCCTGAGGTAGAACTATCTCTTAGAGATTCAGCCCAACCTGCACCAACGAATATCTCAACATCAAAATGGTCATTTTTACTGTAGACTCTTAGGTGAATGCATATGTTGGCTAACCACACTGATTGTGAGCAATATCTGGATGCATCAGAGTTTGGTATGTCAACTTTTCCCCAAGCCTTTGGCACATTCTGGCATCTCTGAGGAGTTCATCACTGTCCCCACTAATCCGATGGTTTTGCTCTGTAGAGGTAACTAGTGGTTTACATCCTAACACCCTGGTTTGTTTCAAAATGTCAAGTGTGTATTTTTGTTGCGATAGAACTATCCCTTTCTTTGATCTTGCAACTTCAATGCCCAAATTTTTTTTGAGTGGTCCCAAGTCTTTGATATCAAACACTTCGCGTAAATAATGTTTCAGCTTCAGTATTCCCTCTTTTGTATCTCCTTTGAGAATAATGTCATTGACATAAACAACTAGTGCAGTGAGGTGAGACCCCTTCCTCACAAACAATGTATGATCATAGACTTCTTTTATACCCGAGCTTCTTCATTGCATCACTGGACTTTCTAGGCAAGCACAAGGAGATTGTTTTAACCCATAAATGACCTTCAACTTGCTGGCCATACCTTTCTCCCCTAAAGGGTGAAACCAAGATAAAGGGCCGTACAAACCTCTTCCTTCAGGTCATCATGTAAGAATGTGATCTTGACATCCAACAAGTATAACGATCAATCTCTGTAAATCACAAGGGAAAGACTCCGATAGTGTTGGACTTTGCAACCAGTGAGAATGTATCTTGGTAATTAATGTCGTGTATTTGAGTAAACCTCTTTGCAACCAGTCTTTCTTTGTGTCTTTCTATCAAGTCATCTGGTTTGTCCTTCACAGTTTAGACCTACTTGCAGCCACCAAGTTTCATGGTATTGACTCAGCTCATCCCACATACATCAACTAATTGAAGCGATGAAACAACTTTACCCAATTTTTCTTTATGAGAATAGGCATCACGGACTGCATTCCACCATATTCTAGCAGCATTCACATACATGAATGAGCAGCTTATAGCTGGCTGCCTAGAGTGGAGAAACCAAGTTATTACTGTCAAATTATCACATTTCAATCCACATGTTTGGGGTCTGTCGTTTGGGTCAAGAGTAGTCCCATTTACGCAGTTTTCGCTTGGAGCCTAAAAGCAAAGCTGCAGATCCTGACTACTCAAGATAATTTGTCTCATCAAACTTTATAGTAGTAATTCGTAGTCCGTGACTACTATTAGCACCTCCAACGATACTGGCTTTTGATCCCTCAGCTAGGGATCCAACTCAATGAAGATAACCCGAAACAAGTATCACAACTCTTTAAAAGAGCCATCACACTAGTGAAATTGTGCTAATAACACTTTATAGCATTATTACATTCATATATCTCAACATAAACATATGCCAAATCACCACTAGCATCAATAATGACTAGATTCACACAAGATTAGATTTAAATAAAAGATGCTATAAAACAGCAAGAAGCCCACCAATTCTGAGAGTCTGATCTACACCACATATGTCGTGAGCCTTGGGAAAATGTGAATCATGCGGTGAAACAGGGATCAACAAAACTTCATTAAAATTCCTCCGAACCTAAAAAACAATGTCACGATCTGCCCCGTAGAAGAATTTCGACCCAAACCAGGTAGATATTGAGGTTCCTTTTCGATTCACGAAGCCCCAGACCACTAACAACTGTGAAAACCTATATTTGAATAAAACCCGCTCGAATCTGATGCAAGATGACTTCAAATAAAAAGTACCAAGAATTAAAGTTTATGAGGAGACAGAACTGATCAAAACCATGTGGTTTCACTTTTTGGAGTCGAAGGTTTGACCCTACTGACGTAAGCATGACGTCATGCTGGAATCAACAAAGGATGGGTGATGGCAGCGGTTGAGAAACGTGTGGAAAGTTGCTGATACATGAGATTAAGGTTAGGGTCATTGAGAGAAAAGTAGGGTTGTAAGTGATTTTCCTTACACCCTTCAGTATTATTTATATATCACTTACAATAGAATCATGTATGAACCACTAGCAACACACATGTTATATGTATCTAGTGGCACACCCAAATGGTGTGATACACACAAGTAAAGCTATTAGTGGTTTAGTTTTACGGAAGTTTGCTTAAAGAAGGATTCTTCTCATGTGGATGTCATGATGACACTTCACTCATTAAATAGGAGCAAAAGGCTTTGACTTTGAAGCTACCTGGAAGGACAGCTATATGTACTAAACAATCATAAATAAAATTTCCTTTTTAGGCTAGAGCACTTAACTCTCCAAAAGAAAATAAAAAATGATTAAATAAACAAATAGAAGTCAAACTTTTCTACCTTTGTCATCAGTCTCTTGAAACTCCTCCCAGGGGTCTGAATATCTCAGCCTTCCCATATTTTAAGGTTGTCCCAGATTAAATGGAGACTGATCGCCTTATGATTCTCAATGATAGCTTTAGAAAACCTACAAGATTTTACTGCCACTGGAAACTAACAGATCCTCAACAATTATGGAGGTTTTACTGCTGCTGGAAATTAGCAGATTCTCGGTAATTATGAGCTCAGAACTTAGAGGGGATTTATCTCCCAGCAGTCACAGCCTCCCTCAGGATTTTTAGGAGTGCATTCTCGGTTCTTTAAACTTGATACACAGATATTGGATCCTCCTTAACTTATTCCTAGTTTCCAGATATTAGGGAGTTTTGCCCCTTTTGAGTCACTTGAAAAGTGGCCCACTACACCATCCGGTGGGCTTGTACTATCAGCCCATTAAGGCCATGTTAAAAATTCCAACTCTCCTTCATGATCACATAAATTCTCTCCTGGTTGGAGAAATTCGACCTAAAGTTTGATCAGTATTCATGTCCAATTTCGGTCATATTTTGTATGGGACTCAAATTTTCAGCCGAAATTTCGGTCCAAATTTTCGGTTTCGGTCATGCCCAAAACCAAAATTTTGATCCTTGTTCATGTCCTTGAGCTTGCTTGTTTATTTTGATCTTCGGCTTTCTTGCTAGTTAATGGTGTCGTCCGGCCCACAACAAATCTTGACCCATGCATCATGCTACTGTCGAAGTTTAGTCCCACATTGGGTAAATTATAGCCTTGTCTCCCCTTATAATATCCTAGGCCCCTTCACTCATTGTCAATTGGTTTTGAGTTGGCTGCAAAAAAAAAGAAATGTAAAAAAAGAAAGGTGGATCGATGAAGGCGTGAGCCACTAGGGCTTTGATACCATGATAAATTTGGGTATCCATCTCAAAACCAGTAGGCTACATGGGTCAAAATACCGGAAGTCCGATACGTATCATCCTGACCTCCAGGACGATACGTATCGGGTATCGTCCGATACATTCAAAAAAAAAAAAAATCTCAAAAAAATCTGAAAAATTATATTTATTTATTTTGTATTTATTTCAACTATTTTTGCTTTTATTTTTGACTTATTTGATGCATTATTTAGATGAATATATAAGTTACATACCTATTTTGCGACTTAACCCAAGTCACATGCCTATTTTGTGACTTATTTTTGACTGAAGATCACATTTTTGACTTAATGTAATAGATCTTCTAACATTATTTTTGACCAACTGATCACATACCTATTTTATTAAAAATATTTCATAATTTGATCGATGCAGCCACGCATAAACTAAATTACAATGTATATTGACAAAAATAAATTATATATTGTCAAAATTAATAGCTATGTTGATAAAAATAAATTTAATTGTATATGAAAAACTTACTTTAGAGCCACATTGAATTTCGTGGTGGTTCTTGGCTCTCATGATCATCATCACATCGCGAGCTTTCCGGCCTTTGCCTATAATGTTGGCCATATTGATACCCATGATCATATGTGCCCCCTTGAAACTGAGGCTGTAGCAACGAATATGGCTCAGTGTAGTACGTAAAGGTCGGTCCTCCAAAAATCTGACCAACGAAGTCATATGACACCGGGTAGGTTTGTTGTGGTTGGTAGTATGGGTTACTAGTTGCTGAATCTTCGGTATTTTGCAAATTGAATCCCCCGAAGCTAGAAGTCATATAACTCATATCCGTATCATCTTGTGGACCTTGTGGTGGTGGTGGTGGTGTTTGATATGATTCCGACGCTCCTCTTCCTTCAACCCCTCCCATTCTAAATGTAGGAGTGTCGAACTGTGTTAACAGTGTTGAGTCATCGTCCCATGCCGCCATATCTCTATAAGGATCAGAGGTATCAACATCCTCCCCTCCACCACTAGTGCCAACATCCCCTTCACCATCATGCCCTCCACCATCATCCTCACCACTCCCATCATCACTACCGTGCTGCGTTTCGTTATCAGATCCAACCACTGAATGACGATTCAATCTTCTTTTTCGCCTCGCTGGTTGGGAAGCCTGCTGCTCCGCTACTCTTTCAGCATTGTCCAGCCATTCAGTGCTCTCAGTATCCAAGACTGGCTCTTCTCTCTCTTTAATCCATTGATTCAAAGGGTCGTCCTCCTCGAATATATAATCCAACTGGATGGGATCAAAATATTCATTGTCTGCAAGGTAGAATATGATAGATGAATTAGTATAATATGTAAGTAAGACTTCATATAATTGAGGATCTAAGACTTCATGTAATTGCTTACCACGGTTGGTCCTCTGTATATTCCTGACCCTTAATCGCATGTTGTAGTGGCGATGAGACTAACTTTTCCAATCGGTCCATAGTTAGTCTATTCCTTGTCTTAGTATGAATGAGAGAGAAAGCGTGATTGGACGAGGAACACGTTTACAACAATACCCTCATTGCTACCCGCCTCAATATCGGACCATCACCTCCATAATGCATCCACCAATCAGCGGGTTTGTCGTGTTTAATTTGGGATTGCGCCAACGGGGTCCCAAATGACCCATGTCTCTTGCGAAACATGTCAATCTATAAAGATGAAACACAGTAAGGTACATATCAATAAGTAGATGATAATATCACATGACATTTGACTTATTAGTTATAAGGTATGATACTATGATTACTCACATCTCTTATGGCTTGACCTTGGTCTGCCAACTCAGGGGGCATTCTTTGGATTACATTCAGCAAACCGGTATACACTTCATCAGTGTCACTCAGCTCGAAGCGTCGCGTATACTGGAAGGCTAGATTCAAGTAGTGTGCTACACATCAAATATGAGCAATTTCATCAGTATATGAAAATAATTAATAAATAAATAAAAATCACTACATAATTGTGCAACATGTTATACCTGCTGCATGCAAGTACTGGTGAAATTGTGCATCCCACCTCTTGTCGATAATCGCCCAGTATCGTTTATATTTTGTAGGACATTTGATTTTTATAGCCAATTTTGTCTTATCCATTGACTCATAAACGTATCCCATCGTTGGTTTCTCATCACCATCAACCAATCTCAACGGTAGTGATTTACGATCGATGGTCGACATCCCCAAAATGCGGTCTTTGTAGATCAAGTCAGCAACTTTAGTGCAAGCTAGTCTCTTTTCTCGTAGGAGTCCTATTTCATGTTGATTCCATTCTTCCGACGACACCATGCTTTTCAGCTCACTCCTATATCTAGCTAAACTCTGTAGGGCTAAGAACTGTGTTGTAAAACGTGTAATCGTAGGTCGGAGCAACTCATTGTTCGTGAAGGCTCTCATTAAATTGACCAGCTTCTCACTGTTGTACAGGTAGGAAGTAATCGTTCTTCCCTTATGAATAGTTGCCTATGCCTTGCTTCTTTTTCCTAAATCCTCAAGAATGAGGTCCACGCAATGAGCGGCACACGGGGTCCAGTACAGGTGACGTCTCTTCGTCATTAGTTTTAATCCAGCGGCTTTGTAATTTCGCATTATGTACCACTGCATAACCCACGCTTCTCCAACCTCTTGAACTACCATATCCATTAGTTTAAAAAGGTAGTCAGCAGTCTTTACGTGGCTAGAAGCATCAACTGATTTCAAAAATAATCTTGTCCAAGATCGTCAGAATCAAAAAGTTGATCAAACTCTTTTTTGTGGGACCAGTTCATCCATTGCACATAATTGTGCAACCTCTCTCATCCTATACATCCTCAAAGCTTTATCTCATTCATCTCATCTGTTAGTAAGGGCGGATATCTCGTATGGAGAAGGCTTTTAACTCTGGACTAACTTCGCACTTGTATCAATCATGCTTTTGAAGTCTGCGACTCTGCTTTGGCTGGAATGTGGTTGTATATAAAAACTTGCAATGGATTTTCCAAGCTTCTTCCCCATTTTGTAAGTGAGATTGCACTCAATTTGGTTTGTTTGGAGCTTTCAATGCGATACATGAATGGCTTCTAGTAGCGGCCTATAATCCCTCCGGATCTTGACCTCATAACCCGTGCGATCGCTCAACATCCTCATCATCCTCAACAACATGTGGCCTATGACTAGATCCACCACCGGTAGCAGGCATGGATGAGCCCCTCAACCTGGACCGAAACCGATAGTCGGCTTCTTCCTGATCTCGCCGCTGTTGTGCTTCTCTGGCACTTTCTCTGATAGCTCTCGCTATCTGCTCATCCTCATCCTTATCCTCATCATCCTCAGGTGCAGTTGATGTAAACTATAGATCTGGCCTCCTGATTCTCTCATACATTTCCCTATCACGATCGGCTTCAGCTTTTTTCTTTCCCTTTGCCGCTTGTAAACTAGCTTTGATATTTTCTTTTACTTCTCTGGGTACACTGGGACACCCTCTTGTCTCTCCCTTTACGTGAGCCAGATGCTCCTTTAACCGTGTGATACCTCCTCCCAGCAGTTTTTTTTCACAAAGCTTACATTGTATCTGGAGTCTATTACCATCTATTGTTGTACCGTATTGCCACGCTGGATCTGTCGATCGTACCATATTTATTTATTTCACCTGCATGAATGAGCAAACGATTGCATTAAAGTAAACATCTAATTTACACTTAAAAATAAAATTTATTTTTTAATTATTGCTATTTTAAAAATATTAGATTATATTTTATTAAATTTATTTGATATTATTGTAATTTTTATAAAATTTAGATTACATTTGAAATTTTATTTTATATTATTCTAATTTTTAAAAGATTAGATTATATTTTACTAAATTTATTTGATATTATTATAATTTTTGAATATTTATTTGATATTATTATAATTTATAAATATTTATTTGATATTATTATAATTTTTGAATGTTTATTTGATATTATTATAATTTATGAATATTTATTTGATATTATTATAATTTATGAATGTTTATTTAATATTATTATAATTTATGAATGTTTATTTGATATTATTATAATTTTTGAATATTTATTTGATATTATTATAATTTTTAAAAATTTATTTGAAATTTATTCCATATTATTCTAATATTTTATGGGACATATCCCATAATATTAATTATTTTAATTATATGTGACAGTTACATATAATCAATATGGGTCACGTATAATTAAATTTATTATTAAAATTAATATGGGTCACATATAATTTAATATGTGACCCATAAATTTAATTATATGTGACCCATATTAATTTTAAGTTTAAATTATATGTGACCTATATTGACCCCATTATTTTATTAATTATATGTGACCTATATGATATGTGACCCATATTATATGTGACCCATATTGATTACATGTGACCCATAATTATAATTATTTATATTATTTTTGACCCATAATTTTAATTAATTTAAATATTTTAAATTATTTTTCCCCTCTTCTTAATTTAAATAATTTAATTATTTTTTACCCATTAAATATGGTAGATCTACCATTAAATATGGTAGATCTACCTTATATAAGGGTAGATGTAGCTATAAATTTGGTAGATCTACCATATTTAATGGTAGATCTACCCATAAATTTAAATAATTTAAATAATTATAATAATTAAAATTATGGGTAAATTATAAAATTTAAAGGTAGATCTACCCTTAAATAAGGTAGATCTACATTATATAAGTGTAGATCTACACTTATATAAGGTAGGTCTACACTTAAATAAGGTAGATCTACCCTTAAATTAGGTAGATCTACCTTATTTTAATATTTAAAATGAAATAAAATGATGGTAAAATGATAAACGCGTACCTTCTACGTTGATCCCGTGATTTTTTTTACGATTCGGCTGCGATTTAAGGTGCAAATAACCCAAAAATGAGAGAGGAAGAAGAAGGAAGAAGAGAGGAAGAAGAAAGGAGGAAAATGGGGAAAAAATGGGAAAACCCGACCCTTTAGTCGGTCAAAGGGTGGGGCCCACGATAATTTCAAATTATTGTCCGATACGAACGATAATTTGAAATTATCGTTCGTATCGGACGATAATTTGAGTTTTTTTTGGTTTTTTATTTTTATCTAAATTATCGAACGATAATTTGAAATTATCGTCCGATAATTTGATATTATCGTCCGATACGGACGATAATTTACCTATTTTATATGGGGTACGATACATACCCTATGTATCGTACCGGTGACCTCCAAAACCGATACGTATTGTCCGATACGTATCGGTATCGGACGATATTTTGACCCATGGTAGGCTATGAGTGGAGGGGCCCAAAATATTATAAGGGGAGAGACAAGGCTATAATTTACCTAATGTGGGACTAAACTTCAACAGCTACCCCATGGCACATCAAACCTAACTCTTTGATTTTCTCTATCCAGCGGCTCTAGCAACATCAACAATGTTACTTTCAATGGTCCCATTTTAAATGATCCCACAAGGTATGGATCTTTATATCTCTTCAGTGCTTTGTGATTACAACCATTCAACACTCGAATTAGCCTGTGATCATCAACTGGTTGAAGATTTAACCCTTTATTGTCAACTCGATGAAGATCTAATTGTTGGCCCTTCATTAGATATCGATCGGAGACCCTGACTTCATTATGGTTCCCATTGGATCGTTGATCTTTGACAGTTGGGTGATCTATCATCTTTGCACCATACAGATTTAGATCTGTTCATTGATCTTCAATGTAGGCTTGATATGAGACATCCCCACTGTTCAGATCTTGGTCAATCTGTTGTTCTTCGATCACATTGAAATTCAATGGTTGATTTGAATTGAAATCAACCATTGAATTTGAAATCTGACCATCTACCTTCAACCATCGGGCAATCTGACTGCAGATCTTTGAAGAGAGAGCAATCTTACCATAGATTTTTGACAATCTTGCAATGCGATTTTTTGACTTACGACCGGGACTAGATCTGGGGCGTTTTCCTAGATAAAGCTATGATTTTACCATTGATCTTTCACGTGGAGTTGTTAGGGCATCTCCATCGTTAAGATTAAGATCCAAATGGCTATACAGTATGCCTGAAATTTCATGCGTAGATCGCGAAATCTGATGCATGTTTGCATCTCAACGTGACAATAGCCATGTTAGTTGATTGATTTGTGCTTGGATGTGCTGAATCGCGTCTTGCCAGTCTTCACATCCTCTTCCTCCGTTACTGTTGGGCTCATATGAGGCGACATCTCGAGATCAAGAAATGAACGAGGCACACAATGTAACCATGGTGCAAGATCAACTTCCTCTGATACCACTTTGATATGATAAGAGAGGAAGAAAATCAATAAAGATGAAGAAACATGAGAGGAATATGGACTAACCTTGCTTCAATTATCAGCAACCACAAATGAAGAGAGCTTGACAACATAAAAAGGGTTCAAAACCGTAAAACAAGAACTCAAGCAGAATTATTTCATCGAATAATATTCCAAAACTGAAGTTACAATTAAGAGGATATATATATATATATATATATATATATATATATATATATATATAAAGAAAAGACTAAATATAAACAAATAAAAGTCAAACTTTCTCTCATGGTCAACAGTCTCTTGAAACTCCTCGCAGGTCTCCGAATATCTCAGCTTTCCCAGATTTTGAGGTTTTGTCACAGATTAAATAGGGACTGGTCTTATGATTCTCAGGACTGGTCTTTAAACTCAGATACAAAGATATTTTAGGAGACGTTGGACCTCTTCACTTGCAGATTATGGGGGATTTAGTTCCTTGTTTCCAGATAAAGCCTATGGCAGATTTAAAAGGATTCTGGTTTTCTCGCAGAAATAATGGGGAGTCTTGCCTCTTTTGAGTTACGTGATAGGGGCCCATTACACCAGTCCGATGAGCTTGTATTATCAGCCCATTAAGCCCCGTTCAGAATTCCAATTCTTTTTCAAGTTCACATCATTTGAGTCTGATTTACCGACTAACTCGCCCAGTCAATCTAGAAGCTGGATATCCCAATTAAGTTGTGGATCGGCCTACTCTGTCGCAGTTGTTCAGTTCTTCAGTTCTTTAGAATAAGTTATAGAGAGGAGATTGGACCCTTCTTGCTTAGCACTTTTAGACTTCTGTACCTCCTCCCTCTTAGGAAATGGTTACATTTTTTCAGTATTCTTCGAAAATGTAGGTGTTCAACACGTTTTGTGCTTTATGGTGTATTGCCAATTTGCCACAACCATCTCAATAAAACTTGACAGGTCTCCATAGGGACATGTACATCACACTATCCTTCCGTGTTCTACTAATATAAAAAGTAACTAAACAATGTTTAGTGGTGTTTACCTCATTTCCTTTTGGGGGAACTTGTGACAGACTGACAGTAAAATGTGTACCAACTATCCACATCAAGGATCAAAATTTCGGTCATATTTTGTATGGGACTCAAAATTTCAGCCGAAATTTCGGCCAAATTATCGGTTTTCGGCCGAAATTTCGGTCCAAATTTTCGGATTCGGCCGAAACTGAAATTTTGATCCTTGATCCACATGTCACCTTCAAAATTCCCGAGGATAAAGAGCCGCAGGAAGGATTGCCTCTTCCAAAGACTTCCTATCCATAGTCACCAAATTCTCCAAATTTTTGAAAAAATTGCGAATAATCTGTGAATTTAAGGTTCTACGAATTAATCAAATTATTCACAAATTTTGTGTCTTTTTTAAAATTCACAAACTTCACAAATAGTTCACGATTTTTCAGTATATCTTGATTTTTAATATTTTTAGAATCCTTTTATACGTTTCAATCTTAAATTATTTTTTTCCCGAACTGGCCGGATTTTTTTGAATTTTAACCTTGCCGAATTATTACCGAACCCCAACTTGGTGACTATGTTCCTCCTACCTTCAAGTAGATTTTGCGAGAAACACCTTCTCCTTGGTTGATGAGGAATAAGATCGTTTGGAGAAAGAAGAGGATTATCTTTTGTTATTTTTAGGTATTTCCTTCAAGCGCGAAGAGGAAGAAGTGGATACAATTTCACACTTTGTCGTACTTTAATATTTCCTTCAAATGCATGGAAAAGAAGGTGACAAAGAGTTTCTTCATCTTTATGGTCTTCTTGGAATCCCAAGATAGAGAACTATAACCTAAAATGGAAGGCCCGTAATGATGTCCTCATAAGAAGTATGTGATCGCGTTTTGTACAGTATCTCGTTCACATAACAAAGTTCATTGAAATTGGTTTGCCTCAACAAGTTGTCTTGACTTCAAACACCAGGAATATATATATATATATATATATATATATATATATATATATATATATATATATATATATATATATATATATATATATATGGGTGGCTTTCCTATTTAGAATCGTGCCAAATATGATATCTAGCCTAGTGGTTTAAGTAGTTTATTTCCTAGATACATGTTTCTTTAACTAGCCCTGTAAACCTCTATATAAAAAATAAAAAACCATGGTCTATTGATAATTATATACACAATATTGCAAAGCTGTGAACCATAAGTGTGTGATAGAATTCCACGGGCCTAACTCAACCTCACAAAACCGGCTTGTAAGGTGAGGTTTGCCCAAGATATAAATTGCCCATGGAGGACCAGCCCACAGCCGATGTGGGACAAATCCAACACGCCCCCGCACATGCTGGCGGGATTGAGGCAAGCCAAATCACGTGAACAAGAACAGGTGACGTGGAGTGGATAAATGCCAGCTCTGATACCATGATAAATCCATCTCAATACCAATTGTGTGAACTTCTCTTTCCATCTCTTAGTTTGAGAGTTTTATAAAAGTTTGCAGCTATAAAAGCCCCAAAACTGGAAGTTAAAATGTTGACCACAAATATTAGTTTTTTTCAATATCACTTTGTCTATAATGCAAGGAGTTATGTAAGAACGTCAAACTACAGAACAATCTCAACCAAAACATCTGAGCTCAAAATATCTCCAGGTAGGGAACGGATAATTGTGTGGATGCAACTCAAATAGCAAGTCACGAGGCGGGAATATCGAATAAACCACACTTGTTCCAGAGAAGAGAAAGAAGGGATAAGTGACCAAAAATGGTGACAAGAAGACAAATATGACAATGTGAATTGACATATCAAAGGAAAGTGTAATGGTGCTAGAAGCAAATCAAATCATAAAATTACCTGATGGGTGTGACATGAATCAAATCAGAAGTCAGAACACATGATAATTACTATCATTTATGGAGACGTTGAAAACCCGTAATGGCTTGGACAGTAGTGTGAAACGACATGGAGTGCTTATTGCACAAAGTATACACAGAATATAGCCTTGAACTGAAATAAATGGAGAAATAAGACATGCAAATATGACCCCATATAGGTGCACAAGGTGTTGCTGGTTATGTTGTTGATGATGGTGATGATGATTTTTGGCGAAAGAAAATAACTAAAATCCAATATGCAGAAGATTGAATCTTCTTAGTAACATATCATGTTTGAGCGATACACACAAAATTATACTTCTGTATTTGTGTGGAAAATATTTAGCAAAGAGAGGAGAGAGAGTAAAATTGTGTTATCTGTGGTGAAGAAGATGATATTGCCAGCAGCCAAATCTTCTTAACGGTTTCAAAATTCAAGACCCATAATTTGTACTACTTGCTGTGTTCTTCAGAAGATGAAGGATGAAAGAGGAAAAAGAGTTTTAATGACAAAAGAGGAGGAATAAAGGGTGAAAGGAATCATCTATAAGGAAAAGACTAAAAGAGCAAAGTGCTACATCAAGGTAACAAGTCCCTTGAGAAGCAATCGTGCTAGGCAAGGGATATGAGTTTTCATGACAAAATCCAACATAATAACATGCATTTGGCGAGAGAATCTACTCCTGTGTTTCTCCGGTTGACAAGAAGCCATGACCTTTGCCAGAAGATAGATCACAAGTTTCCATAATTGAGAGCCATATGATATGATTCAGTGTGTGACTGTTGAGAAACCGTATTCCACCATAAGTGAGAAATTCAAAGCTCATAGATCAAATCTCTGCCAAATTGAATGTACTTTTGGCTTTGAATTTCCTGATCTTTGAACTCCAATTACGCAACTCATCACATGAACTACGGCTATCAATGGGCCGGGCTTCAGCTCGAGCCCGGCCAGACCCGGTTTGGGGTGGATTCAGGATTAAATATTAAACCCGAGCTTGAATGTACCTAGGCCAAACCCGGCCCAATTGTAGCAGAAAAGGGTTTTGGCCTAGTTTTTAGGGTCGAAAATAATTGGGCCCACCAATTATATTAAGCAAAAAGACCGGCCTCCCCCGAACCCTGCTGGCCTGGTATTGCTTCTTTTCTGATTTGGGTAGCATTGACCGGCCCGATTTGTAATTGGGCCAGATTTGGGCCTAGTTTTTAGGGTAAAAAAATAATCAGGCCTACCAAAATCCCAGCTCGAGCCCCCGATCCGACCTGTTGACATGGAGCTTTACAAGAATAGATGCTACACTTGATCTTAGCAAAAAGAAAAAGGCTAAATTGTCGATAGTTGCTTTGAATGAATATGCGTGAACTTCTAAAACCAAAATATTTTAGGTTTCTTATACTTGAAAGAGTTTGATGATAACCCTTAAGCTTGCATATATGTTTGTGGCTATTAATCCTCCAGAACTGTAAAATGTAGAATAGCAATCGTTTTTAGAGATGTTCTAACTCTGAGCTCCATCATTTTGGAGTTGTTTAGACAAAAAAGGATATTTGTCGTGACCTTTGCATTTTTGTAAAATGGGTTTGAAATACCAAAATATTCCAATATAGCCCTTTACCAGCTGTACAGCAGCACAAGTCTCGTGAGGGTGATTTGACAGGGCGAGGTGTGAATTCCACCATTACGTATACTGCTATTAAGATACTGAGTGCACTGGTTATAGATATTATGATGATGTATGCTGATTCCATAACAAGTGCACTTAGTATCTTAATAACGGCATGGCTACGGGATTTAGAAGTAATTTGGAAGCAAATAATCTTAGGGTAAAGGTAGCCTGGTACCAGGGAACTTACTTGGTCCCACACTAATTTGCAGCCACGTGGCACCCAATCTCATGATCTTTTGTCATGGATGAGAGCGGCTTTACTATCATAACTATTTTGTAAAAAAAGTAAAATATAAAACTGCATAGTCAATGGCGTCAATCATGGTGAGAAATGAACGATAAAACCAAATGTGATTTTACCCTTTATTTTACGTGCAATTGACTATTTTGGCTACATGATTTTATACTCTTGATTTTATTGTTTTTTCACATAATAATTGTGATCATTGAGCCGCTCCTATCCACGGCATCAGATCATGTGATTGGGTGCCACCTGGCTGCAAATTAGTGTGGGACCATGTAAGTTACCTGGCCCATGGTATTAGGCTACCGTTACCAATAATCTTATAGTGGTTCTTTTATAAGTACTGAAGCTTTACCATGGTTGCAATTTTTTTAAGAATGTACATAAAAGATTCTCTCTGACATGCTAAAAATCCTCTTTTTTATCTGTTATTATTCTTGGGAAAATTATTAGAAGCATGCTATTTTTCCATGGAAAGAGCAAATGCAAATGGGGTTTAAATTTTATTTTAAAAGACCAATCACATTGCTCAACAGTCCAGCGATAACCTGTTTAAGTTAAAAAAAGGACAACTTTGCCTTATTGTTATGGACAAAAGTGTCCTTGTCACTGCACTATCCAGCATTTAGTCTTAACACTAGATGGTCAAGCGATAAGTGAAATTTTTTAATAATTTTATTAAAAACCATATTGTTTTAGAAATATAAAAGAAAATTAATGTGTTTCTTATAATTTTCTCTTAATTTTTATTGCTCAGTTTATCCATCTGATTACGTTTTTATGAAGGTAAACTGGACTAATAGCAAGCAAGCCTGCTCTTTTCAATCGTATTGAGTTTAAGTGATATTTATGTCTGCCATGTTTTGGTTAATTTTCTGCACGAGAAGGGAGAACAGCGTTATAGTCTTTTTCGAGAAAGAGCTAGATGGTGGGATCTAACTTTTGAATTTTGATGGTCCATAAGTCTTGTTGCA
Source organism: Chloranthus sessilifolius (assembly GCA_021018995.1). Lineage (NCBI taxonomy): Eukaryota > Viridiplantae > Streptophyta > Magnoliopsida > Chloranthales > Chloranthaceae > Chloranthus > Chloranthus sessilifolius. The sequence goes on along the minus strand of CM037588.1, from coordinate 2,276,835 downwards.
GAAAGTATTGGACCCACCCGATCCCGAAGTTGTTGAAGATGCATTAAGTTTGCTTGTTCATGTTCATGCTTTGGAAAAACCTGCCTCTTACAGAGGCCGGTATGAACCAACATTTTACGGCCGGTTGTTGGGTAGTCTTCCATTATCGTTTGATGCTTCTGTTCTTATACTCAAGTTTGGTGAGATAGGGTTGCTCCGGGAAGGCATTCTTATTGGGGTATTAATGGATTCACAGCCTCTGCCAATTCTTCATCCGTTTGGCCAGCAGATTTTGGTATGACCTATTTAACTGTTTAGATTTCCTGTTTCCAACATGCACATCAGTAGTCCAGTAACCTTCTGCTTTTGGTTATTATTCTGTATTACTTTACAGTTTACAAAGTTCATAGACAGCTACTTTGAAGGCAATTGTGACGGAAAGTTATTGATTGGCAAGAAAGAAATGATATATTTGGGAAATCTATGCGCTTATCAATTTTGGCAACGCGTATTTAAGGTAAAATTTCACATTCATCTCCTTTATATAAGTTGTTTAAGAAACTCCGTACTAGTCGCTGCTCGTGAGTGGCTCATCCAACTTGATGCAACTCGATTCGGAGAGTCGAGTTTTTAAGTGTTTAAAAAATATAAAAATTAAATATCATTTTTTAAAAGAAGCGAAGCCTTGTGCCTTGTTTTTTCTTTCTTTCTTCTTGTTTTCTTTTCTTTATTTCTTTTAAGAAAGAGGGCTAGTTTGGTACAACTACCGCTCTATAAAAGCTTTTTTAAGCTTATATATATATATATATATATATATATATATATATATATATATATATATATATATAAACATATTTACTAAATTACTGGGTTGGGTAGAGTTGATTTTACCTGTGTTTTCGAGTTTTCCCGTGACTGAACTTTGAGTCGAGTCAAGTTTTTTGGGTTTTTGAGCCATGGGCGAAAGGGAGTTGAAAAAGAAAGAATGTAAGGTATTCATCTACGCACTTGTTTTTCAATGATTGCTAGCCAGTTTATGTACTAGTCAGGGTTTTAGCTACTATATGCATATCATTTGTTATTCATTTTCGTGATTTCATATTTACAGTGGAAGGATTGTGTTTTTCGAATGATACACTATTTAATGTTAGCTCACCTTTCTGGCTTTTTATTTCTATTATTATTTCTACTAGCCAGCACATATCTCTTGATTAGATTATACATATCTATATTTCGAAAATGAGGGAGTGGATTTAGCCCCTTATTATTTTAATGAATTAATGACCAATCTTTTCTATTATCAATTCTTAGATCACTTGACTATTGAGCGAGGTTTCTAGTCACTGGTCTCTTATCCGTTCAGCCCCGAATAATGGGTTGAAGTAAAGGTCATCCCTTCCCAACTAATCATTATAAAAACTTACTACTAGAGACTATCATATTAAACACAGAATACTGATACCTGATCATTTTATGAGACCGACCTCATATGCTTCTCCTTTCTATTCCTTAGAACAAAAAGATAAATTCTATGTCGATGGAACAAAAGGAACGAGGAATATAATACCAAGGCACTATTAGTGGGCTAAGCACAATAAGCACTCAAAAACTACCTATGGTCATCAGAGGCTATAGAAACGAGGAATTTCTTTGAGGAAGGAATTAGAGAGGAAGATTTACTCGTGCTAGGTCGGGCGGATACTCTGTGCCTAGTACCACTAAAATCGAGGGTTCTAGGAATGCTTGATCGGTATCTGTATCTGGCGTGTTGGGGATATGAAAGCCTAAGATTCAGGCAATGGATAATTGAATAAGCCAGGTAGTGCTTCAGCCTCGTGCTTGGTGAAGTCATCACTCTGTATATTTAATAAGTTCTTTTTTGTGTGAATGCTTTTGCTTGATCAGTTTAAGTGTTGAGTCCCTGAATCTGTAATATGTAATTTATTTTTTTTGTATTTATGCTCCACAAGGTCTTGCCATTATGTGTTGCACTAGTAAGTATTTGAGGGCACCTTACTGTTGTTTTCATTATCATAGTGATCCTTATATCCAAGCAATCAAGGTTAAAAATAAGTTGACTCCATTTGGAATAGAACTTGTAACATTGCCAACAACACTTCTAGCTCTAAAATATCTTCCTCAATCCAAGTCAGATATGGGATCAAGTTTTTGTATGAGATGAAACCGTCAAACTAGACTTCTTAGGGTTTGCTTAGATAGGGATGAAAGGTGATAGGATTATGGTTTTAATGCTTGGAGAAGAAATTAGAGTAAGAGAGAGAGAGAGAGAGCTGAGTAAGGTATTAGTGAAGACCTATGAGCTTTTATAGTAATTAATAGTCGAAAAATGCCCCTTTACAACATATACACCTGATATAACTACCCCCCCCCCCCCAAACTACACTCATATAGAATATACTTATATCCCAATGCTCCTGCTCAAGCTAGATAAAAGATTGAATTATGATTTGATGTGAGATTAGGGTTGGGTAGAGGAGAAGAGGAAGAAGAAGAAAAAGAGAGATAGAAAATCCGAAAAAATTAAGGTTGTGAGTGTAAGTTTAGTCCTACATTGGACAGTCATAACCTTGTCTCTCAACTTGTAAGATCCAGGGCCTCCACTCGTAGCCAATTGGTTTTGAGATGGATGCCCAAATTGATCATGGTATCAGAGCAGGCTTTTCTCCGCTCCGCGTCACCCATTTCAATTGTCCACTTTATTTGGTTCAATCCGGCCAACACGTGCGGGGGCGTGTTGAAGTTTAGTCCCACATCGGGTATTCGTAGCCTTGTCTCTCCTCTTATAAGATCCTGGGCCCCTCCACTCATAGCCAATTGGTTTTGAGATGGATGCACAAATTTATCAGTGAGTTGCAAGGATCAAAATGCCGGTTTTCCGGTACGTATCGTCCGGGCCGAAAACCGGTACGTATCGGACGATACGTACCGGAACAGTATAATACCGGACGATACATTGAATGTATCGTCCGGTATTAGCCTTATAAATGGGCGATACGGTACATTTAATGTACCGTATCGCCCACCTCCGATACCGATACGTATCGTCCGATACCGATACGTATCGTCCGATACGTATCAGTATCGGACGATATTTTGATCCATGGTGAGTTGTATACTCAACACCTCTTTTCATGATTATTTATCACTATCACTTATAATATTACTGCCTCCACACCCAACAGTCATCACTACACAACAAGCTATCTAATAAATGGTCACACGCCCCCACTCACACGCACACTATCATTTCTAGTACATAGACAATGGACACACCAACACTCCCCCTCAATGTGGAGCATAGATGTCAATCATGCCCAGCTTGGAGGTGATGTTGTACAATTGGTTCTTTCCTACAGCCTTCGTGAGAACATATGCGAGTTGGTCTTCGTTCTAACTTGTGGTATACTGAGCTCCTTGGATCCTTCTCCCTTATGCAATGACAATCTACTTCAATATGTTTGGTCTGATCATGGAATACGAGATTTTCAGCTGTGTAGTGCAACTTCGTTGTTTCCATAGAGTGTCATGGGGAGTTTAATAAAGCGTAGCCCCCCTGCCCCGCCCGCCCCAACCCGATCCTACCCAAGACATGGGCCTATATTTTCCTTCAACACTTGAGTTTGGGACTACATGTGCGCCCCAAGACATGGGCCTATATTTTCCTTCAACACTTGAGTTTGGGACTACATGTGCGCCCCGAGACATGGGCCTATATTTTCCTTCAACACTTGAGTTTGGGACTACATGTGGGTTCTTACTTTTTCAGATAACCAAGTTTCCTCCCAAAAAATTAGGTAGCCTGATGTGGACCTTCGGTCACTAAGAGAACCGACCTAATCTGAATCAGTGAATACTTCAACATCAAAATCACCTCAATTATTGTAGAGTAGACTTCTTCCAGCTTTCCCCTTTAAATACCTCAGGATTTGGTACACGACATCCAAATGTGTAGTCCTCAGGATTCTTCTTCTTTTTCCATCAATCTTACACTAACCCAGTCGAATATCCTAACCTTAAAACTTGTGTCTGAAGTCAAGTACAACTCCATACTCAAATCCTTAGAACCAAATCTCCTTCCCTGTTGAACAGCATCTTCTGCATCTACACAAATCTCGGCCTTCTACAAGCACACCTTGTATTCGGCACCCTTCTCTCACTATCCATTTTGTCGTGGAAATCAATAACCAATCATCCGATGCAACACCGCTCATGGCCCCTTACCACTTTCTTGTGTTTCGCATGGAAATCAGAGCTTCTGGCAAGTACTCAGATCCAAACATCTTCCCTTCTGTTCTTAAATCTTGCTCCTCTTTGATGAATTTATGGCTTGGGAGATTGATACATGTGTGTAGTTCGTCTGCGTTTCGAGGGTGACCTCTATACAAGCAATGTGCCTATGAACATGTATTGCAAAACTGCAGAGCTTTGGTTACAGTGGGAATACGAATCATGGTTTAGATGCATGTAAACTGTGACACAATGTCTGAGAGAATGTTAGGTAATGAACAGTTAAGTAATTTTAGTAATTCTGGTAAATTGGTTAACAGGAAGCTGTACCAAGCTGTAGGCGAGAGAAAGTAGTAAAAAGTTTGATGGGTTTTCAAAGTAGTAAAAAGTTTGATAGGCACAGAGGTAAAACCTTTGTGTAATTTTCTCAATTTGCTTGAAAGATTTTGGAAACGAACCACGTGGTGTTGCTTAGGATCTTGCTTTGATCTATTTTTTGGTTTGTCCAGCAATTCTTAGGAAACTTCTGTTAGTAGGTAACAGTGTTTGATGGGGATGGCATAATAATGTGGGTGGTTATGTACGAGTGTGGGGTGTAAAGGACATTTAAATAAACTAGGGATTTTTTAAATCACGTGCAAAAGATGAGTTTCTACATGCAACTAGTTGCTTCCTTTTACAAATAGGAAAAATTATAAAATATTCTCTAAAATTATGAAAAGGAAATAAACATCCATTTTTGTTCATATCCATCGTGAATGTAGTATATAACAACTCCATAGGTGCATAAGGAAGTTTAAATAATTTAAAACTTGGATCACACTTTCCGAAATTACTAACAAAAAATCGGTGACTTCCCAATACAATACTTGAAGCTTCAATCATCCTTAATTACGCATGATTATGAATTGATATGCCCTTACGATTTAATGAACACTATTAACCCATAAACCACTCTGGTTCCGATTTGAAATCAGCATGTTGGTACACAATATATTTAAGACTCTGGGAAAGCAAGGGAAATTTTATTAATTTTGAGTGTTTGAAGATGGTGACAATTATTATCAATAGATTATCTGATAAAGTTATTTTATTTCTAATGGTGGTGTTTTATCTCTCAAGGATATGCATCGTATGGAACGACTTAAGCAAGTTGTCAAGGTTGATGAGCCAAAAGCTACACAAACTTTGATCTCTAAGCTTGAAGAGGAGTGGTGCTTTTTTCACAATCTTGTGCAGACATCACTGAATCATATCTCTGAAATATGTAAGGATGTTGCAACCTTATTAAGCATGTAATTGCATTGCCACACCATTTTCTTTACCTTTCTGTTGTTTTTTTCCTTCCAGATGAAGATATACTAAATGCAGTGCACCGGTTTCGCCCACAATTTTTCGTGACAACAAATGCCTTACCTTTATACTATGATCCTTATGAATTTAAGCATACATGCCTTCTCCAATCTCGGCTAACTGAAGATAGAGATGCCCTTTTTGTGGGACATGATCACCTTGACCGGGATATTGGAACAAGGAGTTGTGTTGCTCTACCATTTGTTGCTTCCAAAGATTTCCAAAGCAATGTTTTGGCTGGAAAGTTGTCAACCATAATCAAAGAGGTATCATCTATTTTATTTTTTAAAACCTGGGTGTCCGGGCCTCTTAGAATACCCGACTAATCACAAGGGCACGTGCGCACCCCAATTTAGCACATGCCGGGTCAGCATGGGATATATTTCCTTAGGGTGGCCTCAAGGGGGGATTTGAACTCAGGTCTCCCGTTTCCTGAGGTGGGCTGGCCAGCTCGCCAAAACCCTTGAGGTTCAAAGAGTTATCCTTTATCCTCTAACATGCTTCTTGTTTTTTGTCTTCAACATCAATAATTATTTCCTTTATCTCTTTTGTTTAACAGATAAGATTGCAGTATACAGAAGACACATCTGAGAGCCCGCGTCAAACTGCAAATAGCATAGTTTCGCAAGTCATCGGTGGAGCTTCTCTATGTAAATTTTTCATGAATGGATTATGCAACAAGGGCAGCCAATGTCTCTTTTCCCATTCATATGAAACCAGAAGGCCTATATGCAAGTTTTTCTTTACACTTCAGGTTCTCACTTGTCTGAATTCTATTTATAAACACATCTCAATTTTTAGTGATAATATGTTTCTAATCTGCATTGTTTGATGAGTATATGTATAACCAGTAACCACAAATTATTGTCATGAGTAGGATATTCCTGAAATTCACAATAGTTGATTCTCATTATTTTTTTCTTTTTTTATAATTAAGAAAAATCCAGAGTACTTTTAGAAATAATTAATTTGAAAGGCAAGCACAAGCAGAGAGCGAGGGGGGAGAGTCATCGCTATGGCCCGTGATCGCAAGTTGTATAATCAACCAAAGAAAATATATTACTCATATAGTCATATGTGTTTGTGTATATATATAATGAGATAATGCACTCGAATACACAGCGTGAACCTTGCACTCGAGTGCTAAACCACATGGCACTTGCGAGTTGCACCACACCTCAAATGGTTTATCCAGTCCCTAGGTTTTTAGAAATTTTTTCTTGGACTATTTTGCCCTCCTAATCACAGGTCAGCGTTTGTGGTTCGCCACCCAAACATGGTGTGCATTGGTAAATACAAAAGTGATTTTAAATGTTGCATTAAAATTTAAGTAACAAGACACCCTGGTACAAGTACACATGCATGCATGTATATCGCAAACTGTTCAATCCAATATAAATTGACATACGTGTGTGTATATATATATAGATATATATACACTGGGCCAACTCTGTCAAAAATCATTTTTGTATAATGGCTGCCATTTGGATCTCAATTACTCAAAATGTTCATAGAAAGGAATATAGGCTACATGTTTATGCCAAAAATTCTTTACAGAACCAAACATATATATATCCTAACTGGTGGTGGACGTAATGAACAGGGATGTCGTTATGGAGACTCATGTTCCTTTTCACATGATTATGGTCCAAGCGTTTCACCATTTGATGGACCACACTTTTGTTTGCCAGAAGATGAAGCTGCTGAACCCGCTTCCCTTCTGCACTTGTTACCTGCAGCTGCTGAGGAGGGTTACGTTCTTTTACTTGATGATACCGATCTGCATTTTTCAATAAATCTCTCTCTCCATTGTGATCCATCGATGATGATTGCATCTACTTCTCAGCCGTACAGCTCCATATCTTATATCTTACGTGGCGACGTTAAAATACTGTGGGGTGTGAGTCACCTGTATGACCCCATCATTGGCACGGAACAAGTCTCCATCCCTTGGAAAAAAGTGCAGTGTGTGTTATGGTTTGCCGAGTTTTTGGACAATAGTGATGACGTTGATGGACAGAGCAGCCTACTAAAGAATTTTTTCGAGTTTCTTGCCGTTCGCATTTTGGCGGAGACGTTGTATGATATGCGGGTGATTCTAACCATGAACAATATCAGATTTTCCCAGCTACAGGTATGGCTGCTAGTTAACTAAATTACTGTTTCATTTAATATAATGCTCATATCGCCCATCGGCAATGTCTAACCATGAACTCCTATAACTGGTTTACGCAGATATTAGGCGATGTGATTTCATCTTTGATCATTTTAACTGTTTCATGTGTATGATCATCAATTGTAGCACACTCAGCCCAAAAATATACATATCAGAGCCTTGGAACCATCTGATCAGAGCGCTTAATATCGACCATTAAAAAAATGTGCACCACCGTTCATATTAAAGTACAAAGCTCATATGGTTCAAATCTCCAATGATTGTATTTTTGGGCCTCTAGTAGTTGCCAATAGGAGCTACAATTTGGTGACTTGGATTGCTCAAAAGATTTTGCCATGTGGCCTGAAATTGGTGCTTCTCATGGTCTATATCCATAGATCATAGTCACAAAGTCAGGAGTCAGGCAATAAATCGGCAATGGTTTTTCGGGTAAAAATCGGCAATAAATCTGCAAGGGTCAATATCAGGAACAATTTGTCAAAGTCGAAAAAATCAGAGAAAATAAAATAATTCAAAAAATGTAAAAAGTATATCATAATACGTTTCGGGTAAAAATCGACAATAAATCGGCAAGGGTCAATGTCAGGAAAAATTGACAAAAATCGGTCAAAGTCGAAAAAATCGGGGAAAATAAAATAATTCAAAAAAATGTAGAAAGTATACCATAGTATGTTTCAAGGTAAAAATAAGGATTTTAATCATAGTCACAAAGTCGAGAGTCAGCAATAAATCGGCAAGAGTCTAAGTTGTGAAAATTTGGTTAAAGTCAGAAAAAATCGGGGAAAATAAAAAATATTCAACAAAATAAATAAATATATAAAAAAGATATCATATTGTATTTGAAGTAAAAAATAGTAATTTTAAGAGCCATTAAAGTAGAGGGTTTAACGTTAACAACAATTAAAGGAGCCACTAAAATAAATTTAATATTTCATAAAAAAAAATTTGAATTTAATAGCCATTATGTAAAACCCCATTTTAAATGATTTTAGGGGATTTTCAGCATTTGGTGGGGGTTACAAACAACCATTAATCAGAAGAAGCAGAGGAAGGAAAAAGAAAAAAGAAAATCAGTACAGAGGAGAAGAAGAAAAGAAAAAACAGAAAAATAAGAAGAAATAGAAAGAAAAAACAGAAAAAAAGAAGAAGAAAAAGAGAAGAAAAAAAAACCTCACCTGAAGCCTCGCCGGAAGGACTCACCGGATATTTGTTGCTGGAAGTGACGCGGGGGTATGGGGAGACGAAGTCACGAAGGGCCCTTAGGGCTTAGGGTTGCTTTGGTAGAAAAAGTAGACTTAAGTAGTTTGACTTAAGTGAAAAAAAATAGCCATCACAAAAGTTGCCGACTCAGCCGAATAATTGGTGACCACATCACCAAAACCCTCGACTCGCCAACTTTCTGAAAAAGTTGGCGCCTTTTGTGGCTGATTTTTTTTTTTTTTTTGAAACGGTAACAAAGCAAATATATATATAAACGAAACAAAAAAAGGAAGTACATACCTTGGAGGGTAGTAAGGAACTACCCCCCCCCCCCCCCCCCAACACACACACACACACACAAAATGCACCCAGGGACCAGCGCAGATCCACAAAGCAAACCCGTCCCCTATCGCGAAGGAAAAATCACAAGAAGTTAAGGGCTATAACAGTCTCATGACTCATAGCATCATGAAATGCTGAAAACCATCATTAAACTTAGTCATCTTGACAGCGTTCCAGCTAACCACCAAGTCTCTAATATCGTGGATGACCAACATGAATGGTTTAGCCTTTCATCTGAAAACTCTATTATTCCTCTCCACCCAAAGAGCCCAAAAAACCGACTATACAATAAGAGGCCATAACTTCCTCCTATGATCATCAACATCGATCTCCTTCCACATTTCCATCATTTGGGCCGACCAAAAAGGGAGAACCCATTTGACATTGAAGATGTAAAACTTGTACCATATGGTTCGAGCGAAGGAGCAGTGCAATAGAATATGTGCCACAGATTCCCTCCCCCTCATACAAAGCAGGCATTTGTTTCGGACATGGATGTTTCTTCTAATCAACTGATCTCGAGTGAGAATTCACCCCGAACCACTGCCCAAGAAAAGAATTTTACCTTGGGTGGCATTTTGACCTTCCAAAAACCTGACCACCACCTAGTAGTGTTGTGATTCCTATCTTGATTCAACAAGTAGTTATAGAAATATTTCACTAAGAAATCCCCTTTACTGGAGAGCTTCCATATTCTCTACTCCCTATTGATCAAGTTAGAACCGTCATAAGATTCTCAAACTCCTCCATTTCCCAATCTCTAAGATTTCGCCGAGTCATCACACTCCAATCCTGGTTCCCATCTTCCGTCTGCACAAAATTACTTATAACAACGTCCTTAGCATTCAAGAGCATATAGTAGGAAAGGCCATTTGAAATGATTGTTCCCCTACCCATTTGTCCTTCAAAAATCGAATTCGCAGACCGTCGCCCTAACTATACGTGAGTCCATTCTGGAATTCAAGACGACATCCCTTCACCACCTTCCACCACGCCGACTCATGAGTAGATGTAAAATTTAGCATTCTAGTAATCCTCCGAGATCCTATATTTATTCGTAACCACCTACCACCACAGTTTGTCCCTTTCTCTCATTACCAATCCTCCAGAGCCATTTGGCAAGAAGAGTTTTGTTCACCAGCCGTAATCTTCTAATTCCCAATCCCCCATTTTCCTTATTATCACAACACTCCCCCCACTTGACAAGATGCAACTTCTTACAATCCCCACTTCCTTCCCATAGAAAATCTCTAATTATCTTCTCCAATTTCTTCGCGATGCTAACCGGGGCCAGGAATATAGACATCGTAAACACCGGAATGGACGCAAAAGATGATTTTATGAGGGTTAGCCTCCCCCGTTGCTGAGCAACTTACTTTTCCACATAGCCAACCTTTTTTGAAACCTCTGGACCACCACTTCCTAACTTCTAGCTCTACACCTCCCGAATCCCAGAGGTATTCCAAGGTACGTAATAGGCAATTTGTCTTTCATACAGCCAATTTTCGTCACCACATGATCCGTATCCTCATTGGACATATTGATTCCCACCAGGCTAGACTTATGCAAATTGATTCTCTGACCTGACACCCACCCCTTCAAAGATAACCAACAGATCAGTAACAACTTTGACTTCCAGAACCACCCCACGACTTCCATTGCAAAAGGCCATCGTATCATCGGCGTATTGTAAGTGAGTGATCATCGGACCATTTTCAGCCACTTTAAACCCCATAATCAGGTTTAGATCTTCCGCCCTCTTAAATAATCTGTGGAAAGCCTCCCCTACGCAATTAAATAACATAGATGACATCGGGTCTCCCTGTCTCAGCCCCCTCTTACTCCTAAAATACCCATGCAGAATCCCGTTGATCAGAATTGAGAATCGAACTGACGCATAGTACCCTTTCATCCTTTTCCTACAACCACTCCAAACCCCATTTTGTAGGGAACATAATCAAGAAATTCCCACTGGACCCTATCATAGGCCTTTTCCATATCTGTTTAAAAAAACTATCCCTTCTCCTTCCGCTTTTTCACAGAATCAATAGTTTCCACCGCCGTAACCGTAATGTCCAACAATTGTCTATCTGGAATAAAATCCCCTTGAACATTGGATATGAGCATGTCGATGACTTCCTTGAGGTGATTAGCGAGTACTTTCGCCACAATTTTGTAAGCACACCCGGTGAGGCTGATCGGTCTGAAATTCGAGATATTAGTAGCCCCCACACACTTCGGGATGAGAGCATTAAACGTAGAGTTTATGCTCTTGGCCAAACTACCCGACGCATGGAACTCCCCGAAAAAAGCCATAAAGTCAGCACCTATAACTTCCCAACAGGATCTGTAGAATTCCATAGTCAAACCATCCGGGCACGGAGATTTTTTGTTTCCCAACTTCTCCATAGCTTCCTTCACCTCATCCTCCCCGAACATCCTTTCAAGCTCGCTGGCTTTTTCCGACCCAATAGAGTTGAAGGTAATACCGTCCAGTAGAGGTCTGCGCACCTCCTCCTACGAGTAAAGCTCCTTATAGAATTCCACAATCTTATTCTGCACATTAGTAGGATCCGCATACGTAGTCCTATTAATATTTGATAGAAGAGATTTGATTGTGCTTCCTTCTCCCATTAGCGACCGAATGGAAAAATTTTGCTTTCCTGTCCCCTTCCCGCAGCCAGTGCACTTTTGACCTTTGACACCATAATTGCTCCTCCTCCAACACTTTTATGTTATAGGCCATCTTGAGCGCCAGCCTGATTTCTCTCTCGCCCTCAGATAACGACAAACTTTCTTCCATTCGGTCAAAAACTGCAATTTCGGCCAAAATGTTCTCCTTCATCCGAGCAATATTCCCGAAGCTGTCTTTGTTCCACAACTTTATCTTTGTTTTCAGATTCTTCAATTTCGACGAAAAAATATAAGATGTCATACCAGTAATGCAGTCCTGGTTCCACCACCCTTGTATCTTTTCTCTAAACTCGTCGTTCTGTAGCCACGCATTATTGAGTTTGAACGATCCTGGACCAGAGCCACCTCGTGGACCTCATTACACATGAGCACTATTGGCTTATGATCGGAGATCGTAGTAGCCCAAACTTAAACTACCGGGTCATTCATCATATCTAAGAATTCAACCCCACATAAAAATCGGTCGAGTCTGCACACAATTGGGTCATCCTGTCCATTCGTCCAAGTAAACCTCTCCCCCGTCATTCCCAGATCGTATAGAGATCCGTGCGATATGCACTCCGTAAATAGATTTTTGGTCGTGAGATATATTAGTCCTCTATTTTTTTCATCAGCACTATAAAGAGCATTAAAATCGCCCCCAACATAGACATGATAATCCCATTTGTATATTAAGGCACTTAATTCAAAAAAGAACTCCCTTTTGAGCCTATTTTCCGTTGGACCATACACCGTGATGGCTACCCACTGGTGTCCGTTCCTACTGTCCTGAATCAGAACTGCCATCGAGAAATTACCTATCTCCGAGTCCAACAGATTGAAGATATTAGTATCCCAAGCCAACACAATCCCACCCCTCGTTCCTTCCACGCCCAAAGCCAACCAATCCCACGTATTAGCACCAATGATGGATCTGACCTTAGCGTCATTCAGCTCCCCCCACTTGGTCTCTTGCAGCCCAATCACTTGAGGTTTCTGACCTTTTATTAAAGATTTGGCCAATGGCCTTTTGTTTTGTGACTGATTTTAATGAACAAAATAAGCAAAACCCAAAAGTTTTTTATGAACAAAATAGTACAAAACCTGAAGTTTTTTTTTTTTTCCTCAAGTATAAGTGAAAAAAAACGAGACCAGATCACAAACATCGCCAATTAAGCGGGCTGAGTCGCGAGTTGGCTGATTAATTGGAGATAAAGTTGGGATGACTGCAAGTCACCAACTTTTTTCGATTTTTTGATATGACTGCTATAAATGCTTCTCATAGATATGGCTGCCGTGCATGTTCATAAGAACTCACTGACCTAGACAAGGCAATTTGTTGAATCGCATGAGTTGATTATGCATATGTATAATACGAGTATAAAAGTAGTAGGTGAAAGTTCATGAGCTAACATCATATGCAACAACTAACCTACCTGTGGAAACATCCAAGTTTATAAGGAACTGTCACGACCCAGAATCCTAGCCGATCTCAAGGGCCTAGAATTCCGTGTTATGACACTGCACGCTTGTGAAGTCGATAAGCGGATATACATATCTTACTAGACCTTGCATAAAATTGGGCTCTCAAACCTTGCGAATCGAAATTTCTTCTCATATTAAAATCCCTTCATTAAACTTACATTGAGATTTGAGTTCATTATACAAAATGACCAAAAATAGAGGTATGATCAACCATTGGAAAGTCCACCGAGCAGTGTAGTCCATATCTTCACCTGCAGCTGTTAGTTGTGAGAGGGGAGTGAGTTTACTCAGTCACGTAAACTCAGTGGGTTGCACAACCGATCTACCACAATCTACCCGAGTGATCGTGGGTGCAACCTTGTGAGTGAAAGCAAATCCATTACAATTCTATCTAGTCAACATAATGAAAGATCTTATACATATTTCATAACGATAAAGCTGAAAGGACGTAACAAGTTTTAATGCATATGATGCTTTTAATGCTTATCAATTTTCTTACTTGTTTTGTCACTTAACTTACGTGGCATATCGAAAATCTTATTATTACTTCATACGCCTACACAACGTATTTCGTATCTTACTTATCTTACATATAAGACCTGTGTCAGGGCCGCTGCTCGAGCCTATCACGTGAGGTCCACGTGTAGATAACCACCTAACCTCCATATCATAATATAAATCACCATCTAGTGAGGTTGCATGCATAGTAACCACAATGTCCCCTTAGTTTGAGACAAAACTATCATATTGTCCTTATGACCCGTCTCGGCTGTAGACATTGTACCCTTACGGTGGCTTGTAAGGTATGACATGTATAGAAACTTAATTCATGTTTAGTTTGCCTTCACGGCGTATCTTAACGTATCTTAACATATCATAACATTATTCGGTTCTGGGCTTAGGTCTCCGCCCCGATTTTATATTTGCGTGGGCTTAAGTCTCCACTTTCTTAACATCTCATATTTTAATATATTCATATTTCATCTTTTCTTAAACTTAATTAGAATGGGTCACGTTGCGATAGGCTTTACAAACCATGTTTTCAAGGGACGGGTTCCGTAGTAACCTGGATGTACTTCGTGTGGCATCCCATACTACTATAGAGGAGTTGTATCCATACATGGACACCTACATTCCACGTGACCGTGAAAGAAACCCCATCGTGATGAAGGCTTAAGAGTCGTGTGTCGTATCTTATTCATTCTTCGTAATATACATATGCCCTAACGTACTTTTAAGTAATGAATGTCACATAATGTAAATGAAGCACATAACAAAGAAGCATCTAACCATAAGAAAACTAACATTACTTGTAATTCGGACGCTTCGCTCATCATTAAGAGAGAGAAGGCGACCTACAATAAAGGTACGTAAGTACTATAATACGTATCACAAAGTGAAGTTAGACTAGTCTCATCAGATAGATCTTGTCGATCTGATGAAAACAGACTAGTCATTTGTAAAATTTGGCTAAGGATCGACTCCCGTGTGACTCACACAAGTTTCGACCGTCGAATTCCTTGTTACACGGTTTTCATGGTATATATAATCCAATTTAGATCAATCTAAACTTATAGATATATTCAGGGTATAGGATGTTTGGGTCTTTCAAAGTTTCGACCTTTGATTTGGTCATTTGGACCCTTATCTAGAAAGTCATCGATTCGGGTCAAGATCATGTTAAACACGATTATCGGAGTGTCTACATTCTCATGGTGTGAGCAAAATATACACCTAACAAGTTATTGAAAGCTTAGAAGTTGGGTTTGGGCCATTCCTTGAAGATTGGTCCGCAGTTTCTCAAATGTGCGTTTGACTACGTTAGATGTACGAGCCCATTAAGGGTCCAAAGACTAGACGGGCCCAAGGTTCAGATTCCATCAATGCTTGAACTAAATTTGAGGCGCACTTTAAGAGTTTAAATAAACTAATTATAAAACATCGGGTTTGGTAACTATATAGTGTTCGAGAAAATGAGAGGGGTTTTTATTCGGACCTCTCATTGGTTTGACTCATTTTGAGGTCTAACAGAGGGTCAAAGTGACACTTTTTCTAGATTCTTAAGGGCATTGATTTTAGGGAATATTGAACAATCCCTGTATCTAGATTGAAATCCTTTCATGCAATTTCCTTCGTTGGATGAGAAGAGGGCCGAAAATTAAAGAGTGTTCATCTTGATGGACCTTGGCTAAATTTGACCCAAAATCCGAGATCTAATAGAGTCAATTTACACCCCTGACGTAGGTGCCACATGGAAGTGCAGTATTTCTAAGTGTGCAAGTGCACCTCTTTAGGTGACACAAAAACTGCAATATGTTCACTGTGATGGAAATCTAACCACCGATTTGATAGATGGTCAGATGGTCGTTAAATTGATTCATGGGTGTTGGCCCATGGGTCCAAGGTTTATTTAATACACAGGGTCAAGTGGACCATTTAATCTATGTATATATATAGATTTATATAAAAACTCAGGAACATAAATTATTCTAAGTGTTGGGAGCAGTATATAAATTTATATATATTTTTCCTATTTTTATAGCACGTAAAGAATGATTTAATAAACTATTTATTGGGATCTAAATCGTCGGATTGGAAGTTGGTCAGAATGTACGTGGGGTCTACTCTTTGACCAAAAGCTGATAAGGTCAAGATCTCTAGATTTATGTGGTCAAAGTACCCCCTGTATCACATGTATGTATTTTAACAAGTAACATGAATAAAATTTCTGAAGTGTTAGAAATTTTCACTGGTTTTGGAGGCACTAAAAATAGTATATTAAACGTGATAAAAGGTGATTTGAATCGTTAGATAGGTAGTACACTAGAGAATATGGAGGAGTCTCCCTACTGATATTTTACCGAGAAGTTCCATGGGTTTGAGATCGGGAAGGTCAAACCTTGACCTTTACCCTAGTCCAAAAACACAGCTTGTGTGATGTTTCATGTGTGCAGTTTTGTGCACTGTTGTGGCTGGGGGTCTTTGACCCCAGTTTCGAGGCCCATATCGGCTTATTCGTCGAATCACTTTCAAACGAAAAATGAAGGGTACTGGGTACGCTATGTCGGGGTCAGAAGGTTGACCTTCGGGTCAGCCCTTTGACTTTTATGGCCTCTTGAAGCATGCCAAAATGCATAAAAATATGATTTTTAAGAATTTTGTCAATTGAACGGGTCGATTAACGTTTATAGAGGCCACAAAATAGATCGGAGTCGAAGCGGAAGGAAACCCACCTGTTGAAGTGTGATCGCGAAGGTTCGGTTGGTTTTGTGGCGGTTTCGGCGCAATGAGCGAAACAGAATTGTTGTTGCCTAATAATTGGCTTGGATCAACACGGTCTATGTCCCGCTGCGATAGTAGATTCCCCTTTCTTTCTTCCTCAACAACGATCGAATCAAAAACACCCGCAACCGATAAGATCAACTTTTGGTAGTCGAATAGATTAGGTTCGGTCTCATGTAACCATGAGGTGTGGTTGGGACGGATGATGGTTGCCATAATTGTTGTTGCTGTTTTGTGAAAAGAGGAGGTGAAGGTTGGCTCCAAGGATTTGATAGAGGGAACTCAGCTATGGAGATGTTGGGACGCGAGAGAAACTACCAAGTGCTTTGGACTTTTGGTTTTCTCAAGAACAACTAGGGTTTAAATTGAGAGGTGGATGGTGAGAGATTAGTGGGGTAGAATGGGCGACTGAGAAGCATGGAAATCCAAGTGTTGGGATTTGCATCCCATATAGTTTTAAGAGAGAGAGGAGAGAGAGGGACAGACGGGTGCTTGTGGCTGCAGAGAGTAATATATATAAAAAGTGAGAGAGAGATCTTGGGAGACTTGCTCAATTATGGCAAAAGTAGTGTAATTTGAGGGGTTTTCTAATATTAGAATAGTCTAGATATTGATTGGGGATTTGAATTGGTTGGTGCATGATTTTGATGGGAGGTGATGTAGGAGACCAATTTGGGAAGTTGCAAAAACGTGGAGTCTCCTACAAAGAAAGAGTCCAACCCTCTTAAAATTCTCTTTTTTTCTTTTGAGAAAGTTAGGATGTAAAGCATCGGTATTGAACTCGGTGCTTCACACCATCTAAGCCATACGATTTGAGTTTTAAAAACTCAGGTCATAACAGGAACAAACACCTTCTGTCTGCTAGTGATAGCTCGACATGTCATGGTTTGTCAGGTGCCTTTTCCCTTCGTAGAAGCTCAAGCACAAATCATGGGCTATCACCAACTTCAGTAAACCTGGATCTATTGAAACTGATCTCTCACCTCCGAAAGCTGGCATATACAGCTTTCAAGGGCACTGAAATATGTAAATGGAAGCTTTGGACAAGTAATAGCTTCTTTGAGCCTATTATATTTGAATTTAATGAGATGAGGCCGGTTATAGGAGTCTGTCTCTATAGGTCGTACCCAGTGCACAAGGCTCCTGCTTTTAGCGGGGTTTGGGAGAGGTAGCTGGTAAGCAGCCTTGCCCCCATTTTGGAGAAGGCTGATTCCCAGATTCGGACCGCGACACATCAGTTTGGGTGGGCAACACTTGCCATCGCACCAAGGTCAGACCTCTGGGAGTCCGTCTCTATTGACAATAATCAAACCCATCAAATTAAGCTGTACTTTGTACATTAGTGAAGACCACTTGGGTAAGTAGTGGTAAAAGGTTTATTATTTGCTTATACAGATACTGACAAAGAAGCGCTAATGGCTGAAATTTGTTCCAAAGGCTTGTGAACAATAGCAAGTGCCATCTTCCAAGCAATAAGTCTTTCTCTAATTACTCAAATTGCTTCAACTAGTCGCCCATACTAGATATTTATAGAGTTTTCGTGACTCTTCCCATTCTCCATGTTCTCAAAGCTGACCATCCTTGAATTTACCGCACTCGAGGAAAATCAAGATTCTAGAAACTTGATAATGAATTCAGTGGTGTAATTGTTGCATGAAAACATGTGCATGAGACAACTTTTGCTAAAAATATTTTACTAATCTTTCGTGTAACCAGTCCAGATTACCATTCAATTCATGAACTAAGCAACTGAATTGATCTAAGCAATCTCAATCTCATCCCATTGATCCGCTGGGGGATCCCTCGTATCTGATCACACCAATCTTAAGCAACAAGGCAATTGTTTTAGATTCTTCTGCTTTCTGTATTCTTTGCACAGTGCAACTTGCATTATTTCATGTATCAGAGATAGATAGCACAGTTTTGGTATTGTTCTTAATATTTTGGACTAATAACTGATTCCCATATGCTTGTGAATTGTAAAGTGTAAGTTACTATTATTTTATTGTTTTTATGATGATGGTTGGTGATGTTCCAGGTTGAAAAATTGGGCAGGGAATGCTTCTTCTTCCTTTCAGAATCATTTCCATTCGATGAATCAAGCTTTGGGAAGTTTGGAGACCGAACCACCGCAAAGAAACCGATGACTATGTCGAGGCCCATTACATATGTTTTTTATCTGCACCCTCCGACAGACATACAGTTTGGAGATTACTCAGCTGCACTTCACAAGGGTCTATACAAACTCAAGTCGCCCGTAAAGAAACATAATTAGTTCTCTGTATAGGAAGGTTTGAAATGCATGGAGGTAGGTATATAGCACTTAGTTGTATAGTGGTAAACAATAGCTTAATTTTTTTTTTAGAAAAACTTGTTTAGTAATGGGGCATTAGAGTTGATTTGATGTGAATAGGAGGCCAAACACTTGGGGCTTGTTTTTGCAATTTGCGGACCGACACATTAGGAAGATTTTTCTGTAAATATGAAGTGTGAAATTGACCATTGGTCTCCAGAGAATCTCATGTTCTTTTCTTCTTAATTTCTTTGTTTGTAGGTACAATCGAAAATAGACTACTGATTTGTAGCCTTGTAGGGCTGCAAATGGGCCACGTTGACTTGGCAGGTCAAGCGACCTGTCCCATCATGGGTCAGTTTTGGGTGAAAAATCCCAGACTGTCGGGTTAGGTTGGGGTGGAAATCTCAACCTGTTTATTGAACGGGCTGGTTGTGGGTCCTGCTGACTTGAACCCGACCCAATTCCACACCTTATATCCCAGCCCAATTTGACCTGGCCTGAGTTTTTGCTAATCAGGTCGTGTTCAGGTTGAGCCTTGAAATTATCGGATCGGATTCAATTTAAGGTAGTCTGTAATCGGGTTCACCATTAACCGATCCCATTGCAAAGACACTCAGTGGCTTCATTCAGACTTAAAAGCCTTTTATTCCATGGGATCCAGTGAAAAGCAATTCGGGAAAAAGCAAGAATGTTAACCTTGACACGTTTTGTGGCCAACAAAGTCCATAGACTGAAAGCACATGAGATGCTCTCTCTCTCTCTCTGTCCATCCACACACGTGCATAGCACGTGCCACCCACAAGTTAAATACAACTAGGCGAGATTTTGGTCAGATCCAACTGTCGAACTCTAAATGGGTACAACTGATCTTGGAACCCTCGAGGCAAATGAATCTTTGACATCAATTTTTATAAGCTGACATCCATTTTTGAACCCCTTCCATCAATTATTCTAAAAATCAATTAGAGTTCAACTGGTGGGACCTCACTAAAACCCATAATGGGTTTTGGCGATCCAACTAGTTGAACTCTAAATTGGGTTCAACTGAGTTTTGAACCATTGGATGTAAGGGAATTTTGACTTTAGCTTTTACAAATTGGCATCCGTTTGAATGGCATTTTGGTTGGACCTGGATAAAACTCGTAAGGGGAGCCAGACAGGCAGGCAATGGGCATCGGTGGGGACTTAGTTGAGTGCTCTAAGAGGCCTTTACCTGTCGTAAAAAAAAAAAAAAAAAAAAGTTCATACATATCAACCCCTGTTTTGAGGTCCACCTTTGTCGGGTCGGATCACCTAATAACAATGTCATTATTCCAGAAAAGTTCAAAATAGTATTGGATCTGATTTCGCGTTCATAAATATGTATCTATCTTTTGACCAAATGATCAAGGGAATTTTAGAGGATTTTTTTAGTGAGCAAGAGTCCTCAACCAAACTTATTAGATTGGGGGAGTTCTCCGTAGTTCTCTCTCCCAAACTCACGAAAATAGCGAAAATATCCTTAAAACAATTATTAAAAAGACCAACCGTCAGATGCTTTTTCTATTAATAGTGTAATATATGCCTTTTCTATTAATATCGTTAGTCAGGTGCTTTTTCTATTGAAAAAGTCATTATTTTATTAAGAGAAAAGGAGATACTGTAGTATATTTCTCGTACGATTTGATCTTATACTTTAGAGATCTTACACTGTTAATAGTTTAAGGTATGCTGATGGAGACTGTCAAAGTAATATTAGCGTCCACGACAATTAGATTTGTTCTAATAGCGTCCACAACAATTAGATTTGTTCTAATAATATCAAGGATTATATTTAAATTTATTGACCGATATTAAGATCTTCATTTAGACGGTACGGGATCGGAGAAACACCATTCTACTACATATAAATTATTGGCTAACAGTAGTGTCTATAACAATCATTTTTTTAGCTTAATTGTTGTTATCTATCGGATAATCAGTAGATCAAATAGATCCAAGTCGATCAGAATTCACATCCGTTCGATTTGTCGAACAATCGCACACATTTATCAGTGAATGGGTTTACGTGAATCATGCACGCCCATTTATTCTAGTCAACTGTTGTACATGGATGATGGCTTGAAAAAGTGCATGACAACCTGAAAAAATGGACGATAGACTGAAAAAGTGGATTACAATTTGAAAAATGGACGACTGTCTAAAAAAGTGGAGGGTCGACCAAATCTTATTCATATCCTCTGAAAATAATTGGACAGAGCACGTCATCAGGTGGATGAGCATCATTTATATCTGTGCAAAATATGTGGATGATGCCCTATTTTTTATGGACGATCAACCAAAATGACTCATTCCTCATTGTCTAATTTTAAATGAATAGACTACATCATATGGTGAGCGAGCCTCCAAAATAGGCTAATTCGTCTGAATTATGCATACAATTGTTCGAATTTTGGTGGACAGTAGACCAAAATGTCTCATTTCTATAGTCAGACTTTAGATAGAAGGGCCAATTCATATGGTGGACGAGCGTCTGAAATAGGTATATTCATGGATCAAAATATCGTTCGATACCAATACGTATCGGTTTAGGACCTGAACGATACGATAATTTGAGTATTTATCACCTCCCTGAAAAAACAGTCAAATTATCGTTCAATGTATCGTTTGTATCGTTCAATGTATCGTTCAAATTATCGGTTTTCATGTTTGTTTGTTTTTTTTTGCAAAAAATTGGATAGTATCGTCCGAAACCGATACGTATCGTCCGATACGTATCGGTTTTGGGGCTGGACGATACGTATTGAAAAAGCGATATTTTGATCCTTGAGTATATTCGTTTGAATTGTCCGAACGATCGCATGCAGTTTGGTGGACAAATAGTTGTTCGTATCTTAGATGAACTGCGGGGTTCGACAACCGCCGGAATGATAACTGGATGATCGACTTGATGTAGATTCCCTCCCGCCCATAATGTGGACGATAATATATAGAAGCAAACAATTTAGATGATTTTTTTATTTTATTTAAATCCTGCAGAAAGAGGCTGAATTTTTTATAACAACCCAGGTGACAGGTACAATCATGGATCAAAATTTCGTCTGATACCGATACGGTACATTGAATGTACCATATTGGTCATATATATGTGTTTACCGGACGATGTATTCAATGTATCGTCTGATATAATCCGATGCCGATACGTATCGATTTTAAACTTGGACGATACATATTTGTTTTCCGACATTTTGCTCCATGAGTACAACTTCACCTGAAATGCAGAAGGATGATGTGGTCTTTTACCCAGGGAGAACTCTAGCGCTAATTATTTTGAGGAGAACTCTCAGAGAGCTATTAAGCTAGGTTGAGGAATCTTTACTCACTAAAAAATCCTTTTAAAGATTCAAACTCCAACACGTAAACTATTATAGACTTATTCCTAAAAAAAAATTAGGTAAGAGTACTTTCTCTCTCCTGTCATTTTAAAATACCCATATTATCCTTAACAGAACAATGCATCAGATGTCGCGTCAACGGTAAAATCAAGGGTATTTTTAGGAGCGCGCCATAGAATTGTGGTGCTCACGGATGGGAAAAGTCATTGATTTCTTTAGATTAGACAATAGAGACTGTGTTTCGCTCCAATCTTCTACAGAAGGGAACTTGAGGGCATGGCCCTACCATCAGTTGGTCAATATACAATCGGAAAGTGGCTATAAAATCACTTAACACACGTTCAAATGTGAATTTATGGTAACATTTTTGGGATCTGTGCCCTGTGAAATTAAGAATTGGTCGTCGGAGGGTGCAGCCATGCCTCAAGAACCCTTATGTGGAGGATTGGAGTGAAACATGATCTCCATCGCCTGATCTAAAGCAATCATTGATGATTGGTTTAGGGTGTAGTTGCCCAACAAAAATGAAGGGCAAGGTGAGTGCCTTTCGTTCTCTATGTGGGAAGAACAGATGGTTGATGACTAACGAAAAAAATGACTGTTATGGACAGTCGTTTTACATAATTTTTTTAAAGAAATTTATGCAAGTGGCCACTCATCTTATGGTTTGCGTCTTATGATATTAAATTAAAATTTAATTTTAAAGAGATAAATATTAAATAATATTTAAGTTTATTAAAATTTTAATATTTTAATTTGTTTAAAAAATATGCATTTTAACATATAGTTTATTTATTATTTTTGATATTTTATATACCTATAAATCAGGTCCAATGCGATTCAAGCCGGCCCTGTCCGATCCTATTTTCAAAAATTGGAAGTAATAATTGTAAGAAGTAAAAAATAAAAATATTAAAAAATACCGGACAAGTTATAAACATTAAAAAGTAAAGAAGAGTTATTACAATCGTATCAGAGAGAAAAGGCATTCTTTTATGAATAACTCTTGTCTAAGCATGAATCTCTGATACTTTAAGGGCCCAACTTGAATCTCTAACAATCCAAAAGTTAAAGTTCATTTTCCAGCCTTTCAAAAAAAAAAAAAAAAAATTCATTTTCCATATTTGCACACTTTTAATGATAGTCAGGAAGGACAAAAATAATTCACTTATGTGAAAAAGAAGAAGGAGAAGAGGTAAAAAGTCAAGAAAATAAAGATAAAAATATATTTTATGGGTGGAAGTGAAAAACTATCTCCACTCCAGACAGTTAATTAGTTTGGGCTTTTTGTGAGATTCTAATTCTAATGATGCAAATTGGCGAGAGATCCCAGACGATCTTTGGGCATTAGCGAAATCTTTACCCCAACCATTTAAACTTACTAAAACTACTTTTGGGTATTAGTGAAATTTAAACTTACTAAAACTACTTTTTGGTATGTGAAACGCTAAACAATACCTTCACCTGTTCGTTTATAGCATCTACTACTCTATTTTTCAAACAAATAATGACGCAAACACAAATACCCTATTGGATATCTTTTTGGTATCCAAGAGGTCCAATAGAAGCTTGGTGTAAATGTCTCTTATATTATTATAGAGATTCATAGCATATGTACCCTATTTGCATCACAAACAATAAAATGTACCTAAAAAGAACAAAAATGTCGCAAAAAGTAGCCGCAATTGAGAACATTGAAGACAAAAAAACGATGGCCGGCCAACTAAGTGCTCAAACGAAAACGAAAAATAAGCATATGGCTAATCGGCCGGCCAGACACGTAGTTACCGCTCGGATACCGTCGGTTTCCGAGCGATTAATGCTGGTTGATCGACTAACATCAGATCTGCCGCTCCGTTACTGTTGTTGTGGGAACGCATATATAAATTGTTAAAAAAGGGGCATACGTTTATCTCCACTAGAGCTCCCAAAGATCGCCACACACCACTAGATTAATCATCCATATAGTAAATTATGAAGTAAAAATAAGTATTTGGAGCTCTAAATAGCATAGAGGCAGATTAGTCATTTGTGTTTGCATTAAAGCGCATAATGGAAGCATCACATCTAGGGCTCTCAATGGGCCGGGCCGGGTCATATTTTGGCTCACACCCGGCTCGGAAAAGTGGCACTTTCTATCAAGTAAACTCAGCCCGGTATTCGGACTGGGCTAAACATTTTGCAACCTGGATCAATCCGGGCCGTGCTTGGGTTGAGTGTTCCAACACCTGGCCTGGATATAATATATATTATGCTTATCATTTTAAAGTTATAAAAAAAAAAAAAATGTAATTAAATATAATTTACTGAAATAAACTTTGATTATTCGTTGTTCGTTTTAACCATTATGCAACAAATTAAAATAAAATATCCTTACTACTATATAAAAGCAAAATTTAGTTTCGGTCAAATTTTGTTTTCACATATATTAGGACCAAATTGCCCATAACTCCTCCCTAAAACTTCTACATATTTTAATCTATAACTAGACTTTTAATTAAATTAGGACTCTTCCAGCTAAACAACTCCTTATACATGCCTCTCCTGAATGACTCTAATTAACAAAGTTCTGCCCTTATACATGACTCTCCTAAACGATTCTAATTAACAAAGTTCTGCGATATCTTACTTACGTCGCGTGCTCTTCTTTGTTCACATGGTGTACAGTATCAAGAGATGATCATATCCAATGGATGATAAAAGAGTTCTTACAATATTTACCTTTGATCTATTGCAAATTATAGCTTTGCCCATATAGAGTGATAGCAATTAGAGCTATCCTTACCATTACTCAATTTTGGCAAGCAAGAAATTTGAAACGACCTCCTTTTAGAATTTTAATGTAAGAAGGGTCTATAAAAAAGAAGATACATGAGTATGATGAAAGCACTAAACTACGAGGTAACAGAGGTTCAAGGTACATAGGTTAACTACCAAATCTTTTGTTTGGCTTTTTTCATTATAAAAAATTGTGACAGAGTTGACTTGTTAATTTTTAAATTAACATGATTGTGACAAAGTTGACCTGTTAATTTTTAAATTTATCTTTTTATAATTAAAATTTTAGATCAACTGACATCTAAACTGAACTCATAAGCTTGATTGTGGGATTTTTTATCAACTGAACTCCTCACATTGTTAATTAATATTTTGATCATTTTATTTTTTAGGGTTGCACCCAAGTAGTGTACTTTTTTTACTAAACTAGGGATCCCAAAATTGTGATCTTCAATCTTTGACCAACCTGTATTTTGATTAATAAGAATTGATTGTGCCTGATTTGATTAAAATGTAATGGCCCCAAGTTGTTAATATGATTTTATCGTGTTTGTGTTTATTACTCCATTATCAGATGATCTGTGATTAGCTTATAATATAATCCGTGATTAATGTCATTCTTCTCGCAACTAAAATTTAGGATCAATTAAATATGATATGCTATTAGTTCGATATGTTATAATAAATCTGCCCAAACATGATTTCTTATTAATAGATGGGCACTTTAGAAAAACAACCTTAAAAAATAAATGTTTTAGCCAAGAATCCAGAACTTAAACGTTTAAAAAAAAAAGGCTTTCACGATTTTTTAAAGTTATGAGATCCGTGAAATCTCAAATACTCAATTTGTGACTTTACAAATTTGTTCTTGGTTGTCTTCTCCACTCAGACCACTCAAAACCACCGACGGCTGCGGTGAGTTCACCCCGACGAAACCAGCTCCGACGACTTCATCGTCAACTCCCATTACGATATCTCCATCGCAACCACCGGTTCAATCGGATCAGTCATCTTCACCGCCAGTTCAATCTCCTCCATTTCAACCATCGGTTCAGCCACATTAGCTTCCGATTTCCCCAAAACCCCAACCCGCTCAATCACCCCTTCCCCCGGTTCAATCACCCCCAGTGTCACCATCATATCAGTTGCCTCCATCACCAGTTTTTTCATTGTCCCCACCACTTCAATCATCTCCAACATCGGTTCAATTGCCCACATTCCTACCACCGGTTCAGTCGCCTCAACCACAGGTTTCTTCACGATCCCAGCCGGTTCAATCACCTCCTACACCGGTTTTCTCACAACCCCAACCGGTTCAATCACCTCCAACACTGGTTCAATCTAACCCATTACCACCACCAGGTCAGTCGCCTTTACCCTGACGAAACCAGCTCCACCTGTTGGTGATGCTATCGTCGGCACATAGAATAACCAACGATCCACTTCGAGAAGGTTGTGAAGGTAGGCGAGAAGTCGGAACCCTAATCTTTACCGGTGGTTGATTTTGTCGAGGGTGGTTTGAGTGGAGAAGACAACCAGGGGCAAATTTGTAAACTCACAAATCCACTTTAATGAGGATTTGAGATCTCACGGATCTCTGAACTTCAACAAACCATGAAAACCTTTTTTTTTTAAACGTTTAAGTTTTGGATTTTTGGCTAAAACGTTTATTTTTTAAGATTGTTTTTCTAATTTTCCCTTAATAGATCTATTATAGCATGTCTATTATAATAAGATCATCTTCGATCGATTTAAATGGCTACCAAGGCAAAATAGACTTTTTCTTTAAACGCGGTCTTTCCATTCAGCGATAGAAAAGTTTTCTTTTAGTTTATAAATTTCCATCCTATACTGATCTGTCAGTAATGACTTTTATAGCACAAATATGCAAGTTATCTTATAATTTTTATGAATGTATAAAGTGAATTTATTTTAAATTGTAATGATTTTTTCAAGCAATTTATTTGTAATGAGAGAATTATTTAAATGTGAAGCACTATTTGACCATTTATTTAAAGTTGAACATCTTAATCGTAATTGAAGGGTAATAGTTAATAGAATCATGAGCTCACAAATGCCTAATGATGTTCACCTGTGTTTAATTATGGTGTATGATGTTCAGCCCAAGAAAATACTTAGTTTAAGTCTCAGATAGTATCAACTCGGGTGCCTGCTCAATTTAAAGATGTTTAGCTCTATCATTATAAAATTAACTTGATCACTTAATCATATTTTGCCTAAGTGCCCCACATTGAAAGCTAATATTTGATTTTATATCCTGAACTTGTAAAGTTACCCAAAGTTCGTTTTGTTGAATGCGATATATCATATAAGCCATTGCTTGGCTCTAGCAATTTTCTTTTTATGTGAAATACTTTAGAGGTGCTTTGCCTATTCTGACCTATGATATGTATGGATAAATAAAATTAGAAAAACTCAATCCCTACTTTACCGTACAAAAGATAATACCCCATAAAAAAAGGAAGGTAAGCCCAAGATTTCTATATATGTCATTTCACTGCTTATGACCCACGAAATCTATGTAAGAGAGGAGGTTGGTTGTAGTGACAAATTTCAGCCAAATTCTTATAAAAAGGAGTTGGCCAAATTTTCCTAGAAACTTTGATATTTTGCCAATTTTTCACACACTTATTTGTAGCCGCATAGAATGAATGATAAAATCATATTTGACACAAGCGACTCCATAATTTCTATCAATTTTATGTTTTCAGACTTTAGGTACAAAATACCCCTATTTAAGATAAGGATAGGATTAGCAAGAAGAATTTGAGTTGGAGAGGAACTCTATTTGTGTGTGCAAAGTGTAAACTAACTCTATTTCCTACCTTTCTTAGCCTTACTTCTTCTCTACAGAAAGAAAGAAGGAGCTCTCCAAATCTCTGGTCGTCGATTAGATTAATCGAAGCTTAAGAAAGAAGGAGCTTTGTAAATCGCTGACCGTCGATTAGATCGATCGAAGGTACACAATTCTTCAACAGAAATTTTTTTTTGTTATATAATTGTTTTAAAATTGTGTTTATTGTAGATCGCGTTCATTATAGATCTATTTTTATTTTGATTGAGAATCTATTTAAATTGATATGATTTTATTTTTTTTAGTGTGCATTGTTAAAAGTTGAAGCCGATCGAATGACTCTCTGTAGAATTGAAGTCATTCGATCGAGAATTAGATCGTATACAATCGAGAACCATTCTTAGTAAAAATGATACACAAATGCAACCCATTCCTTTCTTTTATTAATCGAATTCTCTCTCTCTACAATTGAAGTTCAATGTGATGCACAAATGACTCTCTCTCTCTCTTTACAATTGAAGTTCAATATGACGCATAAACTACTTTTTCTCTCTGTAATGACCCTATTTTTCTGAACCCAAACTTGATTGCTTTGGTATGCGTGATCGATACAAAAATCGAGACAAACTTAAATTTTATAATAATAATAATATTAATATCAATAACTGTAATCTGGACACGTGTGAAGTCATGAGTCACACGTGACGCGAATCTGAGACTTGATTAGACCTTCAGTAGAATGTTGCGCACCTAAGTGTGGCGTGTATGCTCAACACCTGAACCAAACTTTCGAAAATAGAAATATCAAGGATATTTCCTGGTTTTAGGTTATAAGAAGAAGAAGAAAGGTTAGAGTTTCTTCTCTCTACTTCTCTCCTTCCTTCTCATTTGCTCTGGTTTTTCCTGACTGCTAGATCGCTTTGTGCGCGGCGCATGCATCTCGTGTAACTTGAACCGAGTTCTAAAGAACTCTCTTTGCGAATACAAGGTGTAGGTGTCTTCTAAATCCTTGTTGTGTTGATCTAAGAGTGTGAAATCGACGTCGGTACGTCGTGTCTGAACGGGAGAAGTGTGCAAGTGGCAGCGTGGAGTTGCGCTCCTAACGCCGTGGATTGCTAACAGCGACGAAATCTCTGATTTCGGATCCAAAACCCATTTTGAAACAAAGTTGCCGTGAACCACGGAAGCGACCACAAAGAGGTGAGTTAATGCGTGCTTGATGTAGTTTTGAATGTCTTGTATTGTGTGTGTGTGACTCGAGGATGATCATCGACTTTTGGATGGAAATGGGTTAAAGATAACGAACCAAAGACCTAATTGAAACTGTCAAATTCGAACGATCGAAATTGGAATTTGATTGATCAAATCTGACAAGGCCTTATGTCTTTTGAGCTCTGAAGCTTCGAACTGTTCGAATTGGGAATTCGATAGTATGAACTGTGATTCGAACAATCGAATTGTATATTACACCTATAGAACAGAAGGATATTTTCTGGAAGTTGAAGCCCGACAAATTCGAACGATCAAATTTGAAATTCGATAGTTCGAAAAGGAATTCGAATGATTGAAATTGAGATTCGATCGATCAAATTGTATAAACAGTTATCGAAACAGGAGGTCTGAAATTTGGGATTTTACTTCTGAGGATTCGAACGGTTCGAATTTGAATTCGAACGTTCGAAATGGAACTCGAATGATTGAATTGGGGAATCCGATCGTTCGAAGTACCTTATGTCTATTTACCTTTAGAGGCTGGGGAAATTCGACCGATTGAATTTCTCAGCTTATGGAATTCGAACGTTCAAATTTCCCCTGTTTTGTCTTCTTTTGTTTTCTGGGAAAAATACTGCAATACATCACACCAGTTCACTTTCTGACACCTCTGACACTTAGTACTTTGTACGTATGGTTTAGGTTAAAATCGGGACACTTAAAGAGGTCTTGGATTAGCTTTGAAAAGCATGATTCGAGGAAGGAGAAATTCACACTAAATTGCATTTATTCTGAAGTCATGGATCAGTAAGACTTGTATTCTGACACATATTTCCAATTATTACCTTAAGCATGCTTTGTACATCAATGAAAGTTCTGTCATTCTGATTTCTGAAACCTGATTCCTAACAGCTGACTCTTGATAACTGATCCCTGATATTATGTATATGCATGTAATTTTAAGTTCATGTGATGAATTCCATCGACGCGGCGGTATATCCGTGACCGATACGACGGGATATCCGTGTATCTAATATGTAATCTGCCTAACATAAGTTACTGTCATTACGTAAAGGCTTGTTGCATTTCCTGAAATTGTTCATTGAACGACGATAGTCGGGATTACCCATCGACAAACATCTGGCTATCATGTGTTATATACACGGGAGTTATTTTAGTACAAGATTTAAGCCATTAAACTAAAATTATTCATGTCATCTGAATATCCTGGATATAACTCTGATTTCTGGCATTTTGTATATGTTTTCTATCATTCAAAACCTTTGCATCTGTTATTTGATCCTCGATCATCTGTTTCGATATCTATTCTGAAAACCATGTTTTACAGTTAAAATGCAATATAATTAAATTTTTTCTATTGAACTTAGATGGTTAGCTCACCCCTGACTCTATGTTATAGGTTCTGAGGCTAGAGTTCCAGGAGCTGAGAGTGACCCTGATTATCAACCAGAGGCTGAGGCGGAGGAAGAAGAGGATACTGATATCCCTGCTGACGAGTATTACCCGTAGCTAGGGCATTTATACTTGGATTATTTTTGGGTTATGTATGTGATATTTTGGATTATTGGGCTTGGTGACCCACTATGTTTTGTAATATTTTTTTTGTAGTTTTCTTTTATACATTATTGTTGTATACATCTTATCGGAACTATTATTAGGAACCATTATTATTTTGGGTGATGGATGACCATCACCAGTGGTTCTTCTTGGTTTATTTTTGAGGATGTATACTTAGTTTCATTGTTATATATTATTTTATTTTATTTTTACACTTCATATGATGGCTTTATCTGCCTCTCTTGATGGTGTTTGCTCTGAGTTCCGCTATATGAGCAGACACGTGTGTGTTTTGTTTTGGGGATCGTCGGTGATGATGATCCTGATGGCACAGGTTTTCAGGTGCGAAAATCCGGGTTGTCACACACTCTCTCTCTACAATTGGGCTTAAACATTCTTTCTAGGTGAAGTTCGTCTATGATCTGATCACCCGTCTACATATTGAATGTACTTCTATCGCTCCATTTGGATTTATTTCGAATTATGATTTTGTTAATCACTGTTTGACTATTTTAGAAATAGGAATTCAAAATAAATAATTTAGAATTTCTTATATGTATATTCGGAATTGACGGCTCTATTATATTTACATGGAGATCTGATTTATCTAATATTTTTATTGATATTTGAAAAAGTCACTTAAAATATATTGATGTTTCATTTATTCTTGCAAGTCAAAGTGCAAGATATAATTTACCAAAATCGACTTACACGGTCGTACATATGTCAAAGCATTAGCTACGAGACTGCGGATGATGAAGACAATAAAATCCTCACGAAAGTTAAAGTCAAAAATGAATAAATACCCATTTTCGATTTAATTGAATTATCAAGATTATACTTATTTGTTATTTTTTTTTTTCTTTATGTTCCATAGTTATATATATATATATATATATATATATATATATATATATATATATATATATATTAATTTTTTATAATTTTAAATTATACATAATAAAGACATGAAACATAGTAATAAGTCTTTTTTTTTTGCCTTCAATAAATCATAAAACATAGTAACGAACATTTGAAATACTATATTTTTTTAAATTAAAATAAAATATTTGAATAAAATCATGTATTTAAGCCTCTATAATGCTACTATAATTATTTAATTAAATTGTTAATCTTCTTCAAACTTTTATTAGAAAAAAAATAATCCAAACCCAACCAAATTTTATTAGAAAAAATAGCAAAAAAAAAAAATTGCCCAACAAATTTTTATTAGAAAGAAATAGCTGAAAAAAGCTCGTAAAAACGCCCAAGCTCGGCCCGACCCGATAGGAGCTGGGCTTGGGTTGAATACATCGCAACGCGAAAATTTTGAGAACTCGACCCGGGTAGGTTAGGGTCAGGTTGAACCCCAGCCTGGCCCTAATCCGGCCCATTGAGAGCCCTAATCACATCACATCCAAATAACAAAAGGGTATAATGGTCGTTTCCCTATCAGTTTGGAAATTTTAACAGTTGGAACAGAGATTTTTCTAATATTCAAAGATGATCAAAGATGGAGCTCAAATCCATCAATTACCATAGTTAGAGAACGAATCCCGCAAAAAGCCCATGAGATGTAGTCCTTTCAGTAAACTTGTAGGCGCCAACGGAGGTACCCTTATTAGTAATCTTTTGGATTTACTATTAATGTTAAGGGTATCACAGTAATTCAAAAAACGAAATCCTGAGATAGCTAGAGGAGGCCTCCCACCTCTCTCCTCCTAATCCCTCGAATCCTTTTAAATCTCACTCCCCTTCTTCCTCCTCTCTCTCTAACCTCAAGAAGAAAATAAACCCTAATTCATGGTCTAGAGGGAGGGAAGAAAATGCCGAAATCCCCAAAACCATGACCCACAAATCTCTAAATACCCGCCATGCCCTTGAATCCTGTACATATCAGCTACACAACTGGAAACCCTTCTCCCTCAAAAACCTAACCAAAACTCTAGATTCCGAAACCTACGTGGTCGCTACGAAAAAGCCATGCCTCTCCGACCGTGCCACCGCTCCACACCCAATCGAAACCCTCGACATGTCGAAGCTAACCCTGATTGAGGACGACAAGACTCCAAAACCCCACCCCAGCAGAGAAAGTATCCGGTGGTTCGCGCGGAAACGGCGGAGGCGAGGCGGGTCGCGCTCGGTGTCGGGCCGCAGCAGCGGCGGAGACCGGAGCGGTGCCCGCTTGTCGGCAACGTATGCAACTTGTTCTGATTTCCCTGTAGCGGCTGCCGCGGGGACAGATTCGAGCGGCGAGCTTTTCGGGGACTCGAATTGGGGATCGGACGTGGGGGAGGCGAGGAATGGTGGCGGAGGAGGGGAGAAGGAGAGTATTGTGTGTGGGACGTGGCACGGTGGGGTTTGCGATTCACAGGGGAATGAGTCTGGGTACGGGAGTGAGCCGGGGTATAGAGGAGACGTTGAGTTTGGGTACGGCGATGAGTTTGATGAAGAGGAAGATGATGGGAGACCGTTGTTTTGGGGCGAGAGATTTGGAGGTGCGTTATAACCTTTTGTTCTTGATTTGTTTGGATCCGTTTTTTTTTTAATTTGTTGAATTGAATGTGTTGTGATGAAGAATTATTTATTTATCTACTTGTTTATGTTTGTGAGATTCTTATTAGAGAATCTCTAGGGTTTGTATACTATAACACCCCGACTCCACATGTCAAGATATCGTCCTCCTTGGGTGACTTTGCTTGGTCACAGAAGCCTTCCCTGGTCCCACCAGCAGCCCTTTCCATTCAAAGTTTTTGTTTTTAGTATGGGCTGATCCCTAGTATGGGCCGCTGCCCCCACCCAAAACGCTTCTTACATTTGAGGGGGATGCCTTAAATATGTCCTAAGGCTAGGATGGGTTTTTACACAATGTGGGACTTTACAAGCTCCCTACCTTGTAAGAGAGCTGTCCTAGGCTCTGATACCATTTTGTAGCGCTCTGACTCCAGTTTTCTCTTTGGGTGGCTCGACTTGGTCCCACCAGTCTTCCCTGGTCCCACCAGCCTTCCATGGTCCCACTAGCAACCCTTTTCCTTCAAGGTTTTTATTTTTGGTATGAGCCGGCACTTAGTATTGGTCGTTGCTCCCACCCAAAACACGTCTTACATGTGAGGGGGAGGCCTTACATATGTCCGAAGCTTAGGACGGGTCTTTACACGACGCGGGACTTTACACATAACCATCTAAATGAGGTTAAGCATAGATGCTTATGATTACGGTTAACTTTATCATGTCGTGTCAACATTAGAGATTCTCTAATAGTTCTTCGTTGGGTGAAGAATTGTATTTAATTATTTGTTTGAGTTTATTGTTTGATTAATACTGAATATTTCATGATAAGATCCAGATCCGAGCGGTGAAAGAATAATTTGGAGTAAGTTATACATTGTTTTTTTTTTTTTTTTTTTTTTTTTGAGATGGTGAGTTATACATTGTTAGAATTTGATTAATGAGATAATGTGGTTGGCAGTGTTTGCAGAATTTAGACCAATAAGTTTGCTTTGTAATGTTAAATTTTTTGGCTAAACTACTCACTAACTGCATAACAGCCATTATGGACCTTATTATCTCATTTAATCGAGGTGCTTTTGTCCATGAGAAGAAAATCTTAGATGTGGCGATCGTCACCTGTGGAAAAGCCTACAACTTGGTGGATTGGGTTTCCTTGATTATTAGATGATGAGGCTCAACTTTGGCAACTGTTGTAGAGATTTGGTAAAGGCTTTAAGGCATGCTATTTTTCGGTTCATTTCTCGCTGTTAATCAATGGTATGGTAGCAGAAATTTGAAAGTCACAGAGGATCACATCAAGGTGATTCGTTATCTCCTTTCACCTTGATGTGGTGGCACAAGTGTTGGGGAAAATTTTGGATACTGTGCTCAATCCTTATCCCCAATTGAGGGATTCAATTTGGCGGCTAGTGGCCCTTAAATGTCCTACCTTGTTAAGGTGCTATGAATTGGTTATTCAGACAAAAGTTTAAGATTGGGATTCTTGGTGTTCGAATAGAAAATGAGAGGTTATAGAGATTGATAATGCTTCTAGGTGGTAGTTGGTTGTGTTACCTTGGTCTACCACTATGCATCGGAAACTGGTAAAAGACTTGAGTATTCTATGATTAAATGCTTTGGAAGCAAATTAGCCGTTTGGAAGAGCAATTATCTCTCTTTTGGATCTCTTAATCTACTTGTTGATATTTCAATGCCCGGCTTGGAAAGAAATTTTCTTTGTAAGGAGAATGTGATAAAAAAAATCCATCTTGTTCATTAGGATGTGGTGTAACTTCCAATGTGTAGTGGAGGATTAGGTTAAGATGCTTTAGGAAATGAATTAGGCCCTTCTTGAAAAATGGCTATGGCATGATGGGGACGAAATGAATCCTTGGGGTGTGTTTGATTGTTGGTAATGGCCAAACACGTTTGGGGCATGAAACGTGTTTGGTCTAGTACTCGTGCATGCATAAGGTCAAACCATAGTAACTTAGTTCGTTGATTCGCTTGATTGGAATTCGGGTTCGCAATTCACTGTATTTAAATGAATCCAATTCATTGAAGTAGGATGAGTTTTAAAATTATTTATTAATTACATAAAATCTTAAGTTCAAATAATTTCTTTATGCTCTTAAAACTTTAAATGAATCTAATTCACAAGGATTAATTCGACAATTCACTTGTTATGCCGAATTTGATTTGTTGTATTCAATTCGTGATTTGCTCGGTGAGTGAGCGAGTTAAGTAACATAGGGTCAAACACACACCCTTTTTCCCATTGACTTGTGTAAAGGCACCCTGAAACACATATCCAGAGGTCGTTGTGAGCAATCAAACACGCCCTTATGGGCATAGTTGTTAAATGCACAAAGCAGGGCGTAGGCAGCGGAGCCCATAAGGCCTAGGTGAGGTGTTGGTGGCAAGAAATTTTTTGTTATATTTTTTATGTGTGACATCCATGCAAAATTTGGAATGAAAAAAATAAAAATAAAAATAATGATAATTATGTCATTATCAAATACCAACATTCTACCAACTGCTAAGCAAGGCGACAAAATAGCTACCAAGTAACACCTAGTCAACTAATATGTTATCAAAGTAAAAGTAAAAAATAATTTAACCAAAGCAATAATATTAATTCAAGTAAACGTCAACTAAGGTAACCAACAAATAATGAAAGTGTGACACAAATAGTAACATTCAAATAGTCTGCGGCCAGTCCTTCTTCTTCCTATAAAAAAATTATAAACCAAAAAAAGGTCGAGACCGAGAGAGAGTCGAGCTTAAGGTTGCAACCAAGGGATTAGGGCGTTTAAGTTATTATTATTATGTTTTTTTTGTGTCGGGGGGTCAATTACCAAGGTTTTGTAATGGTGTCAACCAACCATAGGGCTGCAAGCCGAACCCCTCTAGGGTATTTAAGTATATATATATATATATATATATATATATATATATATATATATATATATATATATATATATATATATATATATATATACCAAAAAAAATGTTGAACTTTGTATTGAGTTTATATACAGTTTTAAATGGTTTAAGAAAAGTTTTGTTTATTTTGTTTTTAAATAAATTAAAAAGTCGATATTTTTTAAAAAGCCCATACTTTTGGGGTATTTAAGGCTTAGGTGCCTACTTTGAAAACTGAGGAAGCGCTTTTGATAGGTCCGCTGTTATAAGCAAGGGCGATGCCTAGGCGCCCTAAGGGGCTAAGCGGTGAAGCGGCCGCCTAGGCCCCACATTTGACAACAGAGCTTATGGATCACAATTTTGGGTTCAAAATATGGCTTCGTGGGGGAGGGAGGTTAATCTAGAAAGTTTGAATTGATTTAATGACCAAGAAGATGATTTTGTCAAATTCTCTCTTAATTTTAAAAGAAACATAGCTAGAGTTGTATACCATGTAGCACTGGTATTTTTTGAAAACCAGAGTACATTTATTGTCAGACTGCAATCCGACCAGGGCTGCACCCTTCTACCGTTTGGCCTGTTAATCTGTTATACCCGGTCCCCCGAGCAAAACCATGCTGAATCACGTGGACTGGGTAGTTTTATCGAAACTAAAAAGTTTTTGCCGAATTAGGTTAAAGCAATTGTCAAGTTGCCTAAATCCCAAATACTTTTGATCTGCAACCATGTTTAGGTAAAAAAGCTCCATTTTTTAGGGTTATGGTTTTTTCTCTAAATAATATCTACAAATTTAAGAGAATGAAAGGCTTTTTAAGGTATTCAAACACGCTCATAGATCTGAAAACTTTCCGACATCTATTTTACTGTCAGGCTGCAATCCGACCAGGGCTGCACCCTTCTACCGTTTGGCCTGTTATACCCGGTCCCCCAAGCAAAACCATTCTGAATCACATGGACTGGGTAGTTTTATCGAAACTAAAAGGTTTTTGGCGAATTAGGTTCAAGCAATTGTCAAGTTGCCTAAATCCCAAATACTTTTGATCTCCAACCATGTTTAGGTAAAAGAGCTCCATTTTTTAGGGTTCTGGTTTTTTTCTCTAAATAATATCTACAAATTTAAGAGAATGAAAGGCTTTTTAAGATATTCAAACACGCTCATAGATCTGAAAACTTTCCGACATCTATTTTCTTTCGATCGTTGTCAATTGTGGCTGCACCCTTCTACCGTTTGGCCTGTTATACCTGGTCCCCCAAGCAAAACCATGCTGAATCACGTGGACTGGGTAGTTTTATCGAAACTAAAAGGTTTTTGGCGAATTAGGTTCAAGCAATTGTCAAGTTGCCTAAATCCCAAATACTTTTGATCTCCAACCATGTTTAGGTAAAAAAGCTCCATTTTTTAGGGTTCTGGTTTTTTCTCTAAATAATATCTACAAATTTAAGAGAATGAAAGGCTTTTTAAGGTATTCAAACACGCTCATAGATCTGAAACTTTCTGACATCTACTTTACTGTCAGACTGCAGTCTGACCAGGGCTGCACCCTTCTACCATTTGGCCTGTTATACCCGATCCCCCAAGCAAAACCATGCTGAATCACGTGAACTGGGTAATTTTATCGAAACTAAAAGGTTTTTGGCGAATTAGGTTCAAGCAATTGTCAAGTTGCCTAAATCCCTAATACTTTTGATCTCCAACCATGTTTAGGTAAAAAAGCTCCATTTTTTAGGGTTCTGGTTTTTTCTCTAAATAATATCTACAAATTTAAGAGAATGAAAGGCTTTTTAAGGTATTCAAACACACTAGATCTGAAAACTTTCCGACATCTATTTCACGATCTAAATCAATGTTGGTGAAGAGCTCAAATACCGGTGAATATCTTCAACTTCAGTGATAGATGGAAGGTCATCAAGTGGCTGTAGTCAATTGAAAGAGAGATGGAGAGGGAGTAAGATGGGCAGGTGCGGTGTGGAAATGATTGTTGGAGACTCTCATCCAGAGTATTAGTAGTTATAAATAAGTTTAAAAGGTAAAGTATTAATGTTATAATCAAGACCAGGTGGACTTGGTGGCCTAATTAGAGATCATAATGAAATGACTATCTTAGATTTTTTTTGGGCCAATTGGTTGGTGGATGCTACTGAGGCGGAAACACTGGGGGTCATTTGAAGGTTTGAAGTCGCTATTGTCCTTCTCTAAATGCCCCAATAATTTTAGAGGGGAAATTTATTATTGTCATCGGGTGAGTTCTTGAAGGAAGACTTCTCACGTGGAGGCTTGGCTATGTTTTCAGCAATATTGGCAACCTGTGTGCTTTGGGGATCTTGTCATTTCGGCATGTCTTAAAGAAAGCTAATGATTTGGTAGGCCACTTTGCAAGGAGGGGAGTTGGTTTGGATATAATCCAGTTTGGTAAATGAAGTTCCCTTGTTACCTTATTTATGATAACCATGCTCTCATATTGATTAAGATATTGGAGTTGGAACGCATATTAGCTACACTTTTTAGAAATTGGAGACTCATGCATACACAGTGCAGAGGGTGAGTGGTGGTGCCCTCTTTATCGTAGGGCAAGTGGCATCCATTGGACAAAGTTTGATCTTAGGATAGCAATAATCTATCTTTGCGTGGGCTGTATGATTGAAATGGTTGATCTTCATGCTACCCTAATAGACTAGTCCTACTATGATCATCTTATATTAAAAGCTGTTAGGGTGATTCAGGGAATGCGTATTATTTTTTTCCTTTCACCTAAGATCTGACATGTAGCACCCGGAACAGAACTTATCGGACAATATTTCAATCTTTGAATAGCGAAAATGTTCCTTTTTCATTTTTTTTTTTAACCTCTTTTTCAACTGTTTGGATATTCTTATGGAAAAATCACTTAGTTGCACAACTCCAATTTGTTCAAGCACCGATGGCATTCAGCGAGAATTAGATGATAAAAGTGGACAATTTCAATGTTTGTTAAAATATATGGATAGGCTAGCACAATGAATGGCCAATTTGTCAGTGTATTGGAAAACTAAAATATTTTTGTAGAAATACATGCTATTTATCTATTCTCCCCCAGATAATCAGTGAGCTAATGCTGGTAACTTGCATACCCAAAACAATGAAAAAAGGAGCTAGTCCCTAGTGACAATCACGATTTTGCTTTATCATTTCTAATTCAGTAGAAGGCGCTTACTGGTTTCAGAAGTGGTTGTCATTTCAAGAAATAGGCAGTATGATTGGGAGTAGGGCTGTCAGCACCCGGCACGGTCCAACCCTTTGGTGGCCCTCGACCCACCCCGATTTTCAAAGGGTAGATGCGTGACCCGACCCAAAATAACGAGTAAGGTTGGGTCGACATGGTTTAAAAACAAATAAACCCCTTCAAAAGCCCATAAGATATACATAGTTTATTCGGTCGAGCAGGGTGGGTAGGCAATCCGTTGGCGGTGGATTGGGATCCCGTGATCAAGAGATGTGAAGCTCGGCTGGCTACTTGGAAAGGCAAGTTGTTAAGCAATGGTGGTTGGTTGACCCTTGTTAAATTGGTGTTAGCTAAGTCTGTTTTCTACCTATCAATGTTTAAATTTCCGATAGCGGTTATTGACAAGCTTGAGCAAATTCAGCGGACCTTTCTATGGGAATGGTCAGGGCTCGACAGGAGGTATTACTTAGTTAGCTGGGATATGTGCCAGTTGCCTAAAGAGGCCGGAGGGCTGGGTATTCGCAATCTTCGTACTCTTAATAAAGCTTAAAGAGGTAAATGGTTGTGGAGAGTTGGTTTGGATGAAGAAAAAAACAGCCCGTGGGTTCAAGTGTTGTCCCAAAAGTATGGTTGAATTAGTGGCGAATGGGGTATTCGGGTGAATGGGATCAGAAACGCTTCGGCTTGGTGGAAGGGTGTCAGTTCGGTTTGGTCGGACTTTGTTAGATGGATTCAGTTTAGTTGTGGTGATGGATCTCATATCAGGTTTTGGCTAGACTCGTAGATTAGTTGTAGACCTCTGTGTGCCTCCTTCCTTAGTATTTATAGGATTGTTGCTTCCCCTAGTTGTCCTGTGGACGGTGTTTCTTTGGAGCAAGGGGGGAAGGATGGTGTAGAATATTTATACTCGGCAGTTACTAAAGGATGACAAGGTGCACCCGTTTCTCGAGTTACAGGGATTGGGTGAATAAAACTAAGAGAAACCGGCTGCGGTGCGACTATAGATGTTGGCTTCCTAATGTTAATGGAAGCTTTTTAGTCCGCTCTTTCTACTGTATGTTGTCCCTTAGGCCTCTTGTGAGAGTGGAGTTGGAGAGCTCCGGTGCCCTCCCAAAGTCAAGTTTTTTGCTTGGACGGTGTTGAGGGGTAGGGCTTGATAGTTGATCAGCTGATTGTGCGGGGAAAGGATATGCCAAGTAGGTGTGTTATGTGTTTGCAGTCGGAAGAGACGACATCTCATCTCTTTCTTCAGTGCTAGGTAGTGGCAGAGATCTGGGCCATTATTTTGAGATCTTTTGGTATGGCGTGGGTGATCTCCAGCGCTATTCCTTCTCACTTTTTGACCTGGTTTGGTGCCTAATTGGAGGGCCAGCTGCTGGCTATTTGGAAGGTGTGGTTCTTTGCAGTCCTTTGGAGAGCATTTAGCTAGAGAGGAACGCTCACATTTTCCAAAGGAGGCGCCGATCAGTGGGCTTGATTCTGAAGGGTATTTTGAACTTGATGTGCCTCTGAGTTAGTCTAGATAAGAATGGAATTGGTGAACTCCCTGAGCTGTTTGATTTTGGTTAGTTAGGTTAGTTTAGTCCTAGTCTTCCTTTGTTGAGGAGGGGAGTTTGCTTTTTGTTGTTTTTCTTTGTTCCTTGTTTTTGGTCGGTTTGTTCTTCGTGCATTTTCCTAGCCTCTCATTGGTTCTTTAACATATTCCGCCTTTACCGATTAAAAAAAATAAATTCTGCCCACCCTGCCCGGCCGTCGGGTTGACCCAACCTAGCCTGAATGCCAGGTCGAATGTTTCTGACCCGATTTGGCGCCGTGCTTTGGATAACATGTCTTCTAATGGTGCTTTTCACCTTCAGGTGCAGATGTAATGGAGACTGTTGGTGAGAATACGTTTTCAGAGCAAAAAGCTCACCACAGATGCAGGCGTAAGAAGCACGAATGGAGAATGGTTGCTCCCCTGAGGTAACCTTTATCGAGTGTAATATATCTATCGTGAAGATAACTTCCACAGTATATGTTTACCGTAGACAGTTCCGTAGCCTGACGGAACAGGGAAGTCTGTAAAATGTACGTTGGATTTGGGTATATTGCCCTTCTTTATTATTGTTATTCTTATTTGTTTGTTCATGTTCAATCTTGACTCTGTTCTAAAGAAAGCCGTTTGATTTTATTAGAATCTGCGGTTCTATCTTTGTAATAATTATAATGGGATTATGGCCGATACTTTTTGTGATGAAACTCGTTAACTGTTCATGAATGTATCTTAATAGGATTAATGGGCCATTGATAAAAACCTTCAACAGCACGCCTTTCCGGCCATGTGCATCTGTCCAATCCAGGTTATCCAGGTGGCAGAATATGAACTAATGTTAGCATAGGAAGTGTGCCATAGGAGGATTCGAAACCATTCGATCTGGGCACTCTTCTGGGAAATGGACCTTTGTTCATATCAATTGGAGTGTTGACATTAAACGTGCATTTTGAATGGTAAGAATCCTTTGATGGGACAGATAGTGCTTCATGTGGCATCAGGTGGCCTAAATGCGTGGTGTTGAGGGTGATCTATTAATATCAGTGAACATAATTTATCTATCTTAATATGGTCCTCTTCGTAGATCACTGAAGAGTTGGTACCTACGTACCCTACCAGGACCATTTTTTGGGATGTGTTCCACGTAGAAATACCATATGTTCCATCCGATATGAAGGCCATGATAGTAAAGATTCTCTCACCCATCTGCTATGTGCTTAGATCTGATTTCTACTGCGGGCGATTTCTGAAGAAGAAGAAGAGCATATGAAGGAAAGGAGATAGATCAGAGATGCCTTGAACCGTGCATGGCGACTGTGAAAAGGCGTGTGCCTTTTTATCTTCCCCGATCAGCTCAGATATCCCAAGGGTACAGTTTTTAATAGATTTGAATCACAAAGATACGTTTCAATCGTTCTGGAAATAGGTTTGAATTCTCAATGATAAGGTTTTGATCCTTCAAAACAGGTTTTAAGTTTTAAAGATAGGGTTGGAGTTTTAAGCTTTTGGAGATAGTCTTGATGCCCAAAGATATAGTTTTAAGCTTCTAAAAAAATGAGGCCCACATATGACAGTTGTGGAGCAGCGTGAGGGAGCACCAACTATAGTGGCGAGGGTTAATAACAAAATTTAACCCACACCTTGTAAAGATACAAAAATCGAATCCATAACCTACTCCCCTACATTGGAGGGTGCGTATCAACTGGGCCTGGGCTAACGATAAGAGTTTTAAGCTTATGTGAAATAAGTTTTATACCCAAAAACAAGGCTAGAGTCCATCTAAAGTTTTAAACTGATGAAGCTATGTTGATCTATCGTGCAAACGACATTTCATTTGATCTTACACCATTAAAATTATACTTGTTAACTCACACCATTGAAGTGTGATTAATCATTATGCCATGTGACTCAGATTTGAACCAATCTAAATTGTCCAAGTGGCAATCTATCATTGGAACATACCGTAGCCCAAAGAAACATGCCTATAAGTGGATGTGAATCATCTGATTGATGAACTTTAATATCAGCCATGAAAACTAAAACAATTGTTGATATTATAGTCAACAGATTCGATGATTAAAATCTCTCAAAAAGTTTGTGCTTTAGATCCATTGCCTTTCAATGTATGATCTATCTCTTTGACGGTGTGGATTACCCACATCTTTAACTGTTAATGGTGAAAGATCATTTAAACACCATTTTGGTGTTTAAATTAAGGTGAGGAGAGTCAAGGCCGAGGTTGGTATTAGGTGCCCAACACGTTCTCCAAGGGCAATGCACAGGTGAATCTCCCTCATAATGCACAAGTGAAATATCCATTTGCCAAACTGGTCAAACCGTGGGAGATGCACAAATATTATGATCAATGAAAGTTTGAAGTCAAACTTTGACTAATATGCATGCTTTGAAAATATTTGTGGATCTTCATAGGTTTGACTGCTCCATGAGACAGCGGGATTAATCCTCCTTGCTAATTGATCAAGAGCCAGCAAATTGCTGGTCAAAGTGTGTACAAATAACAGTTTGGTAAATTAGTAGAGGGTACCCTTATCTGCAATCATAGATTTTTTCTTTGCAATCAAGGTTCACACAGTGTTGAGTGCTTTGAATCAGACGGTGGAGATCAGTTTTCATCCCAAACTATCAAGCTCTAGATCTTGAGATCATTAGGGTACCATCAGATATTCAGATTTTGATTCCACGTGGCACACATTTCAAAAGGTAAACATGATCGTGAGCGTACCATCAGGCATGGCTCTCGGGTCATTTTTTGAAATGCGTCACAT
The DNA here is from genome assembly GCA_021018995.1 of Chloranthus sessilifolius. Taxonomy (NCBI): domain Eukaryota; kingdom Viridiplantae; phylum Streptophyta; class Magnoliopsida; order Chloranthales; family Chloranthaceae; genus Chloranthus; species Chloranthus sessilifolius. The sequence continues at coordinate 2,233,112 of CM037588.1, read as the reverse complement.
GGAATCAACATCTGACTGTCTGATGGTACTCCCATGATCTCAAGATCTATTTTGTGGAAGATTGGGATGGAAAACGATCACGGTCATCTAATTCAAAGCAGTCAACGTTTTTCATACGCGTAGACCTTTGTTAAAAGTATTCATTGGTAAATTTTACTAGTTTCAAAAGGTTGAACTGGGTGTTGGCCACATACACATGTGGGTTGTGTTAGTTGTTGATCTGACAGTAAAAATAGCTACATCTCCCAATGATGTCTTAAACCATTCATCAAAGATATGTCCACCCATTCGATCTTTTTCAAGAAGCTCTACAACCTGTCGATAATGACCCCTTATCTATCCTTCACGAGAGATCACCTCTCCATTCACATGTTCATGGTACCCTCTAGACCATCTTCACTTATTGCACTCACCTCCCCCTTGCCAGAGTAGACTACTAACTCACCTGTAAAGAAGATCCCTCACTTCCAAGTCACCAACAATATTTAAAAAGGAATTGAGAACTCCTCACACACTACTACTAGAAATTAAAATGGTTATTTTATGCTCTTCTCGGATCATCGAAGCCCATATTCTAATGTCCCTGCTTCTCATCCTCTTTTGTTTGTGCTTTGAGGCCATAAGTTAGTAGATGACCTTGAGCTGCTTTTTGTCTCACTCGCTTTGCTTTGATTTCTATCATGTCTATTTTCATTAATTTTCTTGTCCTTATACTTCTTGTGAGCCTACCTCACCAGGGTGACTCAGTGTCCGAACCTGATTATGTCAGGGAGGCATGTGTTGTGACCCGATATCAGGTCCTCTGCATCCGTTCGTTGGCATTATTCTCCGACGTGGCTAAGCAGAGCCGTAGTAAGTGGGCCCGTGCGGGAGTGTCGGTAACGATAGCCGAAGTGAAGAGATTAGGGTTGTACTTGTCTAGGCTCAATGCGAACCAACATATGAGAGGGAGGGCACATGATACGCTTTCGACTTGCGTTGAACTCTTCCAACTTACCATCGATGACCTATATGATTCGCTCGGTGAGCTCAGGCGGCTAGACCGCAACACGTTTCAGTGGCAGATGAGCAATGTGGAGACGTGGGTGAGCGCGGCCATGACTAACGAGGATACTTGCTTAGATGATCTTAGAACTTTCAATGGGGCACAAGTGAAGATGATTATCCCTAAGATCGTTAAACTTTTGCATTTAACGAGTAACGCTTTGGCTCTAATTAGTGCACTAGCATCAAGTGGTGGAAGAAGCTGAAGAAGTACCTTAAAATATCCCAACACGTCGAGAACAATATTTATATTTTATAGATAGGTAAGTTGGACTCGAACCTGCGACCTTGAGGTTACAAAATTGTGTTTTATTTTTTGTGCCTTTGAGATACCTTTATTGAAGGATGGAAGCCTATGTGGATCTCAATTTCTATGTGTTTAAGTAATACATTAGTGAAAATAAAACTTGGGGTTCCTTGATGCTTGTTGTGTTTGGGCATATTTAGGATAAAGTTGTTATTAGGTGCAAGAATTTTGTGTTTTTAGGTTTTCTAGCTTTTATCTTATTATATTGAATGTGATTTGTTTTTAGATAGGGAAGTTGGACTTGATCTGCGAGCTTGGGTTGCAATCCTTGACTCGGGCTATTTACTTACTGAAAAAAAGTTAAAGGTAGCATGGTACTATTCACCAGGTGAATTACTTGCCCCTAGGGCTGTCATTTTTTGGGCCGAAACGATCAAACCGATCAAATCAGACCGAATCACCACTTTTGGATAGATATCGATTTGGATTTGGTTTGGCAAAAAGAAAAACCAAAACATTCGATTTGGTTACAGTTCGGGCCTTCCCAAGCCAAAATCGACCAAACCGAACCGATTATAAGTGTATATATATCAAGCAAACGATTGGGGCTTGGATTTTTTGTCCTAAATTTGGTGTTTGACAGCTTTACTTTTAAGACTCGAATCTCACAAGACGTTGAATTAGGTGGTGGAGACTTAGGATTCTAATTTTTAAAGGTTCAGCCACTAAAGTATATTTGAGCAAAAGTAAAACAACTCTATAAAAAGTGAAAATAATAAAAGTGTAAAACAAGTTGAGAAATTAAGAAAATTTTGACGTGCAAGTAGAATTTATAGGAAAACTGAACCAAAATCGAATCGGGTTGGTTTGGTTCAACAGTTGGACGGTTTGGCTTGATTTGAACATTTAGAAACTGATTAAAACTGATTTGGTTTGTGATTTTGATCCAAAACCGACCAGAATACACCCCTAGTTGGTCCCACACTAATTTGTAGAAGAAAAAAAATATTAAATCATGCGGTCAAAATGATTAAAAGTTAATTATACGTAAAAATGAATGATAAAATAATATTTGATTTTACCGTTCATTTCTTGTAACTGTTCACGCCATTGACTATGTAGTTTTATAGTGTTTTTTTTTTTTTTTTAATGATCATTGAGTTGAGTGGGCCAAGTAAGTTATCTGCTCCATAGTACAAGACCCCTGCTTTTTGGGCATATGGGTGGGAGTCTTTTGGGCCAATCTAGTTTGTCCAAGAGGCTAAGAATTCATCCAAAAACCGGAAAAAGTCATTCCAGGGTTCAAAGTTCAAACAATTTAATATAAAAAGTTTAATTTGGACAGCTTGCTCATATTTAACATGGGTTCAAATTAAAGTACTTATATCGGAAACAAAGAGGCATTAGCCCAGTTGGTACGTTCCTTCCATTGTGAGAGAGTAGGTCGTAGGTTTAATACTCGTTCTTCACGTTGTTTCTCACCCTTGTGTTTACAAGGTGTGGGTTGAGTTTTGTTAGTTAATTTTCACTACTGTAATTAGTGCTCCCTCACACTGCTCCGCAACTGTCAAATGTGTATGCATGTTTGCTCCTCAGTTTTTTAGACTATCTCGGCCGAATGGCCGTATCCGAAAAAAAAAAAAAAAAAAAAAAAACTTACATAAGAAAGTATTGATTCTCCAAGAGGCATAATTTTTGGAGTTGTACAAAGGTTAAAAAGTATTTTGGCACTTGCACAACTTGGGATCGTTGAAAAAATTGTCACAAAGTGGTATGTAGCCATTATTTGCACATATAAAGTTAGACCTTGCAAACAATTTTTAAAAAAGGCTTAATATTTTAGGGACTAATGGCATATGGAAAGACCATCTAAGCACTTTGATTTGAAGGCTTATATCTAAAGATATTTGATGAAAATTTTGGCACGAAGCACGATCTCTATCAGCTGATTGAAAGCAGTAAAGGCCAACATCTGATTCAATGATTGACTGCATTAAATGAGATGATAGAAATTGCATTTTCATTCTAATCTTTCACACCAAAGATTTTTTTAAATCACGACCTTCAAATTAGATGCTTTAGAAGATGTTTGCACCTGACACAAGTTCCTAAAATACCAAGTCTTTCTTTCATATTGTGTGCTTGGCAGCTTCATGTGTGCAAGTGACGGTTCCCAGAGTGGTAAGGTGAATAATTTGGGTACCTCTCTTCTCTCCTACATGAGTAGGGTGAAGAAATTGTATACCTCTCTTCGCGCCTATATGATTATTGAAGTGCCTACCTCAAACCCATTGAAACTCGTTAACTGCTTGGACTGAGATGATGAAAATCACTTTTCACCCAAATCTTTCACCTAATGGCTCTTGAGACCATGAGCCTAGGGTTGTCAATGGGCATGGATAGTGTGGACCATGCTTGGCCATAGACCGGCCCTAGGTCAAGCCGCCAAGAGGTCAGCCCAGGCGTAGCCCTAGGGCAGGCCAACAAGTACTCAATCCAAGCTTGACCCTAAGGCGGGTCGACCAAGTCTATCTCAAAATCGAGACGTATCGGCCGATACCGAGTTAGATACCAATACGTATCGGTTTAGCAGAAAACTGATACGTATCGGAATCGGCCGATTTTTTATACCATATTCAAACGGTTATATTTTTCTGTAACGGTTATATTTTTTTATAACGACTATATTTTTGTAACGGTCATATTTTGAAACGGTCATATTCACTGAATAGAAATCAGATTGGCATATAAATATGTCAATCTATTCTAGTGTTTCATACAACAAAATATGATCTCTTTTTCACAAATTCGTACACTAATTCTCTACATCATTCATTTTTCACTTTCGCTCAAATGTGTAAGGATTCTGTATATCAAATGCTACTTGAAGATTTAGACTTCGGTAATGAGTTGGTATTAACTACCGCAATTGTTAAGGCACATGAACTTTTTAATAGAGAGGGAGGGAGCAGAGGATGTCATGATTTTGTTCCAATGCGTGTGTTCATCGATCGTGATATTATGCAAGGCCACCAAAGGCTTTTTCAGAATTATTTTGCTGATTCACCAGTAGAAGCTTATGATCCATACTTTACCCCCAAAAAAAATTGTGTTGGAACTATCATCTTATCTTCCCTTCAAAAGATGGCAGTCGTACTTAGAATGCTAACTTTTGGAGCAGCGGCTGACTATGTGGATGAGTACGTGAGGATTGGAGAATCTACCACAATTTAGTCCCTGAAACATTTTGTTATAGTGGTAGTTACAATTTTTTCAGACACGTACTTAAGATCACCAAATAGCAATGATGTCGCTAAATTGCTAGAAGTTAGCAAACAATGTGGCTTTTCAGGGATGCTAGGTAGCATTGATTGTATGCATTGAAAGTGGAAGAATTACCCAGTCGGGTGGAAAGGGCTATTTTCTGATCATTCCTATGAACCAACGATTATTTTGAAAGTAATGGCTTGATATGATCTATAGATATGGCATGCCTTTTTTGGGCTACCTGGTTCACACAATGACATCAATGTATTAGAGCAATCTTTTGTGTTTTCTGCGCTTGCTGAATGGTGTGTTTCTCCTTATCATAACTATACTGTAGGATACTACCTCGCTGACGGTATATACCTATGGTGATCGACCTTTGTGAAGACAATTTCTCGTCAATAAGAAAGGCAAAACATTTTGCTGCTACACAAGAGTCAGCACGAAAGGAACCTTCAAAATCATTTATCAAACAAATAACCCAATGGAATCAACCTTCAAAACCAAAAACCTTATCAAACACATAACCCAATTGAGTAAGCCATTCAAAACCCAAAATCAAACAAACAAAGATTTTCCATTTATCAAACAAGTAACCTAATTGAGTCAACCTTTCAATACCAATATCAAACAACTAAAGATTTTTCCATTTACCAAACAAGTAACCTAATTGAGTCAACTTTCAAAACCCAAAATCAAATAAATTAAAAATTTCCATTTATCGACCAATTTCTATTTATCAATTGAAAAAAAAGGTCCAATTGATTCATCATTAAAATAATAAAAACAATTGATCTAGCCTTCGAAACTCAAAATCAAAGAAAGAAGCAAATACCCATTTACTAAAAAATCAACTCAATCAAAACTTTGGAACCAAACAAACAACACAATTGGTCACTCACCTTGTAGTTTTAGCGAGATAACTCCATCTTCAACAGAAACCACATCCACGTTTACAGACCAGGTGATTCAGATGTATTCGTTTCTGAAGCTTTGGAGGAGACTTTAATGGCGGTTTTGAAGGAAACCTGTGTACTGAGATGGGGTCTGGATTTTGTATTGAGGTTGAAGAAGGGACATGGATGGTATTTGGGGATTTTTGTAGGGATAAATGTTGGACTCTTCAGCATATTTTGATGATGTTTATGCCCATCTTTGCACCAGCAATCATAGAAAACCCACTTTCATTCGGAGATCGTGGAAAGAGCAATGGAGCGTTGGAATGAGTTCTTGTTCCAGACCTAGAGAAAGAGAAGAGAGAAATAGAGGGAGAGAAACAGAGAAAAGAGAAAGACTTGTATAGAGTTTTATTATATTTTATGCTTTACCTCTTGTTACCGTAATAGCTAAATTTAGCTATTACTGTAGCAAGAGGATATTTGGCGTGTGGGATGGCGTTACTGCTGGAGCTAGGTTTTTGCAACTTGGAGTGCTAAAAATAGTCATTGGGTTGTTTAGCGTGTGGGATAGCGCTCCTGTTGGAGATGCTCTAAGGTGAGGGTTGTTGGGTAAGATTTATTCCCTTATGTTTCACTCAATACGAGTGTTTTGTAGTGTAAGATTTTTTCCTAGTGCTGCTTCTCTCTACGACATGTAAGGCACATCCAACTTGTTTATGCCATATGACATTTAAAATAAAAATAAAAATAAAACATAATTACTAGGTTTCACTTATTTTCCGACGTAGGCGCTTTTACTAAATCTGTTGGCGCGAACAAACGAACTCAAACATAAACATTTAAGAGCGCAATTCTATTTGGGGTGCCACCAGTAATCCGGTTGGCGTGCATAGGTGTAACCAGACATAAATTTCGATTTAATTCCCGCTATTAATCCTCCGAAGTCAGGCTTCCCGCTCTCCCTCTCTCTCTCTCTCTCTCTCTCTCTCTCTCTCTCTCTCTCTGGTTTCACTTCTCTGTGGTCTATCGAAGATCCATCACCCCTTTCTCTCGCGCAAATTGGGCATTTTAGCAAAGACTTCTGCCGACGTTGACACGTTTCTTCCATCAAGAGAAAGGTGTCCCGCAGAACTTATTATTATTAATTTTTTTTTTTTAAATTGATATTAAAACAACACTCAGAACTAAGGAGCATTCCCTTTAGAATAGTAGAGCGTGTACTCAAAGTAGTTGCTTATCTTTGAATCTAACTGTTAATCATGTTACAAAATGCATATTGGTGTTTCTAATAACTACTACATAGATGCATATGTGTTGTTTGTTGAAATGTCTAAAAGATGAGTTTATAAACAAAGAAAGCCCTCTGAATTGCGATCACCACCTTAATGGCAACCGCCCACTCTTTTAAGACGATTGTTCTCATTACGAAAACACTTCGATTGTCTATACATCCTCTGATCTGATCATTCTTATCATCAGTGGTGATGGGAGAAAATAGACGGAGATCAATTGGAACAGTGGAGAGCAATGCTATTAGGGTGGTGATTGCGATTTGGAGGGTTCCCCTCTCCCCTCCCTCAATGGGCTTAATAAGTAAAAGGTTTTTTTTCTCTTTATCATGTTGCTGTTTTTACAAGGTTTCACCCTTTCTATAGCCTTCAAAAGACTTGGATATCATGCTGTGAACCAGAGTTCATTGCATATTTTGATGATGTTTATGCCCATCTTTGCACCAGCAATCATAGAAAACCCACTTTCATTCGAAGATCGTAGAAAGAGCAATGGAGCGTTGGAATGAGTTCTTGTTCCAGACCTAGAGAAAGAGAAGAGAGAAATAGAGGGAGAGAAACAGAGGAGAGAAAGACTTGTATAGAGTTTTATTATATTTTATTATTTACCTCTTGTTATCGTAATAGCTATATTTAGCTATTACTGTAGCAAGAGGATATTTGGCGTGTGGGATAGCGTTACTGCTGGAGCTAGATTTTTGCAACTTTGAGTGCTAAAAATAGCCATTGGGTTGTTTAGCATGTGGGATAGCTCTCCTGTTGGAGATGCTCTAAGGTGAGGGTTGTTGGGTAAGATTTATTCCCTTATGTTTCACTCAATACGAGTGTTTTGTAGTGTAAGATTTATTCCTAGTGCTGCTTCTCTCTACAACATGTAAGGCACATCCAACTTGTTTATGCCATATGACATTTAAAATCAAAATAAAAATAAAAATAAAAAGCAATTACTGGGTTTCACTTATTTTTCGACGTAGGCGCTTTTACTAAATCTGTTGGCGCGAACAGACGAACCCAAACATAAACGTTTAAGAGCACAATTCTATTTGGGGTGCCACCAGTAATCTGGTTGGCGTGCATAGATGTAACCAGACATAAATTCCAATTTAATTCCCGCTATTAATCCTCCGAAGTCAGGCTTCCCACTCTCCCTCTCTCTCTCTCTCTCTCTCTCTCTCTCTCTCTCTCTCTCTCTCTCTCTGGTTTCAGTTCTCTGTGGTCTATCGAAGATCCATCACCCCTTTCTCTCGCGCAAATTGGGCATTTTAGCAAAGACTTATGCCGACGTTGACACATTTCTTCTATCAAAGAAAGGTATCCCGCAGAACTTATTATTATTATTTTTAATTTTTGAAATTGATATTAAAACAACACTCAGAACTAAGGAGCATTCCCTTTAGAATAGTAGAGCATGTACTCAAAGCAGTTGCTTATCTTTGAATCTAACTGTTAATCATTTTACAAAATGCATATTGGTGTTTCTTATAACTACTACATAGATGCATATGTGTTGTTTGTTTAAATGTCTAAAAGATGAGTGTATAAGCAAAGAAAGCCCTCTGAATTGCGATCACCACCTTAATGGCAACCGCCCACCCTTTTAAGACGATTGTTCTCTTTACAAAAACACTTTGATTGTCTATACATCCTCTAATCTGATCATTCTTATCATCAGTGGTGATGGGAGAAAATAGAAGGAGATCAATTGGAACAGTGGAGAGCAATGCCATTAGGGTGGTGATTGCGATTTGGAGGGTTCCCCTCTTCCCTCCCTCAATGAGCTTAATAAGTAAAAGGTTTTTTTTCTCTTTATAATGTTGTTGGCTTTACAAGGTTTCACCCTTTCTATAGCCTTCAAAAGACTTGGATATCTTGCTGTGAACCAGAGTCCATTGATATTCCGATGGATCCCCTACAAGTATTTCCTTTCCCTTTCAGAATAAAATATAGTTTCTAAATAAGTATGTTTTGATACATAATTATAACAATAATAAAAATTATTACACAAATGAGAAATTTGTAGTGATCTCCAGAAGATTTATCGATTAATCTCCACAAGATCAAGTGCTCAACAACCCCATGACCATCTATACCAACCATGGATCAAAATCTCGGTTTCGGTCGGGACCCAATCCGTAAATTGGTCAAAATTTCAGAAATTTCGGTCAAAATTTCGGTAAATTTCGGGTATTTTTTAAAATATGCTCCGAACTTTATCGAACTTTGCCGAACTTTACTTTCTTAGTTTTTTTTTAAGCTATTTAACATTATTAGAACAGATATATACCATGGATCAAAATATCAGTTTAGGTTTTGGTTTCGTTCATGTCCCGAACCGTAAATTGGTCAAAATTTTGGTAATTTTCGATCAAATTTTTGATAAATTTCGGAAAACGGAATCTGAAGATCATATGTATTGCACTTGCTTTTTAAGTGATTGCACCAAGGTTAAAAAAAAAAGTTTGTATTTTAGGGACATGTGATACGTGAAAACGCAATGTGGGCCGTCTGATCTAAATTTCATGATCTATAGATCCTTAGTGGACAAGATTGACACCAAATATAAACTTCATCATGTGATTAAATATAATCAAAGGCTATTATATCATACGATAATTTGATATCAAACGGTAATTTGAAAACACAATCTGGGTCGTCTGATCTAAAGTTCATGATCTATAGATCCTTAGTGGACAAGATTGACACGAAATATAATCTTCATCATGTGATTAAATATAATCAAAGGCTATTATATCATACGTAAATTGTATTTTGCTCCAATCTTATCTACAAAGGATCTATAGATAATGAACTTTGTATCAGATGGTCTAGATTGCATTTGCACATGTCACATGCCTCTAAAATAAAAAGTCTTTCTTTTATCTTGGTGCAATCACTTAAAAAACATGTGCATATAATGCATTGTATCAAACCCATCATCTCTCTCTCTCCTATTAAAACTCACAAACCCAACCCAAACCCAAACCTAAACCCAAACCCAAACCCGTCTCTATCTCTCTCTCCTCTCTCTCTCTCTCTCGTCTAAACCTACATGCAACCTTTGAAAAAAACAAAAAAAAATCGAGGAGAAGAAGAAAGAAGAAAGGTAGCCGAGAAAGTGCAAAATAGGTACGTCCTTTATTATATTTTTTTTTAGGGTAACAAAGGTAAAAAAAAATGGAGGAGAGATTGAGAGAAGAAAGGAAAAAAAAAATGGGTTTTTTATTTTGCAAATATTGGGTTTAAACCCTATTAAAAAAAGAAAGGAAAACAAATGATTTTTTTTTTTTTTTGTAAAAACTGGGTTTAAACCCTATTTTACAAAATTAAAAACCCTTAAAAAAAAGTTGTTCTTCTTCTTCTTCTTCTTTTTTTTTCATGGGTTTTATGCCAAAGAAAAAATATAAATGGGATTATTTTTTATAAAAATTGGGTTTTAAAACCCTTTAAAAATTTTCAAAATTCTAAAATTCTAAAAAAGGGTGAGAATGCATATTCCGACCGATAATTTAAAATTATGAAATTTGAATTTTCAAATTATCAGCCGATAATTTGAAATTATCGGCCGATAATTTCAAAATTCGGCCGATAATTACACAGTTTTAGAGGGAGGGCGATTTTTATTATTTTTCGGTCTCAGAACCTGCCGAAATCGAGTTGTTGATCCATGATACCAACATCTCCCACCTGACCATTAGGGCCATAATATGTCATAGCACATAAGTTTCTACCATTCTATGATTTATATGATGTATATCCTTTGGGCTCGTTCAATTCATGGAAATGTCATCTCATGTAAAATTCATTTTACATGTGAAAAAAGGTACATTTTTTTTTTCTTGTAAAAAGGTATGATTTTGGTGTAAAATAGTTGTTTAATTCATCGTAAAATAGGGGTGTAAAATCACTTTATGTGCTATTTTACTTTATGCTAAACTGAACGAGCTATGAAACATCTACTTTATGAGCTTTTTCACTTTACTTTTCGTTGTCATACGAAATTTACACAACCGTTGCTTTTCTTTTTTTTCCTTGCGTTTTTTAAGCTTTACAAGGGCAGACCTTGTAAGTAAAAAAATAAAAAATGCATGTAATGTGTACAGTGCTTTACGCCTACCCTTACACAATGGGTTATGGGTATACTTATCGGCCCATAAGCATACGGTGTCGCCGATACCAATACCAACTTTTTTATTCTATTTTTGAAAAACATACTTTTAAACAAATGACTTTCTATATTGAGATAGTATTGACCAATACTGATACCAATAGCGATACCAGTACCAGACTGAAGCATGGATCAAAATCTCGGTTTCGATTTCGATTTCGGTTAGGACCCAATCCGTAAATTGGTCAAAATTTCGGATAATTTTTTAAAATATGCTTTGAACTTTACTTTCTTAATTTTTTTTAAGCTATTTAACATTATTAAAACAGATATATACCATGGATCAAAATATCAGTTTAGATTTTGGTTTCGTTCATGACCCGAATCATAAATTGGTCAAAATTTTGGTAATTTTCGATCAAATTTTCAATAAATTTTGAAAAACGGAATCTGAAGATCATATGTACTTGCACTTGCTTTTTAAGTGATTGCACTAAGATTAAAAAAAAAGTTTATATTTTAGAGACATGTGATACGTAAAAACGCAATGTGGGCCGTCTGATCTAAATTTCATGATCTATAGATCCTTAGTAGACAAGATTGACACCAAATATAAATTTCATCATGTGATTAAATATAGTCAATTATATCATACGATAATTTGATATCAAACGGTAATTTGAAAATACAATCTGGACCGTCTGATCTAAAGTTCATGATCTATAGATCCTTAATGGACAAGATTGGCACGAAATATAATCTTCATCATGTGATTAAATATAATCAAAGGCTATTATATCATACGTAAATTGTATTTTGCTCCAATCTTATCTACAAAGGATCTATAGATAATGAACTTTGTATCAGACGGTCTAGATTGCATTTGCACATGTCACATGCCCCTAAAATAAAAAGTCTTTCTTTTACATTGGTGCAATTACTTAAAAAATATGTGCATATAATATATTGTATCAAACCCATCCTCTCTCTCTCCTATTAAAACTCACAAACCCAACCCAAACCCAAACCCAAACCCAAACCCGTCTCTGTCTCTCTCTCGTCTAAACCTACATGCAACCTTTGAAAAAAAAAAAAAAAAAAAATCGAGGAGAAGAAGAAGGAAGAAAGGTAGCCGAGAAAGTGCAAAATAGGTACGTCCTTTATTATTATTTTTTTAGGGTAACAAAGGTAAAAAAAAATGGAGGAGAGATTGAGAGAAGAAAGGAAAAAAAAAAGGGTTTTTTATTTTGCAAATATTGGGTTTAAACTTTAAACCCTATTAAAAAAAGAAAGGAAAACAAATGATTTTTTTTTTTTTTTTTTTTTTGTAAAAACTGGGTTTAAACCCTATTTTACAAAATTAAAAACCCTTAAAAAAAAGCTGTTCTTCTTCTTCTTTTTTTTTTTTTTTTTTTTTTTCATGGGTTTTATGCCAAAGAAAAAATAGAAATGGGATTTTTTTTTACAAAAATTGGGTTTTAAAACCCTTTAAAAATTTTCAAAATTCTAAAATTCTAAAAAGGGGCGAGAATACATATTCCGGCTGAAAATTAACAGTCACTGGAGTCGGTTTTCAGCGAAACTGATATGTATCAGTATCGGCCGAGTTTTGATACCTTGCTTTTTTAATCATGAAATCGCTTTGTTGGTATATTGTTTTACTGACTGTTAATTTAATTTTTATCCATCCGCCTATATTTATCAGAGCTTAATTAATAGCAACGGAACATGGTTCTAAGGCTGAATTGAGCTGCATATGACAACAGAATTAATATCCATAACCTGGGAACAATCCACGACAAAAGACTAATAATGCTAACCATAATAGGGAGATTCTTCTTTTACAGAAATTAAGATGGAGCAGCAATAATGGTGCACACAACATGCTGCTGATGATAGCAATCATCTTGTCTATTGGGACTAGATATATCTTTCCTTTCTTTTACGTAACTAAGAATTGATGTGTGGAGATGAAAAAAAAGTATGCAGTGAGTTGATGCACATTACAGCCAATGTGAAATGTCGTGTGCCATTCTCATATGCGATCACATAATTGCATATGCCATGACTTACAATTTAAAATAAGGTATTAAAAAAATTGAACTACTAAAGTTGGATCACCTGTTGATGCCTTTTTATTATAAAATTTTGGATCTTTGTTGCATTACGTACGCATTATTATATTTTTAATTAGGCTCTTTAATTGACCTATCTTTGTACAACAGTTGTTTGATAAAATGCTTTTATGAACTTTTGTTGCTTTGGTTTATTTATTTTATATTTTCAATGTAATAATATACTTTTGAATCGGTATAAGCAATTTAATAATTATTATGGAATGTATTTTTTCTTTGTTGTGCAGAGGATTGGACGTAGGACTTGAAAGTGTCTTGTTTTTTCTTCTAAATTTGAATTATAAGAAACAATAAGATTTTTTTAAAAGAAACAAATGGCTTCTGGTTCGGAAGATGTGTTTGGGAGTGAAGAAGATCCTTCTCTTGCCTCGACAACAGATGTTGAGTGGCTGAAGCGAGCATGGCGGAATGAGAAGGCTGCTCCTGAAATCTTGAGGTTCGAAGACAGCTTAGTTCAGAGAGCAAGGGAACAAATCCAATTGCTGGTATCTCTCCCATTCTTCTTTGTTTCTTTCCATTCAAGGTAAAATGTATAACTCATGGATCAAAATTTCGTCTGATACTGATACGTATCGGTATCGGCACTCATCGATATGGTACATTGAATGTACCGTATCGGTGGTTTCCATATATTTACCGGACGATACATTCAATGTATCGTCCGATACCGTCCGGTACCGATACGTATCGGTTTTGGGCTCGGACGATACGTATCGGTTTTCCGAAATTTTAATCCTTGGTATAACTACTAAACAATGTAGTTAAATGGCATATGCGATCCTATGCGATGGCATAACCCTATCTCATATGCGGGTCACATATGCGATTGTGCCATGACACAATTTTTTATTTTTTTTCAAAAAAACCCAAAAAAAATCCTAAAAAATTTCTAAAAAATTCTCATATTGAAAAGTAATATGTTTGTGTTAATTTTGTGCTCTATTAATTTTGTAGTGTCTAGAATAAGAAATAAAAGTGCATAATATAAGTATATAACCCATAAGTTAGAAGCGAAAATATAAATTTCATTGATGTTAAACAAAATAGTACAAAAATGAACATAGGAACATACGAAAAAGAAGGGAAATAGCAAAGAAGAAAAATATTATTTAAGTAAAAGTACTTAAACATTTGTAACCACTTCCTAATGGTATTGTGTACCGGTCAAAAATTTTACACATTGGTTTCTAACCCACAATGGTACATCTCCACCTCCACCATCGTCGTTACTTGCATTGTTGTCATCACCCAAATCGTCTCCTTCTTCAACTTATTGTTCTTCCTCCTCGGTTTCTTCATCATCCTATCTCACTAAGATAGTATCTGTATCATCTACGGTGCTTCGTCATGTATCTCGTCTTCTTCTTCTTATTGACGCGAGCGTGAGCTACCTTCCCCCACTCTCGATCTTCTCCTCCGCCCGGTAGGAAGTTCATTTCCAAAGACCATCTTTTCCACTTGCTTCCACGTAAGATCCTCATCCGCAAAGACTCTCATCGGAAGCATCCGCCATCCAAGGAAAATCGGATGACAAGTCTTCGAGAGAGATGGGATCATAGTGTCCCTGATGTTCCTGATTTTTTAGGAAGCGATCCTGTAGCTTTTGGTTGTATTACACAAAGACTAAATCATTGAAGTTTTTTTGCTCAAGCTTGTTCCGCTTCTTCGTGTGTATCTATTTAAGAGAAACATTTAATAAATATTAATATCTATTAAAGTTTAAACAACAATTAAATTAAAATTATGAGACTAAAAATGAAATGAAAATAAACTAGTTATCATCTCAAATGTGCTCCAATTCCGTTCACATGCGGAGGCGACACGTGTAAGGCCATGAACCTTAACGCCCATCTTCTTCAATAATTCATATTTTGTCACCAAATTCCCTCTATAGGATAACCACCAATCGACTACAAATAATAGTAGTAATTAGATATATTTATAAAAAGAGACGAATTATTTAATTAGAAATTTAAAATAAATGAAATGTAATAAAGAATAAATCATAAACATGCCTACTAGGTATTTTGGATTCTCTTTGTCGAGCCATAATTGCTCTTCCGAACATCCCTTGAGCATTCTTGTATCGGTTGAAAGAGTACTAATCCGTTCTTGTTCGTCTTTGTGTAGAACCATCTTCTCTAAAACGTCAAGGAAATCACTAATATGTGTTGCTTCCGCCGCCTCCCGATTCGGATAAGAGAAATAAACCATGGGATTTAGGAGGAATGCGGTGGAATACAATATGCTATACATTTGGACGCCCCATCTCTTCTCAACTATGTCAATAATGGGTTGAAAGAGACGTGATTTGTACATATTATTAGATTTAATTTTTTTTATAGCTTGCTCCATAAAACTATAGATATAGCCCATAAGGGGCTTCTAATCACCATCAACCAATCATAGTACTTATACGATTGGTTGCGAGTCTTTAAGTGATTGGACAACATTATTCCAAAAAGAGTTGGTTAAGATGGTTTGTGCCACCAACTTCCCTTCGGTCTTCTTTGGCCAAACTCCATTCCTCCAATTAGTGGAAGTTACGAAGCTTCTAAGCTCTTCTCTTTTAGCATACATGCTTTGTAATGTCAAGAAGGCCGTAACAAAATGGGTGAATGACGGGGCGTTACAAATTACACCCAATTATTTTACGCATGTGATGGAGAGGAAGTATATGCTTATACATAGATACTACTACCCTCTTAGCTTTAGCTACGGTTTTAATATGCACTTTTCTTATGTCTTTTAAGATTAAATCTAAGCAATGGGTTGCACATGGAGTCCAATATATGTGTGGTCTCCGTTCTATTATTAGTCTACCCGCGGCCACCAAGTTTGTTGCGTTGTTCGTGCCAACTTGGACAACAAATTGTGCACCAATCCTTTTCTATCACCTCATCTATGAGGGAAAATAGATACTCGGCCGCAGTGTTCCTAAAGTCGGTGGGCGGGTTTGAGCGGTCGGGTGGATTGGACCGGGTGGCGCCCCAAGATCCGGGCGGTCCTGAAGTGTGTATATATATATATATATACACACCCAAGAACACCCACATTTTTCTTGGGTACCTCTGTTTGTGCCCACGTTAGAGACACCTTGAAAACCATTAATTGCTTCGAATCAGATGATAGTGATCTTGTTTCAGCCCAATATCCCATACACTAGATCTTGAGATCATGGCGCACCAATCATATGATCAGTGCTTGATTCCATGCATGGGTCAAAAAACCGGATTTCCGATACGTATCGTCCTGACCTCCAAGACGATACGTATCGGGTATCGTTTGATACATTCAAAAAAAAAAAAAAATCCCAAAAAAATCTAAAAAAATACCAAAAAAATTTGAAAATTTTATTTTGTATTTATTTCAACTATTTTTGCTTGTATTTTTGACTTATTTGATGCATTATTTAGATGAATATATAAGTAACATGCCTATTTTGTGACTTAACCCAAGTCACATGCCTATTTTGTGACTTATTTTTGACTTAAGATCACATTTTTGACTTAATGTAATAGATCTTCAAACATTTTTTTTGACCAGCTGATCACATGCCTATTTTGTTTTCCCTTTCCCTTGAATTCTCTGAAATGAGGAAATTAGGATTGATGCAAAATTGCTTCACTTTCATATATATTCTTAGAGCTTATACAAATTTAGAAGGAATATACTCTAACTGCCATTAAATCCTCTTAACTAAATATTTTACCTTGGCATATGGGTTTGTTTATATATATAGATTATTTATTGACAATATCTCATAATTTGATCGACGCAATCACGCATAAACTAAATTGCAATGTATATTGACAAAAATAAATTATATATTGTCAAAATTAATAGGTATGTGAATAGAAATAAATTTAATTGTACATGGAAAACTTACTTTAGAGCCACATTGAATTTCGTGGTGGTTCTTGGCCCTCGTGATCATCATCATCATCAGTGCGCGAGCTTTCCGGCCTTTGCCTATAATGTTGGCCATATTGATACCCATGATCATATGTGCCCCCTTGAAACTAAGGATGTAGTAACGAAAAATGGCTCAGTGTAGTACATAAAGGTCGGTCCTCCAAAAATCTGACCAACGAAGTCATATGGCACCGGGTAGGTTTATTGTGGCTGGTAGTATAGGTTACTAGTTGCTAAATCTTCGGTATTTTGCAAACTGAATCCCCCGAAGCTAGAAGTCATATAACCCATATCCGTATCATCTTGTGGACCTTGTGGTGGTGGTGCTTGATATGATTCCGACGCTCCTCTTCCTTCAACCCCTCCCATTCTAAATGTAGGAGTGTCAAACTGTGTTAACGGTGTCGAGTCATCATCCCATGCCGCCATATCTCTATAAGGATCAGAGGTACCAGCATCCTCCCCTCCACCACTAGTGCCAACGCCCCCTCCACTATCATGCCCTCCACCATAATCCTCACCACTCCCATCATCACTACCGGCTTGTCATTAATCGATCCAACCACCGAATGACGATTCAATCTTCTTCCGCTTTGGTTGGGAAGTCCGTGCCCGCTACTCTTTCAAAGATTGTCCACCATTCAAAGGTTTCTCAGATTCCAAGATCGGCTCTTCTCTTCGATCCATTGATTCAAAGGGTCATCCTCCTCGAATATATAATCCAACTGGATGAGATCAAAATATTCACTGTCTACAAGGTAGAATATGATAGATGAATTAGTATAATATGTAAGTAAGATTTCATATAATTGCTTACCACGGTTGGTCCTCTGTATATTCTTGACCCTTAATCGCATGTTGTAGTGGCAGTAGACTAACTTTTCCAATCGGTCCATAGTTAGTTTATTCCGTGTCTTAGTATGAATGAGAGAGAAAGTGCTCCAATTTTGCTCACAGTTGGACGGGGAACATGTCTGCGACAATACTCTCATTGCTACCCGCCTCAATATCGGACCATCACCTCCATAATGCATCCACCAAACAGCGGGTTTGTCATATTTAATTTGGGATTGCGCCAACGGGGTCCCAAATGACCTATGTCTCTTGCGAAACATGTCAATCTATAAAGATGAAATACAGTAAGACACATATCAATAAATAGATCATAAGGTATGATACTATGATTACTCACATCTCTGATGGCTTGACCTTGGTCCGCCAACTCAGGGAGCATTCTTTGAGCAAACCGGTATTACATTGAGCAAACCGGTATACACTTCATCAGTGTCACTCAGCTCGAAGCGTCGTGTATACTAGAAGGTTGGATTCAAGTAGTGTGCTACACATCAAATATGGGCAATTTCATCTGTATATGAAAATAATAAATAAATAAATAAAAATCACTATATAAGCAGTTTAACATGTTATACCTGCTGCATGCAAGTACTGGTGAAATTGTGCATCCCACCTCTTGTCGATAATCGCCCAGTAAACGTACCCTATCGTTGGTTTCTCATCACCATCAACCAATCTCAACACTTGCACCAACGGGGTAGTGACGGCGATCAAGTGATCGACATCTGCCCAAAACTGCGTGTTGTAGATCAGGTCAGCAACTTCAGTGCAAGCTAGTCTCTTTGCTTGTGGGAGTCCTATTTCATGCTTATTCCATTCTTCTGACGACACCATGCTTTTCAGCTCACGCCTATATCTATCCAAACTCTGTAGGGCTAAAAACTGTGTTGCAAAACGTGTAATCGCAGGTCGGAGCAACTCATTGTTCGTGAAGGCTCTCTTTAAATTGACCAAATTTTGTCATCACTATGTAGGAAGTAATCGTTTTCCCTTCGAATAGTTGTCAGGCCTTGCTTCTCTTTCCTAAATCCTCAAGAATGAGGTCCACGCAATGAGCGGCACATGGGGTCCAGTACAGATGACGTCTCTTCATCATTAGTTTTAATCCAGCGGCTTTGTAATTTGCCGCATTGTCTGTTACCACCTGCACAACCCGCTGCTTTCCAACCTCTTGAACTACCTTATCTATTAGTTGAAAGAGGTAATCAGCAGTCTTTACGTGTCTAGAAGCATTAACTGATTTCAAAAATACTGTCCCGGCATCGCTGTAAACCAAAAAGTTGATCAAACTCTTCTTTGTGGGACCAGTCCATCCATCGCACATAATTGTGCAACCTCTCTCATCTCATACATCCTCAAAGCTTTGTACATACGCAGTTATCTCATCGTACTCATTTTTTAGTAAGGGCCCAGATATCTCGTATGCAGAAGGCTTTTTAACTCCTGGACCAACTTCTATACTTGTATCAATCATGCTTTTGAAGTACGGCGACTCTACTACTTGGGTCGGAATGTGGTTGTATATAAAAACCTTGGCAATGGATTTTCCAAGCTTCTTCCCCATTTTTGTAAGTGAGATTGCACTCAATTTGGTTTGTTTGGAACTTTCAGTGCGATATATGAATGGATCCATGGGGCCTGTAGTACGGCCTCTAGTAGACGACATATAATCCCTCCCTGATGCTGACTTACGCAACCCGGCAGTCTGCTCAACATCCCCATCAACATCAACAACATGTGGCCTATGACTAGATCCACCACCGGTAGCAGGGATGGATGGGCCCCTCAACTTGGACCGAAACCGATAATCGGCTTCTTCCCCGATCTCGCCAAAGCAGTTTCTTCTGCACTCTCTCATAGCTCTCGCTATCTGCTCATCCTCATCCTCATCCTCATCCTCATCATCCTCAGGTCCAGGTGATGTAAATTCTGGATCTGCCCTCCTGATTCTCTCATACATTTCCCTATCACGATACGCTTCAGCTTTTTTCTTTCCCTTTGCCGCTTGTAAACTAGCTCTGATATTTTTTTTTACTTCTTTAGGTACACTAGGACACTCTTTTGTCTCTCTCTTTACGTGAGCCAGATGCTCCTTTAACCGTGTGATACCTCCTCCCAGCAGTTTTTTTCCACAAAGCTTACACTCTATCCGGAGTCTATCACCATCTATTGGTGTACCGTATTGCTATGATGGATCTGACGTTCGTACCATATTTATTTATTTCACCTACATAAATGTGCAAACGATTGCATTAAATTAAACATCTAATTTACACTTGAAAATAAAATTTATTTTTTAATTATTGCTATTTTAAAAATATTAGATTATATTTTATTAAATTTATTTGATATTATTCTAATTTTTATAAAATTTAAATTACATTTGAAATTTTATTTGATATTATTCTAATTTTCAAAAGATTAGATTATATTTTACCAAATTTATTTGATATTATTCTAATTTTTGAATATTTATTTGATATTATTCTAATTTTTGAATATTTATTTGATAAGCCACAACATAAGATAGCTAAAAAATATATCTGCATTTTGGCTTTCTCACAATCACCCTAGGAATTAAAGTACTAATGGAAAATCTGATTGGAAGTACTTGGGATTGCTTCTTTATTTAGTTTTGATTATTATTTATTTATTATTTTTAATTTTTAATTTTTTGTTTTGTATTTATCCTAATTGAAGCTTAATTACTCTTTGACCTTTGTTTTACAAGCTCAATTTTGTTCTGTCTTTAGGAAGAAACTGTAGAGGAATATGTGGGAAAGGGTACCATCGATCCTGTTGTATCCCTTTACCAAATGGACTTGGACCGTGCACTGTTCCTCTTGAGATCTTATCTTCGAATCCGCCTCCAAAAGGTGCTCTATAAACTGGCTCATTATTTTTTCTAAATTTAGAATCTCAAGAGTTTTTCGTAGCCATTGAACTTTGCAGATTGAGAAATATGTGTTCCACATATCAAAAACCCAACTGTGGAACCGTCTTTCCGACCAAGAACAAAAGTTTGCGAAAAGGTGATGACCTATTCCATCTTTTTCCTTGAAAAATTGTCATAATAATTCGTTCATCACCATTTCCTTTGGCTAATTATGGGGCCAGCGTCAAAATGGTTCGTTGTTATGAATTTTTTAAATATAGATTCTGTTTGAGCAGGTGTACTGATATTCTGGAAAAGCATCTTGAACAGTCCGTACTCACTCGATTGCCTTACGGTTATCAATCAATTCTGAAGCAATCTATCTCCAGTGAAGAGGATGACATGGGTATGCTTTTATTTCTTGCTTAATGTAATCCCTTTCAAGTTCAGAAATTTTTATTTTTGGAATATAAATGCTTGCTGAGAAGTATTTTGGTCTGGAAAATGTATGAAAAGCATCCACCAAATTAAAAGTATTTATTTATATTCTTTTGCGTTGTAAATTGAATGAGTTCCCCAAAAATTTTCAATCTTCAGAGTGAGTAATTACTCCAACCAATTAAATATATGGCCCATTTTTGTATTTTGAAGATATTTAGTTGTTTATTTCAAGTTTGTCAACTCGTGAATCGGATCGTATATCAATTTCTTGAAAATTTGAATCGAATCATAAATCGTAAGATTCAGTTGCCATTTTTGCCAACATATAAAATAGCAACCATTTCCAATACGTTTGAATCATAAAAAGTCAAAAAACTAATATTCAATTCAATATTTTTTTATTTTTTATTTTTATTTTTTTCATATTTCATCATTTGTCCTTTGTAAGTCATTAACAAAAAGTTTATCCATATCCATAATATGACTATATTTTATGAGAGTGAAAAAAACTACTAACATCATGATTCATGCATTCATGCTTTGTATGAGAATGGAAAAAAAATGATTCATGCATTCATGCTTTTATGAGAATTAAAAAAAAATAATAGAAACATCTATTAGCTTTGTGGGCCTGACATCTCGGGTTAGGTGGTTTGTCGGGCGGAGCCCGATGTATTTGCGGGCGAAGCCGGCTGATTTGCTGGTGGTTGCTCAATGGAATGTAAATAAAAATATACAAAAAATAACATTAAATGGCATTAAATATACGTTTTAATGTCCAATTGTGATGGAGGCACCAAGCCCTTGACAAATTATATGTGGAAGCTCCTATTTTATTGTAGAATACATAAAAAGGGTTGTCGATTTTGTTAAGGGATGAAGAAGATATTAGGATTTTAAGCCCTGAAAAAACTCAAAGGGACCAAAACTCTCTTAAAAGAAGTGTTTAGAACACTTATGTGCAGTAAAATGGCCCTAATGAGTTTTTAAAACTCTTTAGGGATCTTTTTGTAAAGAAAAAAGCAAAAAATAAAATAAAAGAAGAGATTTTGTGGGCCCCGCAAGTCTTTTTGGCATGACTTCTGGGAAGCTCGTCATGCAGGCCCCATTTTCTGTGGAAGTATGCTATCTCGTAAGTTGTAGAGAGTGCTTCAATGTATTTTGGGGGAATGTTTGCCTTCAGTGGATGTCTCATCATGCACAAGCCTTTTTTTAGGTGCTCTTAGTGGTTGCTAATATTCCAACTGTGATTATGTGACTAGTCATGTGAGTTGTTGGTGCTGAAGGTTGACTATGCTTGACATTTGTGACTGATTAGAGGACGTTTAAGCTACCTTTAAAATATACTAAGGTCGTGGCACTGTTTGGTGATGGCTGTGGTGGCGGCATGGTTTGAAGGCCAGTTGTAATTGTTTGTGGCTTATGTGTTTATTATCGTGATACTAGTCATCCTCTTGTGCTTGCCATAGAGCTGATTGCTGTTGATGATTTTCCACCATGCTTGGGTGCTGTATTTATTTGGAGATGGTCATTGCTGCAGTTGAGAAATCTGAATGTATATTTGTTTTTTATGTTGGTGTTGCTGTCAGAGAAAATATCATAGTTATCAATTGTGTTTTTGCTCACTCACGCTACTAGTTGCTGCTATATCTATCTTTCTACTCAATGGTCGGCTGCTTGGTGCAATGTGAATAATAATGTGGTTATAGCTGACATGGATGCTGGATTTGGAGGAGTGTTTATGGATGTTCTTGCCTTGTCATTCGAGGAGTTGTTACCTCAAGATCAGATTGTTGATGATGCTACTCACTCGTGCATGCTGCAATCTCTTTTCCCCCTCTTCTATTTTGTTTATTGCTGATATATGAATGTGTTTATGGTGTTTTTACACTCTTTTTGCTGCCTGCTGTCCCTCCTACAGTGATGTTGAGTGGCCTTTGCTGCTGTGGTATGCAACACTTTATGTGGATGTCTTTCTCACACTAGTGATTGATTAGTGGATGCATTTCCCACTATCGTTTTTGACATTATGGTTTTTCTGCCCTATCAATGTAAAAGGGAGATGGTTCAGGGGCTCTTTCTTTTTATCATTGGCAAGTTAAGCGTTAATGGTGCTTAACTTGAGGGGGAGTGTTAGAGATGTAATGTATGGTAAAATATGTGTAACACTTGTATGAGAGACGTGCATAGTGGGTTTTAGTATCACATTGGGTAGAAATGTAATAGGTCTCTATATAGCTGTCTATATAAAGGGCCTTTCTCTCGTAAAAAAAATTACCTTAATGAGCAACAATGGAGTCTTTTATTGTCTACTCTGTCTTTCTTCTTCCTCTTCTAAACCCTAACCCCAAGTGTTACTCACACATATTTCACCATACATTACATCTCTAGCATTTTCCTCTCGGCTTGAGTAAGGGCTTTTCCTCTTTGGATATTCGGCCTAGCCTTCTGTTTTTCCTGCTAGGTTTGTTTTCTCGTCTTTTGGTTGGGGTTTTTTTTTTTTGGCTTTGTTTTTTCCTGTTTTGCTCCTTTTGTATATATTTTCGTTTTTTGCTTTCTAATTATATTATTCCCTCTTACCAATAAAAATAATAATAATTAGTGAGCGATTAATACATGTTTTAAATGTTTCCTTTTCAAACAGGCACCGTTTTTGTGACTATGCTTGTACGAAGTGTCATGGATTGACATGCAGTCTACACATCCCAACATCATTCTATCATGGATTGGAGATTGTTTGATTGATATAAAGTGTCTTCTAGTGAACCCTTTCTTCTTTTGGGGGGGGAAAGGATAGATTTTGGAAACCGTCTCACACTATACAAATGGGTTTGGACATGATAGGTTCCCTTAATAGTTTTCACAGTGAGAAACAGACATGCTCACATCTTGGCTCAACCCGATTTGAGATTAGATACATGTATCGGGCCTGTTATCTTTATTGGGTAACACTTTGTGTTGGAACTTTGAGGTAAAAGAACTACCAAAAAGAATAATAATGAATACATAAATTTTTAGCAGAAAACTGTGATTGAAACTTTAATATCAGTTTCCTACAAGGTTTAAAGTTTTGGCTTGTAATGGTAAGAATTGGTACATTACTGGAACTGGTCATGGCAGGTACTATATGCTGTTAGGACCTTTTTTATACCACCTATGAGAAAAAAGCTTCTCTAATTTCTGGACTTTCAACAGTTTGTTTCGGAGGCTATATATGGATTTCGTATATAAAAGAACTACTGAATTGGGTGCCTCCATTTCCTGGTGGTACTGATACTCCCAGACATAACAAAGAGAACCCGATCTAAATGGGCACCTCCATTGCCAAGCAAGAATAGTAAACTATGAGGGGAGCTCCTTCAGCAGCTGGAGGCGGAATTATCAGGGACTCTAGGGGGGACTATTATGGACTCATTCTAGTTCATTTGAAATCTGCGGTTGAGTGGAGTGGAGCTCAAAGATCTATTAGAATCCATTCTGGAGAATCGTAGATTAGAAACCAGAGGGGTGTCATCCTGGATTGCATTGTTCCTATCGTATTTACTCAACCATGCAATTTTCTAGTTATTGAATGGGATTACAGAAGTGTTGTCATCCTGTTAGAAACAATCTGAAGAATCATAGAGCCTCGTGGCTATAGTGGATCAAATAAGGGACAATCCGTCTGGTACAGTGAATAGAGTCGGTCATATACAAGTAAAACCAGTGATGAACAAGTGGACCTATTAGCAAAGGAGTTTTTAGATAGTGACAATAATTGGTTTTCTTAAAAGTTGGTGTTTTAATCACAATTTTTATTTATCAAACAGATAAATCGTGGATAAATTACTATTACTTTTCCCATCTTTTCTCGACTTTGCCTATTTTTGCCAATTGTAACCAAATTTTTCTTTTTTTTTCTCGACTTAAGATTTTTTTCCTGACTTCGCTGATTTTTTTTTGTAATGGATTATTCCCTTGGCCAACTTATTCCCGAACTCTTGACTTCATCAGTATGATTTTTAGTGATATTAGGTTATAATGCTGCTTTGCATCTTTTTGGTGTATCCTGTTTTTACCTAAGCAGTTTGCTACACCCTTCTTGTATGTTTCTTTAATAGCAAAATTGAGTTTACCCACGCTGCAAAATTTTAGTTGTTTCCATTTACTTTCTGATGTATCTTGATTGGGAGATTCAGTTCCGGAGCCCCAATTGGATACCTTCGTCTTCTGCAAGAGCAAGGGATCTATTGGAGCTTTCCAGTTGGATGACACGTAATCTCCTATGGCTATTCCTCTTACATGTTTAGTGTTGCAAATGATATAGAAGTGCATCTTCTGCTATACTTGAACCATTGTTGGATCAGGATCCAAGGGAAGAGGCTACACCTGCTCCAATGCATGGTTTGCTAGGAGTGATGGTGGTAGGCGTAAGTTTAAAACATTGAATCCTGGTACAGGGGATGGTTCATCAGGATCTGGTATGGGTGTAAGCCAAACAATGAATCTCGATACAGAGATTGTGAACAGGTGTCTATTCAGTCGTTCATTTTTAAGGCATTTGACTGCTCTTAACAACACAATGGACATGTTTTTTCGATGCAATCTTTGACACTACAAATCTAAACATTGGTTTCTTTGCATCACATGGCACACTTGATAAAATATTCACAAGTTCACAATCTAGATTCTAAATGGATCAGTTACCATATACCAACTCAGTTCATCAGGGAATACAATGTACGGTGGTGCACCACTATGTCATGAATCTTTTCTGTTGATCGTTGCTTACCAATTGTATCTTGTCACTTGGCAGTGGAGATGAAATTGTCGATCTTGTCGCGGATGATCTATATGTCCTTCGTTACAAGTCAATAAAAGCACTGGTTGAGAGTGGGAAAATTGACCTTATCTGACTTTCTGCAAACACTGTTGTAAGGATTTAAAGAAGATATTCATCATCTTGTTGGGTTTTTTGTTTGGAATCAGTAATATTTTGCTGGTTTCTGAGTAAATAAATACGTATTTGCACATTCATTTGAATATCTGAACTCTGAAGCATGTATTATTACATGCTTACATTTATTCATTCTTGATGTCCAGGTTATTTTTGTAACTTGAGCATGCAATTCAGAGGCTACAAGTGCTAGAAAATGGACGGCTGAAACAAATAATCTCATGGTTGGTAGTCATCTATTTTGGTTCTTCTAAGCTTTTAATCATATCGTGCGAATAGTTTTTCAATGCGATCATAAGAGTAATCTGATCTATGTGATGACATACTAAACCATATGGCACTAAAATGCATCACATATACTAGTCGACCCATGTGACACGGTGACCAAACATGGTGATCGGGCTGGCCAGTCTATTCAAACTTGTTACCAAAGCTGGTTTTTTCATAAGAATTGTCAAAAACATGCCTACATGCTCTCTCTCCTACTTTTTTCCATACAAATGAAAACCTGGGTAGCTCTATTGGCCTCAACTGAATTATTGAGGATGCCTTTGCCGAGAAACCATTGACTACTTCGAATCGGACAATATAGATTGGTTTTCAGCCCAATCTACCAAAAAATGGATCTTGAGATCATGAAATGTGATTCCATGTGGCACAAATCTCAAAAATGTGACTCAAAAAACATGTGGCATGCATCATTCTCAAATGTGATTTTAGGATCACTTTTTGAGACACATGGAAACAAAAACTATTCATCTTATGAAATGCTTATGGTCTACTGATCCATTATGTAAAAGATTGAGATAAAAAACTGATCACTATGGTCTGATTCAAAGCAATTAATAATTTTTCTAGGCAGGCACTCTCAATAATTTGGTAGGCACCGAGAGCTACTAAACTGAAATTATTAGAATGGATGACTCAATAGTAATTGAATAGTAATAGAAATATGTCTTATTAGCTGAGATTGACAAGTCCAACTATAGAAAAATTTAATTCCGTTACCTTTGAATCACGGATTTGCATCTTCTTCATTGGTTTATTGGAAAGGAAATATTGGTTTTTGTGCCATGGCCCATGGCCAAATTCTCTCTCTAACCTCAAATTGATCAGAGGGCTACCATAGTAGAGAAGATTCATCAATGTTTGCAATAGATGTATGATTTTATTATTATTATTAGGGAGCCATTACTTGCACATGTTTTTCAAGTCATTGCATTGAATTTAAAGAAAGACTTGGTATTTTAAGGACATGTGATATGTAAAAATGCAATATGGGCCGTCTGATTTGAAGTTCATGTTCAATAGATCTTTAGTACATAAAATTGGAGCAAAACACGATACTTGTCATACGATCTATTGTAGTCAACTGTTGAATTATATAATAGCCTTTGACTCCACTTAATCAAATGATGAAAATTATATTTTGTTTTAATCTTTTGCTATTGATATCTTTAAATCATGACCTTCAAATCAAACGGCTTAGATAGTGTTTTCACATAGTAGAGGTTGCCAAACTTGCCGATCTTTCTTTTAAATTTGCTGCAATCCGATACAATCACTTGAAAATTATTATTATTATTATTTCTTCTTATAGTTTTGTTTAAATTTGCCTAACCAGTCCTAACCGGTCTAAATCTTACCTAAGACCTAAGGATAAATCATAAGATGTGTATCTCTCTGAACTTTTTTTCATTGGTAAGCTAGGCTCGAATCTTCTGAACTTGCTAAATATACTCCATTGTGATGACATCCAAAAACCAAACGTGTCCGTTAGTGTGGGCAATGATCAGGTTCAACTAGTTCATCATCATCATCATCATGGTGACCCGGTTGGGTTCAGGAATAAATTGGCTTTGAAAATTTTCGGCAAAATTCGTCAAATTTAAAAAATAAAATGATCAAAGTTTTGGAAAGACAACATTTTTTTTGTAAAAATATGTTAATTAAAATATAAAAATTTTAAAATTCAAAAAAATTCAAAATTCAAAAAAAAAATGGGGAATTTTTTTAGAAAAATTCAGGAAATTCACAAATAATTAATAAAGTTCACGAATAATTTTCAAAATGTATAGTTTATTGAAAAAGTTGCTAAGAATTATAATTTTATTCGTTTCTTTGAAATTCATGATTTTATTAAAAAGTCGAAGAATTTGGCCACTATGATCATCATAGCTTTATTCCATCTATTTGACGTGAGCATTAGTTTCAACTAGTTGAACCGTATATAGTGTTCAATGTGTTTTATAATCTTTGAATAAAAGAGAATTTTGCCCGCATGTCATCCTGTAAAATGAAAATTATGAAAGTCAAGATTCTCTTCTATCCAATGGCTTCAACCCATTTACCCCCATTAATCTTCTCAATAGTTTTTGTAGCCGTTGTAATAGTTTGAAACCATAACCAGCTTCACCTGCTACAATATGATCAGAGGTTATGTAGGTTGAATATGCAACAGTTGCAGGCTGTTTTTTCTGTTCTAACTAGGGCTGTCAAGGGGCTGGGCCAGGCTGAGCTTTTGTAGTGCCCTAGCCCTAGGCTTAGGCAGTCCTTAATATGGTCGGCCCTAGCCCTAGCAGGCTAGAGTCGAGCTTGGGTTGAGCTTTGAACATTACTATTTGTTTTTTTTTCTTGTTCTTATGTTATAAAATTATAGGAAATAGCTATAATTAGATAATTTTAAATATAAATCGTAACATCAAATATCAAATATGAAAGAAAGATGAAATTATCAAATTAATATTCCATCTATTAATAATGATCTAAAGGTTAAAAAGAAGGATACATTTGATAAAGTAAAAATATAGAATGAATATATATATATATATATATATATATATATATATATATAGGATGACATGATTAGCAAGAGTTTAAAGTTTAACTGATAATAGCAAGGTATAAAAAATCGGCCAATTCCGATACGTATCAGTTTTCAGCCAAACTGATACGTATCGGTATCTCATATCGGTATTGCCGATACGTCTCGGTTTCTACTGAAACTTTCACTGAAGAAAAGAAAAAAAGGCCGATACGTATCGGTATTGGCCTCAGGCAAACCAATACCGTTTTTGATACCTTTGTTTCTTGTATAGAACCAGTGATCTTTAACAAATGGGATTATGGCTCCTGACCGGCATTTAATTAGTAATGTTTAAATGATATAACACCATTAAATTTGTAACTTTTATTTAACAAATGGGATAATGGCTCCTGACCTACATTCAAACTAAAAACAGTGGTTGGTATTATAATCAACAGATCGTGAGATCATTTAAACACCAATTTGGTGTTGAGCTAACACTCACGAGGTTGGTGGGTCCCTATCTGGCAGTTCATATCCTACAAGAAATAAGTGTAAAGAAGTTTTGATTTATCAACCTCTTCCAAAATTACATTTTTTTTTTATTTATCACGCGTAAAGAACAATGATGCATAGACAAATAAAAATTCTCACATATCTCCCAAATGCTAGGAATTGACAAAGCACACATCTATGTTGATGAAAGAATCCTTCTATGTTCTACCAAAAAGAACAAAGAGAGGGTCAATCTCTGTTCCTCCTATTATATACATTTGCCTAGGGTTGCAACCGAGTCGGGCCAAGCTCGGCTCTCCTTTTACAAGCTGACTTAGAATTTGGCTCTGAGTCATTTGAGCTTGAAAAGTCTGAGCTCTAATTCGGCTCTATCGAGCATGAGTTGGCCGAGCCAAGCTTCGAGCTAAATAAGTTTTAGTTTATAATTTTGTTTTCCTTACGTTGTTTTAACCATTATCTTTTTTTTTTAAAAAAAGATAAATTAAAGCTTTAATAGAATTTAATAAATGAACGCCGTAATATCTTTTAATCTCTTAGTTCTTTTGGATTTAACGGATCGATTGAGGAAAAACTGTTTCAATTTTGAAAAGTGAAAAGGTGTTTAAGTTTAATGTGCTAAATATTAATTAAGACCATAGGTGTTGGTTGTAGGTGTTGATTAGTTGGTCAATTATCGCCCTAATAATTGTTCATTAAGATGAGTGAGAAAGAACTTTAATGATTGTACACTGCACATCGAAAGAGAGTGAGAGATAGATAAGGAGAAAAGGAGAGAGGGAAAAAAAAATATAAACTATAAACTTCAACAGATGATCATAAGGATTATATGTTAATAACATATTTATCTATGAAGTAACTATTAGATGAATCTCATTATAAGGGGCAGAAAATAAAAATAAAAATAAAATTAAAAATTAAAAAAAAAAAATTATATATATAAGTATTATATACTATTAATCAAACCTAGTCGGGCTGAGCTGAGCTTTACAAGCTTAGCTCTAGCTCAGCTCTACTTCAACCGAGCTTTAAATAAAATGTTCAGCTCTGATTCTCGAGCTTTCATTTTCGGCCGAGCCGAGCTGACTTGGCTCTATTGCAGCCCTATATTTGCCATTGGGAACATGTAATTTTTGGAGAAAAAATATCAAACCACCTTGGGTATAGTGATTATTGAGTAGCAATATGCAATCTACATGATGATGTCGTGAACTGTGTGGAATCAATGACCGGCTGACCACCGAGTCTGTCGCTCCATACTAGGTCATAGTATAAAATTCCTAAGAGCATCTCCAAAGGAGCTTCAAATCCAACCAGGCACCTCAAACGATTATATTTGCTAACTCTTGTACCTTTTGGCCTTTCCAACCAACTCTTCAAATCCAACGTGGAATTAAAGACTTGGTTTCACTCTTCAAATTTGGAGAGTCATTATTCCCTCTTCAAATTTAAAATTTTAAATATAATATTATTTTAATAAAAAGATAAAAAATAAAGGAAATAATAAAATATATATATATATATAATATTTTGGATTTGAAAAGCATGATTTGAGAGATCCACCCTCCACAACTCTTCAAATGTGTGTCATATCACTAGTCTAATAGTTAATTTTGAAGAGCTGCTTTGGAGATGCTCTAAAAAGTGTCCCATATATATACTAAAAAAATACCTATCAATGATTAAAACTATGTAAATCAAAGGTGTAAGACTCAAGAAGTTTGATCTCTGTACAAGCTACAGTTAGCAGCAACTGTTGAGAAATTGCATGGATTGAATGCCATAAACTTGCCAACTGCAAGCTATGATTTGTGTCCATTCGTCCACCCGATACATAATCCTTCAGAACATGGGTGTAGCTATATAGCAAGGTGCGGGGGCTTAAGCTCTCATTTAACTCTAGAGTTATCATTAAGTATGGTTCTTATATAATCTTTGTTTGTAAATAAGCTCCCAAATCTATGAGGTAGAAGCCCCCAATTTGGCTCAAGCCCTAATTTAAGTATGGAATTTCTATTTGACTCTTTATCATTTGTACATATGCCAAAAAAATAAATAAAAAGAAAGTAAGTCAGAAAGTGTAGGGAAAAAGATGCAAAATACATTAAATATGTCTTGGGGATATGGATAAATAGTACCCTGTAGAAAATCAGTCCACCGGATTTGTTGCAGACGAAATGACTATAAATTGCAGCCATTAAAAGCAACAAAATTCTTTTACCAGGAAATAAATGTTATAAATTGGAAGTAAATAAAGACGTTTAAGAAGTTATATGAATTTATCTATTGACACATGACAATAAACGGGTGTGCGTTTAATGTAAAATTCTATGGGCCTAACTCAACCTCACAAAACCGACTTGTAAGAAGAGGAGTGTCCAGATTATATATAGCCCAAGACCTTTAAGGCCACAGGCAATATGAGACTATTCTAACATGCTCCCGCACGTGTTGGCGGGATTGAGCCAAGTCAAATCACATAAACAACTGAATTGGGTGACATGGACGGAAAAAATATCTGCTTTGATATCATGTAGAATTCAATGGGCCTTACTCAACCTTACAAAACCGATTTGTAAGGTGAGGAGTGCCCATATTATATATAGCCCAAGACCTCCAAGCCCATAAGTAATGTGGGACTATTCTAACACGCCTCCGCACGTGTTGGCGGGATTAAGCCAAACCAAATCACGTGGACAACTAAATTGCGTGACGTGGAATAGAGAAATGCCTGCTTTGATACCATGTAGAATTCCATAAGCCTAACTCAACCTCACAAAACCAACTTGTAAAGTGAAGAGTGCCTCGATTATATATAGCCCAAGACCTCCAAGCCCACAGGCAATGTGGGACTATTCTAACATTTAATACAGTGAGAGAGAAGGTCAGAAAAGGGTAAAATACGGGGAAAAAAGGTAAAAAATAAGATAATATTTTTTAAAAAAATTGTAAAAATTTTAAAAGAGCTTTTAAAAGTAAGGTAAAGTACAGGATAAAAATATTTAACGCATGAAAAAATGTATTTAATACATGAAAGACGCGTATTATATGAAAATGTATGTTTTATTCAAAAATACTGATATTATAGGTGTTCAGTACGTTGTGGGAATAAAATGCGTATTATGCGCATATTTAAAAAAAAAATAGTTTTACTGAACAACTAATTTTTTTTTTGTAAAGATTAAAATATCAAATGAAAAAAAGAAGTTGGAATCCCTGAATTTTCTTCCATAGGGGAAAGATATGGTCTGACTTAGAAAATGAGTTAGTATTAGGTAAGCAACGCAGATACTAGGTGACTTGATACAGTCACTTTTTTAGATGTGTGCCCTCTAGAATCAACATGCCATATTGTCTAATAGGTGCATCATGATGTAAAAATATTTTGTATTAAAGATTTTGAAATAAAACTTCTCCATCATTTGATTTAAACGAGTCAAACACCATAAAGAAACATTTGATACCATGTAAATCGAACATACCACCAATTTTAGATTATTGCATTTTAAATAATAGATCTTGGGATCATGAGCGTCAAATCACAAGGAACACTTGATGTTTCCACATGTCATACATCTCCAAAAGTGACCCTAGTACTAAGAGTTTGTGTCCTCGGGGGTTAGATACCTAATACTAACTCTATGAATAAAGGGCAATGTTATATGGATGACAAATTTTATAAAGATAAAGTGCTGGTGGCTGATGTGGCGCGATGCAATTAGCTGCAAGTGCAGTGAGGCTTAATTAATATAGGTCGGTGCAGACAGTCACATCTTATCACATCAACCGCTTGCACTTAATTTGTCCTCAATAAATCTGTGCTACATTTATAATTTCACATGAATAAATCATCGATTATCTACTCCATGGATCAAAATTTCGGCCGATAATTTAAATTATCAGCCAAATCATATCGGTTTCGATCAGCACTGAAACGATAACGAAATGCAAAATTTCAGGCATTATAATGTATGAAATGCAAAATTTCGGTTTCAGCCAGTCCCGAAACCAAAAACAAAACCGACATTTTGATCATTGGCCATAACTGAAGCTCTAACGGACGGCAACTTCATTGACGATAGAGGGGATGGATCCTACACATAATCCGATCCTTCAGCTATTTCCTAAACGCATTACATATGTGTAGTAATGGTGACAGAAACAAATCAAAATGCATTCCTTAGCATAGTTCCCTAAGTTCCCAAATATGCAAACTAATATTTTTGCAACCTAGTTTGCGAAAGTGTCCCATTATTTACATCCGGTGAAACTATAACCTCACCCCATCTCTTTCGGCCGGAACACATTAATTACTTTGATGATGAAAATCATTTTTCATCCCAATCTTCCACACAACAGCTATTGAGACTATGATCTTATCATCACATAGTCAGATTTTAATTTCATGAGACACATATCCCAAAAAGTATCTACTTTTTGGGAGTTTATCATATTAAATCAAAATTTGATCGTTTGATGGTACGCCTATATTTTCAAGATCTATTGTGTGAAAGATTGGGATGAAAAGTAATGTCCATTCAAAGCAGTCGATGCATTTAAGCTGGAGTAGATGGGATGAGGTTAGGCATTCACAAGGTAAAAATAATGGTACCCTTGATAAAAAGGGGGGGGGCATAACAAGAGTGCTGGCCAGGCAGGTATGTGAGAGGGGGTAACTGCTCTTATCTTTTTGGAAACCAAAATAAATGGGGGCTAGTAGGTGTTTAACCTCTAAACCTCAAGGGTTAGGCGAGCTGGCGAGGTACCTCCTTCCAAAAGTGGGAGATCTGAGTTCGAATTCTCTCCCCCTTTGAGGCCACCCTAGGGATTTATATCCTGTGTTGACCCAACATGTGCTGAATTTGGAGTGCTCATGTGCCCCTGAGATTAGGCGGGTGCTCTAAGAGGCCCGAATACCCAGGTTATCAAAAAAAAAAAAATGACGTTTAACCTCTAATTGCACAGATTTGCACTTATATATTGGTGTGCACTTTTCAAAGTTTGACCATTTTAGCAATGAGAGATTAAACCAGCTCACACTTGAGAGAACGAGTCAGTAATTACCCTATAACAACCCAAAAATATTAACCCACTTGTCTCTATTTTCATTCATTTTGAAGTTAAACTTAGATCTCACCAACAGTTAAACACCAGAGATGATCCAGCACCATTAAATTTGTAACATGCATTTCTCATCGCTGAAGTGTGATTTATCATCATACTATGTGATGTACATCTTGACCAATCTAAATTGTCCAACTAACAATCCATTTTTGTAACATATTTTATTCTAAAAAAATATGCCTATAAGTCGATATGAACCATCTGATTGAGCAACTTTGATATCAATCATTCAAACTAAAAACAATGGTTGGTGATATGGTCAACATATCGGATGATTTGAATCCCACAAAAATATTGATTTTTTGACCCGTCTCCCTTTAATGCATATGATCTATCACTTTGACGATGTGGATTACCCACATACTCAACCAATAATGTGTGTGAGATCATTTAAACACCAAAATTGGTGTCGAAATGACAGTAAGGAGCATAGTGACAAATTTTGTTTTCGGGAATTTTTTGGTGGGGGGTCCTTTCAGTACATTTCGGATTAATTTCGATACCTTTCGGAAGAATTTCAGGAAAGTTTCGAGGATTAAAAATATATATATTATATTTTTTTAAAAAAAATTTAAATATTTTAAAAAAATTTACCAAAATTTACCGAAAAATATCGAAAATCAAAAATTTCCCAAAATTATCATTTAACCCCCATTTCGCTAAATTTTACCGAATTTCGGCAAAATTTGCCACTATGGTAAGGAGAGTCAGTCCCAAGGATCAAAATATCGGATTTTGTTTCGGTTTCGGTTATGACCGAAATCGAAATTTTCCCCTTAGTACATTTATGTCACGACCCGAAATTCTTTCCCATCCCGAGGGCCTAAAATTTCGAGTTATGACCCGCACATATCTCAGATATGCTAAGCGGACATACATATAATCAGAGTTCTCGCGCATATCCGGTTCCACGAAATCCGTGAAAGCCAACATATAACAGTGGAATGAAAAGCAATCATATAAATCTAATAAAATGCGATAGAATATCATAAATCCACAAATAACATGTAAGTCAAGTCAGAGACAAATCCGATAAAATGAAATCATAGAGTCAATGATAATAACACAAGACAAAATCCAATACCGAGTCTACAAAATCAATATCCGGCGCTCGGATCAAAATTAATACTGTAATCCTCCTGATAATCGGTAACGTCACCCTCTAAAGGCTCGTGGTAATCAACGTCCACTGGGTCGACGCTCTCAGCACCAATTGGATCAGAGAAACTCATGTCCACTCCGTCAATATAGTCACCTGCACTTGTTAGATTATCGTAGGATGAGTTTACTCAGTCACGTAAACTCAGCGGGATACACCACCAATCCACCTCATACTACTCAGGTGCATTATGGGAGCATCACGTGAGTGATAAATATAATATCTCAAAAATATAGCAAGAGAAAAACAATATCATTTGCATATCGTATAACTCATATCATATCATAAATGTATGACCATAATGTAGACACTCACATTCTAACGTATCTTACCATATCTCATATCATACCATATCTCATAACATACCATTTCTTATTATTCACACACATACGTCTGTATATCGCATGAGTGTAACTAACATATTCATAAAATTCTAGATGATCTGTGCCAGAGTCGCAGCTCGAGCTACCATGTGAGGGTCACCATAGTATCATACTACCATATCATAATGTCATCCATATCATACCATATCATACACCTCATCGAGTCACAAGGGCGGCGCGCGACTCATAACTTATATCATACTGTCTCCTAGAGACCTGTTTTGACTGAAATACGTTGTTGCCCTTACGATGGTTACGCAAAGAATGGCACGTACAGAGACTTAAGTTCTTAATCTTTGCTAGCCTACACAGCAGTTTCTTATTATCATACTCGTAACATATCTTATCTTACTGACTCATATCTTATCATGCAGTTATAACCTAAAGGTTCAAACCTCGTATATTAACTCATATCTTATCCTATCGTATTAGAATTCAGGGTGATCGAGTCACTGTATATGTCACCGTATACGAGGCTAAACTGAATTCACACTCACCCTACTCGTCATGATGTCTCATACCACCATAAGTTGTAGGGCATGTGAATACGATGTATTCTTTGCTTCGATACTATTTCAGCGAATTACCATGCCCAAACATAGACATGATCTCATACACTCTCGTACTTATGATTTAACATATCCTTAACTCGTATAACTTCATTAAGATGCAAACACAAAAGTATCACATGTATAGAACAATTTACACTTAGATTTTGATTATGTTTATACTTATATTTATTTACATAACACACCAATATAATTATAGAATAAGGTTATCAGTATGATTTCAATAACTTGAAGGTTAGAGTTCGATTTTCATGAGGTATCGAATTTCTAACATTTCGAGTTATTGAAGTGGTCGCGTTGAAGCGATAGAATAATACATATATAGTGTACTATAATTAAATGCTTAAATAAAAGGACAGTACAATTTAAAATAGAGTATATCACGACCATCGATCGAAACTTCGAATAGTTATAATGCTTTAAGTTTTAATCGTGCAAAAGTAAAATTATAGTGTGAATAGGGTCATCTGTTTGGACAAGAATTGCTCGTTCGAGCTAAATTGATTTAAAGTAAATAACAATTTAGTTTCGTTCATGATCGATCGATCGAATACTAGAGTCAATCAATCGAATTTAAAGTAAGTGCGATTTGTTTTATTTTAGAGTTGATCAATCGATAGTAAGATTCGATCCAATGACAAAAGGAAACAATAAACTCGAGCAAGGTATTATATGTCTAATCCTTATAATAGAATATTATTATTATTATTATGTTAATAGCGTTTTTGGTGTCTTTCATACAAATAGCATTATATTGATATTATAATATAAATACCCTTATAATAAGATAATATTATAATATTATATTAATGGCACTTGAGTGCCTTTTTATCTTATATAATAACATGTTATTATTACAAAATAGTAAGGTATAATGATTCTTTTTAAAAGTCACTTTTCAAAGGTATTTGAATATTAAAATAATTTTTATTAAAAATCCATCATTACACCTATCAACTCATTTCGACCAACAGTGTGCTCAACGATCCATCAAGTATATTGGTCGATTCATCAAACATATTGGTCGATTGATCGAATTTAAAGTGTCAAGAGTCAAAAGTCAGATGAGATATTGTAGTTTGGAGTATTCAATTATATCGATTAATCGAGCATATAAGTTGATTGATCGACTAAATAATATAGCAGAGCGTCTAATTAATTTAATAGATAACTTTTGATCACGATTTCAGTTTAATCGATCGATCGCTAGTGTAAATCGATCGATCGACTATTGCTAATTCAGAATGAATCTGAGTTCCGAAATAACCCAAAATATATTCAAAAGATAATTTAAAAATAATCATAAAGCAGATATTTATCACATTTTCAATCTAAAATAATATTATATGAAAACAAATTTAGTTCGTTTTATTAGTTCGTTGATACGCGATCGAATGTATCATAAGCGACGAGAGTTGAGAAGGACGAGATGGATTAGTAGGTACCCACCCCTTTAAGCGTGATCGACAGATCGATGACAATTAGGGCGATAGAGATCGGCGTCCACGTGATGGTCCGTCCACGATTTCACCTTCTTCTCTCTCCTCGATTTTGGTGGCGAAAAATAAATCATGGTGATTATTGTGGAAGAACACACAATAGTTTTAGGGGAAAAGATTGAGATGTTTAGAGAGGAAATTGGTGGAGATGATATGTGGTGACGGCTAGGATTCTATGAAGAAGAAGAAAAGAAAGAGAGGCTAGAGTTTTCAAGAAGATTAAAATGACAAGTGCTTATTTTATTCTTAAATAAGGTTTTCTCAAATGGGATAAATTCTAATGTGAAGTGCTACCACCAAATCTAGTGCAAACACACATCTAATACCTTTAAAATAAAATAAAAAGATCCGGTGTAGGACGCTAATATTAAGGAATGTGAAAAACACTTCTCGCACCACAAATTTAAGTACACTAGATACAGGGTCATTACAAATTAAGAATAAAAACTTAGGCTCTCGGTTTCGGTAGGAACACCGAAACGTTTCGATTCGGCCAAAATTTGATCCCTGTCTGAGAGATAGATGGTTTGGCATCTCAGCTCGTAGATTCAGCCCCTCGTTTCACCGTGTATTTTATAACAAAACGTAAGGAGTGTATCATGTGCTCGTCGGAGAGTAATTTCTATTATGTTTGAGTATTTTTATCCATCCGATTAAAGCACTTTTTGTGCAATCAATTTAGATACATGGTAAACTGTCCCAGATTTCTCGGATTTTAAAAATCAGACGGTCCTGATTTTCAAATTGTTTGTTTTTTGGGCTGACACATCAATATTTTGGCCCTATGCCACGTGCACAGTTCATATATTGCCACATTAATCATAAACGTCCATTATAGATCCATACAACTTTTTAGATACAGCCCATCGTAGAGGTGGAAAGAATATTTAACAGTCAGGATCGACTATATCTTCTACAGATCCTACTACCAAAAGAGTTGATACAAGTTAGTAAACTGTATAAGAGAAACTCATAAGCTAATGAGGCGGTGACCATTGAACACCTCTCCCGTTTGGATTCTACAACATTGTGTCAAAGAGAAAAAAAGCCCGCCAAACGTGACCTGATACAATATATCACTTATAAAACATAAAGGTTTGTTAATAATATATGAAAGGGATTTGGCCAAATTTTCAAATCAAATCACTAAAATCGACGACTTATGTTATACAAATTTATTAAATTAATTATGTGTCGTTCTTCTTTGACTAATTATCTTTTTAAATACATCATATATAACGTTACGAAATTGTATGCGTTTCATAGGTGATATTTATAGCCATTTGCCTTGCAAGGCCATAAACACGAGCTTCCTCCTTTCTAAGTCGCTCGTTCTCTCTCTCTCTCATCAAAAAAGTATTTTTCTTAATCAGTTTTCTCTGCAAAAAATAATTAAAATGGGAGATAATAAGACTACAGTGGAGTCTGTTAGGAATTGGATCGTCGATCACAAGCTTAGAACTGTTGGTAATTTCATTTTTTCCCTTCATTTTTCTTTTTTTTTTTTTTTTTTTTTTAATCTTTCTCGATTGACACACACACACATATATATATATATATATATATATATATATATATATATATATATATATATATATATATATATTTTTTTTTTTTTTTTAAAGTTTCTAATTTTTAATTTTTTAATTTTTTGTGAAAAAGGGTCTCTTTGGCTTAGCGGTTTAGCGGGTTCAATCGCATATAATTGGTCTCGGCCCAACATGAAAACCAGCGTGAAGATCATCCATGCAAGGTACTTATCGATTTATTATTTTAATTTAATAAAACCCTCATTTGGGTTTTCGTTCTTTTATTGATTCTGCATGTTTCCATATGTTTTGTGTTTGGTTTTCAATCTTCTTAAATTGGCTTATGTGAATTGGGAAAAATGAATTGGTTTAGAGTTTTAATATAGATGTGACGTGTATGGGCGATCGATTTGCACTTTAATACTGAAAATTTGATGGGTTGGTGGTTTATGATTTTGGGTATATGGGAGAATAGTCACAAAGTCGGGATTCGGCAGCAATTCGGCTAGGGGTCAAGTCGAATAAATTCGGAAAAAATTTGCTAGAAATTCGGGAGTATTTTTTAGGGGATTTTAGCAGTATTATCGGAGCAAGAACTGGAAATCATGCCAACTGATCAAGATGCAATCTTTCCACAATGAGAGGGGATTAAAAATCCATCCACCTACAAAAATCAGATTTTAACAACTAAATAAATGATTCAACACCAAAAAAACAAATACACATGCATTGATCAGCTGCTACAACTACAAAGTCATTTAAAAATACATATCATGATCCCAACAAGAGCATCAAAGTAAAGAAAAGAAGCTTTAAAAAGTGTACGTGGTTTTAAAATTCGGAACTTGATATTGCTTTAGCAGAGGAGAGATAAAGAACCAGAGAACCCAAAATCTCCAAATAGTGATCGCCAGAGTCTACGCCGGAAGGACTGATATCGTCGGAGATATTGAAGGTCGACGGATGAGGTATTTTCTCAAGCAGATGGGGTATTTAGGG
The DNA here is from genome assembly GCA_021018995.1 of Chloranthus sessilifolius. Classification (NCBI taxonomy): domain Eukaryota; kingdom Viridiplantae; phylum Streptophyta; class Magnoliopsida; order Chloranthales; family Chloranthaceae; genus Chloranthus; species Chloranthus sessilifolius. The sequence goes on along the minus strand of CM037588.1, from coordinate 2,192,523 downwards.
TTAGGATTAGAGCTGCGAGTTGGAGAGCGAGAGGATGGGATATTATCTCAGCCGACAACTAAAAAATTTGTATTTAAGTAGACGACTAATTGCCCAATTCCCGATTATTTGGTAAAATCGGCTACTTGAAGGAAATAGTGTGGTTTGAAATATCCAACTGCATAGGAATTTGCGTGATGAAGAAATTGAAGAGTTCATCTCGCTGATGGGAGAGTTGGAGACTGGAAGATAATCAAGATTATTTGGGTCAATGTGCATGGATTAGAGAGAAGAAAATAACATTTATAGTTAAATCACGTTAAAGAAATTGATGGGAGACTGGTTGTGGCACAACTTTGAATTGGATTATGGAAGAAAGAGGCACCTCTTTGGATATAGATTTTGCATGGAGGTGGCGTGGGGGCGGGAGGATTTTAACATATGTGCACTTAAGGAAGAGAACAATGGATCTTCTGATTGAGTGTAGATTTTGCGGGGAGGGGGATGAGATATTATTTATCTTAAGATGTAAGTTTGTTAGTGAAATTTGGGGGAAGTTTCTAGTGTGGTTTTGGGGTCAGTGGGTATTTGGGAGAGTTTTGTGCCCCGGGTTTCACATGCTGGCCGAAGAATCCAGTCGAAGGAAAGGCATTCTTCAGATCCCCTTGCCACTGGCAATGTTCTAGAATCTGACTAGAAGGAAACAAATGGGTGTTTGAAACTAAAATTCACTCTCGGTATGTTTGAAAATGCAATTTCCAAGGACATTTGTGGCAGTATGTGACTGGATGTTTGGGTGAGGTGCAGTTAGCAGCCGGAATCCTGTTGGCATGCCACATGGATTACATGAATTATTTGATCTCTTGTATACTAGTTTTTTTTCCCTTCTTTTTTATTCCGTTTTTTTTTTCCTTTCCTTTTTTGGCTAAGCGTCTTGCTGCACCATCCTTAATAGTTAATATGTTGTAATCTCATTCTCGTTTAATGAAATTATGGAGTTAATGTGATTAGAAAAAAGTAAAAAATAGAAATACCAAGCTGCCCTTCAAAACTGACCCTTAGGCAATAGGAGGATCAGCCCACAAGCTGTAAAATACGAATTTTTTCCATATAATCCATTAAGTCCACAATGGCCTCCTTAGAAGCCAATAACTTGGTTGTTGCCAAGTAAACACAACCCTTTGCAAACCTGCCAATCATAGTGAAGGGCCTTGAGTTATGACTATTCAGAAGATCCTATCATTTCTTGCCAACCAAATGGCCCACATGATTACTAGATGAGAGGCCCTTCAAAATGTTTTTTTCACTAGCTTGGAAGGCTCTCCATCCCACAAGCGAACATCTTGGCAAATGATTTTGTGAAGCATCGGCATCACCAAATAGGCAAATACCAAATGACAATAATACAACTCCCCACTTTGGTTGCCTCAACATAATGAATGAGATGATGATCAATGCTTTCCCTACTGTGTGAGCACATATATTGTGACTATTTCTTATTATATTGCTCTTTTAAGAAATTGATCAATTATGAGAATTCACTCCCTAGCCACCTTCCAACTAAAGAACGAAATTCTAAGAGGAGCACATCCTTTCCACAAAGAGGTCTATTTGTGGGCAATGAGTGTCCGATGAGAAAGGAAATGGGCAAAGGATTTAATAAAAAAAATTCTCCAAGCTCCAAATTCCTCCATCCCTTCACCCTTTGGCAAGCACCTATTTATCATGGCAAGAAGCTCTATAAATTTTATCATCCCTTTATCATTTAAATTGCGGCGAATTCAAAATCATGATAGAGCGGATCATTACAACCCAGATATCTTTCCAAAACTTTATTCTATTGCCTGATTTTCATTCCAATCTAATGCATTTGTCGAACAAACCTTTAACCGTTCCACCTACCCTACAATAAGCCAACCATCTTTGTTTTCTCCCTGAGTACTTTCTCACCCATTTCTAGTCGTACACTTTTACCATATTTGTTAGCAATGTGGCTTGGACTTAAGATCCCTACTATCATTACCAACTCTTCAAAGCCACTTGCCCAAGAGTGTCATATTTATCTCCTTACCGTCTTCTAATACCAAGTCCTCCCCTTCCTTTGAGAAATAGCCGCCATCCTAATTCACATGGTGAAAACTTTTAGTCGCATCCATCGCCTGATTTGCTCGAATTTTTCTCCACAATGGCTATAGGGCATTAGAACATTGACATTAATACGCAGGCAAGTTTGGTAAAGTAAATTGAATATGTAGGAGCCTCCCCTCATCGATTGCAAGTTGTCTTCCCAAATCGCCACTCTTTTCAACCCTTTCCACGATGAGTTCCCATAAAGAGGTATTAGTAGTGGTATCAATGTTTTGGATTGGCCTAGTACCCGCCCCAACAGGCTCTGAGCTCAGCTAGTAGGCCTTATTAGCAAATCGAGCTCTGGCCTGAGTAGTAGGACCAATTAAAGATTCAGGCCTGTGAAGCTGGACCAAATAAATCTAGCCAATTGACACTGGATGAGTAGGGCTGGCCCAAACTCAGTTTGGTGCAGGGTTGGGCTTGGGTAGTAGGCTTGATTAGTATTGTTGTCAAGGCCATGCTATAGCCTCGCTATGGCCTCGTCATGGTGAATGGCGATGGGAAACGTCATATATAACCAAATAGCCATGATGGCTAAATAGCAATGCCATAGCATTGTCATGGCGGAATAACATTATGGCATCGATATGCACGCTATTTTATTTTTTGGATAATAACGAATGATCCTTATAAGTTATGACATTTTTATAATATATAAGTTACAAAAGTTAACTTACAAGTCATAAAACCTAAACTTATAAGTTACAAAATCATTGACTCTCTCTCTCTCTCTCTCTCTCTCTCTCTCTCTCGTCACAGTAGCTACCAACACCAACGTCGTCGAAACCTCAACGCCGGCGACACTACCGTATGTGTACTTACTATATCATATTTTTTAATATCCTATATTTGTTGATATTTTATATTTATTTATTTATACTTACCATGTTGCAAATTTATTAATGTTTCATATTTGATTTGTATTTATTGATATTTGTTTATTTCTAGAACATGAAATCTTCAATATTAGAATCAAAGTATGATGCTTTAGTAATTGAATTTTTTTCTTCCTACACTTTTTTTCTTATATAAAAACTATATAAAACAAATACTACTAATTAATAGATAAAATAATTTTAAAAGAAATTCTAATAATAAGTAGTCTCTCCATGGCTTCGCTATGGCCACGCCATGGAGTAGCGAGCCTCTTCGCCATGACCTCGTCACACCGCTTTAACTATTTTGTTGATTAGTAATCGGCCTAGGCCTGATGGGGCTCTATTAATGATTGGTCTGGGCTTTCAGGTCCAATTAAAATGACCCATTTGAGGCCCTACTACCCAATGGGACTTTATTAATGATTTTCCTGTATTAGGTGATGTGGGAAAATCGCACGCCAACCCTAAAATAGCGTAAATCCTGCACGATAGGGGTTAGAGTTCTCAATCTTCAATTAAACAAAAAAAAAAAAACGAAGAATAAGATAGAAGATCTTCGGATTCGCTCCAAAGAGGCTTGTTAGTTTTGCACCAACGATAGCTTTGAAGAATCATTCCTCAAAGGCAAAAACTCTTCGCAAATTTTCTACGAAAGATTCACTCTTTCACAAGATGCACAAAGGCAACCTTAATTTTTCATTCATCATTAACTTCTAAAATTGTATTTACAATGCCTTTATATAGGCAAACAAAACCTTAACTAAGCATATAATTGAATTTAGAAAGACTCCTAGTCTAAAAGGAAATTAAAACCTAAATTTTGAAGTGAAAATTAAACTTCGTGTGTCACTTTCATGCAAGGTCGCTTGAGCGAGCTTAGTTATCGCTCGAGCGAGTCTTCAAAGTGCCTACGCCCAATGTTTCTGTTGATTCTCGCTCGAGCGGGAACCGATGTCGCTCGAGCGAGTTTGGGCAGAGAGTTCTCGCTCAACTCGTCGTCGATCTCACTCAAGCAAAAACCATCGTTGCTCGAGCGAGTCTTGGCAGAGACTCGTGCTCCCTTGCCGGCCTTATTGTCTAAAGCTGCTTGGGCTTCTTCTTGCCTCTCCGGTACACGATAAATGGTGGTTTGACTTGGATGTCCCCATCACCCTTATTTTCACGGACGTTCATTCTGAAGCCACAGACGTCCATTCTGAAGCCACGGACGTCCGTCGTATATTGACGACTCTTTCACGGGTCGTTTGAAAGCCCATTTATGGATCCACTTTCTCTTTGATCTCCTCTTCTTTTCGACTTTGCCACGATTCCAACATGCAGATCTAAATTCCGCATCAATCCCCCCTACTTTGAAAAAGTTCAACTTCGAACTTTGGCCAAAATTGATCTTTTGCGCGGAGGTCAAGAACACTATGTTGGGAATCTCGATCGGACGTGGCTTTGACAAATAAATCGATTTGACTTGGGTGAGACTTGATTTATCTTTGATACGCCGACGAAAATCAACGTCAACACACAAACAACACGATCCTGGGACCTGTGGGTCATGGGATTGATAGACATTATCTCGGATACTTGCTCTTCATCGATCTCGGACTTTTCAACGGTCTCGAACTCGGTAGGGCTTATCGCAGATACTCGAGATTCAATGCTCTCGAACTCTTCAATGGTTTCGGGATCGTCAATGGCCTCATCAATCAGATGTTGTTCAGGCATATCGTTAATATGAATAGCCGAATCTTCTGAAACAATGGGCACAATCGGGTCTTCCATAGGGATAAAAGTACTCAGATTCACCGTGGGTACGGTATCTTCCACTAGTATAGTACTACCATGGGCGCGAGTAAAGGAACTTTAACCTGTAAAGGTTTTCTCACCGGTACGGTTGTAAAAATGAAATTTGTAACCTTTGGTCTCAAAACTTGAATGATAGCCAATACGTCTTCGGATAAATCGTGAATAAAAGCTTTGATAAGTATCTTATTGATATCCTCATGCCATGCAACCACTATCTGATGCGACCTTAGTAACTCACAGTAAACATTGTTAAGAAGCGTCATATGCTTGAATATGGAATCATGTTGATCGGATGATTTACCTTTCTCCTCGCACCATATTTTTCCCACCTCGCCATCTTTGACGCATGATCTGAATGTTCCACCGTTTCACGAACGTTCTCATGGAAATCATGTAATCGTTCAAATCATGAAGGGCTTCGAGAATTTGATCTTTACTCATGATTTCGTCAATCCACTTGCTGAGGGTTTGAACTTGCTCTGATGCCAATTTGATGCAGGAAAATCGCACGCTAACCCTAAAATAGCGTAAATCCCGCATGATAGCGGTCAGGGTTCTCAATCTTCAATTAAAACAAAAAAAAATAAAAGAAGAATAAGATAGAAAATCTTCGGATTCACTCCAAAGAGGGTTGTCAGCTTCGCACCAACGATAACTTTGAAGAATCACTTGTCAAAGGCGAAAACTCTTCGCAAGTTTTCTACGAAAGATTCACTCTTTCACTAGATGCACAAAAGCAACCTTAATTTTTCATTCATCATTAACTTCTAAAATTGTATTTACAATGCCTTTATATAGGCAAACAAAACCCTAACTAAGTATATAATAGAATTTAGAAAGACTCCTAGCCTAAAAGGAAACTAAAACCTAAATTTTTGAGTGAAAATTAAACTCTGTGTGTCGCTTTCGTGCAACGTCGCTTGAGCGAGCTTCGTTGTCGCTCGAGTGAGTCTTCAAAGTGCTCAGGCCCAATCTTTCTGTTGATTCTCGCTCAAGCAGGAACCGATGTCGCTCGTGCGAGTTTGGGCAGAGAGTTCTCGCTCAACTTGTCGTCGATCTCGCTCGAGCGGAAACCATTGCCACTCAAGCGAGTCTGGGCAAAGATGCGTGCTCCCTTGCCGGCCCTTATTGTCTGAAGCTTCTTGGGCTTCTTCTTGTATCTCTAGTACACGATAAATGACGGTTTGACTTGAATGTCCCCATCACCCTTATTTTCACGGATGTCTGTTCTGAAGCCACGAATGTCCGTCGTATAATGACGACTCTTTCACGGGCCGTTTGAAAGCCCATTTGCGGGTTCACTTTCTCTTTGATCTCCTCTTCTTCTCGACTTTGCCACGATTCCAATATGCGGATCTAAATTCCGTATCATTAGGCATTTTCAAATTCATGTGAGAAATCCAAATAAGTTGAGAGCATGAAACTTCATTCACAACCAAAAGATTGAGCAAGCTCCAAAAGTTGTGAGGCTTCTATTGTCAATACTCAAAATAGTGGTATTGTTTGAATTCACCCCTTGGGCTGAAATGGCATTATAAAATCATTAGATCATTGTGATACAAATTTAAATGTTTCCTGATGTTCCTTTTTTTTCTTGCGGCTAATCCTTTTTTCTCAAATATATGTGGCTTCTACTTCTAAGGTACCTACTACCAGCACATGCTTCTTAGAATTATTTTTACTTCATTCTTCTGTTCTCTCAAATTAGCTTCTTTTCATCTCTCTTCACAAAGGCCATATCTTAGCCCTCTCAAAACCCTAGCAGTAGAAATTACAAAAAAAAACAAGCTGAACAAGCAGTTTAAGCCATAAAAAAAGTGGGTTGAACTTGAGAGAAACCCCTCATCATTGTCTTGTGAATTTCAATTTTTGTAAGGACCCAATTTAATGGCACTGAAATCTCGATCCCTCGGCCTCTTTAAATTTTATGCAGTTCAAACCAAAATTCTTCCGTCTAATTTGGATCATTCCAAATGGCAGAATAGGCTCTGGAATTACTATTTCCCAATCCTTTCATGACGATCCTAAACTAATTAAGCAAATTTTATAGTCCCCCATTGGGGAACTTATTTCATCCCAATATATAAGAGAGGTATCTCACGACCTTTCACTTGCTTAACCTACTATTTCAGGAAATTCATCTGTTTTCATAGCACCCAATTGATATCCCGTAATGTTGGGTTTCAGTCTGGGAAACAGCCTTCCCTCCTGCTCTGGATAGACAGATTTTAATGTGCAATATGTTTTCCAGTTTTCCTTGAGATTCAGATTCAATTTGGTAGAATCACTACTAGAGAATGGTGAGGTATCACCATATCAGAATACCCAGCAGGAGACTTGCGACTTTAGCAAGTTACAGTAAATTGGGTCGGATCTATAAAGGCATGTGCATTAAATTGGTTCAAACGTCAATTTTCTTTAAGGGCTAAAAATGAATCACTTATTTTGCTCTTTTTTTTATATTTATTTGTACATACATTGTCTGAGGAATATTGGAAGATGTGAAAGATCTCCTTCCAAGCCATACATGACTTTCGTTGAATACAACTTTCCACAAAATTTTATTTGTATCTATGTGGTATTGTTATTTGAGTAGGGAATTTTTGTCCGCTTTAAATTGAGTAACCAGTTCCTGTCTTCTCCTGCTGGGATTGGAAACACTACATATTACATGTTCATATTATTTTGAGTCCTTGGGTCCTTGAGTTTCTGAAATAGTTTTAAAAGAAGTACATCAAATACATTAATTTTCAACACTAAAAAAATCATAAAGTAACGCCTACATCCAATGAAAATTAGAGATACATAATTTTCCAACATTAGATAAATCAGGAAGCAATTCCTATGCTTCATGAGTCATGAGTGGTTTAGCATATTACACAATTATGCTTATAATGATCCGCAATGCAAATCAATTTTATTGATGAAGTTCAATAAAAGCTGGGAACTTTTGAAACACTTACCTGGCTCCTTAAGCCCGTAATTCAGTTTGATTGGTAATGGTAGCTTTGATTCTCTCTTTCCATCTCCAACTACTTCTGTCTTGTATTTGTTCAAAGCAGATACATAAATTGACGCATCGTAACCGTCATCATCACCACCCCTTATCCCATCTATTTGGGGTCGGCTTATTTCTCCACTCATTTCTATTCAGTGCTAAGCTCCTGTAACTCTTCAATTCTTCATGCCATTTCTCACTGCTTCCCTCTAGGTCTTCACTGTTCTTTCTCTTCTCCTAGTTCCGTGTGCTTGTGATGTCCCAATCCTTTGTACAGAGTCTGTTGCTGACCTCCGATAGACATATCCAAACCAATGTTACCTGATTTACTGGTTCGCTCTGTTCGAATTTGGGTTTGTAATTCGCGATTCACTACATCCAAGCGAACCCAGTTCGCTACGGGTAGGATGTGTTTTAAATAAAACTTGAAACTATTCTAACAAATTTTAAATTTAATTTATAATTTCTAGTTTATAATATATAAAGAGATAATGGCTCCTGACCTATATTTTAACACCAAAATGGTGTGTAAATGATCTAACACCGTTTAATTAGACTTGTTATCTTACACCATTGAAGTGTAGTTTTTTACTATGCCATGTGGTGCACATTTGTGATCCATCTAAATTGTCGAAGTTGCAGTCCATCACTGGAACATGTTTTAGCCAAAGAATCATGCCCATAAGTGGATGTGAACCATCCGATTGAAAAAATTTAACATCAGCTGTTAAAACTAAGAACAACGGTAGGTATGAGACTGCCCAGATTGGATGGCTCAAGTCTCCCAAAAAATGTGATTTTTGGGCCCATTGCCCTTCAATTCATGATCTATCACTTGGATGGTGTGGATTAACCACATCTTAAACCATTAACGGTGTAGGATCATTTTAAACACCATTCTGGTGTTTAAATGAGGTCAGGCGAGTCAGCTCCATGTATAAAAAGTAAATGCCAATCTTAAAGCAACAAGGTTCGAGCGATGGTAGTGCTTATGACTAATAAACAAAGAGAGCAGGGTTCGGATCTTCATGTGGACCTTTTTGTTTCTAGTGCTAAAACAAAAAAGAATTTAGATGTGCATGCCGGCTTGCCCATCCCGAGTGAAACGAACTGCGAACTGGTTTGCATTGAACCAGTTTGCGAGTCACAAGGTTATCCTAGCAAATTACGTAACCCTGGTTCTGTAATTTACTACCTTACATGTTTTAGTACGTAGTGTAACTTCTTTTTTTCATTTGAAATGTATGTACAGGCTACACGCCCAGGCTCTTACGCTGGCTGCATTAGCTGGAGCTGCAGTTGTCGAGTACTATGACCATCGGTCTGGAGCGAAGGCAGACCGATATGCAAACCAGTTCCTGCCAAATGCCAACTCACACAAACCAAGTTCTTCTATATGAAAGATTCTTCCATCCCCAGAGAGGAAAAGGTAGCTAGTTGCGGTGACTTGTGACCACCCGTCCCTCGACTGAAGAAATGGGTCCGTAGCAATTTTCTTTTCGGGACGCTTTTACGGTTTTCAGTCGTTAATAAATTCATAGTGATGACGGTATATACTGCATTAGAACTATACAACTAAAATTGTTGATGTCACCTTTGTTGGAGTATATTTCTTGAAATCTGATAAGAGTAATTTTTATTGCAACTAGATATATGACCTTCTAGTAAAATACTGTTGAATCGAAAAAAATTCAATGAAAAAATTTGTTTTATTTTTATGTAAATGTTTTGTTTTGCTGTAATTATTCTTGCTAACCATTTGTTTCCAAAAGCAAGAAGCATTACTATTTACATAAGATGTGGTCTGTACTTTGGTCCAGATATTGAAATGGTATGGTAAATCTAGTCTTTTACTTTGTGAATCTGTGATGCCTTCAAAAGAGGGCTCCTAAAGGACTTGGTGACTGGTGTTAAGGCTGTCAATAGGTCGGGGCAAAAATTTTGGTGCCCGAGGTGTTTGTTTACCTTGACCCAACAGGTCAAATGTAATTGCCGGATCTGATCCAAAATAAAAATCCGACCCAATCTGGCTTGAACCCCTTATTTTCCTTGATTATCTATATAAAATATCGGGTCGGGTAACCTGTCCCAATTGTTGCCGACCCGACCCATTGAAGGTCCTAGGTGTAGTGGAGAAATGAGGTAAAGTTCAATTGTTAATCATGGCTGGTTTCGCGGCTTCACCAAGAAGGGTGAACTCCAAGGATCAAAATTTCGGGCATGACCGAAACTGAAAATTTGGACCGAAAGTTCGGCCGAAAACCGATAATTTGGCCAAAATTTTCAGTCCCATACAAAATATGACCGAAATTTCGGTCATTTCGGCCGAAATTTTGATCATTGGTGAACTCTGATCGAACTCACATAATGGGGCTATTGTAGTACAATTAGCTTGAAGATTGTACGGTTGTATTGTCTATACCGTCTGATTACGAGCCTGCACGAATGATATTTCCCATCTGATCAACAGCCTGCAAATTGAATGTCAAGTGTACAGGCAATAGTACACATTAAATGAATGAAAGTGCTCTGACCATATATTTTGAGACTGTTTGGGATTGCTCTTTGGAGCCAAAGAGCAGCCCACCCAAAAGAGCGGGTTTAAATTGCTCGTTTAGAGAGACCCAAATTCAGCTCTTTCACTCTCCGAAAGAGCTAAGAGAGCCAAACACACTAACACACTAAATTGCTCTGCACCGGATCAGAGAGCTGCTCTTTGGCTCCAAAGAGAAAGTCATCCCAAACACAGCCTGAATACTCTTTATGAGCATAGTTAGTGGGTTGACATATTTAGACAATGGACTGCCACTTGAACATCTGCGGACCATTGCTTGGTGCGGTGGTAAGAGGCTTGAGCTATCAAACGTGAAAATGCAGGTTCGAGTCTTGAGAGCAGCCACTTCGTGCTTAAAGAGCCAGAGGTTATGTCTGTATCCAATCGACCCGTCCCAGCACCCCAAACATGTGTGCGACCAGCATGAGGGAGGGAAATTGAGAGGGTTATTTTGAAGTCTTTCAGATATTGTTGGAATGAGATATGGTAGCTGCTATTGCGAATCTTTTCGCTTATCAAAAGCTTCCTTTGTCAGTTAATTCAAATCTCATCACTTTGTTTCAGAAATCCCTGATGCTTCCTCTTTTAGTATGTTTAGACCTATATCACTTGTACAAAATCAGTACAAAAATCCTTTGTAATAGACTTGTTGTCCTTTTCTCTACTATTATAGGTCCTGAATAATCTGCTTTCATTAAAAGTAGGAAAATTCATATGATACCCTTCTGGCTCATGAAAGGATCTGTAATTTGCTTCTAAAATCTGGTCAGGAAATGTTTTGTGCAAAATTTAATATCAAGAAAGCTTTTGATAGTGTCAACTGCAACTATGTCTTTTCCATCTTTGAATAGTTTGGGTTGATAATATATACCTACATATGTTGGATTTGTTCTTGCATAACCTCACCTTTTTTTTTTTTTGTTCCTTATCAATGATACACATTCCTACTTATGGTGACCTTGTCAAGGTGATCCCCTTTCTCTCGACTTTTCTCTTTAGTCAATAAACGTTTTTTCTAACCTTGTAAATGTGAAAATTAATTATGGTTTCATTTCTTGTAATAGACTCATATCGGATAGAAATGTTCAGAGCCTGGGCTATAAGGTGTATGCGGACTACTTAAGCCTAGAACCGGACAATATCGTGATGTGGGTCTAGGTCGTTACATTTCTTTCGTTCCTCTAATAATGGCCTTATATATATTGTGCCAAATAAGCTGAAATGGCTGATATTTTGGGGCATAAAAGTTGGGGAATTGCCTATCACCCATCTCTTTTTCCAGTTGGATGACATCTTTCTCTTCCCCAGCCTCCTCTTGGATTTAAGGGAAAGTGGCAGGGATCGAAAACCTTATATATTTCCTACGGTGGTGGTCATCTTGAACTAATAAAATCCGTCCTAAATAGCATGCAGCTGTTATGGACTGCTTGTTCTCTACTTGTCAAAACCATCATCTCCACAATTGAATTTATCCTTTGCCTTTCTTGTGGAAAGGAGCTTCCCTCGAGCCCTCTATGCACCACCATTTGCAAAACCTTTAAACAAAGGCAGTCTTGGAATCCGTAGGATTTAAGTAATGGAACTCTACTGAAGTTATTCAAGTTCTATGGAACTTGACTATTAGAGATGGCTACTCTCTTTGGAGTCAATGGACACAGCTAGATATGTTAGTAAGGCTTGGGTGGGTCTGGCCAAAATTTTGGCTGCCAAATGGAAAAAATGGCATATGCCCGATCTAACCTGACCCAATGTGGGACTTGATCCAATCTGACCTGAAAACCAGACACAACCCGATGCCCAACCTGCATACCTGACCCGGTGAAAAACCCCCTATGTTGCATGTTTATATATATATATATATATATATATATATATATATATATATATATATATATATATATATAAAATTTCCTTTGAATCTTATGACACACATCATGCTCAGACGTGGTTTTAGGGCCATTTTTTGTGGATATGTGACATGTGGAATAAAACTCTGATCGTCTGATAGGTGTGACATGATCTCAAGATCCGTTGTGTGGAAGATTGGGGTGAAACACGATCTCCATCATCTGATCCGAAACAATCAATGATTTTGAAGGGGTTTTAGAGATTGTGTGGGCGCTAATAAAGGTACCTTAAGGATTATTGTTTTATTGATTGGACAAAAACTTTCTTCAAAAAAAATAAATTTGTGTGACTAATGAAACATGAGAAGTCAATTTTAATGAAAATCTTTTCTCCAAGCAGTCTAAATCAAAGGAGAAAATTTATGATTGTTTAGAGGAAATCAATCAGGAAATTGATTTCATTTGAAGTTTCTCTACCATCAAATCAACCCACTGTAATTTGAGCAAACTTAGATTTGCCCGCAATCTAAGTTGTTTAGATTCTTGGCTTTTCTGGAAAAAAAAACTTGGAATATGAGGAGGCCAAAATTCATTCAATTGTGCATCATTTAGAATAATTATTATTAAGTATTCATTATAATTTTAAAATAACAATAAAAAAAAGGATAAAGGATAAACAAAAAAACTCAAAATCTAAGGTTTTCCAAGTAAATAACTCGGAAGAGCCGAACTGGTACAAAACTCAAGAAACATCATTTATGAGTCAGTTCGGACGGTCCACGATCATTTATCTTCCAATTTTTTTACTAATGGATCTTACAAATACGATTAATCTATCAAACAATTAAATTTATTTTTTACGTGATATAAATCTAAAAAGAGTGACGTATTTTGGTGCTAGTCATTTTTTTTCTCTCTAAAATATGATTTAAAAAAATAAAATAAAGAATTGGTTGAAGAGCCCGTTGGAGATGCACAAAATAACCCAACTCTTCAATTCCTCATCACTCTTCAAACAAAGCCACATGAGTATCTCCAACAGTAACTTTTGAAGAGTGCCCTCGGAGATGCTCTAAGTGGATACACATTCAGTGGATGCTAGAATTGGTAGGCAATTGGCTTAAACTCCATTACTTTCAGTGTTGCTTAAGCCTAAATTAGGCATGCAGCTCTGGCTGTTAATGGGTCAGGCTGGGTTGGGCTGCGCTGAGCTTTAGATAGGTCCAATTATGTTTTACCCTAAAAATTAGGCTTGAACCCGGCTCGGATATAAATTGGGCTTGGTCTAGCTCGAGTGCTTTCTGGCTCGAGTTTCATCTTTAAGCCCAAACTCGATCTGAACTGAGTGCGGGCCAGGTCATCGAGGTCAAATTCGGGCCTATCTAACTGTTTTTCTCTTAGTATAATCTATAGTTACCAAGTCGGAAGTCATGAAAAAATCAGCATTGCAACAAAAGCAAGAAAAATAATTATAAAAAAATCGATAAAAAATAGGAAGCATTTAAGAAATAGTAATGAAAATATTTAAAAATTTTAAAATAAAAACTATTTGACAATTTTTGCCATAATTTTTGGAAAAATTTCATCAAAAACACGTTTAAAGTGTAAAACTTGTAATTTTTTAGAAAAATATAAATATTTTTAAAAAATTGCCAATTTTGATAACAATGGTATAATGGGGTGCGATCTAGGTCGAATTCACAATTGACGCCCGAGACTATTCTCTCGAGGGTAGCAAAAAACGCTACCACTAGACCATTTGGGCACCACGTGACATCAATCATAAAGATCGGGTGCAACAACAACTTGGATAAGAACAAGCAGGTATTACCAAAAAATTTGGGCTCTATCTAATACATATCCACCATTAAATATGTGGTCAAAGATACTTAAAATTAATTCACCAAATTAGTTGGGAGTTACCTTATCTTTGATCCATCAAACAAAGGGCAAAAAAGTTAAAACAATAATAATTTATTTAAAAAAAAAAACAGATATCCCATGAATGATCAACTCAAAATGGGTGTTCTTTTAGATTGTTCATGCCACGTGGCATTTGGGACTCTGGTGGTAGCGTTTTTTGCTACACTCGATTGTAAAGACAAATCATCTTCGCAATTTAAAAGACACTAAAAAATGATTGGAGAATTTTATTATTATTGTCAATATTATTATTATTATTATAAAATATAAAAAAGAACTAACAAGTAAGATTTCAAATCCGTGTCAACTGCATTAGCTTATTGTCAAATTATACACAGTTGGTATAAGGAACCATTTGACAGCTTTGTCCTACTAGTTGATTAAAATGGGCATAGCTTTCATACTTAAATAATCAAGTCACATGGTTAGAAACTATTCAAGTTTCAGTTTCCTAACCGGCTTCATTAGCTTATCAGGCTCCTTAACAGCCATCAATTGTGTCAAAAGCTTACTTCAAGCAATGTCAGAACCCATGAAATGTGTGGAAGTCCGCACTTTGTCATGATCTGCGGCTTAAAGGCTTTTCATAAGGGAAGATGCGTGGCATATGATTAGGTGATGAATCCAGCAATCATTGACCTTTTAAGTTGTGTTCAGGTAGAATTGCTGTGTTTCTGATAAGGTGGTTTCACCTATCGATTCTCTTTGACCTAGCTTATTCCCACATTATGTTATGAGCTGGCATCACATGATCGTAGGGATGTCAATGGGTATGGTGGGCATGAGGCATATGACCAACCTCGGACCTGGACCTGGACCCGGACCCGAACTGACCTGATATTTTTATATAAAATCAAGGAGGATATGTTCACGTTACTTGTCGAGTTACTCGTCGAGTCGGGATGAGTGTGTGATAGTCCCATATCGGATAGACTTGTTATGAGTCTGGGCTATGAGGTGCGACCGCCCTTACCTATGATGACACATTTTGAGTAGGGACAGCAACATATAATGCCTATAGTAGGAACAGGGAAAAAAATTGGGATGAATCGGACAATATCGTTGGTATGTGGTTCCGAATCATCACAGAACCGAGGACGACTCTTCTATAAGGTGTAGGGACTGTGAGTCTCATGTCGGATAGAGACTTGTACTAGGTCTGGACTATGACTGCGACTAGCTCTTATATGTAAACATTTTGGGTAGAGATGGTGATGTGTTAGGAACAAAATTGAAGCGGAGACCTAAGTCGAAAATCGGACAATCTCGTTGGTATGTGAGTCCAGGTTGTCATAGGGTGTCAAGTTGGGTCGGATCAAACTGAGGCATATGCTATAAGTCAAAATTTTGGCCTGATCCATTGATCTATGGTCAGTGCACAGGATGCATAATGCGTGCTGCTTTTGACTTGGACGGACACGGACTTTAAGGGCATGGATATACGCACACATCTCAAAGTTGAGGTGCAGGTCATGCATGTGGAGGGTCGGTCACCTAATAGCAACTTACATTATTCGTCTAAATCAGTTATGCAATACATAAATAAAATTAGGTATAAAGCAAGAATTTTCTGATTTCTCTTGCATTTTCAAATTTATTATCTCGTTTTCTTTTTATTTGTCAGATGTGTAGAACCCTAGATATGGTCGTTAGAAGAGGTGTTTACTGACCAATTTTTTTTTATCTTATATTACTTTTTTATGAGGCCCGAGATTATGCGTGCCGACATAGCTCCAGATCAAATGAGCACCATGTGGCACCCATCACGGGGATCAGGTATCATGGCAAGTTAGATAAGATTAATCAGGTGCCACCCAAAAAATTTGGGCATGATCTAATGCATATAACTACGGTTAAAAATGTAGTTAAAGGTGCCCGAAATTAATACACTAAATTGGTTGGGCATCACCTTGACCCATCAAACTGAGGTAAAAAAGTTCAAAATAAAAGAAATATTTCCCAAAACTGGTGTTGTTTTGTATTGATCATGTCATCTGACATCTGATTTGGTATCCGGATGCAGCCCTCTAGGGTTGCGTCCTGGTGCAATTACCCAATTCCCTTCTAATATATAACAAAGCTTTCATATTTAGAAGGAAGCGGGCGGGCACACAGATGTGCACGTGCATGCACACACACACACACAAAAAAAAAAAATGACGCTCGACGATGACATGAAAGACAACCTATTTTCGATCGTATGAAATTTAGATTTGGAATTCTTATTTTTCGATTTTACGATCCGAGTATTTATCGTTGTTTAATTTCTTTTAAGTGTTTCAAGCACTTGAGTCCCTATAAAATTGTATCAGTGTTCAATAGGACTTTTTTTGTCAATATAAAATTTTTGCTTCCTTTGTTGTGATTCAGAGTTGGGAAAAGAAAATCGTGAGTCCGCCACCGATAATTAAGACTTAGAATTTAGAAATCATTTCTCTTTTATAGGAGCTTTCTACTGTTCAAATTACAAATTTTGGAGAGGACTTATTTTAGCCCTTAAGGAACTCTCCTATTTTTCATAGGGTTACCATGCGTTCCTTCTATCTAAGATTTCCCAAGGTGTCCACTGCCGATATAATGGTCATTTTAGGCAGGAATTTGGTTTAGAAGAAAAAAATTTGAACTAATGGGTCATACTTGTCTATTTAAACATAGAGGCATGAGTACCCCCAATTTAAACCTGCATGACAAGTATTTTATAGCGAATTAAGTCATCAAAATGATAGGTCATATATCGAAGTGAATTAGGCCCAAAATTAACACTCAATAGGGCCTATAAACTCTTACATATTCTACAAGGAGACCCATTTAGAATCTAGACTCTTCAGGTGTGTTACCTAGTACCATAGTTACTGAATCGGAATTCGGGAAAAAATTTGTGGGGCAAAAAACAGAAAAAAAGTGAAAAAAATGAGAAAATTTCAGGAGAAATAGTGGAAATATTAAAAAATAAATATATTTTTTGACAAAAATAAGGAAAATTTCCAAAAAAGAAAATCATAAAATACGCATTTAAAACGTAAAAATCGTAATTTAAAAAAAAAATAAGTATTTTTGAAAAAAACCACATTTTAGATGTGTTTCCAACGGTTCATTTAAAAAATGTATTTAAAAAAAGTTCAATTAAAAAATTCGGAGAATTTGGTAACCATGCCCTGTATCAATTCCAAGCTAAAATGGCGAAACCTTGGGAGGTGCACAGCTGTTTATGAGCAAGCAACTCAGTGAAAGTTTATGTTTGACTTTTTTAACATAAAGACTAAAAAGATTGGCCCATTCACAATTGAAAGTGACCGGTCGGTTACCATAAATCACACCGTACATCTTCATCATTATCCTAATTGTCATCATCATTGCCTTGTCACATTTATTTAGGGTCGATAATTGAGCAAGATTTTTTTACAATTGGTTATTAATCTGACACCAATCCTTCTCCTTTCTCATCCGGGGTTAAGACTACAATGATAGAATTATATGAATTCTTGCATATTTGGAAAAATTGCTTTTAATTATTAATTTGAATGTTTTATATTGGCTTAGTCCTTATGCTATCAAATTTCCCTTATGTCAACTTCAAATATGAAAAAGAAAGAGAAGTGTTAGCGTCTAAGTAGACATCCAACTCTAAAAATATTAATAGATCCTTTTGATGAGTCGCATCTTACTTTTAAAAAAAAACAAGAAGAGAAATAGGACTCGCTTAGTCAGGACAGAATAGATGGGATAAAGACACTAAAAAAAAACACACCATAAAGATCCTTTATGCATTTTTTAAGTGGCCAAGGTACTTTGGAAGGAGAGGAAAAATTAAGACATTTAAGGAACATTGAAGAGAAATTATAAGAAAGGGACTTGATGAAGAAAGTTTAATGTGTGGTGACAGATTGATTTGAAAATATGAAAAAATCACAAAAAGTCATTTGGTCAATGTTTTATAAATATTTGTGTTTGAAATTATAAAAACATCCTTCTACAAAAGCCCATATAACACAAATAAAATTATTTGAGAAGAAGGGTGATTCGATAATTTTAATTATAAATGTTTCTGACTAAATGTGTTATTGAGACCCCAACAAATCGTAACAATCTCCTTTTTTTTTCTGAATCTTTTTGAAGTTGTATAATACGCTAGAACTTTTTACAAATATTTCTTACTTTTTGACAAACTCAAAAAAATAATAGCCTATATGGATCATTTCATTTTAATTTGCACAATGGTCAAGTAGTTCTATTGGGTAAACCTTTCATGGTGTTCAATGGGTTTTACAACCCTCAATTTGAAGGGGTTTTGTATCTCATACAAAAAATCCAAAATTTTGGATTTCGGTTTTGGTTTTGGGCATGCCCAAAACCGAAATTTCTATCATTTCAATCGAAATTTTGATCCTTGATGTGTATGAGAGTTAGCACTAGGTAATGGCCTTTATGTGAGATTCAATTGATTGGCATTGAGCTTTGCCTTTTACATTATGGGATAATGGCCCCTGACCTATAGTTAGACACAAAAATGGTGTTTAAATAATTTTACACCAATATAATTATATTTTCTTTCTCACATTATTGAAGCACTACGCCATCTGGCGCACACCAGTGACCGACATTGTTCAAGTGGCAATCCGTTATTGGAACATACCTCAGCCCAAAGAAACATGACTATACTAATGAACTTTAATATGAGCCATTAAAATTACAAATTAAATCTCCTTAAAATACACTTTTCAAGCATGTTGCATTTCAATCTATGATCTATCACTTTAACGGTACAGATCACCAACATCTCAAATCATTAATGGTGTAAGATCACTTAAACATCATTTTGGTGTTTAAATGACGATTAGGAGAGTCAGGTTGACCAATAAGTGTATTAGTCGGGCCTAAGGATCAAAATTTCGGGTTTCATTTTGGTTTCGGAGGGGACCGAAACCGAAAATTTGAACTGAAATTTCGGTCATTTCAGTTCAAATTTCGGTCATTTCAATCCCATACAAAAATATGACTGAAATTTCTGTCCAAATTATCGTTTCGGTGAGGACCGAAACTGATAATTTGGGCTGAAATTTCGATCATTTAGGCCAAAATTTTGATCCTTGGTCTGGCCCAACCAGTTGAACGTTATATGATAATTCAAGCAACCAGCAGTGAATGAAATGTACTTTCACCCCAACCTATAAGGTTTCCCTTGTATCCAATGGGTTTTCAAATTGGTTGAATATAATGTAAGGTTTAACTACTTGGAACCTGTCACAAAACTCGCTGAATGCTTTTTAAAATTTATGAATAATTTTCAAATAATTCCAGCAAATTTTCAAAAAATTGTGATTTTTAATATTTTTCAAATTTTAATGTACTTTCAAAATTTATTTATCATTTATTTTTCCTCTCTGATTTTTCTTTCAAATATTTTTTAAAACTTATGGGGTTTTGTTAAATTTTTTTCAAATTTTAATCTCACCAAATTATTATTGAACCCAACTTGGTGTCCATGTTTGGAATTGACGAATTTCATAAATATGAAATAAAATTCGTCCATAATTATGTTTGGGAGCACTTTTAACCAATGGCAGTGTTCAGTTCCACAATTGAATCACATGTAGGGTTCAACCGTTAAAACTTTCGGACATAAAGAAATCTTGACTACTACATATTTCACTTGTTTTAGATATGCAAGAACTGTGGTTAGTGCTCTAGAGGTTAGATATTGATTGTCTAGTCATGTTTGGGATGTAATTCATATGAAATCAATATCTGACCCTTAGGCATGATCTAAAGATGGCTCTATGAAAGATTGGGCCGAAAAATAATCTTCGTCATTTAATTCAAAACAATTAATAATTTTCACATGCAAAAACTATAGTTGCACAGACCGAAATCTTGATCTTCAAATACCGTTAATCCAATACAAAATCGGGTACCCCTATTCGTGCCAACGAGTCGAAAGCCCCTTAAAATTCATTGATTGCTTTGGATCAAACAATAGAAGTCATTTTTGGTCCTGATCTTTCACACAATGGATCCTAAGACCATAAGCGTATCACCATAAGCGTATCAATTTTCTATTCCACATGGCAAAGGTTCCTAAAAAGTGGCTCTAAAATCATATGCACACATCATGCTCAAAGTAACTTTAGGGCCATTTTTTAGATCTGTAATTGGAAGATTATAGTCTCAAGATCTATCATGTCGAATATCATATCGGGGCCAAAAATGATCTCTTTCGTTTGATCCAAAGAAATCAATGGGATTCCAGGGTTACCGACGTTTCCGCCTTCATTAAACCTGTTGGCGCTAAAACTGACCAACTTCTTACCGGTCGGTTTTCTTTTCTTCACCTTGGCTTTGAAAAGTCAAAGGCAACGCTCAGCGCACAATAGCGGTGGTCCAGAAACGTGGTAAATCATGGAATGGCACGTGGACGGTGATCCATCAACGTCGCTTGATTAGACAAATTTCCTGACGTGCAAATAACGTCCGGTGGAGCCCACAAACGGGGTTCTCACTTTCCACAAGCAAACAAATATTGGGAAAACAAATCTGCTCTTCATGACCGGAGTACCCACATTTTTTGTCGTTTATTACCGAAATGGCATTGTGACATGCGGCGCCCCATTTATGATGAATCTAAAATTTTCAAAGTGGCAATCTATCGTTAGTACATGTCCCAATTAAAAGATTATGCTTATAAATAAATATAAATCGTGCAAGCAATAAATTTTAATATCAGTCATCAAGATTAAAAAATAATCATTAATATATTTAAAGTGTATTGGTCGGATGATTCAATTCTCTCAAGAAGGGTGATTTTTTAACTCAACGGACTGAATTTCCAAGATTTTAAGTTAATAAATTATATAAAATCATTTAAACACCATTTGATACTTAAATGATGGTCAAGGAGTTAATTAGGTAAATCTCTCTGTTTCTTTTATATAAAATTATATATATATATATATATATATATATATATATATATATATATATACTTCTATGGATGCATCTTTTAGCATGAAAATAGCGGAAGGTCAAAAGCCTACCAGCTAATGAGATACTTGTGCATCTCATGAGGTTTGACCATTTTGGCCAATGACTGATTGAGTATTTTCTCCGAGGGCAAATTAAGGTCCCTAAAAGAAAATAAGTTAGTACTAGGCAAGGTGTCAAATTAATGTCCCTATAGAGGACTGATATGACTTGGCCGATAAGTATCGGCTAATTTAAAAGAAAAAAAAAAAAAAAAATGGAGGTGTCAGCCGAAACTTATACCGTATCGACTGAAACCCGATACATATCGAACCAAAAAATTGTCGCTATTAATAAAAAACTGCCGCTATTAATAAAAATCTGCCGCTATTAATAAAAAACTGCCGCTATTAATAAAAATCTGCCGCTATTAATAAAAAAACTGCTGTTAATAATTTTAATAGCTATTAATAATTTTTTTTTACTAATGGCAATTTTTGGTTGCAAAAAATTAGCGCCAAATCTTATTCTTTGTAGTGTGGGCTGCCAGTTTGGTATTGTTTGGATAAATTAAAGAAAAATTATGACGAAAAATTATTATTATAACTCTCACTTTAGTTTATATCTTTGGAGGTATGGTGGACTGAGGTGTTCATAGTGAGCCGAGGGTTCGAGGGCTGCCCAGCGGGCTGCCCAGCTCCCAAACAATTTTGTCATCCACATACGCCATAATTGCGTCGATTTTGATATCCATACTATCGTTGAGGGAGCATTTTGGGTATTCGAAAATATATTGGAAGCCCTACATGCTTTTTTCGTTTGGAAAAACCCTAATATTTTATTATATTCCCACAAGTTCAACCGTTAAATCATTCATTGCCTCCCAATGGCCACAACCAATCTTGCCAAACTACGTGAATCTTTTTCTTTTCTCTCGTGTAGATTGAATTTGTTTATATATTTATTTCTTTTATATTGTTATTTAAGTGTTTATCGTCTAAGTTGGGTTAATATTTAGGTACTTCCACGCAACAAAATTTTTTTAAAAAAAATTTGGGGATTGTAAACCAATTGATTTAATATATATGTTAATATATTCAAAATTAAAAATAATATCTTTAAATAATAAAATAAGTGTATTACATAGTCCACGTCATTAAAATTTTACAATGATAAAGAAATAATACATAATATGATTAAAGCTTGTACCAAGATGATGAAAAAAATCGTAGACTTAAGGAAAAAAAAATTAAAATTAAAAGAAAAAACATGAAGAATGGAAGAATCAAGAATATTTTGCAAACCACCTAGTGAAATTTTTTTTCTAAAATTTCAATTAATTCGGAGAATTTTGTGATTGAGCCTTCACCTTAACCATAAGATGCATGGGCCTAAAATATAATGGCATTAAGGGACATTGCTCTCTAAAAATTCTTTTTGTTAATAAAATAGGTACTAATATTCGCTCCTACCAGATTAGTGGTGGGCGCCCACACTGAATATTATTGATTGCGTTAAATCAAGTGATGGTGAACGGTTTTTACTCTAATCTTCTACACAATGGATCTTGAGACCATGGATGTGCCATTAAATGGTCAAGTTTTTATTTCATATAGCACGGATCTCAAAAAGTGGCCCTAAAATTATGTGGCATACATCACACTCAAACATGATTTTGGGCTTACTTTTTGAAATCATGTGCCACATGAACTCAAAAACTTGACTGTCTGATGGAACACACATGGTCTCAAATTCCAATATGTGGAAGGCTGGAATGAAAAATGATTACAATCATCTTATTCAACGCGGTAGACAATTTTCAGTGATGGCGCTCACAAGTAATATGACAGGCGCGAATAGAGATACCCAATAAAATATATATTATTTTTAAAGTGCTAGTTATCTAAGAACCGTCCAACAGACATTAGTAGACTCTTGGTAGAGAAAGGGACTCCAATGATGCGCGCACCTCCCATGAAAACGAGAACCAACCTATGTTTCATTTTTTAAAAGAGAGGCCATAGCTTTGGTTAGAAGCGTGTTACTTCCCCACTAAGTCTTATTTGTAAAATAAAGACTCATTGACCATGTTTGCCTTGGCCCCATGATGTTGACACGTGGACTGAACCTTTCATCAAAAGGCCAACAGTGAGCGATGGCAGCCTAGGGACCATAGTTCTAAATATCGGCCATATATGTCCCATACATCTGTATCGGATTAAGCCCCCATCGGATACAATAATCAGCCAATTTTGTGATGGTGACAAAATTGGGTCAACAAAGTAAAAAATCGTGTGAATATCAAAAATGACCTTTGGGCAAATTTCGAAAAAGCACAAAAATGTTACTATAATATTGATTGATTTGGTTGAAACTTAGCTGATATATCATATATGTATCAGCCTGGGACCCAACCCAATATGCTGATATGTATTGGTCTTTAAATCTCTGTTTGAGACAAGTATTTAAATAAATAAATAAATAAAAAAAAAAAAAATTTATGTAGGGTGTCACGACTCACGACCCTTTCAATGGAAGTACCAACCCCTAGAGGTGCATGTGTTTGTCAATTACACACGAACGAGTAATTCTCAGGAGGAGATTCGATAGCATGACTCTAGTAAATTAACCTACATGTTGATTGATCAAGACCTTTTACACTCTATCCTGGCCGTCTGATCGACGCTCATTGTTTGTTGACTATCAAGATTTGAAGATACTTATAAGTTGGTAACAATTTTTTCTTGAATTAGTTTCGGGGAACTAATTGATTGGATACGTGAGTACTCTAGCTCGAGCTTGCTTATACTGAACCCTAGCTCTAGCTCGGCTCTAAGTTCTTCGAGCCTGAAGCCTTAAAGTCGAGCTCGAGATAAACTTATGTTAATAATAAAAGATAATTCTAGGCTTAGATCTTATGGATTAGGGTTTCTATAACTAGGATCTTCTAAATTTTTTAGAATAGGGGCTTAAGGTTTAGCAAATAGATTATATTAAAAATAAATAATTAATTAATTAATACATAAGTAAGCTCCCTTGCTGCTTTGCACAATTGCACATAACTTTAGTTGCAAAAAGAGAGTGTGTGTGTGTGAAGCAAGAGTACTTGATAGCTAGTGTATGGCAGTTCACCGAAACTTTCGCAAACTTAGAGAGAACATAGCGACTTAGGAACCCAATGAGTGTCAAGTGACCGCAGACATCATATATATATATATATATATATATATATATATATATATATATATATATATGTGTGTGTGTGTGTGTGTGTGTGTGTCAAGAGAGAGGGAGAGAGAGAGAGAGAGAGAGAGAGACACAGATTGCGGGCGCGTGCGTGCGCATACATGTGAGCATTGTAGTCGTTAGAGAGTAGGGTCGTAAAGGTAATTGCATTGGGCTAGACACATAGGCCATGTTCGGGTATTTCCTCAATTATCTCAGAAAAGCTCTGATTCCTAACAACTCCGTTTCCTTCATATTTCTGGCCAACTCATATTCCTGGCTTTACTTAGGTGTGTTCTTTTAGGCCTCAGAAAAGCTTTGACTCCCGACATTTCTCATAAACGAAGGATTTTCTATGTTCTTTTAATTATTCCTTAAAAACATAAAATCGGTCTATTTTAGGGATATCATATGACCGTAGGAATGACGGTAGAGCATCCGATACCGCGCCGTATATATTTGATGATCATTTTAAGCCGATGCATGATCAATGAGAGATTGAACACTTCCGTCAGTGCAAGTTTATAAAAAAGATTCCTACAACTATACTATGTCAGAGGAGAGTATTTTAGCGAAAATGATTTCGACTTATTTGTCTTATAAAGTAGCTAGGTAGTTTAAGCCCTTGTTTAGAACCAGAGGTTAGTGGTGTAAGATTGACTCTTGGACTTCGATTGGTGCATGGGCAAGATACAAACTCATTTACTAAAGTCAAACCAAACCAAACATAAAACCCTTGTATGGGGACAGTGTTCTATGGCGGACATATTTTATGCAGACAATGTTCATGCAGCTAATGTGGCATGACGCAATTAGCTGCAAGTGCGGTGGAGCTCAATTAATACAGATAGATGCAGCTACTCACGTCGCGCCACATAAGCCACCTGCACATCCTCATTAACAAACCTACCCTATGTTTATAATTTTCCTTTGTGTGGAAGATTGGAGTGAAAAACGATCTCCGTTGTCTGATTTAAAATAATCAATAATTATTGGGGTTGGCATTATTCAAGATTCGGCTGGTGTGAACAAAGCTACCCTATTTCTCATACCCAAAAGTTTGAAAAAACAAAGAAAAACGATTGATCTAGGGTTACAGTGGCTCCTTTGCATCCGCTCTTCAAAATAGCCATTGCGGAGGAGAAGAGAAGTGGAATCAACATCTGACCATCTAATAGGCGCACCACAATCTTAAGATCTATCATGAGAAACATTGGAACAAAAAACAATGTCGATCATTTGATTCAAACCAGTCAATGATTTTCGCCTGTGAAAAAACGGTCTGCAATGGAGCGATTATAGATAAATCATTGAAAGGTTAAACTTAAAATCATGAATCCATTGACATTTGTGTATAATAAATATCCATACATCTCCCCAAGTTTGACAATTTTGAAGATAGGAAACTGACTTATGTACCGTTATTGGTGAATGTGTTTTTCACCTGATACCAACTCTTGAAATAACTTGAAACTCCCGGTGACATTTCTTTGCAAACCAGTTAAATCCAGACTAACTGGCGACACCTAAAATGGAGACCCACATGAAAAGGCCTTCAAATCTCATCCGCTCATCGTTTTCTCTCTCTTCTCTCAGACATCTAATGGCTTCTTCCGTTCTCAGAAACCCTAATTCCAAGCGCCTCCTTGGGCTCTCTTTTCGGATTTATTTGTGTCGTAGAGCAGTGATTTTGAGTCGTTTTTCGATTGCGAAATCTCTGTACAGAGTTGAGATTATGGTGGAAGAAGATGATGGCCACACTTACGCGCACGTTAGTCCATGTATTTGGTAGATTTGTTTTTGGTTCTTGTAGATTCTACTAATTTGATGGTGGATTAGTTGATTGGCATCTATTTGCTTTTTGTTTGATTGTGTGAAGAGATGGTCATTTGGAAGATGGGTAGGATTTGGAAAGAACTTGGATAATTGTAGATGAGCAGAAGGTTGTTGCTCTGGTTTGAAATGCCAAACCAAGCCTAGCAAAAGTAGCCGTTGGAGGAGTAGAAAGGCAAGGTTGGATGGGTTTCATATGTTGTGCATGTCACAGAGAGGTATACAGACATGGACTCAGAAACAGAGCTTTCCTGAGATTTTAGCTTGGAAATGGGAAAGGCGTTGAAACTCGAGAATGGTTAATTAGGAATGCAGTGAGTCCCACCTACATTGTCGAATACAAGAATCACTCAAAAACTCCCCAGCAACACTACTTTCCGAGCTGTAACTCAGTTTCCGAGCGGAAACGCCCTATTCGAAAATGGCCATATATAAAGAATAGAATTGTCAGTCGAGGAGGGTTGAGGGAGCATTGGACGACGATGAAAATTTTCTTACTTAGTATTTATAGGCTGTTATAGCCATGCAATTAGGATTAGGGTTCGTCAAAGTTACAAAAATATCTCTAATTAGAACCATTGGATGCCTTCTCACGATTACATTGAAGAACATTTTAATCAGTAAGTTACTTTAACTTGAATAATCTATTATATTATTAATATAGAAGCTCGAGACTAGGCCTTCAAACCCAGCTCGGGGAGCTGAGTTGGAATCAGGTGGGGTACTCGAAGTGGCATCCATTCAAGGGATTTGATTCTACGAAAACTTGCCTAAGGACGATCAAAAGTCATCGAAAAAATTGGGTATGATCCGATGTATATCCACCGTCCAAAATATGATCAAAGGAGAGAAAATTAATTGCACTAAAATGTGTTGGCGGTACCCAAACTTTGATCACTTTTTTTTTAGATCACATGTCATGTGTCATATGATCTCAAAATAGGTGTTGTTTCGAAATCATGTGTCATGTGACATGTGAATTGGAGTTTGAACCCAACGCCCATAGTATGAGTTCAAACCCCTTGTCCCATTTATATATATATATTGACTGCAACAATTGCATTTTAGACATTTTAGAGAGAAATAAAAGTGGCATAAAACAAATAGCACCTCGAGTGATGGATTATAACACAATATATGTATCTATGAAAGTCTCTTCTACTATAAAGAGAGAGAGAGAGAGAGAGGAGAAGCAGAAGATGAAGGCTTGTTGCAAGCTACATTGGTGGTGTTATATATATATATATTAGTTTAGTAATATATATTTTATTGTTTCAAAATTAAGTTTATAATTATTACTATATATATTGATAATAATTTAATGATAAACTTGTAAAAATCATTCTCTCTAAATATCTAAAGAAGTGTCTTTTCAGATTTAGATTTATCTCTTTACTGTAAATTTGAAAAGACACAAGTTTGGCATCTCTTCATCATAAATATGAAAAGACACAAGTCCAACATATCTTCACTGTAAATTTGAAAAGACATAAGTGAAATTGATTTATCTTTGTACTATTTGTTATCTGAAAAAACATAACTCTCTCAAAAGATATAATAGTTCGTGATTTTTCTATAAATAGTGATTAGATCCAAGTTAAAAATAATAATAATAATAATATCTATTTCTCCTCTTCTCTTACGCTCTTATTTTTTTAAGAATCTTTTTTTGTATAAGAAAATATGTGTGACAAATTCTTTCTCTAAAAAGTGTAATCTAGAAAATAACATATTATTTTTTACAATATCGGACTCTATTGTATCCTGAAAGAAGATTCGCTTAAAACTCTATTGCATCTTTATTTATCAAACAGAGTAGAGGTGTCTATTATCTTTAAGAGAACGTAGTAAAATATATACTTCGGAGCCATCATCAATACCAATTTTTTTTTTTTTTTAAAGTAGTGCCTATAGTGGATCCCTCATCAAAGAGTTTTCTCAAAAGCTTTCTTTATTTTTGGCCAAAGCGAAGCCAATCTTATATTTATCAAGGCAAATGCATTTGTCAACCCTTTTAAGAGAAAAGTTGGTTGCGTTTCCGGCTTTTAGCTTCAAAATGCAACAATTGTTACATGAGGTAGGTAGAGTATCATTAATTACACCCCTTCAAACTGTGACCTCAACCCATCTCCTCTAGCCACATGCATTGAATTTGATGATGGGGATTATTTTTCATCCAAATCTTTTACACAATGAATCTTGAGATCATGGGTGTATTATCAAGCCGTCAATTATTTATTTCACATGGCACACATCTAAAAAAGTGACCCTAAAATCACCTGGCACATATGACACTCAAACGTGATTTTAGATCACTTTTAGGAGTGTATATATGTCTCGTGGACTCAAAAATTGACTGTCTGATAATACACTAGTGATCTCAAATTCGTTGTATGAAAGATTGGGATGAAAAAACCTATTCAAAGTGATCAATACATTCTAGCTAGAGGAGATGTGTTGAGGTCACAGTTTCAATGAGTGTAAACAATGGTACCCATTTAGGCAATACCTGGATCAAGATCCACATTGCTTGTTGCATCGAAATTTAGGCTAATCGTATTAAACTATTCACAATCCCAATATTCAAAATTCACATAAAAGTCAACATATTTGACAAATTTAGAAATGAACGCGAGACTAAGTTACTAACACAAAGTAATCATCTTTTAAAAGCAATTTTACCAGCTAAAAAGCAGACGTCCGGCCCTCTAAATATGCTCATTTCAGCTTTTGATGGTGAGCGATCGACTTCAATAGATTACTAATTGCTAAGAGCACATTACCAGTTTAGGAATAGAATTAATGCGGGGCTCCTTTTCCGCCTAAAATGAAACCCCTTGCTGGCTCACCTACTCAGCCACATGACAATTTTAACTGGCAACCCATATATCATGCATGGTAAAGCCCTCAATATATCTGTGTGACTGCTTTACTTGCACGGATTTTTATGCATTCGAAGTTTGTGTATGTCAAGCAATTGCATAGACGTGTGAACTGTCGTATTCACCCATGAGGTGTTACGCTGAAACTCACAAACTAACCAACAATCTCACAATGAACGATCAAATAAGAACGCAAAAATAGAAAAAAATCAATCACAAACACATAAGAGACAATATTTACGTGGTTCGGTAATATGTCTATGTCAATGGACAACGATAATCTATTATATTGATGATCACACAAGAACACTCAAGCCTCACCAAAGCTCTCCTCAAAATCTTTTTCTAAGTTTTTCAAAGCTTTATAATGATATTTCTCTCTTACAAAGGCTCTCTAATTCGTCAATGAGTTTTTCCTTATATAGAAGTCTTAAATTCTACTTCTAACCCAAGAGAAATCGCTCAAAAAATGTAATATGCACGTAACTTAGACATCATGGGTCATTGTGGATCGCTCGAGCGACTTACACCAGAAGGTTTGCTCCTTTGATCTGTGCACTCGTCGCTCGAGTGAGAATCAAACTCACTCGAGCGACTTACGCCCGTGAAAACGGCTTGTAGAGTGCTCACTCGCCGACTTTGGATTCCCGCGCCGAAATGCGAAGCCCCTGGCCAGCTGTTGCTGTTAGAGCCAATTTAACATGAGGGTTGGACACTCTTTGTACACTAACTCAAGAAAATAAAATGCCTCATTGAAGGGCTCAAACTATTCGATTTGGGGAGTTTTTTAAGGACCATTGTCCATTTCGAATTTGGCTTCATATTGAAGTGTTTAGATTGTATGGTACGGATCCTCCGACTGCTTAATTTTTTGAAATTCATATGTGATGATTATAGCCATTAATTTTGGTGGATCATATGTTACACAGTGCAATGACTATCAATAGATAGGGCTGCCAATGGGCTGGATGGGCCATGATTAAAATGCCCAACCCATTTTTCAAACCGGGTCAAGCATATAAGTTTGGTACGTCGGATCGGGATGGGTCTTGAGACACCTTATCTGAAAGTCGGGTCGAGTCAATGGCCACTTGTATCCAGACTATGATCCGACCGAGTTTATAAATGAGGTTGGGAATATGAGTTTGACCCGTTAGATCGGGCCTTGACGCACCCAAACCAATGGATATGTCGAGTTAGTCAAGTGTTGTTTAGATCAAGTTAGGCTCAGATTTAGCCTAACTCGATCCATTGACAGCCCTAATGGCTATGCCACTTCAAATTGGTTGAACTCTAAATGGGGTTCAACTGATTTTAAAACCATTGGATGCAATAATATTTTGATTTTAATTTTATAATTTGTCATTGACGTTTAGATCCCTCGCATCTAACTGTTTTAAAATCACTTGAACCACATTTAGGGTTCAACCAATTGGTGCTGATCGACCAAACCCCTCACTTCAAAATATACTGTTAAATACAAAAATTCTGCCACCAAAAAGCCATTTTAAGTGCCAAAATTTGGTTGAAATAACTATCTTCTGATTGGCAGAAACCCTTATTTAATGTAATATGTATTTTCAAAATTAATGATATGTACGACTGTCTTAAAATTTTTATATTTTGGACAGGGGGTTTGGTTTACATCATGGGTCAAAATTTTGTCCGATATCGATACGTATGGGACGATACGTATCGGTTTTGGACTGGGACGATACGGTACATTTAATGTACCGTATCGCCATCTTGTATGCATATACCCAAATGATACATTGAATGTATCGTCTGGTATTTTACTATTCCGATATATTTCGTCCGATACGTATCGGTTTTGAGCTTGGACGATACGTATCCGATACCCGATATTTTGACCCATGGTTTACATATCAAAATTAATGATATGTAAATCATTTTAAGTACCAAAGAGAAGAGACATGGCGTTGGGGTTAATTGTGAAAACCAATAAATGTTTGTGAGAGAAATTAAAGGAATAAGAGAAAGAAATCGTGTGAAAACTTGTGAGAGAAATTAAAGGAGTAAAAGAGAGAAACTAATGTGGATGTGAGAAAGAAATCGTGCGAAAACTTGTGAGAGAAATTAAAGGAGTAAAAGAGAGAAACTAATGTGGATGAGAGAAAAAAAAGAGATCCACCGGTCTCTCAAATTTTTCTTCTTCCTTCCAACAAAATAACAACCTTATTTTGGTTAAGATTTTAGGCAAAAATAAATAAATAAAAATTTTCTTCTTTATTCTAAGGAAATAACAGTCTTATTTTGGTACCAACTAATTATATTTCGAAAAAAATAATAAAAAAAAATCTTGTTTGATCGGGGGTGATTGTGCATACAGTATCTAAATTTTAGAAGTAAAAAATAATAATCAAGAGGACAACCATGAGCAAGGTATCAAAAATTGGCCGATACCGATACGTATCGGTTTTCAGCCAAACTGATACGTATCGGGCTTCAGCCGATACATCTTGATTTCGACCAAGATTTTAGTTTCTTTTTCTTTTTTGGTTTAATTGGGCGATACGTATCGGTATCAGCTAATACGTATCAGTATCGGCCAATACGTATCAGCCTCAGGAAAACTGATATCTAAGACCGATACCAATTTCGGTGGAGGGTCATTTCGAATAAATTTTGGAAACTTTCAAAAAATTGTTCAAAAAATTAAAAAAAAAAATAAGTTTTAATATCTACAAAAAGTTTTGAAAAAAATACTATATGCGCAATCACCCGCGATCAAACAAGATTTTTCTTTATTATTTTTCTTAAAATAAATAGTCAGTATTTCTATTTTTTTTTGCCTAAAATCTTACCCAAAATAAGGCTGCTATTTCGTTAGAATAAAGAAAAATAGTTTTTTTTTTCCCTAAAACCTTACCCAAACTAAGACTCCTATTTTATTGAAAGGAAGAAGAAAATTTTTGAGAGATGGTTAAATCTCTCCTTTCTCTCTCCTCCACATCAGTTTCTCTCTCTTACTCCTTTAATTTCTC
Organism: Chloranthus sessilifolius; assembly: GCA_021018995.1. Classification (NCBI taxonomy): domain Eukaryota; kingdom Viridiplantae; phylum Streptophyta; class Magnoliopsida; order Chloranthales; family Chloranthaceae; genus Chloranthus; species Chloranthus sessilifolius. Next base: position 2,160,515 of record CM037588.1, on the reverse strand, counting down.
GCACAAGTATCCACACGTTTCTCTCTTTTACTCCTTTAATTACTCTCAGAAGCATTTATTGGTTTCCACAATTAACCCTAAGTCCCCAACATCATTTCTCTTCTCTTTAGATGGTAAAAGATAAAGGGCTATTTACAAAAACGAGGCCTGCACCATTTTTTATGACCAAAAAAATCTGTGCCTTTTTTTATTCTTCAAAGGCGCCCATGCACACACGAAATGAGCGATCACTGAGTTAACACGGGTAGGAGCAATATAGAAGTTTTATGGTAGTTTATGTTTTTTACCCTTCTTCCTCTTCTTCTTTGCAACCTCTCTGTAAACTCTGCAAACCCCTCCCAAACCCCCATTAATTCCTCCCACAACCAGAACCTCCCTTCTCTTCCTCTCTATCTCCTCTATCCCATCAACCTCCATAGCCTCTTCATCTCCAACCTCTTTGTAAACTCTGCAATCCCTCCCAAACCCCCATTAATGCCTCCCACCATCAGAACCTCCCTTCTACTCGAACTCCCTCCAAATCGTCGCCTCTGGTACGACTGGCCCAACGGTCAAAACATCAACATCATACAGAGCCAACTGGGCTACCTTCTCTGCGAACTCGAATGGAGCAACGACACCTCTTTCTTCTATACTTTGGATGAAGCCAAAGAGTGTCAATTGGCTCAGCTCGAAGTGTGTATGCTCAGGCCTAATTGGTTGGACGGTGCAGATTATCTGGGACAAGAGCATGTTGATGGGTTTCTTTGCATGGAAGATGGAGGAGGGCACCTTCAATGGCAAGGGTTGATATGTAAAATCTACATATCCTAAAGAGCACCGTGCGTGGAACACCCCCCGTTTTGAAACTGCATGGGCATCATTTTGTAATAAAAAAAAATTATAATTATAATGGCGATTAAAATATTTTTGGAGAGTTATTTCGTACATCTACATGAACTTCCAACGATGATCAGATAGCAATGGAGTAAGTCTAGTTTAGAACTTTAAGAGGGTAAAAAATTTTGTTACCCAAACTCCTAAAGTTTCCAAGGAAACTCCTTTTTCTAGATAGCATTCACCAAGAAGATCGAATCCCTTTCGCTGATAAGAGGAGAATTAAACACTTGGGCCTTGTTTGATAACATGAAAATGTAATTTCATAGTGGAAATGAAATTTAGTTTCTAATTGTTGTTGTTTGATAGCTATTTAAGGAGATGAAAATGAAATTAAGTTGGCCCCGCATAGAAATTGAATTTCTATACACCAAATCATTTTAGGAAGAAATCATTTCAACCGTTTAAGTGGCTGAAATTGAGTTTCCTACTAACAAAATAATAAATTTTTGTCATAGCAAATCTAAAGTTGTAAAAAACCTAAAAACAAAAAAATTTATTTTTTGACTATTAAAAAGTAACTTCGATTACTATAACCATCATACCAACACGATCACTATGAGCACAACATTATCTACATCACACTCTTTTCAGCTACTATTTGGCTTTGGCCAAAGTTTGAATTTTAATCAAACTTTAATTAGATTTATAAGCTATATAAAGTTTTTAACTTTTGATCAAACTTCGAGTATTGAAACATGATAATAAGTTGTAAGTTAGCAATATATTATCAAATTTTTAAGAGTCAAAGGTTGACTTTAAGGTCAAATTTTGACTTTTAATTAAAATTTACTTTTTATTAAACTTTGACTCTAATAATTTTATGACGAAAAAAAGATACTATCATGTTGATGTATAATTTGATACTAGATTTTCAATTGTATTAGTCAATAGTTTGACCTTTAGTCAAACTTTGACTTTTACGCAAATTTTATTTTTAGTCAAACTCGAAACCTGCTTATAGATAGAGTCAGCTGCTACATAAATTTATATCGTATCAGTATAATTTTTTTTTATCAAAGTTTGACTTTTAGTCAAAGTTTGATTTTTTATAAAATGTTATAAATTTTTATTAGTGAAATATTATAATTAAAAATATCTATCATTATTTTAATTTATAACTTGAAAATATATTGCCTCATTTTTATTGGTCAAAGTTTGACTTTTATTCAAATTTTGACTTTAGTCAAAAGTTGAGAAGTGTATCTTGACAGTAGATAGTTATTATTACTGTTATTATTTGTATTTTGGTGATGTAAATTTTTATCTGTCAAAGTTTGATATTTGGTCAAACTTTGACTTTTTTACACAATTTAATTTTTGTGAACTTCTGTATTCCCAATGAGATTATCATTTTTTTAATTTATTACTTTCTAGTACATTACCAAATTTTATTTTACTTTTTTTTACATTTAATCAAAGTTTGACTTTTTTAAAAGTTGACATTTAGTCAAATTTTTTACTAGTGTAACCTAGCAATGGATACGTATACTATTATTTTAATTTATAAGTTGGCGGTAGATTGTCGAATTTTTTATTGGTCAAAGTTTAACTTTTAAAAATAATTTAATTTTCTTTCAAGTTTAAAAATTGAAATATGTTTTAACATATAACCTTATAGTACATATTAACATTTACCATATAATTTTGTACTTTAGCCTTAAAATTTTTAGTAATCAAAGTTTTATGGTTGGTCAAAGTTTGACTTTTATTAAAAGCATATATTTGATCAAATTTTGACTAGTCTAACCTAATGATATACATAAATACTGTTATATTAATTTGCAGTTTAACTTTTGTAACTTGTTGGTACATTGCAAAATTTTCTCTTGGTTAGAGTTTGGATTTTATAAAAATTTAATTTAATTTTAACATATAAACTTACATTAGATACTAACATTTACAACTTTGGTATTTGGCTTTACATATTTTTTTATCAAAACTTTAAGTTTAGCTTTAATTATGATTTTAATAATAAATGATCAAAACTTAAAAATTTATTTTCAAAGATACTAATTAAACAAGATAAATCAATTTCCAATGAAATTCATTTCTCAAACACACTAATCAAACTATGAAAAATCTATTTCTAAAGGAAATCATTTCTCAGGAAATCAACTAAGAAATTGATTTCATTTCCTCTTTGGAGTTTCATTGCTATCAAATAGGGCCTTAAGCAAAATTGATGCCCTCCAACAGTGCACTAGCTTCAACTTCGGCGCCCAAAGGAGCTAAAAGAGAAAACAAAAAAGCCATTTTCATCTCTGATTATCCCCTCCTCCTCCAGCAGGGCCAAGGTTCCGGGAAGAGGCTTCAATGACATGTCTTTATTAGAGAGGGAAGTTTTATAATGTATTTACCTAAACGGCTATCCATCTTATTTAGCAAATGACAAGATTACCTCTTTATTAGAGGCTTTATAAGATGTAAATCATGGATAAATATGTAATTTTATAATAGGAGGCATGATTTTGAGATATCTTTTTTAGTAAAAAAATTGACAAAACCCTATATAGTTATTATTTTTAAAATGGTATAAAATGATTATTGTTTTGTGTATTTGTTCCACTTCCCTGTTTCGTCAAGTGCCCTTTTATAAAATAAATATGATCTATGTGATGGCCTCTTGACGAAACTGCAATCCCAATCTTTATGGCGTCATGTGTATTACTGTGACGGATACGAGATACGAGATGAGAAACTAATGGGGAACTTTGTTGTTGTGTCTCCAATCATACGTCTACAATTACACATTAAACTGTATCAGATGATCAGACATTCACTACAAAAAATAAGACTATTAGGGGCAACCATAAACTGTTGCCATTAACAAAAAAAGGCTGCCACTAATACCCTTGCTGCTAATAGTTTTAATAGTTTTTTTGTTAATAGCGACAATTTTGACTGCAAAAAATCGCTGCTAATAATCTTATTTTTTGTAGTGATTACAGATCAATTATTGTAATTTCTGATTCCCAACGTAACTAATAATGATCACAATTTGGCAACGAATGGATCTATCACCTCCATTCATTACCATGATATCATGGCTCTATTTGACCTTATTTATATTTCCTAAAGTAGATCATTTGATATGTCGAGCTTCCAAAAGTTGCTGACCAAAAAACTGAAACTAAATGCAAGTGATTTCTCGTAAATACTGATATATCAATCGTTCATCTAGCAATCCCACTTCAGTCACGATGAACATCTAAGTCACAGAGTCGGGATTTGTAACAATTAAGTAACATGTGACGACAATATAATAGTTTCACACCAGATAGGGAAAGGGCCCTGACACCCTGGACTATATGTGATTGCGGACGCTACATGTTATGACGCATTTTGAGTGGAGACTTAAGCCCATATCACAAATAAAACTGGGGCGTGGGCCTAAACCCAGAATATGACAATATTGTGGCATGTGAGTCTAGGTCGTCATACATGTATTTTTAATAAACTTTACTATCCATCGTAATTACGTAATCGCGACTTCTAAATCTTGAAGCTTACTTTACTGAAGTTGATTTGATGACCTCCTTGAATATTGAATTGCTTTATAATCACTAATTAGTAGTTTTAGAAGATTAATTAGTGCTTACACCATAGTTCACATATTGCACTAACTTTTGTGTCACATTAAACTGATTTCGCAATTTAAGATACTGAACTCTTCTTACTGTCACATGTGTTGGATATTTAAAAGTTTTAAAACTTATGCCTTTTCTAAAGAGGTGTGTCTTTTCAAAGTAACGTGTTATTTCAAAATAAGTGTTTTTCCAAAGAATTATCTTTTCAAAATAAGTGTCTTTTCCAAAGGGATGCTTGTAGCACCTTTTCATAGGAAAATAGTGCATTAACACACCACTTGATTTTCTATTTAAGAGATCTAAAATCATTGTTTTATCACCACATTGTAGTCTCCCTTCTCTTTGATTTTGTTTTTAAAGGTCTTGATAAGAACGTTCTTACAATGTTTAGTGTTCGGATAGCGTAAACGGATTCACCAAATTCTTCACAAGAATATACAACCGATTTGTTGTATCCTAGAACCAGCTTGCTAGCACTACAAAAAATAAGACTATTAGCAGCGGCCAAAAACTACCGTTATTAGCAAATAAACTATTACGACTATTAGCGATAGTTTTTTTGTTAATAGCGACAATTTTGACTGCCACTAATAGTTTTATTTTTTGTAGTGTGGTAGCCTGTTGGTAGCCACTTTGTCGAAGTGGTGGGGGTAAATATTGATTTAAAGACAACGATATTTTTCGTGCCTCAGACTGATTTCCTTTATTATTTCGGGTCAATATTTCACAATTTTTTAAATAATTTTAACCAATATTTCACGTATTATGTGAAAAGACTGACTTTTGTCAAACTTGATGAGAAGTGGTGATTCAATGAACATCAGTTTATAGTTGGAAGACTTGCTCTCTTTCCACTTGTTTTATAAAAACTTCATCTGATAGTATTTGGGATAATCCGATTTGTGCACATAAAGTTATGAGTTAGTCAAAACACAAAAGTTGTAGAGCTCGTTTCCCTCTTTCCAACGCCGTAAGAATTGCATCAATCAGAGCTCGGGGTAAAAAGTTACGGCTAAAATACTGAAGCAGTATCGTCGAGCCCAGTCAAAATCATTCGAACGATTTAAAATCGATCGAACGGTTTCTAATTTTGTTCGAACGATTTTCAAAATCGATCGAACGGTTTCCAAACCGACCAGAACCTTCAGATTTCATTCTTGACGAAATCGTTCGATCGATTTTTAATTTCGATCGAACGGTTTCATCAGATTTCACCCAAAACTAATTTCGTTCGAACGGTTTCGTCAAATTTCGCTCAAAATCGGGTTCAAGCATCTCTAACTCATTTTTTTCTTTAAATCTTAACCCATTTTCTTCAAATCTCCCACTCATAATCTAACTAAGGATTAATCTACATACAAATCACAACTTAAATAAAAAATTTTACCTTTAATCCAACGATTTTCTCCCTGATCGGATCGTCTTCTTCCTAGCAAGCAAATGGGTTTCCAAACCCTTTTTTATCTTTTCAAGCCCTACGATTTCTACGATTTCTACAATTTCGACACGATCGTTAGGTGATCATTCACACACGCTTCGTACAAACCTCGCTATGATTTAGCCGATCAAAACACACCATTCTCTTTGCAAGGAAAATGGGTTTTCAAAACCCACATCGATCTCCTATGAGCTCCACGCACACGATTAAGCCAACACAATCGTAGACAATCCTTCACAAAAACCCTTCTCTTTCCTTTCTCTCTCTCTCTCTCTCTCTCTCTCTCTAACTCATAAAAACCCACAACTCTTTGCAACCGGTTATGGCTTCTAAATGAGGCCCCTCCCTCTCTTATACTTAAAAGCTCGGTTCACGTGTAAAACGCATACACGCCACAACAGGTGTATAAGACCCTATAAAATGATCTAATACTATACAGGAGTGCACTTTTCACACCAAAATTAATTCAATCTAAGTCATCAAGTTGACTTTTATCTGCTCAAAATTAGTGACATGACGGGCACATATCCCGAGGCACACTATTTAAAGTCCAAATTTTTGGGATGTTACAACGAGACTTAATTTTACTAAAGACCTTGACAAACTTTGAGTTATTTCCACTAAAGTAAAAAATTTAAGTCTATAAGACATTTTCACTTATGCATATATTTTTGGCTTTCCATTAATTTAAAACTTTTAAATGTCAATTTAAAATTTTTAAATAGTGGGGTTGTTGGATATTTAAAAGTTTTAAGACTTACGTTTCTTTTCAAAGTTATGTGTCATTTCAAAATAAGTGTCTTTCCAAAGTGGTGTCTTTTCAAAAGGAATGCATGTAGCACCTTTTTAAAAGAATATGGTACATTAACACACCACTAAATTTTCTATTTAAGGAATCTAAAATCATTGTTTTATCACCACATTAGAGTCTCCCTTCTATTTGGTTCTGCCTTTAAAGGTCTTGATCTAAGCATTCTTATAATATTTATTGTTCGGATAGCATGAACGGATTCACCAAATCCTTCACAAGAATACACAGTCGGTTCATTATATTTTTGAACCAATTTACCGGTAACTTGTTGGTGACCACTTTGTCAAAGTGGTGGGGGCAAATATTGATTTAAAGGCATCGATATTTCTTATGCCTCGGACCGATTTCCTTTATTATTTCGGGTTAATATTTCACAATTTTTTCCAACAGCATGCTCTAAATGTGGGTAGCTCACTTTTGTCAGGAATTGTAGAGCTAGCTATGTGTTGAGTAATTGTGGGAAAGCCCTATACGGCTAATCGTAATATATATATATCTATATATATATATATATATATATATATATATATATATATATATATATATGAAAAAGACTTTTGTCCTTCAAGATTGGGGAAATCCATCTTTCCAAATTATGAAAGCATTCAATTATTGGTAGTGGAATACAAATTGATGACACAGAGCACAGGTGCGTTGTGTAGATCATATTTATAATAACAAAAAAAAAAATTGAAAACTTATTTCTCCATTATGCATCTTTTGAGTCTTTAAATATGTAATGTTGAAATCAAGCAAAATTGACGGAAGCCTTGAAAATATTTTTTTTGAAATTTTCTTTTTTTAAATTGATCTAAGTAATCTCATCCCCCACATGCTCCACTCAGTGTTTTCGGTTCTATGTGGAGCTCTACGACACCTTAGAGGACGCTTAATCATCTTCTCATGAAAGACAAAATCGGTTCTCATATATATATATATATATATAGATATAGAGAGAGAGAGAGAGAGAGATGAGCAGCACTAATGATATGCCCTTAGCCCTCACTTGTTTGCGTTCATCAATTATGGATTAACTATATACATACAAGAGAAGATTTCATGGTACCTATTATTTACAAAAGATGTGACACTAATTTGCCTAAACAAGAAAATCGTGAGAGTATATTGACAATAGTAACTTTAGGGTTTATGCTCTTGAATTTGACAACCAATTAATTTGGATACAAATGATCACTTGTAAAGTGCATACAAACTTTCCCATCAATAAAATGATACAATCACATAATTATGTGGCCAACATAAACACAAGGATTACGTTACCTTACTTGACTCCAATCATTGTTCTTTTACGTGACCCACCAGAATTTCTGGTTGAAACTTTAGGACATAAAAGCAAGTTATTATGTATTTTACAAGTGATCCTTTCTCTTTGCGCATTTCTTTATGGGTTCCTCTATTTTCAGCTACAAAAACTCTAATGGTACCAACCCCAAACACCATCGAATGCTTTGAATCGGATCATATTTTCTTTCAATCTTTTCAATTAATGGATCTGGAGATCATAGGCATGCCAGACAATCAGATTTTTATTCCAAATGGTACACAATCCAAAAAACTGAATGTGATCCTCATCAGACATCAACTGTAGTTTTGTCACGACTCGGAATTCTATCCCATCCCGAAGGCCTAGAATTTCGAGTTATAACCCGCACATATCCCGGATATACACCTAATCAGAGTTATCGCGTAAATCTGGTTCCACGAAAGCCGTGATAGCCAACAACATAAAGGTGGGATGTAAAACAATTATAAATGCTGAATAAATCTGATAAAATGCGATAGAATAACATAAATCCACAAATAACATGTAAGTCCAGTAGGAGACAAATCCGATAAAATAAACTATAAAATCTGCAATACTAGTATCAATAAAACATAATACCAAGTCCACAATGATCAGTAATCGGCACTCGGATCAAGATCAGCACCGTAATCCTCCTGATAACCGACAGCATCGCCCTTCAAAGGCTCCTGGAACTCAACTCCCGCGGGATCAATGAAATCAACATCGGCGGGATCTAGAAGACTCGCGTCTAGTCCACCAACGTAATCACCTGCAATTATCGTGGGATGAGTTTACGCAATCACGTAAACTCAATGGATATACCACCAATCCACCCCATACTACTCAAGTGTATTATGGGTGCATTAAGTGAGTGATAAACATAATATCTCAAAGCAGATAGCAGAAGAAAGATAAAGTCATATGCAGATCGTGAAATTTATATCATATTATAAATGCAAGACTATGATCTAAACACTTATATCCTAACGTACCTTACCATATCTCATAACATATTATACCATATTTTATTATCATTCTCGCACATACGTCTGTACATCGCATGAGCGTAACTAACATACTCATAAAATCCTAAACGACCTGTGCCAGAGTCGCTGCTCGAGCTACCATGGGAGGGTCAACATAATATCATACCACCATATCATAACACCCTCGTGTCATACTCGTACTCCACCACCCAGCCAATGGAGAGACATAATGGCCAAAGTCAATCATAACATACTCATACTCATAATCTCTCCCAGATATCCGTTTTGGCTGAAAGACGTTGTTGCCCTTATGGTGGCTACGCAAGGAACGGCACGTACAGAGACTTAAGTTCTTTATCTTTTGCCGGCCTACACAGCGATGTCTTATTATCGTATTCGTATCATAACTTTTTTTATCTTATACTCATATCTTATCATACTCTTATACTTAATCCTAGGACAAACTATAGTGAGACAACTTTTCTAATTCACGCTTCTCAAGAAAAAGGTTCCGTAGTAATCTGGATGTACTTCATGTGGTAGTCTATACTATCATAAAGGTGTTATATCTGTATATAGACGCTAATATTTCGAGTTTTACGTGATCGTAGAAGAAATCTCACCACAGCTAATGTCTATGGTCGAACCTCATAACTTAACTTATAATTTATATTATCATATTTAAAATCGGGGTGATTGGGTCACCTTATATGCCACCGTATACGAGATTACACTGAATTCGCACTCACCCGACTCGTCATGGGACCCATTCCACCATAAGTTGTAAGGCATGTGAATACGATATTTTTCTCGCTTCGATATCATCTTAGCGAATCACCACGCTCAAGCGTAGGCATGATCTCATACACTCTCGTACCCATGATCTAGCATATCTTTAACTCGTACAACTTGATCAGGATACAAACACAAAAGCATCACATGTATAAAACGATTTATACTTAAGTTTTGATTATATTTATACTTATATTTATTTACATAACACACTAATATAATTATAGAATAGGGTTATAAGTGTGATTTTGATAATCATAAAGGTCAGAGTTTGATTTCATAAAGGCATCAAAGTTCTAACACTTTGTGTTATCAAAGTGGTCCCGTTGAAGCGATAAAATGATACATATATAGTATACTATAATTAAATGCTTAAATAAAAAGGGGTAGTCCAATTTAAAGTGGAGTGCATCACGACCATCGATCGAAACATCAATAAATTAGAGTGCATTAAGCTTTGGTCGAATAAGTAGAGTTATAAGAGAAAATAATATTGATAATATTGTTTGATGTCTGTTCGAACATAGATCAATCGATTAAAAAGTGTAACTTAATCGATTGAATTAAAGTAGGTGCACACAATCAGTTCGGTTCAAAATCAATCGATTGAAAAGTGGAACTCAATCGATTGAATTTAGGTAAGTGTACACAGCCGGTTCAATTCAAGGTCAATCGATTGAGAAGTGAAACTCAATCGATTGAAGAATAAATTGAAATAAGGCTTTGAGTTCTTAGCCATTAAACGAAACTAATATTATAATAGCCCTTTCACTATTACAATAACCTATTCCTTACCAACAACCTCAATCAATTGATTATAAATCAATCGATTGAATATCCCTTCTTTCAAATTAAAGAAAAAGACAGTAAGTGTCAGGAATATTATAATAACCTATTAAACGAAACTATTATTATAATCACTCATTCATTACCAAACACCCTCAATCGATTGAATTTATAAAATCAATCAATTGAGACATCCTTTCATTAAAGTTGTCAGAAGCAGTTAAAGTAACTTTGCTTGTTAAAATCAAACTGCTCAAATCAATTGATTGAATCATGTAAATCAATCGATTGAATTTTAAAGGAAATAAAACCTTCTTTATTGCGGTTTTGAAATCAATCGATTGAAAAGTATATTTCAATCAATTGACTGTCGCAGATTCAAAATGAAATAGGGTTCCCAAAATACATCCGAAAAATTTATAAAAATAATATAAAATAAGGATTAATTATTATTTTAATCCTAAAAGTGATTTTATAATAAAATAAATCTATATTCATTTTAAATAGCCCATCGATATGCGATCGAACGCATCCTATGCGACGGGATCTAAGAAGGACGAGATTGATGGATGGGTACCCACCTCTTGAAGTGTGATCGACAAATCGACAGCGATTAGGGCGATAGAGAGCGGCGTCCACGTGATGGTCCGTCCACGATTTCGCTTTCTTCGCCTCGATCTTGATGGTAGAAAAAAAAATCACGGTGGTTCTTGTGGAAGAGCACACTATAATTTTTAGGGTGAATGATTAAGATGTTTTAGAGAAGAGACGGGTGGAGAAGAAGATATTGACGGCTAGAGTTTTTAAGAAGATTAGAATGAGAAGAGTTGTACGTACCTTATTCTTAAATAAGATTTTTTCTCAAATGGGATAGGTTCCAGTGTGGAGCACTACCGCCAAGTTTAGTGCAACCATACATCTAGCACCTTTAAAATAAAATAAGAAGATCCAGTATGGGGCGCTAACACCGTGCGTGGTGCAAAGTACATCTAGCACTACAAATTTAAGTGTACTAAAAATAGGGTTGTTACATTCTCTCTCCCTTATAATATTTTCGTCCTAAAAAATTATGTACCTGTAGTAATGAGCTCCGGGTACTTCTCCAAGGTCTCGGCTTCTCGTTCCCAAGTAGCTTCATTCGGTGAATGATGTTGTCACTGTACTTTGACGAAGCGAACAGACTTACCCTTGATGAGCTTCTCTTTTCAATCTACGATGTGAACCGGCTTCTCTATGATAGTCAGATCATCTCTGACTTCAGTCAGCTCGATATCAAGGACGTGAGATGGATCGGACAAGTATTTGCGCAACATAGACACATGGAACACATTGTGTATACCGGGGAATTTTTCGGAAGTAAAATTCAGTATGCTACCTCACCGATACGATCTGTGATAACGAAAGGTCCCATGTATCTCGAGGTTAGCTGTTCCCGCATTCCAAAACGCATGATTCCCTTAGTCGGTAACACCCGGATGAAAACCAAATCACCAACCTCAAATTCTATCAAGCGTCTTCTACTGTCGGCGTAGGCTTTCTGACGGTCCTAGGCTTCTTTCAACCTTTGGCGGATAACCTTAACCTTCTCAGTCGTGGTTTCTACGAGTTTCGACCCAAGCATTTTTCTTTCACCAACCTCGTCCCAACAAAGATGCGTCCTACAACTTCGGCCATAAAGAGCTTCAAAAGGCGAGATCTCGATGCCTGCCTGAAAGCTATTGTTATAGGAAAACTTGATCAAAGGGAGGTGGTCATCCCAATAACCTTGGAAGTCTAACATACAGGCTCGAAGCATGTCTTCTACGATCTGATTAACTCTTTCGGTCTGACCATCAGTTTCTGGATGGAAGGCTATACTGAAGTCAAGTCTCATACCCATTGCTTCTTAAAATTTCTTTCAATGATCAGAAGTGAACTTCGTGTCTATGTCCGACACAATGCTCACAGGAATCCCGTGAAGCTTGACTATTTCCTTCAGATATGTCTCAGTCAGTTGTCTCCACTATCTGTAATCTTGAAAGGTAGGAAGTGCGCCGACTTGGTCAAGCGGTCCACAATAAACCAGATAGCGTTGTGCTTCCTTGAGGTTCTCGAGAGTCCAACTATGAAATCCATAGAGATATCCTCCCACTTCCACTCGGGAATTGGTAAGGGTTGCAAAAGACCGGCTTGCTTCTGATGCTCAACTTTCACCTGTTGGCATACCAAGCACCTGAAGACATATTCGGCAATCTCTCTCTTCATATTCGGCCACCAATAATAGTTTCAAATATTCCGGTACATTTTTGTGCTTCATGGGTGCACTGAATATCCAGATTTGTGTGCCTCCTCGAGAATTTCGTTCTGCAATGTTTCAACATCGGGGACATATAATCTATCTCAGAAAAAGAGGGTCTCGGCAAATCGTATAGAAAAATCTGGTTTAGGGCTCTCGGTTAACTGTCCCTTAATCTTTGAAATTTCGGGATCTAATGGTTGCTCGTTTCTGATACAGCCAACAAAGGAAGGCTTGACCATCATACTAGCTAGGTATACTCTTTCACTAATTCTGTCAAGTCATACATCCATCTGAGCAATCTCATCGAGTGGCTTCCAAGCTTTTAGACGTGCTAGCAGTCCTGAAGATTTCCGACTTAGAGCGTCAGCAACCACATTTGCTTTACCCGGATGATAATTAATGGAACAATCATAATCCTTCATGTATTCCATCCAACGTCTTTGCCTCAAATTAAGATCTTTTTAAGAAAATAAGTATTTGAGACTCTTGTGGTCTGTAAAAATCTTGAAAGTCTCACCGTATAGATAATGCCGCCAAATCTTAAGTGCAAAAATGACTGCGGCCAACTCAAGGTCATGAACCGGATAATTTTTCTCATAACTATATAAATTATTCTTAAATAAACATTTAAATATTAAATTGAACCTTAGAGTTTTCTATCATCAATGATCGAACTTCCTTGAAACCAATAAGTCCTCAAAAGATCTAAAGTCTCGGGCCTATCTAAATTATCATAACCTCAATCAATATATTGTACCTACATAACTCATGCAGTCCTCGATTGATTTATAACTCATACAGTCCTTGAGGAAGTAGAGCCTGAACTCTGATACCACTCTGTCACGACCCAAAATTCTACCCCATCCTGAAGGCTTAGAATTCCAAGTTATGACCCACACATATTTAAAACAATCATAAATGCTGAATAAATTCGATAAAATGCGATATAATACCATAAATCCACAAATAACATGTAAGTTCAGTCGGAGACAAATCCGATAAAATAAACTATAAAATCCGCAATACTAGTATCAATAAAACTCAATACCAAGTCCACAATGATCAGTAACAGGCACTCGAATCAAGATCAACACCGTAGTCCTCCTGATAACCGGCAGCGTCACCCTCCAAAGACTCCTGGTACTCAACACTCGCGAGATTAATGAAATCAGCATCGGCGAGATCTAGAAGGCTCGCGTTTACTCCACTAACGTAATCACCTGTAACTGTTAGATTATCGTGGGATGAATTTACTCAATCACGTAAACTCAGTGGATACGCTATAAATCCACCCCATACTACTCAAATGCATTAAGTGAGTGATAAATATAATATCTCAAAGCAGATAGCAGAAGAAAGATAAAGTCATATACATATCGTGAAACTCATATCATATTATAAATGTAAGATTATGATCTAGACACTCATATCTTAACGTACCTTACCATATCTCATAATATATTATACCATAGTTTATTATCATTCTCGCACATACGTCTGTACATCGCATGAACGTAACTAACATACTCGTAAAATCCTAAACGACCTGTGCTAGAGTCGCTGCTCGAGCTACCATGGGAGGGTCAACATAGTATCATACCACCATATCATAACACCCTCATGTTATACTCATACTCCACCACCCAGCCAATAGGAAACATAATGGCCAAAGTCACTCATAACATACTCATACTCATAATCTCTCCCAGAGATCCGTCTTGGCTGAAAGACATTGTTGCCCTTATGGTGGCCACACAAGGAACGATACATACATAGACTTAAATTATTTATCTTTTGCTGGCCTACATAACGATGTCTTATTATCGTACTCGTATCATAACTTATCTTATCTCATACTCATATCTTATTATATTCTTATACTTAATCCTAGGATAAACTATAGTGAGCCAATTTTCCTAATTCACGCTTTCCAAGAAAAGATTTCGTAGTAACATAGATGTACTTCGTGTGATAGTCTATACTACCATAGAAGTGTTGCATCCGTATATGGACGCCAATATTTTAAGTTTTACGTGATCATAGAAGAAATCTCACCACAACTAATGCCTATGGTCGAACCTCATAACTTAACTCATAATTTATACTATTATATTTGAACTCGGGGTGATCGGGTCGTCGTATATACCACTGTATACGAGATTACACTGAATTCGCAATCACCGACTCGTCATGGGTCCCATTCCACCATGAGTTGTAAGGCATGTGAATACGGTGTATTTCTCGCTTCGATACCATCTCAGCGAATCACCACGCTCAAGCGTAAGCATGATCTCATACACTCTCGTACCCATGATCTAACATATCTTTAACTCGTATAACTTGATCATGATACAAACAAAAAAGCATCACATGTATAGAACGATTTACACTTAAGTTTTGATTATGTTTATACTTATATTTATTTACATAGCACATTAATATAATTATATAATAGGGTTATAAGTGTGATTTCGATAATCATAAAGGTCAGAGTTTGATTTCATAAAGGCATCAAAGTTCTAATACTTTGTGTTATCGAAGTGGTCGCGTTGAAGCGATAAAATGATACATATATAGTATCTTATAATTAAATGCTTAAATAAAAAAAGGCAGTCCAATTTAAAGTGGAGTGCATCACGACCATCGATCGAAACATCAATAAATTAGAGTGCATTGAATTTTGGTTGAGCAAGTAGAGTTATAAGATAAAACAATATTGATAATATTGTTTGATGTCTGTTCGAACATAGATCAATCGATTGAATTTAAATAGGTGCACACAATCAGTTCGGTTCAAAATTAATCAATTGAAAAGTGGAACTCAATCGATTAAATTTAGGTAAGTGTACACAATCGGTTCAATTCAAGGTCAATCGATTGAGAAGTGAAACTCAATCGATTGAAGAATAAATTGAAATAAGGTTTTGAGTTCTTAGCCATTAAACGAAACTAATATTATAATAACCCTTTCACTATTACAATAACCTATTCCCTACCAACAACCTCAATCGATTGATTATAAATCAATCGATTGAATATCCCTTCTTTCAAATTAAAGAAAAAGATAGTAAGTGTCAGGAATATTATAATAACCTATTAAACGAAACTATTATTACAATCACTCATTCGTTTGAATTTATAAAATCAATCAATTGAGACATCCTTTCATTAAAGTTATCAGAAGCAGTTAAAGTAACTTTGCTTGTTAAAATCAAACTGCTCAGATCAATCGATTGAATCATGTAAATCAATCGATTGAATTTAAAAGGAAATAAAACCTTCTCTATTGCAATTTTGAAATCGATCGATTGAAAAGTGTATTTCAATCGATTAACTGTCGCAGATTTAAAATGAAATAAGGTTCCCAAAATACATCCAAAAATTTTATAAAAATAATATAAAATAAGGATTAATTATTATTTTAATCCTAAAAGTGATTTTATAATAAAATAAATCTAGATTCATTTTAAATAGTCCATCGATACGCGATCGAACGCATCCTATGCGATGGGATCTGAGAAGGACGAGATGGATGGATAGGTACCCACCTCTTGAAGCATGATCGGCAAATCGACGGCGGTTAGGGCGATAGAGAGCGGTGTCTACGCGATGGCCCGTATACGATTTCGCTTTCTTCGCCTCGATCTTGATGGTAGAAAAAAAAAATCACTGTGGTTCTTGTGGAAGAACACACTATAGTTTTTAGGGTGAATGATAATGATGTTTTAGAGAAGAGACGGGTGGAGAAAAAGATGTTGACGGCTAGGGTTTTTAAGAAGATTAGAATGAGAAGAGTTGTGTGTACCTTATTCTTAAATAAGATTTTTCCTTAAATGGGATAGGTTTCAGTGTAGAGACTACCGCCAAGTTTAGTGCAACCATATATCTAGCACTTTTAAAATACAATAAGAAGATCCAATGTAGGGCGCTAATACCGTGCGTGGTGCAAAGCACATCTAGCACTACAAATTTAAGTGTATTAAAAACAGGATCGTTACAATTTTGGAATCACTTTTTTCGAATGTGTGCCACATAAAACCAAAATTTAGCCTTCTAATAGTATGTCTCCGCTCTCACCAGATCCATTGTATCGTTGTGAGGAAGATTGGGATCGATTTCTATTCAAAGCAGTCGAAAGTTTTAGGCATTGGTGCTCATAAAGTTTTGATGGGTGCAACCAAAGGTATCCTTTATTTATTTGGATGAATAATAATCCTACAAAAAGTTATTTTGATTAAAGGAAGTATTGTCTAAACCCAATGATTCAAAACAAAGGTAAAAGATCCTTAGAACGAGTAAACACTATATTCCACAATTTTTTAAGCTCCTGGAAATTATATTTTGACAAATATTTAATAACAAGGTAGCATTATTTACACCCGTTAAATTTGTGAAAAACACACAATTTTTCCATCATAAAAAATTATTGAATGCCTTGAATCAAAGGATGGAGATCATTTTTTGTCCCAATTTTTCATACAATCAATCTTAAGATTATGGCGCACCTATTATACAATCACATGATTATTTTTGGAAATGCGGGTCACTTGGAATCAATATCTAATCATTTGATAAATATATCATAATATTGGGACGAAAAATAATTTCTATAGTCTGTATCGAAGATAGTCAATGATTTTTTGCTGGAAAGAAACGTGTGCTCTGAAAAAACGGATCCAAATAAGCCACCCTTTAATAACTATTAAGGCTATCCATAAAGAATCTTATGACAGTTAATCCATCCCTAAATATAGCTGTTGTATATAAATGTAATCCCACGGCTGAAAAAGAAAGAACTATAGTCACCTACCTTAATAGTTATACTGCACAAAAGTACACTATTTATGACAAGTGGCATCATGGCTCAAAATTTCGGCTATAATTCAAATTATAAAATTTCAGTCGAAATTATGTATTGATGGAAAAACTTTATCCTAAATCGGCCAAAATTCAAAATTTCAACCAAAATATTTTGATCCTTCAATAACATGCATCTTCTACCAATCTAAGTGGTCCAATTCACTGACCATCATGTGAACTGAGGTAAGCTGAAACAAGATGACTATCAATAGATTTGAACCATCCGATCCATGCACTTTAATACAAACTGTTGTTCACATTAATACGAGTACGACAAACTTGTTTATTAGTACGTACTACATAGCTTTTATCATGGATGAAAGCCACTGACTGATTTGAATCATATAATATAGAATAGTTTTTGTTCCAATCTTCCTCACAATAGATCTTAAAATCATGACGTGCCTACGAGACAGTTAGATGTTGATTTCACGTGGCACACATTTCTAAAACTGAAGGTCAACTCCTTTGCCCTTGATATAGGTCACTTTTGGGAATGTGTACTATGTGGAATCAACATCTTGCCGTATAATAGGCGCTCCTTGATCTACCATGGGGGAAGATTAAAACTAAAAAATAGTCTCCATCGTCCAATTCACAATTTTGATTGAACTCGATCAACAATTTACTAAATTGAGCAATTTTGACCGTCTGATCAGTACCTTGAAAGAGACTGAAAAAGGAAGGCTCCATGATAGGTACGGATTTGAGCTAAGTTCCATAAATAAGTTGTCTTCAACCTGAATGTTGACATTTGTGGCCATAATTTTGCCAAGTGTATGACTAAATTTACTCGAGTACGAAGCTCAGTGCTTTTTGGAAGCACTGAATGATGAGTCATACTTATTAACCACAAAACAAACACTGGTTAAACCTTCACTAGTCACAACGTGGGGATTCGAACCGGGAATTCAATTAGATATTACAACTAGGCTAAAGTCCATGCATAGGCTAAATACCATAACTACCCTCATTGGCGCTCTGGAAATTACATTATTACCCTTATCTTTATTGCCTTGCTTAGGCTGCATTTGGATTAGCTCTTTCAGGGTAAAGAGAAGCTTTTTTGCTCTTTGGCTCTGGTAGAGAACTGCTTTCATATTTGATAGCACAATTCCTCGCTCCATTTGCTCTGATGGGAAGTTATTTTAAGTGATAAAACTGCTCTCTGCCTTAGACTTGTTTTTGGGTTATCTTTTATAAGAGCAAATGCAGCTCTATGATTGCTCTCCACGGGAGCAGATTTTCTCTGCTATGATAAAGAACAATTTTATCATTTAAAATAGGTCCTCATTTGAGTAAATAAGGGGAGGAGCTGTGATAGCAATGCAATTCCTTTATGGAGCCAAAGGAAAGAGCCACTTTTTGCCCTGAAAGAGCTAACCCAAGCACAACCTTAAGGAAAAAGCCTGACTCCAATTTGCTCTAGACGTTGTATATGCATAGTTATTGAGTCAGAAATCAAGAATATAAGTTCGCTAAAAATTGGGAAATATTTAAAAAATTATATTTAAAATTTTTAACAAAAATGAAGATAATTTCGAGAAATATCATAAAAGGCGTTTAAACACAAAAACTAAAACTTAAAAAAAAAAATTCATTTTTTGTTTGTTAAAGGAAAATTTGCGTTTTAAGCATATTGCCAACATTTTATGAAAATAAAGGTTGCGTTAAAAGATTTTTTTCAATAAAAAACACAGAATTTGGCAACTATGCATATATGGTAACCCACCCATTGTAGAAGGAGATTTGGAAGGGGTCATCAAATTGGGACATGTGACATTTAGTTTCAGCAAACCAAGTCATCAAATTTAATTTTTGAAGTTAAAGTCTTAATCATCAAGCTTGCATAAGCTTATTAACTAGCAATGATCAATAAATATTAATAGCTATTTTGTAGTCTATTTTGAAGGTTGTTCTAACTTTGAGACTTATACACAAAATATAATTATACAAAAAATATGTCTTACACAAATTCAAGAGTTAAATGGGGCTTTAGTACCACACTCTTTGGATTCTTCCTTGCTTATTATAAGCTACTGAACCAAGTATCACTGGTCTAGAATTTGGATCATTTCAAAGTAATAATCTTGATAAATGCAATTATAAGTGCTAAATCATTGAAAGGTTAGAAGTGATCTTTTATTATTTCACGGTCTGGTGGCTTCCCTTCCCTTGATCATTTTGGTCAAGGGTAACAACCCAAGCGCCAATGGGGTCGGCACCTAATAACAACTAACATATATTTATTTGTTATAAAAGTCAATAGTGTACCTTTATTTGTAACTAGAGATTCTATCTTTGTAATCAAAGTTTGTATTGAAAAAAAAAAAAATTGATTGCTTTGAATTTGATGACAGAGATCATTTTTCCTCCCAATCTTTCATATAATAGATCTTGAGATTATGAGGCTACCATTAGTCAAGTCAAATATTGATTTTTTGTGACACATCCCAAAAATTGGCCTGAAACCCATAGAAGGGACAGAGACGATCTCATTCACTTTTTGAGTATGGCCATGTGGAATCAAAATCTAACCATTTGAGGGCACACTCATGTTCTCAAGATTCAATATGTGAAAGATAGGGATGGAAAATGATCTTTATCATAAGCAGTCACGGATTTGTATGTCTAGACCCGGATTGTAAAGAAATAATCTCCGGTTGCAAATAAGATTACCCTTATAAATATGTAATACATTTATTTACAACTCATCCTACCCCAAGCAACCTAGCTTCACTAGGTTGTCATGGCCGGTACCAAGTACCAACTAACAACTAATTTGGTAGCCCTAGTCCATAGACCCAACACCGTTACAAAAAGAAAGGGCAGCCCCGTAACTTCACGCGACAAGGCTAAATCGACATTTACCCCGCCAAACGAGGACATTTTGGGAATTTTCATAAAACACCAAACTCTATTTAAACCGACCAAAAAAACACAGCTTATAAATAAATACAAAAGGGAAATAACAGAGTCGTTTCCCACGCGCCGGAGACCGATATCCCGGCTCGAATTCCGGCTCAAAAGCTGCTTCCGCCGTTCTCACGGCGTGCGTTAGCATAAATTAAAGAGAAGAAGCAATCCAACCCACCCATCAAATCAAGAAATCCGAAATCGAATAAGATGGTTTCGGAGCTGATCTACAGAGGGCACGAATCTCAGCGCACGAGAGACGGCTACTCTCCAAAACCCCAAAAGCCATGGCTCCTCTCCTCCGCGTATAGCCCGATCCGCTACCTGCTACGCGAACAGCGCCTCCTCTTCGTCCTCGTAGGCATAGCCATCGCCTCTATCTTCTTCACCCTCCTCCCTACCTCCCCTGCTCACGTTAGCACCAACCCCAAACCCATCCCCGACCCCGCCACCATCTCGTCTGCCGTTACGACACCCTCCGTCGCGCACCGATTCGCGTTCGAGAACTCGGGGTTCATGTCGGTGAATCCGGGCGGTAAGATACCGCTGGGGTTGAAGCGGAAGGGGCTGAGGATCGTTGTCACGGGTGGGGCCGGGTTCGTGGGTAGCCATCTTGTGGATCGTCTGATCGGGCGAGGAGACAGCGTGATCGTCGTCGATAATTTCTTCACGGGGAGGAAAGAGAACGTCATGCACCATTTTGGGAACCCTAGGTTCGAGCTCATAAGGCACGACGTCGTCGAACCGATCTTGTTGGAGGTCGACCAGATCTACCACTTGGCGTGCCCGGCGTCGCCAGTGCATTATAAGTTCAATCCAGTGAAGACGATTATATCCTTTTTTTTCTTTTATTCTCTGATCTATGGTTTTCTTGCTTCTAATTGGGTTTTTCTTATTTGATTTTCGATTTGGGTTTTTTTTCGGGGGGGAATTGGGGATTTGGGTTTTGTTCTTAACTTCAATGGGTAGAGATTACAAGACGAATGTGGTTGGAACGTTGAACATGCTGGGTTTGGCGAAGAGGGTGGGTGCCAGATTTCTGCTAACGAGCACCAGTGAGGTTTATGGAGATCCGCTGCAACACCCACAAGTTGAAACTTATTGGGGCAACGTTAATCCGATAGGTGAGTTGATTTTATTTATTTATTTATTCGATCGATTGGGATCTGCTACTCGTCTTCCACTGCAACTATTTCTGCTTTTTTCTGAGTCTTTTTATTACTTGGTTTCGTTGTTGGGTTCCATTACTTGCACCCCTTCAAAACCGCAGTCACACCTACACTAAAAGGTTATCTAATCTATCAACTCTTTTGAATCAGATGGTCGGTAGAGAGATAAATGAAAAACTGACAGTCTTATCATACACTCAAGATCAAAAGATGATCTCCATCGTCTGATTTAAAAGCAATATTTTTTTCTCATCATGCCAATTTCCGGCGCATGTTAGCAAAACAGTCATTACTGCATCTAACGTGCGCAAGGAGCAAACCGGAACCTCTTGACCCATTTTGTTAGAAGTATTCCTCTGATATTTTGACTGCCCGAAGGCGCATTTTAGCGAAACATTTGACTATGACCTATGCTTCTTTGCGTATTAATTTCAGCACCCCCTGTATGGCAGAATTGTCATTTTTGGATCCCCGCCAGAATCGGAATTAACTGAATCCTGCCACGCGTCTTTTTGCCAAATAATCGAATTTTTTACAATTATCGAATGGCATTTTCGTAAACGTTCTGAAGATGTCAGTGTCGTTGTACAATGTAATCAAGTCGGGATCTGACATACGTGGTGGTCCATGTCTGACCTCTATCTGTGTTTGATCTGGTTGCCAGGTGTCCGAAGTTGCTACGACGAAGGAAAGCGTACGGCCGAGACTTTGACCATGGATTACCACAGAGGCGCGAACGTCGAGGTTAATATTTTAATTAATTAATTAATTATATTTAAACGTAGATTAATAATAATTTACATTTTTGTTTTTTGATAATAATTTTTTTTATAGATCGTTTGTAAAACGCATACATTTAAACATTTCAGGTGAGAATTGCTCGTATCTTTAATACGTACGGCCCAAGGATGTGCATCGACGACGGTAGGGTCGTTAGTAATTTCGTTGCCCAGGTAGGGGTTATATGCTAATTTTATATATATATATATATATATATATATATATATTAGTTATTTTTATGTAAATAATTTAATTAAAAAAATATTTTTTTTTATTGGTTTTAGGCTTTAAGAAAGGAGCCTCTGACGGTTTACGGTGACGGGAAGCAAACCAGGAGTTTCCAATACGTATCCGATCTGGTAAATTTTTTATTTTTTTATTTTTTTATTATTATTAGAGTGGGTAGGGGCATATTGGAAAAATTTTGTTAATGGTAGTTGCAAATTGATTTACTGGTTTAGAGGAAAATGGGCGGGTGCAGATTACTGAACTGAAACCTAAATTTTGGTTTTCGGGTCAGTTTCTCCAAAACCGAACCCTAACCGAAACATTTCGGTGTCGTTTAACTAAACTTTTCACCCCCGAAATCAACCCGATTCGATTTCGGGTTTGGTTGGTTCGGTTTTTTATGTTTGTTCTTTTTTTCTTTTTTTTTTTTATTTCGATTTTTATGGGTTTTCTTACCCTACGGACTGATTTTTTATTTTTAGTTACCAAAACCAAACTGAGCCGAATTGGTTCGGTTCGGTGTCGGTTTTCAGTCTATTTCGGTCCGGATTGCGGTTTTCGGTTTTTTCTTTCCACCCCTGATGTCTATGGACAATGAGATTTTAGTTTTTAAGGCACTCCAATCGGCTTGGATTTTGTTCAAATCTTGAGGGTTATACCGTCATTAAAGCTTAGATCTACCCTACATGCAACTCTCAATCCCGGTAGCGTTTTGGTTATATTTAAGGCTGGTGTTACAGCCACCCAGAAAGGAAACTTGTAAACGGTGGACAGGGGTTTAGAGACAATGCTGCAGACAGCTTATGTGATGCAACGAGACTGACGGTAGGGTTTGGGCCCCACTAAGTAAGCTGGCTGCAATATTGTCTATCAAAAAGTGTCCACCCTAAAACACTGTCCCTAAAGAAAAGCACAAATTGGAATGATTGCAGTGAATCAGACAAAGGAGATCTTCTTTTAAATGAGTCACTTAGCCGTCTGATAATAGAGTCAAAATCTTGAGATCTGATGTGTGGTAATACAGCAGCCTATTTTAAAGACACCCTTATGGAATTGTCCACTTGCACACTACAATAGTACAATTGCACATGTTTAACAAGAAAAACTATACTTTTGAGACTTGTGTCACGTGAAACTTTATATAAGACGTCTTGTGCTGACTGGATTGAATCAGGTGATAGAGATCCTATTTGACACATCCCAAAAACATAATATTTTTCTCTTTAAATTATGTGCGAGAGAAACAAACCTAGTGTGCAATTAGTAGTGCCATTTGCACCAATTGAAAGGGTAGGTACGCACTCACAAAATTATAGACTGCTTTAAATCTGACAATAGAGACCCTAAGCTTCCATAAGATGGATCTTAGATATCTTCGTACCATCAAATGATCATTTTCTTTACTCTTTATTGCACCCATACCAAAAAAGTAACCTAAAAAATCAGTAGCACACAAAAGATATCATGTGTAAACCATCAAATAAAAATTCCTTGCGTGTACCTCAAATAATCTCCACATGTATCAAGTTTCAAACGAAAAATAATTTGCATGTGATTCAAAGCGATCAATAATTTTGGTGGACAGTACAACAACCTTTTCAATGGGTGCAAGTAAATGGTACACTAATTTAAATAGCAGTTTTGCCCCTGCCAATTTGGGCACCTGTCAAATATATATATCATCATCGAAGTAAGGTCGAAGCCCATTAACCGCATAAAAAAACGCCACCAATCAAATATTCTATATGCTCTTGTTGTATTAAGGGTAGTTTCGTCACTTGAAAAGATAGTGGGCTGCTTTTGTGGTGTGCAGGTGGAGGGTCTGATAAGGCTAATGGAAGGGGAACACGTAGGGCCCTTTAATCTCGGAAATCCCGGCGAGTTCACCATGCTCGAACTTGCCCAGGTATCTCCTTTTCTTTTGCTAAATTGACAGTCATGCCCTCAATAAGCTTTTCGTCTATCTAATGGAAGTGTACTTTCTCCTCTAAGAGTTAGTGGTGCGGTCCCTCGTTTCATGAGATCATCATAAGAGATATTTACCTATATATATATTATATTTACCTATATAGTCAAATTTGATATTTTTAGGACACCTACCTTTCATTTCCCAAAAACGCCCTCAGATATGCCTAACCTGCAACTTTGGAAGGTGCATGGATGGAAGGTCGAAGCACAGAATATGCAGGGTATTCTGGTCAATTCGAACCTAGCTCTTGGTGGATCTCTACTTGTCACTTTTCTCGTACTTCTGAACCCCACCTTTAGTTGTTAGCTGGCTGGTAGAATGCACGTGAGCATTCTATTCACAGGAGCAGAAGCAAATGGGCAAATAATAATTGAGGGAAGGGTGGCAACACTTCAGTAAGAGGGGTCATTTTGGATAACATTTCGGTAAGGGGTCATTTTGGATAAATTTTGAGAAAATTTTGAAAAGTTTTGAAAAAAATTTGGGGTGTATAAAAAAATATTTAAACTTCATAAAAATTTTATTTATTATTAAAAAATAATAAAAATTAGAAAAGATTTATTAATTTTGGTGAAATTTTGTTAATTTCATTGAAATTAATGAAATTTCAGCGATTTCGAAGAAATCATATTAATTTCGCTGAAATTTTTGCCTGACCCCTGTATCGGTAAATTTCGAAGAAATTTGTCACTATGTTCATGCCTATAGGTTTGTTGAAAGCGCTTACTTCCAAAATCCCCCTACTTCTAATCAAATAATCCAGATTATGTTGCACCCCGATCTCCTGGACAATGAAACTTGAGACTATGAACATACCATCAAATGGTCAGTGTTGCATTTCATATGGCACGGATATCCAAAAAGTGGCTTTGAAATTATCCGACACACATCATGCTCATGTGATTTTAGAGCATGTCTTTGGGATCTGTGACACCTGTAATCAAACACTAACCATCTGATTATAAAATCTTGGTCTCGAGATCTATCGTCAAAAGATTGGGGTGAAAAACAACCTCGTCTCGAAACAGTCAAAGGGTTTAAGGGGTTTCCGAAATAGGCGCTTTCAGTAAACCTGCAAGAAGATAAGTACCCTTGAGGAAAATGTAGGGTAAATTTTTGGATTTAGGGAAATATGCTTAAGGGCACGTGATAATTATAAGGGCACGTGAGCCGTAATATTACGAGTTGCCGGCCCACCCACTTACAATTATAACTTCAAATGACTCAAGTACCCTTCCATGATTGCTAAAAGTATTAAAGGGTATGACCCCGATGCCTTCTAGATTGGAGCCTAACGGCCCCAATTTTAGACCAAGTGACATTTTTTTAGCAATCCAATTCATGAATATGGTGAATGACATTGGGAGGTGCCATAGGCCCAAAGGAAACACTCATTCGAGAAATCAAACCCATCTTCCCACTCGCTCTAACAAAGACATATTGAGATGGTCCCAAAGCTCATATAGGCTTAGATCTTCTTTTTAAACCTGCCTCTCGACTCTGGACTTGCAGGTGGTGCAGGAAACTATAGACCCAAATGCCCGAATCGAGTTCAAGCCCAACACAGAGGACGACCCGCACAAACGAAAGCCTGACATCACCAAGGCGAAAGAGCAGCTCGGTTGGGAGCCGTCAGTGCCTCTTCGAAAGGGGCTACCCCTCATGGTCTCTGATTTCAGGACCCGCATCTTTGGTGATCACAAAGATAGTGCAACAACTGCCAACGCTGTGGCGTAGAGCGAGAGAGAAAGAGAGAGAGATACTAGTTACAATTCAGCCAGAGAAATATAGAGAGAGATCTGTTCTCCTTTAGCAGCTTTCTTTATTTTTCCCCTTTTAACCATTGGTACCCTTTTTTCCCGAAATATGTAGTTTCTTTTTGTCTATTGAGCTTTGATATCAATTCATCATAATGGAAGAAAGTAAGATAGCATAGATTGATGGCTAAATGTCGATTCATTTTCTCCATTGGCAGTTAAGAATGGTTTTAGAGAAGTCAAAGATTTATCAGTCTTTTTTTCCCACCGTTGAATTCAAATTTGAAACTTGGCTTACAGGAAGCAATTCAGAAGATTAGAGACTTAAGTGGGTTGTGTTGGCGTTTTACTTTTTAGCTACCAGTCTATAGAAAGTACCAAACCTTTTTTATGGTCTTTATGACCAATTCAAGATGGAGGGTCCAATGGTTCAAAATTCGGAACGAAACCAATAAGTATCGATATCAGAGCTCACCAGGTAGACACATTGAATGTATATACCCATATATATTTGAATAGATTGGTTAAGATCATGCATCAAAATATTGTCCGATACCGGTACATATTGGTTTTGGACCATAACGATATGGTAGATGGGTTTTTATCGATCCCTTAAAAAATTGTCAAATTATCATTCAATGTATTGTTCGTATCATCGGTATCGTTCAATGTATCGTCCGATAATTTCAAATTATCGGTTTTGATTGTTTTTTTTTTTTAGGGAAAAAATCAGAAAGTATCGTTCGGAACCGATATGTATCACCCGATACGTATCGGTTTTGGGGCTAGACGATACGTATCGAAAAACCGAGATTTTGATCCTTGGTCAAGACATACCAATGTATAGTTAATTGATGGGCAATACGTATCGGTTTTGGGGTTTGATGATACATATCGAAAAATCGAGATTTTAATCCTTGGTCAAGACATACCAATGTATAGTTAATTGATACATATTGTCCGATACATATCTATTTTGGAGATGGCTCATATGTACCGGAAAACCAAGTGTCTACACATTTGTGTTTACACATCATGGGTGGGCACAACAGTCCACAGACCTCACACATCTGTAGGGCTGCATGACGTACACGGACTTCCAATGCATGTATATACCCATATATATTTGAATGGATCGGCCAAGACATACCAATGTATAGTTAATTGATACATAGT
This sequence comes from Chloranthus sessilifolius, assembly GCA_021018995.1. Lineage (NCBI taxonomy): Eukaryota > Viridiplantae > Streptophyta > Magnoliopsida > Chloranthales > Chloranthaceae > Chloranthus > Chloranthus sessilifolius. The sequence continues at coordinate 2,132,797 of CM037588.1, read as the reverse complement.
CTGATGCATATCGATTTTGGAGATGTCTCATACGTACCGGAAAATCGAGTGTCTACACATTTGTATATACACATCATGGGTGGGCACAACAGTCCACAGACTCCACACATCTGTAGGACTGCATGATGTGCACGGCCTTCTAATGCATGGAAGTCTGTTCACATCACACAGTCACAATGTGTGGACTGCTTTAATGCACACGATGCACCCATTCTAGACTAACTCTCTATCAATAGCAATGACCATTCAACAACATACCCACTTCTTAGAGATCTCTAGGTAGAAATAGTTATTACTGCCCTTAGAGGTTAGGTCTCCATCCCATCCATCCATCTCAGCATTGGGTATGGCTGTTTTTTTAACCAGGACTAACTGTAGAAAACTGTTAGCTGACAGCCATTACTGCCCTTAGAGGCTTTTAGGACACCAAAAAACGGGGCATTACTAAAAGAACAGAACCTTATTTATCTCCATATATCGTACACCATTGAATGGGGCATTACTAAAAGAACAGAACCCCATTTACCTCCATAACTCCATAAATATGAACAGCCTCATAAAAATTGTTTACCAAACACAAGATATAAATTGCAATTAATTGCTAATAGTTATATATAGCAACAGAGAAGCAGAAACATAGCTCAGCTTCTCAGAGTAATCAATCAAAGTCAATTTTAGTCTCAATCAGGTATTCTCTTGATAGAAGAAACCAAGTTGGCCAATTACTACTTGTCCCCACCACTAGGATGCAATCCATTATAATCCGAGTTGGATGCATGTGACCCGAGTGCCAACCACAGTACTCGGGTCAATCTCCCAGTGCAAAGTATCTAGAGAGCCAAATAGTGAACAGTCAAAAATGTATTTTCAATCATTTGCATGCTCAGAAATAATTGTGCACTTCCTGAAACTCGACCATTGGTAAGAGATTGACCCAAACTGAGCAAATTTGCCAACTTGGTTAAAAGGTCACGAATAATTCACAACTTTTTTAAAGTTGGGGTTCACTATTGCCAAGTTTGCAAGTTGGGGTTCGCTATCGCCGAGTGAACCCCGTTCACCAAGAGTAGGGGTGTATTCAATTCGGTTTGATTAATTTTTGACCAAAACCACAAACCAAATCGGTCCTAATCGATTTCTAGATTTTCAAACCAAACCAACCCAATTAGATTTGGTTCGATCGATTTTCCTATAAGTTCTACTTGCACATCAAAATTTTCTCAACTTCTCAAAAGGTTTTCCTATAAGTTCTACTTTACCGCTTTAAGATTTAAAAATAGGCTAAAGAAAAGGGTTGGATCTTATATAAAAATCTGCATTTTACTTAAATGTCTTTTAAAATTAATCAAACCCCCCCCCCCCCCCCACCCCTCACACACTATATATATATATATATATATATATATATATATATATATATATATATATATAGGAAAAGGTGTCCATCCTCCAAAGTTCCAAGTGGAGGTCCACGTGGCATCCAAAACATTGTTTTAATGCCACATGGACCTCAGGTACATTGCTTAGATCATTTAAAAAAAATATATAATTTTGAAAAACTCATCTCCACCATGTGTTTTTTGAGCCATGAAATGTAAATCATTAAAACTAGTCAAACATTGACTTATGATTTTAAAAAGCTTTTTTCGAATTTTCTTTTTTTTAAAATGATCTAAATTATCCACCCGTGCTCCACATGGCAACCAAAGAGTGTTTTGGGTGCCATGTATACCTCCACGTGGACCTTGGACGACGGAACCAACTTCCACATATATATATATATATATATATATATATATATATATATATATATATATACTTACAGACTACATTCATTTTGGTTCAGTCGGTTTCAGCTTGAGGAGGCTTGAAATTGAAACCAAACCAAACTTTTCGATTTTCCTTTTTTCCAAACCGGTACCCATCCAAACCCGACAGTTCAGACAGTTTGGTCGGTTGGGTCCAAAAAATGCACAGCCCTAACCAGGGGTAGGATGACTTTTCACAATATATACAAAAATATGTTAAATACTACTAAAAACCAGCATCAGTAGAATTGATTAGGCTTGCGCTTCTACCAACATGGTGGGCGTTTGAGTCTCCTCCATGGCAGTAATTTTTGTGAACAGTTTGACACAAAAAAAAAAAGGGTACTAAGATCCAGTTCGCCTAGTAGTAGTGAATCGGACCGAACCGAACCATGAAATGGTTTGCATCAAACTGGTTCATGGTTCAGTACCACCCTGAGCGAATCGAGTAACCCAGATCAAAGTGAATTTTGATGTCCCACATTGAATTTCTACAGCCAACCATCAATCTAATGTCAACCCTTCTTTTTTGTTCATGTCCAATACCTACTGCTCCATGTCCGATACCACTAGATTATAGTTTGAAATCTCCTTTTTCCAATACCTACCAGTTCCATTTCCGATACCAAGATGATAAAACAGTGTTTCATCCAACACAAACTTGTGAGGGGCCATACATGTGCGAAAATAAGCCAATATAAAGCTTCTGTCACCAGCTAACCTTGGGAAAAAAACAAACTTGCTTCACCCCATATAAGCCTTCTTGTGATACACCTCAGCAAATGCCCTAGAAATGAAGTCGCCTACGCTGAAATAGTCGATTGGTAGTCTATGGATGCACAACATAATATACTCTCACACTAACAACTACTACTATGCTCTGAACACTTTAATGTGAGTTACGCCTGTCAATAAGAAGTAAGAACACCATAATATCTATCCTGACTAAGAATTTATGGCTGACTTGGAAGGGTATACACAAATATTTCAATGTGAGCATTTATATGTGCCTGGAGAGATCCAGGAGAAGACTTCAATGTACTTAAATAGGAATTTAATTTATTTTCATTTTAGGCTCCCTCTCCCTCTCTAAACCAAGCAAAATTTTGAAGTTTTCTGCATTTTCTTAACCCTAGTACCGTCAATGCTTTATCCAATTACAGCATTTATGGGCTACAGAGAAATTTTCTTAAAGTTTCAATGGTGGAACATAAAAGTGCGACAACAAACTCTGTTCCTCCTCTCATATTGGGAGAGAGGTAATAATGGACAATTCTTCATTGTAAATTCAAGCCCGTGAGCAGAAGAGAAGTGTACTTAAAGAAACATTGGGTAGAAGACTAGGAAACAGAATATAACCTCACTTGGGGTTCCTGAGAACAATGATAACAGAATCTCCTCGGAGGAACATCTTACTGATGAATCTGTCCTTGTTAACGGGAAGAGCTTTCTTTTTGCCTTTTCCCGTTTTGGGTACCTGCACAGTTGTCTCAAAAATTACTTTAAAAGAAGAGTAGGGATTGATCCAGGGCCAAAGTCCTCTCTAACTAAACAAACCTCAGTCCACATCTCTCTGACGTTCTCAAGAACCATATTGCAGTGTCGATCAAAGGCTCGCACACGGCCAAGAAGCTTCTTGTTGTTTCGGCAGTTAATAAGCACCTAAAACAGGCAGAAGTTAGCACAATACACTTTATTTATTACTATCAGGGATCAAACCTATGGCCTCAAGGTTATAACAAAGATAACCATCCTATTGACGTATGGAGTCTACCAAAATGGCATGATGCTCTAGCCATTTATACTAGGACTATAGGGTTGCTCAGTAATTTTTAGCAGTTTTTTCCAAACCATAGTAATAAATTAGAAAACAACAATGCATTCTCACCTGGATGCTATTTTTCACGCTCATCATCAAGACAGAGAGTGGGTCTGTATTAAATTCCTCTTCCTCAGTCTTGCCACCCTGTCATGAATAGGTTGAATGAGTGTTGATAACGGTACTATTTTGTTAAGCTAATAGAAGTGAAGAGAATGATGATACAGAAAGACATTTCCCCAGTCAAAAAAAAAAAAAAGAAGCTCTATAATGGGTCAAAATAAGTGACAATGGAACAATCAAAACATATTCTTCCAAAGCATAAAGACTTTCCAGCAAGACACAACCCCTGGCCTGCCTAGGCTAGTCAAACCATGGTTGCTAGCGAAACTGGGGAATCCAGAGTGGGAACAGGTACACTGCCTTCCAAGAGAACCTGAGACTCTAGGATGGTATCAATATTCTTACCACAAGATAAATAAATTATACAAGTGATACATACTCATAAAATAGGCACACACGGTATGTGCGGAAGAGAGAAGTGGGAACATAGAAGCCGGTTCATGCTGTGTCAGTTTAGAACTTTAGACGAATTCTCAAACATGTGTTAAATTATACGTTTGACCAGGAAGGATATTTTTTGGAGCTCCAAAGCCTAAGGATACATACACAATTTTAAAGGGGAGAGGGGATTGAGAAGAAATTGTCCTGTTATACAAAAATTATGTAGCGATGATGGTTGGGAGAGGCTGACTCTTGATGGCCTCAGGTTTAATTCCATCTCTATGGAAAAGAGATAGGACCTAGAGAGGATGTTTGATTAGTCTCAAACTAAGAGGTGGTGTTTGAGACTAGTAGCGATAAAGCTTCAGTCCAGATGGCTCCCCCATTTTTTAAGGCATTCTGAGATTAACTACGAGTGGAGATGTTGAAACCTTTTCAAGAATTTTTTGAGAAAAAAGGCAGGATGAGAGAGCAATGAACTCCACATTTATCATTCTCATCATGAACAAGGAAAGTGTTGAAGAGACTAGGGAGTTAAAGCCCATTAGCCTCTGAACATTTTGCATAGAATCCTTGCTAATAGGATGAAGCCTTCCATAGGGGAATAATTTCTTCGACTCAATGGTCGTTTGTTTAGAGAAGGCACCTCATCCAAGTTGTGGTGCTTGCACATGAAGTCATAAGGCCTACCACATAGTTAATTAGAAGTTTTTGGCAACAAATGGAGAGCTTTGATAAGAAGCTTGCTCCTCATCTGCTTAGTTTTCAGTGATGGTGAATGGTACACCTCAAGGATACTTCAAAAGCTCAAGAGGTCTTAGGAAGAGGGACCCTCTCTTCCATCCTTCCTGTTTAACATAGTTGGCAAGGCGTTAAGTAGGCTGCTCCCCATGGCTGCATCCTTCAAGTTCTTTACAGGTATCCAAAAATAAAAATAGCTAGAGATGGTCCTGCCATCACCCACCTTCAATATGCTGATAATACCATGATTTTTTATGGGCCATCAAAGGAGGAAGTGTGGAATGTAAAGATGATTCTTTGATGCTATAAGTGTTGATCGGTTCAAAGAGTAAATATTCATAAGTCTACATTATTGGGAGTGAGGTTTTAGGGAGCTGCCCTGGTGGCTCTTGCAGATTCCATCAATTGCAAGTGGACCTTCATTATGTGTCGGTAAGGAGGGCAAGGAGTCGTGTGACCCAATTGTGGAGCGATTTAAGAAGAGGTTGACCATGTGGAAAGGAAACTTATTATCAGTTGCGGACAGACTTACACTCATTAAAGCTACCCTCTCTAACTAGCCTGTTTTTACTACGCTGATGTTTAGATGCCCGGATGCGGTCATCCAGAAGCTGGAGCAGATTGAGAAATTTTTTGTGGGAATGCAAGGGGAGCAGTAGGTAATTTCACCTCATAAATTGAGAGATTTGCCATTTTGCCAAGGAGGTTCGGGGTATTTGTATAAGAAAACTCAAGGAGATGAACTCGCACTTTTAGGTAAATGCTCGAGGCAAATCAGCTGATGTTTAGATGCCCGGATGCAGTCATCCAGAAGCTGGAGCAGATTGAGAATTTTTTTGTGGGAGTGCAAGGGGAGCAGTAGGTAATTTCATCTCATAAATTGAGATATTTGCCATATTGCCAAGGAGGTTCGGGGTATTTGTATAAGAAAACTCAAGGAGATGAACTCGCTCTTTTAGGTAAATGCTCGAGGCAAATCAGCAATGAAATGGACGCATTCTGGGTTCAAATGCTGGCTGCAAAATATGGGAGGTGAAGCACAGGTTGGCAGATTACGCAATGCAGTAATAGAAGTGGCTTGGCTTGGTGGAAAGGTATTTGTATGATTAGAGCAAAGTACGATCAATGCATCAGATATGGGCAGGGATGGCAGCAGGTGTCAGTTGTCGCATGACATTTGGGTTCCTAAAGGTCCACTTTGCGAAAATCTTGAGCCTCCTTATCGGCTTGCTAAGAATAAGAACGTCTTCAGACATGGCATATTACGACGCACAGAAATCTTCAAGAGGAGGAGATTAATTGCTTCACAGAGTTGTCGGTTATGTTAGATACACGTACTCCTAATCGCTCAGGGGGAGATAGGCACATATGGACGATGGAAAAAAGATTTTGTCACCTGTACACCTTCCTTTGTCAGAAACCGCCAATCAAGCAGTAATGCACAAGGTTCTGGAAGAAGAACACCACACCTAGAATTATGTTTTCCAATTAAACTGCAGCTTTGGGGAACGATTCTCACCATTGATCAGTTAATTAAAAGGGAATGTAAAAAACCAAATTTATAATATGTGGCTACAATGAGGAGGATGTTAATCATCTCCTAAGCCATGGTAGTGCTGCCTGAATGATTTGGAGCATTTTTCTTAATGGCGTCGGGGTTAGCTTGGTGTTCCTGCCTACTTGCAAGGTACTTGCCAGTTGGGAAGTGGCTCGCATTGCTATTACGTGGGCTTTCGAGTGTGTTAAAATACCTACTCATATGGTAACTAAATTTGTTAAAGAAAATATTGTGTTGTGGGTTGCTGCTAAGATGGTGACAAGGCAGGTTTCTAACAGTACTATTTGAGACCAGCTAAGATGGTGACAGGGCAGATTCTAACAGTACCATTCGACACCAGTGGGACTTCGTGGCTGAAAAAATGCATCAAAACCAGTGAGCTTGCATATCCCAATGTTCAGGTGAGGTGATCTCTGAGCTCTGAATAGTGAATTCAGCAATGTCTTTGTTTGTTCTTGGAGCTGGTTTGGTCTGCCTCTTGGGGCTGTATTGCTGTGCTTTATTTTTGTTGTTGCCTAAGTATTTCGCTTTCCAAGGTATGTATCTCTTATCTTTTTTAATATATTTTATTATTATAGATCAAAAGAAAAACCAGTTCGCCACCCAGGAAAGGCCCTACCTCCCAAGAGGCCCACATCTCCGTGACGAATAGTGAGTATTTTATCTAGAGGAACAGTTCACACCAAAATCAGTACTATCGGAGGGGCACGACTCTTCCATAGAGATGTCCAGTAATAAGAGAGCTTAGAGATGAGAGAACTATAAAAAGACCACCGAAAAGATCTCTTCCATCCCACAGAGTTCCAAACACATTTATCCATGCCCTCACTGCTCGGAATCATGCCTCAAATAAAACCCAAAAGCCCAACCAGCTAAAAGCATTCATGCGTCGAAGCTGGATATCCCAAAAGACATTTGAACTTATTAAACAGCTCAAGGCAGCAATCGCACTATGCCGAGCAGCATAAGAGATTCAAACCTCGTATCAGGCATTTAATTACATGCATGACTCTGTTAACGCAAACAATGAGATCTTATGGATTAAAACTTAAAAGTGATTTAAGTTAGGTTGTTGAAACTTGAAACTATTTCCCAAACTACCAATTAGCCTCATGTCTGCAAAGAATCCCTAAACATATTCTACAATTCTAAATTCATTAATCTGTGGCATAACAATAAGCTATCAAGATGGAAACAGGGCAGCAGCTGGATTAGCTACAGAAGGCAATGGCTCATGAAGAGAGATTGTTCATTATGAAGATACAACATGTGCCTTGTGCATCCTTCAGGAGTTTAAACAGGAAAACTCTCAGTTCATTCTGTATAAGTTTTTATCTATATTAAAAGGAACAAAAATTTGGATTATCAAATTCCCACATGATTATGGATGACAAGTGATAGAGATGGAAGGGTGCAAGACATGAAGTACCCTAAGTTCACTAACTTTCTTTGTCTATATTCACTTAAGGAACATAAATTCAATATTATAAAATTGTCAAATGAATATGAATGACAAGAACAACAATGAAAGAAACGCGAGAAGTCGATAACATCAACTGGTCTAAAAATATCCAAATATACTATCAAAACCATGTGATCAACAATAGGAAATTGTGGTCATATTTGTACGGAAATTCAGAAAATCTATTGTTTATAAATGTTTATATGCTAAGATAACTTACATTAGCATCTTCCTCCATTGGCTTGCTACAACAAAAATATATATATATATATATATATATATATATATATGTTAGTACAATGAATGGAGCTCAAATCAAAGTTTTACTCATACCTTATACATCAATGATTTTCATATGTGGTCAAAACCCAAGACAATAAACTCATGCTATGATGCTAAATTGCCAATAATGGGAGCTACACTAACATAAGAAGCAAATAAGTTAGTTATAGATTGAATTTTTAAAATCAGTAGAGAAAAGCACTGACATTAAGAATGTCAAAGCAACTTGAAACATAAAAATAAACAAAACAGACGATCGACAAAACAGGCACTTTGATGATGAGAGAATAGGTACCAATATAATTGGCATCATCGGAAGGTGAGATACCAGATTTTTTTACTCATAAGAAGAACCCAAACTCAATGTTAAAAAGAACTTCAATTTTATTATCCCAAACTTCAAGTAGGAAGAAACCTGCTCAACAAGAAATAGTGACATAAACTAAACACAAACATAATTAGTAGGTTTAAGTTTGTAATTGTAGCCCCTCTTGAGCTCACCACACACACACACCCAAGCAAAATGATAAAAAAATAATAATAATAATAATCAGAAGGAGAACCTCAAAAATTCTGTAACCCCTTTGTAGGAATTATATTTACTAATTCATAAGCCTCACATCAAGCGTGGTTAAACAATAAAAAATGCTTGGGTCCTAACCCAACTATAACACTGCATTATAATTAAAAGAGAGTCCACATGGAACAGCGTCATCCAATGAGACTCACTTAATTGCTTTAAGATATCTCCTCCACTATTAGATTATTGGGAAAAAGAAGAAACAAATCCGTTCAGCCCTATAATCAATGCCTGATCTCTGTATCATTTGCATCCAATCAGACCAGAGAAGGCCAAATGCACAAAAGCAATGTCATTTTAAAGACCTTAACATAAACAAAAGAGAACTTCAATCAAGGTTAAGTTTCAAGACACTTCCAGAGAAAGCTTCCATTTCTCCTATCTAAGGAACAGACAACCAACCTCAAATCCCTATGACAATCCCAACAAGTGATGCATGAAATATGTGTTCATCTACAAGGAAGGGGGGGTGGCTATGGGAAAGGGGTTCCCTCACAATTATTTGGTGCCTTGGAATGAATGAAATGATAGAATATTCACTGATAAAAGGATGGGCAAAAGATTTTGTGTCGAAGAATCTGTTTTCATCTGATTCTTTGGGCTAAGACTCTCAACTCATTCACAACTTTCTATCAAGAAAGGATAGTGGTGTATTGCTACCACCCTGAGCCAGGGTGGCTGAAACTAAACTTCTATGGATACTCTTTAGGGAATCCAAGCTCGACAGGTAGTGGTGGAATCATTAGCTATGCGGGAAACACTATTAGAACTTAGGATTGCATTCTATGAACCCTACGGCCTGACAGATAGAACAATGGCAAAGCTCCTTGCTGCTAGAGACGGTATCCAAAAGTTTTCATTAATGCTGGGACTGCAATATTATAATTGAAGGAGACTCAAAGACCATTCGGCTTGGATTGAAAAGTCGACCAAAGCTCCTTGGAGGACGTTGCGACTTTAGATGAAATCGGGGATCTTCCTACAACACCTACTGTCAAAACTTCTCACATCCCAAGAGCTGGGAATGGTGCAGCTTATGCATTAGCTAAAGGATAGGCAGCACCTTGAGATGGGAAACCTTCCGAACCTCTTGTAGTTGTGCTTCTATTTGCTGACTGAACGCCTACTTCAGTCAGCTTTGCATATTACGTTTATCTGTAGCTTTTTCTTTTTTCCTTTAGTAAACAGTCGCAAGTTATCCGAAAAAAAGGAATAATTAAGTATACTCACGTGAATAAAACATGACTAAAGTAGACATTGTAGAATTTATAGAAACCAAAAGACAAGACGATACTTTATTTTTAATTTTGTTCATTTGGATGTAATAAATAAAAATACTGTTAAGGAAGATGCTTAAAAGGGACCAGACAAAACAGTAATCAATTAATAGGGGGGAAAGATAACTCCTTCATGAGTTTCGAAAACTTGCTTACTCTTAATTATTTGCCAACTTTTAGAATTTCCTTTTACATTAGTTGCAATTTTTCATATGTTGGAACATATAGAGATTTTGGGGGCAGTTTGGTGGGACAAGCTTACTAAGTTAACCATGGACAGATAAGGAAGGAAAGGCTCTGAGAATTTTGATATATACTGAGTGGTTAGGTTCTTGAGAACTTAATGAGAAACTTCAATAAATAAGCAAACTAATAACATATTATTTAATGCTTATTTGCTGCATTGATTATGCAGTTATAATAAATAAAAGCACTTTGTAGTTTATAGTTTGTATAGCTTCTTGTTAGTAGTTAATCATTGACAATAGCTATAGTTTGTAACTAAAACTTATTGTCTGCATAATGAATTAGTGCAATAGCATTTAGTTACTAGTGCAATAGCATTTATTTACTATCAAGCAACAGCTATCAGCAATCCTCATGAATAAAGTAAACTATGCAATATCACCATAGATTATGAATCACATAACACAAAGGATGTGGCCATTGGCATTGAGATATTCAATGATTTAACAAATATAACTTATTCCTAAGCTGGAGTTTCTTAGATTGATCCACGTAGCAAGCAGAAACATGGAGCAAAGATGTTTTAAATCTAAGTCTTGGAAGCCACACAAATAGTGCAGGTGCCAAGACATTACAGCTATCTACCAGCAGTATTAGTAATGTAGCAGTTGGTATGATGTGAATTTCAGATAAGAAATGCTTGTGCTTGCTAATTCCCACAAGGCGTGCACCATCTTGAGGTAAGCCGTTATGCAGCCACTATAGGTTCCTAGCAAAAAGAATAAGAAAAAAATAAAGAATAAAGAAAGAGGGGCTGAAAAAGGCATGTTATTAAGATAACAGTGTGGGGCCTGATCTTAAAGCTCCAGGTGAGACTTAAGATAAACATATGCATTATGCGATCACTTGAGTGATCATGAGACCCACTTAAAGTGGGATTTGCAACACAACAAAAATATCAGGATAAGGTTTTGCAATGCGTGGGAACACTGGGTCTATCAGAAGTCAACTTTCTTGTTGTTTCTTGATTCTCTTTAGTTAGATTAAGTGATCACGAGACCCAGTTAAAGTGGGATTTGCAACACAACAAAAATCTCAGAATAAGGTTTTGCAATGCGTGTGAAAACTGGGTCTATCAAAAGTTAGCCTTTGTGTTGTTTATTGACTTTCTTTGGTTACATCTTTGGGTAAGAATATTACTTTAAATTAGAAATTTTATTAGAGTATGAAAGTAGGGGATATGAGGGTTTAGTTGGCTTTATTTAAAGTTGTTTGCTGCATTTTTTTTAAACAGAACTTTAGTCATTGACAGAAGTTTAGTTCAAGAGAAGCAGATTTCTTTATTTCTTTTCTCTAGTTCTCTTCAGGTTATTTTAATTGCTTCTTTTCTTTTCTTTGCTTTTTCGATTTGATCTTTGTCTAGCAAACTGAATTTGCATCAATTGATATCAATGCAGCAATTGAGCCTTGGACAGAAGCCAGAGAGACTCTACACCTAATCAGCAGCTCAATCAGTTGGAGCAAGCAATGGAAATCAACTGGATGCCAGATCTTCTTACATATGTGCATAGAGAAGAATTGAAGATTGAAAATTATGCGGATGGTAATGAGAGCAACAGGAGCAATTCATCATCAACATTTATCATCGATGAGGGGCTCTGGGACAATTTAGGGTAGATGATCAATATCTTCAGACCCTACATTGTGATCGTGACTATGGAATCAAGGTAGAGGTACATGAAGTCTATGGGAGACTTAACGTCGATGACTTTATTGATTAGTTAGTTAAGATAAAAATTGTTCTTGATTTGAAGAGGTTCAGATCAATGTATGGTCAATATCGTAGCCTCAAACTTTTCGTGCTATGTTCTTGCGGTCTTGCTTGTTCGGAAAAGTCGAATCCAATTGTTTATGACAAGGAATTTACATCTCTGAAGTAAATTCCCATTAGCAAATTAAGTGTGACCTTTATCAAGGACACAAAAATCTAGGATTTCCATCCTTACTATACATGCGGACCTACATGAAACGGGAGGACCAACATGCAGGACAGCTCAACTGCCTTTGAATGCAAATCCAAGAATAGTTTACTATGCACGGAAGTTGGAGGGCCGAAGATACTTATCATCGTGCACTTAAAACAGAACTGCAGAAGAGGTTTACAACTGGAATTATAATCGGGCATGATACGGTAGCAGGTCAACTGTCGATATGGATCAATCAAACCCTCATTAAGAGAGAGGAAGACAAGATTGGAAAAACACACCTCCACGATCATCCCCACACAAATCAAGGTGAAGTCAAGTGCTTAAAGTGTAATGAAGTCGGGCATAGCTCTTCTGAACGTCCTAAACGGTAAACCAAGATACAGATCAACTTAGCGCAAGAGCAAGCGAATTGTAATGACAATACAAAAGGAGGATGAGTCACCTTATGATGGTGGAGACAAGCAAGTTTGAGATTAGGTTATGTTAGTTTAGAGGTAGGTTTAGGTTGGAGGGGAGAAGAAATATGAAGAAATATATTTTATGAGTTGAATGACCTCATACTCATCTCATTATCATTCATATCAGTTTTCAATAGAATCTCATGTACATCACTAATATTTATATGTATATGCAATAGCATCTATGTACAACCCCCACTAATACTAGTGACACAGCAACTAACAGTCTAACACTCCTCAAGTTGGTGCATAGATATTTATCATCCCAACTTGGAGGTGATGCCACGTACAGTTGCTCCTCAAGTTGGTGCATAGATATTTATCATCCCAACTTGGAGGTGATGCCACGTACAGTTGCTCTTCCAACAGCTTTAGTGAGAATATCGGCTAGCTGGTCCTTGGAGGCACCCAATTTCATTTCACTCCAATTTTCATTCTATTGAAATAACAGTCAACTTTAATATGCTTGGTCCTCTAATGTTAGACTAAATTCTCGGCAATGTGTATGGCGGCTTCATTATCACCATAAAGAGTCATAGGGAGATTCACATGTGTACAAAGATCGGCTAGGATGAAACGAACCCATATGCCCTCATTAGCACCCTAGGACATAACCTTGTACTTACCTTCTGCACTTGAATTTGATACGATGTGTTGTTTCTTACTCTTCCAAGTGACTAAATTATCACTAAGGAAGGTACAATAAGCTATGATCAATCCTCTGTCACTCACTAAACCAACCCAATCAGCATCAGTAAATAACTCAACATCCAAGTGATCATAATCATATAGTAATTACCAGAGCTTGACTTTAATTACATGAGGATTCTAAGAACCGCCTACAGATCACCGACTCCTTGGAGAGGGCATATATTGGTTAACTATAGTGAGGGCATATGCTATCTTCGGACGTGGCAACCAGAGCTCTTCCAACAGCTTTCATAATGATGAGATATATAAGCTTCCCCACAAGACGTTGAAACATGCGAATGTCCTTCAAAGCTTGCACATCCTCGAAATTTAGCCTTTGGTTCACTTCCATAGGAGAATCCACAGTTTTACATCCCAACATAATCATTTTCTTGAGAAGAACTAGGGTATACTTTCGTCATGACATGACAATGCCTTACCTAGACCTTGCAACTTCAATACCAACGAAATATTTGAGTGGTGCAAGGTCTTTCATATCGAACACTTAGTAATACTTGAGTCTCATAGTCCCCTCTTCATCATTCTCAGTGACCACAATGTCATCAACATAAACTAAGGATTGTGAAGTTGGGTCCTTTTTTGCACAACAAGGGCGTGATCATAATGACTCTTGGAGTAGTCACATTGTACAATAGCATCACTGAACTTCTTGAACCAGGCACGCGAGGCATGTTTCAAACTATAGATTGCTTTCTTCAATTTGCAAACATGGCCCTTCTCCCCCGTGAACAGTAAGGCCTGGAGATGACGTCATATACAACTCTACTTTTAAATCACCATGAAGAAAAGCATTTTTTACATTAAGTTGATAAAGTGGCCACCCTCGATGTGCTACAAGAAAAGTGAGTACCGGATAAAGTTTAACTTAGAGAGAGAGCAAACATGTCCTCATAATCAACTTCGCAAATCTGAGTGAACTCTTTGGCAACTAACCTTACGTTGCACCTTTCTACGGAGCCATCAAATTTGTAATTTATTGTGTATAACCATTTTCTCTCACTAATTTGTTTCCTTCGGGAAGAGAAGTTATATCTCAACTGTTATTTTGCTCGAGAGCTCTCATTTCTTGTAGCATGACCTCCTTCCATTTTGGATTTAATAATGCATCAATAACACTCGATGGAATAGAGATAGAGTTTATGGAAGAGACAAAGGCTGGATGAGTAGAAGAAAGAGCATAATAAGACACAAACTTACTGATAAGATGTCGTGTACATGAACGAGATCCTTTAAGCAAGGCAATAGGACAGTCCAAATCGGAAGCAAGAGATATGTCAACACTTCGTGAACTTGCATCAGGGGATGAAGTTTATTCCATGATCCTAGTGAGAGTAGGCTTCTTCTTTTTGTATGTTTCCTAAGTAAATGTTATTCCTTTTTCCAAACTTATCAAACCACCCTTGCTCACTTCATCATCTCGTGATTCATTCACTTGCAACACTTGGTAAACCTGCATCAAGGGATTAAATTTGTTACTCCGTTCCATGATCCGAGTGAGAGTAGGTTTCTTCATTTTTCATGTTTCCCAAGTAAATGTTATTCCTTTTTCCAAACTTCTCAAACTTATCCTTACTCACACCATCATCTCATGATTCACTCACTTCCATACTACTCTCCCTCTGAAGAGGGCACTGTGATGCAGATGAATGTGGAGTCGACCAAAACAGGGGGACACCCATAGTAACAAACTTCTTTACAGTAACGAAACCATAACACTAGTATCCTTTTTTAGACAGAGGATACCCAACAAGTAAGCAATGGAAGTTTTGGGATCTAAATTATAACGTCAAGCATATGGAAGTATAAACATCCAAAGAAGAGATAGTACAGGAAAAGGAGGAGCATTTGGACACAAGATGGAATGGGAATTTATCCTCAAGTATAGTAGTTGGCATTTGGTTAATCAAAAAACAAGTGATTAGAACAGCTTCATTCCATGGTGATTTACTAACATTCATTCCAAATAACAGATCACGGGCAACTTCGAGGATATGACGGTTTTTCTTCTCTACTACACCATTTTGTAGGGATAAGTGTTCTGCCACTCAATGCCCTATTCGCGAAGACGTGACTGAAGATGGTGAGAGGAATATTCCCCCCATTATCAGACCTTAAGATCTTCACATAAGTTTCATACTGACTTTGGCCCAGCTTGTGCAACAAGGGGAAAACAGTTGGTACTTCATCCTTGGAGTTCAATATAAATAAAATGACAAACCGAGAGTAATCGTTAAGAAAGTACTGATAACTACATAAAGAAACAACCGGGGATGGTCCCCAAACATCAAAATGAATAATCTGAAAAAGGTGTATCACATCTACTACCACTAGTTGGATAAGTATTCCTACAATGTTTGAAACATCAGAACTACGAAATCGTCAATTTCTATCCCCAATCTCCTAATTTTTGACCAGTTAGACGAAAGGAGAGTACTAAGCATACCAATTTGGTCTATAAACCTAACACAGAACACCAACTCACTAGAGGGAGAGAGAGGTTAGGAAACACGTTTCTTTTTATTTTTGTGAGAGGGTGAGTACGATTTTTGTGCTGAGAGATAGAGCGGGTGCTTAACTGGTTATACCATAGTGTGTATTAATCTAATTTTATTTTTTTCCAAGAAAAAAATAGAAAAATGACATGTAAGTATATGTGTGTATGTGAGAGAGAGAGAGAGATAATAAATAAAAAATATTAAGAGAAAACGAGAGAAGAGGAAGAGATTAGGATACACTCGACAGAATCAGCCACCTAGATCAAACTCCTATTTCAATAAAGATATTTCCAATCATTCTTCTTTAGTAATTATAACTTTTTGCCCTCTACTTCATAGATTAAGCAACACTATTTCCTAACCGTCCAACCAGACTACTATACCTTATCTAGTAATTCAAATCCAAATGAGAGAAGATATGGTGTAAGGGACATATATGCATGCAAGCATGCACAAGAATCTACAACGGCAGGATCATGACACTAATTCTAAAGGCAAATCTGACTTATATCCCGTAACAAAAATTTCTGTAACTAAACCTAGGTGCTTATAAATTGGCATCAGAAATTGTGACTACAGTAACTCTACGCAGTTTATTTTTGTTCATAATTGATATAGACGATTAGTAAGTAATTTATTACAGCAAAAATTAAAAAACCTAGCGATTATTTAATTACGAAATCAGTTTATGGATAGTTCGAAAATAGAGAAGGGTTATTTCATACTAATTTGGATATCGGGCTTCTGAAAAGAGCATACATAAGAAATTAAATAAAATAAAAACTCGAAACAGGGTTAATCAAGAACACCAACAGAGAACAACGAGTAAAACTAAACAAAACAAATAAAATGCAAATGCATACTTGTTATACTACCTCATCTTAAAAGTGAAGAAACCGCGTCCAGTGCGATTGGATTAACTTTTTATGTGGATTTTTAACCGCCTTTTCTGAGGACCACAAACAAAAAAATTTACAGTTAAATTCGATTTGCTCGAATCCCAAACCCTAGTAAAGAAAATTGGGTACTGAAATATCAATTCCCAAATGTTCTTAAAAGTTTTTCATTCAGATTATCTCATAAATTAAAAATCACAGCTGAAATGAATAAAATTCCTAGCTTAAATTTAATAAATAAAGAAGAAAATTTGAAAAAATGGGGGAATAAATTTCGTGAAGAAATTACCAGTTGGGGTTTTGGCGTGCTCTTCAGGAATCGGCGCGGAAAAAAGTATAACCCCTTAACACCTTCCCGCCGATTTATTTTAGGTTTCTGCACATGGTAAGTGAGCCGTTCACTGTAGTACGGATACAAAAGGAAGAAACCCGTGCAATGCACGGGAGTAAAAAAAGATATAATTTTGGGCTTTTGTCCAAATGGCCTGCGCCTTATTTTATCACCAAAAAACACCTATGCCTCTTTTTTAACAATTATAGCACTCATAGAACCTTTCTCTTACCTTTTTACCCTTCTAATATCTCCCCCTTTAAAAACTAATGAAATTCCCTTTATGTCATAAACCTATCTCCATCAACTCAAGCTCTCTCAGGATGGTAGACTACAAGTACTCTAAGGCGTCCAACGAATCCAAGGGCCCTTTATATGAGATATGAATCAGTCATCTTCGAGTTACGGTGCGATATATTCAAGTAAGATTTGTTTGGCGAATACATACATCGAAATTACCTTAAAATCATAGTACTAGCATAAGATCATTTCCACGAGGAAGTTATTTATCTTTTCTTATCTCCAATTTATATCTCGTATTTAAATTCTTACCTTAAAAACTTCTACTTAAATTCTTACCTTAAAAACTCCTTAAATATCTAATGTACTAGAGAAATATGAATGAAAAAATTTTTATTAAACTAAGTGCATAAAATAAGTCTAAATCCTTCTTCAGATTTTTAGTCGTCAATCCCAATCTTCAGCTATCAGATATTTACGAATTTAAATAATTCCGTTACACTAATCTGCAAATTATAACCTGAGTCGTCAATTCAAATCAAAACTTAAAGATGTTTACAAAGCTATAAATTTGCATAAAAATAAATCTAAACTAGAAAGTAAAGTAAAAATATATCTTTCACCCCTCAGCCGGAGTCATCAATTCCTTCTGAGAAATTAGAGATATCTACACTAATCTTCAGCACTCAATTGCTCTTCAAAAACTTATGATATCTAAATTATTCTAACTATGTTATACTACTTTGATCAAAAGAAAATCCAACCTCAGCCGTCAATTGATATTGAATTCTTCTTCGATGATTATTTCCTACACCAGACTCTCTTATTTATAGATCATAAGGAGTCTGTTTACAAGACTTCTAATTCTAATAAAAGAAATAAAAACTATCTAAATACAACTCTAATTCTAATTTTATCTTTCCTTCTTTCTTTAGTTTCATCGGTTGATATGCTTTTGAAATATTCTTTATCTAACAGTAGCAAAGTCCTTCATAAGACTTCTTCACCAATCTTCACAGATCCTTAATTAGTAGGACTTCTAAATGTAGAACTCTTCTAATTCTGTATTTGCGGTATACTATGCACGTGATTAACAACATTAATAAATAAGAAAGCTCTATAATCGTAGATAACAATTATTCATTCTTCTTTCTCTTGAAAATCATAATTCACGATTTTTTATTCTTTGGCTTTCATACTAAACAATCATTTTTCCTTTTATATCGTCTTTTACTCTTTTGTCGCCTTTTGAAGAATCGTCTTTTTTTAAAGAATCGTAAAATTACGATTTCTCATTTCTGTATTTATTTACTTCAACAGCAATAGCGCAAAATCATTAATCACAATTTTCTGTCTTTCAATAGATAGCTAATTGTCTTTAATGCTCAATCATCTTTCTTACTATTTTTTGAGTTCGCTTTAACAAAGATTAGCATTCAAGCTTTCTTTTACTGTTTATCTTAAATATCTATACATCAGTAACTTATTAGTAACAAACTAAGTCCTATCATCACTAAGTTAAGGGTGCTAAAATTATAAATTATGTGAATGATCAGTGGACATGTTTGCCATGAAGACTTTCTGCCCGGAACATACGTGCGAAAGGCCAGCTTTCGAAAGCAAACATCACCAAGCCACGACATCGTGGATAACTTCCGTCGTGAGAGATAAGTTGTTAAAGGGCTTTGACAAGAGTCATGCCTCAATAATTTTTTATATTAAAAAAAAATACGGTATAACAGTAGGATCGGACTCAAAAGTTGTATAAATTAGCCTTGAATCTCGGCTCTATTAATCCTCACTTAACCATTAATGTGTGCTTTTAGTTCATGTTTTGTTGCAATAGGTGTAAAAGCTAGTTAAAAGTTAAAAGTGTTAAAAGAGCAAAGATATGGAGAAGCCCAAGCAAACGGCAAGGATCCAAAGGAAAGTAGCTAGAAGGAGTGCTTTTAAAGGTCAAATGGACCAATTGAAATGGAATTTTTGACCAATCAGGATAGCGCAGCAGAGAGGAGTCCACAAAGAAGAAAACAGAGCAAAAATGGGCCAGTCGAGGCATAAAACTCGACCGATCAGAACTTCTAAAGCTTCAGAAAATTAAAAAGAGACTAGTCAAGACCCAGTCGACCGATCAGAAATAACACAAGCAGAAAGAAAATTAGCAGAAGAATATTTCTACCAATCACACCTGGCGTCTTCAACCTGGAGAAGGACTCTACAGTCGATCGGTCGATGTTCCACCTTCGATCGGTCACAGCAGGATTTCTGAACGAAAAATCAGATGCGACAACTGCAGATTTGCTACAACGCCAAGATCCACTTCAGATTTCACTTCCAACAAACTGGATAACTCCAAAGCAGTGCAGATTCCCTTCTAGATTCATCTTCCTTGGAGGATTTTTAGGATCTTAGAGATTACTTGTCGTGTACAATGTTCTAGGGCCTTGTACATCTATAAATAAGAACCCTAGGTTATGAATAAAATAACTTTTAGCCGTAGAGCTTTTTGCTCAAAAGGTTTAGGATTAGATTTCAGATATGCGAGAGTTTGTGAGATTGAGGGCTTTATAATCATCATTCTACGATCAATTCAGTGATGATAAAGATCATAGCAATGATGCGCGGCTAAAACGTCCCGAAGCTTGGGATCTCTTGTATGATTGAAAATAAGTATATAACTTTATTTATGTTTCTCTTTTATTTTGAATTCCGTTTTAATGGTACGATTGCATGTTCGAGGTTCCGAGAGTCATCGAGAGCAAGCGATTGTAAAGGTTTAATTTTGTTTAATCTAATTTTAGTGACCTTGTAGGGATTAGGGTTAGATTAGATAGGATATTCACTGATGAACTAGGTCTTGTAGGGTAGTTTTAGTTAGTTCGTGCAATGATACTTTGATATTTAAATTCGTTGAACTCACGATTAGATTTATCTATTTCTTATACGAAGCCTTAGAGCTTGTAGCCTAGAGTGGGGGGTACCTGGGATTCAAAATAGGTTAGAAATAGAATGCGAGTTATTTATAAATTTGGGATCCAAGAGAGATCCCATGCTTGTCTTTCAATACTTTCCAAATATGTTTTCTTGATAAAATAATTAGAAAATTACTTCTATAAAACCCCTCTTTCTAAATAAGGATTTAGTTTGATATAAGCGACTAGTCCCTGTGGTTCAACACTCTTGTACTTGCCCAAGTACATTCAAACTTGTGCACTTTCAAGGTTTTGAAATAAAACGATCAGTTACTATAAAGCGTGAAGAGGGAAAGAAATGGTTTTGAATGACATCAGAGGTAACTGGAATAAGCAATTTAAGATGTTATCGTCATATATTGCCGAATCAGAATGGGTCAATCTAGACATATAGAACGAATTGTGTTTTGCAAACTTGATACTATTTTTCAGAGGTTATTCTTGGCATTTGGACCTTATATTAAGAGCTTTCGTAACACTTTGCGAGGAATAATTGAGATAGATGGGACACTTTTGCGCAGACGATATAAAGGAGTGTTGTTAATAACTACGGGAATAGACGGGAATAAACATTTATTGCCCATAGCGTTCGATGTTGTACCCAAAGAAAATGAAGATCATTGGGCATGATTTTTGGAACATTAGGGAGTCACGTAATAGGAGACTTTCAAGAGCAGTTTGTGCTGATATCAAATCGTCAGAAGGGGTTGATGAAAGTTGTGCAGAATGTTTTTCTTAAAGCCTTTCACAGCTACTGTATGCGACACTTGACTTTGAATCTTTTTTATACTTATAAGGATACGATCTCTCGACCGCTGTTTTGGGTTGCTACTTGTGCATTCTTGGAGGTAAAATTTAAATAAAATTTATGAAAAATCCAAGAGGAGCCCCCCGAAATGTATAGCTTGGATTAAATAAATCGGTGACCATTTCTGATCGCGCACATATTTTTTAGGGAGACGTTATGATATACTGATAACGAATATAGTTGAAAGCATTAACAATGTATTGAAGATAGTCAAGGAGAAACCGATTGTGATGATGTTATAAACTATTCACAATGAAAGTTATCGAATTCTACCTTCGACATCGGGACGAAGGAAATAAAATGATACACGTATTGACACCGATGACAGAAGATGACATGACACGAAATTATGGGGAGGCCCATGGAAAGAATGTTGTTCCCTATAGTTGTGATACATTTCAAGTTAGGCAAGGGGAATACACTCACAGTGTTGATCTAAATAAACAAACGTATACATGTTGACATTAGGCTATTCTTAGATTACCATATTTACATGCGATCGCTATATTATCTTGTCGGAACAGGGAAAGAGAAATCCCTCAGTTTTGTGAGCACTGATTTACCAATACCTTATTTAGAAAAATTAATAAAGAACACTTTGTTTCGACCGTTGATAAACGCTAATAGACCGTTCTAAGGGAAGACATCGAGGTTTTACCTTCGCATAAGATACGTCAAGTCAGTCAACCTAAGAAAATAAGGATTAAATCTAAAGGTGAAGTTTGACCACTATAATATAAAAATTATAACGAATACGGACATAAGTGTCGCTCGTGTAAATTTGTTAGAATATGAAATGAAATTGAAAAATGATGTAAATTGTCGCCAAAGAGATAATTAAATAACTGAATTTAAAATATGGTATTATCTTAACATCATGTACTACTTACCATAGCGGACTGCTAACTTAAGATAGCGGTCCACTATGGTACCTTAGTGGTCCGCTATGGTACCTTCTAATTTATAAATTTATAAAAATATACAAAAAATAATTTAATAATTTAATCTATACAATTGTCAATTATTATAAAATAAAAAAAAATAAAGAAATAAAAATAAAAATAAATAAAAAATTTACATTCGACAAAGCTAATCTCCGAACATGGATAATGAATGTCTGATTTTAACTCTAAATTATTGCATGTCTTTCTCTTCGAAATCGATAGCCTGTCGTTCGGATAAGTATTTAATATATTTCATTATAAAAACACCACAGTCCGAACCGTTGTATTGGCGTGGCAGATCGACATTGTCCATGACCATTAGCCGTCATGATTGATCGAGAGTAGACCTCAAACTGACAACGTAAAGAAGGCGCGGCAGATAATGCAACATGCATTCTTTGTGGGCATCGAACTTCTATGACTCTCGGTCGGTCGGGTCTATCACCTTCACAACATGATCCGCCACAGACACAATAGCCAAGGTTCAATGGTGATGTTTTTGGCTATGCATCAGAAAATAAATTTGCATGCAACCAGAGATCTAATCAATGGAGTGTTAAATAAAAAAATTTAAAAGGTGCTAATGTGACTTAAAAAGGAACTTACCGTCCCACAATCGACAGTATGAATACCGTATGTCACACTCGTAAGTTGGGCCTGAAGTGGCTTGCAACAGCGACGAACCTACCACTTGTCACACTAGGTCTGCCACTTCTCGAAGTCACTGAGTGCTCCCAAATTTTGATCACAAATAAAATTTTCAAATTTTACTTGGTCCGCTATAATCTTGATTTGAAATTGGTCATTAGAATAAATCATAAATTGAAAGGCATGAATAAAGTAAATAAATAAATAAAGCTGAATAAATAAAGAAAATAATAAAGAATTGAAACATTATCAAGGTCGCGACAAAAGCGAACCAGCTTTTGTCCGCCTTTTCGGGAAACATAGAGTTGTTTTTCTTCTCAAGGACTTTAAAATACGCATCCATGACTTCATTGCCGAGTCACTCCCGTCATTTAAAAACACTTAAGTTCCCAACGGTGACGTCAATATCCAAGACGGTATTGACGATCATAGTATCGTCGGCCGCAAATCGGTTCCAAATACTAAGCATGAATTTATGTTCCATGGACTGTAGCTCATCCTCGTCTATGACCGCTCTTGGTCGTTTAAATGACTATAAGTTATTTGATTTTTTTATACATACTTTGTTGGTTGACGTCTTTCTTTTTTTCCGAGCCCGCAAGTCATACTTCAAACATTTTTCTCATCTGTCGGCCTTACTCTTTAATGTAGATTGTTTTATTAGTATGAATTTAAATGATGTCGGTTGCGACTCGCAAGACGGCTGAGAAAGTGGAGCATCTTCATCAACCATTGGGTCCAAACCCTTGATCGGAGGTTGGTGGGTTGAGGGGCAACAAAGGCGTCAAAGAAAACGAAAGAAATAATATCACCCTACATAAGGACAAAAATGATATAAAAATTTGAGGGCTAAATAAAGTTTAAATTTCAGTAAATATCTTAGCGGTATGCTATTTTAAGTTAGTGGACTGCTATCTTAAGTTAGCAGCCGCTAACATAAGATAGTGGACCACTAAGTTAAGATAGCGACCGTTATTATAAGATGCAGTCGCTATCTTAAGTTAGCAGTCCGCTAACATAAGATAGTGGACCACTAAGTTAAGATAGCGACCGTTATCATAAGATGCAGTTGCTATCTTAAGTTAGCAGTCCGCTAACTTAAGATAGTGGCCTGCTAACATAAGATAACGGTCTACTATTCTAAGATATCGATACACTAACTTAAGATAGCAAACCCCTATCTTAGGTTCGCCAACGCCTATTTAGAACACTTAATTATGGGTTTAAAACAATTATTTATGGATTTAAGTTAGGGATTTAGTACCTTTGAAGAGAATTAAATTCGGAGTCCGACTGCATTTCAAGGCTTCCCATTTCATTATCATCGGAAATGGATTTTTCAGTGGCGTACGAGGGGGGCGACTCCTGGAAAGTGCTCCAATGTCCATATCTATAGGGCGATGGTGCACCCGTAGATTTTTTATGACCCACTTGTCAACGTTTTAGTCGTTTCCCTTCTGACTATCGCTTTTGATATGCACTCCACTAAATTGTTATAAATTACTAGGCCTCACGGAAACTTGTTGAACTTTTTGAGGTTATCGACTAAGTTCAAGTGCTCACTATCCATTGACTGGTATGTGCCCGAAAGTAAGAAGGAATAGACGAGAAATAACAACGATAATTTCAAAAATTCATCGTTGGAGAGCTGAACATTATCCACAATTTTTTCAATAAGGCCCTTTTAGCTGATTGCCCCCGAAAGAATTTGTACCAAATTGTTTCTTGTTCCGACACTGGCACAAACTCAAACTCCATCAACATGTTGAGGCCTAAAATCAGTGCTATGTCTGACTCCTGCAGCACTACTTTGGTGTTCTTGACCTTGAACATATTATCTTGAACCCCTGAAGCTTAAAATCGCGTCAATCAAGTCTCCAATAAATAATAATTTATCAGAAATCCTAAATACTTGATCGAAAATTGATTCATTTAGTATCATCTTCGTCTCTTCGTTTGAATGCATGTAAAATTTTCTAATACTCACTCCAGTACACTTCTCGAAGGCCCTTTAAAGACTTCGACATCTTAAAATTAGTTAGTGAGATCTCCAAAAAATATAAGAAACACTTAAGTAAAAAAAAGAAGATAAAAGATAACTACTAACATGTCGCTATCTTAAGATAGCGGACACTAATTTAAGTTAGCGGTCGCCAACTTAAAATAACGGACACTAACTTAAGTTAACGGCATATTAACGGTAAAGTAGCGGATTGTTTGAGCATGAAAAGGGATTAGTATATTTAGAAAAAAGTAAAAAATAAATACTTGGGAGAAATGAAAGTTCTCGTTATTTAGTCGCTTTGTCGCCGCTTTCTCAATTTCTATAGAAGCAGAAGTTAGAGGTTAAAAGTGAAATAAAGTTTAAATGTATAAAGAAACTTAAAAGTCAGGATTTTTTAGACATTTCAGAGGTTGATGCTAATGTGGGAAAGACTTGGCTAGGAGCTGGCCTATTCTTCATAATTTCAAACTATAGTGCCGTTTTTGAAAATAAGTAAGCATATAGGGCCGATAATACAAATTTCCCTAGATTTAAAGACCTCTCGATAGAAACTCCCACCCCCCACAGAAACTCCCAACGCCCCTCTCTTGCCCTAAAATCTCGAGGCCCTCTCGTACTCTAAAATCTCGAAGAAAGAATACGGAGGAAGAAGAAGAAAGAAGAAGGAAGAAGGGTTCACCGAATATTAAATACCCCCATTAAGCTCCTAAAAGTTAGTAGCAGACTCGTTTTTGCAGGTCCGAAGAGCTCAGATAAACCCCTCTAGTGTGCCCTAGATCTCTGTATGTCGACTCGATTCCATCTTCGATTTCTCCTTTTTTATTCTTTTTCTCAGAAGTTTTAATTCTTTGATGGATTTGATTTTGTTATCTACTGGTTTCGATTTGTCTTCTAGCTAATGTAATTTGGTTCTCTACTTCGAAGACTTGAACTCGAATCTAAGTGGATTTGGTTTTGTGCAGAACCCTAAATTTAAAATACACGTCTAATAACTGATAAAAAAAATTAGAAATAAGAGAAATCGAAACGTCTGTTATGTCTTTTCTGATGTTAGGTGTATCTGTTGATTGAAATTACTGAGCTAGTTAAAGATTTTGATGTTTCTAATAAAAAATTGTTTTTTTGGGGGTTAAAACAGCATCAACAGATTTTGAAGAGAACTATAAAAAAAGAAAATGGTTTTAATGTCTTTAATCGGGTTTAAGCGTAGTTTTCATTAGAAAACAACATCGTACCATCAACAATTTCAGGAAAAATGGTTATAACCCCTTTCGGTAATTTTTAACCCCTTTTTTTTGTTTTGTTTCCAGTAAGGCCTTTAAATTTCATTAAATTCCTATTTTTGTTTTATTTTCCCCCTAATTTTAGTTTCTCTAAGTATTCTCTAAGGCTAAAATACTGAAAATTGAATGGAATGATAAAAAACTGTTTGAAACCCATTAGATGGCCTTTCCTGATGCTGTTATATTCAATAAAAATTTGATTTTTCACATTGGTAGTGAGTACTACTGAGCACGATTGGTATTTTTCAAGCTCTAACGTGTAAATTTTCAGACCAGATGATTTATAGATTAAATTGGCTGAACGCTTTAGATGAAGTGTAATGCCTATTTTAGTATATTTCACTAGTTTATAGGTAGCACATCAGTTTTTTTCAGTTATATTTTCCCATGGTAATTATAGTTTCTTACCATGCTATAAGTAGATCCTTTTATTAAATACGAGTCTCTGGGCATTGAAGTGGGTGAATGTAGATAAGGCTAGCTGAATGTATTTCATCTAGAGAGAGGATAGCTTCCGATTTAACCAGTCTTAAAAAACAAAGAACTTTATGTTTCTAAATTTTTTGTATTTTTTTATTCCCTTTAGACTACAGGAGGGCATGAACAGAAAAGAATTGGAGAATTTTTGTTTAGTAATTATTAGCACGGTATCACCCTGAAAAATGCAGTGGGCCATTCCGATAAAAAGAAAAGTGCAATGGGCTATTGGTCATAGTCATACTCCCAATTTTGATGACTTATAATTCCTGTGCTGTTGACAATGAAATGATTATATACGCTAAGCTGGGGGATGCTCAAACCTTCGTAGAAGGCCATAAAACATAATTAGGTCAAGGCAAAAAATGTGATATATTCAAGAATACAGCTGATGATATTCCCGTGTTCAGCACCATTTATTTTGATAATTAGGGTTTTGATATACTAACATTATCTCTACATTCCATTTTTTTTCTTCTCTTAACTCAGCTGTGTTCTCTAGTGCACTGTGCATACTCTCTTAGAATATTTTTCCATACTAATTCAATACTAATGTATTGATTTAGTATGTTCTACAATTTTGGAACATGTAATATGTGTTAATCGGGGGTCACGTCCTTTTGACTAATCCAAGTCGTTCAATTTGCAAATCATCATGTGAACTGAGGTTAGCCTAAAATTGGTGCTCATCAAAAGATTCTAACCATTTGATCAGGGCTCTTTAATATAGACCGTTGTTCATATCTAACGTAGTGACCACATTGAAGTTCTTGGGTTGGAAGGTAAATATCAATGTTACCTAGGCACTTCTACTTTTGGGATTTTTGCCGTGTCCCTCAACACAACACAATACTTTTAGACATGTAAGAAGATACCACATAATACCATCAAAATGTTCCTCGTTTTGACACGATAAAATGAATTGTCGTTTTCTAAAAAAAACTGTGTAAAGTTTAGTAACTTATAAAATAAAAAGCTTAGGTCATTGAAAAGGATTTGTATGATATATTATACTTTAGACATTGCTAACTTTTGAGTTGAGTCAATACTTCAAGCTTTCGAATTATGCTTTCAGACACTTAGCTATTGAAAGGTAACAAAAGTTCTTGATCTTAATTTACTGGCATATGTTTATGACAAAATGTGCATTTTAGCATTTTAGATATATAGTTCATGTTTAAGCTTTTCTTGGAGATGGTATATGACTTTAATTTTTCCCTAGCACATATGCTTATTACAAAATGCACATTTTAATATTTGAGATATGTAGTGCATGTTTAAGCTTTTCTCAGACAAGGCATATGACTTTTTCCCCTAGCATTTTTTGTGTATGTTTGATATTATGCGTAATAGAAAATAGTTTCCCCCTTTTTGTTAGGATTTCTGAGGCTATTCAAAAGCTGTCAAAATGTCTCGAAAAGGATTAATGGAGCAGGATCTAAGTAAGCTTGACGTGACACAACTACATCCACTCTCTCCAGAAGTCATTTCGCGCCAGGCTACGATTAATATTGGTTAGTTATTATTGTTCTTAATTTTTTTTTCTTTTTTCTTTGGCTCGTGTTTGTCTAATTTGCGAGATAATATTGCTTTGAGGACATGGATACCTGTTTACATGAAAGGGCTAAAAGTGTTTTGCTTGTAATATGTTGTGTTACATATTGAAAGGAGTGAAATCGGAACAATAGAGAACTTTAAATGTTTGAGCTAGGTAACCTTGTAATTTTTTATGCAAGAAGTTAGAAGCTGGAATCACTGCCTTATGGAGGTGAACTGACTGAAATTGCAAATCTTTTAGTTGTCAGCAGATTCTTCATGCTGGAAGTATAGATGCCATTTATAAAAACTTATCATTACATTATATAAAGAATCAGAGGCATGGGTCTTTGTAAATAAAAGGAAATATCGAATCTAATAGGCATGGGCCTTTATAAATAAAAGGAAATATAATTGCAAATTTGCCTTTGGGTGACAAAATTAAATGCTTTAAGGGTGTGTTTGGATAGAGAAATTTTAATTTTAAATCCTGGATTTGAGACCCTCAAATCCAAATTCAGCGTTTTGATTAGCTTTGATTTGGATTTGAGCAAATCCACCTTGATTTCAAATGACATGATTAGTACAAATTAGAGTTTGAAATAACTCCTCTCACAGGGTATTTCAAATCCAAATAAGCTTGATTTGAGTTTTAGGAAGAGCAACATCTCCATTTTTGTATTTTGGGTCACACGAGGAGCAATTTCTCCCCATCCCCATAAATATAAAAACTGAAAGGCAAGTCTCTCTCTCTCTCTCTCTCTCTCTCTTACTCCGTCTCTCTCTCTCTCTATAAATTCTAACTCTTATCTCTGCATTCAGCCTCTCTGTAAATTCTACCTCTCTCTCTCTCTCTCACTTTTTTGCTCTCTATAAATTCTAACTTTGTTGCTGCATGCAGCCCTCTCTCTCTCCTCCCCCATCTACCCAAAAATAAACTCAGTAGATACCGTTTTAATTTTTGTTATAAAAAAAAATCATTCCATGAAGGCAATAGATATATGGTTTCTAAAACCCCTCCTCTCTCCATGAAACCACATTACCTTGCTCGTTCCCCAGTTCCAACTTATATTTTAGGAACAGAGAAGATTATGAGAGATAAGAAAGAGAGAGTAGATGGAAGGTTTATCAATTTCTCTCTCTAATTGCAATTGAATCTAGACTCTAGAGCTTCTCTTTCTCTCTCTTACCTTACACGTACAATAAAATAATGGGGCTGCTACTAAACTAGGGATGCAGATTCGGTGTACCGAACCGAAATCGAATGGAAAATTTCGGTTTCGGTTTGGATCAGCCTGAACCTAAGCCAAACCGACATGAATCGATTCGGTGTTTTATTTTTTTAAACCGAGACCGGAATATTTCAGTTTTTTCAGTCTTGTTTTGGTTCACTTCGGTTTTATTATTATTTTTTTTAATGTATTTTTTTCGTTTTTCAGTTTTTTCAGTTCGGTTTCGGTTTGCTTTGGTTTTACTATTATATTTAATTTATTTTTTCAGTTTTCAGGTTTTTTCCTTTTTCTTTTAAAATTGTTTTGGTTTTCTCATCCTACCCCTTTGGTTTTCGGTTTTTGCCACCTAAAACTGAACTGGAATCTTTGTGGTTTGGATTCGTTTTCGGGCCAGTTCAGACCATTTCAGTTAGCTCGGTTTTCGGTTCAGTTTTGGGTTTCGGGTCAAAGCTTGCATCCCTATACTAAACACCTCCCCTCCAAATATTGAATATCCCCATTAAGTACAGCTAAAAATTGTTGACTGCCTTGAATCAGATGATGGAAATCGTTTTTCGTTCCTATCTTTCACACAACTAACCTTCAGATCATGGGCATATCATCAGACGATCAGTTTTTTATTCCATGTGACACCCATCCTTGAAAAGCGACCCAATGTCCCATGGCACACATAATGCTCACAGCTCAATTATTGGGATGTGTGCCATGTGGAATAAAAAACTGACCGTCTAATGATATTCCCATGATCTCAAAATCAGTAGTGTCGAAGATTGGAACGAAAAACGATCTCCGTCATCCGATTCAAAGCAATCAACAATTTTCAGCTATACTTAATGGGGATATTCAGTATTTGGTGGAGTAGTTTAGTAGCAGCGCCCTTATTTTATGTGTGATTAAATAATAGCGGTTAGGTTATGTTAAAATGTGTTCTTATTAAGATGCCCAATTGAAGCATTTTATAAATTCTCAAGTCAAATTCAAATATACTGTCATGGGTCAAAATCTTGGATTTCCGAGACGTATCATCCAGCCTCCGGGACGATACATATCGGCAATACATTGAATGTATCGTCCTGGTACAATTTTTTTTTTTTTTTAAAATCCCAAAAAATACCCTAAATTTTGGGAAAATATATTTAATGATTTTATATTTTTTTTACCACAAAACCCACAAATTTGGGGCTAAAAAATATAGATCTATCATATTTATGGGTAGATCTATATTTTTCCACCAAAAAATAGAAGCAAATGGACAAAAAGCACACAAAATTATAGGGAATATACCTTTTGTATGGTCTCCTGCGAGTCGGCGGCGTTCTCGTACGATTTTGGGTGGTGGAGATCGTAGATTCGGTGCTTAGAGATAAGAGGAGAGGAGAATAGAAGAGAAAATAGGAGAAAAGAGAAAATAAAGGAAAAAAGGGAAACACAAGCTTAAAGGGGTTTCCCTTCGTCACTTGAAGATGGGAGCCCCATTGGTCGATAATTTACAGTCAATAAATTGGACAATATAGATGATAAATTGACCGATAATTTGACCATTTTTAAGGGTCCCCGTAAATACTCAATTTACCGTATCGTCGAGGTCCAAAACTGATATGTATCGGAATAGTTTTAAAACTCGCCGAGTCGATTCGAAACTCGAGCGAGTCGACTCGACCCAATTTCAGGTCGACTCGGCTACAAACCCGAAATGGGGTGAGACTTGGTCGACTCGGAGAGTTGACTCGAAAACTCGGCTGAGTTTGTGGACTCGACAAGTCGACTTAAAGTTCTTTAGGTCTTGACTGGCGGGGATTTTAAAGCAATTTAAAGGTATTTAAGGCTTTTTAGGGTTTCAGCCCTTGACTCGACAGAAACTCGACGAGAAAAGAAAGAAGAAAGAAAGAAGAAGGAAGAAGGAAGAAGGAGGAGGAGGAGGAGGAGGAGGACGAGGAAGAAGGAAGAAGGAAGAAGGAGGAGGAGGAGCGGTTTCTAGATTTTCAAACCAAACCAAACCAAACCGGTCCTAATCGGTTTCTAGATTTTCAAACCAAACCGTCCAACTCTTAAACCAAACCAACCTGATTCGGTTCGGTCGGTTTCGATTTTCCTATAAGTTCTACTTGCACATCAAAATTTTCTCAACTTCTCAACCGGTTTTCCTATAAATTCTACTTTACCGCTATAGGATTTAGGAATAGGCTAAAGACAGGGGTAAGGTTTTATATAAAAATATACATTTTACTTAAATGCCCTTCAAAATTAATCAACCCCCCCCCCCCCCCCCCCCCCATATATATATAATTACTTACAAACTATATTCGGTTCGGTTTGTTCGGTTTCGGCTTGGGGAGGCTTGGAACCGAAACCAAACCAAACTTTTCGGTTTTCCTTTTTTCCAAACCAAACCCAAACCGGTACCCGTCCAAACTGGACCAAACGCGGCGGTTCGATTCGGTTCAGTCAGTTTGGTCAGTTCGGTCCAAAAAATGCACAGCCCTAACTGTTTATCCATCCAAACAAGGGATTTCTAAATTCAAATATATGAAATTCTGGATTTGAAATGCTTGGATTGCAAATTCTTTTATCAATTACAAAAAATAGTTCCCAAACACAACCTGAAGGGGTATTCACTCTGTTATTCTTATTATGATAGAAAGATAGATGTATTAGAGTAGGGTGTGTGTGCGCGTGGCATGCATCTGTGTGTGGGTGTATCAACTCTTTCCCATGCGAAGGCATGTGTTGAAGTTACTCATGTTGGCTTTCGTTATATTAGGGACAATTGTATTGATTTTTAATTTTTTGTTCGTACAGTGAATTTATCAAGTAAATCAGTGTACCATCTTGTTTAATCTACAAAATAGGTGTATTCATTGGTTTAGTTGAACAGAAGATACTATTTTTCTATGTTTTGTGTGAACCAAGCCAACTGTTGGTCATGTGAGCCATTTGTTTAAAACTTTAAGCCAGTCATGTTTTGCCTTCATATGTAGTATGGACAAGTGTATTGGATTTTTCTAATTTATCAAGTAAGTTAATATTTATCTACTAATAATTAATAGTGTTTGTACTTATTGATGTAATGAAACAGTAAGTACCTTTTTCTATGATTTATAGGGAGAGAACATCCAAGCTTGTAGTTCTGAACCAGGGAAAAAATTGAAGTAGATGGTGATGGTGGCATTTAACACTTAGAGGTCACCACATTAAGGCTGAATTGAGAAGATCAATTGGTGGTAGAGAAATGGTGTAGTTGGGAAAGAAAATACTCACAAATAAAGAATAGAATTAATAAGGATGTTGAGTTGTACCTTAATTGACAGCAGTCAAGCAATAAGGAGGGGCAGAAATCAACCAACACATGGGTTTAATCCCAAAAAAGGCTCTTGTAGACCTAATTTCATAAACCGAACATAAAATGAAACTCGTATCTTGTTCAATATTTTAACTACTAACGAGAAACTATACTTAATAATATAACTCCTAACTCAACTAAACAACTTAACTAATGAACTCTAATAATAAGTCAAAGAAAAAACCCAGTCAACCTTCTTTCTTATTCTTCTTTGTTATTCTCCCTTTTATTGAGATTGTGTGGCTTACGTGATTATGACTTATCACAAAATCCTTTACATAAGTCTTTCTACATAGGAGTTACATGTCTTTATTTTTTTGCTTCCCTTAAGAATCACAGTATATATAAATTCTAACAACTAATACTATCAGCTACGTGAATGGGAAATCAAACTTGAGGTAATCTACACCCAATCATAGTTATGTTTCCCTGCTATATTGAATTTGCATATTTCATGCTTCTCATGTTATGTAATATCTTAAGTTACCACTTGATGTTATAGGCTGCATTTGGATGACCACAATGGTAGGGCTGTCAAAGGGTCTGGTTGGTCTAAAGTTTTGGCTGTCCAATGGTAAAATGGCCATATGCTCAACCTGAATTGACCCGATGGTGTGCCCGATCTGACCAGATGGTGCACTTGACCTGACCCCGACCAGAAAGCCGTACCCGATAATCCTATCCTACCCGGTGAACCTTCCATATTTTTTATGTATAAAAATCGGGTTGTGTCGAGCTGACCCGACAATGCCCAACCTGACCCGGTAAAAAATATCGGGTCGGGTATTAGGTCGACCTGTTCCGTTGACAGCCCTACACATAGGTCACGGATTTCTTGATCTTTGACTTTTAAAAATATTGTTTTATAACGCTTCAAGGAAAACTTGAAACTTTGAAAACGCTCGATGAACCTTTTAAAATTGATTTTTGTAAAATTTCAAGTTTTACTTGTACTTCATAAAATGTGATTTTTATAAAAAAGAAAAAGTCAAAGATCACAAAGTTTCTGATCTTTGTGGTCATCCAAACACAACCTAAGTGGATTAATAGTATCGCGTGACTTATGATGTCATTTCTCACTACTCTTAAAGTCTTTATTGGTCTTCATGTTTTGCTTCTTGTGCCTATATCATTTCAATTCTTCGTGCATGAGCTGTTTTAGGTTTTCGATGGTGCCCAAACTGTCTCGAATGCCATTCATTATATTTCTTTTTCATTTAGGCTACCTATAAACTCCCTCCTATGTAACTCGTTCATGATTTATCCTTTCTTGTTATCCCAGGCATCCACTTCAGTATAGGCATGTCAGTCTCGTAACCTCTCTCTTTCGATTTTCATAGCCCAAATGCAAGCTCTACTGTTGTTTACAAAAGCGTTCCTTTCATCAAACTCCCACTCTTTGATCACCCACCACACCGCTCATCTACACATTGTTCGCTTGTCTCCACTTTCCCTATGATTTTAAGAACTAAAAATTTTGAAATCTAGATGATAGTACCTTGGACAAGATCTTATAGACATCAACAAGCTTATGGGGTGGAAATCCTTAACCTCTTATGTTCCCTCTTTCTTCGGAATGAGGGTAATAAATTTTCCCTTCAAGGATCCATCAAAATTCTACAATCGTGAAATTTAAATGACAACGTCATTAGTCCTCTTTGATTAACAACGCAAACTTGTAAAAGAAAATAATCATTGGAAATTTATCCTGCCCTGGAGCTCAGTGTTACCAAGACATGTGGCACGGGCATCAAGATGTCATAGATGTTGTTCACATCAATTTCTAAAGAGTCTAATACGGCAGCACAACCTTGAGAAAATTAATTTTTTTTTAAAAATAGATAGTATATAGACAAAAATTCAAGGGAAATCTTAGAGAGCCAATTGAGATACGTAATGAAAAGATACATAATGTATATCATGAACCTAACTAAAATGTACTATATTATACAAATCGTTATCAAGGACCCAAGCTTTTTATTTTATGAGGCCTCGTTTGGGAGTTGAGCATTTTCTTCAAAAATTGGATTTTCTTTCTGAGCTTTTCTCTTGTTTGAGAACTTTAGGGAAATGTGTTTTCTAAGTTTTTTTGAGTGAAAGCAACATATTAATTTTCGAGCAAAATACTAAAAAATGCTAAGATTCTGGGCTCATAATGTTGAAGGCAAAAATATACCTCTGGACTAGGAAAGTGAAACTCAAGAACACGAGAATTTGAGTTTCTCTAAGAAAAGCTCAGAAAAGGCCAGGAATTTGAGCAACTCAAGAACACATACAAGGAAATTCAGTTTCCGAGTTTTTCAGGAATTTGCTTAGATTTTGACCAACCAACTTTCTGAGCTTTTTTGGGGAAAGCTCAGAAACAGCCGAACAAGCCCTAAGTTATTAAACGTTACACAATTTGTTAATTATAAAACGACAATTCATTTTAATATGTCAAAAAGGGGAACTTTTGTTTTTTTTTTTTATCGATAAAGCAAAATTTTATTGAAGTCAAGGAAAAGTACATACCTGGGCAGCACACAAGATGTTGGGAAACCAGCAACCTAAACAGCGCTACCACCCAAGATGTTGGGAAACCACTAACCTAAACAGCGCTACCACCCAAACAAGAATAGAGCCAATCCCAAGAATAGGCCTTCTCTGAGAGTGGAAAAAAGGCTAAAGAAGCAGGCTATCCCATTCTGGTTCTACCTCCCTTATTTGATGCAGGACAAAGCACTAAACCCTAAGTATGCGATTGGAAATCAAATTTAGGTTTTATTGAGCAGCGAAAATATTAAAATCGTCCCAAAACATTTAGTGTTCAAAGAAATTAACGCGACAATTATGTCGGTCTGATTTAGTCTCTGTCTACACGAGCGCTTTCCTAATCTAGAAAATAGGGTTCCAATGATAGAACTCGATTTTCGATCTAGTCTAGGGCACCAAGCGACAATCTCGATGTTGTCTCTTAGACTCCTCTAGGATTTGAAGAATTTAAAGTCCGAAGGGTTTAAATTATTCAAAGGGAAATTATCAATTTGGTTTAAACAACGAGAAGGTTATGAATAAGAATAATCCCAACAACAATAAACTAGAGGGAACAAACTATAAATTTTGTGTTTTAATCAAAGAAACAAAACTTAAGTTACATGACAATAAGTAAGAAGATAGACAAAAGATAAGAAAATCCGAGGAATTTCACCATGGAAAATATTGACTTCGTACCAAATCCCACGGGAAAGAGAATAGCTCTTTGGGCTTTGAAAGAATCGCTATTTCAATGAAAACTCATCGCAAGTTCTCTAAATTTCGCTCAACGCAAAACTCATTCCTTCATAATCAATCAAACTTAATTAAAATTGTCTTACAAGGCCTTATATAGGCATAAACCCTAATCTAACCTAACTTTCGAAATTAAGTGACTCCTAATTAAACTATACTCAAAAATAGAAATTTTTTACTCAAA
Organism: Chloranthus sessilifolius; assembly: GCA_021018995.1. Classification (NCBI taxonomy): domain Eukaryota; kingdom Viridiplantae; phylum Streptophyta; class Magnoliopsida; order Chloranthales; family Chloranthaceae; genus Chloranthus; species Chloranthus sessilifolius. The sequence goes on along the minus strand of CM037588.1, from coordinate 2,096,765 downwards.
ATTGGCAAGCCGACATAGCTTCGGCCCGATCTCGCCCATGAATCTTCCAAAAGTATTTTCTTCTTGCTCTATCTGATCTCTCGCACATGTGATTGCGCAAAATGCACTTTCCGTGCATTTTCTCCTCCGTTTAGGCTCAGCCCCCAATCTCTCCCCATGTGCACGCCTTCGCCTTCCCATTGTGGGGTCCTCTCCCATGGCATTCACGTGTACACGTGCCTGCCATCTCTCGAGGTGCTAAGAAGGGTTTCAATGCTTTGGGCTTCTTCTTGCACTTTCCGTACACTTTGCAGTGGCTGATGTCCCTATCACTACTGTCACTCAACAAGTTATTGTCAGCCAATCTGATCCAATTCAACACCAACTCCCGAATACTCTACACAATCGTCGCTACCGGTTTTCTCTTTCGTTTAAGACTGTGATTCCTTTCATTTCCTTTTTACCCATCTAAGATGACCCCCCTTCCCAAGAAGCAAGAAGGGTTCCACAATCTTTCGAGAAAACCCAAGACATATCAAACAGCCAGAGCATGATATACCACACCTTCCTCGCTACACAACAATGAAGAATCAGGTGATTAACAACTCTTCCATTTGGAGACACAGAACACATCTATGTCTTCATTTCAATGGTATTATATGGTGTTTTCGTACATGTCTAGAAGTATCGCGCTGTGTTGAGGAGTGTTCAAGTGCCACCAAGTGTCGGGACATGTTCAAGTGCCACCAAGTGTCAGGACGTGTCCAAGTGTCGGCACAGCAAAAAAATCTCAAAAGTAGAAGGTGCCTAGGTAACACTGTTGGAGCTTTCATCTCAAAGTTCATATTCTTGCCTACTACTTTGGAGAACGCCATTTCCAAGCCAACTGCTGCATCATTTGCTAACATGCCATATTTGTTCACAACTTCTCATTGTTGATGAACCAAAGTTAAAGCAACATTGCTCCTTTTTCCATGTAGATGTATGGTTTAAAATCCTTGTTTTGGTATCGGTGTTGGACTTGGCCAGTAACTGTGCATACCAGCCGGCGTACCAGTACAAGGATTTTTACGCACTTTCCAAGGATTTCCATAGGCACGTAAGTGTAGCAAGTTGCTAATTGAGGGAAAGAGAAATAAGATAAGTTCCAACTCTAAGGCAAGGGAATACCATGACTACCAGAAACAAAGTCATGTCTTGATATTCATTTGGCCAGCAACTGAAAAATCAAATGAACTTCGAATAAACTGAAAAAAAAAAGCACACACACAAAAAAAACAAACAAATAAGCTTCAAGTTCGTTTTCAAATTTAAATTATATATAGCCATCAAGGATTTTCATAGTTGATATTTCACATATTAGTTCATAGTTTTCATAATAATTCATATTATATCTTTTGGATAATGTGCTGCACAAAATTTTATATAATTAGGATTGTGTTTTAATGTGCTTATGTTTAATTTTGTGCATAGGAACTATTGGTCATGTGGCACATGGGAAGTCCACTGTTGTTAAGGCAATATCTGGCGTTCAGGTAATTGCTTCTTTACTTTTCATTTTTTTCGTGTGAGGATGAAAGACTAGCTTACGCGCACTCACACACATGAACACATGTTCAGCACATGAGTTTATTGCTGCTGCTATACACAAATCTATTTCCATGAACACCCATGTGAAATGATTTTCCAATGGAGTACAGCCTGTACTAGACATTTTGTTTGAGTTGTTTACAGTGGTACTCATTTGATGTTCCATTTCAATGGTTGTTGACGGTGATTGAATTTATATGAGTTCGAATCCCACCCCCTGTGGCCCACCCGCAGGGATTTATCCTTACTTACCTGTTAAATGTGATGTGCGGGTGTTGCATGTGCCCAGGGACTTAGTCGGGTGCCCTAAGAGGTCCCGATACCGCGTCCTCGAGAAAAAAATAAATCACGTGTAGCATGTTTCCATACAATCAAGTGTCGATACTAAGATACACGCCTGCTGTCTTATATTTAAATCTAAGATACTACCGTTAGGTTTAATTAGGCAAGATGAATTTGGCTCATGTTACTTGTGAGCTTATATTCTAACTGGATATATATGCACACACACACACACATATTCTGTACTCCGTGTTGAAGTTGTTTTGAAGAAAAGAAAGGCGTAGCTACAGCGTGTGCATTTCTATTATTTAATAGAAACATTTGAAAGTAAAAGTATGCAACTGTTATGATAAAGATAAGTGCCATTGACCTGATCCGGTTTGTGTGATTACTGTTACTGTTTTCTTTTTTTAATTTTGTCATTGCAGTAGTGCTCATACTATTTTTTTATTTATTGATAAAAGACTCATTCCATAGCCAAACAACACCAGTGAGGACCTGGGAAAAGACACAACGAGAGAAAGCAACACAAAAAAAAAAGAACAAAAGAGAGCTAAAAATAAAGAGCAGGGCTCCAGAAGCACAGCCGGACCCCCTCCAATCGGGTCACCGGGGAACTAAGTGGGGACGCCTTCTGGGTCCCAACTCCCACCCTTATCGTAGGGGATCCAAGAAAATATAAGGTCTCTGATGCTTTTAAGAATAAACCCAAAAGGAATTAGCGCTCATACCATTAAACTATGATTTTCATTTCATATATACCATTTTGATTTGACTTGAGGTTTTGGGTTTTTGCAATCAGAACAAAAAAATCGTATGAACAGAATATATTGTTAAGTACTTCGTTTGTAAGCTATTTCTGTTTGGTAATGAGAATTTATTCAGTATAATAATTAGATACATTCTTATTACCACGCAAAAGAGGTTAAATTCCAAGTTCCGGTTCAATAAGTTCACAGTTCTATTCCTATACAAACTTTTGAATTAAAAAATACTGAAGGAGCTACCTATCACAGGGAAGAAAACCAGATTTGAATTAATAAAATACAGGACAAAAAATACAGAACTCAGCTTCTGGGTTGTTCTTATGTATGCAGACCGTTCGTTTTAAAAATGAGCTGGAGCGAAATATCACTATCAAGTTGGGATATGCCAATGCAAAAATATACAAATGTGAAGACGAGCGATGTCCTCGACCAATGTGCTACAAGTATGCTGATTTCTGTGAAATACAATTTGTGATACAGGATACTTAATTTTTCTACAAGTGTCTTCTTTTCTTTATTTTACCAATTGGCCGAATTTGCTGAGCCATTTCAAACTATATTTGCAGGGCCTATGGAAGTGGAAAAGAAGATAGTCCTTTATGTGATGTTTCAGGATTTGAGAATGCACGGATGAAACTTTTGCGGCATGTTTCTTTTGTGGACTGTCCGGTGAGTTAATTGACCTATATTTAGAGTTTATTCCGAAGAAACATGGAGTACACTTAATTATAAACTGTTGCTATACGCATATCTTACACCGGCAACAACCATCTGAATGGTTGATTAGTGGAAGATTTATGTAGAGCAAAATCTGTACAATCTGTGTACAAAGTTTTGCTTCTAATATGATCCGATCTGCTGATGTGGATCTATTCATCAGTCTATAATCTATCTTTTATAAGAGTGGTGTTGTAAATCCAGGCACCAGGATGCATTATCATCCATTAAAATTTTCTGGTACATACTTCAATAATTTAACAATGTAATTTCTTCTAGTTGATTTTGTTTATATCTGCATTATTCTAAAATTTCAACTTCTATGAACTTTGTGCAAAAATCTACTAGGGTATGTAGTATGTGATCGTGGTTGTCAATTGAATCATATAATTTAAACTACTGGACAAACGAGTTACTTGAGTGGATGCTGGTGAAAAAGTGGCTGGTTTTTTTTTTCTTGTCGAAGTTTGTGATAATTTCCATCCATGTTACATGGACATGAAAGCAAGGCTTTAGAGTCTGATGCGTGTCGGGGAGTCATATGCAACAAACAAAAGTAATTTGGAGTCCCGACTCATCTGTACAACACACACATCTACAAGAAATTGTAACTGAATTTCTAGTTTACAATGAAATTTCTAAGATTGTACTATTATCCCTAATAAGATATTGTCAATTAATTATAATATCTATAAAACAAGAGGGCTGCATTCACAACCCAAATTTTTCTCTCCTCACCAAGTATTGATTTTTCTAGTAGCACACCAACTTTTGCTACCTGCACCGCTTAATGGAAAAATAAAAATTTCTCGATCATGCCTCACACACATCTTTCATCAGTTGTATATTTTTTGCTTTCTCCTTCATTAGTCAAAAAATAAAATTTTTCTTTCTTATTGCCTACTGAACGATTTTAGATTTGTTAATTAAGATCTTTTAGCCATCATATATATATATATATATATAATTGGGGAACTTGGTGCTCCTACCCACACCCAAAACATTCTTATGCTAAAGAGTCGTCTCCTTCGTGGACACGATCCTAAAGCATCGGTGCCTGGTCCATCTTGGATTGTGCACCACCACTTACATGGCAAGGTGGTGCACAACCACCCATGCTGCTGGAAATGGGTTATAACCCATCAGCTGTTGCTAAATAGCTGGAAACTGGGGAAAAAACTATAGCCAGTGAAAAACTGTTGTTTTGTAGCCAAGCGATAGTCGCTGCCAGAGAGAGAGTTGTGGCTTGATTCAATGTAGGGTTTTTTCTTTCCAAATCAAAAGAGCAGGCGAAGGGAGAGTGTTGGTGTAGCTTGGTTCATGCGTGAGTGCCAGATGGTTGGTTTGTGCCGTAGGCTGAAGGCTCTTTCTCTGACTTCCATTTAGAAGAGGAATCGTGGTGCGCGAGGACTTTAAAGCATGTGGTGTTTGACATCTTTGTTTTTGAATTAATTTTGCTTTACATGTGTGAGATGATAAAAGTGGTGCACATGTAGCAGCCATCATAAAAAATGCCCTGTCTTGTCTATTTAGAGTTGGCTTTGCAAGAGTTCTATTTATTTGCTCATTTCTGTTTAGTATAAACTCTCACTTTGCAATTTTTCATATCACTTCTCACTACACCACTCTGAATCTTAATTCATCTTCCTCTTCTCATTGTTTCTTGTTGATCATGACAATCCTTTGTATAGGGATTGCTGAGCCTAATCTATCTTAAATTGACATTCCTTGATTTCCTCCTTCACGGGGCTAGACTTCCTTTTACGTACTCATTTTTTAATTCTATCATTTCTTAATACCCCACTCATCCATATTAATAAGCACATCTCTCATCTACATGTACTTTGTCTTTTAATTGCTTTTTAATTCCCATCACCTTGCAATTTTCCTTACAATAGTGCGGTTTTACCTCCACCTTATAAAAAATGACCTATTAATTTAACTGACACTCTTTGATCACGCAACATCATTTGCTTGTCTCCTCAAACACACTTCTCTTAGGGTGTAGTGGATCTAAAATACTGAAATTTATGCATATAACAATTCTTTTATATAAGTTAATCTATATGCTTTCAATGACTATACATGGATGGAACTATGTTACTTAATTTGCTCATTCACCCAGTGAATCGCAATTGGGTACAACAAATCCAATTCAGTGTGACAAGCGAATTAACTGATTAATGTTAAATATTTTGTTTATGATAGAATTTTAAAAGCATAAAAATGGGATTTGAACCTAAGACGTTATGGTTTTTATGATATAGCTAACCAAGTCGTTATTTGCATTTCATTTATTAAAGAATGTAAATTTATATTATAAAATTAATAAACTTTTTTAAAACTCATCCTACCCCTAGCGAGTCGGGTTTGCTTGATAGTAGCGAATTGTGAATTGCGAATATTTAACCCTAATTCAAATCGAGCAAATCCGTGAACTAAGTAACTATGGTATGATTTTTCTTTGGATTGGTAATGCATTCAGTATATTAAATAGAAAAGAGAGTACAAGCAGAAATCTTAGCCAGCAGCAAAGGCAAAGACAATAAACAAGCAAAAATCTAAAAAGGCAAAAGACAACAAAGAAAACTAGTCCAAGACCCAAAACCTTTACAGGGTAACCGAAACCTGGCAGGAACACAAAACTCAATTTGGAGCTTCACTGAGCCAAGACCCAAAGAACCCCGACAGGGATGCTATCCACAAAGTACCCCTGAAACCCACAGATTTCCCAAATCCCACATCCTTAACAAATCAGTGCAAGACTAAGGGAAAACCCAGCAGATCACAAAGTTCTTCAGCACTATAGTCCAACTCTCCCTCGCCAAAATCCAATTGATAAACAAATGATGAGCGGACTCTGCTTCCTGCAGAGGCATTACACAAGTCTTGCACACATTTTTACCTCTTCTAGTAAGCTGACCACCGTCAAAATATTACCCTACACCAGACTCCAACCAAACACACAAACTCTAGAGGGAGCACAAAGCCTTCGAACACCCACCCAGCTATGATAGATCAATGAATGCCTAATCAAGAATTGGTAAAAGCTTTTAAGCGGGAAACAACCATTACCTTTATGGCCATGTAGTCTTGACTAGCCCTGTTGTTCCTACAATCCCCATTAGGTTCACAATGTCTGCAAGAGCCTCAATCTCTACGGCTCTCAAATTTATCTAAAATCTGATAAATTTAGCCTCAATCCCAAACATAGCGCCCCCCCCCCCCACCCACCCCCCACATTATGCACCAGTTGACGATGCACATGTTCTGGCAAGAAGTGATATGATGTAAACCCTTAGATCTGTCTTCCAGAGTTTCCTTTCCCAGCCATTTATGCTCCCCAATTAAAATATGCAACTCGTTACCCCAATCATAATCTGATATGTTGAATGAACTTAGCTTTAACAACGCATACCCCTTTCCACCCGGCCGACCCACTGCTACTAGATCTGATATGCCAACCAACACTGAACTCACCATACTTGCAATCCAACAATTTGATCCACCAATTCTGACCTTCCATAGCAATCCTTCAACACGAGGATTGAGTGCCACGGTGATGAGTTTGCGCAGTATATATATATATATATATATATATATATATATATATATATATATATATATATATATATATATATATCCTCTGACTCGTGGGTCAAAATATCGTCCGATACCGATACGTATCGGTATTGGACTAGGACGATACATTCAATGTATTGTATCGTCCTGTTTGTATGGGAAGCCCTGGGCGATACATTCAATGTATCGTCCGGTACATTGAATTTCCGATACGTATCGTCCGATACGTATCGTTTTGGAGCTCGGACGATACGTATCGGTAGAGCGAAATTTTAACCCATGCTCTGACTTACCTCAGTAATCAAGCATTTGTACTTTTGTAGATCCTTCTGAAGATTAAAGGACCTTCCCACCTTACTTTTAGGCTCATCTCTAAAACTAGTATTTTGATAAATAACTACCATTGCCAAATTCAGAAAATTTTGGTTAAAAATAGTCTGCACTGCATGATGTACACAAGATTTTTTGAAGAAATAGAAGAATCTTACTATCACAAGACAAATGAATCGTAGATGGTAATCGGCTAACAAGGCAGGGTTGCCTTGCATAGCCTTGAAACTTGAGCTCTTGAAGACTTATGATAGATTGGAGTAGCCCTTGGTGCTTTGGATCTTTAACAGGATGTACTTTGGACTCAAATGGAGAAAAAGATTCATTGGTGCATATCCATAGTAAGGTTCTCAATCCTAATTAATGGAGATCAAGTTGGATATTTCATCCCTCTTAGGGTACTTAGGCAGGAGATCTCTGATCTCCTGCTATACCCTGGATGCTGAGAGACCTTAGGTCTCAGAATGAGAAAAATGCAATTTCGACTGGATTTTTTTCTTTTTGATTTTCTTATGGTTACAGTTGGTCACAGGATCTCTTATCTCCAATATGTGGATCATATCATCATTTTGTGGAAGATACGCTGTATCAAGCTATCATCCTTAATTATTTTTTTTGAATGCTACTCTAGAATCTAGTCAATAACTTCTGATGTGTCTGCAATGTTCCGTCAGGATGCAATGGAGATTTTACATAATCGCTCTTTTGCACATCTTTATGAAAAAGTTACATGCATGGTGCTGTGTTGTGAGTTTATTGGAAGATTGAAAATACCATTGACAAATGCAACTGGGAATTTGCATGGAAACTTCTATTTTCATGTCATAGTGTACTTATATTCACAGTTTTCCTCATTGTCTGATATAAATTTTTGTTATTTCATTCTTTCAGGGTCACGATATTCTCATGGCTACCATGCTCAATGGAGCAGCCATCATGGACGGAGCATTGCTTTTGATCGCTGGAAATGAAAGTTGCCCACAACCTCAAACTTCTGAGCATCTGGCCGCTGTCGAGATTATGCGTCTCCAGCACATCATTATTTTACAAAATAAAATTGATCTTATCCAAGAAAGCGTAGCCATCAATCAGCATGAAGCTATCCAGAGGTTTATTCAGGTCAGTTTTCTTGGATAAAATACATTTCAAGATACTTTTATAGAGTATAAAGCAGATTTGCTTAATGTTTAGACGTTATACCTTCAATGTTGGTGAGCTCCTAAATTGAACTGTGCAGGGTACTATTGCTGATGCTGCTCCAGTGGTACCAATTTCGGCACAGTTGAAATATAACATTGATGTTGTCTGCGAGTATATTGTTAACAAGATTCCCATCCCAGAAAGAAATTTTGTTTCACCACCTAATATGATTGTAATCCGCTCTTTTGATGTCAATAAACCGGGATTTGAGATTGATGAGGTTAAGGGCGGTGTTGCTGGTGGAAGCATCCTTAGGGTATGCTACGTGTGAATTTGAGATTTTTTTTTCAGATTTTGTTCGTCTTTATATGAATCCCAAGCCATATCCTTATGCTACCTGTGAGATTCGATGTTTATGTTTAGATCATGTTTGTCTTTCTATAAATCCCAACTTATTTATTTTCTAATTGTTCATTGATGGGAGTGCATTGATATTAAATATAAATGCTGTACCTCAGCCGACCCATGCTGGTATACCCTAGACATGCTATATCTTGTTTACTTGATCCTAGGGGTGGAAGTTCGGTTAACGGAACCGAAATCAGTTTCGGAGTTGATTCACCTAAAACCAAACCCTAACCTGAACCGAAATGTTTCAGTTTTGGTTAACCAAGCTCCCCACCCCCCTGAACTGAAACCGAACTGATCCATTTTTGGTCTTGGTCCGGTTCGTTTTTTTTTTCTGTTTTTTTTTTCCAGATAGAGATTTTTGGTTTTTCAGTTTTAGGGTCGGTTTTCTCGCCCTACTTGACTGACTTTTCTGTTTCAGCATCCAAAACCCGAACCGAACTAATCCAAAACTGGTTTCAGTTTTGGGTCCCTTTTTTCGGTTTGGTTTCATCGGTTTTTCATTGTTTTTCCCACTCATAGTTTGATCCTATGAATCATAGTTTGCTACTTTGGTACTTTACAAAACTGAGGATTCTGGGAAAAATGGCCCCCCCGTGTTTTCCAATAACATCCCTTCCTTAATGGACCATGAGTGCACAGATTTATAGGCGACCATCTTTGTCCCTAACTAACATAGTGAAACTGAGTATTTACTTATGGACCTAAAACGATACCTACGCTTCATTGACTTAGCTGATTTCATTTTTCACAGCTAAGGTCATGGACCGACACGGTCCTCACGTTTTTCAAACTAACATGTAAGATTTTCCTAATTATACAAATGCAGTCTTAAAATACACCTCACACATGTATGTGGTACATCAACCTGTACGCCTACATTCATAAATGCATGCAGCCATATCAATTCTTTCTATGTAACCACAGCACGGTACTTTTAAGTTCTGCAAGCATGCCGAGCTATTGCCATATCCCATATCATTGTGTAGCAACAACTGGACATAGTTATATGTTCTCTCTAAAATTAATTGAGGTGCTTTCTTTCAATTTTCCTTACCTTCTCTTATATATATATATATATATATATATATATATATATATATATATATTGACGTGCTGGTGTACTGGGTACCTATAAGCAATATGTCCAATGAGGACGTACATGTAAATGCCCAAATTAATAGCATTCAGTAAACACAGCATCAATGAATTGGATTTGTGCTCAAGTCCCAACTCCTGATGAACTTCAACGCTTATGCAGGGTGTTTTGAAGGTGAATCAGTTCATTGAAGTCCGCCCTGGCATTGTCGTAAAAGACGAGAGCGGTAACATTAAATGCACCCCAATATATTCAAGAATAGTTTCACTGTTTGCGGAGCAGAATGAGCTGCAGTTCGCAGTTCCGGGGGGTCTCATTGGGGTTGGTACTACTATGGACCCCACATTGACACGTGCTGATAGGCTGGTGGGTCAGGTCCTTGGGGAGGTTGGCTCCCTTCCTGATGTCTTTGTTGAGCTTGAGGTATGCTTTATGTACAGAATATCTTTTACCTTTGTAATTTACTTTTTGCGATAATTGCCATCAAGTCTTCGAATATATCATCCTGTGGTTGCTTTTATTACATAGCTGAAGGTGGGTTTAAAAATTTACTATGCAACTGTTGCAGTAATTTTGTGCAAGTTAAAATAGTGATCTGCCTCGTTGATTCCAGAACCAACATATGAGTGCCATATTGGTCACTCTTAGATAAACTGATTAAAATGATCCTGGCAGATATAGAGGTTTTTGTGGCTATCTGACTATCTGAGTGACTAATATGACTATCTGAGTGACTAATATGGCCCTCGCATTTTTGGGACTAACACATCATACTAGCTCTCAAAAGAGAAGTCTTTGGATTACTGTTTGGGTACCTCTGTCCGTGCCTACAGGATTATTGAAGGCGCCCCCATTGAAACCCCTTGACTGCTTGGAATTAGATGATGGAGATCGTTTGACTCCAATCTTCTATACAATGGATCTTGAGACCGTGAGCGTACTATCAGAAGGTTGGTTTTTTATTCCACATCGCACATATTCCAAAAAGTAGCACGTTTGAGAGTAATGCTCTCAAACGTGATTTTAGGGCCTTTTTTGGGATCTGTGTCACATGGAATGAAACATGACTGTCCCATGGTAAGCTAATGGTCTCAAGATCCATTGTGTGGATGTTTTGGGTGAAAAATGATCTCCATTGTCTGATTCCAAGCAGTTAAGGGGTTTTAGGTACCCTCGGTGAACTTGAAGGCGTGAATTATAGGTACCCTTAATGTTGCTGTTTCTATGTTTATCTTTTTCCCTTGAGGACTCTCCTTATATTTTGCTTCATCCTTGTGCAGACAGTTTTTTTAATGTTATTTTGTTTTTATCGGTCACACGATTTGATTTATTTATTTCAGGTCAACTTCTTCCTACTTCGGAGGCTTCTAGGGGTCAGGACAAAGGGTACAGAGAAACAGGGAAAAGTGTCGAAGTTGACAAAAACTGAAATCTTGATGCTTAACATCGGATCCATGTCGACAGGAGCTCGAGTGGTTGCCGTGAAGAATGATCTTGCCAAGCTGCAGCTCACGTCACCGGTGTGCACCAGCAAAGGGGAGAAGGTTGCTCTAAGCCGGCGGGTTGAGAAGCATTGGCGTCTCATTGGATGGGGCCAGATCCAAGCCGGAGTCACTCTTGACGTTCCATCCTCCCCTATCTGAATAATTGATTGCACACACTCACACAGGTAAACCCAGGAGCTCTTAAACCCCCAGTAAGCGCACACACGGCAGAGAGAGAATAGAGACAAGGATGTGGGAGGGGAGACAACTGCTAGGAACAGTTTTTGTTAGGTGGAGAAGAAAACAATTATCATGCTTATTTTATTTTATTTAGTTGTTTGTTTAATTAATATTTATTTGAAGTTTGAAGTTTGAAATTTTGATTGTATGAGGTTGAGTTTCTCGTCAAATGGAGTTTTTAATCATCTCTAAACATTGTCATGTCATGTCATGTGATCATGAAGAATTGATTTAGCTTCACGCTTCATACTGAATACTTTGCTACCTGTCCCCTCTTGACTTTTCAACCGGTATGCTTGTGTCGTCAATGGCTCTCTTTACTTGATAGCATCTATGGCGCTTCAGCTTGTGCCTGCTTATGCACCGAGTAAGCCTTCCAAGTAAGCAACATTCTCCACCATGGCTGCTAACTGTCTCAAATTTGTACTCATCAACAAAGTAGTTGTTAAGGGTAGCAACATGATTTCAGTTCTTATCTGTGGTCGAGTCTGTCTCTACTTGCATCCCTTGTAGTTAAGAATCTCTCAAGATTATCATCATCACCTTGTCCCATCTATTTGGGGTTGGCTTTGCGAGTCCTATTTCTCAACTCTTTTTTTTGTTGGTCTTCCTGTTTTCGTACATGCGTATGCCTGTATCCTTTCAATCCTAAGGATCTCCATATTATCCAACACTATCCTACTCAAGCATAAGCAATAATATAACGCTGTTCCAAAATTACCTCTAGAATACTAACTTCACACTATAATTCTCTAGATCCTTCTAATATCTTCTTGAATATCTACAAGCCTTCTGGAACCTACTAAATCCCACAAGGTCGTCTATCTAACCGATTCGAGCAAATCTCCGAATCACACTTTCTCAGTCTGTTTAATATTACATCCTCCAGTCTCCACTAGAAGTCTAACTTTCCCTTTCCAAGCTCTCTCGTCACTGGGACTTACATTTGGTGAAAACTTCCATGCGACAAACCTCTAGCATAATTCGTTCTCGGCCAGTCTCTCCACTTAGCATTTCTTTAGTGTATACCATACCATACTTATTAGAATTCTCATTGGGGTGTATCAAATGTTTGGTAGTTTTAGGATAGTTCATAGTTCATAGTTCATTCACCTCTACTGTTACCTCGCCTGTCTCTATGCTTGGTTGCTTCTGTTGAGATAATGTTTGGCGTAGCTCTTTGGCGATCACTTTCTCTGCTTGTCCTTTCTAGAGCACATTTTCAAGCTGGCTTCATTTCATCACCCTCTCAATCTTCAAGGCGAACCTAGGATCTCCTTCCTATGTTGCTTTTGCAATAACCCCCACTTATGTGTGAACTCACTTTGGGATGCCATCTCTTCCCTTCTTGTTGGTACCCATGCATGTCTCTGATGAAGTGCCCAGCTCTTGTTCTCAGATGGTCTTTTTAGTTGAACTATAACTTCTAGCTATCTTCTCTGCAGCCCTCTTGGTTCTTACGGCAAACCAAGAGCCTCTGCCCATTTCCTGTCTGTAAGGAACCCTCGCCACTTAGGGTGTAGCAACTCCTTGCATTTCCTGTCTATTACTAGAATCCCTCTCTCTCTCTCTCTCTCTCTCTCTCTCTCTCTATATATATATATATATATATATATATATATATATATATATATATATATATATATATGTACCAACTTTTATGGTCCATGTTCTACATGAATAACTATGCAGCATTCTAGTGTGATAGTACGCTGAGTGAGCCTTCCAACTGAGCAATTATGATCTTCGGGCTTGCTAGTAAAATTCACTTTTCATGTGAAATGTCGGTGACTGAGTTGCATGCAAAAATGGTTATTTCACGTGTAAAATATTTGCCCTTTTCATTGTAAAATCACCTGTTTTTAAAAAAGAAGGTAGCTGTTTTATGATTCTTGCACAATTTGGAAGAAATATTTAAGGATTACATCACCTAGACTCATAAGTCAAAAAATTATGTCCAAAAGAGAGAAAATTATGTTTATCGGGCAGTTTAAAATTCCAAAAAACTGCAGTTTTCGTTCAAAAATCTCATCCAGGTTGCCGTTTAGGGGCTGTCAATGGGTTGGGCCAAAACATTGGCTGCCCGACAGGTCAAGTGTAAACTGCGCTACCTGATCCGAAAAAACACACCTGACCCAAAAATCTAACTTGACCCGGTTAAAACCCTCTATTTCCTTGATTTTCTATATTAAAAATTGGGTCAGGTCGACCTGATCTGACTCGATGTTTAGGTCAGATCAGATGCTTCATGCCCAAATGACATGATGAGTCAAAAACATCTATGGGTCGAGGGGAGTATTGGGCCGACCCAACCCGTTGATGGCTTTTGACACCATGCGGGGAACAACTTAGTTACTTCACATATTTTACGGCGTTCTCATTTGCTCGGAGAAGCATCTCTGCTAGGCTTGATTTTAACATTAGAAGGAAACTATCAATTTTTGGCGCAATTATATTAATTACTGTATTAGAGAATAAAAGCTATGCGAGACGGCTGTGAGAGGAATTCAGTTTATGACATTTATGATAGTGATTACCAAATGAGTGAAATGAGTGCTAGAAATAAGGGCGAAAGCACGTATTGTGAAGGAAACATTTTTGCAGTTGACTTTTCTTTTTCCAGTGTTTTTTTATAGTGACTTGTGTATGGACTCTTGGTGTTCGACAATAATTTTGCAAGCTTAAAATTTGGAAAATTCCGCCAATTTTTGGTAAGTTCAAGGAAAATTTTTGGAGAGAATAAAAAAATGAGATTAAAAAGCATAAAAAGTAAAAATAATAACAATCACAATTTATTGAAAAAATATGAATTATTTGTGATTTTTTTTTTAATTTGCAAATTATTCAATTTTTTTATCGTAAAAAATTCGGTGAAATGTACTCCTTTAGTGTCATTTTTTAGTTTCAGATTTTAGGTCACGTTCATCTACATGCACAAGTTTTGACTAAAATATAAAGGCATAAAAAACTGGATTTGAAACACCTAATTCTCTAGGTTGTCTTAAAATTTTATTTTATTTTATTTTTCCTTCATGACTTATGCACTCAGTTGATGTCAATGATTGGAGAGACTTTGATATGAGGAGAAATGGAACTCTAGGTATAGAGCCCATTGCCCTCCATTTCATTAAGCTCAATCCATGTGCAAGATTTTCCAACCAATTAGATGAAATCAAATGAAATCAATTGAAATGAATAGGTAGGAATTTATGGGAGCACACTCTACATTAATCCAAGTGAATTTTGAAGCAACTCAAGCAACAAATTTGCCGCATCTCTGTTCATATGAAAAGCAAGCAACCATTGAAAGCAAACTTTGAACTTTATTTCTAGATCTTTTGCCACAACATGAATTTTTTTACAATTTTACAATTATATGAATAAGTGATTAACTATTAATTTAATTTTTTTAATTATATATATATATATGGGATAACGGCTCCTCACTGACATTTGGTGTGTAAATGATCTTACAAAATTAAAATTAAACTTTTTGTCTCACACCATTGAAGTGTGATTTATTATTATGCTATGTGGCACACATCTATGATCAATTTAAATTGCTCAAGTGGCAATCCATCATTAGAACATGTCTCAGTTAAAGGATCATGCTTCTAAGTGGATGTAAATCATCCGATCGGTGAACCTAAATATCAACCATCAAAACTAAGAACAACCATTGATAGTGCACAGATCAAATGGTTCGAATCTCCCAAAAAGTCATATTTTGGAACCCATAGTCCTTCAATTGATAATATATCACTTTGACAGTGTGAATTTCTAAGATCATAAACCAATAAATAGAATAAGAACGTTTAAACAACATTTGGTGTTTAATGGTTTGGAGAGCCGGTCCCTATATATATATATGTTGTGTTGCGGTAGTTTCCCCTTTTCATATTTAATTAGAGAGATTGAGGCTGTCTATGTCATAGCTCTCTGCTAAGCCTTGCCATAGCAGAGTTCACCACCTTTAGCAAGTTCCCATCCTCTTTGCTAACATCCTGCTATATGCTTTAGCAGGTACCCCTTCTCCTTGATAACTCCTCGCATAGCAAGATTCTATGCAAGAATTACATGTTCAACACTTCTACCCTCCTCTCTACTGACTCCTTGTCATAGTATATTTTATTTGCTCTGATAAATCCTCCTTTGGAGGAAGTTAGAAAAGAGAATGAAAACCAACTAAAGCAGGTAAACTTTACTTTGACAGGGACTAACAGAGAGCTATGCCATACATAGCCCGACTCGCCTCAGTCCTCACCGTCTCGTTGAGATAACACCTTAACTGTGGTCCCATTTTTAAGCCACGACACATTTTATTTTATTGATCATTCGAATACACGCCTTGGCAAAATCTAAACAATCAACCCTGAGTAATTGAATAGAGATATGAATGATGATCCATATTAAAGTGTCCGAATTGAATGGTTCAGATATCTTGATGATGGGGCGTGTTTTTGGGGTTACTTTTTTGAGATGTTCACATGTGGAATACTAACCATCTGATGGTAGGCTGACAATCTCAAGATCCATTGCATGAAAGATTGAATGAAAAACAATCTCGTCATCTAATTCAAAGAAGTCAATATTGAGATTACTTTTTCAATTGGGGTGAACTCACATTTTCGTGGTCCACAGTCTAGTAACTTATGTTTGTACTTTAAAGGCCCTTTTAAAGGAAAGGCACAGGATTTCAGAAAACCAAATAATTCGGATCTGCCAATTCAAATGATTGTTGAGAAATCACAAAACCAAAATGGGTTTATCTTGTGCTTGAGACCTTCCTTCCAAGAGGCCTGTTAGAGAGCTGTGGAGTAATCTGCTGCAGAGGCAATGGCGGATACTATAGCTGCCGTGCCAAAGACTTGGCTCCAGCTTCGGGTCCTTGCAGCCAAAGCAGCCCCAGTGACAGCACCAGCAATTCCCGCATTCACCTGCAAAGATCTTTGTTATATTCATTAGCAAGCTCTCAAGTTCCGTTGGATACATCAAGACAAATAATAATAATAATAATAAACAGATTTTTTGTGGTTTCTGCGACTGAGTGAAGTGAGAAGAGTTGAGGTTAGAAATGAGCAAGTTCTAGAAATTGAAATGGCATGGATGGAGTTGGGGGTTAATATATTGATAATACTACACATATTATATAGATATCTAAAATTATGATTGTATCCAATATCCATATTAAACTAATTTTCCATTAAAAAAAAAATGATAATAAAATTCAATTTTATATATGTTCAATGCTTTTTAAAGATTATAGTAGTATTTGCTAATATATAATATTTTTTCCCTCGTGAAATTGTATATATTTTCAAGAACATGTTTGATGTCATAAATGTATGAAATTTGGGCATATAACAGTCAACTAATGTAAGATTACAGAATTATTAATTGCATGATATTCTGTCAAAATTTGAAGTACTTCAATCTTTATTGGAAATTTGGGAACTTTTGACAAGTGGCAGCAATCTGCCCTATCATCATCATCATCATCATCATCATCAACAACAACAACACATTGTCCCATCTATTTGGGGTCAACTTTCCGAGTCTTATTTCCCCACTCAATTTTGTTCAGAGCCTCTCCACCTTCCTAGTGCATTTATTGTTTCAATCCTTCATATGGGGTTGTCTCAGGTCTCCGTTGGACATGCCCTAACCATCTCAACCACCATTCTTTATTTCTCTTTATTGGAGCTACGACTAAACTTCCTTTTTGTACCCGCATCTAATTATTTTCCTTTATTATTAGTTCATGCATCCACCTGAACATACGCATCTTAGCCATATGAACTATCTTTCATAGCCCAACACTTTGCACCATACAGTAAAATTCATCTCCTTTGTAAATTTAAACAGAAAATAAACATCCCAATTAAAAAATTACCAGTGTTCCATTTAGTAAGAAGGTTATATGCTATTAGTCTATACGCTACAACTGATATTAAGTGGATGGTCCAATGCACTGTCAGGGTGGGAGTGAGCCCGAAATCACATGGTTGAACGATATCTATCATCTGATAAAGAGCTTGCAAATGGACAGAGTATGGACAACTGTCCTCGGTAAATGAACAAAAGAGCTCAGATTGGATGTATAAATCCTCGGACAAGCATGATGTTTGGGTCAACTCCAATCTAGACAAATCCTCTGCCACTTGGACATCTCAAATTTCTGAAGATGTCTGCCATGCATACATAAATTAATTGTGCAGGACTCGCTTTGCATGGCCCATCCTACTAATACCAGCTTTATAGGATATTTGTATGAAACTATTTATAATCTATATTGACAGTAGTATTTAGTATTTGTTATATAACTGGAAGCCTCACTTTATACTCTAGAAATATTATCATCACTAGGAGAATATATGATTATTTTGAAGTGATTTCAACTTAAATTATTATTAGCATTCATTAATTTAATACCATCCAACCTGTTTTTACATAAGTATGCATTGGTATATTATACAATATTTATCTAATTTTTATTATGAATTATGACTGATGAGATGTAACGTAAATGCTATGAAATTAATTACCACCTTATGATATTAGTGTAAATGCTAGGTGTTGCCCTACTAAGCCAGAAAACTGATCATGGTGGGGGAAACACAATAGAAAAAACAATCCTGCAAAAGGTGATCTGGACATAAAGCTGATTTTGACTGAAATAGTCAGCCAGACCTTCAAGATGCTCCCATTGTGGTGTTGTCCACACTAAGACCAATTTCGTCTCTTAGTGGGGAAACACCCAATATGGAACCATATATAGTGTATACAGATGGGAAAGAAGCTGCATTATCAATATTTGCATGACTTAAATATATTATCATGCTGAGAGAGAGAGAGAGAGAGGGAGAGAGAGAGAGAGAGAGAGAGCTAGGTTAATAAATCTGGTATGTAGGGAACAGAATCCAACTAATGGTAATATTTTTCAATAGCTAGTTTTCCTTTATAATAAAAATAGTATCAAGAATAAATGTTTATAAGCCATTGCTAGACGAAGAATTATGAGAAGAAAAAGAAATGAAAGAAACTAACCCAATCCTTTTGCATACGGTATCGTTGAATTCCACACCGAGTTGCAGAAAACACTCCACCAAAAAGGGCTAAAGACGAAAAAGAAGAGAATGCATATCACCAGCCTTTTAAAAGGTAAGCAACTACAGAGACCAAAACAAGCACATGATATGATAGGATTAGAGAACATTTTTAACTGCAAAACCAATAAATGAATAAATAAACAAATTGCAACATGAGAAAAAGAAATTCTTCCAGCTATATGGGAAAAATGAACAATTTTCTCTCAGCAAAATTTGAAGAGCATACTTCACTAACAACCAAGCAAGGTCTCAACTTGACATCGGTTGCCGACATGGCAGGACTGATATTGACTCTCCTCAACAACTACTCAGGTGAGTAGTGCTAAAATCCGATTGATAATTTAATTTCTTTCACTACTTGCAAAAATTATAATGGTGAAGTGCGATGCAACATTGTCCCCATGGGTAAATGCCACTTATTGTTTAGTGGCCCATGACAATATGATTGCAATACCATGGATAAATTATAACTTGTGGAGGAACACGTACTAGTTTTAGAAGGACGTGCAAAAGTAGTACATGTAGCACTAAGAAAAGATTCGCGACCCAACTCTCACAGAAAAAAGGGTGAGAGCCTCTTAAATTTGTAGATATTTTCCCTGTTAACGAAGAATAGTTTCTACCTGGCAACTAGTCCTAAGCCTCTTCAACATCGTTTAAAAACGTATGAAGGTGTAATTTGGGAGTTTATAATAATCTATAAAATTAAACACTTTATTACTACTCACAATCACCACACAACAATAAAATAAACGCAAGTCGTTGTTAACGTGGAAAACCCATCACAGGCAAAAACCACGGGATCTATCTCAGATCCAAGAAAAAATTCACTATGAACAAATAATCTTACAGTGCTTTTTGGAATGATATGCCCTATCACGCCTATCACCAACGACGACAGCCTCTCACCATCATCCTATTCATGGTTGAATAATTCCAACAACCGTCGTCTCTCACGATGGTCCACTTGCCTCTCACAAGCCTTACACTCTCAAACACGAATTAGAAAATACACACTCATCATTGAGATTTAGGATTCAAGATGAACAAAGTGTAAGTAATCTCAAGGATAAAGTATAGGACCAGAATCTTCAAAATAGAGGATTTTCATATCAGTTATCAAACTGTCCGAACTTTCTAGAATTTATAGGATTTCGGGTCACAGACGACTCAATTTGTCATACAGATATACTTGGCAAGACCATTTTCCTAAGGAGCAACACTGATTTTTTAAGTTATGATGATGACAAAAATTCTCACAATCTCTCCCTTTATCACAATCATGACAAAAATCAGTTTACAAAGACTCAAAAATTAAAAATTACAATATATTCATTTTTCATCTAAATCCTATACATCAATCTAGAATGAAAATGCTGAAATTACAACTCTATTTGCTCCCCCTAGCTATTTGCTAAGTAAAAAAAAACCTAAACACTATTTTAGGATTTGATCTTTCATTTGTTGCTTTTCACCTGTTGAATGAAACATAAAATTTTAATAGCACAGGTATGATATAATTGTAACAATTTATGGTATGAAGTTCAGTTTATGGTATCAAGTTTATCTCCCCCTTTTTTGTCATAATGTGACAAAGGGTCAGGTGAATTAAAAACAACAGAAAATATCTCAATTTAATCACAATTTAAGATAACTTTGCACATTCATTTAAGATTTGAAAAGATTTGTACATACATGCAAGTATTAAAAATTTAAACTATCTTCTTCATATGCACCATAAAGAAAATATAACAAACAAAATATTAACATCATTATTATATTAAACACGTTAGATATCACATCACAGAAAATACAAAATCACTCAGGCGGCGGAAAATGTGCTCCAAGAGGCAGGAAGACACTGTTAAAGCGATGCATCATCGCTTCAAAACCGTCAATCATAGTCATTTGTAAAGAAGAAATCTACTCCCCATATATATTAAAACCAGTTTCTATTCTATCAGATAGGTTTTGAACATATGAATTCATATGTTGCATATTAGCATTCATCCTATCAAAACGATGGTCATAGTAATGACCCTCTGAAGCTTGAAATGGAGGAACTTGTGGAGGTACAGAAGCTTGGTAACCAATGTCTTCTTAAGCAGGGATGTCTGCCTCATCCTCGTCAGAACTTTCATCAATGAATTCAACATCATCCAAATCTATTATAACCCTTTTCCCAATTTTTTTAAGCTTACCTAGTGGTGCCATGGCCCGAGAAGTAGCCAGATTAGGCGGAAGAATCATTTGAGACTCTACAATCTTACTAATGATGATTGGGAAAGAGACATTTTGGAAGAATCGTCCTTCATTCGACGAACAATAATTTCAAAAATAATAGTTGACACACACAATAGACGATTTTTGTCTAAAAGAAACATGAGATAAATAATGTCTCAATGCACTTGATCCTTATTACCCGCTCTTGGTGTAAGAGTGGCAAAAAGGACATGACGAAGCCACTAAAATTTGGTTTTCAGAGAAGTGTAATGCAATGCAATTCCAGTTAGTTGACCTGGATCATTGCACACAAAGTCGTACACTGTGGAAGGATGAAACAGTGAATGAATCTGACTTTCATCCACAATGTGGCTAAAAATTTGTGGGCTGAGGTCATTAGTACTGCTTGTTACATATCAAATCGTGTGTACCTTAGACCCAACACTACTAAGACTCCATATGAAATATGGAATGATAGAAAACCTCAAGTTAGTTATTTTCATGTCTTTGGTAGTACGTGTCACATTTTAAGAGACCGTGAATCTCTTAGTAAATTTGATGCTAAAACTGACAATAGAATCTTTCTTGGTTACTCTTTGAACAGTAGAGCTTATAGGGTTTTTAACTTAAGAACTCTTACTGTTATTGAATCTGTAAATGTTGTTGTAGAAGATCAAAAATCAGATTCTTCTACTGTTTTAAATAGAGATATTGATGATGAAATTCTTCTTGTTCCTGTTAATCATAAAAAACATAGGCTTGATAACACTAATTTTTCATCTAACAATGAAATTTCTACACACCCTACATCAAATATCACTGAAGATATGAATGTAGAAAATACATACAACAATATCTCTGAAAAGGAGTCTCGACATAGACCCTCCTATACTCGTGACATGAGAAGCCACCCTCCTAGTGCAATCATTGGTGATGTTTCCACCAAACTGATGAACAGACTAGGAGAAAATTTAAAAATCTTTCAAATCTTTTATGTCATGTATGTTACTCATCAAATCTTGAACCAAAAAATATTAAAGAAGCTCTTCTTGATGAACATTGGGTTATTGCCATGCAAGAAGAGCTCACTCAATTCTAAAGAAATGATGTGTGGGAACTTGTTTCTAGACCTTCAAACATCAGAATCATTAGTACGAAATGGATTTTCAAAAATAAAACTAATGAAGAAGGTAAAATCATTAGAAACAAAGCAAGATTGGTAGCTCAAGGCTACACATAGGTTGAAGGCATCGACTTTTATGAAACATTTGCACCTGTGGCTAGACTTGAGTCCATTCGTATAATTTTGGCAATGGCATGTCATTTAAAGTTTAAATTATATCAAATGGATGTAAAGAGTGCATTTTTGAATGGTTTTCTAATTGAGGAAGTGTATGTGGAACAACCTAAAGGATTTGAAGATCCACATCATCCTCTTGATGTTTTTTGACTTAAAAAAACGTTATATGGTTTGAAACAAGTACCTCGTGCTTGGTATGATAGACTTACGAAATATTTAATCAATAACGGTTTGAAAAGTGGTAGTGTGGATAAAACTTTATTTCTAAAAGAAGAATCATCTCATTTAACTGTTGCTCTAATACCAATTGTAATTTTGGAGTTTATAATAATCTATAAAATTAAACACTTTATTACTACTCACAATCATCACACAACAATAAAATAAACGTAAGTCGTTTTTAACGTGGAAAACCCATCACAGGTAAAAACCATGGGATCTATCTCAGATCCAAGGAAAAATTCACTATGAATAAATAATCTTATAGTGCTTTTTGGAATGATATGCCTTATCACTCCTATCACCAACAACGACAGCCTCTCACCATCATCCTATTCATAGTTGAATAATTCCAACAACCGTTGTCTCTCATGATGGTCCACTTGTCTCTCACAAGCCTTACACTCTCAAACACGAATTAGAAAATACACACTCATTATTGAGATTTAGGATTCAAGATGAACAAAGTGTAAGTAATCTCAAGGATAAAGTATAGGACCAGAATCTTCAAAATGGAGGATTTTCGGATCAGTTATTATACTGTCCGAACTTTCTAGAATTTATAAGATTTCGGGTCACGGACGTCCGTGAATCACTCACGGTCGTCTGTGAGTGTCTTACGGACGACCGTGGGTCCAAAAATGACAAATCAATTTGTTATACAGATTTACTTGGCAAGACCATTTTCCTAAGGAGCAACACTGATTTTTTAAGTCATGATGATGATAAAAATTCTCACAGAAGGCATCACCCCCAATGAGTTTCCCGATGGACTACTGCCATTGTGATAGATTTGCCATCACATAGATTTGGTAACAGATACCAGTTTGACAAATTTAGCAAACAATCAGATCCTAAAGAGTACGAAGAGCTTCATGAGGGGGCTAGTACGAGAGAGGATGAACAATTTTGCATGCCTTGGCATTATTCACACCAAAGAAAAAAGTTGGTTGGCGCAAGAGTACCAACGATATGGGGGATTAACAAGATTACTATTATGTACTGATTCCCTATTCCACGACTTGATTGCTTGTTGGACATGCTGCGTAGCCTCAAGTTATTTTTGAAGCCACTATCACCATATTTGTATTTAATTGAGATGAATGGAAGACTGCAACTAAAACCCAAGACATATTTTATGAATGGTTGGTTGTGTCACTGGGTCGTCAAGTCTCCAATATGCTAAGTGCATCCATGAGAATGATGACCTAACTACTTAATTTCTTTATTGAACAATATACAAGTTTTTTCTTTTTTCTTTTTTTTCGAACAGTAAAGATGATAATTTCATTAAGAGGAAATTTACATCAGGGATCACCCTAAGCGAGGAGCTTAGGGAAGAAAACAAAAGAAAAAAGAAAAAGAGAGAGAGAGAGAGAAAGAAGAAATGTGAAGACCCAAACCTACATGCCACAATATTATCCAGTTCTAGGCTTAGGTCCCCGCCTCGGTTTTGTTTTTGGCATGGGCTTAAGTCCCCACCCAAAATGCGTCATCTATATATCAAAGCGCACAACGGAAGATATTGTGGCATGTGGGTCTGGGTCTTCACAGAATGGTATTAGAGCCAAGGACGGCTCTTCTAAAAGGTGGGGGTATTATAATAGTCCCACATAGGATAGGGAAAAGTCTTGACCCTGGGCTATATGTGATTGCGGACACTACATGTCATGACGCGTTTTAGGTGGGGACGGTAAAACGTAACGCCCATGCCATAAACAAAACTAGGGCGGGGACCTAAGCCTAAAACCGGACAATATTGTGGCATGTGGGTCTGGGTCGTCACAAACTGGTATCAAAGCCGTGGACGACTCTTCCAGAAGCTGGGTGGATCGTAATAGTCCCACATCGGATAGGGAAAAGTCATGACCCTGGGCTATATGTGATTGTGGACACTACATGTCATGACGCGTTCTGGGTGGAGACTTAAACCCATGCCAGAAACAAAATCGGGGAGGGGACTTAATCCCAGAACCGGACAATATCTTCCGTTGTGCGCTTTCAGACATGGATGACGCAGTTTGGGTGGGGATAGCGAAACGTAACACCCATGCCAGAAACAAAATCGGGGTGGGGACCTAAGCCCAGAACTGGACAATATTGTGGCATGTGGGTCTGGTCGTCACAGAATGGTATCAGAGCCGAGGACAGCTCTTCTATAAGGTGGGGGGATTGTAATACTCCCACATCGGATAGGGAAAAGTCCTAACCCTGGGCTATATGTGATTGCGGACTCTACATGTCATGACCCATTTTGGGTGGGGACGGCGAAACGAAATGCCCATGCCAGAAACAAAACCGGGGCGGGGACCTAAGCCCAGAACCAGACAATATTGTGGCATGTGGGTATGGGTTGTCACAGAATACCTTTCGCCGTCCCCACCCAAAATGCGTCATCCATGTCTTAGAGCGCACAACAGAAGATATTGTCCGGTTCTTGGCTTAAGTCTCCTCCCCGATTTTATTTCTAGCATGGGCTTAAGTCCCCACCCAGAACGCGTCATGATATGTAGTGTCCGCAATCACATATAGCCCAGAACCAAACAATATCTTCCGATGTGCACTCTGATATAGGGAAGACGCGTTTTGAGTGGGGGACGGCGAAACGTAGCACTCATGCCAGAAACAAAACCGGGGCAGGGACCTAAGCCCAGAACAGGACAATATTAGGTGGGGGGGGGGGGTCGTCACAAGAAAAAAGTGGCCAAGGCCAGGCACAGAAAGAGGGCATTGCCCACACCTCAGCAGCTGCAAGCAATCAAAGAATCCCAGTAATCTGTTAGGTCTGCGAAGAGAAGCCTTTGAAAACCTTCTCTAAAACTGCCCACTCAAGGAAAGTGTTGAAAAAAGTGACCAAGGCCAGGCACAGAAAGAGGGCATTGCCCACACCTCAGCAGCTGCAAGCAATCAAAGAATCCCAGTAATCTGTTAGGTCTGCGAAGAGAAGCCTTTGAAAACCTTCTCTAAAACTGCCCACTCAAGGAAAGTGTTGATAAATATCCGTGACAATCTCCCTAATCAGTTTTCTAAGGCCTCTGAAAATACGGTCATCTCTCTTTCCAGATTATACAGACAGTCCCAATCATCAGCAGCTTGAGCAGAACCATAGTTTCAGGGGCAACCTCAGTAAAAGGGACGTGTCTAAAGAAGTTATTCCAAATTTCTCAGGGAAAACAACAACGAATGAAGATATGATCGGCGGGCTCCTCACAAGAAGAACAGAGGAGACAGTGATTCAGGATCATCATACCTCTGTGGCTGACAATATCTACCGTTTTGATGTGATTCCATGCCACGCACCATAAGAAAAAGAGAACCCGGGAGGGGGGCGGCGGGTGAGCTTTGGCTATCTACAAGTCAGCCCAAGGTTGAGATATAAGAGGCCTTCTACTGAAATAATAGTAGAACGATTTTATCACGAAATCACACTGAAGAGTGCAGGCACTACAATCTGCGATCCTCCGTTTGAGTACCTAAAGAAGCAGTATGCAACTCCGGCATCAGACCAATGAAGTCCACTATCTCATGGTCACGGAGATTTCTTCGCAACGAGATATTCCAGACCACCTTCCCAGATAAACAGTCAACACATTTTCTATACACGCCACCTTGAGACAACTTAGTGCAAACAGGTTAGGAATCGAGCAGCCAGAAGACTATCTCCCAACCAACGGTCAGTCCACAACTTGATGAGGCTGACATTACCTGCTTTGTAATGGATGCAACCTGCTGAAATGAGGAAGATCCGATATTTTGATGATATTTTCATTTTCAGTGCTAGTTTATACAAGCACATTGAATGTCAAGTTTCGAATGTCTTAAGCGAGGAGAACCTCTATGTCAATCTTAAAACATGTTTTTTCCTCACAGATGTTGTGGTTTTCGTGGTTGTGTCAATTGAAGGCATAAAAATCAGTGAAGAGAAGATAAAACTCCAGCGTCCACGTAAGACCCCCTTACAAGGTTATCCACCTATGTCACATGCCCACAGTGGCACTGAAGCGTTCAACATCAACAACACACCTTTGTGTGGCACGTTACACTCCAACAAGGCTCACTTCACCCTATATATGGCCACGCAAGGGATGCATGCAAGTCCTATACGTGCCACGTGCAACTCTCAAACGTGCCAACCAGCAACCAGTCATGCACCTCTGTGCATCAAGACACGTCTCTGAGGCTCCTCATCCTCCATGTTAGCATCATTCGGTCGTGACCACGCTGCAGTCTACTTGTGGCTGGTGCCCTGGGCTCGAGGGCCCTTTTTTTGTGTCTAGTATCCTTTGTTCTCTTCTTCTTTCATGTGTAGCTGCTCGCTATAGCGCAGGAATATACCCTTTTCTCTTTTAATATATTGCTTCTTTGTCGATTAAATAAACAAAACCTCTTCATCTTTTGGTGTCCATGGAGATCACAAATTTCAATTGATAGTGTAGCCAAACCATGAAAATTTTGATTATTGGCTGTATTGGTCACTCAAAAGTCGTTTGAATGGTCAGTTCCCGTGCCAAGTTGGAGGGATCTTCTTGGCGATGAAATGAGACAAAATTGTGCATGTTGGCCTGACATATAGGTGTACACAAATATTACTTTGTCTTGTGGCTCAGGAGAAAGGATCAAGGCCTCAAGTGAAGCGTTGTGATGCACGGGAGGGCCAGTTACAGGACTTGGTTCGATATGGTCGATGAAACATGTTAGAATAGGACAGCATAAGGAGTTTCATGCAACTATCGGTTGTGAGGGACTAGTGCATGAGGGATGGGGTGAAGCAAGCAGGCCAAGCATGGTTGGGTGCAACTAAAGGGATAACCTCTAGGCACCAGGGAATGGAGGTTCTGACATGGTCAATGGGCAGATCGGCATGCACTGTTGGATTCGGCGGTATTGTAGAAGGTGCCATGATGCTGCTTCAGAGATGAGTAGCTCGAGTTCCTACCTACAGGCAGGTGGTATCAGAGTTGGTTGGCTTCAGTACAGAGGTATTGGGCCACCGCAAAAGGTGCACAGCTAGTAAAACTGCAACCCCGTGACAGTTGGTATCAGAACCAGGTTTGGCAAGTTGTGCTGCAAAGAGTTGGTATGAAAGCCAGATTGCAGTTGGGATGTGTTGTTTCGATAATCTAATTATATTTCATGCAAGCTGCCTACAAGGGCCACACTAAGCAAGCAGGTCGGTCCGAGGGGATGAATGCTAGTTGATTCCGATATGAGACGTTGGGCCACACAGAAGTGCAAGGCATTGTTACCAAGAATGGCATGGAGCTTGGTGAGTGCTCCATTCTCACTTCAGAGGAAGTTGGGGGTTTCAAATCGGTTGTTGGTACATGACATATTGGTGGATAGGGCTAAAATGGAACAGTGTGAAGAATCAGTATGTTGCAATGGGCCAAAAGCAATGGGATAGTTAAGCCGGACAGTGCAAGAATTGGAATGAGCTTTGCTAAACCAAAGAAAGGGTCAAAAGCTCGTTGCTTTGTTGAGATACGCCAAGGCATGGAAGGATCGTGAGAGACGAATGACTGGATGTGTCATTCAGTGTGGCCCTAAAAGAAGCAAATCCAAGAGCCGAAATGGGTATAATCCGGGGAAGAGAGCCTAGTTGATCGTGGGGGTTGTTTGGTCTATGAAGAAAGGTCGAAGGTAGTTTCTGAGCACGACAGAGGCTGTGGTCAGTGTTAGTGGAGCAATTCAAGGCAAGCGAGTTATACATAATGGTGAAGAGATAAATGCCTGAGGTACCAAGGCATGTTAGTTGCTAGTAAGTGTAGGCATTATGTGTCTCGTTAGGGCATCAAAATCATACTCCAAGACAATGAATCAAACCCCAATTTGAGCTGAGAGGGCTTGAGGCACACTACAGGTGAAGATGAGGTCGAGGCACTACAGCAATGTAAAAGCATCAAGATTCGTCGAGTCAACAAGGTGCTCACAGCAGACTCTTAGGTGAAGAAGTGAGCGACGTCGAGGGACTAGAGGCCTGCAACATGAGTGTGGTTACTAGAGATGATCATAATCAAGATCAGATGAGTTGAGAGAGCTGGAGGCACGCTACGGTGAAGACAGTTGTTGAGGTACTGAAGTAGTGAAGAAGCGTGGAGTTTCGTTGGTTGAGCAAGGTGCTCTTGGCTGACTCTTGGGCTAAGACATGGAGGTGTTCAAGTACTAGAGCATTGCAGCCTTGCAAGATTGTTGAGAGCTTATGAAAGAGGTAGGGTCGAAGGTCCAACAAAATCATATTGGGTAGCATCCTATAGTCAAAGACACGGGCAATGTTGTGGATTCCAAAAGTGTGGAAGAAAGATATTTCTTTTAGATGAGCGAGGTAGCTTACAGACAGACACTTGGGTGAAGATTGATGGTCGAGGTACTAGAGCGCTGCAAAATCTGAATGGGTTGAGATGGCTCGAAGGAGACTCGGGTGAAAACATGTATTCAAGTACCAAAGTGCTACAAGCCAGGGGAGAGCTAGACTCTTTGGCGAAGACAGAGATGTGTTAAGGTGCTAGAGTGTTGCAGATCAGATGAAAGCTAGACTCTTGGGTGACGACACAAAATGTTGAAGTACACAAAATGTTGAGGTACTACAGTGTTGCGATGCTCAACGAGTCGTATGAATTTCAGCTAGTGATGGGAGCATCAAAGGCTTAGTTTACTTGGTTTCACCATTTGATTTGAGCAATCAACAAGAATGTTGTTAAGGAGTTGGTTGCTTTAGGTCGTATGGGTGACTAGTGTGTTAGTATACCTGGGTGAAATACGGACAATGCTAAGTGATGCAGAACATTGTGTTGGGCAAGGCTCTCAATAGGGCCGGGTTGGCCCGTCAGCCCGCCTGGCTCGGCCCTAAAGTCTTAGGACTAGGGCTTAAAAATAAGGTAAGAGGGTAGGGGTAGGGTTAGGGCCTCGAAACCAAAAGTCTGCTATCCGTCAGGCCATTTAAGGGCTTAACAAGTTGAAGCCCATAAGCCCGACCCAGCCCATGCATCACTTTTAGTTATATATAAATATAAGTGTATACAATATACTGTATTATTTACAATGAAATTACCAAATTAGCACTCAATTGTACCATTAGATTTATCAAGCGAGAAGTTCTAAGAATATTCTAGTAATTTAAATATTTATAAAGAGAGGTCTTAAGATTTTTTTTCTTCATTTGAAATATTTTTCTCTAGCTTTAATGAAAAAAATATTATAAGGGAAATAAATTTACAAAAAATTTAGACAAAATACCACTAATCAACAAAACCCAAAGCCCGACCTGAGCCCGCCCCAACCCAACAAAGTTAGGGCCGGGCTAGGGCCTAGCCTTGGCCCCTAGGGTCAGGCTAGATTTTAGGGAGGCCCGGCCCTAACCCGGCCCGTTGACAGCCCTAATGTTGGGTGAGGGGTTGATGTTGAGGCATGAAGCGAAGACCGATTACGTCATTGAGGGACTGATGCAGAGGCATGAGGTGAAGATGAACGTAACTTATCGTAGGAACTGTTCTGAATGTGCCAGAGTGAAGATGAATGTGAGCAATCGAAGGAAGGGTGTAGACACAATTTTATGAGTGATGCTTGTCGTTGGGCTAATGTGAAGGTGTCCAATGAATGAGAGTAGTCGATGGACTGACACGGATGCATGGATCAAAAGGAAGTGAAATGGTCAATGTACTAACATGATTTTGCGAGTGGAAACAGCAAAGGGTAGCAGTTGTGCCTCTGATGCAGGTTGTATTTGGGTGAAGACTGAAATTTGTATTGAGGAGCTGATGTAGGAGTTCGGGTGTCGACAAGGGCATCGACGCATTAGAGTAGGGTGGACATGGTCACAACGCTGGGGCGAAGAGGCACACGAATGGCGCTAGCATGGAGGATAAGGAGCCTCAAAGTTGGGGCTTGATGCACAAAGGTGCACACCGTGCTGGCGATTGACAGGCGAGCGAGTCGCATGCGGCGCATGAAGGAGTCACATGCATCCCTTGAGTAGACATATGTGGGATGAAGTGATCGCTGTTGGAGAGTAGCTTACCGCAAAAAGGTGTATTATTAGTGTTGAACGGTTTTTGTGGACACAAGGTGGTGTCACTATGGGCACGCGACATGGGGATATAACCTCGCAAGAGGGTCTTGTATTCGAAGAAAGTTCTATAAGCGTTGAGTTAATCATTGAAGGATTTTTCTGAGCCATAATTGGAGGTCTTGTAGAGCATTCCAAATGGTGACAATAGACACTGATCGTATATGGGTGAACCAAGTAGTATGCCAAACCAGTATATTTAATGTTCGCTCGCCATTTAGAAAGGGTTGGTCATTTTACCTTATATATGGGAGGAAAGTTATGGAGCTACTCCCATACACATGGGGCCTTGGTGCAGCAAAGGGTACATCAATGGTTTCTTATGCCTATAAGGACGGGCCTAGGATGTTGTTACACTGGCAGTACCATGTGTCACCCAACATGAGGTTCATGCGGGGAATCTATGCAAGTCAGTGTAAGACAAACAATTGTATCTAAGACAAGTGCAAAATCTGAATCCCAGGCTATATCTTTGGGAACTAACAAGTTATTATAGTTATGGCCATTTCTTTGTGAACTTGGATTTTCTCTCGCCTTATCCTTACCACTGCATTGTGACAACTAAGCCATTATACATGTCACTGAAAACCTATGCATCACGAGCGTTTCATTGAAGTCAACATTTATTTTGTTTGTGAGAAGATTCTAGATGGCCTCATCTATAATCCCAAAGTCCATACATTAAATCAGCTTGCCGACACATTTACTAAAGCTTTGGGTGATTCTCTTCAGGATATTCTGGTTTAGTTGGCATGATTGATCTCTATAGGTAGTTCAAGTAGGCATGATTGATCTCTATGCTCCAGCTTGAGGGGGAGTATTACTGTATGGTATCTTTAATCTTTGAGGTGTGTAGGTAGTAATGTTAACACTTGCGTGATTGTGGTGTGTGCACTACCGTTTATGGGATTTTTTGTTTGTTGTGTTTTCATTAATAAGGTCTCTCTATAACCTCAAAAGCCAAAATTTTTGTTCTTCTCCCCCTCTCTCCCCTACATCAATCTCCTGTAAACACCTAAACTAATCAAAGCTACATTTACAAGTAACTAATACCATCAATCTTACCCTCAAATCCTCAACTTAAACCAACATTTCAAAACCCTAGATTAACCACTAAGTGATCATTACATATGTTGGATTGGCTACACAAATGCAACTAATGCTGGAGTATTGGCTTGGCCCTTTGAAACGGCGCCCCTCTCCTTTCTAAATCCAAAGTTTAAGACAATTGTCCTTACGAGGCAGATGGAACTTGCTCAACCACTTCCATGGACTAATGGGGAATTCAGATCTAGAAAATCCTTCTTTCCTTTGCTAGGGATTGTATATCTGATATCCATGGAGATTGATCTTTGACGATGGACAAAGACGCCAATTTTGGAGTAAAGTGTAACCATTAAATCAGAGAATTTAATTCTCAATTTTGCATGTTAATGAATCAATAAATGGCATTAAAAATCCAAATTACAAGCAGAAATGGTGTATGCCTCTCGAGAGTAAAAGTATATAGAGCAGCTTACCGCATTGGAGACCGTATTTACCAACATACTTGACCTGTGCATGTCAGATTCAACAGTGCAGCTATCAGTAGGTAGATAGTGACACTTATAAGCACCTTTCCGTGACAGAACCCTGTCAAAATTGACAATTACAGACGTCGTGACCCCTGGAAAATATGCGGTCAATTTTTGACCGAATTTTGTCACCACAAGGCATTTTCAAATGCCACTAATACCACTATTTATTGATGTGGGTGAGTAGAGTCACTCTCAATAATTGTAAGATCAGAAAAAAAAAAAAAAGCACAATGTTAAATTATCATTTTCTTAAATCTTACCACAAAAGATGCCCGAGCACTACCAGTAAGACCTAAATTAAAAACAGTGGAAGAGGGTCCGTTTAGGCCTTAATTCTACTATTAAATTGTAAGATAATGATAAGAATGACTCTTTAACTATCAAACTCAATCAAAAACTCGGAATTTTAACAAAGAAAAACAGCAGTATGCTATGTAAGCATCTGCTGGAAAGTGAAAAATTTAGACATAAATAATTTCCTCTACCTTTTTTACCAGCTTCATATGGACCAAAGAACAATCCAAAAAGTGATCCTGCCTGAAAGACATAAAGATCAAATAACTTGAAAATCAAATAATTGATTCATTATTACCAGTTGAGCTGATAAGATCCCGTTACTTACAAAAAGCACTGGAATGAAGTAAAAATTATAAAATCTGGTATAAATCATCACTACATCAGATGCCAATATGTTTATTTTCTAGTCACTCGCACTATATAATAAGTTACGAGTGTCCCATAAGTTGCAAGAAGCGGTGATGATGGGTTTGTGGGCTCAGCCTCAGTTTATCCACTAAAAGATGATGCCCTGACAAAATTCTTCACATATATGGTTGACAAGTCACATTTTATAGAGAATTTAGAACCCAGTGGGATCATGAGAAAATTTTGTTGACCAATAAAGTCCAACAACTCAAACTTATCTTCACATAATAAACTGTCCACTTGACTGGCCGTAGTATTAGGAATCTTCTACTAAAGTCGCTCCCTGCTTTCTAACTTCCTCTTGATCATAAAACAATAAAACCAACTATGCACCCATGAATTAATCAAGTCCACCTTTAAGTCGAACAATATTTACTAATACGAGCTTTGTATTTTTTTATTGGTAAAATTAGAGGTTCCTCTTTTCCTCAATCTCAATGTTCAAATACTGTTGACACACTAACTATTTTATATAGGAGACAACGTAACGATGAACTAATGATCGATTTTGGCATTTAGGCTCTACTATAGAATCGGATGGTGGTTTGAGGACATCTCAAACAAGACTAATGCAGGGCGGGCAAAGTGGAGATAGTCGAGCAGTGTGTTGTCTGTGGGTGCGGGTGCCACTTCAATTAGAGGGACATTTTAAAAAATAATTGAAAATAAGACCTGCATGGTGCAGAGAGTTGGGCTACAAAGAAGCGACAATAGACACAATTCATGTACTTGAGATGTATATCTTGAGGTTAATACATGTAGTAACAAGAAAATTAGGAAGAGTTAACGATATATGGGTAATGATCACCTGATTCGAGTCTCGAGTGGGTGACCTTCAGATCACGTTGCGGTCAACATTTGACCGCGATATGACGGTCACCCGCTCGAGTCACACATGACTTGAGCGTGAGTCGAGTCAGATGATCATTACCCATAAAATATATATATATATATATATATATATATATATATATATATATAATGTGAACTCAACTATATAGCTCATGCCATATACATAAAACATAAATATACAACCATTAGGAACCATTTCAAATGGTGGATCACCAGAGGAAGTATGCAATACAACTATTTCAAATGGTTGTTGATGTTGATAGATTTAGGTATATAGCAGAGGTAGACACTTCAGTACACTACATGTTTTTCTCCTGTTGTATTATTTTTACCTACGCTTCCTATGCACTCAGCTAACTGAATTTTTTTAGAGGCTTACTCTGTAGCAGAATCCTCCCGCTTCATGCGACAACCTCTTTGTCCTAAGGTAGGCAAACGAACTTGTCGATAAGCTTGTGACATAAAGCTTGATCAAAAGAATTCTCAATTTTGAATTCATATTTCTACTCTATGGATTAATGCGGCATCCCCGCGTCAATAGATTATCTAGTTTATGAAGAGCCTTTACGTCAAGAATCCTATTAAAAGTTGATATCCACTCATATCAGGGCCTTCTATCTATACAAAACTCCTTTTAATAAGATTCAGAAGCTACAAGAGTATTTATTAGCTTGATAATCTATTGATATCAGTGAGGAGGGTCATTTTTGCTTCGTTTTTCCTTTTTTTTTGGGGGGGAGGGGGGGGGAGGGGAGGAGGGACCCTTTGGGTGAGGCGGGTCAATCCCGAAAACAATTACAGTGCATTCACCATTTGGTTGCTAACAGTATAATTTTTTAGTCCAGATGGCCCACATTTTTACCAAATTTCATCAATGAGCTAAGTCTTGTTAGCTGCACAGTGGCTGGACCATGGGACATGCAGACTTATAGAAATCTGTGCATGTCTCAAAGTGCAAGTGAATACACAGCTGAGAAGACATCAACTCATTGTCTAGGATGGGTCTGCAATAAGTT
The DNA here is from genome assembly GCA_021018995.1 of Chloranthus sessilifolius. Classification (NCBI taxonomy): domain Eukaryota; kingdom Viridiplantae; phylum Streptophyta; class Magnoliopsida; order Chloranthales; family Chloranthaceae; genus Chloranthus; species Chloranthus sessilifolius. Next base: position 2,062,084 of record CM037588.1, on the reverse strand, counting down.
GTTGGCTCACTGTAGGCAAATTCTTATTTACTAATGAAAATATTCCAAGTGACAAGACATTATATAGACGTCACACAGCCCAAAAAAACTGCTTATCACTGTAAGTATTCAATTTGAGTAGACGGTTCATTTCTACCGTAGAGTCCATATTGAAGTTCTCGGATTGGATGGTACGGTTCCTCATCTGATGTGTATGTTTTTTTTGGATGGTGAAGGTCATGCAATGTTATGCCACTTGAGCAACTTGCACTGGCAAAGAATATGTTCCACGCGGCACCATGGGAGTTATCTTTACCCATCCGTGATCAGAGTCACCAATGATATAAATGTAGCATTAATGGGTCATCACCTACATCAATAAATAGAACCATGACCACCTCACTTTTTACACCATGTGGCATCCATTTTGACTATTACAAGTCGTCCAAATGGTAGACCATCATTTAAGATGTCAATCTGATAGCATGCCAGCAAAAGATTTGAACCATTCATGCCAGACACTTCAATTTAGGCCATTGCTCACTGTAGGGTAGGGCTGTAATGGGATGGACTCGGTGCAGGCACATCTGAGCCCTAGCCCAGCCAGAGACCTATGTGGCGTGAACATGCCAAGCCTTAGCACGGCCTTGACCAGGGCTTGAATTGGGCTTAGGGCTTTGTAAACTTCCTAATTTTTTAGTTTAAGGAGGGTAGTCCCTAGGAAAGAAATATGATATTGGAAAAGAGATGGAGATACAAATGTAAGTAATTGTTTTCAGAAAGAAATATTGATTACAAGTAGCTGTTTTGGTACGAAATTGGAGTGTAGGAAAGAATGTTAAGATTGGAAAAGAAGGGTTAATTGACGAGTATGGATAGAAATGTTTAGTGGGCGATAAGTAAGCGGACAAAGATATGTTGGTAAGAAAAATAGGGAAGTACCATTACTTGCACATAGAAGTTGGTCCTTGCACATAGTTTAAAAGAAAGACTTGGTATTTTGGTGAAACGTGACATGTGAAAACACCATCTAAGCTGTCTGATTTGAAGGCCATGAACTAAAGATCTTTGGGATAAAAGATTACATAAAAATAAAATTTCTCTCATATGATTCAATGCAGTCAACTATTGAATCAGATAATGGCCTTTGATTTATTGGATCATATGATAAAGTTTCTTGCCAATCTTTTGCACCTAAGATCTTTGGATCATGGTCTTCGAATCAGATCGCTTAAAGTTTTTCACAAGACATGAGTGCCCAAAAGATTAGCACAAAAATAAAATTTCTCTCATATGATTCAATGCAGTCACCTGTTGAGTCAGATAATGGCCTTTAATTTATTGAATCATTTGATAAAGTTTCTTGCCAATCTTTTGCACCTAAGATCTTTGGATCATGGTCTTTGAAATCAGATGGCTTTGAAAGTTTGTCACATGACACAAGTACCCAAAAGACCAAGTCCTTCTGATGGGGACATCAACCCATACGTCATGTACAGAAAGCACAAGAAGAAGATTCAAAGCTTCAGAGCATTTCAGAGGCCCATGTGCAAACGTGTGACATATGAGAAGACCCCACTACAGGAGGACATGCATGTGGGATAGAAGGAAAAGATGACAGATGGAGTTTCTGTCCAACTTCGATCAATCGAAGTCCAATCTCGATCGATCGAGTTCCACCCAAGACCATCCTGAGATGACGCCGTTGTCAATTGATCGAACTTAAGATCGATCAATCAAACTCATGCGAAAGCTTTATTATGAGTCCAATCTATGGACGAAGTTTGACACTTTTTTGTTAGTTTCTAGAGCTTTCTATTTTGATTAGTTAGGGTTTCTTAGCCAATATAAAGGTATATAGAGACAACTTTAGGAGAATGGTTAATGATTAGTGAATGGTTTTGCTTTGAGTGAAATTTAGAGAACTTGAGATGAGTTTTCATTGTAAGAGCGAATCTTTCAAAACAAAGAGCAATTTTTCTTCTGCATGTGGTTCGGTGTAAAGCCAATTATCTTCCTTGGAGTAATTCCTTAGATCTTCTACCTTTTTTCTAACTAATTTTCTTATTGTCAGGTAATTTAATTTTGTTTATTTATTCTATCGAAAGCCCATAAAAAATCAAAATATCTTTTATTCTAGTATTATTGCTGGGATTTTGATTTCTAATTCTCAACCTTATTTCGTTGATTCCCTTTGACCTTCGGACCTTAAATTATTGAAACCCTGATAAGGAGTCAAGGGAGAAGATCGAGATTGTTGCTTGGTGCCCTAAAGTAGATCAAAATTAGAGTCTTATCTTTAAACGATTGAGAAAGATCATATGCTAACGGATGCTAAATTGGATCAATTAAATTGCCCTAATAAATTTATTAAATATTTTATGTATTTTGGGATGAATTTCTATATCTCCGTTGCTCAATTAAATCTCAAATTGATTTCAAAATTGCATAATTAGGGTTTTAGCGATTGTCTTGCATCAAATTCGTATTAGAGAACAGTTCTAGTTTAGGGTGTTTGCATTAGGAATTTTATTTTGTTTGCATCTTACGTCAAATAGGAGTTCATATTTGGTTTTGCATTCTTATTTAACTTTTGGATTTCGTGTTTGTGTCTATCAGCATGCTTGATTCTATTGAGACTTGTCATGAGTTACTTAACCTTATTGAAAGGGAATGAGAAGAACAAGAAACCCGACACACTCGAAACCATAGTCAGATTTCCGATGGTCGGGATGGGACTAGAGCTAGAGGATACCTTCATCATCGTGAACTCGAGTACGACTTTGATGATAAGTTTCTAAAGTCTATTTAAGTCGATGTTCCAGATTTTGATGAAAGGATGAACCCTAAAACCTCCGTTGAGTGGATGTCTAACCAGAGCCGGCCCTGGGCCAAGGCAAGCCAGGCGGCTGCCTTGGGCCCCCGATTTCTAGGGGCCCCGGAATCCAAAAGTCTTTACAAAAATTAGGTTTGAAAAAAAAAAAAAAAAAAAACCTATTAGCATATAAAGGGCCCCTTCTCTCCTCTTCCTCTCTCCAGCGCCCACCCAAAAGGCCAAAACCAACGAAACCCTCTCCACGGCTAACGGCTCCAGTTTGGGCCTTGTTGATCTAGCATCCAGAATCATCACTGCAACTGCTTCCGCCCTTGGCTGCCTCATATAGGTTCGATTTCTTATTTTCTGTTTGATATTTTATTACATTTCTTCTTCATTTATGTGTTCTTTTCATAGTTTTGTTTGGATTAGGATTTAGGTTCTAAGATTTGTTGGAATTTTGTAGTTTTGTTGGATTGGGGTTTTATTATACTTATTTTTTTTATGCTTTTGATTTCGAAGCATGCACACGCTTTTATTTTTCCTTTTGATCTTGATGCATGGGATACTCTAATGATCATAGTATTGCTGAAATTTTAGGGACTGGTTGTACATGAAGTGTTTGATATGTGACATGATTGAGATTTCATTTTAATGCACATAATGTGTTTGATGTTTGGTTTAGAAGAAGGAATGTGGACCATTTCCATGCAGTTTTAATTTTTCTCTTTTTCTTCTTCTTTTCTACAATTTGAATATTATTTACTGAAACAAGTTTAAATATTAACTATAAGTTTAAGCATGCACAATCGCTGGAAATTCTTATTTCTTAGTTCCTGCAAAAAATTTAGCATCTGAACTTGTTGGCTTACTGGAAATTTAGTTGCTGCTAGGATTAAATTTTAGTTATATCTAGCATGAGAATATAACAGTTAGTGCGGATAGAGGAGTTGGAAGTTTATACGGACGATGCAGTTGGCGTCGATGATGACACATGTGATTATGTGTTGGATGGTGGAGACTACAATATGAACTGGACGTTTGATTAGTTGATTTCTTTTGACATTAATTGAGAACTTGATCTGGTTAACATATGGACTGTGGCCAATTGGATAGTTAATATTTTTAAATTTGAGCTTTAGAACGGATGGTTTACTTGCTTAACATATGACTTTAGAATGGATGTTTTACTTGCTTAAGTTGCGCAATGTTTACTTCTTGTTAGTTGTTACTTACGTATTTATTAGTTACTTAAATTATTTTTAGTGCATATAATGTTTAACTGGTTATGATGGTTACTTATTTTTCTATATCATATATTTTCTGATTATTATTTATTACTTACTACTTGTTACTTGTTAAGGGCCTATCAAGCAAAGAAGGTGATTCCTACTTAGTTGAGTGGAACGAGAGTGAAGGGGCTATCAAAAGGACATACTCTGATTTTTGGAGTCACTCTTCTTTTATTTGCCATTTGAGCTGACCATCTCGGCTAAACTCTTATTCTCATATTTGCCATTGGAGCTGACCAAGCAAATAGGAATGAGATGCACTACTACAAGCCCCATAATGTCGTTGGTGGCCATGAAATCAGAAATCCATGCATGCATCACAATATATCCATTGTTTTTGCATTTGTTTCTCTAATGTTCAAATGTTCCCATAATATAACATAGCATTGATGTTTTTGGACCATATATGTTGTAAGTAGCCATTCTCATCCCCAGTTAAACATTTGAATCTCTTCCCTGCTCATTACAGAGCTACGATCCTATATCATGATCATCAGTATTGTTGATCTGATACCATCCACGTCTTTCTAGCCCATGTTTTGGTTGTGAACCTATTCCCTAGTCATTACCGAGTTGCGATCACATATAATGATCTTCCCTCATGAAGATCTGTTAGCACCCCACCTCTTTCAAGCCCATATTTTGGTTGTAGCCCTACTCCCTGGTAATGCCAAAGGTAGTGCATTTTAGTTACCTTTCTTGTAATAGGACGATTGTTGCATTTGATCTTTTTCATTACATCCCCATGATAGTACCTCTCATTCCGCGCTACCCACACCCCAAACATTCCCAATTGAAATCCTCATGGATCACTACAAGGCTCCTTTTCCCCAACTGTCTCAATGTTGGATTCAATTAGTATTGCTGACCTTTGCCCTCATTTATGCTCGAGGTCAAGTGTTGTAGCTCCATTTTTTCTTTCTCTGTTTTGTTTAATTTTCTATGGTTTTTTTTTTTTTAGTATCATAGCTTCCTCATTTCCATTGAATGATAATATGATTGCTATTCCAAACTCCATTATCGTGTAGAAACTAGAGATACAAATTGAGGATGATGGATTGGGTCTGTGTAATGAGAAATCAGTCATCTTTAGTTACCAAATCAACAACACTCAGCTCAAGTCATTGTCATCGCATGAGAAGTTTCCCCCTTTTCTTCACTGAGCACCTCTGGTATGGTCAATTTTGTGCTGCAATTCTGCTCAACCAGGCCCTCCACCCTGCTCCTAGAGCTTAGAGATTCGTTATTTCTATTGCAGAGGGGGACTACATAATCTATTGACTCGTTTGGTCACAGACAAATGGCAAATAAAAGAATAAAAATATGTACTTATTTGCTTGGTCAGCCAATAGGAATTGAGATGCACTACTACAAGTACTTCCTTTTGCGAAAAGAATAAAACAATGCATCCACTTGTCTACTACATTCTTGATAGTAGTCCTGGTCATCATTGGACTTTTCTCACAATCAGTCATTTTTGTTCGAAAATAATCATTATCTTCTGAATTTAATTTGCCGACTATTTATAATAGTTTATATCAACTTACTCTTATTCTCATATTATTTTTAATGATTCCTTGATATTTTATCAATTGAGACTAAATATATGATTTGTTATGTAGTTTAGAAATCATGTCAAATAGAAGCTATCCTTCTGGAGCAGAGAAAAGAAGAAAGAAGCAAAAGATAGAAAAATTTATTCAGTCTCAAGAAGGAGCCATTTATAAGTTCTTTGGAAGTAGTAAACAAACAGAGCTCGAAAACTTGAGCAACAAGGAAGAATACGAGAATAATGAAGAATATGAAGGCCAAGACTTGGTGAATGAAGGAGAATATGATGGTGAAGAAGAAAATATAAATGAGAATGAGATTGATGATAGGGAATGTTGGCCTTTAAATATATATGATCCAAGCAATTGGAACAATGTCCAACAGAGTCTTAGAGACTTCTTAGTAGAGAAGGGTCCTTTGAGAGATGAGAATCAAATTTTTTCGAGAAATATTTATGGTAGGAAGTTCTGCCTTCTCATTACATGCGACAATTAGCAAATGGAGAAAAGAATGATAGAAAATGGTTAGTATATTCAAATACTAGTCAAAGAGTTTATTGTTTCAGTTGCAAGTTGTTTTTCACGGAAGGAATGACTACTCAATTGGCTAAAGAAGGATTCAATGATTGGAAGAATATAAGCGAAAGATTGAAAAGTCATGAAAAGACTAGGGAACATATTACAAGCATGAGCAAATGGATTGAGTTGAGTTTGAGATTGGGAAAGAATGAGACAATTGATCAAGAGGTCCAAGAAAAAATAAAGAAAGAGAAAGAGCATTGGAGGCGTGTGTTGATAAGGATTGTTTCCATCGTGAAGACTCTTGCATCCAAGAATATAGCATTTCGAGGGGATAATGAAAAGATTTATCAAGAGAGGAATGGAATCTTTTTGAGTATAGTTGAAATGATAGCCGAATTTGATCCAATAATGCAAGAGCACCTTCGACGAGTCCAAAATAAAGAAATTCATTATCATTATCTAAGTCACAAAATTCAGAATGAGTTAATACAAATGATGGGGGATATGATCAAAAATACAATTATTCAGAAAATCAAAGTAGCGAAGTACTATTCGATAATACTTGATTGCACTCCAGATATTAGCCATGTAGAGCAAATGTCTCTTGTTGTAAGATGTGTTGATGAGTCACCGAGTCAAATGCAAGTGAAAGAGTTCTTTCTAGAATTCTTGAAAGTCAGTGATACTTCAGGTCAAGGGCTTTTTAATATTCTTGTAGAAGTTTTGAAGACTCTTGAACTTAATATTGATGATATAAGAGGACAAGGATATGATAATGGATCCAATATGAAAGGAAAACACAAAGGTGTACAAAAAAAATTGCTTGAAATAAATCCTAGAGCATTTTACACCCCATGTGGCTGTCATAGTCTAAACCTTGCACTTTCTGACATGGCGAACTCTTGTTCTAAAGCTTCAACATTTTTCGGCGTAGTGCAACGTATATACACACTCTTTTCATCCTCTACAAAGCGGTGGCAAATTTTAACGAATAATGTGAAGGGTTTTACAGTTAAGGGCTATCACAAACACGATGGGAGAGTCGTGTTCAAAGTATTAAAGCAATAAGGTATCAAGCTTTAGAAATAAGAGATGCTTTACTTATCCTGGCAGAGTCTACTTGTGAAAATGATAGTAAAAGTTCTAGTGAAGCCCAATCCCTCGCAACAAATGAACTTGAGAGCTATGAGTTTTAGTAGCTATGATTATTTGGCACAATGTATTGTTTCTTTGTGAATATCGTTAGCAAGTTTCTTCAAGAAGAAAGTATGAATATTAATATTGCTATCCAGTTAGAAGGGCTCATTACCTATTTTAAAAGGTATAGAGAAAGTGGGTTTACGGAGGCCTTAATTGAAGCTAAAGAAGTTGCTATTCAAATGGGGATCGAGCCTATATTTCGTGAAAAGCGCATTGTTCGGAGAAAGAGACAATTTGATGTGGATGCAAGTGAAGAAGTGTCACAATCAAATTTGAAGAATCATTCAGAATTAACTACTTCACTTATATTATTGATCAAGGTCTTTCATCAATTGAGCATAGGTTTGAACAGTTTAAAATATATGAGCAACATTTTGGACTTTTGTTTGATTTAAAAAAGTTAAGTTTGGTCAGTGAAGAATGTTTGAAGACTTTTGCGTAAATCTTGAACATGTTCTTAAACATGAACAACATGTTGATATTGATGGGCTAGATTTATCTTCAGAATTGAACGTCTTGAAAGATACTTTGCCGAAAGAAGTGAAAACGCCGATTGAAGTGTTAAATTATTTGAAGCAAATGGAAGGTTGTTACCCAAATGTCCGGATTGCTTATAGGATACTGCTAACTATACCGCCATCGCTACTTGGTGAAAGAAGTTTTTCAAAATTAAAGTTGATCAAGTCATATCTTCGATCAACGATGTCACAAGAAAGATTAAATGGATTAGCTATGTTATCCATTGAAAATGATATGGTGGATAAGATTGATTATACAACTTTAATCAGTGATTTTGCCGCTAAAAATGCGAGAAGAGAAATATTTAAATGAAATTTTTTAGTATTGCATTACGAGTATTGCATTTTCTTTTAATATTTACTTGTATTAAATTCTTAATTACATTTTCAAATTATATATAGTAAAATAGAATATGAGTATTATTTTATTTGTCAAAAAAAATTGTGGCGAATTTTTTATATATTATAAAGTAATTTGAAATAGGGGCCCCATTTTAGGAACTCGCCTTGGGCCCCTAAAATGTCAGGGCCGGCCCTGTGTCTAACATAGCAGAATACTTTTATTCATATGATGTGTCGGATGAGTGTAAAGTAAGGTTTACAAGATAAAACTTGTGGGCCAAGCCAAACTCTATTAGACCGATGTGGAGGGTCGTCGAGAGTCGCTTCAAATTAAATTCATCACATGATGGGAGGACATGAAGATGAGACATCGAAAAGTATGGCCCCTTCACACATTATCACCTTCTACGATGTTCGAAGACTGAGATGAATAAGCATCATGATTCCAACAAGTTTGAGTCTCGGAATAACTACACAGAAGAGAGGTCTAAGACCAGGGTTCAGCGGTCGAAATCCGTGAAATAAAGGGAAAGGAGTGACCAATAAGAGTCCTAAGAGTGGTGGCCAAAATACATGTTATAAGTGTCAAGAGCTCTGACATTTTGCTTATCAATGCCCACGAAAATTCCCGCTCAAAATTTATTAATAAAAGAAGAGCATGATAAGGAGCAGGGAAAATTGAAAATAGAAGAGGAAGTGTACGAACCCAATAAGGAGATAGAACAAGTAGAAGAAAGTCTAATTTTTATTTAAAGAACCTCTATTTCTGTTATAAAGGATAATTTTGTGTTGGTCACACGTGAGTTGTTATAGTCCTTAGAATCAGTCACATAAGTGGTTATAGAGTCCGTAGAACTAAGTTTCGAGTTGCATTCTGAATCATATCATGAATTGCATACTGATACATGTTCTAAGTCATGTTGTGAATCAAGTCACATTCTGCATTGCATTGTGAGTTACTGTTCGAGTTTCATTCTGAGATAAATGAAATTCATGAGAAGATTATATTGAGCAATGGAAGTATTAAAAACTTTTCTAACTCACAAAATTTGCTTAATGAATTGAAGGAATCCCACAAGAAATTGTTGAGGGTTTGTTCAGATGGTATATTGGATTTTTTTTTCGATCTTCAAAATGGATCATTGTGAGTCTAGATTTTCCTCTAGACACGGGGCTAATGTGGTGATTACGTTAGAGGATCTTACACCTTTTTTAGGTCCAACAACAAAACCCTTAAACCCATTCCTTGATACCCACCCACCTGAATTCAATCTTCTCTACTCATTGATTTCCAAAATTATGCTTGAACAATATGTGAAAAGGTTAGATGGAAAGGTTTTTTGGAGATCCACGTTTTGTTACCAAGGTAAAGACACACCAAGAGCTTCAAGAGTATCTTCTTAGGTGGAAAGGTAAACCGAAAATTGAAAACACTTAGACTGCAACCCAGGAAACATCAAGCATACCTCATCCAGTGGAAGGGTAAGCCGAAATTTAAGGATATTTGGATAGCAATGCGCAACGACAAGCGTACTAGGAAATGTTAACAGTACCTTGTTCAATGGAAAGGCAAGCCAAAGGTTGAGGATACATCGACCTCAATGAGTAGACCACCTAACTCATCGAAGACAAGTTTCTCCTACCCGGGAAGAATTGATGGAGACATCGACCCATACAACATGTATAGAAAGCACAAGAAGAAGATTCAAAACTTCAAATGGTTTCGGAGGCCAATGTGCACACATGCGACATATGACAATAACCCACTACGGGAGGACATGCATGTGGGAAAGAAGGTAACGATGAAAGATGAAGTTTTTGTCCAACTTCGATCGATCGAGTTCAACTCGAGAGCCATCCTGAGATGACACTGTCGTCGAGATTGAACTTAAGATCGATCGATCGAACTCATGCAAAAGCTTTATTTTTAGTCCAATTTGTGGACGAAGTTTGACTTTTTCTTTTGTTAGTTTCAGGAACTTTCCATTTTGGTTAATTAGGGTTTCTTAGCCTAAATAAAGGCATGTAGAGGCAACTTTAGGAGAATGGTTAATGATTAATGAATGATTTTGCTTTGAGCGAAATTTAGAAAACTTGAGATGAGATTTCATTGAAAAAGCAAATCTTTCAAATCGAAGAGTGATTCTTCTTCCGCGTGCAATTTGGTGTGAAGCTAATTATCTTTCTTGGAGTAATTCATTGGATCTTCTACCTTTGTTTTATCTAATTTTCTTATTGTCAAGTAATTTGATTTTGTTCGTTTCATCTATGATTTTGTTTGTTTCTTCTATCGAAAGCCCATAAAAAACCAAAATATATTTTCTTGTAGTATTGTTGTTGGGATTTTGATTTCTTACTATCAACCTTATTTCGTTGATTCCCTTTGAACGATTTAAACCCTCGGGCCTTAAATTATTCAAAATCTAGCAAGGAGTTAAGAGACAACATCGAGATTGTCACTTGGTGCCCTTAACTAAATCGAAATTAGAGTCTAACTTTATACCTATTTTCTAGATCGGGAAAGAGCATACACTAAATCATATCAATTAAATTATCCTACTAAATTTGTTAAATATTTATGTATTTTAAAATTAATTTATACATCTTCGTTATTCAATTAAATCTCAATTTGATTTCAAAATTACATAATTAGGGTTTTAGCGTTTGTCCTGCATCACCTTCTTTAACCTATGTGCAAGGGCTAACTCCTCGTGTGCAAGTAATGGCTCCCCAGTAAGAGATATAAGAAATGATCTCTCTTATCTAAGATAGTTAGCAATGAGCCCTTGGCTCATTGTAGACAAGTTCACAAATGTACATATAAGGTTGGCAAGCCTTCAGGCTATCAAGCCCTAGCCTTGCCTCCATCATCATCATCGCAACTTTATCCCACCTAAGCCATAGAACTGCCTTACGCCTCAAAATTAGGGCTCAAACAATAGTTTTTGGGGGTAGGCTGAACTTGTGGGCAACCCATTGATAGCCCTGGTTTAGGGTCCATATTAAAGTACTCAAATTGGATGGTACAAATCAAGGGTTAAAATATCGGATTTTCGATACGTATCGTCCTGATATCGGCGATACATTGAATGTATCGGTTCAATACTTCTTTTTTTTTTCAAAAAATCTAAAAATTCAAATTATCGTCCGTATCGTTCGATAAGTATCGCGTATCGGCGATACATTGAATGTATTGTTTTGATACATTTTTTTTTTCAAAAAATTAAAAATCAAATTATCGGACGATAATTTGAAATTATCGCCCGATAGTTTCAAAGTATCGTCCGTATCATCCGATACGGGCGATACATTGCCCGTATCGGACGATAATTACCCTATTTTTTAGGGGGTACGATACATTGTACCGCCCAGGTCCAAAACCGATACGTATCGGTATCGGACGATTTTTTGACCCATGGTACAAATCCTCTTATAGGCATTCTTCGAAGCTATAGTTTGATTTCCACGTGGCCTAGACGTATGAAGGCAAGAGTGATACTTAATGAGCTCCGTCACTAGGCGACAAGAGTCTATCTCTAAACATGAAAATTTTTCCATTATATAATCTAAGCACATCCCATCACCTCATTCTATTAAACCTGATGAGACATAGAAGTGTCTCACATCTAACACCACCCAATTTTCCTATAAAAAATAAAATAAAATAATAAAAAACACCAATTTAAAAATTGGACCATCCTAGTTTACAGAAAAATAATAATAATGGTACGGCTATTCTCACCCGTTTATTCGTAAGTACCACACAATTTTTTCATGGACGAAAATCATTGACTGATTTGAATCGGGCGATGGAGATTAGTTTTTGCTCCAATCTTCCTCACAATAGATCTTAAGATCATGGCACGCCTATCAGACAGTCAGATGTTGATTCTACATGGCACACATCCCCAAAAGTGACCAAGATCATGGATAAAAGAGTTGACCTTCACTTTTAGTGACGTGTGCCATGTGGAATCAACATCTCACCGTCTGATAGGTGCGCCATGATCTTAAGATATATTCTGAGGAAGATTGGAAGAAAAACAAAATCTCCATCGTCTGATTCAAATCAGTCAATGGTTTTCCTCTGTGAAAAACCTGTGTAATAAACAGGTGAGAATAACCGTACCCTAACAATAAAATGAACGTTTTTCGTGGTGTGTACACACAATATAATGCAACTGCAACCCATTGGATTGGAAGAGCTACAATCTTGCCCATCTCGAGATTCGTGATTTCTAAATTCTGACGGTGATAGATGCGCAATCACTGCATCACAGTGATTGCGCTAATCACACTAATGGGAGTCGTAAACCCTAATCACAAGGCTCGTTGGTTTGGGGTTTGAGGGACTGACTACACACCGCCATTTTAGATTAGAGTAGCATTTTAACTACAGAATCCGGTCAAAAGATGATTTTCACAATTTTCAGGGCTTTGACAAATGCAAAAGTCAGCTATTGCCCGGATTGATTGGATAAAAGGCTCTTCGTAAGCTTTATAATCTTATGAAGCGAGTGACGCCCCCATAAGGTTCAAAATCTCTAAGAAACGAGTGACAGCGATTAAAGAGGATGTGGTGAGATAAAGAGATCACCGTTCCAAGACGAATGACGGAATCGACGGCGAGAGATGAGCAAGGAATAGCATCCTCCGGCGCTCTCTCCATTTTTCACTAAGCTTTTGAAAGAGAAAAAGAAAGAAGGGCCTGGATGAAATAATAAAACAGAGTTTTTATATTGCGGCGCTGAGCACCATTAAAAGAACTGATAGTCCACCGTTCATACGTGAATCCATTTGTTCAAAGTCACATTGGTCAATCTTAGCCGTCTAATAACAGTTTGAACGGTAGATAAACTATGGTTTAGCTGATTAACCGTATTCAAATGTGGTTCATTGATGGCCAACAATTTTCCCACCCTCAAATGACCCTGGGCTTGCTGATTAGACATCTGGGTTGGGTGTAGGGCTGTCAATGGGTTGGGTTAGGCCAAAACTTTAGCTGTCCGGCTTGAAACCTTGACCCGATTCAATTAAAAACCCCACATTCCCCTCAATTTTATAAATAAACTATTAGATGAAGAAGTGTGTGCATTCTTTTTCATGAAGTCATTTACATCCTTTAGTTGAATTTGGAGACTATTTCGCTATTAACTTCTTAGCTCTTTGACTATATGGATATGTTTAAGCATAGTACCAAGTCGGAGTTCATGGGTATGAATAAGCATAGTGACCCATTCGGAGTTCGGCAATAATTCGGCAAGCTTAAAATTCGGAAGAATCTTGCAAGGTTGGAGAAATATTTGGAGGAAAAATTCGAGAGAGAAAAAAAAAATTATATATATATATATATAGGAAAAAGGGAAAATATGCTTGGGCGTAGAAGTATCTCTACGTCAATTGTTATGAGCGCGACACGTAACTTCTTTTTTGTAAAGTGATGGATGGCATGAGAATCACTTTACTAACTAGAGTTACACTTTTAAAATATTTTAATACCCTTCTAATCGTCATTCCTGACTTATTTAAAGTCTCTTTCTTTTCTTCATTTTTCTAAGAAAGTGTCAGACATATGTTTTTAGGTATATTTTAATAAAAAAATGTAGTCTTCTAGTAACGAAGCACTAGCACCTTGGCAATAAAGCACTGACACCCTGGCGCCGAGATGCCGACGCTTCGCTAAAAAAAAAATGGAACATCGACACTTCGTTTTAGGGGAGTCAGCGCTTAAAATGGCATGAGGAGCACGCCCTTCAGCAAACACATAAAATAGAGAAGATCGTTCTAAAATATTTATGTCATTGGGTGAATCGGGAAGGCTGAAAAAGGCATGCCACATATATAGATCATATGAAGCCACTACTTCAAAAATCATTGTTGGTTCACGGGAATGACCAAAAAATTGTCCCTTCCACCTAGCTAAGCAACTCTTCCACTCTCAATACATGCAATCAATGCAATCAATGCTACCTAGCATCTTAGTCACCAACTTCTAGCAACTTAGTGACGTTGTTCACCCAATTTAGCAACTTAGTGACCTTATGTACGTGCTTGAAAAAATTATAACCACCGTTATAACAAAATGTTCCTGAGATTCAATTGTGGTAGATTCTTTAATCCTCATATACTCGTCTATATAGTCAGTCGCTACTCCACGAGCTAGCATTCTAACTATGACTATCATCTTTTGAAGGAAGGATAAGCCGATAGTTCCAACAAATATTTTTTGTTGGGCAAACATTTGGGCGAAAGTGAAGAACGAATTATATAGAGAATTACTGTATGAACTTGTGAAAAGAGATGATATTTTATTGTATAGATGATTATAATAGATTGACATATTTATAATTGCACAATGTGATTTCTATTAAGAGAATATAACCGTTGGAAAAATATAACCGTTATAGAATCTAATCATTGGAAAATATGGCCGTTGAATATTTTTAACCGTTGAAAAATATGGCCATTGTAAAAATGTGACTGTTAAAAAAATATAGCCATTGGAAAAGAAGACCGTTGATCGAATATGATCGTTGAAAAATATGACCGTTGTATAGATATGACTGTTGGAAAATATAGTCGTTGAAAATTTTTATCGTTGATCAATTTTAATCATTAAAAATTTTGACCGTTGAAAAAATATAGTCGTTAAAAAATATTGCCGTTAGAAATTTTGAAATTTTAAAAGTTGAGTGCTGATAGTAAAATAATAAAACAAGAATGAAAAATAATATTTTAAATAAAGGAGTATCTAAAATAGAGTGTTTGTTGGAGTGATGTTTATTATAGTAGTAGCTAAAGTGGTGTTTAACCATCTAAATTTAGCTCTCCTTGCTGTATATGCTCTTATACGTGGAACCTGAGAGAGAGAGAGAGAGAGAGAGAGAGGCCGGGTTTCGGGGCTCATTACTAAACTTTGTCAATATTATCTTGGTCTTTAAAATATCCAAAAGAAATTATTTCAGCGATGAGGGATCCCAGGACCCCAGTGTGTTGAGCATAAAATCCAACACATTACTATTAAGAAATTGATCAAATGACTAAGATTAAGATGGCTAACCCAATAACAGATGTTTCATAATGGGATTGGTGTAGGCTACCATGAGACAAAAGATCTTCTTTACAGAGAGATTCAACTGGAACAATGGTAGGAAACAAAAAGTCAATCTTTTGAGTTCTGATAATGATAATCCAAATAACCACTATGGCCAATAGGCTTAATGTTTAATCACACCTTGATGGAAATTCTCATTCGCCCAAGAACCAACCAACTTAGACCTATCGAAGATGCCTACCATGAGGAAAGGGCATATATTTTAGGAGGTTTTATTTGAAATGCAAGCTCTCTTCCTTCTATTTATGAAACTAGACTGATGGGTCTGAAAGTATGGATTTGTGGTCTATGTTGGTTGGTTTGCGCCACAAATTCGAGGAACAACTAAGAGCATCTCCAACAGATGCGCTATTGCTTTGGGATCGCTATTTTAGTGAATGAGATTAGGGAAGGGGCACTCCTGGAAGTACGCTATCCCATGTGCCAAAATAGCGATTTGCTATAGCGAGCTATGTAGCTCTCCCCCTCTCCCTTTCTCTCTCCCGCCAAACCTCTGTCCTCTCTCTCTCTCTCTCTCTCTCTCCTTCTCTCCCTCTCTCTCTTGATAAATGTTTGATATATTTGTTCTCATCAATGAAAAGTGAAGACTTTTGATTGCTTAAAGATGGTGCATACATGAGTTGCTTGCAATTTGTGTTTGGTAGAAGCTTTGAATGAGAGCTGTGTGAGCATAGATCTAAATTTTAGCCTTAGTGTTGAGCACTATCATCATCTGCCTCTTGCTTTTAGGACCATTTAATCAAGGGGGCCATTACTTGCGCAAGTTTTTCAAGTGATTGCACCGAAATTTAAAGAAAGGCTTGATATTTTAGAGACATGTGATATGTAAAAATGTAATATGAGCCATCTAATTTGAAGTTCATGATCAATAAATCTCTAATACATAAAATTGGAGCAAAATAAGATATTTGTCATATGATCTACTGTAGTCAACTTGTTGAATTATGTAATAGCCTTTGATTCAATTTAATCAAATGATGAAAATTATATTTTGTTCTAATCTTTTGCAATTGACATCTGTAAATCATGGCTTTCAAATCAAATGACTTAGTGTTTTTTCATAGGAGAGGTTGCCAAACTTACAAGTCTTTCTTTTTAATTCAGTGCAATCACTTGAAAAGCGTGTGCAATTAATTGCACCCTTTAATCACTTGCGAAGGGCAAAGTGGATGCACAATGATGGTGCTCAACCATCATTCATTTCTATTTTTATGACATGAAACAAAAAATAAAAATGAGATCACTCCCTATTGTGAACTTCTACGGTATTTGGGATCCTCATGGTGACGATTGACACGGTCCTTGAGGATCTATCCTACTAGACCTGATCGATCTTGTACCTGTCCAGTTTTGTGCCGCACTTTCGGTTTCGGGTTAGGTTTGGTTTATGAAAATATGATAGTTAGAACTTAGAAAAGGTAAATATTTAAAAATTTGTGTGTTTTGATAAAAATATAATAAAATAAAAATGAATAATAATAATTAAAATAGAGAATTTGCTAGAGTGTATGCTGAAAAATCAATAACTAAATCAAAGAATATAACAACTAAAAAAAGTGTTTAGCTATTTAAATGTTTAAATTTAGCTACTTGCTTGGAAATGCACTAAGTTCTTTGTTTTGCGAAGCATAATTGATGATACACTATGATCACATTCACTTTTTAGAATGTGTGTTACATGAAATTAATTTATGACCGTCCGAATGATAAGCCTATTATATCTGGATTAATTGTGTGGAAGATAGGAAAAAAGGTATCTCCATCGTCCGATTAAAAAAGTCAACAGACTTTTCATTTGTTTAACTGAGGTAGCTATAAGATAAAGTGGTGTGGAGGAGAGTGACACCACCACCAACTCCAATGGTAAAAAAAAGCAGGTTATTATTTCTCAAAGTTAGAATACTTCTCCTTTAAAACCCAAACCCTAGCCCTAACTTCTCTTCAGACTTCCCGTTCGCCCGCCGCTTATCTTCATCACCCGCCAAACACCTCCAGCCAGTAAGTAAACCCCAGAAGCGCATCTTAGCAATTCTGACGCGAATCCAGCGCTCGTTAGCATTCTAACCTCTCCTTTCTCTTTATTTGTTCTCTAAACAAACTGCAGGGACAGAGAAAGGCTAAAATGAGCCGGGGGAGCGCAGTGGGTCCCAAGGGGAAGAAGAAGGGATCAACGTTCACGATCGACTGCGCGAAGCCGGTCGAAGACAAGATCATGGACATCGTATCCCTTGAAAAGTTTCTGCAGGAGCGAATCAAAGTGGGCGGTAAGGCAGGTGCACTCGGAGATTCCGTCACCGTCGCACGTGACAAGAACAAGATCACCGTCACCACAGATAGCGCTTTTTCTAAACGGTATAAGATCTATCGATTCATCTCTTTTGTTCTTCTGTAGTAACTTTGGATTTTATTTAGGGGAAAAGTTTCGGTGTCTGTCTTCTATGAAGGAGTAACTTGTATAAATATATCTGGTATCTACTATAAGAAAATCTAGGCCGTCAATTTGATGATACTATAGTACCTCGTGGGGTGTTTCCGGTAGAAATGCTACTGTCTATCTCACACTAGTGAAGTGTGATTTACCATTGTGCCATTTGGCGCACATCTATGATCAATCTAAATTTCCCAAATGGCAATCCATCGTTGGAAGATGTCCCAGCCAAAGAGGGTCATGCTTATTAGTGGATGTAAGCCATCTGTTCCGTGAACTTTAATATCAGCCATCAAAATTAAGAACAACTGTTGATACTAGAATGCCCAGATCAGATGCATCCAAAAAAAAGAGGGTCATCCTTATTAGTGGATGTAAACCATCCGATTCGTGAACTTTAATATCAGCCATCAAAATTAAGAACAACTGTTGATACTAGAATGCCCAGATCAGATGCATAAAAAAAATGCCCAGATCAGATGGTTCGAATCTCCTGAAAAGTGTATTTTTTTTTCCTATAGCCATTTGATTGATGATATCTTACTTTGACAGTATGGATTTCCAAGATCATAAGCCAATAAATGGTGTAAGATCATCTAAACACAATTTGGTGCTTAAATAACGGTCAGGAGAGTCGGTCCCTTAAATATATATATATATATTTTTTAAATGTGGGTTCTTTGGTCACCACATTTTTTGCTTAAAAACACTATAAAATTAAAAGAGTTTACTAGCATATTTAATTAAGGGTACCTTCATTTACAACCCAAGATTCTTCCCTCTCAACCCGCATTTCACACGCCTAAACCGTTAGAGTTTTTTGAATCAGACGATGGAGATCCCCTCCCCAATCTTCCCCATAATGGATCTAGTGATCATGAGCCTTACCATAGGGTGGTCAGTTTTTTTATTCCATATGGCACACATCCCAAAAAAGTGAACATTATCATGGGCATTGTTCGGTTTTTGGGAAGTTTGTCATGTGGAATCAAAATTAGACGATGTATGCCCATGATCATGTTCACTTTTTGGAATGCTTGCTATGTGGAATCAAAATCTGACCGCTCAATGATAAGGTCCATGATCTCCAGATCCGTTGTGGTGAAGATTGGGGGGGGGGGATGATCTCTATCGTCTGATTTTAAAAAGTCAATGGTTTAAGCACGAGAAATGCGAGTTGAGAGGGAAGAGTCTTGGGTTGTAAATGAAGGACCCTAAATTAAATCCACTGTTTGTTTGGTTAAATCTATTAATTTAATAGTTGATAGCAAAATTAGTAATATTTTACAAAGATGTGCAATTAATTTTATTATTTTCTGTGATTTTGCATCCAAACTAAGGAGAAATTGGTATTTCCTTATGTTTTTTGCTGAATCTTGAGGCCGTTACTGATTGTTGAATTATCCTTTAGATGTTTTGGTTCCTGAAGTGGTTGATTTTTCTTAGTAGTCTTGTGAATTGAGTTTATCTTCGTAGTAGTTTAATTTTTTTTGGATGATTTGGATAGAGCAAAAAATGCAACGAAAGAAAGCAAATACTACAAAAATTCTTATTTAGCTGTGGAACACACATAGATTTAGCTCCTTTTGAGAGATGAAAAGAAATCATAAGTGGAACTAAAATCTGAGGAAGTGTTTTGCAATGCTTTTCAGGGACCTAGAATTTTTTTTCGCCCCTGAAGCACCATAAAAATAATTGTCTGGTAACGCTCATCTTATTGCCGAACCTATTCCCACAAAAGCTATTTTGGCTTAAACTTGGGGGAAGATATGGAAGCTGCCTGAACCTGGGATTTTGATTCTCTCTTGTGGGAATCAGGTTCCAGAAGCGACGCTGATCCAAACGGCGCCTTAAAATTTTAATATGATTAGAAGGAAAATATGAAGACAAAAAACTGAATCCCCTCGACTGAGATTTTACGACTGGCGTTTGAGACGCCAAATAAACTTGAATAGCCCTTTCCGAAGCGTCCACTGATCCTGATTTAAAAACCACAACATCAAGATCTGCCAAATCTCTAGTTTCAAAATAGCTTCCTTCAAAATTTAGCTGGAAGTATTTGTCTTTGATATCTTCCTTCGGTCTTGATATCATTAGAAATCACCTCCTTCCACTTCTGATCTAACATGTGAAATATCATTTGATTTTCATACTAATTGACCCCTTTGAATTCACCTTGTCTTTAAGATCCATTTTTTCCCCCTATATGCTCCAAAAGAGAGCATTTTAAAAGGAGGGGATCTCTAAGGAATTCTATATGTTGACAGAAAAAAAGGCCTTACAACAAGTTATCAATTTTCAAATGACTGAGTCAACTTTATCATAAAAGTTTAGAATTTTTTTTTTATAGGTCCATAGCCACTCTGTAATGTGTGAATGGATGAACATTTCTTAGCTTTCTTGCACCATGCAATTGCTGAAAATTTGAAGGTTTTGAACTTTAAGATGGCCGCAAGTTGGTTTTTTCATAGTTGTGCAAAATGGATGATGAGGGTTGGAGAGAATGTCACCTTAAATAATATAAAATTATCTGTTGTGATTTTCCCTTTTTATTAATTTATAATATATTAGCTTGCATGAAAGTATTGTTCCTTGAGTCCCATGTTTTATGTTCTTCTTTTTGGGTTATGTTTAAGGCTTTGATTTTCCAAACATTTAAATCTTTGTCTACAATAAATAATTAATTGCTACTTTAGAACCCTCAAAACTCCATCATGAATAAGGAAAACGGTTAATTTGAATTTAAAGGAACAATGTGAGGAGGTTTATTTGAAAAATGAGATTCTTGTGCCTCTTAATTACTAATGTTATTGTTGACTTACTCTTACCAGTTAAGCTTTAAAGGAGGAATCTTGATATGTTAATTCCTCATCGTGTTGGTCTGATGAACAAAAATAAATAGGGAAGAGAGAAGGGATCTAGGAAGCTCTTAGCGTGGCTTATGGGAAATTCCTAGTGTTGATAATGAAAAGAATACTTCCCAGTGTTTTGGAAAGTATGCAAAATAAATACAAAATGTTCAAGGGCACTCATTTTAAGTGTTAGATTCAAAACCTTCAATTGGATTGGTTCGATTTACTTTTGTTGAATTTCGTAACCCTTTCGTATTTATATACGAACTTGCACTACATATATTTTACCATTTAAACTTTTTTTGCAATTTGTGTAGGGCTATAAAACCTTTAGTTGAAAAGTGGAAATCTCTTCGCTTTTCCCATGTAACTATTGTCCTCGAAGATCTTCTAACTTTCTGGTTGCTTTTGTACTTCTGTTTTGCCTCCATATCTATATATCTCTCATTTTAATATAACTCAATATAATCATAATCCAATATCGTCTTGATGTCATTATCTTCATCGTCTTGTTCGATCTATTTGGGTTGGCTATGTGAATCCTATTTCTCTGTTCATTAATGCCCAATGCATAATTATCTATCCCTTCGCCATCCTTTATCCAACTTCCTTACATACCGATTGGTTTTCCCATTCTCCTTCCCTGTGCTTGTTTCGTTTCATCATCCCCACCATGCCATTTGACTTTGTGATGTGATTAGGATTTGATTATTAGGGCAGGGTTGAAGTTTGAGGAGGAAGAAGAAAATAGGAGAGAGGAGCCAAATGATCTAGATCTATGTTAATTCACTCATTCACCTAGCAAATTGCGAATTGGGTACAATGAAGCACTTCGTAGTTCAATTCGGTCTAATTTCTAGTGATAAGCAAATTGACTGATTAGTGCTAACTATTTTGTTTGAAATCAAAAAATTTAAAAGCATAAAGCAACAATTTGAACCTAAGTGTATGGTTTTTAAGCTTACAAGTTGCAACTAAGGTCATTTGTATTTCCTTTATTAAAGAGTGCAAATTTATATTATAAATTAAATAAATACTTTTAAAACTCATCCTACTCATAGAGAATTGGGGTTTGCTTGATAGTAGCGAATTGCAAACCTGAATTCAATTGAGTGAACCAATGAACTAAGTAACTTCGATCTAGATAGGTTGGAGTCCCTCTTGACCTTTATATTTAGCGTGAAAGATAAAGACACTCTTATGAAACACACACTCAATCTCATAACTAAGACGCCACTATATATTTTTTTTATGCTAATACTCCCCCTCAAGTTGGTGCATAGATTTCTATTACGCCCAACTTGACAAGAATACTTCGAAGTTGTGGGACCAAGTGCTTTAGTGAAAATATCCGCCATCTGAAGAACTCTCTTTAGGAGTGTTAAGAATGTCAGCTTGATTCTTCATTAGAATAAAGTGAATATCTGCCTCCATATGCTTTGTTCTCTCGTGAAGAACAAAGTCAGCATCAATTTCAATGGCCGTCTGATTTTCCCAATGCAAGGGCATGGAACGGATGGGGAGACTCGATGATATCGTTCAAATTTTTGTCTACTGCAAAATCCAAGAAAGAGGCCTAGAGAAAATGGGAAGAAGAAAGAAAAGGGTAATCCAAAATTTATTGTTGAAAAGTTGTTTATCGGACAGTTACAATCTTCAACTTTGAATCTCGTCACTTTTTTATAGGACCCATTTTCAAGCATAAATGACTTTAAATTGGACTTTTTTGAAAGCTTATCGAAGCAACTTTCCAATGAGCCAAAAAACACTTAATTATCATGAGTATTGAAGAAGTTATGATAAATTTCCGAAGGCTGCACTGAAAGTGACAAATTTCAAAATTTCTAATTGAATTAGGATTAGTGTCTTTTATTTTTTTATTTTATTAGAAGTAGGTTTAATTTCCTTATTAGTTAAGATTTATTTTATTGTTTTAACAAAATTTGAATATTTAAGAAATTTTAGTGGGATATCCTTTAATTCAACTACCTTGGTATTTTTTGTCAAAAGTCAAAACTAGTACCCTCTTAAGTGGCTATTGTACGAGATTGCGCCAACGAGAGTAGTGAGAAGGGAGGGAAGCCACAAGAGCTATGTGCATATGTGGCATCTGTGGTGCACAAGGATCAAAATGCCGGTTTTCCGGTACGTATCGTCCGTGCCGAAAACCGGTATGTATCGGACGATACGTACCGGAACAGTATAATACCGGACGATACATTGAATGTATCGTCCGGTATTAGCCATATAAATGGGCGATACGGTACATTTAATGTACCGTATCGTCCACCTCCGATACCGATACGTATCGTCCGATACGTATCGGTATCGGACGATATTTTGATCCATGGTGGTGCATGCATGAACTAGCAACTACAAATACAACATTTATAAGATTAGGCATGGTATTAGTAAGATAGATAAGGCATCTAACAAGACGCTGATACTTAGATGAGTCTGAGCGTGGCTTTCCAATATCAACATGAAGATGATGTTCATAATCCATGGGAGACTTAACCGGTGTATATCCAAGCATGCTAGTGTTCGTCAACAAATCAATAGCATACTTCTTTTGCTAGAGAAATATCCTTGAGGGGATTGAGCAATTTTCATACCAAAAAAGAATCTGAGACTACCCAAGTCCTTCACATTGATGGCTCAACTTAGTTCTGCCTTAGCACGAGTAAAAATCAGAATCATCACCCTGACTATAATATCATAAAAATACACCAATAGAATAGTCAGAGGCCTCTTGATCTAGTGTGAATGAAACATGCATGATCAGAGTGACACCAGATGAATCCCATCGGAAGAACAACAACACTAAATTTCTGAAACAGAGCTCTAGATTACTGCTTCGGCCCATAAATCGATTTGTGCAAACAACAAACCTTCCTAGAATACTCTACCTAAAATCGAAAGCATGGTGGGGGACTCCGTAGAGATCTACTTGCTCAAATGCTCATGGAGAAAGACATTTTTAACATCCAGTTAAAATTTGAAATAAGGGCTAACGATAGCAATCCGTCGATGAGATTATGACTTGGACAAAAGTGAGTTTAGCCACATGAGTAAACATCGTCATGGAATCTAATCTTCGCATTTGAGTTAAGCCTTTGGCCACAAGAAGAGCTTTATGACATTCTACAATACTATCATCTTTATATTTAATTTCGAACACCGATTTAAAACAAAATGGGCGTTTGTTAGGAGGAACATCCACAAATAAATATGGAAGTTTGTGCTTTTCTATTCGGAAGGGGAGTCAATTAGATGATTTTGAAATGTAGTCTCCTTGAAGAAATTGATGGCCTTAGACATTTTTGGAAAATTTAAGGATCAGATGACTTTGGCATGGCTTGCTTGCATGTTGTACTATGTGAGAGGAATTGGAAAATGTTTGAGGATAAAATTGAGCATAAAAAAGACCTTTTATAGTACATCATGAGTGAGATCCTGTTTATGCTAGTACACGTTTCCTTCTGTGTCCAGTAACTAATTCTATTGCTTTGAGCTGCGTGTCTTGGATACTCTTAATATAATCATTTGGGATGCATTCCCTTCTTACTTCCACCATATTATATGCATCTACATCTTATCATAGGACCTCTCGATCTCCCCCCCCCCTCTCTCTCTCTCTCTCTCGTAAGTTATTTTTTTGACCTGCATATGGGGCTTTTTTATTCGCCATGATGTCTTGTCCTGGATTAGCATTTGGACTAAATACTCCGGGGCCTGATTTATATCATTGATTAGGGATTCAAGTTCGGTGTACCGAACCCGAATTTTTCGGTGTTCGGTTTGGTACACCCCAAACCGAAACCGAACCGAAACCCTTTCGGTTTGGTTCAATAATTTTTTTTTTGAAACCGAAACCAATTCAGTTCGGTTCGGTCTAGGTAAAATACCTACTTTTTTAATGTATTTTTCTTGGTTTTTTTTTTCCCGATTTTTTTTCGATTTACTCAACCTACCCCTCGGTTTTCGGTTTTGAGCCACCCAAACCGAAACCGAATTGGAGTTCTGTTCGGTTCGGTTTTAGTCAGTTTTCAGTGCAGTTTGGGACCCTCAGTTTTTGTTTCGGTGTTCTGTTCAAAGCTTGCATCCCTATCACTGATGGACCAAGCGCGAGGCCCATACGTCTACTTAAGGCAGTGTTACCTGGACACGTGGCACAGGTGCCAAGTGTCAAGGTGCCAATAGATGTTTGGCATGCCAATATCTAAAAATTCCAATAGGGCGGCACAACCTTAAGAAAAATAAAATAAAAATATAGAATATATATAGAGAAAAATTGAAGGGAAATCTTAGAGAACCAATTTAGATATGTAACGAAAAGATTCAAGTATATGTCGTGAACCTAAATAAAATAATATTATAATATAAAATCGTTTTTAATGACCCAAACCTAAATAAAAGTATATTATATTTTTAAAACGATGAGCACTTTAATAGTCATATTTGGTTTTTCATTTATGTCTAGAAGTTTCGTGTTGTTTGAGGAGTGTCCAAGGTAACACGGGCTTAAGGTAACATTTTCCATTTACTTGGAACTTTCAGTTTAGTGGTTACTTCTTTTATTAGGACTCTTACTTTAGTTAGAATTTCTTTAAGATATTTGCTTTGGACGAGAGGCCTATTGAGATCATCATCACCACCACTATGATCATTGTATCATCCTCATCCTCATAACCATCATCATATCACAATCGTCATCATGGCCCTGCCCCATCCATCTGGGATTGGCTTAGATGATGATAATAATGTCGTCACCATGATCATCATCAATAATTTTGTGTGGATCGTTTCAATCTTTCGAACAGAGGCTGTTTTAGGCCTCCGATGGACATCCCCACACTAACTCAAACAGCATTTATAATGTTGTCTTTTATTTTATTTTATGCGCTCCTTCGTACTTATATATTTTTTTGTTACTCTATGCTTCCGCTCAGTGCATGCATCTCAACTACATGAACTCTTGCTTATTTGTAGCCGAACACTTTGCACCATATAGTAATGGAGATATTACTGCTGTTTTAATAAAAATCCCTTCAATTGAAAAGGCATTCATTGATCACATAATGCACAACTCACCCATCTCCACTGTGCTCAACTTGCATTGATCTTGTTTTAGATGCCATCAAAGCTACCATCTTGTTGTATAGTAGAGCCCAAATACCAAACTCTATGACATTGTGACACCAAATAGTCTTTTAATTTCACCTATTCATCCTCCAAGCTCGTGTTCGCTAATATTGCATTGTATGTATTCATTTTTTTTTGCTCTGTTAATTTTGGAAGCCATCTGTCCATATATCTTACACAAGGCTTATTGAGGTTAATTTTGATTAAATAAAATTTCTATGCTCTAGTTGAGATCCCTAGAAGTTGGCTCTCTCAGTTTTCTTATTTTATTGTTGACCGTTTTCTCAATTTTCTTGCTCGTGCAATTTAATAGAAGATATTTTGCTTCTGTCTCTTCATCATTTTTACTGCTGGGATTTTTTTCTTCTGTCTAATACTGCATCACATTATATTGGTGTTAGAAAGAAAATGACTGATCTTTAACCTCCATAGCTATTTATTTTGTTAACAATGAGCAAAGAAGCCACCTGGTTGGTGTTCTTAACGTGGAAGTGTACTTTCATACTAATTTCGTACTTTCATACCACTCATTTCTGTAGGGCGCACCATAGTTCCTTGTTTCCCACAAAAATAGCAAGTTCTTGCCATTTTTTCCCTTTACGACAGTTGTATGAAATATCAAAGGATTGATATCATGCTGCACATTATTATACTCAGTGATTTTCCCGATTTCCCCTCATTAATTGGCTGTGTCGGGATATATGCTAATTGGTCTGGAGTCTGGATATGGGTGACCTCTTGGATAGGGCATATCCTGGAAATCTCACTGATTGGATATTTCTAACCATATGATCCATTTATTTTGGATGGTCAATAAAGGTCACAATCCAACCCTGTTGTTCAGATGGTTCAAATCATCCCTATTAGTAGTGTTTTTGGATACAGTTGGTATTAGGTACCTGGCCTGAAACGCTGGCCTTGGGACATGCGGTGAAACTCCTCATCAAATTGGTCAAGCCTTGGGAAGTGCCCAGTTATTTATGATCAGTCAAATCAGTGGTAGTACACTTTTGACCTTTCACTAGTTTGGCACTTAACAATATTTGCACATTCCCCAAGGTGGTCGGAGGGAGATTACCCCGACTGCCAAGGCTGGCGCTTAACAATATTTGCGCATTCCCCAAAGTGGTTGGAAGGAGATTACCCCGACTGCTAAGTCTGGGCACTTGGATCAGATACCTAATACCTACCCTTTGGGATAAATGTGACCTATCAATGGGGAGAGGGCTGTTACCTGCTTGTTTACCTGTTATAGAAAGAAACAGAACATTTTATACCAGTGTTAGTTCTTTTTCTTTGCTTTATTCTATGTTTGGGTTCACATTTCACATTTCTTTTGATGGAGTTATTGGGTTCCATAGGTTTCCAGATGTTGTTTCCTGTGCTATGAGATATTCACCAACTCTGAACAATCTGATTTGATATACTTATTGATGTACATTTTATAAAATTTCAGGTATCTGAAGTACTTGACCAAGAAATACTTGAAAAAGCACAACGTACGAGATTGGCTCAGAGTGATTGCATCCAACAAAGACCGTAATGTCTACGAGCTGCGATACTTCAACATTGCAGAGAACGAGGGGGAGGAGGAAGACTGATCCAATCGTATTTTCTTTCCCTGTGTTTCCTTTTTGTTTTGCCTCCCTTTCTTGTTTGAGCACTATTAGTTTTCAATATTCCGTTCGAGGTTACCTCTTTAAGGTTAATAGCTTAGATTGTTGGGTAACCGATAACTGGTATGTTCTAGCCTGTTTTTTTTGTCCCTCTGCGAATCTGTGAAAGACAATTTTTACAGAGTTTTTTCATATAGCAAACAAGTTTTATCGGTATTTGGTGCTGGAGATTGCATCAATTTATCGGATTCTGACAGCTATTACTTAGCTACATATGAGGACCAAGGATGATAGATGCTTCCTGCTTCCCCAAATTTTACCCGGTTGCTGGTTTGCTCAGTTCAAATTCAGGTTCGAGGTTTGCAACTATCTAATGAATATAAACAATGAGCTGATGTCTTGTCAGCTGAGCAACCATGCTGATCTTGAAATGTGCACTGATTTCCATGTTCGTTGAAGTCTGAACATCTCAACTCACTGCACAGCTGAGAAGAGAGCTCATCGTCTGAGCTTCTGGCTCATTGTAGACAAATTCATTTGCACTGATGTTGAGTTTTTAGAATAAAGGGTCTCTGCGCATGATCCCAGCGTTGGGTTTCTGGGCTAAGTGCCCAGATTCGGATGCCACATTCCACTTAGTTGTACAGGCGGCACACATTCCCCCTAATGTTTCACCCCTCCCTTGTGATTTTTACGAAAAAAAAGCTATATATATATATATATATATATATATATATATATATATATATATATATATATATATTCATTCTGTTGATCTAGTGGTTGTTAAAACAATGGTGACTTGGTGAAACATTTCACTGTTCATTTTTATATAATTTTAATGATGTTTAGATGCCCATGTGGTTCTCACCCCAGGGTGTGTATGCTTGGTTCCATCTCAGATGCCCGGGGCTTATTTAAATCATTGATCAACGTTAAATCGATGGTGGTTAATGTGTTTTTGGTTCTTTTTGTAGACGATAGTGGATCGACCTTGCGCTTGAGTCTCTGGCACCCAAACAGCTCATCTAGCTTGTGTGCAGCATTTGATTGTTGAACCCTTCCCGTTGTCCCAAACTTTGCACCCTTATCCAGTTTTCCGCCACTAACCAAACAAAGGTCTCTATTAAACCTTCTAGATTGAATAATTAGAACCATCTGATGAGCATGTTTTCGTGGTAGGAAATTTTGGTAGTGTTTTGTCACTTAAAACGATTTGGATTGGCGGAAAAAGTTTGCCACGTGGCTCAAAAAGTGGGACAAAGGGCTTTATCTTTGGCATAAAGTGAGCTCTCATCATCCCCGAACTTCCTATGTTTGGGTTAGGTCACATGAGTCTGCTCTGGCATAGAGGCTGTCTTTATCACTTAAAGCAGCTCCCCGGCAGAGCAAATGTAGCGAGGATATGTGTTACTAAATTTAAAAGTAGTTTTTCGCTGGAGCGAAAGAGCGGTAGAGCTGCTCCCTGCCCCGAGAGAGCTAACCCAATGCAATCCTTATCTTCCAACCTTGTTACGCAATGTAGCTCTCTAGGAGGGCGTCCACTGAGTTACCCTGAGGGCTAAGCTGTAGTCTTTATGGATTTTCAACCCCTTGCTTTTGAGAAATCAAGAGGGAGAGCCCTTGCATGCACTGGCTGGGAAAATCTGGGTGGGCGAGCCCAGAAGCCATTTAATCAGACCTTGATAGAAAAGAAACCTTTTGCAGTTTTCACTTGGGGCCTTGTTTGGGAGACGGAGTTTTGTCATGTTTCCGTGTAAGAAGTGTGTTTTTACGTAAAAACGTAAATAATCATGTATTTGTCTACAACGTGGGTCCCACTTTTCTCAAATAAAAAATAAAATAGCTCATAATATTTCCAGCAAATGTTTTACTGAAAATTTATTTCGCTTGGGAGACGAGTGATAAGAGGAGCGGTTCCTTGGCAACGCAGGCCTCTCTCTCTTTATTCTTTTGGGTATACGAAAATAAAACTGAAGATTCTACATTTGCAACATAAGGTTTCCACCACTGAAATTGTTAACTACCTTGAGTTAGATTATTCATTGTTTTTCTTCGTATTCCTTCATATGATTGATCTAGAGATCATGACCAACCTATCAGATGGCCAGATGTCGATTTCATCTGAAACACATCCCTAAAATTGAATCCCGAATCCTGGTCATGGTACACCATGATCACAATCAGTTTTGGGTTATGTGCCAAGTGTAATTAATATTTGACCGTCTGCCACCCGGTACATGATCTGAACATTTTGACCAGTTACTTTTGCACTTTGGCTAGCAGTAATTGCAATCCATGATTCGCTAGATTGATTTTCTGCCCAATCTTCTACATCACTGAATTTTTTATCATGGATTTTCTATTAGACGGTTAGATGTAAATTCCACGTGACACTTCTCCAAAATGATCAAATGATTGTGATCATAGGTGTATCATGAGAAGGGTCCTCAAGTCATATTTTGTGATGTATGCAAGGATCAAACTTTCGGGTTTCATTTCGGTTTCGGAAGGGACCGAAACCAAAATTTTGGACCAAAATTTCGGCCAAAAATTTCAACCCCATGCAAAATCTGACCAAAATTTTGGTCCCAAATTATTGTTCCAGTGGGGACCAAAACCGATAATTTCGGCTGAAATTTTGATCCTTGGATATATGACACAATAGAATCAACATATGATAAGTGATCCATCATCTAATAATTAGTTTTGTTGGAGATTAATTAGAACAATCATCTTCAACGTCTGGTTCAATATAGTCGATAGATTTTGAATGAATAAATTTTATTTGAAAATCCAAGTTGCAGGGTCATAATCTTCGTTTACAAGTATTTGTGCTCTTGCAATTTTGAGGCAAGTTTTATAGCCAAACCTGGAATTCATTCGAATCAGATGAACCTATCAAAAGGCTAGAGTTTAATTCCATGTAGCCACAAATCCCAAAAAAGGAATCTTCAATCACATGACAGACATCATACTCAAACGCGATTTTTGGGGATTTGTGACACATGAAATCAAACTCTAACCGTATCAGAATTGCGTCATGATCTCAAGATCCATTGTCGATGATCAAGATAAAACACGATGTCCATCATCTGATCCAAAGCAATCAACGATTTTCAAAGGGTCGATATAGGTGCTTTCAGAGAAAGTGTGGGCGCAAATAGAGCTACCTTTCACTTATTGTGTTTCTATTTTTTAGGTTTGTTAAGTTGGATTTTGTTTTCCTTAACAAATGAATTGGCGCACGAAGAGATGCACCCCGTAGCTTCTCAAATCTTGTCCATGAGTCCCTTTCTTAAATGATCAAACGGTTCGCACTAAAATGATGATCTATTTAATGTATGTTTTCTCAAAACTGTGAAGTATGAAGATTCTCTTTGCCCTCGTCTTCTAGTGTTTTTGTGATTTGCTGTTTTTAGCAAATGATCTTAAAGAGAGCAACTTTGTCCAAGCTTCGGTCCACACTTTCTTATCATTGTTTGTTGCGATTAAGGGTTAATTACCCACAATCACTCTTTAGATTACAAAAATTATTGCGAAGGGAGGATGAAGTTTGCATACTGGTAAAAATTTGCTCTTTTAGTTCAAAAGAGTTACAAATCATGAGCAGAAAAGCAGATTGTACATTACCGTCACCTTGTGAGGTTTGCAGACTTTACCGTGCATGAAAGTCAACCAATCCATTTTTCCGCCCATCATGGTGGGACCGCCCATGAAAGACAAACTCTATTGAAGAGGTTGTGAAGAGAAAAAGACGAGTCATAAAACTTTTTACCACACAAGCAACAGGCATGGAAAAGAAAAAAAATTGAAGTCTTCTCACATGAGAATTGGGCTTCTTCAGATATTTTTGGATTGCAAATAAAAGTCTTCTTTTTTTAAAATTAAAGTGCCATGCTACATCGATAACTGAATGTGACTTACGTATTGTCATTTTGAAAAAAGAGATGGTTCAAAAGAGATGGTTGGACTAAAGAGTCCTATAAGTTCGCCAATTGATAGGGAAGGGGTTCCCTACCTTCCTTATCTTACTATTATAAAGTTAGAAGACATCTGATTTTATTAAATTGTGGTGGGGCCCATCCTTGCATAGAGCAAAAATCATTGTCCACATTTTTTTTTATTTTTTTATAATGCCATACGGCATAGATGACTTAGATGTGCCTTACATATTGTCCTCGTTTTGAAGAAAGAGATGATTGACGATGAGAGTGATATGACTTGGATGTGCCTTACATATGGCCTCCCCCCAACACCGTATATAAAAGAAAGACTTGTTAATTTGGCAGCTTCTGCTATGTGAAAACACCAGCTAAATCGTTTGATTTGAAGGCAATGATTTAAAGATGTTAAATGCAAAAGATTAACATGAAATACAATTTTCACCATGTGATTATGTAGAGTCAAAGGCCATTATCTTGATTCAACAATTGACTATAATTGATCATAAGATAAATATTGTGTTTTGTTCTAATCTAATGCATTAAGATTTATAGACCATGAACTTCAAATCAAACGACCCAAATTACATTTTTACAAGTGACTTGTCCCTAAAATGCTAAGTCTTTTTATAAAATTGGTGCAAAGGCCAACATTCCGAGTGTAATTAATAACTCCCTCTTGTTTTTTTCATAAGACCATACCGTATGGACAACTTGAATGTGCCTAAGCAAAACGAAATGGTTTGAGGGGAGAGTGATATGAGTTGTCTAATTGCTAGGGAAGGGGTCTCCTAAGTCATATCTACATTATCTTACTATTATAAAGCGAGAAGACCCCAAATGAGAGGAAAGGGACAGAAGTATTAAAATTTTCTTCCCTACTTTCGAAAATTTATTAAAATCAGAGGTAGCATTATTTGCAAAATTACCCGTTCCAAATAATAGTATCCATAACGGTTGAGCACAATAGCTCAACTGGTAACCTCTTCCCTAGGGGTTCTAAACTTCTAATCCCCACGTCCACCTTTTGTGCGGGGTGTGCTCCGCTAATGGTGAATCCTCTCTGTATGTAAGTTTGCTAGGCATTATATTTGGGTTGTCTAAGCCGTATGACATCCTAAAAAAAAAAAAAATAGTATCCATCATCTATTGACACCTTTTCTCCACTTCCTTAGTCTCATGACTCTCATCCAAGGATCAAAATGTTGGTTTCGGGACTGAACGAAACTGAAATTTTGACCGAACTTCTGATATTTCGGCCAAAATTTCAGCACCCTGAAATTTTCGGTCTTATATATATATATATATATATATATATCCGAAAGGATAGCAAGAGTTTAGCCGATAACATAACAAGAATTTTGACTATTTTGCAAGATTTTAACGTTTAGCCTATAATATTAAGAGTTTAGCCGATAATATAGTAAGATTTTACCGAGAGTTTTGTACGTATTTAACATTTATTCAATAATATTAAGAGTTTAGCAAATATTTAATCGATATTAGCAAGATTTTAGTCGAAAATATAGCTTCCCCTAAAAAGTGCCGATAACTTGAAGTTAATGTTTCGGGCAAGCCCGAAACCGATATATATCGGCCGATGGTTTGAATTATGGCAAATGTTTTGAACCATGTGTTAGAAAATTTTAAGATCTAAGCTCGAATCACACGATCAAAAATATACCTTTGCAAAAACACGCGTACCTTATATTTATTATCGGGTTGTTGCGTCAGCGATTTCCTTAATAAAATCGATGATCTCCGCCAAATAATCTGAGTCCACGTTACCTCTCGTCTTCTCTAAGTTTAGCCTTTAGATGAGAATGAGCCAAAGTTAGAGGATGAAGGGACAGTGGTCTCCTTATATAGCCACCTCTCCTTCCTAACCCATCAAGGAAAGAAAGTGGAGACATACTATTTATATTAGGAAACTACTTCCTATTACCTCGAGATACGTGTGATCAAAAGTTCAACATAATTTTTAATGGAAACCCAAAGATGGGTTAAGGTGTTGACCACAAAAATCTAACATTCTCTCACTTGGTTTATATCTTAACTCATCTAAACATAATTTAAAAAAAAAATCGACTCTCTGGGTTGACAAACTCTGAAAAGCGGATGACTATCCTTTTTATATTTTGAAAAATCATTGACCCCCACTACCTCGATGCGTCGTAACAATCACCCAAATTCAATAACAATACTAGTAAAAGATCATGACGCACATAGTATTTCATCTTATGAATCAACGTTAGGCAATCTATGATAAAAAAAAATAGCATCATTAATGGACTTAAGTCTTTACTTAGTGATATTAGGCAACAGACACATATGTCGTTCCTATATTTGTCCAACTTCATACCCCAGGGTATGTCTTTTTGATATCTTACTGGTTCCCCACCTGTGACTCACGTCACCAATCTAATAGAAAGAAGGCTTACCAATGTGGTGCCTAATCACATCTAGCCCAAGCATATCAGGCAAAATGAGATCTAAGTCCACCACTTTGCCATGCGATACAATCCTCATGCAGATGGTCATAGTACAATCACATGTACCCTCATTAACATGTACACAATTTCATATGATGAGTCAGCCACAATATATATTTAAAAAAAAAGTCGTCAATCCAAGCGAGTTATCTCCGACTGATTTGGTCATTCATAATAGCAATCAATGAACAACAAGATTAACTAAATATCAACTATTTATAATCATTTAATTAAATTTATGCAAACCAAGTCTATCAAAATAAATGTCAACGTACTAGCTAATGTCGTAAAAAATAAAGTATAAAAATAAATAAATGACGGAAGCGTGATTTCAATTTTGGGACTTCTCGGGCTGAGATGACTTCTCTGGTTGAGATGTTCCTCCTTTGACCTGCTTCAACAAATCTTTAAATATATAGCAATTCCTTCGAAGATATTCCTTTTTCTTGTAGTGCCAACATTCTAAATTTTCAGGTTTGACTTTCTTATTCGAATTCTTTGCTCCAAATCACTTTCGACTGAAGTTCTGACTATGATTCTTTTTTAAAAATCTTTCGGCCTAACTCACTCATCGCCAAGTGTGCAAACTCAACTTTAGTCGCTTTCAAACACTCCTCCTCGATCACACATAGAGAAATTAATTGGTTAAGGTCTCACTTTATCTCTTGAGCATTATAGTTCACTTTAAAAGTATCAAATAAAGGCGGAAGCGAATAGACAACTAAGTGAACAACTAGATCATCACCAAAAATAGTCCTTTGTTCTCTAAGCCCTATAGCACACTTTAACATCTTTAAAATGTGCTCACGCACACTTCCATTTCCATCATATCTCATATTAATTAATTGTGTAAGATAAGAGTACTCTAGAGACTTTCATGTACCCACAAACTGATCTTTAATATTTTTTAAGAGTTTTTTTGTCGTAATTGTAGAATTCAATCTACCTTTAAGAGTCTGATTAATTGATGAACGGATCATCATCATGGCCATACGATTAACTTTTTTTCATTTAGTAAAATAATTCATCTCTAATTTCGTAGAAATTGCAGTGGATGTGGGAGGTTTATCCTCAATAAGGATAAAATCATATTCCATATATCCTAATCATAGTCTATATATCCTAATGATATATCAATGGCCATACGCCACGATGAATAGTTAGAGCCGTCCAGAGGCTCAACACCTGTTAGTTGCTTATGAATAATAGATTCGTCCATGACTCTATATAGAAACAAAACATTACATATCACTAGCAAAATAAAGAAAAGTGTCGATTATGCATCTAAATTTTTATCAACCACTTTAACCATATATCACTAACGATTTAATTAGAATACGTCATGATTATATGTTATCGAAGATTACGTTATGATCATATGTCACTAAATGTTCACCGTGAACTATAACCATATGTCACTAACAATTCTTCGAAGATTTAAATTCTGATTTAGGGTCAAATCCGAATTAATTGAAGTGTTAGCTATGAGCAACTTTCACTTTTTGGGACAATCAGTTGCCATGTCTCAGCATCACATTTAGGCATAAACTTTAACATACAGTTTGTTTCCCAAGATCGTGTTTGAGAAAACACACATAGACCTAATCACTCGTGCCGTATGTTTGATCTAGACTCTCCATCAGCTTTGGTCAGAAAAATTGTCCTTCTCTCCTCTACGCACTTATGACCATTCTATTCACTCTACTTATATGAAATTTCTAAATCAGTCTTGGTCAGAAGTTAGAAACCTCATAGAAGCATGTGCCAACCCGATTTTAATGAGACATAAGTATCAAGATTCAAAAGTCACGCAACCTACATAGGTGGTCACCTTTGGGCAGACCTTGGCCTATTTAAGCTATATGCACATCTTATTATGAGTTACTTTCACTCTTTGGGACAATCATATCAAGTTTGATTCAATGTTTCAAAAACTCATTTCCAGATATATGCATATTTTACAAACTAATTTACTTTGAAAGATAAATCAATGCCACATATTGAAATTGATGATTAAATTAATCAAAATCAAATAGTTATAAGATATATATGCATTAAGTTAACAAGCTATCTATAATCATCAAACTATGATTATGTGGGCATGCATGTCACATCTAGTCAACATCGATAATAGAGCATTGAAAGGTACACATAGTATTTACCTTAAATCGGATATAGTATGTTGAGAACAATCAAACAAAATTAAACCTCATTTATAAAAACTACGGGACTAGCAAAGATCATCACAGTTGGACAAAAGAATCCTTCAAAGTAGCCAAATCTAACTCATGTGGTGGGTAAGTGTCAAAATTAATAATAATCATGGGTAACATTATGTAAGTACTAATGTTGGTGCTAGAGCACAACCTTCAATACCCAACCCTATATTTTGTCACAAAACCCAACTTTAATTAAAAACACTCAAATACATAATAATTATCCGATTAAAAATTATCTAAATGACGTCAAGTCATGAAAAAGTCACAACAGAGAACTCCTTTTAAAAAATAGACCTAAAAAATAAATTCGGAATACCCGAGAAAGTTAAAATTCATATTTAATGTCCGAAAATCGGACCTATAAATAGCCCAGAAATGACTCGAAAAGAATAAGAAATAATACGGGTCAAATGGGCCTTAAGGATAAACGGGTCGTGCCTAACAGGCCGAATCAGGTCATGAACCATAGGCCGGGAATGGACTGGATGGTACCATAGGCCAAGATCGGGTCATGACCCGAGTCTAATTGTCGACCAGGTCGGGTCACAGGCTAATATGGGTTAAACTCATGGGCCTTTTAGGTCTCTTATTTATAAAAAAACTTTTATTTGCCTAAAAGATGACATAGAAGATGAAGGCAGTGAGGCTACCAAGTTGATCCATGTGTACGCTCTTATATCTCTCACGTTTCTTTTTACTATTTTGATGTACAAAGTCATAATATAAAAAATATGAAATGTCGTATTGAAGATGATGACTATAACTCCTTATCACCTGCTCTATTCTATAACTTTTTAAAGTCAAAGTCAAAAACACTTATACGTAAGAGATGTCACTTCTTTAAAAAGATTTTCATTGTAAATTTTTATTTTGAGAGGTTGGCTTAAATGGTCATGGTGTCTCAGAAAGCTTCCCAATCTTTTGAACGCTCTATAAGAGCCTTGATTGATTAGACACTTTAAATTAAAAGACTAAAAGTGAAAAAGTGACAATTATTTAGAAAAGTAATAAAAATCAATCAAAGTTGCCCCTCTCATGTTAATGCTTTAAAAGGGAAAACAACATCGTAGCGTCTCATAAACAGTTAACAGTAAATTCTGACCATTTTTCATGAGTAAAGATCAAATCATCTTGAATCGAAAAATAATCGAATACCAAGACAAGACTCATATACTAATGCTTAGACAAAATAGAGATAGAGTCATCTCGACTCTTTATTAAAATTTTCTGTTAGATCGATGTGTCGAGCCGATTTTGCTCTGATACCAATTGTTAGAAAATTTTAAGATCTAGGCTCGAATCATACGATCAAAAATATATCTTTGCAAGAACACGCGTACTTTGTATTTATTATCAGGTTGTCGCGTCAGCGATCTCCTTAATGAAATCAATGATCTCCACTAAAGAATCTGAGTTCACGTTACCTCTCGTCTTCTCTAAGTTTAGCCTCTAGATAGAAATGAGCTAGGGTTAGAGGAAGAGAGGACGGTGGTCTCCTTATATAGCCACCTCTTTTTCTTAACCCATCAAAGAAAGAGAATAAAGACATACCACTTATATTAGGAAATTACTTCTTATCGCCTCGAGATACGTGTGGTCAAAAGTCCAATCCAATTTTTAACGGAAACCTAAAGATGAGTTAAGATGTTGACCACAAAAATTCAACACCATGCTCTCATCCCTACAATAGCATCTCTATGTACGTGCACAGCACGTGCCATCCACTTGCAGCTTTTAATACACAAATTTAGAAAGATGGTTAGAAGGTATGCCTCGTAGCCTTCATGTGCTAAGTAATAATCGAGTACTTTTATTTTCAACTAGAGTTTTCCTTGCTTAAACTGTAGACTTCTCTGACTAAAACGTTGGAGATCCTTTTTATTCCGATCTTCAACGCAATTGATCTTGAGATCATGTATAGTCCTCCATTTAGAGAGTCATATTTTGATTCCACCTAATATATTATATTTAGAAGAGTGATTTGAGAATTATGTTTGATGTATGTCGTGATCATACATGCTCATTTTGTGGGATGCGAGTTATGTGGAATCAAGATTTGATCATTAGATGGTAAGCTCAATATCTATTGTGTCAAAGATTGGGAGGGAAAAAGATCTCCGTCATCAAGTTCAAAGCAATCAATGGGGTTTAAGCTCCTGAAATTGAGGTCCTTGCTTGTTGCAATGATAAAAAGCTTGGATGTCAATCATGAAGACGAAGGCTCGAGTATTGAGAGCAGCCATTTTGTGTGTAAAAAGCTAGAGGTTAGGCATGTGTCGTCCACCCCTCTTAAAACCTTATAATTAAAGGACCAACACTGGATAATAGTTTTTTATATCGCTTTTCAGTAGTATTGCAAATAGTTAGGCTAGGTGGGTGCTTTAGAGGTATGACAGTGGGCCAGGCTTTCCCGTGCCCGGCTAGCTCGGCTCAAGTCCAATTTGGCCAAATAAATAGTTGGAGCCTGCACACGGGACGAGTCTGGCCCGATTATGTATCCTGGCCGTCTTGAGGCTTTATTTTTAGGATAAAAAGTAATCGGGCAACTCAAAGCCCAACCCGACAAATCCTAACTTTTTTAAGGAAAAAAGGCAGGTTCGGTCTAAACTTGGTTTGAGCTAGATTTGGGCTTACATAAAAAGCCCAAGCCAAGCCGGGTTTGGACCTAGTTTTCAGGTAAAAAATAATCAGACTGACCAACAGCCTGGTCCAGCCCCTTGACAGCCCTTAAATACACACACAAACACTCACACATTTACTTGCATTCGAGAATAAATAAAGGAGAAAAGAAAAGGAAGAAAACACCTAATTCATCAATTGAATGCCTACATCTAGCATGATAGCATCCGATATTAAAAGTACCTTTGTCCCTCAATGTGGACCATTTCCCCAATAACGTTTAAGTATACATTTGAAGCACACCTAATTCGAAGCCTCATTTAGGTTCGTAATTAGGACGTGTTGTAGATTCATTCTAAATAAATAGTTTGACATCTTATGGACCATTGTTAGTTATAAATGTGAAGCCTATTGGTCAAATTTTATAACATACCTAAGTCATCAATTGAAATGGCCCTAATCAAAGTTCTTTTTTGCCTCAATGTAGGCCGTTTGCTCATTTTTGAAGCCTCATGTAGGCCTGAAACTAGGAATTTGTCCATAATGGGCTAAGGGCTAATTGTAGACTCATTCTGAATAATTAGCTGCTATCTTTTGGGATCATGCAACTATATGACTTTGAGATGTACAAACTTTTATGCTCCATAACGTGTATTCATATCTTAAGATTTGTTCAGTGCACAACTGACAAGACTTAACTAATGTAGGTATGTTATTTAATTCGCTCACTCTCCTAGCGGGTGACAAATTAATTACATCGAATCGAATTTGACATAATAAGTGAATTGTCGTATTAATCCCTGCGTATTGGACTCATTTAAAGTTTTAAAAGCATAAAAAAATGAATTGAACTTAAAAATTTATGTAATTAATAAATAATTTTGAAACTCATCCTACCCCAGCGAATAGGATTTATTTACAATTTTAAAAGCATAAAAAAATGATTAGAACTTAAAATTTTATGTAATTAATAAATAATTTTAAAACTCATCCTACCCTAGCGAATTGGATGCATTTAAAAATAGCGCTCGAATTCGAATCAAGCGAAGTAAGTAACTATTGGTCTTTAATAAGTTGTCAACTTAATATGGACAAATTCCTTGATTATTATTATAATCATCTCAACTTTATGTCATCTATTTTCAAGGTTGTAGAGATTTAACTGAGCATTTTTACAGCTGACTTGATAACCTAATGCTAATGTTCTTCCTTTCTCATCCGAGCTTGTAGACAAATTTCTTTATTAAACATTAGAAATTGTTCAATAAACTATAGCCGCACATCATGATGTTACAAAATAGAATAAAAGTGTTCTCTTTCATAAAATTAAAATTGTGACTAAGGATTCTCTCACCACCTTCTCACTTGTAAGCAGTATATAATAGCAGTACATTTTATGGTTCCATTACTGTTCCAAAATCCAAGTGGCAGAACATCTTACAAGATTTATAAAGGTAAAAAGTAAAATTTATTTAATTAACTCTGATTTTTAGAGGATGTCATATAATGTAGACAATCCAGTTGTAATGTCTATGCAAACTTGCATGCAGATAATATTCATTTGTTTGGTGCAACACATTGGGAGGAGACCGTACATAGGGCGGGAGTGGGCGTAAGGAATAAAACCGACGACCTGGCGGTTTTACAAAGTAAGAAGATATTAGTTGAGCTATGGTTCAACATGTAATACAATGTACATTCATACTATGTCATTTTTTATTATAAAAAATTAAACGCCATTTTTTCTTTTTAAACAGTCCTCCCTTTTATCTTAAACGGGCAGTCATACATATCAACCCATGTAGCGTACCGATCAATTTAAGTGAATAATTGTAATGTTGTCTTTTGCCAAAAAATTCCCTTTTCTTTTTTGGTTTTTTTTTATTAAGCATGCAACCCGAGTATGGAGAATGGGTACAAATATGGGCCGGTATCGGGCGCATTATCATAATTAAATTTTTTTTCGACCTTTATTTATAATAAAAATATAAATGGGGCTCGTTCGTACTTTTCTCAAAGTTTATACCATAGATTCCAAGCACTTCAAGGTGGGGCCTCCTATTGGCTCATTAGATTAGATTATCAAGCTAATGAGGTCTGAAAAACATGTTCAATGTTTTAGTCTTAAAACAAAGGTCAACGTTCGGCATAATCGTGTGGCCAAAAGCTTATTAATAAGCTTGATAATCATATGAGGACGGTGAGGAGATTCAATTTCAATTAATAGAGCATGGTGGCTACGTCGATTCGGTTCTCCGACACGAGAAATGTGTGAATCACGTTCTTCTGTACCCATCTTTCTTATGAAAAATCTCCCTTCAGTTTGAAAGCACGTGCACTTTTTTTTTCACCGGCAGAGAATCTGCCGTCCATATATCTCTGTTCCCCGCCGCCGGGATTCTTATGGTCGTCAGATCCCGGCACCGGAATTTTCCCTAACGACGACTTCCATCTGACCCACAAAGAAGCTCAAATTTTCTAGGAGCTCTCCCATTATTTTGGTTTGTGTACACCATACTCTTTTATTTATTTATTTATTATTTTTTGCAGACCCCAAAAGAGACGGGATAAGTCTCTGATGATGACACCATACATTTTTTCCCTTCAGTTTTTCAATTCATATATATATATATATATATATATATATATATATATATATATATATATATATATATATATATATATATATAAAATTTCTTCTTCTTCTTCTTATTATTATTTTGATAACTTAGGGTAATCCATTAATCCCAAGCTTACGCTTGGACTAATCCCTAAGGGATGCCCTCGCCCACACTGTGTAACTATATTATATTTCTTATTACTATTGGGAAAATTCAGTTGGGTCATTCTGGGGGTTCAGTAGTTACTTGAATCTATGTTGAGTCTTATATCTAGATAACCCCTGCTGGTTTAATCTGTGTTTTTTTTTCCCTTAGATTCTGTATTGAATCTTATATGTATATAACCCACCCCTATAGTTACAGGGATATATATATATATATATATATATATATATATATATATATATATATATATATATATATATATATATATATATTATTACTATTCTTAAAATTCAGTTGGGTCATTCTGGGGGTTTGGTAGTTACTTGAATCAGTGTTGAATCGTAAACACACACACAAATGTGTGTGTATATATATATGGGAGCCGGTTCCGTCCTCCAAGGTCCATGCGGCGGTACATATGACACCCAAAACACTCTTTGGTTGCCACGTGGAGCATGGGTGGATGGTTTAGATCAATTTAAAAAAAAGAAATTTTGAAAAAAACTTTTTAAAAGCATAAGTCAATGTTTGACTAGTTTCAATGATCTACATTTCACGGCTCAAAAAACACATGGTGGAGATGAGTTTTCAAATTTTTTTTAAAAAATGATCTAAGCAATGCACCTGAGGTCCATATGGCATTGAAACAATGTTTTGGATGTCACATGGACCTCCACCTGGAACCTTGGAGGACGAACACCTTTCCATATATATATATATATATATATATATATATATATATGGTAAAGGAGTCCCTAGGTTAGCGGGCCCCAAATCACATGCTGTGTGGCGTGTGTCCAAAAGAAAAAAAACGTTTTTGGCCTTAAAAAATGTGGTCAAATATTGGGTTCCGCTCGGCATACTTGGCGCGTTGATTTTTTGCCAACTTTGACCACATTTTGGACTGTGGATAAGATGTTTTTTCAAAAAAAAATTTTGAGATGGATTTGAAAGATCTCATGCATGTTGCCTCGGCACCAGATCTTCAGATTAGGCGCCACTTGACATCCCAACGACACTAGCATAGGGTTCAACCCTAGGTCGCTAACCTAGGGTTACCACTTCGTGTGTGTATATATATATATATATATATATATATATATATATATATATATATATATATATATATATACATACTAGTGAACCTTGCATGTGCGATGCACATGAGAGTTGTTTATTTCGAGAATGAATGGGTGCGAACCATTCAGTATTTCTTGTTTTGACAATACATGCTTTTTACATTGAACGTGAACAAATGGTTTGAGAAATGACATGTACATTCACATCAACGCAATAAGAGAGCAATTAGAAAACTTGTATTTTAGAATCATAAGATATTTTAGAACAGAAAAATCTATTTTATATATTTAAAAAAAAATCGTTATAAACCATTCATAAGAGTGAAGTTCATCGCTGTTGTTGAATCGAAAACAAAGAACTAAAAAATATGAACTTGATTTACACTGAACCAAGTTGGAACCCTCATCCATAAATTCTAAAACTTTTAAATGAGAAACACTAAATTCATAAAAAATCCATATAAATACTAAAAAATCCAACTATCATATGAATTTGATGAAAACATTATGCCCAATGAAGAGCGCCAATTCATCCATATCAAAATTATAATAAGAAAAAAAAAGAGAGAAATATTCTAAAAAAGTAAAAAGCATAGATTCTTAGAAGCCTAGAACTCATCTAAATAAACCGTTCAAACCCTATAGAAATAGTGACATGTAAATTTGCCCACATAGCTATTTGAAAACACCCAATTAGAATCCAGACTCAAAAAAGTTCTATAAGTTGAATAAGATATTCCATTTTTTGTAAAAATACCTGGTAGAAATGTTGCAGTTTCTGATTTGTCTATGCAAAATTTCTCAAAGCTACAGAGAGTCCATAAGATTAAAATGGAACATAAGCATGATCTATACCAATCTTTATAATCCAACTAACATGTATTCAATACATAAATAATATCTTAGAAAACTACAAAAACTTTCCCGTACCTTTATTAAAAAAATAAAAAAGAAGAAAGAAAAAAAATATACCTAGGACATTGATCCTCTCCCAACTCGACATCAAGTGATTGCTTGAGTGGAAATAGACACTCGTAGAGAATTGATACTCTATTTGTTTGACATGCCATGGCTAATATGAGCCACGATTCTAAGGCTAAGAAGTGTTATCATCATCACCAATCACCTTGTCCCCTCTATTTGGGATTAGCTGTGCAACATCAAATGGTTGTATTTCAAATGGAACGGATATTAACAATCCATCATATAACAAAAAAGAACACATAAGCAGGTGTACCATACCAGATGGGCTGATATACTCATCCACGAC
Organism: Chloranthus sessilifolius; assembly: GCA_021018995.1. NCBI lineage: Eukaryota > Viridiplantae > Streptophyta > Magnoliopsida > Chloranthales > Chloranthaceae > Chloranthus > Chloranthus sessilifolius. The sequence continues at coordinate 2,018,302 of CM037588.1, read as the reverse complement.
ATATTAATATATCTCCATTACTTCTACTATTCAAGCCCTCCACAACGTCATTGCTCTAACTATTTCAAAACATAGTCCTGTATGAAGAACACACCAAGGTCGAGCCCAACTTAGCATTGTTCAAGATCCTATAAACAATAAAAATATACCCATATGTAAACAAACATAAATAATTATGAAAAATTTTAAATACTAAAATCTTCAAAATACGAAGTAAGAACATATGCAACAGAGTAGCCACCAGAAGTCACCATACCTTTAAAAACTCACAGAAGAGACCTTTCCAAGTGTTTGAAAAGGACCAAGTCAAAAATAAGAAAACAAAACCACAACGAAGTTGGACAAAAAATGAAACAATAAAGAATGACGTTCATTCTAAATTATTCGACGCTTTACAATAAAATCAATCTTTGGCAATCTAGATCTAGTAAATGATCATAATTGTGGATTGACATATTAAATTGAAACAAATGCACCCATGAATTCTAAACGTTCATTGCTAGTCAACCAGTGCTAAACATGAAACCTATTTACTGTCTTCATTGTCTTTGATTTCAGTCATAACATGAGCAAGCCCCATTGTCGGGTTCTCTTCTTTATGACCCTCTTTACCATATTTAAAAAATTTAGGTTTTCTTTGATATGGGAAAACCTGTTTGCAAAGCAAAAATAGAAAGAAAATATAAATTAGCATTTATATGTTAGTTCATGATTAAAAAGTAGGCAAAGAAAAAACCTTAAAAGTGAGTTTAGTAGTACTTACTTTGCCGAATTATCAGCTTCGACAGAACCCCAGTGCCATCCATGCCAACAAATTGTCAACCATCATCAATTACGAGAGACTTGGGAGAGATTTTAGATTTCTTTAAATTGAACAAAGAAATATCTCTTTATTGAATTACTATTCTACATGGTACTGAGTGTTAAATCTAGTCAAAGATATTGCAAGCCATAACAAAAGACCTTTTTTATGATGAGAAAATGTTTGTAAGTGTTTCTCGATTTCCCTGTATAATTTTAGGGTACAATTAAGTTAGAAATATTTGAGAGTCTACTTTCTATCTTCTCCATAGAACAAGCAAATTTCAAAGGACTTGAAAGCAATTAGTCATGCTTAAAAATAAATATTTTAATAAAATTAATAAGAACATAGAGTTATGAATATGATTATGGGAAAGCTTTTTGAATTCTCAAATTTGATAATAAATTGTAAATAAGAATATGAATATAATATCAATTAAAAATGCTTGCTTGTAACCTAGGGATGCAAGTTCGGGTATCCGAACTAAACTTAAACTGAATTTTTCGGTTTTCAGTTCCATTTAGCCTGAAACGAAACCAAAGCGAAATGGATTACTTTGTTCCGGTTCATTTTTTGTTAGTTTCTTTAAATTGAAATCGAAACGAAACCCGGAACTTTTAATTTTTTATTTCGGTTCAGGTTTGGTTTGGTTCGAGTTTTTTAAATATTTTTGTGTATTTTAAAACTTTTTTCGAGTTTTTTTTTTTTCAAAAATTTTTGGGGTTTTATCGTCCTACCTAATCAATTTGCGGTTTTTGCCACCAAAAACAGAAATTGAACCATTCAGGCCGGTTCGATTCGTTCAGTTTTTGGGTTTGGTTCGGGTTTTGGTCAAAACTTGCATCCCTAATGTTGCTCACGTATAACTGGAATGGAACATTGATTTCTGAAGACCAAAAGGATTTGACACCCAAGATCTCAATTAATTTTTTTTAGAATGAATGAATTCAACAATTAAAAGAACCAAATCGGGTCCTTTAGATTTCACAAACACGTGATCTCCTAAACAAATCAGTAAACAATATATCAGTAGTAAACATAAAAAATAGTATCATCACACATGAAGACCATTTTCCAATAAGAAAGGAAAAAATAATTAACCACAAATACAATTATTAAATCACGTACCACTCTCCAAACAAATCTCTAAATCATTATTTTCATTTCCCTGAACAACAGCTCCGAAGGTCTCCTAAGAAGAGGTAGGAATATAATATTCATAGCAGATTGGCCTATGCCCTTTTCGTTTCATTGCTAAAGTTAGTCCCATTAATTCTCTCAACAAAAAAAATATATTTCTAAGGGGTGTCTTTGCCTAAAGTACCATTTTGATTCATCCACAATAGCCTAAACCAGAAAACACACGTGAACTAAGGCCAGTGCAATTCAATAACAGGATAAAAATAGAGAACAATCAGTCCCTTCATTGAAAATTCATCTGTGTATATGATGCAAATTTTAGATCCGCATGGTTGGGTCGTGACCGAGTTAAACGAAGAAAATCAATAAGGAAGAAGTGGACTCATAAATGAACTTTCAAACGGCCCGTGAAGTAAAAATTTGGGACATGTTGTGGTCGATCGATTGATCGAATGTGAGCAAAGGCTCCACGTGATTTATAACTTTACAAATTGATCGATCGATTTCAGAATTGATCGATCAATTTATCGCGTAAGTGAGATCCTCCAAAAGACGGAAATTTTAGTTTTGGGCAAACTTATCCTTTTTAGTATTTATTTGTTTTAGGGTTTTCTTTTTTTGAGGCCTACTATATAAAGTCCTTATAACTTTCTAATAGTTGATTAATGAATGAAAATTTGAGAGTTTGCTTTGTGCAAACCCTAGAAGACTTGTGAAGAATTTTCAACCGAAAGAGCGAATCTTTCAAACCCTGAGGAGTGAACCTTCATTTCTCGTGCGATTTGGTGCGAAGTCGACGTACAACCTTGGTGTGAAGCCTCTGAACCCTTGGTGTGAAGCCTTGGGTCCCTCTTTGGAGCAAATTTGAAGATCTTATATCTTATCCTTTTTTTTATTCTAATTGAAGATTACCCTAAACCCTATCGTGCAGGATTTATGCTATTTTAGGGTTAACGTGCATCCCGTCCCGCATCTGTTTGGTATCAAAGTGGTTCAAACCCTCAGCAAGTGGATTGGTGAATCATGAGTAAAGATCAAATTCTCGAAGGCATTCGTGATTTGAACGATTACATGGTTTCCATGAGAACGTTCGTGAAACGGTGGAACATTCCAATCGTGCGCTAAAGATGATGGTGGAAAATTTATGGTGCAAGGAAAAAGGTAGATCATCCGATCAACACAGTTCCATGTTCAAGCATATGGTGCTTCTTAACAATGTTTACTGCGAGTTGCTACGGTCGCGTTGGATAGTCGTTGCATGGCATGAGAATATCAGTAAGATACTTATTAAAGTTTTTACTCACGATTTATCCGAAGATGTATTGGCAGTGGTTCAAGCTTTGAGACCGAAGGTTACAGGCTTCATTCCCATAGCCATACTCGTGAGAGAACCTCTACAGGTTAAAGTTCCTCTACCCGCGCTCGTGGAAGTACCTATATCGGTGGAAGTCACTGAAGCCATGGTGAATCCGAGTACCTCCATGCCTATGGAAGAATTGATGGAGCCCGTTGCTCAAACCGTTGGAGAGCCCGAGGTTGTTGAAGCACAAACATCCGTGCTAGGCCCTACCGAGTCCAAAATCGTTGAAGAGCCCGAGGTCGTTGAAGCACAGGCATCTGTGATAGGCCCTACCGAGGCCGAGACTGTTGAAAAGTCCTAGATTGATGAAGAGCAAGTATATTTGATAACGTCTATCGATGTTGACCAAAGTTTGAGGTCGAACTTTTTCAAAGTAGAGGGGATTGATGCGAAATTTAGATCCGCATGGTTGGGTTGTGACCGAGTTAAATGAAGAAAATCAATAAGGAAGAAGTAAACCCATAAATGGGCTTTCAAACGGGCCGTGAAGTAAAGATTTGGGGCGTGCTGTGGTCGATTGATTGATTCAAAATTTTTCGTTCGATCGAATGTGAATAGAGACTCCACATGATTTATAACTTTATAAATTGATCGATCGATCCCAGAATCGATCGATCGATTTGTCGGGTAAGTGAGATCCTCCAAAAGACGGAAATTTTAGTTTTGGGCAAACTTGTCCTATTTAGTATTTATTTGTTTTAGGGTTTTCTTTTTTTGAGCCCTACTATATAAGGTCCTTATAACTTTATAATAGTTGATGATTAATGAATGAAATTTTGAGAGCTTGCTTTGTGCAAACCCTAGAAGACTTGTGAGGAGTTTTCAACCGAAAGAGTGAATCTTTCAAACCTTGAGGAGTGAACCTTCATTTCTCGTGCGACTTGGTGCGAAGTTGACGTACAACCTTGGTGTAAAGCCTCAGAACCTTTGGTGTGAAGCCTTGGATCCCTTTTTGGAGCGAATTTAAAGATCTTCTATCTTATTCTTCTTTTATATTTTTTTTGTTCTAATTGAAGATTGATAATCCTAGACCCTATCGTGCGGGAATATATGCTATTTTAGGGTTAACATGCATCCCGTCCCGCATCAGTATATGCATGTAAGTATAAAAGATTATTAAAGCACAATAATTTGATTTTTAATTTAACTTTACAAAGAAAGATGAATACCATATAGAAATTACAAAACTACACCTCAACCCAACAACAATTTAAAAAAAGAGTGAGACCCCTCACAGTCTAATGCCCTTTTAGACTATCCAATATTTTAGGCACCCCTTTGATAGGTAGCTTGTATCATAAAATCACTCTGATAGACATTTTTTGCCATCATATTAGTGAATTCTTTTAAGGACCATTGTACATAACTTTGTAGTCTCTCCAAGGGTTTAATTAACCTGACGGTTAGAATATTCCTACCGATGTGATCTTGGAGCTAGCTAAAAGATTGGACCATTGGGATCAATCTCCATTTGTGCTAATCCTACACTAGATAGAATCGATGCTATTTACTGAATGAATCACATTACTTCAAATTTTTTTTACCAACATCACTCTTCAAGAACTTAGTCGAGCTTTCCAATAGGAAAGACACGGTGACTTCAACTTTGATAAGATCAATAAATGCTCCTTCGATCAACCCATCGCCAATACCTGTACTTAAAATGATATATTGGGGAACATCAATTAAGGTGGTGGTACCCAACACCATGAACTTTTCATTATCAACTGAAATATCAGCTCCAACATTCATATTGAGCGAAAATCAAGTAAATGCAAATAGAAAACAGTGTATGATTCTCAAAATTATATACCCAAATAAAAGGAAAATATATCCTCAACCAGAAGAATCAAATTATGATCCAAATGGTTAAATCCCATAAAATAGTTGAGCTATATATAAAGATAATGGAGGAGCATGAATCGATCAACTATGTTGCTACATTCCACTTTGAAACTGACGAAAAAAATGCAACTCAAGCCCAGACAATATGCACACTATTAGAGCTTATAAGATGAAGAGAATACGACTTAAAGTGGTAAACCGTAACCAAAATGTATATCCTTGAGGCCAGTTCACCTGATTTGAATACCCTTGAATTGGATGGAAGGTTGTGTGACACGCAGGGATTTAAAGTCCGATTTACAATGACATATCGACTGTGTCCTCAGTCAAACTGGCCGATATTCAAACACCTTTCTATTTTTAAAACATAATATATATAATATTAAAACATTGTAAAAGAGTATTTTTGTATTTTGTTCGAGTCATATCCAATACATATCGGCCAATATGGGCTGATATGGTCCGATTTTTATCTCATATAGATTTGGGGGGCATATCCGTAGCGGATGGAGGCCTAACCCAATAGATATCTGCCAATATGTACCTGATATGACCGATATTGGACCTCATATAGATTTGGGGTGCATATCCGTATCGAATGGGGACTAATCCGATCATATCTGCCAATATATACCGGATATGACCGATATTTAAAGCCATGGTGACATGAAAAGCATCTATAAGACTGTAGTTTTGAGTCATTATTATTTTCTCTTATATTTTTATTATTGATGATATTATTATTATAGGTTAATATGATTCCATTTTGATCATACATTGATATAGATAATAGAAGAAATTGAACCAGCCTCCCAATCTTAGACACTCAAATTGTTCAAAAAGGCCAAGAACTGCCTATCATCAAAAACCCTATTCAATGTTTCTTTTTGTTATTTATTTTGAACATTATACCCCCAAATATCAAAACCCGCCTCTCTATATTCACTGAGAGATTGCACTTGCATCTACAAATTAAGCTTAAAAACCAAACTTTTTTATTGTAGAAAATAGATTTAGTGCAGTTTCCTTAATCATAACATGATAAAAGCATGCAAAATCTTGAGGTTGCCACAACAAATCTAGACCGAGTGAAATAGAATGCTCGCATACAGCTACCGTGCTTTGGTGTTTGGATTGACCGAAATGCTATAAAAAAAAAATAAAGCCCTATGGAAAAGATAAATCAATCAATACAAAAACCCATTGAAACAAATTAAAAACAAAAATATATAAAGAAAGTGTATTCTCTGCAGAAAATGGATGTTATGATGGCAAGAAAAACCTGAAAAATGAATGTTAGAATGGCAAAAGAAAAATGAAAATACTTGAAAAATGGATGTTGCTTAGTGCTAGCCCGAAAATAAGCCCTCTTTCTATTTTTCTTTCAAACCTTGAAACAAACCTACGGTAATATGAAACTCGAAAAAAACTACTGTCTCCCTTTTCTTCCGTTTCTTTGGCTAATTATCAGTTTAAATTTAGCTGTGGTATGCAAGAAAATGGATGTTATGATGGCAAGAAAAACCTGAAAAATGAATGTTAGAATGGCAAAAGAAAAATGAAAATACTTGAAAAATGGATGTTGCTTAGTGCTAGCCCGAAAATAAGCCCTCTTTCTATTTTTCTTTCAAACCTTGAAACAAACCTACGGTAATATGAAACTCGAAAAAAACTACTGTCTCCCTTTTCTTCCATTTCTTTGGCTAATTATCAGTTTAAATTTAGCTGTGGTATGCAAGAGCATGAATACTCGGCTACTTGGCTGCAGTGATCATCCACCGATGTTGCAGCTATTGTATGGTGTGGTGGGATCATAAAACCAAAAATGACAATAGAATCTACCTTCGAGCGTGACGGTTCGATAACTGTGTTCTTCTCAACATTAATTAAGGCTACAAAATATAGATTCGGTTGGGATTTTGCTACGATAAGCACGAGTTTTGCTAACTTACACCTAACATTTATTGTCGTATGTGATAGAACGGAAGAATATCCTTTTGATAGAAAGGAATCAATGAATACCAATTTTGAGTTTTATAGTCACTTTATATATATATATATATATATATATAGAGAGAGAGAGAGAGAGAGAGAGAGAGAGAGAGAGAGAGATGGGATTATGGGTTCGAATGTACGCATGAACCGTGCGTTCGAATCCTAGATCACTTGGCACGTGATCGCGAGTTACACCATCCTCTAAGGGTTCACCCATCCCCTTTGGGTTTTAAAAAAATAAATTTATTTTTCGGACCATTCTTCCCTTCAATCCTAGGTCAAAGTTTCCCATCTGCCGCCTGGTGCATTAAAATTTTGCACCTTTGACCAACATTTTAATGGTGGATAAACACCCTTCTTAACATATTTTTTTAATGGTACTTGATCAACCTTGGGAAAGTTTCCGTGGCATTTGATCCCTTGGTTGGGTGCCACATGGAGCATCCGTGCATTTGAACACACATATCTTGGGCCTCACACACACATATGCATCGACCTTGAGCAAGTTGCCGTGGCATCTGATTCCTTGGTTGGGTGCTACGTGGAGCATCCGTGCATTTGAACACACATATCTTGGGCCTCACACACACACACACACACACACACACACACACACACACACATATATATATATATATAACCCCCGTAGTTACTTGAGTCTGTGTTGAATCTTTACATGATTTTCTGATATTGGATTTGTATAGTTAATTGTTCAATTTGCTCCTTCACATGCACTTTTAAGACAATATTGTGATGCTAACTCATGAATTCAGGTCAATATAGTGTTCATCAATCTGCATCGACAATTGATAGCGCAAATAAATGGCCTCAAATTATAGGCACTTCGTGGAGAGTATATTTGCAGTTTCCAATACTCTACGGAGAGAGAAATGTGAAAATTACTTTCTTTTTCGCGGTGAAACAGTTCTCGGAAATGATTTCCGAGCTTTCCTATATTTTTTTGGGCTTGCCTATTGTTTCTTCGGGTTATCAGCTATAACCTCGCGTTTTTTCCGGTCAATGGAGAGTGTCGTTAAGCATTCACGGAAGGTTGTAGAGATAGACCCCCAAACGGGTGCTGAATTGGTTAGATATGAGAAGGTGTGGAACTTCACAATAGCGGACATTACTCTACTTGCCTTTGGGACAAGCTTTCCTCAAATCTCTTTAGCTACAATAGATGCTATTCGGAACATTGGTCAGCTTTCTTCAGGAGGTTTGTATCCGTATCCCTTCTCCTTTGGCAATTGCAATTTTTGAGCATATATTGAGATGAAGATTTTAAATCTCTGTAGTCTGTAGCAGCCCTCGTATCGATCGATACCCAAATTGATAATGTATTGACCGATACTAATACGTATCAAAGCAAAAGTTCCGATATGTATAGGCCGATGCTGATACATATTGGTGGTATCGGCTGACCGAGACTTATCGGCAATAAGGTATCGGTATCGAATACTTTAAACCATGATTGAAATAAATATGAGTTGCAGAAATTTTTTTTGCTCAACTTTTTTATGTAAGGGATAATGGGTTCTTAGAGTTGGGTGATTCTGAAAAAGGAATTTTTGCTTCTTAGCTGGGAATCCTGTGAGATTGAGATTCCACAGATCTCGAGAGTGAAATGTGATAATGTTTTTGATCACATTGCCTATGGAATTCCAGTTTTTGTAGGATCATGTGGCTAAGAGGTGTGTTTCTCATGGGAAGGGGAACCAAATCTAAGAGGAATCACTCTCTTTATGTAGTCTTGTTATATGGGTTTAAAAAAAGGTGTATATATATATATATATATATATATATATATATATATATATATATATATATATGAGAGAGAGAGAGAGAGAGGGGCCAACAACAGCATTTTTTATGGCCTATGTATTTGTGTTTTAAATTCTCAGTATCAGGATATGTCCCGGCAAGATCTGATACCAAGACAACACGTACTGGTATCGTCTGCTACAAACATTTGAATAAAACACCCCATGTTGATTTGCATTGCCTTTAAAAACCAATACCGATCCATATCAGAGCTTTGATAACGAGGCATATCAGTCATTCAAGATTAATCGTGCATATATGCAGTCCTCTCTATCCACTCTGATTATTCTTATGTGTCCATATAAATAAAGCACGCAATTATAACTAATTTTAAATGCGAAAAAGATGAATTATTCGGCTATTGTATCTATTTTGTGGTGTAGCCCATATCTTGTTTCTGTATATATAATATTTTTGCGTAGTTCTGTACATAATATCTATTTGATCTGCAGGATTGGGTCCAGGAACACTTGTTGGTTCTGCTGCATTCGACCTATTTCCTATCCATGCTGTTTGTGTAGTAGTTCCAAAAGGAGGGTCATTAAAAAAGATATCGGATATAGGTGTTTGGCTAGTCGAGCTCTTCTGGTCATTTTGGGCTTACGTTTGGCTTTACATAATCTTAGAGGTGATTCATGTGTGTTATTGATCTATATAACTACATAAACAAATCCTGTGTATCTGTTTGTGCTATTGTCTAGTTGCTTTTGATTGTGAACCCTTCAATCATGTACTATCTACTGCTTAATCATTTGATCCTGACTGATTATGAGATTTCAATATTCAAGATCTCTATTGATGTATACGGGCTATTTCAAGCGTTTAGTGTGTGTGTGGATAATTTTATGTTTTAGTGTAAGGTACCCGACTGGAGTGCTAGCCGCGACACTCAGGTCAATCTCAAACTGACAACTTCGGCAAATGTGCTGATAATTTTTAGCGCCAATCAGTGAAAGGCCAAAAGTGCACTTTCACTAATTTGTGTGCTCATAAATAGCAGTGCTGCTCCCAAGGCTTGACCGACAAAAGGAGATTGACCTAGAGTGCCACCGCTAGCACTCGGGTTGGGTAACTAGTACCAGCTCTAATATTATTTATAATTTTTTTATGCTGATTTGGTGCTTTTTAGGTCTTGGAGATGGTCAAAGTCATCTCTCATGAATTGTGGAGCTATTTGGCTTTGTTATTCAAACTCATTTTCTTTGCTCTTTATTAAATTGTTGTTTATGTCATGTTTAATTTTTTTCTTTTTTCTTATGAAGTATAAGAAAATCAATCTACACGAGGGTGGACCCACAAGTTTTTCTTTCCTGCTATGAGCACAGAAATAGTAATCCCTTATTTTTTCAGTTCATTAGAATGTAATTTTATGGTTGAGATATATTCTTGCATGTATCAATTGTTTTTGTATCTATTACTAATACCAAATGTCAAAGTTGTAGAGTTGAAGATTTGGTGGTCAAACTATTTATTATGTCTAATAAAATTAATGAAGACTCTGCAATAATATAAGAACAAAGATTTAGTGCGATGTGTATGTTTCTGTTAACAACTCTTCAAGTTGTGCGATTAATAGTAAGAGGAAAATTGCACAAAATTTCAGGTTTCTTTTATATTCTCCTCAAGTTGAAGAGTTGGAGGTTCAGTGGTCATCAAAACCTTTGAGTCTGTTAGAATTTCTGAAATTTTGTGACATGAGGTTTCCACCTAAATCGATTACAACTCTCTCCACTTTTATACTTGGGGCCAAGATTGGTTCAATATATAGAGAGAAATATGTGTAAACCATTTTACTCCTCATTAAGTACGGTGGTGAGCGTAAAATTGGCTCAGTGGAAGCAAGATTTTGCAAGTGTGAGCCTACATTCTTAGTTTCTTCATTTAGCAGATGTTAAACAAGAAGTTTCTTGAAATACCTAGGCGACACTAGGTGATGGAGCCCTTAGGTGCCTAGGTGATCACTTGGCGACTTGACCAACGCTAAGATATATATCCTTTTTTCTCAGTTAACAAGTGCTCGACAAGGCAAACTAAGATTTTGGTGGGTCATGATATCATTCTTTTTTAATATTTCGACTAATTTAAGCATCCATAAATTAGTGGAAAACATTATGCTTACAACTAAGTATAATTAGCTAGACAAGTACTAAACAAAATAAACATCCAAAGCTAAGCACCACCAAACAAGCTTATTTGCAATGTCCCATGAGCACATAACTACATGAAAATTAAAGAGAATCATTGGTAAAATCAATGCCTATAAGCAAATAATGAAGCTTCCACAAATTAGTTGATGCCCATAAATCTTAATATATACGAACATGAATATATTATATATATATATATAATATTGATTCAAGGAGTTAAGAGAATCGGAGTTAAGACCCAAGGGAAGCAAAAGGATCCAAATATGTTCATTTACAATCTTCCAAAACAAAATCTACCTTACCTTCTTGCTTCCAGTTCCTCTTTTTTTTAATGGTAAGATGAGCTCAAACCTGCGACCTTGAGGTTGCAATATTGTCAACTTCCCTCCAATTCCTCACTGCATCACCACTACTACCAATATCTTCCTCATCCTCGCCATTTCCCTCTTTTACATACACTTCTTCTGAATCAACCTCTTCCTCTGTCTTGATGAACTCAGTTGGCTCCTCATATGATATGGTACACTTTCTTCTTCTTGGCCTTTCCAATCTCTCCTCCTGTGGAAATTGGGGGGAATTCTGTTTTATGCTCATTTTATTAGTTATGTGACCTAAGCCATAACCTTTTTCCTTATCCAAAGGGATAAAAAATGAGTCTGAAAATGACATGAGGTGGTAAATTTGGATTAATTTTATTGTGGTTATAGCGTGCAGTTCTTAATCTATTAACATGCTAAACTTGTTCCTATATCTTCCCTCTATTTGTAGTTACACTGATTTGACAAAAAATTATTAATAACAAAATTTACTGATTTGTAGGTGTGGACACCAAATGTGGTTACTTTGTGGGAGGCCTTACTCACGGTGCTCCAATATGGTTTACTGCTGCTACATGCATATGCTCAAGACAAGCGCTTGCCATACTTATTTCTTCCACTGTATGTTCCCCTTTCGAAATTCTAGTTTTGAGACTTTTATATTTTGAGTTGGTATTAAGTACCCGACCTGAGCACCGCCGACATTTTTCATGTCAATCTTCCTCTGCAACCTCAGGAAATATATTTTTGAGTGACAAATCAATCATCGTCATCATAGCCTTGTCCAATCTATTTGGGTAAGCTTTGCGAGTTTTATTTGTCCACTCGTTTTTTTTCGCAACGCTAAGCTGTTCGTAATTTCACAATCCTTCATATGCCTTCTCACTGCTTCCATCTGGGTCTTCACCAGTCTTCCTCTTATGCTCCTTCCTTGTGCTTGTAGTGTCTCAATCCTTCAAGATCTGCTTATGACCTCAAGCGGACATTTCCAAACCACCTCAAGCAACATTCCGTAATCTCGGTTTTCTTTGTAAGGCCCACTCTCAATTTTTTTCTTTTATACCTGTTCCTAATTTTATTCTTTCTTGTTACTCAACACATCTATCTTAACTTATGCATCTCAACCCCATCCACTATCTTCTTTGGTTTTTCGTAGCCCAACGTTCTACACCATATAGTATTGCGGGTCTTATCATTGTTTTATAGAAACATTCCTTCATTCAAGTGGGACTCTTGGGTTGGACAATACTCCATTTCATCTAACCTGCATTAATCCTATTTGAGATGCCCTCAAATCCATCATCTATTTGTAACATGAAGCCCAAATATCAAAATCCATGATAATGCACCACTAGATGGTATTGCATTTTAACTAAATGCTCCTCTAGGCTATCATGCTCACTAAAGTTTCACTCTACATATTCCGACTTTGTTTTGCTAATTTTCAAATCTCTTCACTCTATGGTCTTTCTCCATAAATCACTAGAAAGTCAAAAGTATAATTCCACTTATTTGTGTGCTCTTAAATAGTTGTCCACCTCCTAAGGCTTGACTATTTTGGAAAAAGGTGATCGACCTGAACATTGTTGATGGTGCTCGACTGCTCGTGTCGAGTATCTAATACTTCTGATTTGATTTGTCGCTGGGATGATAGTTCTCTTATTAAAACTATAACTGATGAAATTGTCCTTTCAAATGGACATTGGGCCTTTTGCAATGTGTTTCTTTTCCTATCTCTATATCTCAGGGGAAGAACTGAGAGGCCAAAAGACTGGGTTCCAGAAGAGGTTGTGTTGAATGAAAATGATGATGGTGAATATCACAAGTGCTCTGAGATACTTCAAGTTGATAAAGGACAAGAGGGGGCTATTGTTGGTATTTTCTCAATTCATTCCAAAACTGAAACTGGTACATAATATTTTGAGGCTTTTTCTTGTAAATTATATTCCTAGTCTCTTATGATAATTTATTGATTCAGTAGTTTTGCTGGATCTCATGGTTGTAAAAGTCGTCACATATAGTAGAATACAATTTTATTTTGTTTTTGACATAATTTTATGCATTTTTGTTAATTCAGTCACAACGATAACTGAAAATTCAATGGTCGATTTTTAGATGAAAACATCAGAATGAAAAGAATCATATGTGAGACGTATGAATGAGGAAGTCTTTAAAATTTGATAGGATGTCTTTTCAGGATTTGGTAGTGAATCTAAAAAGAGTGTGCTTAGTGTTGGTTTTAGAGACTCGACTGATAGATACATGATGAAAGCCAACAACAGGCTGGTTGAAGCTCAACCTTGATGGAAGTAGCAGAGGCAGCCCAAGTCTGTGAGATTGGTGGCAATTTTTTAACATCAATTGCAAAGGATTTCCATCATATTCAAGGTTGATAGTGGGGCAGGTACATTAAATACAAAGGTTAAAGCCTTATGGTTTGACATTTCTCTTTCAACAAAGTTCACTACTCGAAGTGTATAGATCAAGGGATACTCCCGCAACACCATTAGATGTCTATGTCATGAAGCCTTACCCCCTTGGAAGCATGCCACAAAATTCAAGAGATATAGCAAAAATTCCACTTTCGTAGATAATGCCTTCTCACATTCGCTAGGGAACAAACAAGGGTTGAAAATCTCACATATGAGTTGGAGTGGAGAGGATGATAGCTGATTGATGTGTTTAGGATTAGGGTTAAGTATGTGACTTGTAGTTTAGGGTTTAGAGAGAGGAGAAGAAGAAATATTAGAGAGAAAGTAAACTTGCTTAATGACCCTAATTGAGTCATTAACATTAATATTAAAACCAATGTAATACACACACCACAATATTTATGTATTACACACAATATAAATAAGAACCTAATACTAACACTTTTAACAATATGCTGGAGCGCATGTAAACAAATTTAAGTGGTGGGAAGGAAACGTTGATATTGGGATGATTCACTTGGGGTTAGGGTTAGGTTGAGAAGAAGAATGAGAGTAAGAGAAAAAGAAAGATGGAGGAAATTAGGGTTTTAAGAGTTGTTCTCCCACCACTTTTTATTAGTCTATATACCTGTTACAAATAATAGGATCCCATGTAAAGCACACATACACGCACCCATCAATATCAGTAAATTGAACTGCACACACACACACACACACACACACTATCTAAAGCTACGTACACACCAACACCCTCCCCCCCCACCACACACACACGCACACACACAAACATTCCCGCTCATGTTGGGGCATATATGTCTATCATGCCCAACTTGGAGGTGATGCCATACAATCAATTTTTCCTACGATTTTTGCGAGTATTTTTACAAGTTGATTTTCAGTGCTAACTTGAGGTATATAGAACTCCTTGGATTCAGCCTTCTCTCGATGTGTTTGGTCCGTTCATGGTATACATGATTTTCAGCTATGTGCAGTGCATCTTTATTTTCTCCATTGAGTGCCATATGAGCTCCAAGGTCAGGCAAAATAAGACGTTACCACATCACATTAGGGCTCCTTAGGACGTGGCCATTTATTTCCCTTTGACACTTAAATTTGAGACTACATGGTCTTTCTTACTTTTTCAGGTAATTAAGTTTCCTCCCAAAAAAGTGTAATACCCTGAAGTGGATCTTCTGTCACTCAAAGTACCAGCTCAGTCTGAGTTAATGAATATCTCAACATCAACATGACCATAGTTACTGTAAAGCAGTTTACAGGGCTCCCTTGCAAATACCTCAATATTCTGTAAACAACATCCAAATGTGTAGTCCTGGGTGCATGCATGTATTGGCTCACACACTCAGTAGATGAGCAATATCGGGGAGAGTCATGGCGAGTCAATGAATATCTCAACATCAACATGACCATAGTTACTGCAAAGCATCTTACGGGGCTCCCTTGCAAATACCTCAATATTTTGTATACAACATATAAATGTGTAGTCCTGGGTGCATGCATGTATTGGCTCACACACTCAGTAGATTAGCGATATCGGGGCGAGTCATGGTGAGATAAATAAGTTTTCCCACAAGTTGTTGGTAGGTTCTGATATCTTTTAAATCTTTCCCTTCTTCATCGTTAATCCTATGATTTTTTTCTATAGGAGTTACAACAGGCCTACATCCCAACATATCAATATGTTTTAAAACATTATGAGTATACTTTGTTTACGATAGGGCTATCCCTCTCTTAGACCTGACCACTTCTATCTCCGGAAAATACTTAAGTGGATTCAAGTCTTTAATGTAAAAAACTCTACTTAATTAACCTTTTAGCTTGAGTATCTCTTCACTGTCATCTCTAGTAACAATGATGTCATCTATGTATGCAACCAGATCCGTGAGATGAACCCCTTTCTTTATAATTAGAGTGTGGTCGTACTCATGGTTAAAAAAAACTTGGGCTTGTGGCACAATGGAAGGTTGATGATACAGTAACTACGTACCGGTTCTAGACAATACATTGGTATGTATCAACCAATACATCACCAGTATATATGTAATGCACTAGTACGATAAATTCAATGTATCGTACTGATGACCTCTGAAACCGGTAGCGGACGATACGTACCGTTTTCGTCCAAAACTTTTAACCATGGTCGTCATGACTTCTTTGATATCCGAACCTCATGACAACATCACCAAACTTTTGGGACCATGCTCTGTGGAATTGCTTTAGCCCGTAGATAATCTTTTTCAGTCTACATACCTTACTCTTCTTCCCCTGAATAGAGAAGCTTGGAGGAAGAGTCGTATACACCTCTTCTTTCACGTAAAAAGGCATTTTTTATATCCAATTGATACAAGGGCCAATCTTTGTAAGAGCCAGTGAGAGAAATACCCAGATAATATTTGACTTTGCTATGAGTGAAAATGTCTCCTGATAATCAATACCATGTGTTTGTGTGAATCTCTTGGTTTTTAATAGTGCCATCTGGTCTATATTTGACAAAGACGCACTTGCAGCCGACTATCTTCTTTCCTTCAGGGAGGTCTACATCATCCCAAATCTTGTTTTGTTCCGAGGCTTTAATTTTTTGCACCATACCTTCCTTCCACTTTGGCTGAGATAGGGCATCAGAGACACTAGAAGGTATAGAAATAGAGTGTAATGAAGAGATGAATGATGTGTAATAAGAAAATTTTGGATATGAGACGAACTTACTAATAGGATGATAGGTACACGACCTGGAAGGTTTTCGTAGGGCAATAGGAAGGTCCAATTCATGTTGCGGAGAGAGATCACCACGTGGTGTACTGACTTCATGAGAAGACGCTTAATCTGCACTTGCTTCAGGAGAGGACACTTGATCTGTTGGCGAAGGGGAGGCCTTCTTCTTCATCTTCACCTCAGATGAAGGTTGTGTTGACTGTTCTATTCTTTATGTCCTTTTCACAGCTTGATAATTAAACAGTCAACACAACACTCAACGTAACCCACTTTAGAATTGGGCTGTCAAAAGAAGGCTTTAATACAGCAAAAAGAATAGCAGATAACACTGCAATAATTGCCACTAATTCATCATTAAATAGGACAACAATACGGCATCTTTGGTAATTCAGGATAGCTTTAAGGACAATGGTGGTAGATTAGTTCAAGAGACCTACCATTCCTAACAAGCTTACTCGAAATGATGGTAGGTTAGTTCCCTTTAGTTTTTAGCATGAAAATTTGCAACCTTGAATAAATAATTCTGGCCTGGTTTTGTGTATGTCCAGAAATTAGAAAAGTTCGTTTTATATATACAAATTACAATAAAGGAAAGTGACGAAATTTCGAAAAGCTGAGTTGGAATATAAACTAGAAATTAGAATTCCTATATTACATTATTAAATGGTGGGGAGCTCCTCTATGCAGTTATTTTTTCTTCTACTTTAATTTTTGTTTCCAAATGACCTTTTTTTTTCTGAAAGCAATATTTTTGTAGGTTCGATTTATCATGTTGTGCCAGATGCTGACCCAGCAGAATCATCTAATCAAACTGTCCACAAGAAGCTCGATCCAGAAAATCTTCATGTACTCTCAATTTGGAGAGAACAATTTTGGGATGCACTACAGGTGTCTCTTATTTATGCTTTCCAATCTCCATGTTGAATTGTATTGAACTTTTGTACTTCATGAGTGACCTTAGAAGATCGTTTCAACTGTAAACTATCATAGAGTTTTGATTACATTTGAATTTTATCATCCGAAGATTATATTCCGCAGAACGAAAACATGGTTCATATTTTCAATGAGTGTGATTTTTGGTCCTACTTGAGTTTAATATATAAGCTAGCACTTTGATGGCTTGGATTTCTTGGGCTGTCGTGGCTCTATCTATATCAAATGGTGATAGTTCATTAACCCGTTTATATATTATTGTGTCATGATGCAACATAATAAGAAGCACAACATATGATACTAGAAGCTTATATAAAATTTTACTTATGCCAGTTATAATACTACCGAAAATTTAAAACTACGATTAGGCTATCATGGAGCTATAATGGGTATTATTTTTTTCTTGGTAAGGAACAAGGTGGTGGAAGGCTATCTCTTTCCACATCGTTTTCAACTTCTTGTGGTGATTGAGTAGTCTTATTTCTCCCCTCATTTCTATTTAGAGCTAAACTCCATGTTATTCCACAATCCTTCATGTCGCTTTTCAGTGCTTTAAATTTTTTTCTCCTCGTAGTTGAATTTTTTTATTTTTATTTATTTTTTGCATTTCTTACACAGTTCCATGAGAAGACAATGTTAAATTTCTTCTTCATTAATTGTATGCATGACAGTCGGTAATAGAGTTTAATTGCATTAATTTACCAAGAAATAACTGCTGGGGTTTTTCCATGGTCCAGCTCCACTGGGGCACTTCTTAATAAGAGACCCTCTTTGTTGCACCTTTTTGTCTTTGAGCATGTTTGATTTGTCCATCTCTGATTATCACCTACAAATAAATTACAACCTAGGGATTTGGGTTGCACCTTTTTTGATGCTATTGCACATAAAGGCTTCAAGTTCTTTTTTTATTTGTTATCCAATCAATTCCTTCATGGAACAAATTTCTTTCTTCCAAGATAAATCAAGAACCATTGAAAATCCTTCGCATCGTTGATCTTCCTTACCCATCCCTTTTTTTTCAATCCAATAATTTTGCTGTAGTTTTCAAATAAAACTAGAGTTACATTTTCGTTTTCTTTTTATCACTAAAATATAGCTTAAACTGAGTTTTTAGAGCTTGTGTGATTCAGGCTCATTGCAATTTGGGGCGGTAAGTTGTTATATTGAAGGAACGACTCTCCTGACCGTCATTTAAACACCAAGATGGTGTTTAAATGATCATACACCATCAATGGTTTATGATGTGGGTAATCAACACCGTCAAACTGATAGATCACAAGTAGAGGGGCAGTCGGCCTAAAAATCACATTTTTGGAAGATTTGAATCATCTGATCTGTAGACTCTAATATTAACGGTTATTCTTAGTTTTAATGGCTGATATTGAAGTTCGTCAATCGGATGGTTCACGTTCACTTATGGGCATATTTTTTGGATAAAATATGTTCTCATGATGGATTGTCACTTGGACAATTTAAATTGATCACAAATGTGCGCCACATGGCAAATGATAAATCCCACTTCAACGGTGTAAGATGAAAGGCTCTAATTTAGTGGTGTAAAATCATTTAAACACCAGTTTGGTGTTTAAATGTCGGTCAGGAGCCATTATCCCTATATTGAATGGTTGAATTAGGGCTGTCAACAGGTCGCATCAGCCTGTTATCCGACCTGTTTTTGAACTGGGTTGGATGCCTAGTTTCGGGTGGACCTAGATTTTGGCCCAACCTAATGCTGCCGTTGACAGCCCTAGGTTGAATCTTTGATTAGCAACTATCTTTACAGGAAGCTTTCATTTCTTATTTCTTTGATGCATTCTTTGGTGCATTTGTTGGTACTTTCTATGCCCACTTTCTGAAAATTGATTTTCCTCTTATATAGTCTTTAGTGAGAGGTTTATCTATTAGTAACTTGTGGAAGAAATCAGCGAAGCATATATATGTATATATATATATATATATATATATATATATATATATATATATATATATATATATATATATATATATATATATATATATATATATATATGAAGTTCTTTTTATAGTTCTTGAACGTAGTTACATTTATGAGATAGAGATGATAGTCCCGTTCCTTTTCTAACAGTTGGAGGACTTCAAATCCAGAAAAATGAACAATAACTGCTTACGAATAGCAAAAATTTGCTGGAAATTGAGCCTTCTACCCTGGAGGTTTCTTTTTGCTTTTGTGCCTCCTTACCAAATTGCACACGGATGGATTTCCTTCATCTTCTCTCTCATTTTCATTAGTGGAATAGCTTACATTGTTACGAAACTAACAGATCTAATAAGCTGTGTGACAGGTTTTTACCCTCCCTCACTTATTAGTTTAAAAAAAAATACTTAGATTAATTCTTATTTGCAAATATATTGCAAATAAGCTGTGTGACAGTTTATTTGACATTTGAGATGGTTTGCACTTTCTCTTGTAGGAATAAATGCCTATGTCATAGCATTTACAGCTTTAGCAGGCGGAACCTCGTGGCCAGATTTAGTTGCTAGCAAAATTGCTGCTGAACGGCAAACAACAGCTGATTCTGCAATTGCTAATATCACTTGCAGGTACTTCTCTTTCACAAGGTTTGAAATGGACTTCCATAGTACTTCAAAACTTGCTCGGAATTTATTAAGGGCACGTTTGGTAAGAAGGAAAATTGTTAAACTGGCCGTGAAATGGGTTTTATGCATAAAGATATTGTTTGGGAAAGGTGTGGGACTGACTCGTAAAACTTATTTAATGGGTTATAAAAAAAAACGTCTGGAAACACATTATGAGCTTACATGAAAAATTCTTGTATAAAGTGGAGCTCCACATGAAAGAGCTTGTTTCTCTATTTCTCAGTAGTAGGGGCCCCACATGCACAAAATTTATTTTTCACTTTCCCATTAGTGGGCTCGGTCACATGCATAGCCTTTTTTATTGATATCGAAAGACAAAATTATCCTTTTCATCACATGTCTACACCGAATATTGTGTTAATACCCCACTATAACATTATAAGACATTTACGTACATATATCCAATACTCCCCCTCAAGCTGGTTTATAGATATCTATCATGCTCAACTTGACAAGAATACTCTGAAGTTGTGAGAGATCAAGTGCCATAGTAAAAGTATCCATCAACTTATCTGAAGAAGAAACTTTAGGCGTGTTGATGATACTGGCTTGAATATTTTCTAGAATAAAGTGAATATTTACTTTAATGTGCTTCGTTCTCTCATGAAGAACAGAGTCAACAACAATATCAATGGCCACTGATTGTCACAATGCAGGGGCAAAAGAATTGATGGACGAGATCCAAGCTCAGTTAGAAAGGAGTGGAGGCATAAGAGGTCATAGATGCCATGTGCCACAACTCTATACTCAAACTGAGCACTAGATTTGAAGATCATATCCTGCTTCTTACTCTTCCACACCACCAGGTTACCTCTAAGGAAAACCCAATATCTAAAGGTGGAATGACGATCAGTAAGAACCCTGATATAATCGGCATCACTGTAGCAACCGATAAAACGAGTGTCGAACATCGGAGTAGAATAGTCCTCTTCTAGAAGACTTAATATGGCATATTATACGATGCACATCCATATGTGGTACTTGTGCATGCATGGATTGAGCAACAACAGATATAGCAAATGTAAGATCTAGCCTGGTATTAGTAAGATAAGACGCTCAATAAGATGTTGATACTCAGATGAGTCAAAAAGTGACTCCAATATCAGCAGAAAGATGATGTTTAGGATTCATGGGAGACTTGGCAGATCTACATCCAAGCATGTCAGTATCCTGCTAAACAAATAATTGCATATTTTCTCTGTGGGAGCGATATCCAACAAGGAGATTGAGTAATCTATGCTAAGAAAGAATCTCAGGTAACCCGGTCTTTTATATCAAACACTTGACTTAATTATGCCTTTACATGGGTGATAAAGGCAACATCATAACCGGTGATTATAATGTCGTCATCATATAACAATAAGATAGTCCTCAAGCCTTCTAATGCAGTGTAAATAAAGCATGTGTGCTCTGAATAGTAGCGGACGAAACCCATAAATTGCTTTGCGAAGGTGGCAAACCTTCCTTTGAAGACGAAAGCAAGGTGGGGTCTATGTAGATCTCCTTGCTCAAATAGTCATGAAGGCATACATTCTTAACATCTAGCTGATATAAGGGGTCAATGATAATGAGCCTCTAAATGGATGATGGTACAGACAGAATTGAGTTTAGCACAGGAATGTGGCAGCAAAATCAAATCCTAACATCTAAGTGCAAGAATGTGGCATCCATTTTTGAAACTTGAAAACAATAAACACAATTGCTAAATATTTGCAAGTCCAATACCTGCATGCCACAAACTCAAGGTATCCTTAGTAAATATAGCGTGACTAGATGAAGGTAAAACATGAACACTTGAAGTAAGAGTAGCACTTCTATTATCACCAAAGCAGTATAGACTGTCCCTTTCATATCCTGTGTTGATGACCCTTTTAATACTCAAGTCCTAAAAAATTACAATGAAAAGGAAAAAATGTTACAAAACAATTGTGATACTTGGTCGGATGATAACATTAGGCTGAGGGACAAGAAGAATACTAATAAGAGTGAGAGCTGCAGAGAGAGGATACCGCCCTTACTGGAAACGAGAGTGTAAGTGCCATCGGCCAATCATACCTGTCGCGATGAAGAGTGAGGATCAGATGAAGAAAATAAATGGGGCTCACCAATCATATGATCTGTAGCGCTAGATTCAATGATCCAAGTAGAAGATGAGGTGGTATACATGATAGGATATGTCGATGAGGCTGATGCACATAGTGACCCAGTAGAAGAGGCAAGAAGACCCCTAAAATTAGTAGGCGTGTCATGCAAAGAACCTAACTCCTTCAATTTAGAACCCATATTCGATCCCAAATAATATAAAAATCTGCAACTTAGCTTTGGAAAGCTAGACAAACACCCAATCCGGCACAAAGGGGTCCAAAAACAGCTAGAGTGGGAAATACCTCCACTTTACAAACAACAAAGAGGAAAGGAGGGTAAGAAAAACTTCTACTCTACCCAATACTAATGATATTCGAGCAATAGAGGATCAGATATCCACTTGCTTCAGAAATTTAGGTAGTCGAGTTAAAAACATAAGCACAGGACATATATAGCTCCACATAAGTCATTGAATCTCCCTCAGTGACACCAAATCAACCCAAGATAGAGCCAAAAGATTCTGGAGGGAAAATCGGTCTCATACAACTATATAAAAAAAAAAAAAGCAGCAGGAGGTGACACATAGGTCAGGGTCCTCAAATACACATATAATCTGTCAGTAAAAAGAGGAAGGGGAAAAAGCTCAATATATTTCTATACGTTTGACAATTCAGATCTAAGTCATTAACATGATGAATAATCAGTAATCTGTCCCAAATACATCACGAAGTTTAGAGATCATGCACCATGAATAGATAATACCTCAAAAATCATGAACCTGATATTACGTTTGATCCCCTCCGAAACTCCTAAACTACACACCAAAAGCCCAACTAACTTCATAAAAGTTGTCGGGAATCAAATTCCGATCAGATCTAGGCAGGAAAAAAATGTCAAACGAGGTCAAAAAATTTATTATGCTAACATCAACATGACGTCATGCTGATGTCAGGGGGGGAGGTGACATCAGCGAGTATCAGGGAAAGTTCAACTGGCCCTGATACCAATTTGACTTTGGGTTTTGGTTTAGAGTTAGCTTTCTAGTGGCAGAGTTGAAGAAGAAGATGATTACCCTTATATCACGCACACAACACACACCCAATATTATGTCTAACGCACCACTATAATCCTATAACACATATACATACATGTTTCCTCATATATGTTACAACTTTATTGTTGCTAAACAAATTTTTTTCCTATTAAAGACATGGCACCAGTTTATGTGAAAAATGGATTTTCATTTTACACAAACTGACAAACATCCCCTAAGAAGTTTCCAAAAGTTCTCATTAAAACTTAGTGGATCTTATCTGTAAACTAAATGATGTAAAATATAACTCACTGAGGGCGAGGTTTATACTGATTGGATTCGAATCTAGCATATTGTCTGCAGTAAAAATTAAGTGCCCTTTAATGGCCATTCATATTACAAATTGTGTCATTCCAAATGGTTGCTTGTTTCTACAGACTTTCAAGAATCAATTTATGGACCAAAGGATTGAAAAGCAGTTAAATCAGTTTGATGGACATCATCTAGCCTAGTTTCCTAGTTGATGGAAACCTTGAACCAAGCTTTTTGGTGGTAATAAAGGAGAGTGAAAAAACAGTAAAAAGTATAAGCAAAAGTTTTGAAACTTCCAAAGTTTGAGGAAGGGAGAAGCTTTAGTAAACAAAGAATATTCTAGAGGTATTTCAACCAACGAAAAATCCTCCTTTAGACATCAGCTGGGAGAGTCTATGTTTTCCCTTCTTACCCGTAGGTTTATTATAAATTTAAGAATCTGAATTATTATGGTTTCTTTGAATAAGTAATCTGATTTATCCTAGTTGGCATCACATACTGTAAATATATCTGGACTTTTGAATTTTATTGATATATTACTCCTAGAATATCATAATTGTATTATTAAATAAAGTCTACCAGGATCACTGGGGGTCACTGGGGATCACGAATGTGTGAGAATGTGGCTTCAAATCTTGGTTTTCTGATACATTTCACACGTGGCCAAAATTTAGAACATATCGTTTTGTGCAAGAGAAATATGTGTCGGGCAAGACATAGGTGAAAATAAGCCTATATAGTCTTGTTTTGTGCAGTACAAACCTCAGCCCATGTGTGAAACCCGAGACGTCTTGCCCAAGATATTTGGTTTTGGATAAAATTTAAAACTATTGTTAGTACCCAGTGATAGGGAGTCCAAACCTCAGCCATGTTGACAACTTACTTGGAGACGAGGTGAGATGCACTTTTGAATACAGGCGAGGAGTATTGATGGCTCTAAATCATCCAGCCTTTGAATTAGACAGTTAGATGCACTAACTTTGTGTCTATTTACTTACTTTCCTTAGGTATCTACCACTGTTCAGTCCCTGAGATCGAAGGTGTTGACATAGAAATACCCTATCTAGTGTTTGTGAGTCCACCTCATCTTCCTTTGCTTATATCATATGTATCTTTAGGACTGTCAACAAGAGCCAAAGTGTTAGTATTTCAGCACGACCTGACCCAGCCTGATATATATATATATAAGCAAATGGGAAAATGGGCTTGAACCCATATTGGAGTCTGTGGGTTAGAACCCTAAATCACATGCCATGTGGTACGTGATTCCAAAACAACACCCGTTTTGGGATCATGTGATATGTGATCTATGAAAAAAAAAAAAAAAATATATATATATATATATATATATATATATATATATATTCTTTTGGTGGTCAAAACTGTGGTCAAAGTTTGGGTACCACCCACAGATCCTGGTGCATTGAATTTGTCTCCCTTTGCCGAAATTAAACTAATTAATTAAGCAACAAAATCCAAATTAAAGCGATACGTTAGGATTTCATGGAATTCCTTTTAGATAACCATGCTAGGTTCACTTAGGGTCGAATCTGGCGCACGAGTCCGTTAGAATTGCCGAAGGTGCGATCCTAGAGATAAAACTCAAAGTGTGAGGCTTCTCACAAGCTCAAAGTGTTTACACTTTTCTTTAAAATCAATCAATGCCAAATTTGGTTTACATAAGGACGTCATATGGTAGTTACAAAGAAAACACAAATCCTAAAATGGCACAGTACCAGAATGCCTAAAAAGGAAACCTAGAAACTTAGAGAAATGACTAAAGGCAAGCCCAAATTGGTCAAATCTCGTCAGCAGACTCGCTCGAGCGAGTTTGGTTCTCGTTCGAGCAAGGGCTTCAACTTTCCACGTCTTTGGCACTGTCTTGGGTCACTCGATTGATAACCAGGGGTTGCTTGATCGACTAAGGGTCGAAAGTTTGGCCTCCCCATCCATGTGTAATCTCACTCGAGCGATAGGTAGACTCGCTCGAGCGATTCTGGGGCAGTACGGTGCCCTCTTGTCACTTTTCTAGACTCCCCTCCCGATTGATGTCGATACCCCATGGTTCCTTCTCCGCATCTTCTTGCGCTAATACACGCGATGCGGCCCAAAACCTATGCCTACGACGTCCATGTTCCCTCCAATTCCCCTGGACCAAAAGGGCTTTATCACCGATGAAGTGTGGTGGTGATATTGATCGAGCATGTTGGGATCTAGGCGACGGACCTCGTCTTCATTTACCCATGTGTTCTTAGATTCGGCTTACCCACCCACTTCACTAAATATTTCTGAACTCTGCCATGAGTGGAGACCACAAGATCTTCTCGATTACCTCTCTTTTCGGCTTGCTCAGGGGAGGAAATAGTATAGGTTGTGGGATTGGGTCGGGTCGTGAATAGAGGACATTTGAAAAGGATTACAAGGAGGTGGGGTTGAGCCTAGGTAAGGAACTAGGTCTTTCATGTTGAACGTTGAGTTAACTCCCATATCTTGAGGAAGCATTAGGGCCATTTCTTGCTGCAATCATTAAAGGTCTGACACCGCAGGCTTAGAGCTTCTTTACAATTCCCAATGGGAATTGTTCAGGCCTAACCTGAACCATCACATGATCACCTACTTGAAATTTTTTGAATTGCTTATGAAAATCCATCGATAATTTGTAATTATCATTGCTCAATTTAATTTTACATCTAATTTAGGCATGCAAAATATGAATGTGATGTGCAAATGTGTCACCGGATTCAGATGTGCGATGGGATGCGGACATAGGGATCAAATCTAAGGTTGTTCTTGGCTTGTGACCATGCGCCACCTCAAATGGACTCATACCTATGATCCTATTGACGAACTTGTTATATGCAAACTCGGCCATTGGTAAAATGGAATCCCAAGTCCTAATGTGATCACCGACAAGAAATCGTAGGAGATGACCTAAGCATCTATTGGTCACCTCGGTTTGGCCATCGTACGAGTGAATTTAACATCCCTATCCAACACAATGGTCTTGGGTAACCTGTGAAGACGCACCACTTCTCCGAAAAATCATGTTGCAACATGGGTTGCATCGGAGGTTTTAGAGCATGGTATGAAGTGGGCCATCTTCGAGAAGTGGTCCCCCACCACGTAGATGAAGTCGTGCTTTCTCATAGTCTTGGGAAGCCCAAGCACGAAATCCATCGAGATGTCTTGCCACAGTGTGTGTGGCACCGGTAAAGTCATGTACATTCCTGTGTTTTGTTTGTTTTACTTGGACACTTAGCATATACAACATTGCCTCACAACCCGGGCAACATATCTCATGATGCTAGGCCAAAAGAACCTATCTTCTACGAGCGCAATGGTCTTGACGCCCAAAATGACCGACAATCCCTCCGACATGTAATTCCCAAATGAAGAAGTCGCGCAATGAAGTTCGAGGGATGCACAGGCGATTGCCCTTGAATAAATACCCCCCCTGTAGGGTATAAATGAGGCTAGTGCTCGCCGGGTCATTAAGGATAGTGGTGTAGTCCTTCCCAAATTTGGGCACTCGGGGTACTCTTCCTTCAACAGCTCAAATCCGACGACCTCGGTGCTCATGATTGCAAAGTCACCACCTGACGATTAAGCGCATCCGCAGTTTTGTTCTCAACACCGGCTTTGTGCTTTAGCACGATTGTAAACCCTTAGAAGTATTCGACCCATGTTGCGTGTCTCGGGTTTAACTTCTTTTGGGAAGCGAGGTAGCGCAAAGCTTTGTGGTTAGAAAATAAGACAAATTTGTGCAGTCGGAGGTAGTGTTTCCAATACCGTAGGGATTAGACTACCGCATAAAACTCCTTGTCATAGGTAGAGTATTTTTGCTTTACATCATTGAGCTTCTGGCTAAAGTAGGCCACTGGGTGGCCTTCTTGACTAAACACTCCTATCCCCACACCCGATGCATCACATGCAACCTCAAAGACATTAGAGAAGTTTGGTAGGCCCATGACGGGTGCACTAGTCATTCTTTCCTTGATCTCAGCAAAGGCCTTCATTGCGGCTTTGCTCCATTGAAATTTCCCTTTTCTTATACAATCGGTGATGTGAGTCATGAAGGTGCTAAAGCTTCGCATGAAATGACGATAAAATGCAGCCAATCCATGGAAGCTACGAACATCGTGAATATTCTTAGGTTCGGGCCATTCAACAATAGCCTTCACTTTTTCGGGTCCGCAACCATCCCATCAGCCATGATAACGTACCCCAAGAAGACAACAGATCGTTGCATAAACGTACACTTTTTGAAGTTCACATATAACTTTTCTCCCAACAAAGTCTAGCAGACCAACCTAAGGTGGGTCAAGTGTTGCTCCTTGTCGTTGCTATAGATCAAGATGCCATCAAAATACACCACAAAGAACTTGCTTAGAAACTGTTGCAACACTTGGGTCATGAGCCTTATGAAGGTGCTTGGGATATAAAAAAGCCCAAAAGACTTGACCATCTACTCATAAAGACCATCTTTGGTCTTAAAGGCATTTTTCCACTCATCTTCGGGGCGGATTCTGACTTGATGGTAGCCACTCTTGAGATCTATCTTAGAGAAGATAGTGGCTCCGACCATCATATCCAACATGTCGTCGAGCCTCGGTATAGGAAACTGATACTTGATCGTAATCTTGTTGGTGACCCGACTATCCACACACATTCACCATGTACCATCTTTCTTAGGTGTGAGTAGTGCAGGCACAATGACTCAAGCTCTCTTGGATGAACCCCTTACGAAGGAGCTCATTTACTTGTCGCTTTAGCATGTTCAACCGGATTCATCCTATAATGTGATAAGTTTGGTAGACTGGATCCGAGAACTAAGTTTATGGCGTGTTGGATGTCACGCATCAGAGGGAGTTCATCAGGTAAGTCTTCTGGGAAGACATCCATAAACTCTTTCACGATCTGCTCAACCTCCTTAGGGTGGTCACCCATAGACTCGAGAGCTCGCTCGATGGTGATGAAGACGTCGACCATGTTCTCATCTAAGGTAGCCTTCTCAAATTCTGAAGGGCTCACAATGTTAATGGTTTTAGATTGACCGCCCTTCTTCTCAACTTTTTCACTCTTGTTCAATGGTTCTTTAGGAGGCAAAGGGTTCAATTTAATTTTCTTGCCCTCATGCATGAATGTGCACACATTATACCGCTCACAAATGGTCACATCCATGTCATAGATCCAACGTCTACCCAATATGATGTGGCCCACATCCATCGGCACCACATCGCACAACAAGGTGTTCGAGTACGAGGCTAATTGTATCGGCACACGACACCTTTGGGACACGGGCATAGATGAGGAGTCGACCCATGCGACGTTGTACGGTCTCGGGTGGGCTTTGGGTGTAAGCCCTAAGCGGGTGATGGTGTGTGTCGACACCACATTGGTGCAACTCCTGCTATCCACAGTAACCTTACAACTCTTCTCACCACATTTGGTGTAAGTGGAGAAAATGTTATCTCTACGTCAATCATCTTTCTCATTTCGTTGAGGTTGCGCAAGGGCATACCTCACCACCAAGTTCTCTTTAGTGCACACTAAAGCACGACCATCATCAACACCCTCTTCATAACTAGGTGTGATGTTCGGCTTGTACACTTCTTCCTCAACATCTCCTTCTTCCTCATCAACCAAGAGATTTCTTTGGGGTCTCTCGTAGGGCATTGGGCGGTATAGTGGCCAAACCCATGACACTTATAACATTTGGTTTGAGAACCACCCCTTGAGGACTCACCAACCACATCTTTTGCTTTGTCAAACCTTACATTTGTAAGAATGGGTTGTGTAGGCTTGGGAGGTGGGTTCCTGATACTAGGCCTCATCTCTCTGGCTCGATGGCCACCAGTATTTGGCTCGAATCGTCTCACCACTGTCATTTTCAAGTATTCCTCAAGGTCTTACACAACGGTGTAGCACTCTTCAAGAGTGTGAACGGGGTGAGAGCTTAACTCCTTTTGCAATTCCAAACACAATCTGGTGCGAAGTCTAGAGAGAGAGTGACTTGAGGATCCTCCGATGCATTGGCTCTCATCATGAACTCTTCTAATTTGCCAATGTATTTGGTCACAGGCATACTACCTTGGCGTAAATTTTGCCATTGATCGAGAAGTTGGTGATAGTTTGACAAAGGAACGTACTTCTCTGTAAGTCTCTCCTTCATGTCCTCACAATGGGTAATGGGAGCATGGCCCACATTTTCTCTCATGCGCTCGACATTGGTCTAAAATAGTCTAGCTTGACCAAGTCGCTCATTGCTCATGCTATATCATTCAAAATAGTGATCCATATTACAGACCCAATCGAGCAAGACTTTAGGGTCCATTCTTCCATCAAAGGTCAAAAACTCAATGTTAACATTTTTGAGGTGTTTCTCATCTGGATCGTAGTGATCTTCGTGATGAGCTACTTCCTTACGGTTTCGATCTTCACCTCAACCATTGCACTCAAAGTGTGAACCATCACGCTCACGGTGTTGGTGATGGTGCGCATCAACTCCTTCTAACGATCTAATCGGTCGTGTAATCGCCCATTGGAAGCACCTGAAGTCGTTTGGGTTTGCTCCATGACATTTATTCTTTCATTCATCGCGACCAACGTGGCTTGGATGCTCCTAAGAGCATCGGTAACCTCACTCGTGTCCATGGTGATCACGACGCACTAAACACGAGATCTAAGATGAACTAGCAACTATGAACCAAAAACAATTGAGTAATTTTAACAAATACAAGATAGCGCACAAATGAACACACAAAAATGCCCTAACCTAGCAGCTAAAGGTCTGATACCATAACTAACGCGGGATAATGATCCTAAAAGAATATGAGATGATGATTGCCGAAATTAATTAATTAAGTAATAAAATCCAAATTAAAGCGATACCTTAGGATTTCATGGAATACCTTTTAGATCCATGCTAGGTTTGCTTAGGGTCCAATCTGATGCATGGGTTCGTTATAATTGCGGAAGGTGCGATCCTAGAGATAGAACTATAGCATCCTCTAGGTTTGGGCGTTTGCTCGCGGTTCGATATGGAATCTCGTAGCTCCTCGCTAGGGCTTACAAATTGAATGTTTAATCGGTTGCAAATAGAGTAAGCTCGAGCCCAACGACGGTCATGCATCGATGGGTAATGACTAGACTGATGCGAGACAACAACTAAAACCCCTAATGATACGAATTTGGGATTAACTTTAGATTGAATTGAATAGCGGAAATATTCAAAATCACCCAACACATAAAATTAATTTAATGAAATCAATAAAACAATTAGATTAAGACTCGGGATTGGAGGATTTATATCGATCGCTAACTGGAGCTTCGAAATACCTCTCTAATTCTTGCAATCTAGTGTAACACTCTTCTAGATCTTCAACAGGGTGAGGGATGAGTTCTTTTCGTAATTCCGGATGTAGGCCAATGCGAAACCTAGATAATGTCACCTCTGGACTCCCATAAGCATTAGTCTGATATGCATACTCCTCAAACTTGTTGATATAATCATCAACCGACATTCTTCCCTATTTTAACCCATCCATGAGTCGTTGGTTGTAGGACATGGGGACATATTTATCATGAAACTTTTCTTTCATGCCCGCCCATGTGGCGATGGGTTCACGCTCGAGTGCTTCTCGGTGTCGTTCCACACTTGTCCAATAAAGTTGGACTTGTCCTACCAGTTTCATTTTAGCAAATCGCACTTTTCGCTCATCCGTCATTTCATACCAATTGAAATAATGGTCTATGGCGACTACCCAATCTATAAAGATTTTGAGGTCCATCTTTCCTTTGAAAGTGGGAGCGTCAACCTTGACTGATTTTATGACTCTCTCTCATCCGGGTCGGAACGATTTTCATATCTAGGAAGATCCCTCCTCTCATCAAGATTAACCCTCTGATATTCACCATGAGTCGATCTAGACAACTCTCGTAGTTGTGCCACTCAATCAGTCTGCTGGGTTTGTTGATTTTGCAATTGGGTTTTTAAGGCAGTCATCTGGGTGTTAAAGTTTTCCATGAAAGCGGCTAATTGATCCAGGTTCATTGCAACACACAAAAAGGAAAACACGAACACCGATGCAAAGTAAACCTAAAATAGAATTAAATCCTAAACCTATATAGATATCGACAACCCTAAGCTAAACCTATCTCTGATACCAAAATTGATGCGGGACAAACGCTAAAACCCTATTGATGCGAATTTGGGATCAACTTTAGATTGAATTGAATAGCGGAAATATTCAAAATCACCCAACACATAAAATTAATTTAATAAAATCAATAAAACAATTAGATTAATTCATTTTAGTGTTCGCATGCATGAAGATTTCCCTATCTAGAAAAACGGATCCGATGAAGGATTCGAGTTTTGCTCTACTTTAGGGTACCACGATAATCACAGTATCGTCCCTTGATTCCTCCCGGGTGAATAAATAAGGCTTGAAGGATTAAAACAAATAAAAAGGTAGATCAAAAAATTGAAACTAATAATAGTTTGAGGTTTTGGGGATTTATCAAAGCAAAGGAAAAATATTACTGGATAATAGGCAAGAAAAAGGTAGAATAAGAGGATAGAGGTCCAAGGATTCCGAGGCTTCACATCAAGGCTGCATGTCGGCTTCTCACCAAGTCGCGCGAGAAGTGAATAACCACTCAAGTTTCGAAAGATTTGCTCCTTCGATCGAAAACTCTTCACAAGTTCTCTAGGGTTTGCAAAAAAACAACTCTTAAATTTTCATTAATCAAAACTACTAATAATGTCTTTACAAGCCTTTATATAGGCTAAGAAAACCCTAAACAAACATAAAACTCGAAATAGAAGAGTCTTAAAACAAATAAAACTCAAAATAGTAAGTTTCCGCCACAAAATTTGTTATTCCGTCAAATCTCGGACGTATCTCACAGATGTTCATCAAGTGTCCACGGACATCCGTCATCTATGGTACGCACTAAACCAGTGAGTGATTCTTTCCACAGACGTCCGTCAAAGGGTCACGGACGTCCGTCAATGGGCCATGGACGTGACAGACGTCCGTCAAATATTGACGACGCTGCTTCTTTTCTTCTTTCTTTCTTGTTTTCTCTCTACGCTTTCCTCTGTTTTGTCTTGTGGGATGTCCCCATCATAGAGTCAATCCACAAGAATGGCATCAAGGTTACTCAAGAGTTAGAGTTTTAAGGATTTTAGACAACAACAAGAATTAGAAATAGATGACAAAATAACAAACAAATAGGAAAAGAGGTAAAGAGAAAATCAACACATGGGCATCACACTCTTGGTCTCACACTAGACCCACATGGGAAAGAAGATTCACTCTCCATTAAAGCTCCTCACAAGCTCCAAGTATTTACACTTTTCTTTAAATCACTAATGCCAAATTTGGCTTACATAAAAACATTATATAGTAATTACAAAGAAAACATAAACTCTAAAATGGAAAAGTACCAGAATGCCCAAAAAGGAAACCTAGAAACCTAAAAATGCAAAAGAAAGGACTAAAGGACAAGCCCAAACTGATCAATTATTGTCAGTCGCGAGTTTGGTTCTCGCTCGAGTGAGGGCTTCAACTTTCCACATCTCTGGCACTGCCTTGGGTCGCTCGAGCGACAACCAGGGGTCGCTTGAAAGATTAACGCCGAAAGTTTGGCCTCCCCATCCATGTGCAATCTCGCTCGAGTGATACGTAGACTCGCTCTAGCGATTCTGGGTAGTAGGGTGCCCTCTTGTCGCTTCTCTAGGCTCCCCTCCCGAGTGATGTCGTTGTCTCATGGTTCCTTCTTCGCTTCTTCTTGCACCATTGCACGCGATATGGCTCAAAACTTATGTCTATGGCATCGGCATCCCTGCCACATATATATATATATATATATATATATATATATATATATATATATATATATATATATATATATATATATATATATATATTATCGGGTCAGGCTATTTTGGCCTATCCGACCCGACCTTCGAGTTGACAAACCTTACTTGACCCACTGGATCAGACCCGTCGATTACCATCTAGAGAAGGAACCATTTTAGCAGTGCAAGCATGTGTTCTCGCAATCTAGAAGCCCACTTGTCCCTTTAGTGAGTCAGTTAAATTAATGTAAAAAATCATAGTATAATCCATCTCATAACATCTCTCAGATGGGCTGTAGTTAAAACGCACAACAAGCAGTCACTGTCATTATGCACTGCACTGCTAAAATGTTTCTGCAATTTTACACCATCAGATTAAAATTTCCAAGTTGTGAAGTTTGAAATGGTGGTGACGAGTTTTGTGTTTTGCAGCAATTCAGTTAATATCTACATTGGCATTGGCATTCCATGGCTGATTGACACAACATACAACTTCATCGCATATCGGGAACCTTTGCGGATCGAGAATGCTGCAGGGCTTAGTTTCTCCCTGCTTGTTTTCTTTGTGACTTCCGCTGGGTGCATTGCTGTTCTAGTGTTTAGGCGGCTAACATTAGGCGCCGAACTTGGAGGGCCAAGGCATTGGGCTTGGGCAACATGTGTGTACTTCATGTTCCTATGGGTTGTTTTTGTGGTTCTATCATCTCTCAAAGTTTCTGGTGTATTTTGATTCTCTTCACATTTTCTATTAAATTTTCATTTTTTCATTGAGTTTTTTCGGACTTTCAGAACTTCATTATATAATGTGTCAACTTAAGAGAAAAGTGATACAGCGGCACAGATTTCTACGAAATCTGTGGTTTTATGGCCATTGAAAGAGTTATTGTTTTATATATATACACGCATTATAGAAATACATTATCTATCACCAATTTTGGAATGCCTAAAAAGATTGTTTTTTTCGTTTCAATGTTTCATTTGCTTGACTGATCGTTTGATCATGATATTATTAAAGGGTACGCTTCACATGCTTAAGCTGTTGGACTTTGAATCTGATGATGGAGGTCTTTTTTCGTCCCAATTTACGACGCAACAGATCTTGAGATCATGAGCCTACCATCAGACGGTCATGTTTTGGTTACATGTGGCACACATCCCAGAAAATGAATCTAATCATGGGCATGCATCAGACATGGCTCTCGGATCACTTTTCGGGATGGCTGACTAGTTTGACAGAGGAAGTCGTGCCGTGTACCTAATTCCAACTCATTTTGCTTAATGTGCAATTTTTTGAGTATGAACCATTGATTTGCAGATTGTGGGGGGATAATTAATCATTGTTTACAGAGAACTAGTAAACATTTTTTATTTTTTTCAATTTAGGATTAACAAGGTGGCAGAGACATCTGCACTTTTCTAGCAGCTTTCAACCACTCGATTTTTTACTTAAATTTGATTATCACGGATTGCAAAGGCATTGAAATCCCTGGGAGTCAGGTTTTTGATGTGATGAGATGGCTAAATCCCCCTCCATATGATTATATACTTCTTCATAAAGGTAAATTTGTACCAACTATCAAGACCTATGTTTTCAGGGTGATGGGCGCAAGGATCAAAATTTCGGTTTCGGGCTTGACCGAAACCGAAATTTCGGCCGAAAACTGAAAATTTCGGTATTTTGCCGAAATTTTGATCCTTGGATGGGGGTTAAGAGTCGCACTCCCTTAAAAAAAAAATGAGCAACACGTCCGTTACCCTGTAGGCTTATACAATAATTTGACATTCACGGATTTTGAGGATGCTAGTAAATTGTCTACCCTTGAAATTAGTGAACGTCTATTTCAAACAATCCTATGAAAAATATGCCGAAACACTTTTATCTTTTCAAGGTGGTGTCCTAATCACCCTGAAGGCTTGATTAACAAAAAAATTATGAATCATGAGTGTCTACCCATCTACATGTCTGTGTGATTGAGTGACGTTCACGGACTTTCAATGCATGAAAGTACGTGCACATCACCCAGCCAGTCACACAGATGTGTGAACACCTAGACTAACTCATCTACGTCTGCTATTTGGCCAAAAGTTTGATCGCGAGGGCTTTGGAAGTTTGGTTTTAACACCCCAAAAATCTATGATATAAAGTTTAAGATATATGTTGTTTACATATGAGACGGCTTAGTAACCAAGTTACGATTCAGTGATCACTCGGTCTGGTGTCAGTTTGATTTAATTTCAAAAAATTCGAGGAAAATTTGGGGACTATTGTTAAGATTTGAAGGCCATGATCTGAATATATTTGTCACAAAAATTGGCATGAAACACCTCTCTCAAATTAGTCAACCCTAATTTCAGTTCATCCCTTTGCCGAATTAGATGAGAGAGTGTTTGTAGCCAATATTTCGCGATAAATATCTTTTACACCTTTTACTAAAATCAATGAAAGTTGTATACAAACGTAGGGACAATGGTCAAGTCCAACCAGGTTGAATCAGAATTCGAGTTCAGCCACACTTGCAGCCATAGTCACAAGAATCACCAAATTTTTGAAAAATTTGCGAATAATTTGTGAATTTAGGGTCCCCGAATTATTCACAAATTATTCGAAAATTTGCCTAATCACAAAGATTCCTGAAGTATTCATGAATATTTCAAAAAAGTTGGGTTACTAAATTTTTAATTTTTTTATAATTTTAAATATTTTTATTTTTATTTTAAAACAAATTTAATCGATTTTTCCTCCGAATATTTTCCCAACTTTTCGGATTTCTCGGATTTTTCCGAATTTTCACCTCCCCGAACTATTGCCTAACCCCGATTGGTTGACAATGCCTACAACCCTTGGAAATAAGAGAAATTTTAATTGCACGTCATTCTATAAAAAGTGAAAATCATGAAAGTCAAGGTTCTTCCAGATCCATCGGATGTAGATACGGTTGGACTTGAAATAGGGTTCAACTTGGTAGACCTGACCATTGCCGCAAACCTAGAGTAATAGCATGATGAACCATAAAGTCTCCAGAACGTCTGAATAGTAACAATGAAATAGTATTTTCTTGAATAGCAGTCAATCAGTGGCTTTCAAATAGACAATTTAGATGATGTCCAAACCTGCCAAAGAGTTTAACAAAATGCATCTTTGTTTTAAAATAGATTTTTTAATATAATTTTGGAGTGTTATTAGTTAGACCCAATTCTAATGGACCAGGTTTTACGTGCACAGGTCATCACTATGGTCATCAAAGGATATGTTTACATGGAAGGCTTATTATTCTAGCATTATATTTAGAGACTCACTCTCATGGAATGATCTTTAACTATTAAAAGTGTAAGACGTTTACAATCTAATCTAATCTATGAAAGTGAGCTATTTTTTATTTTTATTTTCATTTTCCTTCCAACCATACACAATTAGTGAGGGAAGAGGCATAATTTAATGTTTTAAGGTATTGTAGAGCGTTTCAAGGGAAAATTCATTCCAGCATGGATTAAAATCTCGGTTTCGGTTTTGGTTTCATTTATGACCCGAGCCGTAAATTGATCAAAATTTTACTAAATTTCTAGTCAAAATTTTGATAATTTTTGGGTTGTTTTGAAAATATGCTCCGAACTTTATTGAACTTTGCTGAATTTTATTTTATTGATTTTTTAAAACTCTTTAACATTGTTAGCATACATATTTACACTAGTGAAGCTAATTTTCGATCACACAATGGATCTTGAGCTCATGCAAAATATATCAGACAGTCAGATTTTGATTTCACATTGAATAAATATCAAAAGTGACCCGAAAACCCTTCTCATGATACACCCATGATCAATTTGGGGATATATGACACGTGGAATCAAGATCGGACCGTTTGCTAGTTGGGCTATGATCTCAAGATCTATGGTGTGAAATATTGCGTACCTCTCTTACCGCTCATGCAATCTCTGAAAGTGCCCATGTGTGCAACCCCTTTAAACCCATTGATTACTTCTTATTGGGAGTCATTAGTTGCACATGCTTTTCAAGTGATTGCACTGGATTTCATTGAATTTAAAAGAAAGACTTGCAAGTTTGGCGACCTCTACTATGTAAAAATACCATCTAAGCCATTTAATTTGAAGGCCATGATTTAAAAATATCGACTGCATGAGATTAGAATAAAATATAATTTTCATCATTTGATTAAATGGAGTCAAAAGCTATTATATAATTCAATGGTTGACTACAATAAATCATATGAAAAGTATCGTATTTTGCTCCAATTTTATATACCAAAGGTCTACTGATCATGAACCTCAAACCAGACAACCCATATTGCATTTTTACATATCACATGTCCCTGAAATACCAAGTCTTCTTTAAATCCGGTGCAATCACTTGAAAAATGTGTGCAAGTAATGACTCCCCTTATTATATATAAGGAGCCATTACTTGGACTCATTTTTTAAGTGATTACACCAAAGTTAAAAAAAGACTTTGTATTTTAGGGACATGTCATGTGTGAAAATGCAATTTGGGCCGTCTGATTTAAAGTTTATGATCTATAAATCCTTAGTGGATAAGATTGACATGAAATATAATCTTTATCATATGGTTAGAAATAGTGAAAGGCTATTATTTTATTCAACGATTGACAACAATAGATCATATGATAAATACTGTGTTTTGCTCCAATCTTATCCACCAAGGATCTATAGATCATGAATGTTATATCATATGGTCTAGATTGCTTTTTCAAATGTCATATGTCCCTAAAATAAAAACTTTCACCTCCGTGCAATCACTTAAAAAGCGTGTGCAAATAATGACTCTTATGTTTACTCTTCAACTTATCTTTTAAGGTAAAGATCCACCTAAACCTCCTTCTCATATTCTCATCTTCTCTCTCTTAAAACCCACAAATCCCAAACCCATCTCTCTCTTTCTTTCTTTCTCTCTTTCTTGGGTTTAAACCTACACGCAGACAAAACAACCTGCAGCAACCCTCCTCACATTGCATAGAAAAAAGAAAAAAAAGCAAAGGAGAAGGAGGAAGAAGAAAGAGAAGTCATAAAGGAATGAAAATGAAACACAAGTTGCTGCTCCTTTTTTAATATATCCCTTTCTTCTTCTCCTTCAAGATTTTTTTTTTGGATTAAAGAAGGAAAGGAAAGAAAGGGGAAAAAAATTGGAAGAGAGAAGAAAAAACAGAAAAAAATTAGATTTTTTTTTGTTGTTGCAATAATTGGGTCTAAACCCTATTAAAAAAATATCAAAACTCAATTGTATGATATCGATTGATAATTTGAAATTAGCCGATAATTTAAAATTATCAGTCAGTCATTTCAAATTATCGGTCGATAATTTGAAAATTCGGTCGAGATTTTGACCCATGATCTCAAAGCCACCAGGTGGGATATATAGAGATTAATAAATTAAATAAAAGTGCTCAAAATCAGACATGTTTTGAGAGATTTGAATCATCCTATCTATCCTCTCAAAAAAAATAAAAAAAAATCATTTAAATACTACAATTCTTAGATCAATGATGCTTTGTTGAGGCATATTCCAATTATGAAATGCTAATAGTACTATTGTGACGACGCATTTCAACTCTTGTTAACTTCGAATATCGCATTCGAACATCCACTCTCGTGTCACGTGGTCCCACTTATAATCACGAAACCAGTCAGCAATGAAACATGTCCTATGTTTGAGCCACGTGTCATGACATAAAAAACTATTTAAATCATTCAAAAAACTATTTAAATGCCATTTCTGAGTTCATTTCTATGTTTTTTTTCCCGCTACACGCAGAGAAAAATGTTGCACGAGCTACTTTTGGCGCTCGTCGGATACACAGGAGATCTCATCATCGACGAAAGGGAGCACCAAGAAACCCTAGGATTCTCTCCATCCTCCAATCTCCCAATCTCAGATCACTGCACCTTCAAATTGGCCCCCGATATCTCCTTCATCGATCCCTCCGAAAGGTAAATCGAAAATCGGATTCCTCAGTCGCTACGTTTAAATTAGAGTATGATATAGTGAGATTTGAGTTCAGAAACATATTTGAAATTTTATTTTTATTCAACTCTATTTGCTAATCTTTATTTATTGATTTCTCATCTACTTGACGTTTTATTTGGTATCAAATAGTTAATTTTTGAGGATAATTTAAATAATTTCTTCTTTAAATTCTGAAAGAACATGGTGATCAATGCAGGGATGTTATTGGAAGGCTTATTTCTCTAGGGTTTTATTATAGGGAGCTTGATCGATTTGCGACCAAGTCGCGGAATTTAAGTTGGATAAGGTTTACACATGATACTCCATTATCGCGAACTTCTGAGCTGTTGAAAGGGAAAACAGGAAAGCCAAGTGTGTACCGCAGGGCCATAGCTAATGGAATCATTGAGATTTTATCAGTGTATAGATCTGCTGTTCTACAAGTTGAGCAGAATTTGCTGTCGGATCCTATTCCCATTTTGGCAACTGTAACAAAAGGCCTGAATAAGGTAGGTTAATGGTGGGCATAAGATATGGAGACCAATATATGGCAATCTTTCTCCTGTGTTCTATTGTCATTTCATAATATTTGGCCGATCATATTTTAGCCCTTTCAATTGCTTAATATTAGCCAAACTATTCTTGTGTTTATTTGTCTCATTGCCTAGATGTGCAATTCCATTATGTGTTTAAGATCTTACGTTGTTGTACAAGTTATATCAAGGAAACTTCTCCTTGTCACGAGCTAGGATTAAGAAATAGTATATTTTGGAGTTATATCTTAGATCTTCATGTACATCGACAATTAGATATGTAATTGCTTCCAAGTTCCACCATCAAGGCAAATTTCTCCATAACTAGAGAGGCTAGTTTATCCCTTCTTGCTGCCATCATCACGCTTCATATGAAGCCACTATAAGAGTCTGATGGGCATGGATTGAAGATCCAGGCATCGTCGGTGACAATCCTTTAGGTGATACATAGGCCATTGTAGCTAGATTCATGGTTTGTTTGTTTCACATATTAAGTATATTGTTACCTTTTTAACAAGATTTAAAAAGAAATGGATAAATTGGCTAATAAGCTTGCTTATACTGTTCACAATTTTGTGTGGGTGGGTGGGGTTGAGAAGGGAGGAGGGGTGGGAGTGGTTTGAGAGAATTTAGTTAGGACCAGTATTACTGAAATTGTATGGTTCGTCATTTGAATCATATGATTTTAATTGAACTTTGCACCTAATGATACATAGGCCAAATTGTATTTAGCTGAAGTCTAAAGAATCTATTTAATCATATGATTCAAGTGAAGTTTGCAATTCACCAATTGGTGATGTAGCATTTTATTTATTAATATGTTTTAAAAGGTTTTCTTTTTTCCTTGCCTTAATCATGGTTGCATTAACCATAGATGTACAAGAAGAGTTTCCATGGTGCATGTTATTTGCAGATGATGTGATACTAATAGCCCAAACAAGGAACCCAACAAATGATAGACTGAAATTATGGAGAAAGACCTTAAGAGTCCAGAGGTTTGAAAATTAGCAGAACAAAGACAAAATATATGGAGTGCAAATTTGGTGAACATGATAGCTTGGAGGATTTAGTTAAAGTAGAAAACCTGTAGTGCCATAGTGTCAAAGATTTCACTATTTAGGCTCTACTTTACAATCAAATGGTGGATTTGAAGACAACATCTCAAATAAGATTAATGCAGGCTGGATGAAGTGGAGGCAAGCACATGGATTATTGTGCGATCCAAGAATCCCACTTCGATTAAATGGGCGTTTCTAATAAGACACAGGTAAGAATTGCCACACTATGTGGTGCAGAATGTTGGGCTACGAGGAAGTGAAAAGAAGATAGAGTGCATGACATCATGAGGTTGAGATGCGTATGCTAAGTTGGATGTGTGGGGTAACAAGAAGGGATAAACTTAGGAAGGAGTACATAAGAGGGAATTTGAAAGTTACATCTATAAAGGAAAAATCTCGGAATGTGGCTTGAGGTGCATGTCTATCGGAGGCTTGAAGCAAAATCTGTACGGAGGGTTGAGACACTACAAGCACAAGGAATTAGGAGAAGAGGAAGGTTAATGAAGACTTAGAGTGAAGCAGTGAAAAGTGACATGAAAGATTGCGATGTTATAGAGA
Organism: Chloranthus sessilifolius; assembly: GCA_021018995.1. Lineage (NCBI taxonomy): Eukaryota > Viridiplantae > Streptophyta > Magnoliopsida > Chloranthales > Chloranthaceae > Chloranthus > Chloranthus sessilifolius. The sequence goes on along the minus strand of CM037588.1, from coordinate 1,976,719 downwards.
ACTTTGCGCTGATCAGAAACGAGTGGAGAAATAGGACTTACAAAACCGACCCCAAATAGATGGGATATAGCTATGATACTGATGATTGTGATATTTGGACTTTGTTGTTAGATTTTATTTATTTTTATCAGAAGGATCCTATTTGAATTATATGCTAATTTCTCCTTTACATTTTGAGTTCTAGTGTTTAGAGAGACCCTTTTTTTGGATATTTTTTTTTGTTCTTGCTTTTGTATTTGTTTTTTCCCCTACGAATAGAGGGAGATTTTTATGAGATTTGTGTTTTTGGAAACCCTATACTAAGGAGGAAGAAAACTGACCTATCTTCGGTGGGCCAACGCTCAAATTTGTATGTCTCACAAAATCCTATACCCTTCCCGTTTTTTGGGTTTATTTTTCCTTTTGTCCTCCCCTTCTCTTGAGCAAAAATGGTAAGAGAAGGCACCATAATGCGGTAGGCATATTGTTTTAGCAAATGAAAACCACTAGCAATGCCGTAGATGTAATTGTTGTGCAAATCACATTGAATGCTGCCTTCTAACGAAGCATCACCTTACTTAGACGAAGAAAAATGTTGCAACATGTATGAATGCAAATGAACCAAGCAAGTAGTAAGTTAATGGAATTTTTTGGGGATTTTACATACCAAAGGTAAAAAGGTTGAAACTATATTCAGGATTAGATGACCCAATATGTATTACCAAGACAGAAATCTCAAAGAAACACCTATCGAAAATGGAAAGTGATAGTTTATGATGGTTGACTTTATTGTTAGGGAATATGAGAGAGCCCAAAATAAGCGACACTGAATCAAATGTGGAAGAAGGGTGATGGAAAAATGCTTGTATGGCTTTGGAACCTTTTTTTATGCAAATTCCCTATACTTTAATATTATTTGAATTCCTTTTTGGTAATAACGATGGAAGCGTTGAGCACCTTTGGAGTGAGAGTAAAAATCTGGTGTTATCATGAAATGAGAAATGCCTTTGTTATAAAGTTTAGAATATTGACAAATTAATGGTCGGGGATGAGAAAGAAGCTGAGGTTGCACCATTTTGTTGGGCGGTTAGAAACTATTATCAAATTTTTACTTAGTATCCCAAATGGAATTTGTGTTTTGAAGTTCATTGATACACCACACATGTAAAAGAGCTCCTTATTTATTTATTTTTTTAAATTTTATATATTATTACTTTTAAATTTTTTATTTTTTGCCTTTGATTCAGTTATTGATGAAGCAGGTGAAGAATCCGGTTTAAGGAGTAATTAACATCATTGATACACATGTGAAGGTGGCTAAATTGTTGGCTAAAAGGAAGAAATTGTTTTACTCTCCATGTGCAGCCTATTGCTTAGATTTCATGCTTACTAGTATTGGAGAGTTCTTGGTTCATGACAGTGCAGTTCCGAAGGAAAGAGCACTTCTATTTACCTTTACAAATATTCTTTGGTTTTGAATTATATTCGGTCTGCTCATGTTTTCTCCAATTAAAAAGTGTGAACGGCAAAATTTAGGATGATGATTACTTCCATGGAATGGAGCGAAGTCCACACACCAAGAAAGTTTGCAGCATTATAATTCATAACATCTTGTTAAGCGTTGGTCATTGATTAAATATGCAATCCCTTTGGTGAAGGTCCTATTCTTGGTTGATTTAGATGAGAGGTCAACTATGTGATATATTTGTGAAGTGATTGACGGAGAAAAAGGAAAAATTGAAAGAACTTTGATAACCTGAAGAAAGTTATTTTCCATTTGCACATTCTAAATGAGTATTGGAATTTGGTATTTCATAGGCCTTTGCATTCAATGGTGTACTATTTGAATCCATGTTACTATAAATATATAAGGATTATTTTGTAGTAGACATAGAGGTTAAGGAGGGGCTTTATGATATGACACTATGGAAAGAGTGAAAAAGTTCTAGATAAACATTCATAACCAAATGGACCTATTTAAAAAAGTGCACGGCTCATGTTGGAGACTTGATAACGCTAATAAGAAATACAAAGCAAATAGGCAATTTTGTAGAATTATTTTATGTTTTTATTTTTCATATTAATCTGTTTGGAGGGATTCCAAAGGTTGGGGAATAATAGTGGTTGAGCAAGATGCCGATGTATGTTAGAATAACAATTCACAGACATTTGATATTTATATTTTACATATTCACTTCCTTTATAGGCCCAAGAAAACTTACGATAATTCTTGCCTTGTAAATTGTTGGTTCTCTCTCTCAGTTTGATGTGCTGTTGCCTCCTCTTCACGAGCTCATTGTGGAGATTGAGCGCAATGATATTCGAGGAGGACAGCTTCTCAATTTGTTGCACAAACGATGCCACTGTGGGGTGCCTGAGTTACAATCATGCATTCAAAGGTATCACTTTTTAGTTTGGAAAACATTTGCTTCTTATATAATATTGTTAGCTTAGCTATGTGTTGCTTGCTCATGCACATATTTGTTTATATCCAGCTACTAAGATTTATTTTGATGACAATCTCAGACATTTTACTGTGTTCTTTACTAGCTAAAGGTGCTGTTATTTAGTTGCAATCAATGTTTTGAGAACTAGTAGATTGGGTTGGCCTAATTGCCTGAGCTTTTAAGTGGGCTGATGCTGTTTGAATTTGTTTACCTTGATTCAGTTACATTTTGTATATGGATATCAGAAAAATATTTCAAAATTATTCAAGCATAAATTTCTTTTAGCACCTTCAATACTTTTAGTAGTTCACATTTTTAACGAATTTATTCGTTGCTTAGAAAACAGTATCTCTATTGCCCAAGCATTTATACTTCTGCGTTTGACACGTCAAACGCAAGATCTCAACAAGATTAAAGACCAAAACTGTACATGATGAAGGATCTACGACAATTATGATTTGAAACTTGGCCAAGTCGATTCAATACTTGACTAGGAGTTTCGTAATTTTATTAGTGTAGTGAAGAATTATAGAAAATATGGAAAGTAGAAAAAGAACTTGAAAGTAATGTAATGCTATTAGAAAAGTTACATTTTACAAATTCACATTAGTTTGTAATCACAAGTCTCAACCTATGTTACTGACGCGGGACGATAACCCTAAAATGCGGAATATGATTTTTTTATGTAATTTGGCCGAAATTAAATAAAGTAATTCAAATTTAATCACAAAACTATCTTAAGATACCTTAGGGTTGGAGAATTTTGATGAGTAGATCACACGAGATCCAGGTAGGGTCCGGTCCGATGCGCAAGTACTTTGAGATTTGAGGCGAGATTGGCCTAGAGATAGAACTCTAGCTTTTTCTAGGCTTGGGCGTTCGTCTTCGATCCAATGTAGATTCGCAGGCTCTAACTAGGGCTTTGGAAATAAGTGTATGATTTTGTAATGGGCTTATGGTTTTGATTTATGGCTTAGAAAAGGGTTTTGGGCTCTGTTTGATTTGGGATTCTGAAAGGGATTTATGATTTTAGGGATCAAGAAATCAATAGGTTAAGATGTAGGAGAAACAAGCAGGGATCAATAAGGCAAAATCCAAAGAAGACAGTGATAGAGAAAATAACAATGGCTTTTGGAAATCACTCCTTTGGCCTCACACCAAACCCATCTCAGGCAAAGAATATTCAAGCATAAAAGCATTCAAAATATTCAATAACTAATTAAAAAGTCTTTACAAGCCTCTATATATAGGCCACTAATAATTAAATTTCGAAATAAAGAGTTCTAATAGAAATAAAACACAAAAAAGGCAAGTTTTCGCCAAAAAAACTCAAAATTCGGAAGCCCGTCACGACGTCTACGGACGTCCGTAGTGCCCCACGGACGTCTGTGACTTACGGACAGTGAAGGGGCAAAATCACGGACGTCCGTCACTGTTCATCACAGACGTCCGTCACTGTTCATCGTGAACAGTAAATTTTTTTTTTTTTTTTTCTTGACGTTCCCCGTCAGTTACTCAGGTACAGGTCCTTGTGTCAGGTTTGGATGAAGGTCTAGGTGAGGGACTTGCTGGACAGTAGATACCAAGGCATGGGGGCATCATGACTATACCCATACCGTGCCATGTCATATCTGGTCGACAGGGGTACACTAGGGGGATTGAATAGCTCCAAGTACAATAGGTGACTACTATAAAATTTTAAATTCTAAAGAGCATGCCACACTCATAAATATTACAAATAGACACTGATTTGTAACATGATTGATCGGTTGAATCTAACCCTTGCAAGAGCACAAGTGTTCGAAGCTAGGGCAAGCACAAGGGTATCATATCCTCGGGGACTGAAGCGTCGGAATACTTAATTCTAGAGTATTTCCCTAGTTAGTTAAGAAGGTTCGATTTAATTAAAACTACGAAGAATTGAAATAGCGAGAAAATATCAAAGAAAAAGGAGCTCATGGCTTTTGAATCCACTAATAATCTCATAATACAATTCCTTATTCTTAACTCAAATTATTGTTATTATGAACGGTTGGATTATTCTTATCTGAGAGTTTGGACAGTTTATATGTATGACAGTTTGGACAATATATCTGTGTGCAACATTGTAGCCGTCATTATGCGTATTTCTAGGAAAATTAACAACCTTTTTATTGCTTTGGGGGTGATTCAGTCTCGTCATCTACTTTTTTATTGTTATATTTTTTTCTGCAAAGTTTATGTCCATAGTTGTTGATATAAATATTTTGGCTTACAAGTTTGATATGTTCGTGTTCTAGTTTTGGTAAATTGTTCTTCCTTAATCTGCAAATAAAATTTCTTGAAATAGGATGTGTATTCCTGTTTGAATTCTTTGAGGTTTAGGCACATATATGGGCTTTTGGAAATCTGAACACAAAAATGAAAAATGCTACAATCTTGTATTGGTTATGTTCTAGACTTATTTATTCATATATTGTGGACATGCTGTTACTGACGTGCAACATAAAATCTATACTCACTCTTATTTTCCTCTTTGTATCATCATTTGTCTAAGCACAGACTCCTTTGGCATGGACATCAGGTCTTGTATCACCAGCTTGCATCTTGGATGGTTTATGGAATTCTTCAAGATCAGCATGGAGAGTTTTTTATCAGAAGGTATCCTTTTTTGCTTATTTTCTTTTATAATATAAATTTAATCATAGCAGCACATGACTATCGTACGCCAATTTTTATCCTTTTGTCAAGTGCAGTTTGTAGAGTTTATTGTTTCAACTTTAAGGATCGACTCTCCTTAGCAACATCATATGATTGTCAAGCTTATGAATATTGTTTAGCTACTGAATTTTGCCAAAGTTGGCTTTCACAGATCTTCAGAGGCGTTGATATCTGTCTAATAAGTTTTGACAAGGTTGATGGGGTAAAAGGTTCTTCATAAGCTGTTTTGACCAAGAAGTAGGATTCCAGACATTTAGTTTTAGAATTCAATCAACCTCATTTGATTAGAATACTTTTAGGAAGTGTGGTAGAACAAGGGGATTTAAAACTAAAATTTGAAAGTGTGGTTACAAGTTATGTTGTCAAAAGCTGCACGTAGGTGTTCCTTAGGGATGGTGGAATAGCCATAGCTTTAATCAAATATTATCCTTAAACTCTTAAAAAAAGAGATGGATAAAGATACGATTTAAATCATGACCTCAAACTATATGCTTAAGGACATCATCACTTATGCAAAGGTCCAATCTCGTAAGAATTCTGTATTTTAAATCTTTTATAGATCAATCAACATGAAATTTGATCAAAGCACTATCTTGAAATATTTTTTATTTTTTGTTGTATTAAATTAACATTAGATTTGATTATTATTGATCAATATATGTCCTTAAAATCTAAACTCTTATACTATCATGTTTTCAAAATGAATGATGTACTTGTTATTGTTTTTGTCTTTTTAATTTGTTAGTTGATGCTTTTGTTACTTATTAGTTTACTTTTTCAGCGTATAGTTTTACATAACATTACAGTTGATTAATGAGTGCCTAATCATATTTTTATCGTTATTTATTATTTCTTCTTATTTATCATTTACTATGGATCTTCTACAATTTATTATAATAAGTAAAAAAGTTGTAACATTACTATAGCAGTATAACTCATTACCTAGGCTTCCCCTACACCCCTGCTTAGCCCTCAGGGAGTCCGCCACTTGGAACCTGCCAGGCTCCTTTAGCAACTCTGAGAAGTGGTTTGGGGGGGGGGTGGAGGGTTGCGTCCAATGGCCACTTTAGAAAGTGTCTTGGAGAGCAAAAAAAAAAGAAGGAAAGGAATTTCAGAGGAGTGGTTTGTTTCTGTTCTCAATAAATTAACTTTGTGTATATTAGTAAGTTAAATGCTAGTGGATAGATGCTTGCTATTTTATTTCTCTCTCTCTCTCTCTCTCACTCTATCTATATATATATATATAGGGCTGGGACTATACACCCAGGTGTAGCGTTTAGGGCTACACCCAGAACATTTGGGCACCACGTGGCACAATCACAAGGATTGGGACCATTGGGTGCATCGACAACTTGGATAATAACAATCAGGTACCACCCAAACAATTTGGGCTCTATTTGACACATATCAACCGTTAAAAATGTGGTAAAAGATGCCTAAAATCAATGCACTAACTTGGTTGGGTGTTACCTTATCTTTGACCCATCAAATGGAGGGCAAAAAAGTAAAAAAAAAAAAATATTTTTTTAAAAATCACCTTTCCTATGGCTAATCAACCCAAAATGTGTGTTGTTTTGAGTTGATCATGCCACCTAGCATGTGATTTGGCATATGGGTATAGCCCTGGAATGCTACATCCGGTTGCATATCCCAATTCACACACACACACACACACACACATATGTGGTTTCATAGTCCCTGGCACCACCTTACTCCGTGGTCCCAACTCCATTTCAGCTGGCATCCAAACTTGGTTTTGGGTTCCACTTAGAGAAAGGTGATATTTCAAAGATCAATTAAAAAAAAAAATCAAAATTTGATCACCACGTGATTTATACGGTTTGAATTTTGGATCTACTTTTGATATCGAGATGAGTTTTCATTTGTTTTTTTGACAATGATCTATGCAATGCTCTCTTGTTCCTTGTAGCACCCAAAACCATGTTTGGATGCTACATGGAGTTTGAAATGGAGTTGAGATCATGGTGTATGGTGTCCCATGGACCATGAAGGGGATATTCTCTCTCTCATTATATATATATAGTATCAGGGGCTGGCCAAGTTAAAGTGTTAAACTCTTTCACACAATAAAAAATTAAGAATTCAACCCTCTACTCTTATTCACTGTCTTCTTCTCTTTGGTTCTCTTATCGACACCACCCTTGCTAATGACATATCCATGGTTGCTTGACTTTCTTCCGAATTGTTGTGGTTTGTTTGTGTTTTGTGCTTTAATGTGCTGTCTTTTTCCTCCTTAGGGGCGTAAAGCAACTTTCTTTTGCCTTAGGTCTAATCTTACTTTATCCTTTTTTAATTTAATACCTTCTATTGCTTAAAAAAAATTCCTATTGGAGTTAAGAGAACAATTGATACTTTTCTAGATCTCTTTTAGGTAGGCAAGTAAGTGTTGAGTTTCATTTTTTTGAAGCAATAGAAGGTATTAAATTAAAAAGGGATAAAGTGATCTATTTGATGGATAAAGATTTTATTTATATGAATTACAAGGAAAACAGGCAAAGCATTCTGTTGGAAGGAGTTTCAAATAAATGTTAGCGGACTGAACTTAAGAAACCGTTCAATGAATTAGGTGAGATTAAAGAGGTTATGTTGTGCCATTTATGGTTTTGCAGACAAGAAGATCAGGATGTAGAGAATGAAGCATCCCGTCCAGATACATTTGTAAAAGCAACACGAAAGGTGCCTGATGACGCATCTCTAACCGATTGGCACTTGGGTTTCCATATTTTCTTGGTATACTATCTCGGCCCTCCTTCCTTGTAGTGATTACTATGCTTCTTATTTGTTTGCACCATTAATTTGTGCTTACAATATTTATGTTCTTTGTCCACTTCTTATTTCATAATATTAAATTGTTAATATTTTATGGTTTAAACTTAACTTTTAATGTCCCATTTTTCTCTATTATTTCCGTAGAGTCGTCTCATATATTCTTAGAATTAGGACCCGGAAAAAATGGGTATTTTTGCCTAGTAAACCTGGCCAGGGATCCAGATTGCATTAAGCAAGATCCGGCCTGGGTTATTCCGTGCCAGGCTTGGACTAGATACCCAAACACCCAGACCCGGCTCGATAATATATATATATATCATAAAGGTGGCTGACCTTGAAATTTGGCCAATCGGCCTTTCTTAAGGAGAGAGTTCAACAAAAAAATGAATTAGAAAAATGCCAACAACCTGCCCTGGATCCAGCCCGACTTGCCTAGAGCCAGGTCTGTGCTTAGTATCTAGGCACGGGCTATGGCCGGCCTGAGTTTTACCCTTACCCGGCCCGGGTTTCACCCTAGACCAGCCCATTGAGGGCCCTACTTAGAATCTATGTGCCATGCCCTCCCTTACAAAGTGAGTTATGCTTCTTATCTTGTAAACATTGAAGAGCAGGAACAGCGAATGTAAGAGAAGAGAGTTAGGATTAGGAGATAGGTGGTTTAGGTTAGCGGTTTTTGGGTTAGAATGGGGTACTAGGGGAATGTTAGCAATGTTAGAATTAGGTTTAGAGAAAGGAGAAGAGTAAAGATAGAAGAGAATGATGAGAAAGCTTAGTGAGAAGAGGGGACATTACTAACTAACCCATTATTATGATATACACCACACACACTAATTGTATAATACTCTTCTCCAACACTCCCCCTTAAGCTGGAGCATGAACATCTAACATGCCTAGATTGACCATAACATCGTGAAGAGGACCAAGTGCAACGGCTTTGGTCAATAAGTCTGCGAGTTGTTGTGAGGAAGAAACATCAATAACCTTCAAGGAGCCATTCTGCACTTCTTCTCGACCAAAGTGAGTATGTACTTCAATATACTTGGTCCTCTCTTGTAGTATAGAATCAGAAGCAATCTTTTCAATGGTTTCACTGTCACAATGAAGTGGTGTGGAGCCGTTCATAGGGAATCCAAGATCAGATAGGAGAGAGCACAACTATAGAATCTCACGTACCATGAGAAATAGCTCTATACTCGGACTCAACACTAGATTTTGAAACGACTGACTACTTCTAACTCTTCCAAGAAACTAAGTTGCCTCCAAGAGAAGCACAACAGCCAAATGTGGAATGGCGGTAAGTGACTGATCCAACCCAATATGTGTCAGTGCACTAGAAAATACTCAAATGACCATGAGACTGATATATCAAGCCATAACTCAGACTAGACTTGATAGACCAAAGAATGCGATGGATAAGAAGAAGAAGAGTGAATCATGCATAAACGAGCTCACTAAACTAACAACAAATGTGATGTCCGGTCTCCTAGTCCCTGGTACTCATGTAGATTTGAAAGGAGAGCTTCTGATCAATGAGTAAAATAGCTGGCTAAAAGAAAGGCGTTGTAAGATGGAGAGACGCCTTGATAACAAACATACTTTGCAAGGCGAAAACACAGTTACAGACACTCTTATGAGGAGCAATAGGAAGATCAAGTTCAATAGTATGAGTAGATGTAACACTATGAGAGACAATAGGAACTGAAGACAAAGAAACAAAAGGAGCTTAAGGACTTAGAATACTTAGAGGAGCCTCTAGTTGTGATGATTGAGGTGATAGTGCTGTACAGAGGACCATGCAGTCTGCATCGGACATATGTAAGCACACCTTTCTTTTGTTGTTGTGATGACAAGTCGAGAGGGATAGGCAATGGAAAAGACGGTGCTGGTATGGGAGTTAATTGATCACCAAAGGAATATATAAAAATGACGAGACTGAGGATCATAACAACCATATCCCTTCAAGACATTTCAATACTCAACAAACACACATCAAACAACCTTCCCCCCCCCCCCCCCCAACAAGATTCATAGTACAATTTATAAGAAAGAAAGCAGTAAGCAAGGTCATTGACCAATGCGTCTTTGGCACATACATACCACAAAGCCACTCTTCATCACCATTTTGCTGCGGGTGTAAGGGAAAGCGCTTTAGCGAGTGACACCATGTTCTTGCAAATAGAGATCAAAAGATTGAGAGCAATATTTGCTTCCATTGTCCAATCTTAGGGCTTTAGGCTTTATTATTTGCAATTTTTTGATTGCAAACTAAAGTATGGAACTTTTGAAGCTTGGTAAAAGCTTTACTTTTGTTTTTTCATCAGATATATCCAGCTAGCAGTGCAATCACTAATCCAAGTACCAAAATAATAAAAGCCATCAAGACGTAATTGGGGAAGGACCCTACACCTCAGAGTGTGCAACATCAAAAGGAGAGAGTTACATCTATCATATGAGAGGAATTCATGCATCTAACATACTTAAAGACTTCATAAACTTCACATTGTAACTTAAGAGATTTACACATATTTAAATGCCAGAATTAAAGTGCATAAATTCTGAAATTGACTGCCACTTCATCCGCGAGAAAGTCGAGTCAAACGAGTTTTGTATTCCTCAAGTGATATCTGAAGATCAGTTGGCTAACATATTAACAAAGGCAGTTGCGGGGAAAAGATTGTATGAAATTACCTCCAAGTTGCGCATGATAGATATATATGCACCAACTTGAGGGGGAGTGTTGGTGCGCCCGTAGATTTATCATTAAGTTGGAGTGTGTGAGTGGTAGTTTCTTTATATGTAAGTGGGTGTATTAGTGTTAGTGGGTGTATCAAGAATATTTTGTAAATGACATAAATACTAATGATAAAAGAGTATTAAGTATATCTAAGTCATAACCCTGATTCCTCCATCTCTCTTCTTTTTCTTAACCTAATCCTAGCCCTAATTCATCTTATATATTTTATCTATTTCAAGTAATCTTAATCAGTATCTGGTCTGTTAGAATTATGTTATGACCTGTAGGGATTATGAAAGGCGCATCTCAGTATTGGTGCCCGAATATCTGATAAAACTCAAGACAATAGCTTACTGCATTCTGTAGCGTACAGGTACCTCATTTTGTTTTCATCGTAAAAAATGATGTGAATCTTTCAAGGAACAGTTTTAAAAAAATGTTTTCACTTAGCATTTAATTCCAAAAATGCTTTTATGTACTCAAATTGTGCATATAGTATGTAAACAGTATATCCTTTCAGTAAGTGGTCTTCATGCTTATTGTGCAATCCATGAGCTTAGTAACAGAAAGATAAAGCTAGCATCTCCTCCGCATATCAAGACTATGACAAGGGCTGTTGGATAAGCTTCTTTTATGCCTTGATTTTGGAGGTATTTGCATAATAATCGTGTCTTTCTGTCCGCCTTCTATGAATTGTGGAGAGGTGCAATGCTTCCCCAAATGAGTGACTAGAAATTCACATTATGTTAAGCAGTCTCCTTTGCAGATTTATGTTACATATATGAATTAAGTTACTTTGTTGTATATGTCCAAATGTGCCGTCTTATCAATGGGTGATCATTGTTGTTGCAGAGAGTATGGCCCTCTTGCCAGATTAGAGCCAGACCAAGCTTTACTTATTTACTCTCTGAATAGGGACAAATTTGTCATTGCCTCCAGAAATAACATAGGAGGTTGGGTGTTTGATCACCTTCAGTATCGGTTGCCTGGATTTCGATTTTTGGGGTAACTATAAGATGATATGGGGCAATGAGAATCGATGGGTGTAGTTTTTCTCTATCCTGATTGGATTTAAGTATGTTGCTGGGGGTGATACAGTCATACATGAATGCTTAGGAATTTTGTGAAATGTTATCATGTTTCAGATGGTGTTTTTATTTATTTTATTTCTGTTTTTGACTCCACAATGGGAGCTTTTGTATTTTATTATGTTCTTTTAATGGAATTCGTTTTGTGAAGATAAAAGAGGGAGACCACATTGTTCTAACTTGGTAGAAGAAAAATAAATTAACAACTGATTTTCAACTTAGTATACTTAATCTTAGTCCTTGCAAATCTTTGCTTCGGCTACTATTAGGTAGCTATCAAGATTTAGAAGTTTAGACCTGTTTGTTAATGTTTCTCACATTCCTTATGCAGGATATGTTGCCAGAGTACATTCACATGCGTGTTGCTGAATCGATTCTATTTGCTGGTAAAGCAATAAGGGTCCTACGAAATCCAAGTCCTGCTTTCAGATCTCAGGATGCTATATTTCATCAGCAGATTCCAAAAGGATCACATGGAGTTCATGGGTTTATCGGATGTTTCTCTTTTCAGAAGGAGCCTTCTATAGCCACCGAGCTGATTGAAGAAGAGCTATTTCCACAATCTGAGGCTGACAAAATCGATGCTATGCTTCAAGAGTTAAAGGTCTTATGGTTTCTATGTTGTCATTATTCTTTTGTCAATGTATTTTTTGTTCGCTCTCGTTGGCTGATGTAGAAATCCATATTGCATTTCCTGCTTATTGATGTGATATTGAAGGGAGAACAATCCAATAGAAAACACAAAAAATTAAGCTTACCTTCAAACGACCGTTCCGCCACAGTAAAGAGAGCAAATAATTTGATAAAAGAGGGTTTTCATTAACTTATAAAAATCTGCACTAAGGAATTTTGATTTTCAATAAAAATTCTTAAACCAAAACACCATCTCTTTATTCTCATGCATTCCATGTAAAACTTTTTAATCCCTAAACTATTTTACTGTTACAAGTAACTCTCTTAACTAAACTCAAACTGCTAAGCAATAAAATACCCCTTATTTAGCTTTCTTATTCAATAAACAAAATCGATGCCGGCCAGAACCCTAAACTACGTGAATGCTTATGAGACGATGATTTGTCGAAATTAAACTAATTAATTAAACAATAAACGTGAAAATAATGCAGATTCCTTAGGGTTTCGTAGTTTCCATTGGAGAATCGCGCTTGATTCGAGTAGAGTTCGGTCCGTGCGCTAGATCCGTTAGCCTTGTGGTGTAGATCAGTCGTAAAGGTAGAACTCTAGCTATTCCATATTAGGGCGCTGCTCGGGATTCAATGATGGAATCACAAGTCCTCTAAGGGGTTCTGATTCGGGTTGGTTAACGGCTTGTATGAGATCTAGGGTTCGAATCAGATCGACTCGAAGTTTCTGATGGATATGTGGGTTTTGAATATCGGAGCATTTATGGTTGGATGGCTGGGTTTAGGATTTGTGAGATAGGTTTGAATCAATGGTTCTGATTTTGAGAATTTTGGAAAAAGGTGACGGCTGAATTTAAGGTTTATGGGATCAAAATAAGCAAAGAAAGAAAATAAAAAATAAAAAGATAGATAGGAGATAGATTTTGGGCTTCACACCTTTGGCTTCATACTAAACCCTTATCGGGAAGTGAAGAGTCACTCTTCGTGGAGGCTCATCTCAAGCACACAAGCAAAAACTCTTTTCATTAATAAAAACTAATTACATTGTTTATTAAAAGACCTTATATAGGAGGCCTCTAAAACATAAGAAAACCCTAAACTAATTACTTAAAATTTTTATTAATTGACTACAATTGATCGATCGATTGAATGGTCGATCAATCGACTGGGCATTGTTCCAGCACACTAATTCTGCTCCTTCAAGCCTTGTTCTGGTTTCCATTCCACTTCTTTTGACGTTGGTATACATGATATAGTCCGTAACCGATGTCTACGATGTCAACGTCCCCGTCAATTCTCCCGGGCCGAAAAGGCTTCATCACCGATGAAGCGGCCTGGTGATAGCGATTGAGCACGTCGGGGTCCAGGCGTTGCACCTCGTCTTCAGCTATCCAGGTGTTCTCGGAGTTCGGCTTTCCCATCCACTTAACCAAGTATTTCTGAAACCCTCCACTATGGGTGGATACCGCAAAATCAAGTATCCCTTCAATTTCATCTCTCCTCTGCCTGCGTGGGGAAGGGAATGGTAGAGGTTGCAGGGTGGGGCTGAGATTTGGGCTCGAGGCTGGTTGGAAAGGGTTAGTAGGGGGTGGGGTTGAGCCCAAAGAAGGAACTAGGTCCTCCACATTGAATATAGAGTTGACCTCAATATCCAGCGGAAGTTCGAGAACATACGCATTAGGCTCGCTCCTTGCCACAATTCTAAAAGGCCCAACGCCGCGGGCTTGGAGCTTTTTTGCAACTCCCGTTGGGAATCATTCAGGCCTAACTCGAACCATCAAATGATCCCCACTTGGAATTCTTTGAAGCGCCTATGCGTATTCGCAGTTATCTTGTAATGTTCATTGCTTGAATTAATCTTTTGTCTAATTTTCGCGTGCAAGCTATGAATGTGTTGTGCAAATACGTCCACGGACTCAGATACTCGATATGATACAGACATGGGGATTAAATCTAATGGTGTCCTTGGCTTATGCCCATGTACGACCTCAAACGGACTCATGCCTAGGGACCTATTGACAGAGTTATTGTATGCAAACCCGGCTATTGGAAACGTAGAATCCCAAGTCTTAGTATGATCACCGACTAGACAACGAAGGAGATTACCTAAGCTCCTATTGGTGACTTCCGTTTGGCTATCGGTTTGAGGATGATAGGCCGAAGAAAACTGGAGCATGGTACGCATCATGTGCCATAAAGTTTTTCAGAAGTAACTGGTGAACTTCACGTCCCGATCCGACACAATGGTCTTGCGAAACCTGTGGAGAAGCACAAGTCCTTCGAAAAATAATTTGGCTATGTGAGCCACATCGGAGGTTTTGGAGCAAGGTATGAAGTGGGCCATCTTAGAGAAGTGGTCCACCACCACAAAAATGAAATCGTGTTTTCGTTGAGTCTTGAGAAGTCCGAGCACGAAATCCATAGAGATGTCTTGCCACGGGGTGTGTGGCACGGGTAATGGGGTGTACAAACCAGTATTTTGTTTATTTTGCTTGGCCACTTGGCATGTACGACATTGTTTCACGACTCGTGAAACATCTCTCATAAGGCTAGGCCAATAAAACCTATCCTCCACGAGCGCAATGGTCTTGTTGCGCCCAAAATGTTCGGCAATCCCCTCGCTATGTAACTCCCAAATGAGAAAATCTCACAATGAGGTGCGAGGGATGCACAAGTGATTCCTTTGAACAAATACCCGTCTTGCAGGGTATAATTGGAAATGATGTTGTTCGGAATTTCCAGGAGAGCAGTGTATTCCGCCCCGAAATCTGGGCACTCAGGATAATATTCTTTCAACTGCTGAAAGCCGATGACCTCGGTACTCATAGACTGTAAAGTCGCTACTCGACGACTAAGTGCATCAGCTGCCTTGTCCTCAGCACCCGCCTTATGCTTTAACACGAATGTGAACCCTTAAAGATACTCAACCCACTTTGCGTGCCTCGGGTTCAACTTTTTCTGCGAAGCAAGGAAGCGTAAGGCTTCATGGTGAGAAAACAGTACAAATTCCTGCGGTCTAAGGTAATGCTTCAAATACCAAAGAGATTAGACGACCGCATAAAACTCTGTCATAGGTGGAGTATTTTTGCTCTGCTTCATTAAGTTTCTTACTAAAATAGGCCACTGGGTGGCCCTCTTGGCTAAGCACTCCGCCTATTCCCACACCCAACGCGTCACAGGCTACTTCAAAGACTTTGGAAAAGTCCGGTAGGCGCATGACGGGTGCACTAAACATCTTATCCTTTATCTCGGCAAAAACCTTCGTCGCGGCTTTGCCCCTTTGAAACTCCCCTTTTCGCATACAATCGATAATAGGAGCCATAATGGTGCTAAAGTTTCGGATGAAGCGATGATAGAATGCGGCCAATCCATGGAAGCTACGGGCATCATGAATATTCCTAGGCTCGGACCACTCCACAATGGCCTTAACCTTCTCGGGGTTCACAACCATCCCATCAACCGAGACAATGAATCCTAAGAATATAACGGATTGTTGCATGAATGCGCATTCTTGAGATTCGCGTATAACCTTTCTCCCTTCAAGGTTTCACAAACCAACTTTAGGTGGATAATGTGTTGTTCTTTATCATGACTGTAAATCAAGATGTCGTCAAAGTATACGACAAGGAATTTGCCGAGAAACGACCTCAACACTTGGGTCATGAGCCTCATGAATATGCTCGAGCATTCGATAGCCCAAAAGGCATGACCATCCACTCATAAAGACCATCATTGGTCTTGAAGGCGGTTCTCCACTCATCACCAGGGTGAATGCGAACTTGATGGTAGCCACTTTTAAGGTCTATCTTAGAAAAGATAGTGGCGCCAACCATCATATCAAGCATATTGTCGAGCCTTGGTATGAGAAATCGATATTTAATCGTAATCTTGTTGATTGCACGGCTATCCACACACATGTGCCATGTACCATCTTTCTTAGGAGTGAGTAGGGCGGGTACGGCACACGGGTTTAGACTCTCTTGGATGAACCCTTTCTGAAGGAGTTCATTGACTTGCCGAGCCAATTCGGCGTGCTCAACCGGATTTAACCTGTAATGGGGTAGGTTTGGTAGGGTAGATCCGGAAACCAAATCGATTGCGCGTTGAATGTCACCCATGGGAGGAAGCTCATTGGGTAAGTATTCGGGGAAGACATCCGCAAATTCTTTCATTATTGGCTCAACCTCCTTGGGGTACTCGGTTACTGAGTCAGGAACACTTTCAAAGGTGACGACGACATACACCACGCTCTCATCTAACGATACCTTTTCAAACTCCGAAGGACTCACAATGTTAATGGTCTTAGACTAACCGTCCTTCTCGACTTTGTTGGGCGACGGTGCTTTGGGGGCTAAAGGGTTAATAGTTGTCTTCTTGCCCTTATGCATGAACGTGCAAATGTTAGATCGATCAAAAATGGTCATGTTCAAGTCATAAAGCCATGACCTCCCTAAGATGATGTGGGCCACATCCATTGGCACCACATCGCACCACAAGGTGTCCGAATACAAACCTAACTGAATAGGTACGCGACACCTCTGAGACACGGGAATGGAGGAAGAGTCAACCCACACAACTTTGTATGGTCTCGAGTGGGTTTCGGGTGTAAGCCCTAAGCGGGTTATGGTATGTGTTGACACTACATTGGTGCAACTTCCGCTGTCCGCGATGATCTTACAACTCTTCTCTCCACATTTGGTGAATGTGTGGAAGATATTCTCCCTATGCCAATCCTCCTTTTCATCTCGTTGAGGCTGTGCGAGGCCACACCTCACAACAAGAGCACGACCACTAACATCACCCTCCTCATCACTAGGTGTGACATTCGGTTCAAAGATCTCTTCTTCCAAAATTCCGTCATCCTCGTTGCCCTCTCCCTCAACGAAGAGATTCCTTTGTGGGTTCCTCTTAGGGCATTGGGCGACATAGTGTCCCAACCCTTGACAGTTGTAACACTTAATGTGAGAACCGCCCTTCGAGGATTTTCCTACTACACCCTTTCCTTTGTCAAACCGCACATCGGATGTGGATTGTGTGGGTTTGGTGGGTGGGTTTCCAACACTATTCACCTCACTGGTACGAGGTTGACCGATATGAGACTTAGATTGCCTCACCACCGTCATTTTCAAATATCGTTCAAGGTCTTGAACGACAGTGTAACATTTAGTGAGAGTTTCAACGGGGTGAGAGACTAACTCTTTTTGCAAGTCAAACCTGAATCCGGTGCGAAATCTGGATAGAGTGACCTGAGGGTCTTCGGACACTTTGACTCTCATCATGTATTCTTCGAATTTGCCAATGTAATCCGTTACAGGCATACTACCTTGTGGTAGATTTTGCCATTGATCGAGGAGACAATGGCAGTATGAGGAAGGAACGCACTTATCTGTAAGCATGGATCAAAATATCGTCCGATACCGATACGTATCGGACGATACGTATCTGTATTGGACTCAAACGATACATTCAATGTATCGTCCGATACAGACCGGTACCGATACGTATCGTCCGATACGTATCGTTTTGTAGCTCGAACGATACGTATCGGTAACCCGATATTTTAACCCATGTCTGTAAGTCGCTCCTTCATGTCCTCCCAACGGGTAATGAGAGCACAACCCGCATTCATTCTGATGCGGTCAATGTTGACCCAAAAGAGTCGGGCTTGGCCGATGAGTTTCATCTTAACGAGCCTAACACATCGCTCATCGCTCATGCCAAACCACTCAAAGTGCTGGTCCATGTCGGATAACCAATCGAGGAAGAGTTTATGGTCTAAGCTTCCATCGAAGGTTGGGAACTCAACTCGGACGCTTTTAAGGACTTTCCCATCCGGGTCGTGGTCATCTCCACGATGATCCATCCTATGATTTTGGTTCCGATCATGCTGGTAACCATTGCGTTTGAAATGTGGACCATCACGTTCACGACATTGCTCAATGTACTCGTCATCCCCATCTAATTGATTGACTCGATCTAGCAATCTCCCATTGGAAACCTCAAGGTTTCTTTGGGCTTGTTCCATGGCAGCCATTCGATCATTGATTGCTTCAATTCGGCTCTCATGCCGTTAAGAACATCGGTAATCCCATTCATGTCCATGGTGACCACAATTACTAGTACGGGTTCTAAATGAACATGCAAATCTGAACCACAATGAAAGAGGAATTTTATCGAACACTAGATGTGCACATTTTGACAAGAACTGAAATAAGATGCAATGAAAATTAAAATGCAATGGAATTAAATGTCACACAAATATGCCTTAACCTAAAATCTAAGCTTTGATACCAAAACTGATGCGGGATAGAACCCTAAACTACGTGAATGCTTATGAGATGATGATTTGCTGAAATTAAACTAAATTAATTAAACAATAAACTTGAAAATAATGTGAATACCTTTTTGTTTCGTACTTTCCATTGGAGAATCGTGCTTGATTCGAGTAAAGTCCGGTCCGTGCTCTACATCCGTTAGCCTTGTGGTGTAGATCGGTCCTAGAGGTAGAACTCTAACTATTCCAGATTAGGGCGCTGCTCGAGATTCAATGATGGAATCACGAGTCCTCTAAGGGGTTCTAATTCGGGTTGGTTAACAACTTGTATGAGATCTAGGGTTTGAATCAGATCGACTCGAAGGTTCTGATGGATATGTGGGTTTTGAATATCGGGGCATTTCTGGTTGGATGGTTGGGTTTAAGATTTGAGATATGTTTGAATCAATGGTTCTGATTTTAGGAATTTTGGAAAAAGGTAATGGTTGGATTTAAGGTTTATGGGTTCAAAATAAGCAGAGAAAGAAAATAAAAAATAAAGAAATAGATAAGAGATAGATTTTGGGTTTCACACTCTTGGCTTCAGACCAAACCCTTCTCGGGAAGTGAAGAATCACTCTTCGTGGAGGCTTATCTCAAGCACACAAGCAAAAGCTCTTTTCATTAATCAAAACTAATTACATTGTTTTGATTAATGGGGATGGGGATGGGAGGGCGAAAAACAGATGGAACCCGGTAGTTACTGGGTCGGGTAAAACCAAGGTATTGCTTCTACAAAATGAGTATAATTCAAGGTTCCGTATGCTGAGATAACGGAGAGAAACAGTAGGGGTGGGATTGAGGAGGAAGATGACCTGATATCCGATATCGATCGCCTAATCTAAGTCGGGCACGATCTCGAGATGTCTTTTAGGGGGGGCGATGAGGAGCTTCCGAAGGTGTTACGATCAGTTTTGGTAAGTAGGAACGGGTCAAAGTCGAGGCGTAGGGGAGGGGCCTAGGAATTAGCTAGGCTGCAGTGGGGAATGACGGATGGGAGGGAGCGAAGAGGGGTTTAACTCCTGTTGGTTCTGGTTTGGGCAAGGGTTTATTTGATTGCTTATGAAGATGCTCTCATGGAACGTGTGGGGTATATGTGATGGGAGAAAATGAACTGGGGTTAAACGGATCATCGACTCGATAAAACCTGCCGTCGTTACTTTACAGGAAACGAAGTGGGGGAGTTGTGATGACAGAAAAGTTGCCTCAATGCTTGAGGGCATGCAGTGGGAGTGGTTGGGGGTGGATTCGGATGGTGTGTCAGGTGGTATTCTGCTGGCTTGAAACAGTCGGCTATTTGGTAAAATGGATGTGGAAATCGGTATTTACTCGACATCAGTTCTTCTCCGGAGCAAAGAATTTGGAAAGACTTGGATGCTTGCCGGCATTTATGGCCTGACTGATGATAGGGAACGGGAGAATTTCTGGTGGGAATTATCGGCACTCGCTGCCAGATGGGACTTTCCTTCTGCCTTGGAGGCGACTTCAATGCTATAAGGTGGGGTAACGAGAAAAAAGGGGGACCACCGAACCCGAGTACTATGCGGGATTTCAATACGTTCATTGACGAATGGGGATTGATGGATGTGCCGTTAATCGGGGCGCTCTTTACGTGGTCGAATCTCCAATCCATTCCCTCGATGAGTAGGCTTGACCGATTTTTATGTACCACTGAGTGGATGGATATCTTCCCAGGAGAAAGACTGGCATGCACGGCGCGGGCGGTGTCAGATCATCAACCTCTCATACTTACTTGCGAGGCACGCGTGGGGGGGGGGGGGGGGGGGGGGGGGGACTCCGTTTCGGTTCGAGAACATATGGCTGCTAGATAAGGATTTCCAGAAGCTTGTGCCGGTTTGGTGGATAGAACCGACACCTCAAGGGACGACGGAGTGTAGATTTATAGCCAAGTTAAGGCGGGTCAAGCAAAAATGTAAACAATGGAGCAGGGAGGTGTTCGGGATGGTTCATGATAAGCAGGAAGCTCTATTGCTGTGGCTTAAACAGTTGGACGAGTTAGAGGAAGCACGAAACTTGATAGAGGAGGAAAGAGAGGGAAGACATAGGAGGAAAATTGAGTTTAATACTGCGTGCTTGGCTGAGGAGATTAAATGGCGTCAGAAAGCTAAGGTCCGATGGCTCAAAGAGGGTGATGCGAACACTAAGTATTTCCATGCGGTCGCTAATGCGCGGAATAAATCTAATTACATGGGAAAGGTCGTTGTTGAGGGGGTGACCTACTCGGAGAGGGATCTTATCCGTCCGCATATTGTGGAGTTCTACAAGACTATGTATATGGATGAGGGGTGGGTCCGACCTCAGCTGGATGGGATTCAGTTTCAATCTATAGAGGAAGAGGAGAGGAAGTGCCTTGAAAATCAGTTCTGCGAAGAAGAGGTGTGGAGGGTAATTAGAGGCGGGGCCAAAAACAATGCACCCGGACCCGACGGCTTTACCATGGAATTCTTTTGCTTCTTTTGGAACACCATTAAGGCGGACCTGATGGAAGTTATGTATGAGTTTCACGCGACCGGCTGCATTGGGAGGAGTCTAAACTCTACCTTCATCACGCTCATCCCTAAGAGGGAGGGGGCGGTGGATATTGCAGATTTTCGGCCTATCTGTCTTACTAATTGTTTATACAAGATAGTTTCTAAGGTCCTTGTCAATAGACTTAAACCGGTCATGAGTTGGATTATTTCGGACAACCAGGGAGCGTTCGTAGCGGGTAGACAGCTTGTGGACCTGGTGGCGGTGGCCCAAGAAACCATTCATTTGGCGCATCACGACCGACAACCGGTTGCTCTGTGGACAGTCGATATGGAGAAAGCTTACGATCGAATCAGTTGGGGCTGCCTTGAATATATGCTTGACAGGTTGGGGTTTGGCACTAGATGGAGGAAGTGGATGAGGGGCTGTTATTCTTTGACTTGGTTCTCGGTTTTGATCAATGGCACTCCAGAGGGGTATTTCAAAAGCTTGAGAGGTATTCGCCAAGGGGGATCCGCTGTCACCCTTCTTGTTCAACATGGTGGGCGAAGCCCTTTCTGGACTGTAAATGCAAGCTCGCTCTCTTAATCTGATATTTGGCATTAACGTGGGAGCGCATGGTCGGCCTATCTTGCATATGCAATTTGCGGATGATACGATTATTTTCGGAAAGGCTGAGATCTCGTAATTTGTGACCCTCGTGGATGTCCTATCCATTTATGAGGCGGTATCGGGGTAGCGTATCAACCTTTCTAAGTCGACGATTACAGGTATTGGTACGGATGATAGGCTGATGGATGAGTTGGCGCGGATGGTCGAGTGGGCAGTTGAAAAGTTTCCAATCAAATACCTGGGGCTACTACTCGGTCTCAGACAACCAGCTGCTAGAGACTGGGAACTGGTTATCCAACGGGTCCAGCAGCGGTTGTTGGCTTGGAAAGGAAAAATGTTGAGCAGTGGCAGAAGGCTAGTGTTGGTCAAATCGGTCCTTTCTTCGATGCCCATTTTCTCTATGTCTATGTTTTATTGCTTGAAAGGTGTCATCAACCGTTTGGAACAAATTCAGAGGAATTTCTTGTGGGAGGGGTCGGGCATGGACACGCGGTATCACCTAGTTAATTAGGAGACTTGTCAACTGCCCTTACGCAATGGGGATCTTGGTATTCGCTGCCTACTATGGACCAATATTGCCTTGCTTGGGAAGTGGTTTTGGCGGGTGGGGAGGGAGGAGGAAAGGGGGAGTCTTTGGCAGAGAAGTATGGGCAGTCCTTTGGGGGCTGGGGTATTAGTCATGTGGTGCACAGAGGTACATCCCCTTGGTGGAAGGGCATATGCAAAATGTGGGAGGCCTACGTCAGAGGGGTTCGCTTTAGGTGGGGCTGTGGCAGTTGCATTCGATTCTGGGAGGATGTGTGGTTGGAGAGTGGGCCTCTCGCATCGTCTTTTCCGGATATTCATGCCATTGCTGTGAATCCAAGAGGCAGGATCAGTGAGTTCACATCCGAGTCGGAGGGAGGGGC
Organism: Chloranthus sessilifolius; assembly: GCA_021018995.1. NCBI lineage: Eukaryota > Viridiplantae > Streptophyta > Magnoliopsida > Chloranthales > Chloranthaceae > Chloranthus > Chloranthus sessilifolius. The sequence continues at coordinate 1,954,017 of CM037588.1, read as the reverse complement.
AGTGTGGGAGGTGGTGACGAGAAGGCTTCTGCGAGAGGAGGAGGAGGTCTCTTATTCTTACCTTTTGAGTACTCTATATGCGGCTCGGAGGCATCATTGTGGGCAGGATCAGAGGACTTGGACCCCGAATAAAGATGACATTTTCACGGTTAAATCCTTTTATAGGATGCTCACAAGGCGGCGGTTGACCACATGTCAAGGGGCTGGTTTGTGGAGGAAAGTCGTTCCCTTAAAAGTTAGGTTCTTTGTGTGGACACTATTTAAAGGAAGAATATTAACTTTGGATCAGCTGATTCGGAGAGGAGATCCAGAACTGTTGCGTCATGTGTAACAAGGGGAGGGGGGGGGGAGACTGCACCTCACCTGATGATTCATTGTGACGTAGCGCAGGAAATTTGGAGCATTGTCCTAAAATCCTTCGGTATGAGTTGGGTGATGCCGGAGAAGCCGTAGTCTCTGTACCTGAGCTGGGATGCCACTAAATTGGAGGGTCCTCTTAGGGAGTATTGGGATGCTGCCACGTTTGCGGTCTTTTGGGGATTATGGAGAGAGAGGAATTTACGCTGTTTTGAGCATAAATACCAGCCTGTGGGGATGATCATGAAATCCATATTGGAGCTGTTGTGGAGTTGGGTGTCAGGTGGAAGGCCAGATACCCATGAGGGGCCCTTCCTCTGGGACCCGCGCTAAGCTCGGTTTTGGTTGAGCGTTTTTCCTGTTGTGTTCAGGGGGCTCTTACGGTCTCTTGAGTGTCCATTTTGTACTTTTTTGTTTTGTTTTTGGTCGTCTGCTTGTATTGATTTTTCAGCATCTTGCTGCTCATCAATATATCTCATTTACTGATAAAAAAAAACACTAATTACTTTGCTTATTAAAAGACCTTATATAGGACGCTTCTAAAACATAAGAAAGCCCTAAAACAAATAAAAAGCCAAGACAAGTATGCCCTCAAAACTTAAATTCTTCAAAATTTGCATTGTAGCTCGATCAATCGAGGTACTGTAGCAATTTTTTTTATTTTATTTTTAAACTGACTACAATTGATCGATCGATTGAATGGTCGATCAATTGACTGGGCATTGCTTTAGCACACTAATTCTGCTCCTTCAAGCTTGGTTCTGGTTTTCGTTCCGCTTCTTCCGATGTCGGTACACACGATATGGTCTGTATCCGATGTCTACGATGTCGGCATCCCCGTAAAACATATAATGAAAAAGGAGAATAAACCCATACCCTTTCTCTCTCTCATATTTAGTCAAACTCATCTCCTATTTCAATCCCCAAAACAATAGGAGCTCTCATTTTAGTTAACCTAAAGATCTCATGTTTAACCTAAAACGAGGCTTTAATTTTATACTTTTACGTTTTAAGTTGCCACCTGACCATTAAGTGGTCACATGGTCCATTAATGGCTCACATGACACTCTTTAATATCTGGTTAGTGTAACGCACAAGCGATGCACATGATTGAAACACTGGACATGTGAATCACATGGACGTAAAAAATAATGGATGTGTTGATCATGTTTGAAGCCAATGTCGAGCTGGGGGATGATAATTGGACATTCTCACTATACAACTTGCTAGAGAAATATAGAATTGCTGTCTTGATAATATGATCTTGAAAACACAAAATTACCAACGGTTTTGTTCGAGAAGAGCCTAATATGATATTGGTCTTTCTAAAAATGATTGCAATGACAGTATTCCTTGTTAATTACCATGAGCAAGTAGTTTTTGCTCATTCCCAACCTGACATGACTTGATTTTAGGGTTAGCGTTTGTTGGGAAGAGAGGAGAAGACGAAGAGTTAGAGAATAGAATGGTCTAATTAGGGTTCAATGGGACCCTAATTAGACTATATAGTAATAATGGCAATACATTATATACACACCACATATTAACACACCATAAGTGGTACACTGGGGCAGTATATCTACCCACTCACCAAACTAACTCACGCACGCCAATACCCCCCTCAAGCTGGTGCATTGATATCGATCATACCCAGCTTGACAATACTTTCTGGAAGAAAAAGAAAGGCTAAGAGATTTGGTAAAAACATATGCCAGTTGTTGAGAAGATTGACCTTTGGAGTCTTTATAAGGCCAACCTGAATCTTCTCACGAATAAAATGAATGTCAACTTCAACACATTTGGTTCGCTCATGAAGAACCAAGTCTGCTGCAATATCAATAGCTGCCTGGTTATCACAATGAAAAGGCATAGGAAGAGATGGAGGAAAACCAAGCCCAGTAAGCAGAGAGCGTAGCCAAAGAAGCTCACAAGTCCCAAGGGCCATCCATCGCTCTGTACTTAGATTCAGCACTAGACTTGGATACAATGTCATGCTTCTTTCTTTTCATACCACAAAGTTACCTCTAAGGAAGGTACAATATCCAGAGGTGGATCGTCAATCAGTAGGAGCTCCAACATAATCAACATCATTGTAGCAGCTAAGATGAAGATGACCAGTATCACCATAGAAAAGACCAATGGTCAGCATCCCAACCTTGTTGAGATAGTCTTGAAATATCATGATGATGGGACAATTGAAAGATAAAATGCTCGATTGGTTGCGAAAGGGTTTGCTCAGGTTCCTGACTTGGATTATATGACATTTGCTCCTGTTGCAAAGCTTACATTTGTTTGTGTTCTCATTTCTCTTGTTGCACATCATCATTGGCCTTTCTATCAGCTAGATGTGAAGAACGCTTTTCTTCACGGGGACTTGGAAGAGGAGATCTATATGCATGGATCAAAATATCATCCGATACCGATACATATCGGTTTTGGACTTGAACGATACGATACATTGGGTTTTTATCGCCCTCCATAAACAACAGTCAAATTATCGTTCAATGTATCGGACGATAATTTGAAATTATCATTCGATAATTTCAAATTATCGGTTTTATTGTTTTTTTTTTTTTTTGTGAAAAAATCGGAAAGTATTGTCTGAAACTGATACGTATCGTCCGGTAAGTATTGGTTTTGGAACTGGATGATACGTATCGAAAATCCGAGATTTTGATCCATATCTATATGTACACCCTCCCGGCTATCAGCTTAAGGGGGAATATTCAGGGAAAGTATGTCGGCTTCTCAAGTCTATCTATGGGTTGAAGCAATCTCTCAAGGCCTGGTTCCATTGCTTCAGTACTGTTGTTCTCTCCATGGGCTTCATGAGATGTCACACCAATACACACCAATAACATGGGCTGTTTCACAGCTCTCCCAGCATGCTCTGCTCCTTTGCATCCCTATTTAAAAAAGTGAACTGCGCATTTGTGAAACCTTGTGACACATGCAGGCTTCCATGCATTTCAAAATTTGCATGCACCCTAAGGATGTGGTTCAAGTTGTCCGCCCAACATGGATGGTCTTCCTGTTTTAGACCAAATCTAAAAAAATAGAAATTTAAATGCCTCCACACAAAAAAAATTAAAAAACCTTTTTTGAGGTAAAAATAGATTTGCCCATATTCTCGTTATACATTTGTAATAGTTTCACTGCAAGACCTACTCCTCTACACACACAATTGATGTAGATCCAATTTGCACGTGATTTTCAATTAGAAGCCAAATGGATAAAAAAAAATAGTTTTAACTTTGTTTAAAAAACACAATGTTCATAAAAACTAATTATAATATTATATCTATCTAAATTTTTTGGTGTGGCCACCTTTTTATAAAAGGAAAGAGGAAACAAAACCACAACCATCACTACTCACTAACAGGGAAAAAGGAAATAAAGAAAAGTAAACCTTACCTTGGAATATCTTCTTCACAATACAAAATTGATATGCAAATTTTTATATATTGAGAGATGGGGAGGGAGGGAGGGAGGGAGGGAGAGAGGTTTAATAGGATTTTGTTGGGGTGAGTGTGAGAGGGGGGTGATTTTAGGGTTTTTCGTTGGGGCAAGAGATCAAAGTGGGTGAGAAGAGGGAGCGAGATGTTAAAGTGGCGAGAGGAGAGGTTTTTTTTAGCAAGGTTGTCAAATCATGTATTGTAAACTGTATCGTATTTTCGAGTTTATGTTGTGTCCCATTTCGTAGGATACACTTAGATTTTTATAGATAAATAGGGGGAAATTGAGAAATACATAAAACAAAAAATCTAAAAAATGAAAAATAAAATATATAGTAATCTATGATCATCCTTACGAAATGCTGTATCAAAGAGGCATTTGTAAATTTGTAACTCCCAAACGTTTCTAGAGAAATATAAAAATATTCATGTTTTCAGGGTTATCTCTATCCCCAATATCAACACCATCATCTTCATCATCAATTCGTTGTCATTATTTTTTCTTATTTGCTGTCCTCTTCTTTTTTCTCTTGAATGACTTCTTACTTCTGTTCGTCAATGTCGTTGTCACCTTTTGTCCCGACCTTCAGATTACATACATATGCTTAATGTATTAAAATTTTGTTTCCCGTGCTGATAAATTTTCTGATAGCTACATATTTCCTTACCTATACTGTTGGTGCATCATCTTTTAAGCTGTATGGTTGATCTTTGCATGCAGGAATCATCCGAGTTCCATAAAAGGTCATTTGAGTATGCTGTAGACTCAATTCGCACTGTTGCAGCTAGTCATCTATGGCAGGTAAGGAGAAAGACAAATTAATAATCTTGTTTTTTTGCCTCCGATTGCATCCATTTGATAATTGTTTCTATTCTGCCTCCTATTACGACCATTTGCTAATTGTCTCTTGCTTATAGCTTGTGGTTGTACGTGCTGACTTGAATGGCCACCTAAAGGCCCTGAAAGATTATTTTCTTTTAGCCAAAGGAGATTTCTTTCAGGTAAATAATGCAATCTTTCTATCCAAAATTATGCATTTATGTGTTCCTCTTCATTAATACAAATATAATAGGAGGAAGTTATATTATGGCACTTATTCTTACTATTCAATACTTTGGGAGAATATCCATACATCTGATTCTTTGTTGTTCTCTGCTATGTGGCCTTAAGAATGACGAGCATCACTCTTACTAATAGTCCACTTGATGAGAGCTAATTTCAATGCACATACCCGTGCTCAGACTTGTATATGTGTGTCAGCATACGGGCACTTGTGCCTGGCATGGGAGATCACTTTCTTCTTACTCTCTATCATTATCTCCGAAAAAGTAATGCATCCCTTGATAGGTTTCAAAAACTGCACTTGTTGGTTAATAAATTTCCAATTGTCTCCCTTTAGCCAGGTAGGACATTGAGTTTATATTACAAATTGGCAACAAGATAGTTGTGTGCCTTCATTTTTAAAACTTCAATGCCATATCTTTATTAAATTTATGTGGGCTATACTTGATTTGTCAGTGTTTCCTTGAGGAGAGCCGCCAATTGATGCGTTTACCGCCTCGTCAATCAACTGCTGAAGCTGATCTCATGGTTCCATTTCAGCTGGTAAGATTATCATAACAATCCGAGTTAACCAAAACGTGAATATTATTTGATGTCATGGTCTGTACTTTCTGTGACACCATTCACTTTGTTATATGGCAATCAAGAGTACTTGTTGTTTTACATGCTATGCTTTCATGAGAACATTTCTTGTTTTGTTTGAACAATTCTTTTATTAATTGCCAATGATGAGAGTGCGCAGAGGAGAATGGAAAAATAACCAGGAAAAATAACATTGAGCCTTCACCGATGCCAACTATCACGAGCATATGCGATCCTCCCTGTCATATGCTTTGGAAGCACTAATTAACAGAGTGTACCAAACTCGGCGACTCCTGCCAAACCTTCGGCTCACAATACTGAGATTATCCTTGAAAGCAAAAAGATGATTATCATCCGCAATTGTCAACTTGGGTAGTTGCTTTGAAGGATGGGGTTTTTGGGCTTCCAGAAGTTTTAATATTTAAATGAACCTTAATTGGGGATTGATTTTGGAGGATCTTCCATAAACCTTTCCAAACATAGACCATGACATCTCTAACCTGCAGAAAATTATAGAAATATGTAACAGAGAAGTTTACATTTTGCTTTTTGGCTTGTCACCATCTTATTGCTTTTTGGCTTGTCCGTAATGCGTATTTGTAAGAGCCCATGCCTTTTCTTGTATATATTAAATACTAGTTGTTACATGTTTATGTTCAACATTTGATGTTGATGTCATTTTGTTTACATTTTATTCCACCTATCATGGTCCTTTGAAATGCATTAGATGAGAGAAGATCAAAATCATTGTTATTTGGAATGCAGGCTGCGTTAAAGACTATAGGTGATGAAGACAAATACTATTCAAGAGTATCACTAAGGTTAGGGCCATGTTAGTGACTGCTAGTACTATCTAATTACTGAATTATCATTTTTTCTCTAATTATACCTCACAGTCATTCGTCTATTAATTTCTTTTGGTGGTTTATAAACAAAATCTGCCACATAAGTTCTGTGTCTCTACCATATTAGGATGCCTTCTTTTGGGATCACAGTCGCATCCTCTCAAGTGGATTTACCAAAAACGAAAGTTAGTATTGATGGAAACTCAGGCACCGTTTCACAAGGAAGTGCTCCCTCAGAGCTATCGCTTGATGGTTGGGATGGCATTGCTCTTGAATATTCTGTTGATTGGCCCTTACAGTTGTTCTTTACCCAAGAAGTACTTTCTAAGTGAGTTCGTACTACTTTGATATGCCGTACTTAATGAGATTATTTATTCTTCTTTGATGCTATATGCTATTAAATTTTTTGGATTTTATTTTTTAAAATATGTTCGCTATTTAGACAGGCATTACAATTGCCAAAGCATAGTCCTTATTTGTCCCATATATGAAAACAGTGAATCCGGTTCAGGTACCGCAGGGTCTTCCAGTATTTACTCAGGCTTAAGAGAACCCAAATGGAATTGGAGAAATCATGGGCTTCAGTGATGCATCAAGATCACACAGATTTTGCTAAGCATCGGAAAGATCGCATGAAATTGTCTATTTCTCAGCAGCGTCGGCAACGCTCTAGACCAATGTGGCGTGTTAGAGAGCATATGGCTTTTCTGGTTAGGAACCTGCAATTCTACATCCAGGTCATGGACTAATGCTAGCCCTTTGTTTTATAGTGTGTTACTTTTTAGAAGTTTGTGGCATATCCATGCAAAGGAATGCTATTGATTCCCATTTTTTTTGTTCCTCGTTTTTACTTTATATTGCTTTTGCTGCTATCCTATATATTCTGAGCATAAAAGTCAGCCCATATTGTCTACCCAAGTCAAGACTGTCCAAGCACAAGCCAAAAATGGCCCCCGAAGCTTCCCCGACATGAAGCCTCCTATGTAGAAGCTTCACACTCTGGCAACTTACTAAACAAGCCTGTTGCTGTCCTTTAGCATATATGGTGGCTCAAGGAGACCTAGACTTTCATGTGCTTGCTTGCTGTCCTCCCTTGCCCACAACAATCTCTTTCATGTGCTTGCTTTGAAATGAAATGAGCTAAATCTAGCTTCTTTAGAATTTAGAAAAAAAAGGGTTTTTTGATGATGGACATATAGGATTTTGATCTGAGAAAAGGCTTTTTTGCATTTACCCTTGAGCTATGCCTTATTTACACTCCCCACCCCCCAATGTTTCACCTATTTACCTTGCGGTCCCTGCTTTTGTGTTTCTTTTACTTATTTACAGTGACGACTCTCTGACTAAATAACCTTTGATTTCTTTAAATCAGACGATGGAGATTGTTTTCCCCGATCTTTAACCTAATGGATCTTGAGATCATAGGCCTACAATCAGACGATCAGATTTTGATTCACATGGCACACATCTTGAAAAGTGATCCAAGAAACATGTTTGATGTACACCCATGATCATGCTCACTTTTTGGATTGTCTCCCATCTGAAGTCGAAATCCTGATCGCCCGATGGTAGACATCTGATCTCAAGATTCCTTGGGTTGAAGATTACGGTGAAAAATGATCAACATCTGATTCAAAGCAGCTAAAGTATAGTTTTATGATAGTCAACGGTTGATCCATCATTGTAGGGGGTAAAAAGTAAAGGAAACAAAAAAGCAGGGACCGCAATATAAATAGGTGAAACACAAGAGGTGGAGTGTAAATAAGACTTATCTAAGGGGGTGAATGCAACCCCCCCCTTCCCCCTTCCGTGCCCAAAAAAAAATGAAGGGTTTTGGGAATCTTTCAATGTAAGAGTGAGGTTTTAAGTTACTAAGGCTGTAATTACTGCTCTTACGTCAAGTATGGTTGCTTGGGCGATTGCCTATGTGGCCATTGACAACACCTACCTGTAGTAGACTAAACTGCTCTAGAATCAATTGAAGGTCAATGTTACGGTCAGTTAATTATCACATCTCCATCTATAGGGTAAAGCAGTGTGCTGGTGTTGGTAGCCTCCATCACTGGAGAATGACAAATGGAATGCCTCTGTAATTTGTTCCTAGTCCATCCTAGAGTATCCATGCTGAGTCAGAAATCTGATTTTCATAGGTTTGAATGAATAACTTCTCATTGTCTTCAACAAGCACTTTTATGATCTTAGCAAAAGAATATGTATTACAGTCCCATTAGTGACATGAGCTTTGCTGAATAACATTGACACTTTTTTTAAAAAGTAAGTTTACTGTTTTTTCTGTCTTCATTCCTCACAAATTGGAACATAAATTCCTTCATTATTTTAAATTTTTGTTCTCATGAAAGAGGATATCTGTCAATACCTTTTTTCTCTTTTGATCTTTGATCTTAACCTTCTCATATAATCCTGAACATGGGGGGATTCACACACACGCATAGTTTTATCTCATTGTAAGCTTCAGGTATTATTATTATTTTAATGAATAGATTTTAAGAAAGTGTTTAAATATCAAGATTTCTCTATTTTGGGAATTTCGTTTGTTTTGTTATGAACCTTAGGTACCTAGTTTGATGTGCTCTAGTGTTTGTGTGTTGGATCAAAGGGTGAAGATATGCTGCTCTTGTTCTATTTTCTTCTTTAATTATCTTCCTCTTTTACTACATCAGCTTCTATGGCACTGGATTTTCATCGTTTTATTGTAAGTATATCCTTGAAACTGATTCTGAACCAACCATTCACCATGATGTATGTCATGCACTAACTTGCAAATCATTAAGAAATGTTAATTTCCCTTTATTATAAACACTCGCCTTCATCTTATGCCCCTTGGGACATAATTGTAATATTCATCTTGCCTTCATTTCTATGCTTTATTGTCTCTGATACTAATGTTACCAATTGTTGACTCATTCTGGTGTGAATTTTTAAATAAGGTGAGAAATCTAGTTTTCTAAATCACTGTTTCAATGTTTCTCATTGTAACGTTTCCTGTTTTTCCAGGTGGATGTCATCGAATCTCAGTGGAACGTTCTGCAAGCTCGCGTGCAGGATTCTCGCGATTTTACAGAGCTTGTGGGTTTTCACCAAGAGTAAGTAAATGGTTGGATTCCAAATGATATAGTAATTTTCTTGTTCCTTATCTTTAGTTGCATAATTTTTTTGTACTTGATCAAATTAATGTTGGGAGCCACTTTATAGTTTTCAATGAAGCAATTTTCTCAAATGGAGATATTATCTAAAAAACTTGTGGCTTGGGTTGGGTTCCTTGAGTGAAGAGTTTGATTCAAAAGAGGCAACGCATCACTCATTATCCCAGATTGGTCGTTAAAAACTGAAACGTTATGACTTAAAAAACATAAGTAAAGGATATTATGAGAAGCATTAGAAATACTGAAAAATATTTTAATATTTCTTTTTGTAAGTTGGTGTTAGTGTTACATTTCACCTATAGAGAAACACTAACAAACATGGATAATTATGCAAAATAGAAAATAAATCACAAGAAAAGATATGAAATTTATGCCACACAAATAAGGATCATTAGAGGTTAAAGAAATATGGCTTGATGGATTAGGTAAAAAATGAAACACAAAGTTTTTGAGAAATATATATAGAGTTGGTACATGGTAACTGACCCATTCCATACAGTGATTTGGAACGGGTCACTTTTTGGGATGTGTGACCATTTGATGGAACGTGCGTGATCTAAAGATCTACGGTGCTGAAGGTTAGGATAAAAATTAATGTCTATCATGTGGTTCAAGACAGTCAATGTCCTATAAATGAACAACTAAACTGATTTTATGGATACACATTTTGTTTCATCCCAATCTTCAGAACCATAGATCTTTGAATCAGGTTACTGTCAACGGTAAACATGCTGACTCCACATGGCACACATCCCAAAAAGTTACCCGCTTCAAATCACCGCCTGGAACAGTTCAGTTACGACTTACGAGATGCCAACTCTATAAATTTTTGTCAAAAATTTTTTGTTTCATTATTTACTTAAACCAACAGCCATATTTCATTAACCTTAAATAATCCTTATTTGTGTGGCATAAATTTTACTGATACCTATTTCTATTGATTAATTTTTTCTTTTTGCTTTACATAATTATCCATGTTTGTTAGTGTTAACCTGTAAATGAAATATAACACTAACACCAATTGACAGCATATGTGTGTGTGTGTGTGTGGGTGGGTGGGTGTGGGTGTGGGTGGGCCGGTGTGTATGTGTGTGAACCTCATAGTTTTTATAATTTTTATGATATTTCACTCTATATCACTATATTAATCTATGGTGTAGAACCTTGTCGTGCCATACTCTTTATTGGATCTCTGGATTTTGAAGTTCGGTTATGAACTTTAGTTAAGCTAGAGAAGAAGTGGATTAAAAGATAGATTTGACGTGACTTGAAGTTCTTTTAAGGTAGAGATACTCAATTCCCTATTCGATAATCAGTGTTTGGCCTGTGATCATAGGGACTTCGTTTGTACCCAAACTCCATGACCAAATTTCCTAAACCAGACTCGTGGAGACTGTTTCAACCATTAAGTGCCTTTTTCTCAACTTGCAGACTTGATTATTCTCCCCATGAAGAAGAAAACTTGGAGGTAATGCCATATATACGTTTCTCTTCAAGTCACCATGAAGGAAGAAATTTTTTACAGCAAGCTGATACATGGGCCATTTCTTGTGGGCAGCCAGAGATGGGAGTACTCGGATGGGTATTGAGTTTCTCTACAGGTGCAAAGGTATCATGATAGTCAATCCCGGTCTTTGCGTGAACCCTTTAGCTACAGGTCTCACTTTGTATCTTTCAACCGACCCATCTAGACAATATTTCACGATGTACACCCACTTGTAACCCACAACTTTCTTTCCTTTTGGAAGTTTTGTGACTTCCCAGGCATGGTTCTACTCAAGGGCCTTCATTTCTTGTAACATGGCCTTTTTCCATTCTGGTTTGGATAAGGCCTCAAAGACGGAACATGGTATAGAAATGGAATCCAACGTGGAGATGACACTATAATATGAAGCAGGAAGAGCATGATGGGAAACCAACTTATTAATGGGGTGTCATGTGCCCTTGAGCAAGGCAATTGGGAGCTCCAATCCGAAACTTGAAGAGATTCATCAACAATTGGTCCATCCTTTGGGGTTGACAATTGATTCATGTCTTGAACAAGAGGGGAAGGAGTCATCACAATCCTTGTCTTCTTTTTCCACTTAAAGAATTTTCCTTTTGCATACCTATCCAATTTGTCCTTGACCATATATGGATCACTTGCACTTGCGAGTTCTTCAACCTTCACTTCAACATCATCTTCACTTTCTTGAGTGGCAATGGAATGTTAGCACACTCTTCTGCTTTTGTATATTTATCCCCTTGTAAAGGGCATTGAGGAGGAGCATAAAACTGAGTGGACTTAAAGAAAGTGAGGTCCATGGTGACAGAACATTTGCCGGAGGGAGGGTCATGGCACTTATACCCTTTCTGAGATAGACGATACCCAATGAATATACAACAAACAATTTTAGGAGAAAGTTTGTCTCGATGAATGGAAGGAACGTGAGCATAGCAAAGACAACCAAAGGTTCGAGTAGGCATAGGGATTAGGCGACTTCCACGACACAACATTCATTTATAAGGACTTTTGCCCCCCAATATAGGTGTAGGCATTTTATTGATGAGATAAAAATATCTCAAGCGGTGGGAAAAAGCAGCACCCCACAGCTTCTCTGGAACATTCATATACAAAAGCAGTGACCGAGCAACCTCGAGGAGGTGTTAGTTTTTTCTTTCAGCTACTCCTTTTTTGTTATGGAGTATGAGGGCAAGATGTTTTGTACTCAATTCCATGAGTGCCAAGATAAGATTGAAGATATTGGGAGGAATACTCACCCCCATTATCAAATCTGAAGATCTTCACACTTGCATTGAATTGAGTTTGAGCAAGCTTATGATGTATAGGAAAATTGATCTAATCTCATCTTTAGTTTTCATTAGAAACAATGTGGTATAATGAGTGCAGTCATCAATAAAAAAGAGAAAATATTGATAACCACGTAAAAAAAAAACAGGTGAAGGACCCCAAACATTAGAGTGAACAAGATGAAACGAAACATCATTTTTTGTACCACGAATTGGATATATTTTTCGATGATTCTTTGAGACAATGATAGGTGGCCAATCTGGCAATGCCACAATGAGGTGTCTTTAAGTATGTACCAGTAGAAGTAGCAACAACAACGGTTCTCAAAGTCTGTGGATCATCAAAGATGTAGAGTCTCCTCTCCTCACATCCAAGACCAGCTGTCCTCCCCATCTTTAGAAGCAGTTGACTATATGTCTAGTATGTCCTTATTTGATTCTATTATGCTAGTATCCCCTCCATGTACTATTCGAATTTCCAATGGATCACTTGTCCCTGTCATGGGGCAAGGTAATGTTCATGTTGGTAATTTGTTGCTTGATTCTATACTTCATATTACCAAAATGCCAATGCGTCTCTTTCACTGATATAAAAAGGGCTCATTAGGATTTTGGTAATATGAAGTACATAATCAAGGTTGTATAGAATTGCGCAAACTAACCAAAATTTTACCTGTTGACATCAGCATGACGTCATGCTGATGTCAGCAGGAGGGGTGACATGAACCGAATATAAATTGTGTAGGTCTGATTCTGATATGAAGAGGATTAAGGTTTGGTGAAAGGAGGTTTTGGTAGGTGGTTTTAGGGTTTGGAAAGTAGTGTTAGGGTTCAGTTAGAGGTTTTAGGTTTAGGGTTAAGAAGGGGAAAGTTAGAGAGAAGAGTGATGCGGGACAAACGCTAAAACCCTAATTATGCGAGTTTTGAGATTGACTTTAGATTAAATTGAATAGCGAAAATATTCGAATCACCAACCACATAAAATAGTTTAATAAATTTAATTAAAACAATTAGACTAACTCCATTTTAGCGCTCACATGCATTAAGATTTTTTGATCTAGAAAAACGGCTTTGATGAAGGAACTCAAGTTTCGTCCTAGTTTAGGGCACCAAGCGACAATTACTGTATCGTCTCTTGACTCCTCTAGGATTTGAAGTATTAAGGCTCAACGGATTAATTCAATCAAAAGGGGAAGATCAAAAGGTATCAATTAATAGGGTTTGGGGTTTTGATTTTATCAAAGGAAATAAGGGATTTTTTTTTTTTTTTTTTAATCAGTAGTGTGTAATATATTGAAACCAGCAAGATGCTGGGAAAGGACGGTACATCTACATAACCATAAAAAATAAAAATAAAAGTACGAAAGACCGACAAGCCATCCTCTTATACAGGTTAATCCGGGTCCCACATATACAAGTCCTCACACAGGACCCTCTCGCCTCTAGAAGCCCAAAGCCACACCTGATCTCTGATAGCCTTTAAGATCATCCCCACCGGACGTGTCTTGTTCTCAAAGATCCGAAGGTTGCGTTCGCGCCATAAATTCCAAAAGATGGCGTACAAGGTCGTCCTCCAGTACTTATCCTGCTGCCCCTCCAAACTAACTGACTCCCACATTAGAAATTGAGTGTATAACGATGCTGGCATAACCCAAACCATATTGAAAGACTGGACGACCACGTTCCAAACATGGTGTGCCATCTTGCAAGGAAGCAACAGGTGAGTAGTAGACTCCTCCCTATTCGTGCACATGACGCACCGATTAGGGAGGGCCTTCCCTTGCCGGATAAGCTGGTCCACCGTTAGGATTTTTTCCTTGAGCGCCGTCCACGCAATGAATTTAATTTTTGAAGGTATGTTAGCCTTCCACAAAGTTGCGCCGAGCCAGTTGATCAACGGTCGTTGAGTGAGCATCTTGTGGTATGATTTGACTTTGAAACAACCATCTCTTCTTGGGGACCAAATGCGCTGATCCTGTCCTTGAGGGAGTTTCTGCACCTGATACAGTCTATGCAACAGATAAGAGAACGAAGTCATCTCAGATTCACTCAGCATACGCCTGGTGGTGACATCCCAGGTCCTCCCAACCAGATTTTCCGACGCATAAGCCGCCACCATTCCTGTAGGATTCGTGGAAATGGCGAAAATATCCGGGTAATAGGTTTTAAGTGGGTACTCGTTCACCCTCGGATCCTCTCAGAAACTAATACGGGTGCCACAACCCCATCTAAAGCGCACACCTCTGGCAAAAGGAGGCCAGGTATGAGAGATGCTTTTCCACCATGCAGAAGTGCCCCTTTGCGATTCAGTTTGTACACCCCAGTTCTCCTTCGAGTATCCATACTTCTCAATCAGCACCTCGTGCCAAATGCTATCACATTCTTCTCTTTTTCCCGCTCGCCAGAACCATTTTCCAAGGAGAACAATGTTGGTCCATTTCAGACTACGGATACCCAGACCCCCACAGTTGACCGGCAGGTGGCAAGTATCTCAGTTAATTAGGTGATACCGCTTGTTCGGTCCAGGTTCGTCCCACAAGAAATTCCGTTGTATCTGCTCCAGCCGATTGATGACAACCATCGGACACTTGAACGTAGACATGTAGAATGTAGGCAACGCCGCGAGAACCGATTTAATAAGGACCCGCCCCCCACCGTTGCTGAGTAACTTGCCTTTCCACGAAGCCAGTCGCTGTTCAAATCTTTGAACAGGATCCCAGTCCCTCTCAGCCGGAAGTCTCAAACCGAGGGGCAACCCAAGGTATTTGATTGGTAGCTTTTCGGTACCGCAATTCACCACTTGAACTCCGCGACATCAGCTCTCCCAAAAATTAAAGTGTTATCAGCGTATTGGAGGTGGGAGATGCACCGATCATTGGTCCCTACTCGAATTCCGGTAACCAGATTTAACTCTCTCCCCCGTCTGATCAGCCCAGCTAGAGCTTCACCAACAATGTTGAATAAGAAAGGGAAAAGGGGATCTCCCTGCCGAATCCCTCTCAAACTCTTGAAATACCCAGCTGGAGTACCATTAATCAAAACAGAGAACCAAGCCGACGAATAGCACCCCTTTAACCATTTTCTCCAAATTGCGCTGAATCCCATTCTCCCAAGCATATAATCGATGCATTCCCAACTTACACGATCGTACGCTTTTTCCATATTGACCTTCTAGAGCGCCGCCGGCCGACGGTCACGATGTGCCGAATGTATAGTCTCTTGGGTTACCACCACCAGATCCGCTAACTGTCTTCCCCTAATGAAAGCTCCCTGATTATTGGAAATGACCTTCCCCAAAACCCGTTGGATTCTATTAGCAAGCATTTTGGCAATTATCTTGTATAAACAGTTAATAAGACAATCGGGCGGAAATCGGTGATGTCGTCGGCTCCTTCCCTTTTGGGGATAAGGGTGATGAAAGTGGAGTTGAGACTTCGCCCTATGAAACCTGAATTGTGGAACTCATGAAGCACTTCCATTATATTCGCTTTTAGTGACATCCAAAATTTTTGGAAGAATTCCTTCGTAAATCCGTCGAGGCCCGGCGCCTTGTTCTTTCCACTGAACTTGATCACTCGCCAAACCTCCTCTTCCGTAAATTGTACTTCCAAACCGGTCCGCTCATCCTCGGAGATGGACCGAAACTGGATCCTGTCCAATCCAGGCCGGCACAGTCTTTCATCCGAATACAACCTTTTGTAGAACCCAACGATGTGTTCCTTGATCTGCTCTTCCCTCGAGTAAGACACCCCATCAGCCACGATTCTCCCCAAATACTTCGATTTGTTCCTCGCGTTGGCAATAACATGGAAGTATTGGGTGTTGGAATCACCCTCCTTGAGCCACAGTTATGGGAAAATATTACCTGGCAATAATTAAAGAAAAGACATAATAGAAAGATAGGGTTCCAAGGCTTTACACTAAGGATTCCGAGGCTTTACACCAAGGATGTACGTCAGCTTCGCACAAAGTCGTACAAGAAATGAAGATTTACCCCTCGAGTTTTGAAAAATTTATTCTTTCGATTGAAAACTCTTCACAAGAATTCTAGGGTTTACACAAAAGCAAGCTCTCAATTTCATTAATTATCAATCTCCTCAAATAAAGTCTTTACATACCTTTATATAGGAAAAGAAAGCCCTAACTAAACTTAAAGCTCGAAATAAGAGTCCTAAAACAAATAAAATTTTAAATGACAAGTTTTTGCCTCAAAATCCGTAATTCCGTCAAATCTCGGACGCATCTCATGTACGCCCGTCCTGTTGTCACGGATATCCGTCATGTGTCCATGGACACCCGTCACCTGAATGCGCACTAAAGCAGTGAGCCCTCCTTTTCACGGACGTCCGTCCTGAGGCCACGGACGTCTGTCTTATGTTAATGACGTTGCTTCCGTTTCTTCTTTTTCTCTTGTTTTCTCTTTGCACTTTCCATCCGTTTTGTTTTGTGGGATGGCCCCATCAATTCTCCCCGAGTGGGAGAACTCATCTCTGATGAGTTGTAGAACCCACGTATGGTAACACTTTGGGTGCTCAACTCCCGATTTTCCTTTCTATGCTGTGAGATACGCATGGCGCTTGCTCGCATTAGTAGTGAAGTTTGGAAGCTTTATAACCTCCTCTCATATTGCACAGGTAGGGTATGGGTTATGAATTGGTTAAATGAGTTCAGTTTGATTGTTTGGGCAGTAAGGAATGGATCAAAGGACATAGTTGCTATTCCTAGAATAGGTGTAAGTTCCTCCATCTCAACTATCGGATGGTTGCCATTGTCTAGAGGAAAATCTAGACCTCCATCATTACCTCTTTTCAAGATTGGAAAAGATTTCACATGCTCAGGACTATTATGAATTAACACAAAATTGTCATTATTAAACTCATTAAACAAATTCATTATGTTAGTGAAATTCTTTTTATTTTCATTATTCAATAAAATCTGATCGTTAATCCCATGCAAGTTAGAATGCTGACACGGTCCTACTGACTCCAACAACTCATGTGGTATGAACACACTATTACCACTTTCTTCGGGTATAGAAACTTTCCTAATACAACCTACTGTTTTCACGGGAACTTCATCCTCCTTGCCACTTGGCATTTCAATAGGTTCATAAACTTCTACTCCTAACTCATTGTCTTCTTTCTCGTTATCCTCCTGAACAATCAAGGTTTGTGCTTTACTGGGACATTGAGATGCAAAGTGGCCAAAGCCTTGACACTTATAACACCGTTGTGATGCGCACCTAGAATTTTTGATCAATTTTTCTTTACCCTTGTCAATATGAGGATGCACGAGTTTTGAGGATTGACTATAGGTATTATTCACCTTTTTAGTAGGATTAGGTCGGAAATTGGGATTGGAGAAATGAGACCGGCCACTAGTTGGAGCATCGAGATACCTTTTCAACTCTTACACTCTAGCATAACATTCTTCTATATCCTCAATAGGATGAGGGATAAGTTCTTTTCATAACTCAGGACGTAGACCAGTGCGAAACCTAGATAAGGTGACGTGTGGACTCATAAACTTTAGCTCGATATAAGTACTCCTCAAACTTGTTGATATAATCTTCAACATACATGTTTCCCTGCTTCAAACCATGCCATTGATCCATGAGTTGTTGGTTGTAGGATAGGGGAACATATTTATCATGAAGTTTCTCTTTCATGTTCGCCCATGTGGCGATGGGTTCACGTTCGAGAGCTTCTCGACATCGTTCTACACTTGTCCAATAAATTTTGGCTTATCCTATTAGTTTCATCTTAGCAAACCGCACTTTTCGCTCATCCGTCATATCATATCAATCGAAATAATGGTCTATGGCGGCTACCCAATCCATATAGACTTTGGGGTCCATCTGTCCTTTGAAAGTGGGAGCTTTAACCTTAACTGACTTTGTGATTCTATCATCCGGGTCGGGACAGTTTTCACGCCGAGGAGGATCCCTCCTCTCATCGAAATTAACCCTATGATGCTCATCGTGAGTCGATCTAGACAACTCTTGGAGTTGTGCCGCTAAATCAACCTGTTGGGCTTGTTGGTTTTGCAATTGGGCTTGTATGGCAGCCATCTGGGTGTTAAAATTTTCCATGAAAGCAGCTAATTGTTCTGGATTCATTGTGACACCTAAGGTCAAAGAAAACACTAACACACCTATATGCAATGAAAACCTAAAACTTAGTATGGGTACTGGCAATCCTAAACTAGACTGTTCTCTAATACCAAAACTGATGCGGGACAAATGCTAAAACCCTAATCATGCGAGTTTTGGGATTAACTTTAGATTAAATTGAATGGCGAAAATATTCAAATAACCCAACCACATAAAATAGTTTAATAAATTTAATTAAAACAACTAGACTTTAACTCCATTTTAGCGCTCACATGCGTTAATATTTCCTGATCTAGAAGAACGGCTCCGATAAAGGAACTCGAGTTTCGTTCTAGTTTAGGGCACCGAGCGACAATTATGGTATCGTCTCTTGACTTTAGGATTTGAAGAATTAAGGCTCGACAGATTAATTCAATCAAAAGGGAAAGATCAAAAGTTATCAATTAATAAGGGATTAGGGTTTTGATTTTATCAAAGGAAATAAGGGAATATATATATATATATATATATATATATATATATATATTGAGATGGTAACAAACTATATATTAGAAAGAGAAAGAAAACAATTACATACAAACGTACCTCGACGGGTAGTAAGATACTACTCAAATCACAAGCAAAAAGCATAAACCAAATAGAAACTCATAGTGACAAACGTTACCCCCCAGAGCGCCAGCCTCCAGGACCTGCAGCCAGAGAAACCAGCCCCCAAATCAGCGAGAGCAGACCCCTACCCGCAGCCATCCTCCCAGGCCCTCAGCAAGTATTACCTGACAATAATTAAAGAAAAGACAGAATAGAAAGATAGAGTTCCAAGGCTTCACACCAAGGGTTCCGAGGCTTCATACCAAGGTTGTACGTCGGCTTCGCACCAAGTTGTATGAGAAATGAAGATTCACCCCTCGAGTTTTGAAAGATTCATTCTTTCGGTTGAAAACTCTTCACAAGTCTTTTAGGGTTTACACAAAAGCAAACTCTCAATTTCATTAATTATCAATATCCTCAAATAAGTTCTTTACATGCCTTTATATAGGCTAAGAAAACCCCAACTAAACATAAAGCTCAGAATAAGTCCTAAAACAAATAAAACTCTAAATGACAAGTTTCTGCCTCAAAATCTGTAATTCTGTCAAATCTCGGACCACGAACGTCCGTCACTTGCAGTGCACACTAAAACAGTGAGTCCTCATTTTCATGGGCATCCGTCCTGAGGCCACAGACGTCTGTCTTGAGGCCATGGACGTTCGTCATATGTTGACGACATTGCTTCCGTTTCTTCTTTCTCTTTTATTTTCTCTTTGCACTTTCCATCCGTCTTGTTTTGTGGGATGCCCCCATCAAAGAGAAGAGAAGATAATAATGAGAAGGCATAGTGAGTAGAAAGGCTCTCACTAGCAAAGTGAGAAAATCCACATACACACCCAAAGATACTACACACACCACATATATACAAACAACACACATATCATCAACATGAAGTTCTATGAATCCTTTGAAAATGGTTAACTATATTTTTTCATCTTTTAAATTTAATTATTATTATTATTATTTTGTTTCCAACTGAAGGCAAGTCCTTTTGCAAGGAGATTTGGATTTTTTGCCCAAATTTATATTCTCTATAATATGTTGTGACGAGTGTATAATTATAGAAAAAATTTAATAGTGAAAAAGAACTTAGATTATAGGTAGATCTAATGTAACATTTTGGAAATTGTGTTTTTTTGGAAGCTTCTCTATGCAGATAATTTTGAAGTGTTATTAGAAAACACAATTCATTGATTTCATTCTTTTCATAACAAGTACTAGCATAGTTTGTTGATATATTACACTGTTAGCTGTTTGTTTTGCTATATATTTACATTTAATGTTTCATTATTCTCTCTTTTTGCTCCCACTTCCTCTACCAATAATTGAACTCTCCACCATTATGAAAACTTGTTCAGATTCCCTAACAAACAAATCTGTATAGGAGATTGATATTTTTAGCTCTTTCTGTGTTGACCTTTCCAGTTTTGAAAAAAATAATAATTTAATTCAAGTGAATCCATTGCTTTACCCCATCATTCAAATGGACATGAGCATTGGTTGAGCCTAGTCGTGCTAATTCAAAGGAAACCCTTGCCTAACTCCATACTTGTGTTGTGTTGTGCAACTATTGGTATTTGTTGCTCTTGTTCGCTAGGGAGCTTTGGGTTACTGTTCTTGATATTTTTTGGGTGAATTGGGTGTTTCCTAGAGCGTGTAGGGGACTTCTGCCAGTTTGAGAATGTGACATGTTCAGAGGTATCAAAAGGGTCTTGTGGAGAGCTACTTTTTTGTTGTTTTATGGGCAATTGGGGACGAATGATAGAGTGTTGCGCAACATGGGAGCCTATCGCCTTGGTAATTAAGAGTGCAAGGGATTGGGCCTTGAGCTCGGTGAGACTGGACAGAGATGGGAGCTGGTTGATGTTTGTGATTACATTTTAATGACGTGAGGGTGCTATTTTTAACTCTGCGTTGCCGGGTCTACTAGGTTTTTCCCCTTGGGGGACTAGGTTTTTATCTATGTTAGGGTTGGGTGTGCGTTTCCGTCTTAATAAGTTTAAGTGGATTCCGATTCATGCGGTCATTCCCGCTGCATTGGTGCTTTCATTTGCCACTCTCCACCATAACAAATGGATTCCACCATATCTCAGTAGTCAAAGGAAGTATGGTGGGGGGTCCGCTGGGGTTTTTCCTTGGGGGGACTAGGTTTTCTATTTCTATTAGGGTTGGGGGAGCGTTTCCGGGTCTGCTGGGGTTTTGCCCTTGTGGGACTAGGTTTTCTATTTCTGTTAGGGTTAGGTGCAGTTTCTTTTTGCTCTTATTTTTGGTATCTTGCTTTTCCGGCTTGTGTTTTAATGTCTCGCTACCACACAACTTTGTTTTTTTGGCCTTGTGGGTTCCCGGGTCTGCTGGGGTTTTACCTTTGGGGACTAGGGTTTCTATTTTTGTTAGGATTGGGGTTGTTGATCATTGCTTATTACTGATTTAAAAAAAAAAACTATTGGTATTTGTACATTCCACAGTTGGTTAGCATAGCTCTGTTTGATTGTAGCTGTGACCTGCTAATCAGCAACTATATACTCTAGTACACACTATTTCTTTATCTTCAAGCATCCTATTGCCATTATATATACGTGTACATTCCACAGAACTCAAATGTTTTCCTTGGATATTTCTAGCATCCATGCATTTCCTCAAGTGACATGGTCCTTGAGAATTGGTATTAAAGAAGGCTACAAATACATTGGACGGTGTGAAGAATTCTTTGGCATTGTTAGAGGCAACACAAACTCTACTTTGTTGACCTGCGACATGATTTTTTGTACATCACTTCCTGAGATGATCAAAACCTGGTTCTTGTTTAGAATCTACTGTAGCTCTGGTTACCAACAACTCATGAGCGCACTAATTTATTTCGGGCATATCAGAAACCTCTCACTTTGGTAAATTAAGTAGTTATCTTAGCAGACATTCAAACACAACAGTACACTTTTTTTTTGGACAACAATATACAAGAAATTACACCTGTGCTCATCAATAAGACTAAACAATTGTACAAAGTCCTAGATGCCTCTCTTTATGAAGCTTCTTGTGAATCTTCCTCATGCTCTCAGTTCAAACTGCATACATATACAGTTCCTTAGAATTTCTTGTCATTGTTTTTCCCGTTGTAGTCCCTTACTCTCGCTTGTTAATGGCATAAAGCTGTTTTAAATTAAGAGTGGTGAATTCTTATGTAGTTGCAAACATTATCTGCAGATATTTGTCAGCTTTGATTTCCCAGTCCTTCTTGGACATCGGCTCTGTGTCTAGAATACTGGACAGTATAATGAAGCTTTGCCTGCAGTTCTGTTGGAGCATTGAACATCATGAAAGCAGCCCAAATACAGTGGAACTGGAGCATATAACTGAGGTATCTTTCAGCCACTTTCACCTCATGTAGTTGGAAGTTATTGGTGGTGCTAATATGTAGGTTTTTTATGGTCCTGTAGCTCTCTATATCGAAATTTTCCTGCAGCAATGATGTGGGACAATAAAATTATAGTGCTTTACTCAGACTTAAAATTTCAGCTTTTCCATTTCAACTTGACAACTATGCATAAGTTGTTAGTAATGTAATCTCTACCCCTATTTGTAACACATTACAGCACAAATGCCATCGTAACTAATATACTATAATTCTAATGGGAACACAATATGTTCAAGTGCTCCCCTGCTGTCGGTGTGTACATCAATTCATATCATCCATATGCGAGGCTGCTATGTGTATTGTGCCACACCCACCCAAAAATCACATGGATTAGCTTATTCATTTTGATTGTGTATTTAGTGTAAGCTCTCAACTGGCCAGTTTGGATTGGTCTGTTTTACGTACATATCGTAGCCTCCATGTCTGTGGTCTGGATCATTCGCGTGACATGTTTAGAGTTGTAAATTTAGTGCACTTTTAATGTATTATGTATCCAGTACAAGGAACCTTAGGGGATAAGTAGTTAGAAGAAGAATTGTATTTGTTCAATTGTATGTGTGTGTGTGTGCACAGTTTACGCATATGCTTTGTTGTACTTAGGGCTGTCAACAAGCCGAGTTCAAGTTGAGCTTGGGCAAGCTCCAGCTTGGTTCTACATTTAGGGCTGTCAATGGTCGGGATGGTCCTACCAAACTTTTGGTTACCCGATGCGTAAAGGGCAAATGCTCAACCCAGTGTTACCTTGGCACTTCTACTTTTGGGATTTTTGCCGTGCCGACACTTGGTGGCACTTGGCACCCGTGCCGACACTTGGACACTCCTCAACCAGCACGAAACTTCTAAACATATATGAAAAATATATTACTATTAAAATGCTTATCATTTTGACAACGATTAAATGAACTTTGTTTCAAAAGAAAAATGTGTAAAGTTTAGTAACTACTGAAACAAAGGTTTGGGTCGTTGAAAACGATTTTATACTATAATATATGTTTATTTAGGTTCACGACATATATTATGGATCTTTTCATTATATATCTAAATTGGTTTTCTAAGATATCCCTTCAAATTTTCATTATATATGTTTTACTTGTGTATTTTATTTTCTTATGACTGTGCTGCCGTATTCGAATTTTTAGAGATTGGCGTGCCAAACATCTATTGACACCTTGACACTTGACACCCGTGCCATGTGTCCAGGTAACACTTGCCCAACCCGGTATGCCGGACCCGACACAAAAAATTGACCAGACCCGATGTCCAGCCTAACCCGACCCGACCCGACACAATTTTTTCCCAACCTGAAGGTTGGGTTGGATGCTTCTTACCCGACCCGAACCAGCGGGTCAAGTTTATGTCACCGGCCCAGCCAGTTGACAGCCCTATGTACAAATATGAAACCTGAGTTCTAGCTCAACTCTAGTCTCTTCGAGCTTGAAACTTTCGGGTTATAGCTCGGCTTTACCGAGCTCGAGCTGGAGTAACTGTTATAAGCATTTTTTGTTACTATTCTTTATTATTTATATCTTCCTTTCTTTTGTTACTTTCTAAATCTTCTAAAATTTAAATACATCAAAGTAGTTAACATTTCTATATCTAAAAATGTACCAAAAAAATCAAATAAATAACTTATCTAATATTGAGTCGAGCCAAGCCGAGTTTCATGTGCTTTAGCTCTGGCTCAGCTTGATATTACTCTAGCTTCAGGTAGCTTAGCTCTGCTAGGCTCTCGAGTCGAGCTGACGGCCATAAAAGCTCTATCTTTTGAGTCGAGCCTTCGAGCTGGCTGGCAGCACTAGTTGTACTTATATTGCAATAGCTCCTTAACCGATGCACCTCTCTACATTTGGGTAAAGAATGTGCAAATAATTTTACTTCTTTCCCCCTAATGTTTTTGTTATTCCCTGTTCACCAATTAATAGAATATTATAGAAAGGAAAGCATGAATTTATTTGATTGGTTACTCTAATATTATTGGGTTTATAATATTCCCATCCCCAATTTTTAGGTCCAAAATTCGTCTTTAATAATTTAAGTTAGAAATCTACATTTTTCATAAGCATGGGCGCCTGTCATCCTAAACTAAACTGGGAAAGGAGTGAAATTCCTATAAAATAGGGATAGTAAAAATCACCACCCATGCATAACAAGTGAACTAATGGGGATGCCACCGCAGCCAATAGATGCTAGCGCTTAGAAGCCCCTTTGGGTGACAGAATCCTGTTTAAAGTTGGTTTTTACATATTTCAGCCCCCCCTGAAAATATGTGAAGCCAACTTCTGACAGGATTCTGTCACTAAAAAGGTGCTTCTGAGCTCCACTATATATTCATGTTGGCGAATGAAGTCAATCCCATAACAAGTAAATAAGAAAACTAAGGTTTTCTCACAACATCACACGTATTTGCTGTGGCATTTTTCATAAAATAGTGTTGGAGCAGCACAACCAATGAAGCATAAAATGCAGGAACTGCCTCTTTTGGCATAGAAGTTTCACTCCTTTTTCAGCTTATTTGAATGGAAAGAATTAGGCGTGTTCCTAGCCCTGTCAAAATCAAAAGGTATATTGGCCAAGGCCAGTGACTTCAAGATTTTGTTCAATATAGTGGATAAATAAACTACTGGAAATGCTTGCTGCTATGCGGCATCTTTTGGGAAATTTGGAAGGAAAGAAATCTCGGAGTTTTTGAAAGTCGTAGGAATGCCTCAAGGACTTTTTTTCTGACTTGGCTATGAATTACATCCCTCTGTGGGTAGCTGCATTATAGGGAGAGGGCCTGCCCCTGTTCCGGTTTTTCTTTTCTTTTTTCGGCTTTTGCTTTTGTTTTTCTTGCCTTTTCCCTCGGAGCTCGCTCAGCTTGATCTTGGTTGTAATTTTCGTCTTCGCAATAAAATAACCATGTGGATCAGAAAAATAAAATAACTGCTAGAGATGCATCTTGAGTGAGTTGTGTCTGAAGGTTGAGTACTGCAAAAGGCTTGAGATCTAGTTACCTAAAATTTTGAGTGTATAAAAACTATGATTTTTATTAGTCATACGCCACCGTGAACTTATTTTCTTCTGTTATTGAATTTTATTATAATATTTTTTGGAGGAGAATATTTCAAATTCTCCGGGCCGATTTTTCATGGTTCCTTTAGTAATATCCGTGTTGCTTTCTTTTCCATTGATTTATATTGTCTTGTTTAATACCCTTTCAGGAATTTAACAAGAAATCAAATTCTCTATACACAATATTGCGTAGCAGCAGGCTTGCAGGAAGTCAACGAGCCCCTTTTCTGAGACGATTTCTATTGCGCCTAAACTTCAATTCCTTCTTTGAGGTATAATTTCTTATCTTGAATTCTGCGATATTGTTCACATGTAAGTTGTTGATTCAGTTCAAATCTCACTCCTATTTTTGAACAGGCAACTGCAAAAGGAGTGATGAATGTTGTCAGGTCACGCCCAACCCTTTCTACTGCTAACTAATTAGCTGATTTAGATCCAGTAAGTAGGTTATTCACCCATAATACAGTGGGATTGTGTAATTTCTTAAGGTTGCTTCATTGGTGGAATTGCAACGTCGATAGGGGCCGTTGCCTTGTAAATCTTGCTATATTTACGTAATGTATGTGTGCAACTAGTTTCCATTGATGCCTTAATCATGAAACAGTGCAATTTTTCCATTTAGCAAAGTCTTATGTATCTGGTCATTCTAGATAAAGTTATCACCCATCATATAACCCCAAGTGTTACACGAAGCTTTTATGAATGATTATTATTATTATTATCATTATTTGATTGGTAATATGTACTTTCATTAGGGATAATGGTTCCCGACCGACGTTTAAACACCAAATGGTGTTTAAATGATCTTATACCATTAAAGTTAAGACTTTTAATCTTACACCATTGAACTTTGTTTATATCATTTTGCTAAGTGGTGTACATCTGTGATCAATCTAAATTGTCCATATCTATCATTGAAACATGACTCAGCCCAAAGAAACATGGCTATAAGTGGACGCCAACCATCCGATTGATGATCTTTAATATTAGCGATTAAAACTGAAAACGATGGTTGATATTAGAGTACATTGATAAGATGGTTTAAATTCTCCTAAAACACCATTTTTAGGCCTATTGCACTAAAATTGTTTATCTATTCCTTTGACGTTATGGATCACTCACATCATTAACCATTGATTGTGTATGATCATGTAAATACCATTTTAGTGCTTAAATGACGGTCAGTAGAGTCGGTCCCATTTCATTAAGATGATAAAATTACAGAAAAAGCTTCTAAAGCAAGGAGCATAGAAGCAGCAAAAGGAGCATTAATGACCTTTTGACAGATGCTACGCCTTAAAAATTATTAAAATGTGCGGTGAAGTTGTTAGTGCCTTTAGTATCCTTATTTATTGATGAATTAGTGCCTTCTGCATTTGGGTTAGCTCTTTAAGGCCAAAGAGCAGCTCTTTCACTCTGACTCCCTCGGGGAACTGTTTGTACATTTGATAATACAGCTCTTTGTCTCATTTGCTCTGGTGATTAGTTATTTTAAATGATAAATTTGCTTTTTTCCTGCTCTGGCAAAGAGTTGGTAGAGAGCTGCCTCTACTCGTATAAGAGCTAATCCCAATTCTATAATATAAAGAAGATTGAGCTTGAGTATTGCAAGTGGTGTTTGGGTTGGGCATCTAATACCAATTCTATAATATAAAGAGCAGGAAGAAGGATAAAACTACGGAAATGATGCAAGATTATCCGCACTCACAATAGTGTTGAAAACATTTATCTTTCACCACTTAAATATAATATTTTTTAACTGGTTGACTTTTCCAAGTATCTTCAATCTTATGACGAAGGACAAAGTGAGAGCCATAATTGGCCAAGTTATAACTAAGAAAATATGACAATGTCTAATCATGGATATAACGTATTATTTTTTTGATGGGCTTTGTTTTTTTGTTGTTTTTGTATGCTTGGGCCTTAGTGACAAATTTCTCCAAAATTCATCGGAATAGGGGTCAGACAAAACTTTCAATGAAATTAAAAAAAATTTAGATGATAAATATAAATTTTATAAATATTAAATATAATTTTTGTACTTCATGAAATTTTTCAGAAATTTTTTTGAATTTTTTCCAAAATTTGTCCGAAATGAACATAAATGATACCCTATTGAAATATTGTTGAAAATGAAATTTGTCACTATGATTGGGCTAAACTTAACCTTTGCGATTGAATTGAGATTGAGTTGGTCAGTCAGTCGCCACTCATTTACTTTAGTTAATATTTATTAACAAATGAAAAATGATACAACAATTAGTAAGCAGATTACTCAATGAATATCCACTAATTGGGCCATGTGGCAGTTAGATTTGAACAATCTAAATCATCAAGATAGTAGTTACTATATTGAATTAAAGTGACCACAAAAATCACACTAATTGGAGGATCTGAATCATTTGAGTTAATTCCAAATGAACGATTGTTTACATTGTTTTTAATGACTGAAATTAAAGTGCACCAATTGGATGATCAGAATCCTCTAATATGCGAGTTTTGGGTTAAGAAGTGTCAATGATGAGCTTTTAGTTGACCTACAAACATGTCTACGATATAACCTGCAAGTAGATAGTAATGAGCTAATCTATTTAATGGCGGTCATAGGAGTAGACCTCATTCCGAAATTGTCTAATTCATTAAATAGACAACAATATATGACCATGAATTGGTTGATTTGGTGTCAGTATGGTTTAACCCTAGAGAGCTCCACAACAATATATGAGCAGCAAATTGGTGAGAATGCTTTTGATGTTTTGTTGATTTGGTGTTAAATATTTGCATATTTCCTATGGCTGATGAAGAAAAATGAAGCACCGCAGGCTTGTTGATAATAACTTCTTCAATACCTATCGAGTCACGCTTGAAAGTTACTTTGACAAGATTTTAAATAAGACTAATTTTACATCAATCTGAATTTGCAAATAGGTTGTACGTAAAAGTGTTTGAGATTTAAAGTTAAGCACTTCATGACCTGATCAACGACTTTCCATGAATAAATTTTACTTTTTTGCTTTTCTTCAATCTTTTCTTACAATTCTTTTTCTGACTCATTTTTCTAATCTTCTATCTTGGATTTTTCAATAGATTTCAGTTCTCGGCTGCATCACATACCGCTAGATTTAAAATAAAGACCGGTGAATGCATTGTATTTTGAATATTGGTACTTATGATGTGTGAAAGTAATAAATACTTTCGCGGTGCTCGGGTCAATCTCCTAACATTGAGAAATGCACATATATTTTTGAGCACTAAATCAGTTAGGCTGCATATGGCATAGCTCTTTGTTTGCTCATTTCATAATAGAGTTCACTTGCTTTAGTTAGTTCTCATTCCCTTTTCTAATTCCTTGCAAAAAAAGATTTACTTATTCTAGCAGCAACCTCCCTACTATCTACTAACTCTCTACCAGAGTAAATAAAATCAGCTCTGACAAGGAGTGAGTAGAGAAGATGGCAGAATTGTTGAACAGGTAAATCCTGTATAAAATCTTACTATACAAAGAGTTATTAAAGAGGAGTACCTGCTAAAGCAAATAGTAAGATGTCAACAAAGAGGATGGGAGTCTACTAAAGCAGGTGAACTCTATTATGACGGGGGCTAATAAAGTCTACACAACCTTAATTTGTATGGTCATAAATAGTTGTGCTCTTCCCATGGCGAGAAAGTTCAAGTATTTTGGCGAAAAAGATTGAGCTGAGCACTGTTAGTGGTGCTTGGGTTGGGTATCCAGTAAACTCTATAATGGAGAGAATATGACCATAGGAGGAAGGATAAGATTAGAGAAATTAGGCAAGAGACTCCACACAAATCGCTGTTTAAATATTGGTTTACGTGTCCAATTGTTTTCATCGTTGTGACATATAACGACGAGAGGAGAAAGTGAGAGCCATAATTGTCCAAGTTGTATCCATAGTGGCCAAGTAGGAGTTCGGGAATAAATCAGCTTGAAAAAATCGAATAATCTGAAAATTTTCGTCAAATTCAAGACAAAATGATTAAAATTCGGAAAAACTTGAAAATTAATTAAAAAATAGAAAATTAAAAAAAATGAAGAAAATTTAGAAAATTCACAAATAATTTTCAAAATTTATAATTTTTTGAAAAAGTCACGAAGAATTATAATTTTATTTGTTTTTCAAAAAAATGTGAATAATTAGCCACTTTTAAAAAAAACGGAAACTTTGGTCACTATGGTTGTATCTAAGCAAATATATACGACAATGTCTATCATTTAATGGTATCATTTTTTGATCGGTCGGATTTAATGGCGTCATATCAACCATTATATAACAAACTACATATAAATTGACAAAAATAATCCAGCCATGCTGTTTATTTTTTGGGCTTTTTGCATATACCCTGCTATGTTTTGGCATATTTATAAATGTCATCCCATGTGTCACTTATTATAAATAATCTCTTAATTTAAAGTTTTGTGTTTAAATAACACGTTGAGTTCAGTTAACAAAAAAAATATAGGTGATAACAACACTTTTCTGTTTTACAGACTTCTAACAAAACAGTAACTCAACGTCTTATTTAAACACAAACTGCAAATCAAGGGATTATTTATAAATAGGTAAAACATGGGTGATATTTATAAATATGCCAAAACATAGCAGGATATATGCGAAAAAACTCTTGTTTTATATATATATATATATATATATATATATATTTTTTTTTTTTCTTTTCAAAATTTAAACTTTGTGGTCAAATTAAGTATTAAGTTGGTTAGTCGCTACCGTTAAAAACGGATTACTTTCTTATATAATTTTCATTGATTGGTTTGAATCCAAGTCATCAAAATGATAATTCATATATTTTTAACTAAAGTTCATTAAAAATCACACTAGTTGGAGCATTTGAAACATCCGGTACATAGAATTTCTAAATAAATGATTGTTTATATTTTTTTTCAATGATTAAAATTATAATGCACCAATCGAATGGTCAGAATCCTCGATTAGATGCATTTCTTAAGCTAAGATGTACCAGTGATGAGTTGCTAGTTGACCTACTTGGACTCATCAACAGAACCCTCATGATCTTATCAGTTTATAGGGCCGACCTCATTTCCACATTATTTCATTCAGCAAATTTATATAAAACATTGCAATCCAATGGCGTCATCTTCTTACAAGGTGCTGGCTAGCACTTCCTATAAGAGGTAAAATATACCAAAATTATAAGGGTAGCTTTGTTCGCGCCCACTCGTTCTTTGAAAGCATCCAAGTGTGCAACTCTGTAAAAAGCGTTGATTGCATCGGATGATGGAGATTGTGTTTTGCCCTAATCATTCACAAAATAGATTTTGAGATCATCACACCTATCAAACGGTCAATTTTTTATTCCACATGTCACAGATCCCTAAACATGTCTCTTGTGTGCAGCGACGCATCACGCTCAAATGTGATTTTAGGGTCATATTTTGGGTATACGTGACGTGTGGAATAAAAAACTGACCGTTTAATAGGTACGACATGATATCAAGATCCTTTGTATAGAATATTTGAGTGAAACACGATCTGCATCATCTGATCCGACGTAATCAATGGCTCTTAAAGGGTTCTGACGCAAGAGCTTTTAGAGAATGCATGGGTGCGTTTAGAGCTACCAAAATTATAATTTCAGCCCAACATGTGGTTCAATGGTTGATTGTGTTAAATCACATGATACTATGATAGAGATCGTATTTCGTGCCAATCTGACACCGAAGATCTTTACATCACAACCTTCAATCATACAGCTTGGAGCATCTCCAATGGAGACACCAATTCCACATCAGCTGCACCCAACGACTCCTTTTGACGCCTAAAATATCTCCAAAGTAGTACCCTATTCCACGTGGAATAGGGTACACCCATCGGTAGTCAATATTGGCTACTAGAAATTCTAGGCTTCAAATTCAAATAATAGTTTTTTTTTATAAAGAAAATGTGTCATTTTGCTTATTTAATATAGTAATTTACAATAAAACGATTACTTTTGACATCCTCCATTGGACCTCTCAAAATTTAAAGCCTGGAATCCAATACTAAAATTTGCCTTACTACTTCCCATTGGAGATGCTCTTAGATGGTGTTCCTTATGGCAAAGGTCCCTAAAAATATAAAGTCTTTTTGGATTGGAACAAATCTCATGTGCATGTAGTTGCACCACTGTTGAAATAAGAACTCAAAAATGTTAATCCGGAGGGGTAGCTCAGTTGGCCAGGCCATGGGTTTGCTCCCCAATGGTCACCAATTCGAGTCCCCTCAGAGTCATTGGAGTATTACTCCGTTGTTAACTCCAAGGCCCAGTGGGATTAGTTGAGGTGCGTGCAAACTGGCCCAGACACCCATGGATAGAAAAAAAAAAAAAAACTCCAAAATATTTTGAAAATTAGATGTCCCAATAGGAAGAGAATTAGAGGACAAGGAGACTATATTATTCAAGAATTTAAGACAATAAGATACAAGAGCCCTGAAATTGGAAAGATCACAAAAACCTCGAATGAGCCGTGAATCATTCTTCAGAGTTCCTCAAACCCCTCTTCATCCCCTTCTTCATCCAACCTCTGGAATTCACTCCTCCAACTCTCCATCTGTAAAAGAATAAATAAATAAATGAACAATTCGATGATCTATTTTTATGGAAAAAATCCAGGGGCAACATTATACTTTCACCCTCAAAGACTTCGCATAACGTAACTGATGGCACTCTGACACTGCCAACGTCATTAAATGCACCGATAGTTTTTTAAATGCCAAATCAGCAAAAGGTCAAAGTAAACTTTCACTGGTTTGAGTGCTCATGAATAAGTGCGTGGCTCCTAAGGCTTGTCCAGTTGGTGAAAAATCTGTGCATCCATCTCAAAACCAATTGGTTATGAGTTGAGGGGCCTAAGATATTATAAAGGGAGAGACAAGGCTATAATTTACCCAATGTGGGACTAAACTTCAACACGGCTCTGCATGTGTTGACAGGACTAAGCCAAATCAGGTAAACAATTAAACTGAGTGACGTGAAGTGGAGAAAGGCCTGCTCTGATACCATGATAAATCTATGCATCCATCTCAAAACCAATTGGCTGAGTAGAGGAGCCCATGATATTATAATGGGAGGGACAATGCTATAATTTACCTAATGTGGGACTAGACTTCAACATTTAGACAGAAGGAGATTGACCCGCGTCGTTGCTTGCGCACGGATTGGGTAACCAATATCAGCTCATTCCCAAATGGTTATCCATCATAGTGCAAGTCTTGTGGTAACATGTGTAGAAGACTGAAACTGCACCATGGGATCCAATGTCCCAGATTAGTCTTCCCCATGCATCTTGCAGGTGCAGGGGAACATCTTTTGTGTAAAAGCTAAACTCATTTAGCTTAATTGGCTAAACCCAAAATGGCAATGGAAAATGGGTTTTCAGGAACAATTGAAAAAAAAAATGAATTTTCAGGAATAATGATGAGTTCCTAGATTCTCAAAAGAATAAGAATTACTAAATTTGAACTGTCTACCTGAAAATCATTAAGTTTATTAAAATAATCAGGAAAACAACAAAACAAATATATCTTAACCTTGTACTGATATTCCTATAATGCTTAAAAAACCTAAAACAATGGTGAAAATCGTGTCGAAGAGCCCAAGATTTCCAAAATCTTCATTTTAAGTCAAATTGGCATGAAACCCCTTAAACGCTTAACTTTTGTTTTTTTATAACCTCAAGGGGTTTGGCGAGCTGGCCACATACCCACCTCAGAAAGTGGGAGACCTGAGTTCAAAACAACCTGGGTGTGCTAACTTTTAATGACTTCAAGGTTTTCATTTAAAGGTAGTATCTTAATTTCTATTACACTTGTTTTACAAAATTCTCCTGCCTTTTAAAACTTTCACTTGACGGACTACTTACTAGTATTGTTTTATTTATTTAAAAAAAAAGCGTAAATACTTGAGAGACTTGTGGAGTTGAGTCGAAAGTGAGTATGGATCGATTTTCCAGAAAAGGAAAAGCTTTTGGTCAGAGTAGACTCAATATCTGATTGAGTAAAGATGATTTGGTTGACTTTCAAGTAAGACTGCGAATTTTTTAAACTATGGTAATACAAGTAGCAATACTAGAAATCTTCACTCCTGAATTATAGAATGTTGAGGCCTAAAATTTAGTTTCCTGAATCAATAATGCTTTTAGAACAAATGGCTATCAAATAAGAACAAGATGGTAGCTTGGATTCATAAGAGTGGTCTACGTTTTAAATATAGAAACAGGCATGTCACCTGATCATCAGACAATCGCAACTGTTGCGCAAGAAAAAGGATACTCCCATAATCCCCAGATGGAGGATCCCGATGAACATTTCTAGCAACTTCGTCATAGGAAACCACATCCACCCGGAAACCATTTCTCATGAAAAGCGTGTCCATCCATTTCTGCATATTCGGCTGTGCCAGATCATAGAAAATTTCATCATGGATGGCTACGATAACGAAGAAGAGCCAGCAGAAATCCAGATAAAGCATCACGTTACTATCATAGCAGATAGATCTTTACCTCAAATTCAGTTTCAATTAATGATACAGGCATTTCTCCTATAAACATGCATCCTTTCATGGCTAAACTACTAACAACAATGAGAATTTCTTCGAAGCTTGCTAATTTCATCACTGGTAGTCCCTGCAACACATCGAGGAACAAGTAGTTAATGGGCTGTATAAAGTTCTACGTTTTGCCTTA
This sequence comes from Chloranthus sessilifolius, assembly GCA_021018995.1. Taxonomy (NCBI): domain Eukaryota; kingdom Viridiplantae; phylum Streptophyta; class Magnoliopsida; order Chloranthales; family Chloranthaceae; genus Chloranthus; species Chloranthus sessilifolius. Next base: position 1,919,876 of record CM037588.1, on the reverse strand, counting down.
ACTGAGAACACAAGCACTCTATATTCTAGGCAATTTTTTTCTCAATAGCTACACGAAAAACTGGTAGTTCGGCATATTCAAATTTCAGAAATAAGAGTATAAGAAAAGGGATAATGGCTCTTGATAGACATTTAAACAATAATATGGTATTCAAATGATCTTGCACCCAAGGTAGTTAAGGCGGTGTAGCAGGGTCATGGCGAAGAGACTCACTACACCATGGCGAGGCTATTTATTAATTTAAAAATTTAAATTTTTTTTATTATATCTATTAATTACTATTTTTTTTTTAGTTGTTTATATTTTTTATATAGGAAGAAAAAATAAAAATATATATATAAGAAGAAAAAAAATATCAACTACTTAAGCATCATACTTTGATTCTGATATTGAGAATTTCATGTCTTAGGCATAAACAAATATCAATAAATACAAATCAAATATCAATAAATTTGTAACATGGTAAGTATAAATAAATAAATATGAAATATAAACAAATATAGAATATTAAATTATATGTAAATATCAAAAATACATACGGTAGTATCATCAACGTTGAGGTTCCATTGACCGGTAACATGCTGAGGTTTCATGACGAGAGAGAGAGAGAGAGAGAGAGAGAGAGTCGAGGATTTTGTAACTTATAAGTTAATTTTTTGTAACTTATAAGTTAACTTTCATAACTTATATATTATAAAAATATTATAACTTATAAGTATTATAAGTTAAAACAATGTCATACTTATAACTTATTTATTTTATAAGTATTACACGTTATTATCCAAAAAAATCAAATTGCGTGTATAGCGACGTCATAGTGTTATTATGCCATAGCGACGCTATGACATCGCTATTTAGCCATCATAGCTATTTGGTTGTATATGACGTTTCTCATCACCATTTGCCATAACGAGACTATAGCGTCGTCTTGACTACCATGCTTACACCATTAAAGTGAGACTTTTTATCTCACATCATTGAAGTGGGTTTATAATTGTGCCATGTGGTCCGCATCATTGATCAATCTAAATTCTCTGTTTGGCAGTCTATCGTTGGAACATGTCCCAACCCAAAGAAACATGCCTATAAGTGGATGTGAACCATCCGATTGATGAACTTTACTATCAGCCATTAGAATAAGAAAAACAACGGCTGAGATTGTAGTCCACAGATCGAATTGTTTAAATCTCCCAACTAAACCATTTTTGGGACTGTTACACTTCGAGATATGATCAATCACTTCGACAGTACAGATCACCCACCTCCTAAACCATTGACGGTGTAAGATCATTAAGCACCATCTTGGTGTTTAAATGATGGCCAGGAGAGTCGGGTCCATAAGAAAATCAAAAGTACTTGATTACTATAAAGTATAAACTATAAACAACTAAAGGGGATATCAGGTTCTATTAGATAATGCTTGGAACGTAGTAAGTAGTTAAATGCTAGTACAAGTGCTACTTGAGTTTCCGATAATTGACAGTATAAAAAAATGGGCCCAACTCCCCTGACCGTCATTTAAGCACCAAAATGGTGTTTAAATGATTTTACACTATCAATGATTTAAGATGTGTTCATCTGTACTGTCAAAGCGATAGATCATAAATCAACGTGCAATAGGCCCAAAAATGGTGTTTTAGGGAGATTTAAACCATTCGATCTGTGGACTTAATATCAAACACTGTTTTCAAATCTAATGGCGGATATTAAAGTTCAACACTCGGATGGTTCACATCATGGTTCAAAATTTTGGCCGAAATTTGAAATTTTCGGCTGAAATATATCGGTTTTGAAGGAGACTGAAACAACAAAATATTGGGCAAATCATATGGGCCTGCAAATTATCGGCCGATAATTTGCTAATCTTGAAGGCTGAGCACTCAATCAAAACCCCATTTTAAAACTTTTCCTTTCCCAATAAAAATAATATAATAATCAAAGGAAAATTAATGTTGAAAAGACTAGACAAAGGGTACCTCTGTTTGCATAAAAAAGCAGTGAAATGAACAAAGGGTACCTCTGTTTGCGCCCACACCGTCACTGAAAGCACCCACATCTTAGACCCCTTGAAGACCATTGATTGCTTCGGATTAGGTGATGGAGATCGTGTTTCATACTGATATTCTACATAATAAATCTTGAGATCATGGTGTGATGTGTGCCATATGATTTAAGTACCATTTTTTAGGGATCTGTGACACATGGAATCAAAACCTGACCGTCTGATAAGTGTACCATGATCTCAAGATCTCTTCTGTGGAATATCGGGATTAAACATGACCTCCATCATCTGATCCAGCGTAATCAATGATTTTCAAGGGGTCTAGGACATGGGTGCTTTTAGAGAATGGGTGGGCACAAACAGAGGTACCCAATGACAAAGGGTAATCTGTTTGAATGTTGAAAAGACAGCTGCATAGCTATATTACAGCTACACTGTATAGTGTATAGTGCAGGCTGCAAAAAATACTATAATATTATAATATAATAAAGGTTACCTCTGCTGCAGCCTCCAATTTTCAAAAAAGAAATTTCGGCCCAGACCCCAATAAAAATTGACTGCTCGTTTTTATAAAAAAAAAAAAAAAAAAAAAAAGGGCAAAATTTCAGCCCAGACCCCAATTTTCGCCAGAAATTCTGGATGAAAATTTGAAATTTCAGCCAAAATTTGGGTTTCGGCCAGGCCCGAAACCGGAACGATAACCAAAATTTTGATCCTCGGTTCACATCCACTAATAGGCATGTTTCTTTTGGACTGAGACATGTTCCAATGATAGATTTCCCCCCGGACACTTTAGATTGATCACTGATGTTCACTAGATGGCATAATGAAAATGACATTTCAATGGTGTGAGATTAAGAAACTAACTTTAATGGTATAAGATCATTTAAACACCATTCTGGTGTTTAAGTGTCGGTTAGGAGCCGTTATCCCTTAAAAAATGCAAGTTCGTAGATCACCTGAAATACCCATATACTTGGCCGGTTACCATTGAATCCCTTCCTATGCAATTCCCTGAGTATATCAGATGACTCCAATGGAACATGGCAAAACATGCAGGTTCTTGAAATCTTCGCTCCAACACCTAAAATTTCCAATAAAATAATCTGAGGGCATGATTCATGAATTGAGATGAAGATTATCTCCGTCAATAAGAATTTCATGAAACAAAATTTATAATGAAATGAGGTGAAATTCTTTCGATAAAAAATAATTTTTTAAAAAAAATGAAGAAAATGAATCCTTGGAAATTTGCACTTGACGAAAGAACGGGGAGATCTTTTTTGATGAACAAAAGAGATCTCCCAAATATTCCCTCAAAGTGCAGACTTTGATTCCATTTGCTTCCAAAGGGAGGAAAATGAAGTGGGATGATTATATCTATTCATTGGTACCAATTATCCACTTTCTTATATTGTATATAGGATGTAACTAACTATGGTGGTAGATTGTAGGTTTAGGGACTCTGCCCTTTGCATATTATTTTCTTTTTTTTAATAAATTCGTAAGTTATCCAAAAAAGTGATGGGTAATAAAAAATTAATAAGAAAAAAATAAACGAAGAACCAGAATAACGTGGAATTTAATTGTCGCGTTAAATTCCATTATTCCAACTAATTTCCATTTGATGTGACATCATAGGACAGGTGAATAGTATACATTTGGGTTTTGGACACGAACTTCAGGTTAGGCATATCTTGAGAGTTGGATACTTGTGATAGTTTAGCCTACATAATCAGGTACTGCAGAGAGACAGCATGTAAAACCCTCACAATGGAAAGCCGGCCATGGCTTAATAATTTTATTGACAACACAAAATTACCCTTATTTTACTATCCAATTATCATTAGTTAATGTGCAACCTACTGGAGACGCAGTACATTCTAGATATATGACGGTCACATCATACTTAATTAAGCAAAGAGTTGATCAAATACTGAAGTCAACTGTTGACATCTAACACATCAAAATGAGCAACGATGCATCAAAATTTTGAACACTTCAAAAACAAAAGAAATGTCAAGAACCAAAAAGATAGGTAACAATGGGATCTCTGTAGAAAGTTAAAAAAATCATAAATCCATCTAAATAACTCGAGGAGATGATTCGCACCTTCAAGCCTTTGAGATGAGATTTTGAAAACCCTTCCCGGAGATATGTCAAATATCATGGTCGAGTGAGGCCACTTGAGCCTATATGGCCGGGTGTCCATACCATCTGTCAGCAAAATGATCTATAAGGTATAAGATAAGCTTATCAAGTTTCATTTAATTACCTATATATCTATCTACACACACACACACATAGAGAGAGAGAGAGAGAGAGAGAGAGAGAGAGAGAGAGAGAGAGAGAGATTTAAAATGCTCTGGGTTCATCAACATACCTGCCTAAGTCCATCCATTTTATTCCTTGTATCAAGCAATTTATCATCAATGAACTTTGTTGCAAGGCAATAGTGGCATGAGGATGCAGTTAAAATTGTCGACTGCATCATATTTTCTTGAGCAAGATGATTAAGAAAACAGCCAGCATATAGATCGAGAAAAAGAGGATCTGAAATGGAAATAATTTATCACATCCCTGGACTTCAAATGAGCGCCAATTATAATTTTTAGATTTAGATGAAAAGTCACTGGAAGAATAACACAATCAAGCAAACACAATATACATCTTGTTTCGTAAATGGCACGATCTTTTAGTTATCTGAAATATTTGACTGGAAGAAAAAATGGTGTACTATTAACCTCCAAGCATAAAATACAGCAATATCTACATCTTGCTTGTAGTACTAAACCTGAGTATACAGTACACTAGACAGAGAATTGGGTTAGAGATAAACCAATTGACATTGCTTTGATGCATAATGGCAAAAATTCAAATTTCAAAGTATAAAGGAAGCAAGATGCAAGCAATAGGGAGGGGATAGCCTAATGGTTGCAGCATCTATTACAGATATTTCCCATAATAATAATGTAAACATTTTCTCTCAAATTCGCACTTATTGATTTGCTTAATAATCATTTTAGTTGCTTGATAAATATGCATGCTTGTACAGGATATGCAGACATTGAGGCGACCTTAGAATCTCATAAGTCCCATCTTGTAAGTTAAAGGGGTCACTATTTCTGTAGCATCTTTGAGGTAAAACTAAATGAATAAATAATTTCAATGCCCTGCATACTAAAGAAATATATTACAGAGTAAGAACATAATATTCAAAATAAGAAACCTGTGAGAATTATATTATTGATCTAAAGAAGGAAAATTGCAAGATAAATATATATTCTATAGTTTAGGAGTATGAACCATGAATCTAGGCTTCCATAGGCAGTGTCTAAAAACATCAAACCAAAGTACAAAACAATGATTCCATTAATGCCATCATTAAATCATTAGAGAAATAGTTCTATCATTTTGGCCAGCAAAAAATTGATAATATATGTATTTCCTTCATGGGCCTCCTACAAGTATTGAGTTCTCAGCCAAAGTCCTTTTGGAATCCAGTGGTGGAAAGACTTGGATATAAATTCGTACCATTGAAAAGAAATATGGTTTCTTTTTGTGGATGTATCACTCTCACTTCATCATGCTTATCAAAACTTCAATCCTACTTATTGTCGGTAAATTGCATACAACTTCGTTGGTTAAGGAAACGAAAAAGAGCTTCAGGGAGTTCTTTGGGCAAGGAAGGGGGAAGGGTTACATATACCACCTCATTGATTCGAATCTGATGGTTTTACCTAGAAGTGTGCTGAGCTTGGTATAGAAAATCTTAGAAGTAGGAAAGTGTCTTTTATAGCTATAAAATCCCACCTCGTGGCATTCAACATTGTTTACGTGTAACTGGTTTGCTAGAGGATTTAATTGGTTTTGAAATTGCGGTCCAATTAGTGAGACGTAGAATTCCTTGAAGGTGGATTCCACTTGCAATCATGTGGGGGCTTTTCGAAAGAGTGGATTAGTAGCATCTTTAAGACAAAGACAAGTACTATGAATCTCTGACTTCATCAAGAGCTTCCTGATTCATTGGCCATGAGGAGGGAAAAATTCTTTGGTATTATTACCAAGACTTCTTTGAGATGAAAGAATAAATATATAGTAGAGAACAAAAGGAAAGCGTGCTGATGTTTGGAGACTGCCTCTGACCAGATCTCTAAAATTTAATTTCAATGACAGCTTGATTTTCAATCCTGGCTATGCAACCGAAGAATGGACCTAATATAATCAATCGATTGCATAAGATATGCCAAAACCACTTACTGGTTCTGAACAGCAAGCACTAGAGGTATGTTTAGAAACTACATCGCGTGTATTGTCTTAACTTGTTTGGTCCTATTGGAATCCAGGACTATAACAAGATGGAGGCAAGGAGAAACATACCGGTGCGGGGGAGAACTCTTACTCGTGATCAGCTCTTAAGGAGAAACATACCGGTGAGAAACAAATGCCTCCTATGTATGAGAGGGAGGGAATCGGTGGCGCATATCCTGCTCCATTGCTCTTTCGCGCTATTTGGTATAAGATCTTTGACTTTTTCAATGTGTATTTGGTTATCCCGGGTCGGCCGGTCCAAATGATGGAAATGTGGAAGGAAATTGGATTGGAGGATCAGAGGAAGGACTTGTGGCCTATGACTGTGTATGCTGTGTTTTTGGGTCGAGAGATATAATAGAGTGTTCAGACGAAGGGCTAAACTGCTTGTGATGGTTATCCGTGATATCCAGGACATCGTTGTTAATTGGAATGCTGTGAACGAATTTTAAGGAGGGTGTGACGGGGCCAATACTCGAACTTGCAGCATGGTGCTTGGGGCATGACATGTGGTGCCAGGAGGGCATGTGACATGGGGCCAAGTCAGTCTGGCGACGTGGTCGCGCTGCGAGGACGCGACATGGTCGCATGTGGGTAGGACGCGGGAGCGACACGGTCGCGACACGGACGCAACATAGCCAAGGTGGGCTAGCGATGCAGGAGGCGTTGCGGTATTTCAAACCAAGGCGTTTGAGGTCCTCCTGCCATTCTGGCTGAATGACTGTTTTACCCTTCTATGTGGGAGAGTTGGTGGAGACTGCTTCTCACTCACACGAGGCCTTGCGTTGCCAGAGGGGGCACAAGTATCTCCTAGGCCTGAAAGGGTAGGCCTAGGATGTCGACGCAGCGATGCCCCGTGGAGCCCAAGGGAGGTTGATGTATGGCTCCAGACTACGCGTCGCGGTGCATACGGCTGGGCAACCTTGTGAGAACATAAGAGCGCTGCGTGGGACTCAATTGAGCACGACAGCATGTGGGCCAAGGATGAGCAGGTGCTAGTAATTCAAAATGCATATGAAGGCAGGCTGCGTGGGACTCAGTTGAGCATGCGAGCACGAGGCATAAGGCTGTGAGCTTGGTTCGGTATGTGAGCAAGACATGGTGGCATGGGGAGCTGCATACCAAGACTGTTATGAGCGAGGTACTAGTGCAGTGCACAGGGTGAAGCTTAAACAGGCCAAGTTTAGCACAGTGGTGCAAATGGCGTGTTGTAAGGGGCACGATAAGCTGGGTGGTAGGCCGCGAAACAGAGGTATTCACGTTGGGGGAGTTCCTGTCCTCTAGGCGGGTGGTATTAGAGCTGATGTGTAGAGCGAAGCAGTTGAAACGCCCATGACAGTTGGTATCAGAAGTAGGCTGACCTAGCGCAGCGTGCGTTAGGTGCCGCACGGGACTGAGGTTGCAGAAGTGCGACCCCGTGACAAGGGGCTTCAGCATTTCCTGATGCTTTGGGACTGTTGTACCATAGAGTTCTTGTGAGCCGTGTGAGGCTGCTGTTTGCGTTGGGGATAGGCTTCGTTGTGGCCTTGCTTGGGTTTTTAGGTGAGTATTTTTGGGGGTTCTTTGTTTGGGTAGTTTCTTACTACCCACTAAGGTATGTCCTCTTCTGCTTTTTATGTTAATATATAGCTTTGTTATCGACTCGAAAAAAAAAAACAAAAAAAAAGGATGGAGACAAGGGCTTTCCCCAAAGGGTTGAGATAACTTTCTTCTCACTTTTAAGGTTCTTTCTTCTGGAAGGTGATTACAAATCTGTAATCAGTTGGGTCACGATATTTAAAATTAATAAAAAGAAAAATAATAAATTAAGAAAAAAATCGTAGCTTTTCTTTTCAATTATAAATTGTATCCTATACCAACTGCAATTGGATCCTAGAAGTACCAAGTATCAGAATTTTTTATTTTTTGATGACACATCACACATGGCTTCCTAGTTTGCGGTTTGGACTAATCCCTACAGGGTGTAGAGCCCCACCCATGCCACGATTATTTCATAATTTATGCACGCCCACGACACCCGGTTAACAAAAGGGAGTCGTTTTGAACCCGTGACCTTGGGGAGAAAACCTAAGCAGCCAAACTGTTGTGAAACCCCTTGGTCGACGTTGCGACAACCCCTTGGTTGGTAAGTATCAGCATTGTTACTGTTGTGGTGTTGTGTTGCATATAGAGGTATCCGGGTATCATACCTTCTTGTCATGCTAATATCATCCACAACAATGCTAATACCATCCACAACAATGGTTTTACAGTCAATCTAACCCAAATTGGCCTATAATAAGAAAGGAAATTTCATTTTCACCAGTCCAACAAACACCTCTATGGATCCACACATCAACTTCCACTTCTGTATTCCCCGAGACAAACTTCATTTAATCAATGATGATTACTTTGCAATGGATGGTCACTAATAACAGTCCTTAATCTTATTGCAGAAAAAAGAACTGAAAATGTTTATGGAATGAAAAGTTTATTTTAGTTGGTTTGTTTCCATTTTTGTTGTTTGACGCCGAAAACATAGTCACCAACTCGGGGTTTGGCAATAATTCAGCCAGGTTAAAATTCAGAAAAATTGGGGGAAGAAATAACAAAAATAAGATAAAAACGTATAAAAAATTTAGTAAATACAAAAAAGTCATGATTTATTGAAAAAAATAGTGAATTATTTGCTAATTGGCGAATTTTTAAAAAGAAAACATGAACATTTAAAAAAATCGGGCATAACTTGTGATTAATTTGTAGAACCTTAAAGTTTCAAATTAGTCGCAAATTATTAAAAATTTAGCAAATTTGTGGCTATGATATGATATAAATTAATAGACAATAAGCAGTTGAATTTCCTCTCGAATCATTCAAGCCCAATTTGATTTTGTTGGAAAAAAAAACAGCATTTTTCATCTAGGCAGTCATACTTCTTCTTGGGTACTTCATAAATCCGCAAAGGAATGACAAATAGCATTAACCCAATATAATTCACCTTCAAATAACCAGTTTCCTAATTATAATAGACTAAAAAGTTCAAAAAAATACGAAACCCAATTTGACTTTGAGGGAAACAAACAGCTTTTTTCATCTAGAGAGTCATAATTCTTATTGGGTACTTGATAAATCCGCAAAGGAATGACTAAATAGAATTTATCCAATATAATGCACCTTCAAATAACCAGTTCTCTAATTATAAATGGGAGCCAATAATTGCACCCCAAAGATAAGCTGTCGCACAATTTAAAAAGAAAAATAGGAATTAAAAAAGGGTCCAAGATATAGACATGGTACTAGTACTAGCACACCATTTAAAATCATTCTAGATGACTAAAAGACGGTGTTCTGAGTCATTCCTTTTTCCCCTGAATTGAGTCATTCTTGTCATTCTTTCTCTTGAATGTGTGGGAAACGAAAAGACAAGCAGAGACTGAGAAATGGTCGAAAAGGAAGGCTTCGCTTAGTTTGTGATCGAGAAGAAGAAAACAATCGATGATCAACAATCTAATCTATCTTATGGACCTATTGCGTGAAGCATATACTATGGTTTCGGATGAAGAAGAAGCGACTCGGATGGAGTAGTTGTCGATCGGATATATAGGTGGGGAAATTAGAAAAACATACCCCATTTCAAACAGTTTTAGAGTATTATACAAAAAAAAAAAAAAAAAAAAAAAAAGGTAAAAGGGTTTGCACGGCTAGTAGGAGTTCGGAGATATGTGAGATCTCAATATTGACAGGATTTGAAAAGGTTCTTAGCAAATTACATCACTACCCCTCTTTCTTAGCAAATTACGTCACTACCCTTTTGCTTAGCAAATTACATCACTACCCCTCTTTCTTAGCAAATTACATCACTACCCCTCTTTCTTAGCAAATTATACCACTACCCTCTTGCTTAACAAATTACATCACTACCCCTCTTTCTTAGCAAATTACATCACTATCCCTCGATGGGTGATGGGTGATGGCCATTGCCCATCACCCATCGCCCATTGCCCATCGCCCATCGCCCATCGCCCATCGCCCATAGCCCATCGAGGGATAGTGATGTAATTTGCTATGCAAGAGGGGTAGTGATGTACTTTGCTAAGAAAGAGAGGTAATGATGTAATTTGTTAAGCAAGAGGGGTAGTGATGTAATATGTTAAACAAGAGGGTAGTGATGTAATTTGCTAAAAACCTTTTCAAATCTCACGTGTGCCAATATTAAGATCTCACATATCTCGGAACTCCTAATAGCCGTGTAAACCCTTTTACCTAAAACTTTTTTTTTTTTTTTTGTAATACGCTAAAACTTTTTGAAATGGGGTAGGTTTTCCTAAAGTCCCCTATATAGGTGGGGCGCAATTATATAATGCTCACTTTATTTATTATTTATTTTTTCATTTGAAGTGGGGTGCAAATGGTACATTGTCTTATATTTGGAGTGCAACTATTGGCTCCATGGATCAAAATATCGTCCGATACCGATACTTATCGGACGATACGTATCAGTATTGGACTAGGACGAAACGGTACATTTGATGTACCGTATCGTCCAATTTATATGGGAAGGCCCGGACAATACATTCAATGTATCGTCCGGTAAGTTACTATTCCGATACGTATCGTCCGATACGTATCGGTTTGGAGCTCGGAAGATACGTATCGGAAAGCCGGCATTTTGACCCATGATTGGCTCCCATTATAAATAGACAAAAAATCATAAAACAGAAAACCTAATTTGGTTTTGTGGAAAAGAAACAGTCTTTTTCATCCAGACAGTCATAATTCTTCTTGGGTACTTCATAAATCAGCAAAGGAATGACTAAACAGCATTTACCCAATATAATTCATCTCCAAATAACCAGTTTCCTAATTTCCTAATTATACTAGACCGAAAAATTCTTCAAATACAAAACCCAATGCCCACAAATTTCGTGGAGTCAACCAAAAAAACTCTGAAACAACCAAAATATAAGAGAGAACCTCACCTGGTCGATGGGTCTCTCGGAAACGTAGAGAGGCTGCCTTAATAGCCAATTGTAGACACATGTCGTTATCTTCTCCGTTGAACTTTGCAGAAACCCCACCAAGTTTTCTCCATTTCTTCTTGATCAATCCAACGGTGGAAAACGGTGAGTAGAGGATAGCAGCTGGAGAGGCATAACATCCCATTTTGCACACCATATGTATGATTCTACCTCATTTTATAGATGTGGAGACTGGAGGGAGACTCTGCTGACGGACACTTCAGGGATAGTGGCCCTGACTCATGACAGGGTAGATTTGTGCCACGTGGAATATCTCCTGAGATGATCTAACTTGAAGCCCATAATTGGCACATGTCTAGTTTAGAGTTAGGGGTCTTGACTTGATACTTGAGTAAGTTTCGGATCAATCGGGCACATAAACTTTACTCATTGAGTCAGGCATGAGGTATTTGGACCCGACCCAATATTTTATAATAAAAAAACACCCTTATTTTCTTTATTTTAAAGATGAGATTATATTTTAGAAAGACGAAAATGTTAGAAGTTTTTATTTTGGTGGCCTTCACTATGGTTAATCCGTTAACCGGTGAATGGTGTAAGATCAATTTGAGATATGTAGTTGTTAATTCAGTGAATGGTGGAAGATCAATTTGAGATATGTAGTTGCTATTTCGGTGAATTTGAAGAGAATAAACAATTAATAATTAAGTCTTTTAGTTATGATATGATTGTGATTTGTAATCACAATATAATTAGTAATTTAAGTCTTTAATGGGAAAAACTTTTGGCTATAAATATAAGAGGTGCTTGGTCTCAATGATTGTTCGACACAATTCAATCTTTCATATTAGCAAAAACATTTCTATTGTGCTAGGAGATATTAAGAGCAAGAAGATCGTCGAAAATCAACAACCCACCATTAATGACTCACACTCAAGGTGCACACATATATATTTAATTTGTGAATTATTGATTTATTATCATTGATTGATCATGCGCCTAAATCCTAGAGCATAAATTTGATTTATGGATTGTTGATTTATTATCATTGATTGATTATGCGCCTAAATCCTAGAACATATATTTGGATGGTTGGATCGATAGATCCATACAGATCCATCAATTGATATCAAAACATATGTTTTGACCATGATTCAATTAAAACATTATTATTAGTTTTCTTGATTGGATTTCTATGATATTTGTTTATACTCGTGTATAGAGATATAATCTAAATAATTTTTATTCAATATAATTTTCTAAAGATTATTTGTTCCGATTGATCAAAATTTTTATAACTAAAAGGGTTTTCTGCTTGTTGATACCCTGATCTCAAAATTGGTTGCTGAAGAGGTTGGCCAACAGGCGGCTGCAATCCCTTGACTGGTCGATAGCACCGAATATGAGAGAAAGTAAACAATATATAAAGCACCAAAGATGCCTTTACAGAGAAGACGGTTTTGGTTTTTTTTTTTTTTTTTTTTTTTTTTTTCCTTCCTTTGGGAGAAGACGACTACATTAGTCGTAGCCTCCCATATAAGCTTTTATTGTTTTTATTGCATGATAATGGGAGCATCAAAGTTGGTGCTTCCCATATAAGCTTAAGGTCCGACCCGATTTGTGACCCAGCTTGATCGATAACGAACTCGGGTCATGACTCAGTACAGCGCATGGTCCGATCCACAGCCTATTCCCGGTCCATTAAACATGACCCGTTGATCCTTAAGGCCCAATTATGACCCATATTATTCTTTATTCTTTTCGGATTATTTATGGGCTATCTATAGGTCTGATTTTCGAATATTATATATGAATTTTGACTTTCTCAAACATTTCGGATTTATTTTTGAGGCCTGTTTTTAACAAGGAGCTCTTTGTCGTGACGTTTTCATGATCTGATGCCGTTTTGACAATTTTTAATCTAATAATTATTATATTTTTGAGTGCCTTTAATTAGGATCGGATATTAGAAGTTATGCTCCAGCACAAAAGCTGGTACTTACATAATGTTATCCTTTATTATTATTAATTTTTGACACTTACACACAACATGAGCTAGTTTTGACTACTTGCATATTTTAAGTGACTTAATTTTTTTTTATTTGACCCACTTTTGTGACCATCTAAAATATTATAAAACCCAAATAGAAAACATGACTTGGAAGAATTCTTCTGTCCAACGGTGATGATATTTCCTAGTGTCGTGATTTTCATAGTGAGATTTATTTTATCCAAAATCGTGTTACAAATTCAGTGAAAGTGTGCAGTAAATATTGACATCACAACTTAAGGGATTACTTCTGCCCAACGGTGATGAATCACTTAATGTTGTGTGATGATTATATTACTATTCACTATTTTGTGTATGGGTACTGTTAGTGCATTGTGACTCGACCCAATGGAGGGTCATAACGATGCAATTAGTACCACAATTAATAATATCCATTGAGGAAGTGGCTAGTGTGTTATGACTCGACCCAACGAAAAGTAATAATGATACAAATTACTTATCAATAAAACCATATTGGTTTTAATTTTTATTATATTCCTTGACATAATTTAACGCTTGCGTCAAATACTACAAATATAATCTTGTAGAATGGATTGTTGCTATAGTTGTATGTGGACATAATAAAGTCCTTAATTATTGTGCATTATTGAACCCGTCTTCTATTACTAATATGATTGGTGGAATTGAATCTTTGAGTGGCTCGAATTATGACAAATGGAAGGAATAAGTTACAATTATTCTAAGTTGCATGGATCTTGACTATGCTATACGATTTGATAAACTCAATGTGCTCACCGCTGATGTCTCAGCTGTGGATCTGATAATAAATAATACGGATTTAGAAAAATAAAATAGATCAAATTGTATGAGTCTTATGATCATAAAGAGTTTCATTACTGATGCGATCCAGGGAGGTATCTCTGACTTGCACAATACAAAGGAATACATGCAAGTTATTCAAGAATAATTTCAGGGGACTTTTAAGGCACTTGCCAGTAGTCTTATTATTAAAATAGGAATCATAAAATATGATGTTCATTGTGATATACGGGAGCACATTATGTTCATTGTGATATACGGGAGCACATTATGAGAATGAGTGACATGACGACTCAATTGAAAGAAATGGACATGAGTTTTTCTTAGAGTTATCTTGTTCACTTCATTATGACTTCTCTTTCTGCATAATTTGGTCCGTTCAAGATTAATTATAACACACAGAAAGAAAAATAGAAGATGAACGAGTTAATCACCCACTGTGTCCAAGAAGAAGAAAGACTTCGGACTGAAAAACCTGAAAGTGCTCATTACGCCGCTCTTTAACCATCGAAAGGAAATCTCAAGAGAAAGAAGAGATCGTATAAAAGAAAGAATGTGAAAGCTTCTTCACCGAAAACCAAACAAGGAGAAGCCAGCGGATTTATTTTGGTATCAAGTGTCACTTCTGTAAGAAGCAAGGATACATCAAGAAGAATATCAAGTGTCACTTCTGTAAGAAGAAGGGACACATTAAGAAGAATTGTAAAAAATACAGAGATTGACTAGTTAAGAAAGGTAATGACCTAGTTTTTATTTATTTTGAATCACTTTATGTTGATGCTCCACGTAACACTTGGTGGATAGATTCTGGTGTAACTATTCACATAAGTAATTCAATGCATGGATTTCGATTCAGTAGGAAGCTAAGTAAAGACAAACGAACTATCAAACTCGGAAATAGAGTAGAAGCAAACGTGGAGGCCATTGGAACTCTCCGTCTTATTTTAGATAGTGGTTTCATTTTGGATTTAATTGATACTATTTACGTTCTAAGTATCACTAGAAACCTTATCTTAATTTCTAAATTGGATTAATTAGATTTTGAATTTAAATTTGGACATAATATTTTTACTTTATTATTTGATTTCAATATTGTGGGTGGTGACTCATTAGTAGGTAGTCTTTATCAGTTGAATTTGGATTCATATTACACCTAATCTTTAGTTTCTATGTATGTAAATGATAAAATTAGTAAGAAATAAAAATGAGTAATTGACAACTCCTCTATTTTATGGCATAAACGTTTAGGCCATATATCTAAAAATAGAATGGAGAAATTAATTAAAGATGATATAGGCGATGCGCTCAAAAATACATGATAAAAAAGAAAATAAGGTTTTTTTTTTTAAGATGAGATTATATTTTCAAAAGAGGAAAAATACATCGTGAAAAAGAAAGGTCAGCGAGAAGCTCAACCAGAGAGCAAACACAAGAGAAGGAAGACCAACAAAACACCAAACAGGAAAACAAGGGTTTTTTAATTGAGCCGGTTTTCTTGGCGGGTCAAGTGTAAAACCTTGACTGTCAGGTCTGGCCAGGCAAAAGCCAATTTGTCATAGCCCAATCCTTCCACCTGTTGACAGCCTTACTTAGAGCTCTAATTGCCACATATCTCAAGCAAAGAATCATACAATTGCAACCCTCTTATCTATGCACCTTAATATGGATTATTCAAAAAATATGCTTCAACTGTTTCTATTAAATTCAACAAATCGAAAGATTCAAATCTTCTAATCAGCGTGCAAGGTTGCTAGACTACGACTTTGATGACTGCTTTGTTTGCTATTGAAACGAACAGGCGTGCTAGCGTCCTGTCTGCTCCCTTTGGATCTTCAAAATTTTACCATAGTTCTAACATTTAGGGTCAGGGCACGCTGGCCCTTGGACACTCTACCAGATACATAGCGGCCGATATTTATGGGATATTGCCAATATTTAAAACCATGCTAGCAATCTCATAACAAATGAAGCAAAAAGAATAACTGAAGCAGAGCTATAGCTCTGATTCATCTTGACCCTCAGACCTGGACTTGGAGCCAGTGATCCCCCTAATGGGTGGTTTAGCATCCAGGATGGAGGGCGGTTGGTGATGATCCAAGTCATCTGAAATGCCCGTTAACCCTTTTCAGGGCGGTGGAGCGGTGAATTGCGTAGAGATTAGAAGAAAAAGCCACCCTTTCATTATTTCAGTCACTAATCAAAGCTTGTTAAGGTTTTCATACAATATATAATAACACTACAGAAGGGGGGGCTTGTAGATCACAATCTAAAGTCTGAGAAGAGCCAAGCCACAATGAACTTCGATTTGACGTTGTCCGATTACAAAATGGATGGTGTTAGATTCCCAAATACTCTTCACCTTCCTTCTAATATGCAAGCTTCCCTCATTTCTACATAGTTGATTTTGATTGCATCACTATGTTAGTATTTAGTACAATCAGGTATATCTACAGGATACAAATGAATCCTATCCGACCAAGCATTCTCAACCCTAGATCCAACGTCCGAAATGCACTTCCAAACAGCACTATTACACTTAAAACCACTCCCAAATGCAATTTGCCACACCCTATCTCCCCTATGAACCCTCCCCTTAGCCTCTATGTAACAAAGTTCATACCATATCGAAGAAGAGGAGGTATTGCCAAACCTATATAGTGTCATCTTAGAAGCCTCCACATCCTCCTCACTCAACCCTAGCTTCTCTCCAATTGCTTGAATCACAGCTCTCCCTCCTGCATGTATACAAAAATGTTCGAATGCCTTTTTGAAGTTGGGTACGTAAACACCTGGCCTTTTCTCCCAAACACAAATTTTCCGACGAATTATTGAGAGCCCGTATCGGAATTTCTCCGAAAAAGGCAAGACCAAAGGGCCCAAGGATGCTATATTAGTCTTTAACGCATCTCCCGCCACATATATTATGTCCTTGGATAGTGACACCCCGACCTTGCCTTCTTCATCCGAGTCCTGGAACACACAATTGTACGATCGATCGTCATACGCTTTGTTCGTCCGCACAAGGTGTTGTAGTACGTACCTAGCCCTTTTCTTGTCGCAATTCTTACTTGACATTAAGATCGCGGCACCCCCCATGCGAAAGATGCAATTGGTTAACAACATGGAACGGTTTTCGCCCCCGTAAAAATTAGTGGTTAGCATCTCTGCACTGACAACGAGGGCTATAGTATTCCTATGGACAATTAGTAAGTCTCTGGCCAAACTGACCGATAAAATTCCGGCACTGCACCCCATTCCGGATAGATTATAGCTCATGACATTGCTCCGTAGGCCGAATTTGTTTACAATCATCGCGCTAAGAGAGGGGGTAGGGCAAAACAAGCTACAGTTCAGCACCAATATGTCTATACTTTTTGGGCTTATCTGGTTTTTCTCTAAGAGCTCTCGGATTACGGAGAATATAATCATTTCGGCCTCTTCTCGAGAGGACGACAATGTTTGATGCTTCTGAAGTCGAGATAGAGATGGCGGGACACATGTTTCTTGGCCCAAGCCGGATTTTTCAAGTATCTTTATTTGGAATTGCATGCCATCAGGTTTGAATTCTCTGGAGATTGTGTTGTTCTCTATGAACATGGCAATGGGTAGTCTATAAGAATCATGAGGCTTATAGCAAGCAAAATCCAGTAGGTAGATGGGGCCTCTTTTTTTGCATAAAAGATAGATCACAGCTAATACAATCGCTAATAATGTTAGATAATTGGAGTGTGTGATGAATGGTAGGATATGCAGGAGACTATCTATATATAGAGACAATTTGGCCATGGTCAAGAGAACAAGAGCAAGAAGATTTAGTGAACATAGAACAGTTTGAAGACGTCTATGTTTTTTTTTTTTTTTTTTTTAATGAATAAATTTTGAAGATTTCTATTCTTAGAAGAATGACACATAGTGCTGAGGCTTTTATAATGCGCTATTATGCCCTTAACAGAATTGGTATACGTTACGAGTGTTATAGCAGCCATCAAAATGGTGTGTTGTTTAATAATGAAATTAGTTTATTTTAGTTACATGAAGGGTATTTACTTCATTTCAATTTGAACGGCTCCATTTCACTGCCCTAATGTAACTTATCGGTTTATTGAGTTTATTTGTTTGGGTATATGGGCTTTCAGTATGGGTCATAATGGACCCAAATGTTAGGTCCTGTAAGGCCCACTATGATTAGCTGATCGGGTTTGATGTGCTAGTACATTTTTAATAGGCCAGAACTCCTAGCCCAGGTCCAGACCTCGATAGCCGAAGCCCAAACACTTATCAACCCGTCTCATTTTGATTCGTATCTGTGTTGCATGTAACACGTACAGAAAACGCGTTTACGCCTTTTATTGACCGAGAATGAATGTTTGATTAGTTTTTGCAATTTACCGTTACCGAAATTTGCGTACGCGGGTCATGTGTCCTATGCCTTCGTCATTTCATGTAACAAAAGTTATATATACAACACGTCCGCGGCATAGTCACCAAGTCGGGGTTCGGCGAGGTGAAAACTCAGAAAAATTGGGCAAATCCGAGAAGTTTGGAAATATTCTAAGGAAAAATCGGTGAGAAAAATTTAAAAATAAAAATAAAAAAATTTAAAATTATAAATTAAAAAAAATTAAAAAACTCAGTAAGTCACAAATTTTTAAAAAATTTTAAGAATTATTCCAGAATAATTCACAAATTATTCGTGATTTTTTGTGATCACGTGAATTTTCAAAAAATTCATGAAAAAATCAAGATTAATTCGGATGACCTTAAATTCGTGATTTATTCAAAAATTCTGCAATTTTTGTGATTATGGTCCGCAGTCAAAATGCGTCGCTAAGGTTTCTGCACATTCAAACATGCCCAAGGTGTATACCTCAAAGGAAATGAGAACCTTAAACTTTACGCATCCCAAAAAGTGAGCGTGATCATGGGCGTACTTATCAGACAATCACTATTGGAGATGTGTGCCAAGTAGAATCAACATTTAACCTTTTGATAGATGCATCATGATCTCAAGATTTATTGTATGCGAAATTGGGATGAAAAATGATCTCAATTTTCCGATTCAAGGTAGTTAACGGCTTTTTCATATGAAAGAGCGTGTGATCACGGTAAAAATAGGTGCAGATAACGCTACCCTAAATTCATGGAGCATGACAAGAAGAAAGGCAGATGATTTGGATATCTAAGTGAGAGGAGGAGATGAACGGTTGAGAGATTTAAGCTGAGTTCTTGGTTAAGCTCATGATTGATCTTTCAACATCTCTTAATGCTGCTATCCACCAACCAAAGTCCCAAACGCAACGGCTCATGCTATGCTAGGAGCACCAAGCCTACAATTCACAGAGTTGAAACTGGGTAGCCGACCGGTTTGCACTCAACCGTGAACGGGTCGAGCTCTTCTAGGGCTCTCATGGCCAAATTTAGGCTTAAATGAGCCGAAAGCTCGCCGAATTTTGTATCCGAGCCAGGTACGAGTCTAGTTTTTAGGGTAAACTTAATTAGGCATACCCAAACCCGGCCTGGCTGTGCCCGATTACATTAAAAGAAAACGTCGGTTTGACTGCGATTTAGCCAGGCCTAAACCTGATATGGGTCGCATTCGAACTTAAATAGAAAACACGAGCTCAAAAGACTCAAAATTCTCCAAACTAATCAAAACTTTAAAAAAAAAATTCCACATAGGTGGACTACCAAGCTACCAAGCATTTTGAACATTTGCTTGATTAGTCGATACTTTAAATTTTTCTCCATTTTTCTAAATTCTTTTGAATTTTTATCCCTATAGTACATACTTTAACCAAACTCCGTATTTTCTTATGAATGTAAGCAGTTAATGTATATAGAATCTGCATGCGGACTATATAATATTTTATAATCGCTAATATTTTTCCATTTTTTCCTAGAATCGTTACTGAATTTATCCCAATTAAACCAAACTGAGATAATTTGGCTACTTGCCCATGCCAAACTCAGCCCATTTTGTATCTGGGTGAGTTCTTAGGGCTCGTTCGGGAGTTGGGATTTGCTCGGAATCTGAGTTTTTAGTCAGAAAGGTAGCAAAATCCTACTAAATCTACGTGAATCTCTTGTTCACGAGATGTGGTGGGTCCCACCATTTTTCAGATTTATTCAGAATCTGAGTTTGGTGTGTATAATTCATGCCATGCTCTGCACCATATTTCAGCCGATTGGGAATTAATTTTGAGAAACCATATTTCAGCCCTCATACATATACTTGTGGATTAAGTTTTTGTGATATTTCTTTCACAAGAGGCTTTTCTATTGTGTGAAGCTATACACTCACATATAGTGTATATTCTCTAATAAAATTAATTAAAAGAAAAACTCTATAAATAAGGAGGCTTGAATTTAGAACCAAGGTGTCAAAAGCCATTTATCCAACCAATAGAGTTGTTTACAATAATATGTGGATAAATAAAAATTTTAATCCATATATAATTTTTTAAAGCTAAAATAATGTCACTCATTCTAGAAAGAGTGACATTATTTGCGGCCGCTTTTCATGTGAAGAAAATATGCATTTTAACCATAAAAAATTGTTAACGGCCTTGAATTACAAATCTGTTGAATAAATATAATGTTACCCAATGGTCAATTGCAATAAATAAATGACAAGGACTGGGCTTATTTAAGAGCATTGTTATTGCCGCACTCATTTTTGTTATTGGCACACCACTTAAAGAAAGACCACATACCATTGACCTCTTTGGATCAAACGATGTATCTCATTTTATGTCCCAATCTTTCATACAATAGATGTTGAGATCATGAGCCTACCATCAAGCGTTCACATGCTGATGCAACATGACACACGTCCGAAAAAGTGGGCGATTGGACCATACCATAAAATGTTAGGTGTATGTTAAAATGATTTTTTTGTGCTATATATTGTTTTAAAGTTTGTCATTGTAATGGTTGTTTATTCTTGTATGTTTAAAATATTAATACTATATTAAAAGTAATGATTATTAAAAAGACTGTCAAATATGTTTAACCCCATCTCGATTGATTGCCTATATATTTTGAGCGAAATCCGAGTACGATATATAAATCGATGATTAGATAACGTTGCTACGGTGATAGCATAACCACCCATTGAATCGATTCTAAGAATTTTTTTAGAGGAATTTAAAAATGAAGAATTTTTAACTTTTATAAGAAAAGTCAGGAATTTGAGTAACTTAAGAACGCATATGAGAAATGCCAACAATCTAAGTCTACTAAGAATCTGAGTGCTCAAGAATCTGAATTTTTCTGAGAAAAACCAAAAACACATGAACGAGGTCCTAAGATATAAAATGATTGGGCCTAACAAAAGCCCGACGCAAACCTTAAGATCCCTAACTTCTTTATGCTAAAATGGTCGGACCTTAACTTTTACTAATTTTCATGCTCATAAATTGTTCCAATCTTCCCAACATTTGACCATTTAAGCATATGGAGATTGACTCATTGCCCATTTAAACAGCAAAATGGTGTTTAAATTGATCTTATAGGCTCATTTGGAGACGTGGATTGGATTTGGATTTAGATATGTTAAATCCAAATCCACCATTTGTGTTTGAATTTGGTAAATCCATCGGAATTTAGAAATTCATGTTTATATTATAAAAAAGTGGATTTGTAAATAATATCTCTTAGGCATTATTTGAAAATCCAAATCTTATACCATCATTAATTAGCTATGTTTAGTGAATAAAAAGTTGTTATCCAGTGCTATCATAGGTACGGTTCGACCTGATACTTGACCAGCCTGAGCCAAATATTTTTAAACTTGACCGATCTGGTTGGGTTGGGCATGAGGCATCTGGCCCGACCTGCAGATTTGGTTGGGTTGGGTTTTCAGTTTGGGTCGAAAACTGACGGGTTAAGTTGAGTAAATCGAGGCCTAAATGGGCCTTAACCGATCCAAACCGGATCCGAGCCAGCCCAAACTGACTCGAACTGGTGGTACCCAACCCGAATTCAACTGAACCCAACCGGGTTGAACCGGTGGTAAATGGATCGGATTGAACTGGTATCAGACCAAACCAGACCCAACCCGAATTGACCCAACCAAGCTTAAGAAGTTACTACAATGGCTAGAAAACTAGTCGTTGTAGTCGCCGCTAGGCTGCAACAACTAGTTTTTGGATGTTGCAGCCCACCTTCATACATTGCACCTTGAATGTAACTAGGAAATTGCTAATTGCACCCATTTTCGTTTTTTTTTTCTCAAACCCAAATCGAACATCAAAAAATTCAGTTTCAGTTTGAGAACGGTTTATGTGTTCGAGGAATTCAGTGTACCGAAACCGAAACCAATATATTTCGTTTCGATTTGTGGTGTACTGAACCAAAAACTGAAAAAATCGGATTCGGTTGGGTACACCGAACTTGCATCCCTACCTATATAGAATGAATGAAACCAATGAAATATCAATTCTTTTTATATAACAAATAATCAAATGAAGTATCTATAAATCCTTGGGCCAAATCTTAAGGCAATACTTAAACATCCAAATAAGAGATTTGCAGATCCAAATATATTTGGAATGCTTGAATTTGAAATACTTAAATTTGAAATCCCCAAATCCAAATCCAAGTTCCCAAACGCAGCCTAACATCATTTAAATTATACTTTTAATCTAACACCATTAAAGTGCGATTTATCATGGCACACATCTATGACCAACGAAAATTATGCAAGTGGCAATACATCTTTAATATCGCCATTAAAATAAAAAACAACGGTTGATGTTATAATTAATCGGGTGATTTAAATCTCCCTAAAATACAATTTTTGAACCCGTTGCACTCCAATCTATGATCTATCACTTTGACAGTATAGATCACCGACATCTTAAAGTATAGATCACCGCATTTTAACCCATTGATGGTGTAAGATTATTTAAACACCATTTTGGTGTTTAAATGACAGTTAGGAGAGTTGGGCCCTCACTTAGGTTGGTGGAGGGAGTTTAAACCGTGCATTTCCCTTGGTGCATGGGTTGGGTAACTAATACCTAACTCTATATATATGGATACACGAGAGAGCTCTGATGGGAGAAAACTGAAGTTCTCAGCATATTAGGTCTGCTATGTCTTTTAATGGGCCTGGTCACGTTCAAGCAAAGCCTTAAGTGAGCCACTGTTACTTAGATTTAGAAGAAAGGCCTCAGCCCAACCCATTTATTAGTCAAACCTAAAAATCAAGCCCGGGCCCAGTCGAGATGGCAAAAGGATATGGCTTACTTGTTAGGTCCAATCTGGTCCTACAGGAGAAATGTTCAGCCAATTGGCATCAAGTTTTCGGCCAACCAAATCCCTGACTGAGACCCAATGGTCCGCCCATTAGGCCTTCCGGGCCCATTTTCTCTCTCTAGCATAACTGTGAGATGCCATAAGTTTGAAGGACTTAGTGCCAACGGGAAAACCCCTACTTCCTAGCGGTGAGAAGGTTAATGGCTTGGGCTTGGGCTTGGTCTTGGGCCGGATAATCATCTTATAAGCCTAAGAGAGAATAAAAAATGTAGGCACATGCCCGGTTTGCTTAGCAGGTTTTAACGGTGGGCTTCTGGGCTTGGAAGAGTAAAACCATGCCATCATTTGAAGCCTTCAATTGGGCTCATAGGCTGGCCCAACTTGCATGCTTTGCTCATCAGGCCCAATCTAACCATTTTTGGCGGTAATGGGCCAGCTAATATCGAACAGCTGCAGCCCAGCCATTATACACTGACAACTGATCTGACCAATTGCATGATCATGCTAGGTTGTATGAAACAAGGGGCCGTTTTGCTTTTAACATATTAATTTTGGGGAAATTTATTTGCACCTACGAATCTTTGAGGGCACCTATACCAAAAACCATTGAAATCAGACAATGGAGACTGTTTTTCACCTTAATCTTCCAAACAATGGATCTTGACATCATGGGTGTATTTTCAGGCAGCCAATTTTTAGTTTTACGTGGTACACATCCCAAAAACTGACCTCAAAATCACGTTTAAACATTATATGTGCCACATAGAATAAAATACCGACAATTGTTAGTATGCCTGTGATTTCAAGATCAAATGTGTGAAAAATTGGGGTGAAAAACGGATCATCATCATCTGATTCAAAATAATTAATAATATTTTAGGTAGGTTCCCTTAAAGATTTAGAAGGTGAAAATAAAGGTACTCATTAGTTTTTTCATTTGAGCAATCCACTTTGCATGACCAATCATTTTCTCCGTTGGTTATGCTCAATTTAGTGAGCATTCATCTCAACACCTACAAATCTTATACATATTTTCCTCATAAATAAACTCAGCCGGCCAAGATGCTACATGCCCTTACCCTCTCTAAAAACATACACTTTGCAATGTGCATTTTATAATGATCTAAGATCCATTTAATAAGAAGTTACCCTTATGAGAAGTTAATAATGGAAGCCACCATCCCATTGACTGTGGCAAGTAATCCCTTTCAAACTCTTCTACTTCCCTTCACTCTAATCCAATTCTTGGTAGTGATCTCTCTT
The DNA here is from genome assembly GCA_021018995.1 of Chloranthus sessilifolius. Taxonomy (NCBI): domain Eukaryota; kingdom Viridiplantae; phylum Streptophyta; class Magnoliopsida; order Chloranthales; family Chloranthaceae; genus Chloranthus; species Chloranthus sessilifolius. Next base: position 1,895,251 of record CM037588.1, on the reverse strand, counting down.
ATCTTAGCTACCCTCTACCTGACCTCAAGAAAGACTCAAATTTACCTCGTCGATTTCGCTTGTTACCAGCCGCCCGATCACTGCCGGGTTCCAATCTCCACATTCCTCGAACACACCAACTTGTGTGCGGTGGAATTCACCGATGCCGAGAGCATCAAATTCCAAGAAAAAGTCCTCGAGAGATCCGGCGTAGGAAGCGAGACGTGCCTTCCCCCCGTAACTCATGAAATTCCGGTCTATGCCTCCGTGAACTCCACCATATCGGAGATTGAAACTGTCCTCTTTACGGTCGTCAAAGAGCTATTCATGAAACATGACATTGACCCTAAGTCGATTGACGTTCTTGTCGCGAATTGTAGCCTCTTCTGCCCAACCCCTTCTATAACCGCGATCATCATTAACAAATTCGGATTCCGAGACGATGTCCGGAGCTATAATCTCTCAGGCATGGGCTGTAGTTGTGGGCTTTTGTCAATAAGTTTGGCTAGAAACCTTCTAAGAGTTCATAAGAATGCATTGGCTTTGGTCCTAAGCATGGAAGCCATCACCCCTAACGGTTATACCGGTAATGACAAGTCCATGCTTTTGTCCAATTGCTTATTCCGCATGGGTGGAGCTGCCATTCTACTCTCGAATAAGAAAAAAGACAAGACGTCGGCAAAGTACGTTCTCCGGCACCTCGTACGAACACACCGAGGGTCCGATGACCGGTCCTACCGATGTGTTTTCCAAGGACCGGATGAGGAGGGCAAAATTGGAGTGGCATTGTCCCGGTCCATTTTAAATGTAGCGGGCGATGCATTGAAGGCCAACCTAGTTTCACTAGGTCCATTGGTCTTGCCATATTCCGAGCAATTCCGATACGGGTGGTTGGTAATTCTCCGGAAACTTTGGCCGCCGGGAAAAAATTACCCGATGTATGTCCCGGATTTCAAGAAGGCATTTGACCATTATTGTATACATGCCGGAGGAAAAGCGGTGATCGATGCAATTGAGGACAAGCTCAGCTTGTGTGCAGAGGACGTAGAGGCGTCGAAGATGACATTATATAGGTTTGGAAATACATCGTCTTCGTCGGTCTGGTACGAGCTTTGCTATCTTGAAGCAAAGGAGAGGGTGAAGAAGGGAGATAGAATTTGGCAAATTGCTTTTGGAAGCGGATTCAAGTGTAACAGTGCAGTTTGGGAGTGTGTTTCGGACCTTGAAGATCTAGTTGAAAATGCATGGTCAGATAGAATCCATTTGTACCCTATGGATGTGCCCGATATACTTGACCATTGATTTTGTTTGATTGATTTGTTTAATTCCCTAATTAGATATCTGTACAACCCTCGTGGGCCCGAGGGGGGCTATGCTCAATACGCTCTCTCAACACCTTAAAATATTGAGTTGTACCTCTTCTACCATTAATTGATTTTGATTAGAATGGTGACTCAATAGGGTATAAGATCGGACAGTAACCTAAGAAAATCAAGTCAAAAAATACTTGGATGTACAAAATTTCTCCTATGTTGAGGCCCTATATATAAGAGAAAAATAAAAAATTTATGCAAGCAAATGTCGAGTTTAGATTACATTGCATATTTGAAGGAAAGTTAAACCCAATGGATTCTGTAGTCCTCAAGTCAGTTATAAAGAACAATGTAATAGTCCCACATTGGATAGAGAAATTTTTTGACCATGGGCTATATGTGATTATGGACACTAATGTTATGACGTATTTTGGGTGGAGACTTAAGCCCATGTCAAAGACAATATTATGGCACCTGGGTCTCGGTCATCACAAACAAACAACCGATATTAATTGTCAATAAGGTTCTTGGAAGGTAGAGATTAATTTATATCTAACTTGGGCATGTGGAAGGGTGTGGGGGCTCAAGTCCCCATTTAACTCTAGAGTTTTTATTAATAAGTATGGTTCTTATACAACCTTTGTATATAAGGTCCCATTTTGGGTAGAGACTTAAGCCCATGCCAGAAACAATATTATGGCACGTGGGTCTCGGTCATCACAAACAAACAACTGATATTAATTCTCACTAAGGTTCTTGGAAGGTTGAGATTAATTTATATCTAACTTGGGCATGTGGAAGGGTGTGGGGGCTCAAGTCCCCATTTAACTCTAGAGTTTTTATTAATAAGTATGGTTCTTATACAATCTTTGTATATAAGGTCTCATTTTGGGTAGAGACTTAAGCCCATGCCAGAAACAATATTATGGCACGTGGGTCTCGGTCATCACAAACAAACAACCGATATTAATTCTCACTAAGGTTCTTGGAAGGTTGAGATTAATTTATATCTAACTTGGGCATGTGGAAAGGTGTGGGGGCTCAAGTCCCCATTTAACTCTAGAGTTTTTATTTATAAGTATGGTTCTTATACAACCTTTGTATATAAGGTCCCATTTTGGGTGGAGACTTAAGCCCATGCCAGAAACAATATTATGGCACATGGGTCTCAGTCATCACAAACAAGCAACCGATATTAATTCTCACTAAGGTTCTTAGAAGGTTGAGATTAATTTATATCTAACTTGGGCATGTGGAAGGGTGTGGGGGCTCAAGTCCCCATTTAACTCTAGAGATTTTATTAATAAGTATGGTTCTTATACAACCTTTGTATATAAGGTCCCAACTCTATGATGTAGAAGCCCCCAAATTAGTTCAAGGTCCCATGTAACTCTAGAGTTTATTAAGTATGGTTTTTATACAACCTTTAGTTGTATATAAGCCCCCAAATCTATGATGTAGAAGCTTTTAAATCGATAGTAAAATAACTACTAACATTATATTTATCATTTGTAACCCCCACCAACAAAAATTTCTGGCTACGCCCCTATTTAGATCGCTGGAATTGATAGCATAAGGAGCGTGAGGCGTAACCTCCTAAGGAAGTCTTTTGTTGGGATGACATTATTGGAGATGCTTTGATTAACAATTGTGCAACTATGAGGGTATCATGATCATTTCAAAGAAGAGAACATTTCAATCCACCAATGACCCACCAAATCTTTGAGTTCACCCACGCTGAAACACATTGAATATCATCCCAATCTTTCACCCGATGGATCTTGAGATCATGGGTGTACCATCAGACGGTCCATTTTTTATTTCATGTGGTACACACCCAAAAAAGTGACCTTAAAATCAATTTTGAAGGTGCACGTGACGCTAAGGTCTCTTTTCTGATATGTGTATGTGCCACGTGAGATAAAACATTGAGTTAAATGGGTCCATGAGTGTACGGTCAGTTTTTATTCAACGTAACACGGATCCTGAAAAAGTGACCCTATCATCACATGACACACATCACCTTCAAACATGATTTTAGGGCAATTTTTTATGGAATTTGTCTCACATGAATAAAAAATGGATCGGGTATGCTCATGGTCTTAAGTGTTAGCTAATTCTCATTTGAGATCCGGTGTGCCTAGTTGTCCCATTAAGGCCGTTTTATGATTCAATGCAGACAGTTGATTGTATTGAATCGTATGATAGAGATGGTGTTTTGTGTCAATTTTTTGCACAAAAAATCTTTAGACCATGGCCTTCAATATGGATGGCTTAGAATTACATGCAGATAAACACGCATGAGCATAGTGGCAGAGCTATGGTATCTGATGGGGGTCCCACGATCCCCCATTCTTTGAAAAAAAATCTTAAACTCCCTTTAAGGAGAGTTTTTAGGGTAATCAATCTTCATGAGGAATCCCCCAAGCTTATCTATATATATTAAGTGACCAGCATTCTTAGAGTGTTTTTTGTCAAAATAACAAAAAATACTATTTTTTCTTTCTTTATCAATTCCCTTAACTTCTATCAAGTTACTTTATTTACAATCATAGTATAAAGAAAAAATATCATATTACAAATAATGTTGTCCATTATAAAAATTTTCTTACCCCTATTTTTTCGATCCGACAATATCTCCTTCCCAAGAATAAGGGTTGGTGTTACTACGACACCACTTTATGTTATAATCACCTCTATTAAGACAAAGGAAAAGCCAGTTGACTCCTTTGAATCTAATGATAGAGATTGTCTGTCGTACTACGCCTTCATATAATAGATCTTGAGATCATGAGCCCATTATCAGATGGTAAGATATTGAGTATATATTAAGGCGAAAAATAATCTCTGTCATCATATTCGAAATAATCAACAAATTTTTCCTTTGCTTAAGTAAAGTGATTGTAAAATAAAGTGTAGGGCTGGCTCTAAGCATAGGCGAGCAAGCAGCCACCCTAATTGGGCCCAAATGGGGCCCTCAAATTTTCAAAGGCCTATTGCTTAAGAATTATTTTTTTTTTAATAAGCCCTATTTTTATTTTCATTTATTAATTTGGCCTATAAAAGTAAACATGACAAAACTAATAATATTTGACAATTATCATAGACTCACATCAGAAAAATTCTGTCTCCACCAGTGCATGAGCATGATGCAAATCTTAAGAGAGAGAGAGAGAGAGGGAGAGTATAAGAGCGTGTAGATCTGTACCCGGGATTCAAATTCCGATTTATTACAGCATATCGGGTAGGTTTTAAAGTCTGATTCTTGTAAAAGCATTTTTTTTCATTTCTAAAATAATGATAAAATTTATAAAAATATTCAAAAAATGAAAAAGGGCATTTGTCCTATTTCGTTTGATTCATAATTGATAAATATCGAGTGATATGATCCATTATGTTCCGATATTTAACTTCTTTGACCCGATATTTGACCACAACAAAATGGGGTGCACAGAGGGCAGTAAGGTGCACGGTCTGCGCACCAAAGACCAATGCTGTTCATGCCTCCAACTTTTAATTCTAAAAGTATTACAGCAACAGCCCGACAGTGATTGGACGGTGATTGATTTAGGACTTTAAGTCCCATCATCTGATTTTATGGGACCTGCTGCATCTAACCGTGTCAGATCTTGATCAAATGGTTTTAAATGATTTATAAATTCTGATTCGATTGCAACGTTAAACCACCCCTGCCTCCTCAAAGAAGGAAACACTAGGAAAATGTTCACGTAGCAGCTCCCAACACGCTACATCTGTCCTCGTGCTATCACAACCAATCGATTGGAAATCTGACGTTGACATGTGATGGGCTTACTATTGTATTCCTCTTTTGACATTTTTACACGTAATATATTACATATGAGACATTCCAATGGTCATGATTTATGTTTTCCCCTCCAATTCTCAAGATTTAAATAATTAAAGAAATTCCCCTACGTTGTCGTTTTATTGAGTTAATCTTCAATGAGCATTTTTTTTTTTTGCAACCTCCTTAAAAATGGCACGACCCACTTACTAACACTTGCTAGGGAACCAATTTTTTTTTATTTGTTCTTTTTCTTCCGTAGCTCCAGTGGCTCGTACAACTCTAGCAAGTCGTGCAAACCAACCAAAATTCACTTGAAACCAAGGGTCAAAATCTTGCCCTTTTGATACGTATCGTCCGAGCTCCAAACCGATACGTATCGGACGATACGTATCAGAATAGTAACTTATCAGACGATATATTGAATGTATTATCCGGATTTTCTCATATAAATTTGACGGTACGGTACATCAATGTACCGTATCGTCCTACTCCAATACCGATACGTATCGTCCGATACGTATCGGTATCGGACAATATTTTGATCCATGCTTGAAACAAAAGTATCAAAATCAGTATCGGCTTACCCAAGGCCAATATGATTCAGCCAACATCAATTCGTATCGGCCTTTTTTTTTTTTTAAGGAAATTAAGTGTCTAGGTCAAAATTGAGACGTATCGGCGATACGGGCCTGTATCGGCCGATATGGTATCGGATACCCAATACAAGATACCGATACATATTGGTTTGGTCGAAAACCGATACGTATCACCGATACATATCAGTATCGGCCGATTTTTTATACCTTGCTTGAAACCAACCAGAAACCCCCTTTATACCAACCAAAATATCTCTTGAAACCCTCTTGGAACTCGCCGAAATTTCACTCAAAACCCTCTTGAAATTGTTGGATTTTTGTGGTCAACACCTTAACCCATATTTGGGTTTCCATTAAAAATTGGATTAGACTTTTGACCACACGTATCTCAGGGTGATAAGAAGCAGTTTCCTAATATAAGTAATATGTCTCCACTCTCTCTCCTTGATGGGTTAGGTAAGAGAAGTGACTATATAAGGAGACCATCGTCCCCTCTTCCTCTAACCCTAGCTCATTCCCATCTAGTGGCTAAACTTAGAGAAGACGAGAGGTAATGTGGACTCGGATTCTCTGACAGAGATCATCGGTATCATTGCAGAGATCATTGACGTATCGACTCGAAAATAAATACAAGGTACGTATGTTTTTTTAAATATGTATATATTTGATTGTGTGATTCGGGCTTAGATTCTAAAATTTCTAACAATTGGTATCAGAGCAAGGTTAGGCTCGATCTTCGATTAATATTTCTTCTGTCGATTGGATCTGATTCCTCGTTTTTTGAAAGATCTTTACGAGCTTGCAAATTGTATGAAAACAGTGTGTTCGTATTCTTTATTATTAAGGTGCTCTCTTACGGGTATAATATTTTTTGGGTTTTTTCTGATCTAATATCTCATTCTTTATTATTAAGGTGCTCTCTTACGGGTATAATATTTTTTGGGTTTTTTCTCTGATCTAATATCTCCCAACGCGGTGAAGTGATTTAAATGGCACTGAGGTGATTTTTTCTTTGGTGTTTTAAATTTGGTGGACACTTAGATGGTAGGCAAGTGTATGCATCTGCAATCATTATTATATTATATATTACCTCTTCGGCTTATTTTTATTGTTGTGATTTGCTTTGGAAAGAGAGAGTATACGGGAAGGCTTTCACTACCTTGGTTGCAAATCTGAATGAGTTTTATTGGATGTATCGGGGCACCGTCCGATTATGAAATGGACGGTGGGTGAGTTGTGGATAGGACTCACCATTTTTACACCATAATCGATGGTGGGTGAATCACAGATAGGACTCAAGCATTTTTACAAGGCGGGTCCATCGACATCATGGCAAATTCCTTTGTGGATATTGGAATAATCAAAGTAATTCATGTAAATCTGATTAATATGTATGGTATCGGTGGGGATGTCGAGAGCTCACGGAAGGTGCTTGATTGAAAAGGTCCATGTTTTTTCTATTTTTCATTTTTTTGAAGAAGGCCCTTAAGAAGAGGAGAGTGGTTTCCTATTTTGTGTAGGATTCCTTTCCTATAATAAACTATTGATTATATTCTCTTACTAAAAAGTAATCTTTGAAGTATTGTTGCATGTGTAATTGGGGCACCAAAGTTGGTACTTTCCAACTCTATATAACTTGATGGCCCAACCCGGGTCGACCCAGACTGATCCGACCCGGTCCTTGGATCTACATAATCTCATGACCCAACCCGGTTTGTGACTCGGCCTGGTTTGTGACCCGGACCAGCTTGTGACCTGGCCCATGATTCATGACCCGATTCAGCCCGTTAGACACGATCCGTTTGCCCTTAAGCTCCAATTATTACCCATAGTATTCCTCATTCTTTTCGGGTCATTTATGGGCTATCTATAGGTCCAATTTGTGGACATTATATATAAATTTTGACTTTCTCGAAAATTTTGGATCTATTTTTGAGGTCCATTTTTTAAAAAGAGTTCTCTATTATGACTTTTTCATAACCTGACATCTTTTTGATAATTTTTAATTGGATATTTATTATATTTTTGAGTACTTTTAATTAGAGTTGGGTATTGGAGGTTGTGCTTTAGCACCAAGGCTGGTACTTACATAATGTTACCTATGATTATTATTAATTTTGACACTTACCTATCACATGAGTTAGATTTGGTTACTTGAAATGATTCTTCTATCCAACAGTGATGATCTTTCTTAGTGTCGTGATTTTCATAAATGATATTTATTTTGTTTGATTGTCCTCTACATATCATATCCAATTCAAGGAAAATATCATGTGTGCTTTTAATGCTCTATTGTTGAGTTGACTAGATATAACATGCTTACCGACATAATTATAGTTTGATGATTATAGATAATTTATTCATTTAATGCATATGTATCTCATAATTGTTTGATTTTAATTAATTTGTTCATCAATTGCAATATGTGGCATTGATTTGTTGATCGAAAATGAGTTAGTTTGAATGAGATGCACATATCTATAAATAAGTTTTTTAAAACCTTGAATCAGACTTAATTAGGTTGTATGAAATTTAGGTCATACTTTAGGGATCAAGGTAGACCGGTAAAACGATTGTTCGAGGGTACGTAATTGAAATAGGCCGAGGTCTGCCTAAAGGTGATCACCTATGTAGGTTGCGTGACTTTTGAGATTTCTAACTTCTAGCCAAAACTGATTTAGGAATTTCATATAAATAGGGTGAATAGAATGGTCATAAGTGCGTAAGGGAGAGAGGACAATCTTTCTGGCCAAAGTTGATGGAGAGTCTGGATCAAACATACGGCACGAGTGATTAGGTCTCTGCGCATTTTCTCAAACACAGTCTTGGGAAGCAAACTGTATGTCGAAGTTTCTACCCAAAGGTGATGCTGAGATAATGTGATTGGGCTGTCCCATAAAGTGTATGTTGAGATAATGCGATCGAGCTGTCCCATAAAGTGTATGTTTGCAAATGACTTACACTCTAATTAATTTGAATTTGACCCTAAGTTTGAGTTAAGTCATTGGAGGTTAGTTAATGACATATGGTCATAGTTTATGATAAATTTTTAGTGACATGATCATGCCGTAATTCTCAAGGACGATTCGTAACATATGGTTATAGATTCATCTGACATATGATCATGGCATATTTCACAGAGAATAGTTAATGATATATGGTCAAAATATTTGATAAATTGTAGAAGTATAGTGACATATTTTTTACTGTTATCTAGTGGTATATGATCGCTGTTAGTGCAGTTATAATTGTGTTTACCGTTTTTAATTTTTTAATGGTGTTAAGTATCGAAAATATTTTAACTTTTGACTTAGCGTGTGGCTAGTGATTTTATAATACGATAAATGAAAAAAGTTAAAAGATGGCGATAATTCATACATCGATAAGTAAGACACAAATTGAATAACTATAAATGTGATAGAAATGTAATACTCAAAAACATATTTTGAGAATATTAATTTTTTTAATTTGGAGATAATTTTATAATTTACCTCATAATCTGTTTGCTTCCGTAGTATTGATTTATTTGAGGTGAACTATACTAAAACAATATTTAAAACAACAAACATTGGAGTTGATATAGGTAAAAGTTAGAATACCAAAATTGAGAATCGAACATTATTATTATGATTAAATTTTCAGAGAAATTTAATAATTTTTTGGTTGATATCAATTTTTATGGACATGATACTTTTAAAATTTATGGATAGTTAATGCAGTTACAATTAAGTTGTTCTTGTTGAAAACTTACTAATTTTAAGGAATGATTAAATCAGTGAGAGGTTGTAGTTGTTGATAATTATTACGAATCTTAGAACTATGATGTTCATATCGAATTAGTTTTAACTGTATAATTTTAGTAGGAGTTATCTCTCTGATATTAGTTAGTTTATTTTGTTATTGATGCATCATATATTTTATTTTTGTGTACATGCTATTGAGAGTATATGTGATTATACTCTATCCATTCGCATGAGAATTTTATCATTTGGTAAAGTGATGAGGTTGTACCTCATTATACCTGAATTTTACTTAGGCTAGATGTGATTAAGCACCACATTGGTAAACCTTCGTTCTGATTGTTTGATGGCTGAAAGTCTTAGGCGGAGAGCCAGTAATGTATTATGAACGACATATCCTTGGGGGTATAACGCATGGACAACTATAAGAATTGTACAGATATGTAAGTTACCTGATATCACTAAGTAAAGACTTGAGTTTATTAATGACACTAGTTTTGTGACCATGGATTGCCTAGTGTCGATTCGTAAGATAGAATACTTTGTGCGCCATGATCCTTTACTGGCATGTTATTGAATTTGGATGATTGTTACGAAGCATCGAGGTAGTGGGGATTAATGATTTTTCAAAATATAAAATGGATGGTCATCTACTTTCCAGAGTTTATCAACCTAGAGAGTCGTTTTTTAAAAAAAAAATCATGTTTAGATGAGTTAAAGTATAGACCAATTGGGAGAATGTTGGATTTTTGTGGTCAACACCTTAACCCATATTTAGATTTTCATTAAAATTTGGGCTAGACTTTTGACCACACGTATCTCGAGACAATAGGAAGCAGTTTCTTAATATAAGTAATATCTCTCCACTCTCTTTCTTTGATAGGTTAGGAAAGAGAAGTACCTATATAAGGAGACTACCATCCCTTCTTCCTCTAATCCTAGCTTATTCCCATCTAAAGGCTAAACTTAGAGAAAACGAGAGGTAATGCAGACTTGGATTCTCTTACGGAGATCATCGTTTTTATTGCGGAGATCATTGACGTATCGACCTGAAAATAAATACAAGATACACATGTTCTTTTAAAAATGTATATATTTGATCGTATGATTCGAGTTTAGATTCTAAAATTTATAATAGAAATATCCCACTTGAAACTTATATGAAACCCTCTAAGAATCCACCGAAACCCATGCCTTCCACCGTTAATGGTTTAAAATGCAGGTAATCAGTATTGCATAGATCATAGATCAAAGTGACTCGTTTAAAATGCAGGTAATCAGTATCGTAAAACTCATAGATCATAGATCAAAGTGAATCAGGCCCAAATATTGTGTTTTAGGGAGATTTAAATCATCCAATTCCTTGATTATAAATTTATAATACCAATTATTCCTTAGTGGGTGATATTAAAGTTTCGTCCATAGATATGTTACTTATAGGCATGTTTATGTAGGAGATATGTTTATGTTATAAATTGCCCCTTAGACAATTTAGATCGATCCCAATATGGGCTAGATGGCATAACAATAAATCACACTTTAATGGTGCGAGAAGAAAAGTCTAATTGTAATGATATCAGGTCATTTAAACACCATTTTACATTTTAGCTTCTCAAAAAAAAAAAAAAAAAAAAAAAAACTACACTATTTTAGCTTTTAATTATCCTAAAAAATAGAGCCAGTATCCCATTTGGCGGAAGGAGAATGACCCATTCAGTGCTTTTGCTGCACAGGTCGTGTACCTAATACTAAATTAAAATAGCTCGTGCACGTGAACGGGCCGATCAAATCACCTCGAGATTCGTGTATTCTCTCTTTCTCCCCCTCTCCTTCATTCTGACATTCCCACGCCATCTGCTTTTAAGGTTCCCTGTTTCAGTTCCCGGAGCCCCACCTGCAAACGCAAAACATAATTACGTAATGCGACTCCGCCTTGGACGGCCAAGAGCAAGTGTCCTTGGGATTCGTGCAAATCATCCATGCGCATGGCTATCGTATCAGAGCCGTACAAAATAAAACAATATTTGCTCACGTAAGAAACACGGACACTACTTTTCTCACTCTGTGAAAAGATTCATTGACTTTCCATTACCATGCTTCGCCCAACCACCAGAATACAGTGGTCCTACATCTTTTACCATACATAGTAAATGAAATAAATTTAGAGATTCAGTTGAATATGAACTTGGGTACCTGTCAATCATATCTACTTATTGCAAGCATAGTACCCAAATTTGAATTCGGCAATAAATCGGATAAACTTTGAAACCATTGCTTTGCTTAAGTGATCATGTACCTATTAAAAGCTAAAATAATGCTTTAAAGTAATAAAATAAATGCATTATATCATATAAAAAAAAAGTGCATTATATAATGCACTCTTATAAACAGGGATCAATAATTTGTAATATTTAAAAAATTCAAAAAAAATACAAAAGAAATTGAAAAATTCGTGTTTTAATTAATATCCAGTGAAATGTTTTGGCATACCACTTATTTGGAGTATTTTTCCAAAAATTTGATTGCAAGGAGCCATGCAATATATAACTCTTTGTGAATAAAAGCTGGAAAATGAGAACAAAGATTTACTGTAAAACACATATAGATTAGATAGATATGAACCATTCTTACATCCACAATTTCTAGTTGTTAATAAGAACGAATTCTTTCTAAATTTGAGTGAGATCGTATCCTCATTGTTGATGATAACTTCCCATTTATTATCATAATCATTGCATGCATATATAGGAAAAAAGTGGTTACCATACAAGCTTAATAGGAATGAAATTCAATCGTAGCCGTCGGATCTGTAAAAAATATATACTAATGAAAAATATGATATTTCTATGAGAGTTGTAAGTGAAGTTAACCTTCATATTCACACGTGTGGCAAGAGGACAGAAGTGAGGAGGAGCCCATGTTGGAGAAGGGGAGCACGTGCAAAAGTCACATGGTTCGTAGGAAGGAGAGAGAGAGAGAGGTTCGTGGGAGAGAGAGAGAGAGAGAGAGAGAGAGAGAGAGACTTGCACGTGCCCTGCTTCTCCAGCAAGGGCCTCCTCACAAACAAGAGCAAGCAGCACGTCTTTGTTAACCACATAATTCACAGGGAAGGAGGGAAGAAGATGGTTTTATTTATACAAGCGAGAAGAGAGCGAAGAGGAGAGAGAGAGAGAGAGAGAGAGAGAGAGAGAGAGAGAGAATAATTAAAGGGATGAGGGGGTGGAGTACGAAAGTGGGATTTCTTTGATCACACGGAGCAATCGAGCGGTGGAGAATGAGTGAGAATCCATAGGCTGTCGGCCTTTACACCATACATCAAAAGACTAGAAAATCTAACAAAAAAAATAGTAAAAGTACGCAGGCTATCATTATAAATGTTGTGATTGACCATTTACCTCCCATTGAGGGCCATAATGTCAACTTTTATGAAAGTTTTAGGCTCTTTCTTATGCTTATGCAGTGAAAAAACATGATCATATGACTCTTAGTAATTAATCATTGTAGACATATTATTAGTTTATGTCAATGGTGAATTCAACCAGATTTGCTTTAGTTAATCTTGACTGCATGCCACTCTTTAAAAATGATAAGAGTACCTTTAAATCTAATCGTTGAATCTTTGAGTTAACTCATGGTGAAACATATTGAATGCAATGTGTTGAATTACATGTTAGAGATCGTTTATCTTTTCAATTCTTCACACGATGAATCTTAAGATTATGGGTGTATCATCATATGGTCAACATTTTATTTCATATGATACGCATTTCAAAAAAGTGACCTTAACATCACTTGTACGCTCAAAATTGATTTTAAGGTCACTTCTTTGGCGTGTACCTCATGAAATAAAAAGTCAGTCATCTGATAGTGTTGTGCAAAATCCCTAAAAAGTCTTTACACTTTCAATATCGTTAATGACTTTTATGAGCGGAGAAGACAATCAATAACTAAATAATAAATATCACAAAAAAAATAAAAAGAGAGAGATCGCACTACAAACAAGAACAAGATTTACGTGATTCGACCTAAGCTTACGTCTACGGGCAGTCAAACAAAGTATTTCCACTATCAAAGAGAAGATGCACAAAGGCTACAAACGATAGAAATTGTATTCTCCAATCTTACTTAATAGAAGAGAACCACACATAAAAGTGCCCAAATAAGCGAGTCTTACATGCCAAACAAAGCCCCAAGTTCTCTTTCTAACTCACAGGCACAAAGGGGTCCCTATTCCAAAAACCAACCCACGTCCAAAAAAGGAACTCTCCTTTATTTATATCCTTTCACTAACCAATTATAACTTGTCTATTATTCTTTCCTAATTTCCTAAATTAGGACTCTTCTGTTTATAGCAATAAGTTTTTCTCTCTGTTTTTTAACTTTAGAGAATAATATAAGTTTCCAAAATAAGTGACTTTCCTGAATCGAGTTCCCATACTCATACACTTATTGTCTAAGTGGGATTACCAAGATCCTATTAGTTAGGATTCTAATTTTATCTAAACCCAAAATAAGAAGGATCAAACTAAAATAACTTGGGTCAACCTGTTTAAAGCCAAATCGAGCCAAAACCCAACTGATGGTACGTTTATGATTTAAGATCCATCATATGAAAGATTAGGACTATAAACAATCTCCATCATCTAGTTCAATGTAGTTAATGTATTTCAGTGTGGGTGAACTCAAAGATTTGGTGGGTGGATTTAAAGGTACTCAAATAAAAATTGTGGAAGTCAAGATTCTCCTCTATCCAAGGGTTGCATGTCTGGTTGAACCCGAAATCCAGTTCAACCATATGGACCTGACCATTGCCCTATTAGTTTAATATTGTGAATAAAATTAATACGAGGTGAAACTCTGGATTATATTGGTTTAATGAAAAAAAACTCACTAATAATTCACGAATGTAGGGCATCAGTGGGATAGTATGAAGGATTCCCTTCATTGTGGTGTACAAGCGTAAAAACGGTGCATGTGATATCTAAAACATGATTTGGGTGTCACGATAATGAAAGGCAGATTATATAAAATTATTGATCATTAAAATAAAAAAAAATTGAAATTCATCTCTACAAAAGTAGGCTAGAAGTTGACTACATTCAAGGCTCCATTAAATTTCAAATGGAATAAATAACAAGATAGAGATCATGCATATTGGAATTAAAAAAATTAAAGAAATTAATCTACACATGCGCAATGTCTCCTTAGTCCACATGGCACTAAAACAAGGTTGGTTTTGGGTGCAACATTGCACATTGTTTAAAGCTTTAGGGTTTTAGAGTTATATGTATGAGGCTCGGGACTATGCAACTAGTTGTAGATAAATTTATGCAATCACGATAATTGGGCATCATATGGCACCCATCACGAGGATAGGGTGATATACATCACAATTTGGATAAGATCGGTCAACTAACATACAATAAAATTGGGCACGATCGGATAACTATCTAGCATAAAAATTAATGAGTTAAACTATATATGAAACTTTGGGATAAAATAATAGAACAACGACTACGCCAAGAATCAAATGTATTTAGAGAACCGGTTTGGATTAATGTTAGGCTGATCAACAACAGAAGCTATTTCCCTATTGATGAAACTTGTGGAGAAGTTCAGAGAGAGAAAAAATTGCATATAGTCTTTATTGATTCGAAAAAGGCTTATGATAGAGTGTCGAAACATATAATAATCTTATACCCTAAGGAAGAAATATTTTCTGAACTCATATATTAAAAAATTTCGAGGCATATGAGTGAGCGGTAACTAGTATATAAATGATGTGTGGAGAGATGAGTGAGTCACATGTCAAAGTTGGGCTACATAAAGGATTTTTCTTGAGCTGTTTGCCT
Source organism: Chloranthus sessilifolius (assembly GCA_021018995.1). NCBI lineage: Eukaryota > Viridiplantae > Streptophyta > Magnoliopsida > Chloranthales > Chloranthaceae > Chloranthus > Chloranthus sessilifolius. The sequence goes on along the minus strand of CM037588.1, from coordinate 1,879,963 downwards.
TGGTTATAAATGTGTTAACCAAATACATAGGAGAAGAGAATCAATGGTGCGTGTTATTTGAGGATGACATAGTATTAATTGTATAAATAAGGAAAGAAATAAATTGATAAGTTGAAAATATGGAGACAAACTTTGGATCAAAGGTTTTCAAATTAGTAAAATAAAGGTAGAATACATGGGGTACAAATTTAGTGAACATGATAACCAGGAGCAGGATCTAGTTAAAATAAAATATCAATTAGTGTCAAGCATTGTCATAGATTCCCTATTTATGCTCTACTATATATGCAATTAGATGATAAATTTAAAGATGACGTTTCAAATAGGATTAGACGATTAGTGTAGGTTGGATCACATAGAGACAAAAAAGCAGAGTATTATGTGATCCAAGAATTTCACTTAGATTGAAGGGATGTTTTTGTAAGATAATAATTAAACTTATCATATTATATGGTGTCGAATGTTGAGTGATAAGTGTTGAAAAATATTAATATTTAACCCTTTAAACCTATAGATTATCGTTCGATGAAAGCTATTTAATATAATTTGTGTAGTTTTAGTGATTTCTCGGTCTGGAGATAAGTTGAGTATAAAATAGTTCAAGAATCCAGAAAATAACATGAAATTCACGCAATCTTGGGTCTTCTAGAACTTATCTCAACTTATAGCTCTAGTTTGACCTCTAAAACATCAAATTCGCGAAATTGCTATTTCACACAAAGTTGTAAAACTTGTTGTCTTCTTTCCAACGACATAAGAAGGGTATCAATCTGAGTTCTAAAGAATTATGTCCAAACTACCGATATTGTATTTGTTAAAAAGCCAGTGGTCATGAAAATCTGAGAAAATCGATCGATTGATTGATTTTGGGCAGAATATTCACGTTTTGAATGCGAAAAAGGAAAAATTATGGTTAGGGGTATAATCCTTAATAGAAAAGGGGATAAGCCCTAATTTATAAGAAGTTTTGTGCAAGAGATCAAGTGTAGCAATTTTATTGATCAAGTAGAATTTTGTGGATCATAATCGGGTACTTTAATGAATTCTTATTGGTTTATTTCATTTCATTATACTTTTTATGTAGAGATGTGTGGCTAAATCTCTAGGATTTAGGATTTAGTGAATTCCATCTGAGAGCTTTTTCATAAGTTAGATCTATGATTGGAAATAAACTAGATGTGTGTGTGATTTTATTGACATTTTTTTTTACCTATTGCTGGAATCTAATCATGGATCCGAGATATGGAATTTAGTCATATTCTTCCCATGATCTTAGATATGTGATTAGAAATCTTAATCTGGATTCTATTGATTATAGTAGATTCTTTTATTCATCGTGATTAGATTTATTTCAAATACAGTGAATGCCTAGATTCTATTGTTTAGAGATTTGGAAGAGCAATACATTAGAGATTTATTTTGATTTAATTATTATATTTTCTATAGTTTGTTGATTGGCTTCGATAAATTTATGTGGTTTTGCATCTAGTTAATTCCAACCATTAATTCTAATATTGTGAATATTAAACCATGGATGGGAGGATTTACTATCATAACCCTTCATCTTTTCGTTAGATTGTAGTCATTATTGTGTGAGTTATTTATCTTTTCATCTTTCAAACTTTGGTAAACTAGGTTAAGATTATTTTTTATTGTAAGATTATTTTTTATTGATAAAATTTGTAGATTGATATGCTTGTTCCTTTTAAATTCTATTTGATATCTTTATGGGATCGACATCGTACTCTGTACCCGTTTACTATGGTACGATTCGTGCACTTGCGAGTATCATTTGTAACTCGACAACATTGAGCTCCGAAAAAGCGACAAAAAGATAGAATAAATGTGGATGAGATGCATATGTTGAGACAAACTTGTGGAGTAAAATAATGATAAATTTCAGAACGAGTATATACAAGAAAATGTGAGAGTGGTACATATAAAGGAAAAATTATAAAAGGTTTCTTGAAGTGATTTGGATAGGGCTAGATAATGGCTCCCAACGGACATTTAAACACAAGATGGTATTTAAATGATCTTACACCATTAAAATTAGACTTTTTATCTCACACTATTGGAGTGTGATTTATCATTATGCCATGTGTCACACATCTATGATCAATCTAAATTTCCCAACTGGCAATCTATCATTGGCATATGTCTCAGCCCAATGAAATATGCCGATAAGTGGATGGGAACCATCCAATTGATAAACTTTAATATGAGCCATTAAAATTGAAAACAATGGTTGATATTATAGTCCACAGATCGGATGGTTTAAATTCCCCTAAAACACCATTTTTTGGCTTGTCGCACCTCGTTCTATGATCTATCACTTTGACAGTTCAGATCACCCACATCTTAAAACATTAATGGTGTAAGATCATTTAAACACCATTTTGGTATTTAAATGATAGCCAGGAGAGTCGGCCCCTTTGGATATGTTGACATGTTAGAATCAGACCCTCTAGGAAGAGTTGATCTGCTAAGCATGGTAACAAATATTGGTGTTTTTGTCAAATATTAGGATAAATTTTAAAAAAATATAAAAAAGTGGAAAGGAACTTATCACAATATATATATGGGAAAAGGGAAAATGTGCTTGGGGGTAGAGACATCATGCCGCTTTTAATTCATGATATTACATCAGACATCACGCGATAACACGTTGTATAGGAAGCGCAATCGCCTCTTTCATACAAACGTAAGCGCTTTGAATCAGGTGGTCTTTTCTTATGTCTTTTTGAATATAATCATGACAAAATCACGATGTCAGACACAGACTCCCAACGCCTCGCTACATTAAAGCGTAGTGAAATTTGGAAAATGAGAAACTATCGCATCAACGACAGAGGCGCTACGTATTGAGCTCCTATCAATATGCGCAAAGATATCTATACATCCGAGCGTATATCCCCAAGCCTCTATATATATATATATTCAATATATTAAAAGTTGCAAATAATTGACTAGCTAGCTCGCAATATAAATAAATAAAATGGTAGAAAAAAGAGATTCATAGTTTAGGCAGAATTATAAGTAACTTGTTGAAAGTAATTTGAAATTATAAAAATACCCTTCCACTAAATGCCATATAATACAAATGTCATTGGTTGTATGCAAATCTTTCTCTTCCTCGGTGGATTGCCATCACCTATCTTCTACTTCCGTTTTTATCTATGACAAAAATCATTATCTCAGCCAATTAAAAGCCGCTAGAATAGCCATCATCAACATCTCATCTCATCTCCATTTCCATCACCATTGTCATCTACCATCAAGGGCTACTCGAAGGTCTCTGTTGATGGTTACTCAAAGAAGACGTGCGCTGAAAACTCGAGAAGAAGATACAATCGGTAATAACACTATAAAAAATAAGACTATTAGCGGCAAAACTGCCGTTATTAAAAAAAAAATTATTGCTTCAGTAGCGACAAGACTAATAGCGGCAGTTTTTTTGTTAATAGTGACAGTTTTTTAATTGCCACTGAACCACCTTATTTTTATAGTGTAATCAGTTGCAAATCCCTTAATTCAACTTATTTAAACTTATACAGAGACCAGATCTGTGAAACGGTAACTACCATTTGCAAATCCTTGTAACGTAAAAGAAGAACCCTATTTGAAATGTTAAACGCTCACTCTCAAATGTTAAAAACACTCATTGTTTTATGGAAGGGAGCCATTAACCCATGCATATAGTTTAAAAGAAAGACTTGGCAATTGGACCCATCCATGAGGAAACACCACCTAGCCTTTGAGTGCATAAAATCATATGATAAAGATGATATTTTCGTGTCAATCTCTTGCATCTAAGATCTTTAGATCATAGCCATTAAATCAGAGGGCTTAGATGGTGTTTTCAATGGACGGGTGCCTAAAATATCAACTCTTTCTTTTAATTATGTCCAAGTGCCAATTTCTCATGTGCAAGCAGTCGCTCCCTTTCTAAAAAGGTACTGTTTTGTCAAACTGGGATTCTTCCTTCTCAACTGAAGATTCACATGCTTAAATCGTTAAGCAATACGATGGAGATTTCTTTTTTTTTCATCCCAATCTTCCACTTAATAAATCTTTAGATCATGGACTACCATCAGACGGTCAGATTTTGTTTCCACACAGGACACATCTAGAAAAGCGATCCAAGGACCAGGCGTATGATTATGGTTACTTTTTGAGATATCTTAAATGCATAATCAAAATTTGGCAGTCTTATGTTAGACTCGGGATTCCAAGATCCACTACGTGGAAGATTGGGGTGAAAAATGGTAACCATCGTCTTAATCAAAGTCAGTCATCGGTTTAAACACGTGAAACTCAAGGTGAGAAGGAATAACCTTGGGTTGTAAATACAAGTGTCATTATACAAAGCCCTTAATTTTATTGGGCACCTTTATTGGCTTACAAGATTAACTGAGGGCACCTACGCTTGAAACCCATTGATTGCTTGGAATCAGACGATGGAGATTGTTTTTCACTCCAATCTTCCACGCAATAGATGTTGAAACCGTGAGTGTACGGTCATTTTTTATTCAATGTGACACAGATCCCGAAAAAGTGACCCTATCATCACATGACACGCATCACGCTCAAACATGATTTTAGGGTCATTTTTTATGGAATTTATCCCATATGAATAAAAAATGGATCGGGTATTTTCATAGTCTTAAGTGTTAATCGGATCTCATTTGAGAATCGGTGTAGGCCAATTGTCACATTAAGACTCATTTATGGTTTGGCCCATTAGCCCCATACAGTTAAAAGGTTTTGGAAAGTGGGATCATGCCCATTGGCCTCATATGCTTAAGTGGCTTTGAAAAGTGGGACCATGTAGCTAAATTTTAACTCAAAATCTCTCAATAATGGTAGAAAGATTATAAAGTTATTCTATCTTTAAGGTCGATCCCATGTCTAGCAAAAATATACGAGGGAAAGAAGTCTTTAGAATTCATTTATGCATCTCGAAAGGTTTGTATAGACTTGAAGATCCTCGAATCTTGGCATCATAAATCAGTGCACCATGGACATAAGTACGATTTTGGTTAATTGTTTCCGCCTTTAATCTTATTGTATAGATCTTACATTGTGGTATCAGAGCAGGTATCTCTGATCATGGTGTCTGCCTAATTTTATTTGATACCTTATGATTTAAAGAGAAGAAGTTTAATTCTCTTATGACTAATTTTAACTGTAAAGTTTTGAGTTTGACTCCTCTCTCTCATATTTTACAACTCATGTTTGATGAAGAAGTTTTTTTTTATTAGGATTCTTGAGGATATTTTTTTATGGATTAATTTAAATTTTTTGTGATTTTTTGATAATTTTTTTATGACCGCCCAAACACCGGCTGCCGACGTTACCAGGTAGTCATCGGTCATTGTTGGCCATCTACCACCACCATGGATGCTCATCTTATTCCCACACTGGCTGGTATTGGTCATGCATGAGCACGTCTCTGCTATTTAGCAAAGACGTGTTCTCTTGAGGAAGAGAGGTTGTAACATGTGTGGTGGGGTTGATTGGGTAGGTGGGTGGAGCACCATACTAGGTGCTTCTCACTCTTTGTAAAATCTTATTATAAGTTTATGAGCCTTTAGCCCATTAACCTACAGACTCGCATACTCAGACTTGCCTTAGGCCCAATCAAAATTTGACCAGATCTAAGACCCAACATGAGATTGGTCAAAGTTTGACCAGATTCGAGACCCGACCCAATAAGGGCCCAATTTTTTTTTAAAAATCATGTTTTATATTTATTTATTTATGGAGACTATCAATATCGGATTTTCACATATTATATATATATATTTTGAGTATCTCGTATCTTTCAGATACATATATAAGGTATGTTTCTACATCAGACCTCTCTATTAAGTAGAACTGACCACTGTTTCTTTTGAGGTCACCATTAGGACTAAATGCATCATAAATTAAAGAGTAGCCACAACAACTCAAATTGCAATGATGTATTTAGTATAAAGCATGTTTGTTAAATTGATTTTTTTTTTGTGATCTCATATATTTTGATTGATGATGAATTACAATGACTCAACTCCACAAAGAAGTTATTGTGATTCATAGATCAATTGGAATGAGATGTTGTATATGACTTTAAGAAAAAGGTTTTCCTAATACCCACAGGTAAGAATTTTTTTTTTTTTGGTGTCATTCGTCACTTAGTCTCATTATAAAAGCAATCAAACAAATTAATGGTGTGTTTCAACCCCTAGCGACAGGAGGGTTAAAAATGTCTCATCGATTTATTATTTAGAATGTTGACATTCTAAATAAAGTATGGATTTGTTTGTTCATCATAGTATCATTATAAGGACTTTATTCTTTTAATTATTACAGTTTTGTCATCTACCATTGTTTTAAAAGGAACAACTCACATTCCTATTCTAATTGGTGATAATTTTTCTAACTTGAAGGAGGGGATTCTCCTTACATTGAGGTGTATGGATTTAGATTTGGCACTTAGAATGGATGAACCAGTCATCCCTTCAAAATCTACCACGCCAACTGAAAAGAACTTATATGAGCAATAAAAATGATCCAATCGGTTGAGTCTAATGCTCATTAAGTTTCACAATAAGAAGAGCATTAGAGGATCTATCCTGGACAAAACTAAAGTTAAAGATTTTCTCAACCCCATTGAAGAACAATTTACAAGCTCTGATAAAACTCTTGCCAACACCCTGATGAATAAGCTCTCTTCCATGAAGCACAATGATAGCAAAGGAATTCACGAACACATTATAGAAATGAGGGATATAGTTGCCCAGTTACACTCTCTTGAGATTACCTTCTATGAGGTCTTTCTTATCCAATTCATACTCGACTCTCTGCCGATAGAATATGAGCCATTTAAAATCTCCTACAACACACATAAGGACAAATGATCAATAAATCAATTGTTGACCATGTGTATTCAAGAGGAATGAAGGCTGAAGGCTAAAGCAGAAAAAATTAGAAAGTGTTCATCTAGTTTCTCATGAAATGAGAAAAATTATGAAAGGGAATGATACCTATTAATAACAAGAAGAAGAAAATGAAATTGTCATCTACATTAGGTGGCAATAGGGAGCCAATCAAATGCTTTTTCTGACAGAAGACATGACACATAAAGGAGTGCCCAAAATATAAGTATTGGCTCATAAAGAAATATAATCTTTTATCTTTGGTGTTTTATGAATTAAATACTATTGATATCATTCATGGCACTTGGTAGATTGACTTTGGTTCATCAATCCATGTTATCAATATCATGTAGGGTTTCATCAACCAACGGAAAGTGAACGATGCATCTATTCGAAAAATCGGATGAGTTAACGTATGGAAGGTGTTGGGATATTTAAACTCATCATTAAATCCAGTTATGTTTTAGATCTAGAAAGAATTTTTTACATTCTTTCGTCTTCTAGAAATCTCATTTCTGTTTCTCGCTTGGTTACTTGTGGTTACGATTTTAATTTCGTTTTAAAGATTCCTCTTTGTATGACACTGAAAATTTAGTTAATGGTTTATATAAATTTCATATGAAATCCAGTTATGATCAAAATCTTTTAACCTTGCATGACAGTATTGATATTAAATGAAATGTCATGAATGAGAAGTGCTCCTAACTATGACATCAGAGATTAATTAGGAGACATATCCATAGATAGAATCAGAAGGTTGATAAATGGACTCCTTAAAACTCTTGATTTTTCTGATTTTGAAACTTGTATGGAATGCATAAAGGGTAAGCAGACCAATAAGGTAAAAAAGGGTGTCAGGAAGAGTTCTGATACGTTAGAAATCACACACCGATATATGTTGACCATTTCCAATTTCATGTTTAAATGATTAAAAATATTTCATCTGTTTTATAGATGGTCAGATATGTATCTCTATCGATTTTATGATAAAAGTGAAGCATTAAATGTTTTTAAAGTTTATAAAGCAGAGGTAGAAAAACAAAGAGGCAAACATATCAAAATCGTGAGATCAGATAGGAAAGGGGGATAGTATGGCAGGTATACGAGCAAAGGACAAAATTCAGTTTCATTTGTCAAATTTCTTGAACGTGAAGACATTATTACACAGTATATAAGGTCAAGCTCTCCAAACAAAATGGAGTAGTCGAAAGAAGGAATCAAATGCTAACAGATATGGTGAGGAGTATGATAAGTAACTCCTCTCTTCCCTTATCTTTGTAGAGTGAAGTTTTAAAACCCGTTGTGTAAATCCTAAACAGGGTTCCCACTAAATTAGTTCCTAAAACACCCTTTGAATTATGGAATAGATGGAAACCTAGTTTGGGACATGTACACATATAGGGTTGTCCGATTGAGGTAAGGGTGTACAATCCACATGAGAAAAGGTTGACTAAAAAATAGTCAATGAGTTCTTCATTGGCTATGCAGAAAAGTCCAAGGGATTTACGTTCTATTGTCTTAATCACGTGCTTAAAATTGTTGAAGCGAGAAATGCTAAATTTCTTAAGGTACATAACTTCAGTGGGAGTTTCCAACCTCGAAGTTTAGACTTTGAGGAAACACAAGATTCATATATATTACCTGTAATTAAATAGTGACCAACTGTGATTCAAGACAACCCTTTGGATATCACTATGAAAGAGCAACATGAAGATCAGGTTATCCCTGAACCCATTATCCAATCACTGCAAGGTAAGGATGAATAGGTTTAAGGAGATCCTTAAGAATGAAGAAATCAACAATTTCGTCTGACTATATGGTGTACCTTTAAGAGATTGACCATGGAATAGGAGATGAGTCATTTTCATTTTCACAAGCTATGAATGAAAAAAACTCCTCGCATTTGTTGAATTTTGTGAAGGATGAGATGGATTCTATGGTTAAGAATCATATTTGGGATCTCATTCCATTGCTTAAGGGAGCCAAGGCTATTGGTTGTAAATGAGTCTACAAGACTAAGAGTGACTCAAATGACAATATAGAATGATATAAGGCTATACTTATAGCCAAAAAATTCACTCAAAAGGAGGGCATAGATTACCATGAGACTTTCTTTCTAATTTCTCAGAAAGATTTATTGCGAGTGGTCATGACATTGGTAGCTCATTATGACCTAGAGCTATATCAAATGGATGTGAAGACAATATTTCTAAATTGAGACTTAGAGGAAGTGATTTATGTGTCAACCTAAATGCTTCATGTGAAGGAAATCAGTTGATATGCAAACTTAGGAAATCCATATATGGGCAAAAACAGACCTCTCGACAATGCTATCACAAATTTCACAATGTTGTAATCTCATTTGGTTTTAAAGAAAATATTGTGGATAATTGTGTATACACTAAGGTAAGTGGAAAACAAATTTATTTTCTTAGTCCTATATGTGGATGATATTCTGTTTGTCAACAATGACTTGGGATTGCTATATGAAGTAAAACAATTTATCTCTCGAAACTTTGAGATGAAGGAAATGTGTGAGACATCCTATATCTTTGGCATAGAGATTCACAGAGATAGGTCTCAAGGGACATTATTATCTCAAAAGGCTTACATCAACAAATTGTTGGAAAGATTTTGAATGAGAAACTGCTCACCTGAGGAAGCACCCATTGTCAAGGGTGACAAATTCAGTCTACACCAGTGTTCGAAAAATAACTTAGAAATGAGAGAAATTAAAAATATTTCTTATACATCTGCAGTAGATAGTCTGATGTATGCTCAAGTCTCTTCGAGACCAGACATTACATTTATAGTATGAATATTAAGAAAATATCAAAACAATCCATGAATGGATTACTAGCGAGCTGCAAAGAAATTGATGCGATATCTACAAGGAACAAAAAATTACATGCTTATATATAGACGATCAGATCATCAAAAAATGATAGGATATTCAAACTCTTATTTTGGTGGCTGCCTTGACACTAGAAGGTCAATCTCATGATACATTTTCCTTCTTGCTGGAGGCGCTATCTCGTAGAGAAGCAAGAAGCAAACGTTGACCACATCTTCCACCATGGAAACTAAGTATATTGGTTGCTATGAAACTACAATACATGCTCTCTGATTGCGAAATTTTATCACAGGACTTAAAACTGTTGACTCTATGTCGAAGTCATTAAGGATCTATTGTGATAATTTCGCAACAATGACTTACTCTAATTCAAGTATTAGTACCAATAAGTTCATTGACATAAAGTATCTTGTCATTAGAGAGCGTATTCAAAATCGTCATGTGTCAATTGAGAAAATTAGAACCGCGTCAATGATTGTGGATCCCATAAAAAAAGGGTTATCGTATAAAGAATATGTGAATCATATGGGCGTAATTGATTTTTTATGAATTTGATGTACATCATGACACCATCAAGTTTAATTTATAATTAATTATTGATGAATTTTGGTTTATCTGTCTCACATAAACTTGTATATATGAGGTAAATGATGACAGATTTTCAATATTAACAAATAAAGTAGAACCTAGAATAGGCATTGAAAGCTTATTCATAAAGCACTATACTACATATAGTACTCATTGGATGAGACCAAAAACATTGTAATACATAGAACGTAATGTCTAATTAATCTAAGCATTAATCGTGATAATTCATATGTTTGAAAAACAATCAATAGAGTATAAGACCATCCAAAACCTAAAGGGAAAAAATGTGACTTTCATTTTTTTTATTTTTTATTTATTTCGTTTTACTCTTGTTTTCAAAATAAGTATGGTCATGCATTAACTTTCTTTTCTAAAATAAATTTTTTGTGTCAACATGGGCCAAGTGAGAGAATGCTAGCTGCTTCTCATTTACTATCCGGTGTGACCCAATTGTCACATTAAGACCCATTTATAGTTTGACCCATTAGCCCCATACAGTTAAGAGGTTTTGGAAAGTAGGATCATGCCCATTAGCCTCATACGATTAAGTGATATTGAAAAATGAGATAATGAATCAAAATCTCGGGAAATCGGTATATATCGTCCAACCCCAAAATCAATACGTATTGGACGATACTTTCCGGTATTTTGCAAAAAAAAAAAGACACAAACAAACAAAACGATAATTTGAAATTATCAGACAATACGAACGATAATTTGAATGATAATATAATTATTTTTTAAGAGGCCCGATAAAAATTTTATTGTATCGTTCACGTCTAAAACCGATACGTATCGGACGATAGTATCAGTATCGGACGATATTTTGACCCATGAGTAGGTTCATGTAGATAAATTTTAGCCAAAAATCTTTCAATGATAGTAGAGAGATTATAAAGTTATTCTATCTTTGAGGTCCCAAGTCTAGCAAAAATATACGGGCATCTTGAAAATGTTTGTATAGACTTGAAGGTCCTCGAATTTTGACATTATAAATCAGTGCACCATAGACAGAGATACGATTTTGATTAATCACTTCTGCCTTTAAATTTGTTGTGTAGAACTTACATTAAGATTCATCGTGTGCAAGAATTGGGTAAAAAAAGAGATACCTTTGTTTGCGTCGGGAATCATTGACTTCTTTAAATCAGGCGACATAAATCGCACGCATCACTCTCAAACGGGACTTTGGGGAACTGTGCCACGTGAATAAAAAACTGACGGTGATGGTACACCATGGTCTTGTGTGAAAGATGGGGGAGAAAATTGATTTCAATCGTGGGATTCTAATCAGTCAACCTTTAGGCCAATAATCCGGTAGGTGCGAATACTGGATCACTAGAATCTGCGCCCTCTGTGTTCTGGTTGTCGCAAATAGAGGTACGAGTTTCAGAGGTGGGCGCCCTCAGTAATCCTGTAGCCGCGGATAGTCATTTCGGTATAAGAAATCTGAAAGAAGGAGAAGAACATCAACCAAGGTCGTCCGTACGCCCCCTCTCCACTCCCCACTCCCCACTCCCAACAGTGAGTATTTTTTTTTTTCTCTTTTGTCATTCAACTCTCTCTCTCTCTCTCTCTCTCTCTCTCTCTATATATATATATATATATATATATATATATATATATATATATATATATATATATGTTGTATAATACAGCTTGTTTCTAACTTCCACTTTTTTCATCCAAAGAAGAAGAAAAAGAAGAACAAGAAGGGGAGAAGAAGAAAGGCATATATTTAAAGGTGATTTTTTTCCCTTCTCTCTTTCTTAGTTTCTCTCTTTATCCCTTTGTCAACACTTTTTAAAAGGGTTAATGGGCTCACCTCACCTTATACCTGATTTAACACCCTCATACGAGCTCATCGTCACTCAGTCAGTCAGACCAAAAAAATGCCCCAAAACGAGTCACCAATATTCTACACATGGCATATATCAGAGCATTTTTTGCTTGTTCAATCTTAGCCGTTATATGCAGATGCAAGTTTCTCTTATGCACATGTGTTGTTTGATGAAATGTCCAAAAGATGAGGCCTATACTGCCTCTGAATAGCGATCACCACCTTAATTGCAATCACTCGCTCTTGTTAAGACCATTGATCTCAACGAACGTTAATATTAGGTTTTTGATAAGTTAAACATTTTTTTTATATTCTTGGTATGATATTAAATTGTTCACTGTGAACATTATATGATAAGTCATTATTAAAGAAGTTTGATTGATATTTATTTTTTGTTATATTTTTTTAGAAATTATGTATACATAATTTTGAAATTTTACCCTCAATATTTCCCGAATTTTTTCCCTTAACGAACAATTCTCAAATTCCAAATTTTCTTTCTAATTTTATTGATTTTTTCTGAAATTTTCACTAGTTACAAATTTTTAACGTCCCTGAATATTCATGGCCCGATTTGGTGACTATGAGCCTATGGCTACAAGCACAAGAAAGTAGGAGAAGAGGAAGACCATTGAAGACCTACAGGGATGCCGTGAAAAAGGTCATGAAGGATTGCAAAGTTATAGAGAGCTTAGTGCTGATCAACGGTGGAGAAATAGGACTCGCAAAGCCGAGTCCAAATAGATGGGAGAAGGCTGTGACCTGCGATAATGATGACACATTTATTTATTTATTTTTTTTAAAAACATCATCAATGCCTTTTTACTTATTGAAAACAATTTTCTCCATTTTTACTCACTTTTAGTCGTTGCCCTTGCCTATCTGCTTGCTATGGCTTCCATAAAAACCAACTGCCCTTTTATTAAAAAACTGGGTGTTTTTATAGATAGAAATGAAAGAAAGAATATTTTACATCTTAAGAACTAGTAATAAAATTTGAACACATCTTACAATAGCCACTAATATGTCACTGCCATATATATGTAGATAATGATCATCTGACTCGAGCCAGGAGATCATAAATCTTAGCAGTCAATGAAGATCGTGGAGATCTGAACGGTCTCCTAGCTCAAGTCACGCGTGACTCGAGTCAGGCAATCAATTGCTTTTATATATATATATATAAGAATCTTATATACATAGAGTCGTTAACATTTGAGGTAGTGAGTATCATAGTGTTTCCTATAAGCATAGGTTTTTATATGTTTTATTGGAATAAAAGCCAATCAAATAATTTATTGCTTAGTTTAACTATTAACTACTAGTCCCACTTGAATTTAAATTATGGGTACTCTATCCTCTAGCTTGACCAATTAATAGAAAAAAATGTTAATGTTTCATTTTTTTTCTTAAATTAGAGGTGAATGGCTTAAAAAAAGGAGTAATCTACTGTGACATGTTCATTAAAAAAAGTCCTTTTGTAGCTAATCATTTATTAGAAAAGTGGAGGAGCTCAACATGAGGGAGGAGAAGAAAATAATAGTAACTTGGTCCTGGGGGTCAAACAATATACCTACAGTGATCGACCATACAATTGCTATTCATAATGTAAGGGAATATGTACCTATTTATATAACAAATCGTATGGTGGTTCACAAATTGGGGGATTTGCAGCTACTTTGACGTTCCGAGGATGTGTGAGAAATGGTAATAGATCTCATCGTTAATAAAGTGAAATAGATACTCATCATTCATTGGCATTAATGAGGTGGGAGCTAATCCTTTTTCGGATATAGAAGTACAAGATTTCGCTCGACAGATATGCATGTCCTCTCACAAAGTGCGAAGAGTAATTGTTCATACATATTTGGGATCCCAAGAAGGTACTCCATTGGAGTACCCTCACCGTACTCCATGTGGTACCCAAAACATGTTTTGGGTGCCACGTGGAGCAAGGTAGCATTGCTTAAATCCTTTCTAAAAGACTATTTTCAAAACAACATCTCCTTCGGATATTTTTTTGTCTTAAAATCTAGATCATGGAATCATCATAATAGCCTTGTCTCGTCTATTTGGGGTCAGCTTTGTAAGTCCTATTTCTCCACTCGTTTCTGATCAATGTAAGGTCTCTGTGACTTCACAATTCCTCAAATCCCTTCTTACAGCTTCCCTCTAGGTCTTCATTGGTCTTCCTCTTCTCCTACTGTCTTGTGCTTCTAGTGTTTCAACCCTTTGTAAATGGTTTGCTTTGTGCCTCCGATGAACATGTCCAAGCCACCTCAAGCGACATTCTGTAATTTTTTCCTTTATAGGTGTCATTCTCAAATTTTCTCTTATGTATTCTTTATAGAATTTATCCTTTTTTGTTACTCCACACATCCATCTCAACATACGCATCTCAACGCATGTACCCTATATTCTTCTCGCTCTTTTGTGACTCAACATTCTGCACCATGTAGTATGGAAGGTCTGACAGTCGTCTTATAAAAGCACCCCTTCAATCTAAGGGGAGTTCTTGGGTCACACAACACTCCACTTGCTTACCTCCATTTCATCTAACTTACATTAATCTATTTGAGATGCCCTCTTCAAATCCGCCATCTGATTGTAAAGTGGAGCTTAAATATTGAAATCTGTGGCAATGTGACACTAAATGATTCTCTATTTTAACTAAATCCTCCTCCATGCTATCATGTTCACTAAATTTGGAATCCATGTCTTTCGTCTTTGTTGTGCTAATTTTCAAACCCCTTGAATCTTAAGCTTTTCTCTATCATTCAAGCTTATCATTTACCTATTTCCTTGTTTGGGTAATTAATATTACGTCATCGCTAGTAACATGCGCTATGAAATCTTTTCTTTTATGTCCATGGATAACGCATCCATAACTAGGGCAAACAAATAAGGACTCAATGTAGATCCTTGATGCAGCCAAACTCCGATAGGGAACTCACTCGTCTCGCCACTCTCGTTCTAACATTGGTTACCGCCATCTCATACATGTCTTGAATAATCTCAATGCATAAGTCCGGGATGAATTTATTCCTTAGGGTCCACCAAATTAGTTGTCTCGACACTCTATCATAAGCCTTCTATAAATCAATAAATACCATATGATTTTTCCTTCTCTTTAAACTTCTCCGTAAGTTGTCTTAATAGGAAAATAACTTTCGTTGTTGATCTTCCTGACATAAATCCAAATGGGTTCTTTGATGCATTTGATTCTTGCCTTAGTCATCCTACTATTCTCTCCCAAAGTTTCATAGTTTGGCACATTAGTTTATTTCCTTGATCATTGAGACACTTTTGAATGTCCCCTCCGTCCTTATAGAAAGTGACCCAATGCTTTTCCTCCATTCCTTGAGCATTTTCTTCGTTTATAATATCTTATTGGATAATTTAGTGAACCAATCTTGTCCATTCTCTCCCAACACAATCCAAACTTCTATGGGTATTCCATTTGGTCCTAATACTCTTCTTTTCTTCATCTTTTCTAAGGCTGCTTTTACTCCGCTTTCGATATTTTGGTAATCATCCATTGGTTTGGTTCCTCTTACTGATCCACTTCCTTCGCATATTCCGTGTTTAATAGATCTTTAAAATGCTCTTACCGTCTATTTTTTATTTCATCCTCTTTCACCAAGGCATTCTGATCTTTCTCTCTGATGCACTTTACATGGTCAAGATCTCTATTTTCTTCTCTTTAATCTTGCCAAGTTTATAGATTTCTTTTCTTTTTTGTTCACAGTCTAGTATATAAATTGTCGTATACTTCATACTTAACTTTACTCACGGCTTTCTTAGCTCCTCTTTTGATGAGTTTATATCTTTCAAGATCATCAATAGTTCTCATTCTTTGCCATTTTTAACACTTCTCGGCAATTGACTTTTGGATGTATGCATCCACCACCATGTTTCTTTTTCTATACCTTTTCTTCCCTTAGATTTCCCGAGCACCTCCTTAGCACCTCGTTTAAGGCATTGCCCATTTGTTCCCACATCTCATATTGATCCCCTTTACACCACCATTCTTCTTGGTCACTCATTTTTCCTTTAAAGGTTGTTATGTTGTCTCATTTTAGTTCCCACTAGTTTACTTTTGGGGATCATTTGTCATCTTTTTAGTCACTTGACTCTTGATTTGAATGTCCAAAACTATCAATCTGTGTTACATTGTAAGGCTCTCTCCTAGAATGACCTTGCAATCTTTGTAATTTGCCCGCTCTCTTCGCCTCACTAAAAATAATCAATTTTGTTCTATATGCTCCACTCTTAAAAGTTATAAGATTCTCATCTTTCTTCCTGAAAAAGATATTCGCTAGTGTGAAGTCAAAAGCTACTGCAAAATCAAGTATAGCTCCTCCATTTTATTACTTTGACCAAAACCATATGCTCCATGTATTATTTCATAACCGTTTGTCGTCCTCCCTACGTGTCTATTAAAGTCACATCCAATCACTATGCTTTCACTATTGGGTATGCCTTGAGCTAGTTCGTCTATCAATTGCTAAAATTCTCGTTTCACATAGTCCAACTTGGGGTGCATAGGCACTACTAACATTTAGTATTTATTTATCCAAAGTGATTTTAAAAATCATATAATCTGATCATTTCTTTCTCTTGATCTCCACAATCTTATCCTTCAAATCTCTATTCACTACAATGTCTACCCTCTTATGAGAGTTACTCTTCCTTGAGTAGGAAAGCTTAAACCCATCTCTAGGTCCTTAGCCTTCTCGCCTTTTCACTTAGTCTCTTGCAGGCATATTACGTTAATCATCCTTCTTCTCATGACATCTATCAACTCGACACTCTTCCCAGTTAACGTACATAGATTCCAAAAAGTCATATGTAGCTTCTGGACCTTCTTTGTCCGCACACATCTATGTCGATGTGGGGGCCCTAGCCTATTATTCACTACAATTGACATCGTTGCTGATCGTCACTTATAGGGAGCACCCTAACCAGCCCTTACTTATTTCTCACTACAACCGGGCTCCGTCGTAGCGCGTCGCTTATAGGAAATGCGCTAGCCAACCCTTGCCTACTTCCCACTACAACTGGGTTCTATTGTAGCGTGTTGCATACATGAGACGCCCCAGCCACCCCTTGCCTATTTCTCACCACAATCGGGATTCGTTGTAGCATGTTGCTTAAAATGGGGGACACTCTACCCTTGCCTACTTCTCTCACTGCAACCAGGGGCCGTTGTTGTGCGTCGCTAACATGGGACACCGCAAAACATGTATAATTATAGGTCTCATCATATGGATTTGGCAGGTTTTTTTTACAGCTGCCAACGTAACACTAACCCTCCTCCTTTCTCATACGAGCTTGGGACCTACAATGGTGGAATTTCTAGATTGTTGAATCACAGTGAAAATTTGACTATCAATTTTTAAAATCCGTTTTGATTTTTTAATTTTAAAATTGATTTATACAACTCGTTGAATCTTCATGTGGCACCAAAACAATCTTTTGAGTGGCCATGTGGAGCTCAATGTGATGTTGGAGTACCTATCTAAGGTACTTCATTAGAGTACCTTCACCTTTTCTATATATATACTAGTCATATGCACGTGCTTTGCATGTATGGCGTCCTTTATTTTTAGAAAACAAATAGGTAAGTGGGAACGATATTGTGATATTAAGTAATTGGACTTTCATCGTAGATGGTTGGTGACATGTAAGAGATAGGAACAAGTACAAATTCAAGTGATGGAAAATGATGTCTATAACCACATAATGTGGAAAAGCGGAGAAAAACTTTAAAAGGGGGACACCAAGAAAATATCTTGAGATGTCTATGTTAGAAAAAGAAACCAATAAAGAAATTAGCGTAGTGAAAGTCATTTTAGTCCATTTTCTACATCAGCAAAATAAGTAGAAATTACATTGTTGAGGTAAAAATGGCCTTGCCTTGCCTACCCTGGTGCTAAGGGAGGGTGATTGGATATGTGTCATTGATCAAGGAGACGTTTGTCATAGGAAAGGGGGACGCACTTCTCATTCAGTTGGATCTTCATGTCTGCCCACGTGGAAATGGGAAGAAGACTCTAGGATTGTCTACAACGCTCTATACTCATCCAGTAAAGCCTAGCTTGGCCCATAAGCTTAACTTTGGCAAAGCGGACTTTGCGCTCCTCGGACATGACATACCAATCAAAATAGGTTTTCATGTTAGTCACCCACTCTAGATAGACTTTAGATTGTCTTTTTTCCATCAAAAGTAGGAGCGTCCATCTCGACGGACTTCATGATTTTATCATCCTGATTGGGTGGGAGATCGCGTCGGTGAGGACTGTCTCTTCTACAGTCATTGATGTGGACTCGAAAATGGTCATTGGTGATAACCCTACTCATTTCCTCAACAAGGGCCACTAGAGCCTCATGTTGGGTTCGTTGATCATGCAACTGAGTTTGTAACTGAGTATGGTGATCAAGCATTTGGGCTTGTAAATCTTCTTGACTCGTGGTCAACTTACTTGCAAGTTCATTAATAAGGGCTTCTATCTTAGCGAAGTCCATAGTGATGCAAAAAAAATAAATGAAACTAGAATCTTTATGGACATTAACAATCCTAAACTGACAAAGCTCTGATACCAAATTTGATGTAGAAACTAACACGATGCAAATATGTTGGGTTGAGATTATTTGTGAATTGATATGAATAATAAAAATATGAATTTCCCAACAAATTAACAAATAAAATAAATGAAATTTCAATTAAATAATTTGATTTAGCCAAAAATAGTGTAACTTTCGTCGTACTTTCCCTATAAGAGCTAGAAGACTAGGGTCCTTAGTGAACAACTAGATCTCCAACAGTTTAGGGCTTCGAACGAACTCACAAGTGGGTTCTTTTGAAACCGTATGGAATTAACAACAAAAGGATTCTAGGTAGAAGAAATCCCGTGTTAGGACGGTTAAACGATCTTAGATTAGTTTACGAAAAGATCGAGTAAACAAAACACACAATTAATTCCAGATTTTAGGTATAAAATTAATTAGAAAATTAACTAAGCACTTACATGTAAGCTGAAGATAAGAGTAGATAAGAAGGATAGAAAAGTTAGCCTCGCAGCAAACCGCATGCGAAAAGAAGAGTCGCTCTTTCAAGTTTTGAGAGAATCGCACCCTTGAAGAAAACTTTGATAAAAGTTTTCAATTTGCAAAAGTAATATTCAATAACCATTAATTAATTTTAATTATCCTTTACATGACCTTTATATAGGCAAATAAACTCTAACTAAACAATAAATTCGAAATAAGAAAGTTCTAAAACAATTAAAACTCCAAAACGACAAGTTTTGCCTCAAAACTCGTCTAGCCGTCAACTTATGGACGAAACTCACGGACGTTCGTCCTATGTTCACGGAAATCCGTCCTTGGCAAGGAAGTCGCACGGAGATCCTTGCCTTAATTTTCATAACTGCTTTATTTCACGGAAGTCGCACGGACGTCGTTGCCTTAATTTCCATAACTGCTTTATTTCACAAAAGTCGCAAGGAAGTCCTTGCCTTAATTTCCATCCTTAATTTCCATAACTGTTTTATTTCACGGAAGTCACAAGGAGGTCCTTGCCTTAATTTCCATTACTACTTTATTTCAAGGAAGTCGCACGGAGGTTCTTCATATGACATTTTTTTTCGTTGCTCCCACGTGCATGCCTTCAATTTTCATTTTGGAGCTTTCAGGATGTCTTCACACGGTTCTTCTACCTTCGATAGACCATAGGCGGCTCTTTGAATCGGATGTCCCCATCAACCAGGTAGTGGCTTCCTCTTCCAATTCATCCTTAGGACACGACAACAATGGGTTCAGTCTTGTAGGCAGACTCATTATGATGCAATTCCCTTTCAACGTAGCATTTTTGAGTTGAGATGAAACAAACTGCTCCAGGAAAATCCCATGTTTCTGAAATATTATTGTTATCAAAGAGATGGCCTCAAAGTCAAACACATGACCATTCTGGGCCGTAGTAATACCAGGCCCAAAATCAAGGCCCATTCTGCGACCCATCAAAACTCAACGAGTCCAACAGATCCAGAGCCATTAGACTTCTGAGAGTTTAGCCCAGATGTCTCAGAAATACAGCGCGGGCTTCTTTTATTCCTTCTCTCGCTATGCACTTCTTGATTGCCGACCACCGATTTGTACATTTGATTTTGCATGTGAGAGGTAAGAGGGATGTTTTCAGATGAAGATCGAGCACCTTGAAACTCCATTGAAGCCCTTCCATAAGCAATGTGAGATTATTCGTCAACCTTGGAATCTGCATGACATTTATGGTGATGGGGACATCAAGATCGAGGACATTGGATTCAGGCTGAGAAATTGTCAAGCAGTAGAAGAAACGAAAAAGGAGCCGGAACGGAAGAACCGAAAAGAAAAAGGACAGAAAAATGGTTAAGAGCTTAAAATCAAAGGAGCTGAAAACTGGGATAGTCGATTGATCGATGGTGGACAATGAGCAAATTAATGAGGCACATTTATGTTTGTTATTCGATCAATCGAATCAGAATTTTCGATCGATCGATTTAAGTCAGTGGCGACGGGTGATATATATATATATATATATATATATATATATATATATATATATATATATATATATATTGATTAATTGATCGATTTTTCGCTTGAGGTAGTTCCGCCAAAAGACGGAATTTAGTTTTAGGGGCAAACTTGTCTTTTATTATTTATTTGTTTTAGGGTTTCTTTTGTTTTATGACCTACTATATAAAGTCTTTATGACTTTGTAATAATATATTGAATCAGAATTTGAGCTTGCTTTTGTGCAAACCCTAGAAGACTTGTGAAGAGTTTTTGATCAAATGAGTGAATCTTTCGAAACCTCAATAGTGAGCAATCATTTCTTGTGTGACTTGGTGTGAAGCCGACGTACAGCCTTGGTGAGAAGCCTTGGTATCCTTGGTGTAAAGCCTTAGACCTCTATCTTCCTCTTCTATCATTTTCTTTATTTTTATCTGGTAATATCTTCCCTTATTTCGATAAAGTCCTAAACCCCAAATCTAAAAATTTAAACCTTTTGATCTACACCTTTGAATTAATTTAATCCCTTGAGCTTTTGTTTTCCCAACCGTAGAGGAGTCAAGAGGCGACACCGTCATTATCGCCTGATGCCCTAAACTAGATCGAAACTCGAATCCTTCATCGGATCCATTTTTCTAAATCAGGAATATAGATGCATGTGAACTCTACAATTGAATTACCCTAGTTGTTTTATTGAATTCATTAAATTACTTTATGCCTTGGGTGATTTCGAATATTTTTATTATTCAATTTAATCGGAGGTTAATCCCAAACTTGCATAATTAGGGTTTTAGCATTCGTCCCACATCATCATATGGCCACCTCCATCCTGGCAAATAGGGCCACTAGGGGGCGGAGAGGGTTTTCCAGAGGGAGTGTTACGCGTTAGGATTCACCGGAGGATGCTCCGACAAGTCTGGCATTCTCAAATTACCTTCGTGCTTTGTTCTAGCCATTCACCATCAACGACACCTTCAAACCTCTTTTTTCTATCTTGTTGAAGAAGATATGGTACGGGGTTTTGCTTGCTTTATTTTTTAGACCTCTTTATAAATGGTAGCACTCACCATGCCCATATGTAGAGCTAGGGTGGGGATTCGGACCTCAACATGTAAAATCTTGCAATTTTGGACCTTGAGTGCCCAGGTCTGTCACAAACAAGGTGGAGATCATAGCAAGATTGTATGACACCATGCAATAATGATCTATAGTTTGATACAATATTCTTTAAAAGGGGTTTTAAGCCTGTGGCTCAAGTGGAAGGTTGACAATATTGCAACCTTGAGGTTGCAGGTTCAATCACAAGTCACCTATAATATATATATATATAAGAAATTATTTTAAGGAAACATTTTGCTCAAGCGAATTAATTGGATGGATAATCCCAACCACATTACTAGTCTTCTTGTGCTCACAGAGATGAAGGCAATCTGGCCAATCTCTTCTTAAGGAGTTGTCAATCACTCCTTTCCAGTCCTTGTGAACGAAAATGCACTCCATAATCTTTTCTTGATACTAAAAATTAAACTCAATGATGTTTTAGATTCGCTATCAAAGGTCCTTTTGTTACATTCTAGCCAAATTGTCCATAGAAGGCAAAGGGAATAAGGCTCCACATGCACCCTTTGATCTGAGATCGTCTCCCAGCATCAAACAACTCCTCTGACCTTCATCATTTCCTCTTCTGACACCACATAATAACTTCAACACTTTGATAAGTGTGAACCGTTGCTGAGGGAAAAAGCAGAAAATGGGATGAAAGTGCCAACAAGCCTTTGAAGGCATTGTGACGAAATGAGGCATTTTTTACCACAATGTACTACGCATGTATAATGTCCATATTTCTGAATAAAATGCATACTTTCGTATAATGCATGTATTTCGAGTATTAAATGCATTTTTTGCCTATTGAACGTTTTTTTCCCCATATTTTACTATATTTTTAAAAAAACTGTTTTAAAACTTTTTTTAATGTATCTCATTTCCCTCCCCCCCATTTTTTTCTTTCATTTTTTCCATCTTCCATATTTTACAGTTTTTTTTTAGCTTTTACTTTTTTCCCATTTTTTCTGTATCTTTCCATATTTTTTCGACTTTCTCGTTCATTGTATTAAACGCATGCCTGTATTTTGTCAATTTGTTCGAAGGAATCAAATAGATACCTGCTAAACCCGCCATTGATGATCCCACCTGTTACCATCCTCATATCGGAGATTGGATACCATCACATCATTATTACCCGATCAAAAGCCTACATTAAGATTTAAGACCATGGGCAACCACTTGATCAAGAAATATACTTAAGACTTTCCCTGCATGGTCAAAACAAAGGGGGATAGAGGATCTCCCTGCCATGCTAAAGCTTTATCGAGCTCTTAGAGAAGTGGGAAGCCTTGCCATTACTAAGGATCGAGAACCAAGGCAAAGCAAAGCATCCCTTCATCCACCTCTTCCATCAAGGACCAAAGTTTAACTTGGCACATATAATCCAGAGAGTTCAAACCCACTTGCCTGATTCTAAAAGCCATCAGAAAGTTGACCATCAGTTGGATTACCTTGAATCCAAAAGATAAGGATAGGGAGGTGTGGGAGTATTTGATGGAATGGGATAATCTGCACTCATAATTCTTTCACTCTTGCAGGTGGAAGCCCCCTCGGGGGTATGGGCATCTTTCTGTGTCTGGGGAGTGAGTATGCTTGGGTTTGATCTTTTTTTGTTTTACCTTTTTCTTTTTTGGGTGTAGCTCCAGTTTCTTGCTGGGCTATTTTCCTTGTACTTTTGTTGCTTTAATTCAATTTTATTTAACCGATCATATATATAATCCAGAGAGTTCCAGTTGTCCATGTCAAAGCCCTTCTCCATATCAACTTTGAAAATAATCTCTAGGATAAGTAACTTGTGTTGTGAATCCATA
Source organism: Chloranthus sessilifolius (assembly GCA_021018995.1). Lineage (NCBI taxonomy): Eukaryota > Viridiplantae > Streptophyta > Magnoliopsida > Chloranthales > Chloranthaceae > Chloranthus > Chloranthus sessilifolius. Next base: position 1,856,290 of record CM037588.1, on the reverse strand, counting down.
CATTCATGCCCTATTACAGCCATATCAAGAATATGACATCCTGCTTCCAAAGCTCCTTGCTGAGATGATATAATTTGTTTCATAACTGGTTGCAAATTTGCAATGGTTTTATAGACACTACCAAGTAAGCTGATGGGTCTTAAATCCTTTAACTCCTTAACTTTGTCACTTGTAGGAATTAAAGTGATAAATGTATAACTCAACCTTTGCCAATATTCACCTATCATAGAAGTCATAAAACGCTTACATTAGATTGTCACAAGAATGCCCCAAAAACTGCCGTAGAAAAGCCAACGTAAATCAATTGAGGCCAATCGTCCTTTTCTCACTCAAGTCAAACACAACTTTCTGCTCAAGCAGCGATCTATTCCACATTTGGGCATACCCTCTACTTCAAATTCCATTTCTAAATTTATTTTGTACTCTTCATATACAGCATAAAAACTTACCCCATCAAGCAATGGTCTATTCCACGTTTTGGCCTTAACATAGATCATCATAGAATTTGATAATCTTTGAGCTCGAGTAAACCTTATAAAAAAATACAAACTTTATCAAAGGATAGTGGTCGAATCATGTTTCTTATTCTTGTTCTAGCACTCACAACTGTATGATAAAATTTTCTCCTTTTATTCCCTTGAGCCACAAGTTCTCGATTTCTAGTGACAGTAGATTTCCTCTTCCTTACATTTGATTGAACCCATTGGTAATATTAGCACTCCTCCCCAGCTTCTCATTTATGCTCATTTATGCCCTGGTGAGATCGAGACTTTGGATTTCCTGCAGAAACTTTAGTTTCAAGCTACAACTGAAGGAGCTAGAGATTCAGTAAGGGAGCCTCTCAATCGAAAAATTTGTCAACAGGACATTGAACCATGTTTTGATGATTTGACCATGTGAGACCCTCCACCATCCGTATATCCATCAACTTGGCCTCATTGACAATCAGGCGATGGGTTTCTCAAACAAGGTCAGCATAGGGTGCGTTGTGTGATCAATGAGTGTCACTTCAATTAAATGAACACTTTTTAACTATATTACTATATGAATTCAAAATTTTATCCTACAAAGAAGACTTAATCCAGGTGGTTGAGATTCGTTTTCTAAGGTTCATCCATGGAGTAACAATAACAGGAAAGGATGGTATTGGGCATGAGTGCATGAGAATTCAAATTGATTGTTTCAACTTAAGGAATGTTCTCTCTCTCTCTCTCTCTCTCTCTCTCTCTCTCTCTACACACACACACTCACAGGCAAATCATGTATTTCTGTGGCTCTGAAATCCATCAAACTGGTATGAGAGATGCTAGCTTTCACTGTCGCATTGTCATTAAGTGCGATTGGGTGGGTTCCCAAGTATGTTGATAGGCTCCTGTTCTGAATTTTCACGGCCAATACATACTCATAGAATTGGTTATTTGAAACTCAACAACCCTTTGGCAAGATGTTCTATATTTTCTTCAGCATTGATAACAATTCTTGTTTTTTAGCAGGAGTAAGACTTTATAGCAAACATGTTTTTGTAGTTTATATATTTTCTGCAGACATTTAAGTAAGAGGTTTTGTATTTTGTTCATGCTTTCATAAGTGATAATTAATGTGATTCAGACCCTGTTTCCATAGTTTAATGCTTTGACCCTTTTCAATATTTTTAGCATCGGGCTTTCTCACTTGAACTGGTGTTCGGGTATGAAGCACAAATGTCATTCTTTCAATATAAAAGCATCCATGCCTCATATTTCTGGTTTTTAATCTGCCAAAATTCTGTTGCATCCACTTGTCTTGGCTGATCTTCTGAGAATTGCCATCTTCTTATCAAGCAATGAAATTGTACTAACTAGTCATATTCCAATATCAGTTTAGTAAGCTTTTAGTTACCTTGTATTTGCAATTTGCAAAAGAAAATAACGAGCACATTTTATTTTTTATTTTGAATTTTTATAGTGAAGCAGTGATGGTTGTCCCTCCCCCGATTAGGCCAGCTAGAATTACAAAGTTTCTCAAGCCATATGTTTTGAGGATGCACTTTACAAACAAGTATGTGAACGCCCAAGTTGTTCATACGCCGACAGCCACGGTAGCTTCCTCGGCTAGTTCACAGGAGAAATTGTTGAGGCCGACCATGGTATGTACTCGAGATGTCGCAGCTGCTGCAATGATAGGGAAGCTCCTCGGAGAGCGCCTTTTAGTAAAGGGCATCCCTGCAGTTTCGGTTTCCTTGAAGAAAGAACAGAAGTACCATGGCAAGGTAAAGGCGGTGATTGATTCCTTGAGGGAAGTGGGAGTAAAACTGCTTTGAAGGTTCTCTAAGCTTAGAGTCTGCGCGAAAAGGTGATTTTTCTCTCTCTCTTGCATGCCATTCAATCTTCATTGGGTTAAAATTACATGTGATCTCTGGCATGGAATTTTCACGTGTAATTTACTTCCATTAGTAGTGTTCATGAAGTTTGTTAAATTAGAGAAACCTAGATGATGTTAAGACTTGGTTTGAATGTCAGTTGATCGTAGGAACAAAATTTGGATTCGGCAATTATTCGCCAAAGGGGTGGATAAATCTGCAAAGCTACTCGGAAAATTTTCCGTAACATTTGATATGTTTTTATATAATAAAATAAGTTTATTCAATGAAGTTATCCACCATTTTAATTATCTTGATGTGTAACTCATTGAATACCATAGAAAGTCTTCATAATGAAGGGCTATTGTATAATACATATCAATTACTGATAGACGAGCTTTACACAACATATTTACTGGTATAACTCATTAGGGTTTAAGAAGTTTGTTAAATTAGAGAGACCTAGATGATGTTAGATTTGGTTTGAACCTTCATGGATGTTCCATGTGCTGGGCCTGATGAGATATGGGTTGAACTGGGGCTAAGGCAAGGCCCATTGGGCAACATTCGAGATACTTCCACCAAGCAGGTTCCTCCTATTTTCAGGTGGAAGCAATGTGTTGTACTCGTAATTGTATAGCAATTGTGATACACTTAAATCCTATATCGTTAAAATCCTTTGAAATGGTTTGACTTCCAAGTGTGCACCATTAAAGTCAAACTTAGAGTGCAGGTGTATTCCATTAGTCAACCAAATCGAAGGATTGGGATGATCTAAGATTTGCGTATAGAGCATCTGCTGTCCCTCCCATGAAGTCTAAAAATCTTCCTTTCCACCTTCATTTTCTTATTACTACATGTATTTATTTAGGAATAATAAGGTATGAGAAGCACTTTTAGATAGAGACAAAACACCCATTATAGGCCAAGTTCTATGCCACTTTTTTCATCACTTAAAGTGCTTCATCCCTTGGACCATATTCAGCTCGAAAATAACGCATATCAAAGCATTGGCACCATCGGATCATAGCGTTTTAATATGGACTCTTTTTTTTCTTTTCTGTTTTTTTCATAGCATGCTCAGATATGCATGATTTATTGGGCTGAGGGCACGATAGAAAATGTATGCCATGTTGCCTTTTTGGGTGCTTCTCATGACGCAATCCGGGTAAAGTGGTCATAGAAGTATTCCACCATTCCCACAGCTCTAAACGCGCCCACACGTTTTTTGAAAGACCCCTTAAAAATTATTGATTGCATTGGATCAGATGATAGAGATCATGTTTCACTCAGATCTTCCACACCAAGGACCTTGAGATCACATCACATTTATCAAACGGTCAAATTTTTATTTCACATATAACAGATCCCCAAAATATGGTCCTGAAATCACGTTTGAACGTGATGTGTGCTATTGCACGCAAGGGGCATTTTTGGGGGATCTATGACTTGTGGATTAAAAAACTGACCGTGTGATAAGTGCGACATGATATCAAGATCCACTGTGTTGAAGATCAGAGTGAAACACGATCTCCAATCATCAGATCCGAAGCAATCAATGATTTTTAAGGGGTTGCACATGTGGGCTCTTTCTAAGAATGCTGGGGTGCGAACAGAGCTACCCTTTATTATATATGACTATTGCATTCTATATCAATACATGTGTCGAATCTTTAGTATATTGGAAACAGACGGAAGCCAGATGCTTAGACTTTAAGGGCATGTTCAATTTCACCCTAATAAGTAATAATATTAGGTTGAATCAAGGTATCAAAATGGGTATCGGTTGGTCCGGGCCGATTTTTTATACCTATGATATTATAACAAGTACAATTGTGCTTGTTTTTTTTCTTAGTAATTTGTTGAGGTTTGTGCCAATAAATTTTACCGTAATATAGTATAGTAATGAAAAAATGTGCCAATAAACTTTACCGTAAAATAGTATAGTGAAATTTTTTTTCAATAATTTGTTTGGTCTTTCTATCAAAGAAGTTGGTATTTGGTACCCAACCCAAGTTCCCAGTGATTTGGTTCATCAGAAACTTTTTGGGTCACTTAGCACACGGACTCATCAAAGTGTTCCAAAATTTAAAGTGCTATAGTTTCGAAGATTGGGGTGAAAATAAAATTCTATCATAGATTTATACGACAACTACTAATTTAAAAGTATTTGACTGCTTTAAATCAAATGATGGAAATATTTTTTCATCTCAATCTTCTACATCTTAGGTCTTTAGATCATGGTCTTCAAATCATATGGCATATATGATGAAATCACATATCACGTGTCCCGCAAAAAGTGACTTATGAACTAAGTCACTTGGATCTGGGATTGGGTATTGGATACCAACTCTTATCAAAATATTCACTTTGAGAGTCATTACTTGCATATAATGATTGACCCAAACACAAGTTAGAAGGAAGAGGTATTTTGGGGACCTATGTATGTGAAAATCAATCTAAGCCATCTAATTTGGAGATCATGATCTAACATATTAGATATTATGAAATAAAGTGAAACATTGACTACTAACAAGTGAAGTGAAGTGAAGTAAAGTATGGACTTGCCGTGTTTTATTTTATATGTCCGATAGTCCGGAGCGGGGGGTAGGGGCCATCCCGATGTCTACCTTTTTTATATATTCTTCTCACATTAGCATCTTGTGGAACTGGTTGGCAAGAAAAACGATTTCTTTCAATCAAGTCAATATAGTCAAAGTCCATCATTTGATTCAATGATTGATTGCGTTGAGTATTACAATAGAGATTGTGTTTCATGTCAAATTTTTGTACCAAAAATTTTGGATCATCATCATTATTATAGTCTTATCTCATCATTTTTAAATCATGACTTTCAAATTAGATAGCTTAGATGGTGTCTGCACATGGCGTAGGGCCTAAAATATCAAGTCTTTCTACTAAGTTGTCTGCAAGAGCCAAAGTAATGGATCCTATAGTTCCATTGGCTTCTTATATGATTGCGGTCAAATATTCTACGAGCCTAATGTTTTTCAAACAAAACTAACTTTTCACTCGAAATAACCTGAAAATCTCTCAAGCGATAGTCGCAAAGTCGGGGAAAAAGTGGAGAAAAGGCGACAACATATGGGTGCATTTGAGCAGGTCTTGGGCTCTAGTGCCACACACTTAGGCCCGGAGCACATCTAGTAACCCACTGCCCGTCCCATTAGTAAGACGAGAAACTAGTTAAGTGAAAAATGAGCTCCCCACTAGAGTAAATAAAATCTGGTGGGATGGGGAGCTGCTTTAAGTGAAAAACGAGCAGCCCACTAGAGCAGATAAAACATTGCGAGAGAGTGCGCTAGGGGTGTTATCGGGCCGGTTTTCGTGCAAAACCGAAATCAAACCAATAACTATCGGTTTCTATTTTATGAAACCGAACAGATAAGGTTCACAATCGAAATCGAACCGATAACTATCGGTTCGGTCAGTTCAGTCGGTTTTCGGTTTTTAAATCTTATTTTTTATACTTTTTTTTATTTGTAGCATTTAATCGAATCGAATTGATTTTTTCAATTTTGGCTTAGAGTTTTCAAAATTTATATGAATCAAACCGATTTATACAAACTATTTTTGCACACTCCTATGATTCAACTGATTTTAAGACTTTTGGTAATTAACAAACTAAAGCAATGGCAGTTGGTTTTCTATAATAAGCCTCACACACCATCAAACTCAAACATAGACATACTATAATCCATATATACACAATTATCGGTTTCTTATCGGTTCGGTTTCGGGTTTTTAACGTTAAAACTGAAACCGAATCGATAACTATCGGTTTCAATTTTTTGAAACCGAAACCGAACCAATATGTCTCAAAATTGAAACTGAATTGAAATTTTGATTGATTTGGTCGATTCAGTCGATTTTTTGCACAGCCCTAGTGTGTGCGGCAAGCAAGAATGGAGCTGGAGTGCGCTTGCTTGAAGCTTGTCCAAATGCACCTATAAATTTCAATGAGTTTGAGTAGAGTCAAGAGTCAACTTGAGATCGGCTCTTTTATATTGGAATAGAGCTCTTTTATAATTGAGCCTAAACTGCTTAGCTCTAGCTCGGCTTTATTGTCGAGTTGAGTTCAAGCCTAGTAATATAAAGACAGAGGCCTGAGACTATGGGTTCAAAACTCAGCCTGGGGTGCTATGTTCGAATCAGATGGGGTCCACATGGCATCCCTCCGAGGGATCAGTATCTACGAGCCACTCAAAAAATTTGAGCATCATTCAATGCATATCCATCGTTTCAAATGTGGTCAAAGGAGAAAAGGTTCAATGCACGAGGATGTGTGAGCAATACCCAAACTTTGATTATAAAAAATCTTATTTTTGAATTTTATTTTTATAGATGACATCCCACATGACACTTGATCCCAAAACGGGTGTTATTTTAGAATTATATGCCATGAGACGTGATCTAAGGTTTGAACCCAACGTCCTAAGAGTTCAAACTCATTGTCTCATTTGCCATAAAAAAAAAATTATACATCGAGCCAAACTGAGCTGAACTACAACTTACCCACCTTGTGACCGGCATTGTCTCATTTGCCATAAAAAAAAATTATATATCGAACCGAACTACAACTTACCCAGCTCGTGACCGGCATGATTACGAATGACATCTTGACTCATAACTCGGCTCTGCTCAGCTTGCGAGCCGAACTTATCTTTGAGCTCATTTTTTTCAAGTTGAGCCGAGCGAGCTTCCAAGTTGGCTAGGCTCATTGAGAGTCCTACTTTTACCATACCGATATCCAATCCAATCAAGCCAAGACTCCAACGGCTCTCAATGCCTCCGAACATATTGAAGGCTAGCGTTTGAAACGACCCTTAGGCCAGTATCAAGGAAACGCTCCGATTGGCTCTCACTAGTAGCGTGAATCCTTTTTCCGTACCACTAATGGCCACGTGGCAATCTTACATCAACACACTGTGAAATCCTTAATCTTATCCTTTCATATCACCGTATTTGATCAAGATCAACGGCTTCAGATTTCCATTAAATCAGGATATAAGTACTTAACATGGGAAGTATACTTTTCTTACACATATAAAGTAGTTATATATGATTAGTATTGTAACCAGACTAATGTATAAGGGTGATCTTTTGAGGATATAGAACCACTTCTAACCATCTCTTGGAAGCTATGGACCATAGAAAACTACGATGCAGATGTATTTGAAGAAATAGAAAGGAGATGGGTAAGTTTACTGGTGTTTTTATCAACATTTATTAATGACAAATTATTAATTTTAGTGCTTTAATGAGATAATTGATACTTTTGACTTGATTGAGAGATTGATTGTGCAAAAATGATAATTTTGGATTATTTTAGTGGTTATTGTGATTAATGGTAGCATATTTTTTTTTTAAATGTGAAATTTTCTTTAATCAAATTGTGACTGGGTAAAGTGTTAAGTTTTATATCGATTAAGAGTGTTGTGATGATGACGAAATATTTTATAGATTTCTAACCCATTTTGGGCTTTTAGGAGGTGGTTTTTAAAACCCTTTGCCATGTCTCTTTCTTAAGCTAGAAGAAAGAAGTCATAGCACTTAAGATTTTGTGCATGTGTTTCTTAGGCAAAAATCGAGCCGTAAGATCTCATTTTGATCGTGGTGATAAATTAAATTGGATGCAGTGTTTAGTAGAATTTAAATTTTAGCACCATATCTGACTACTCAAAATAATTGTCTTAGGATCTAGGTGTATGATCAATCAAAATATTAAATTCATAATCCATATAAATTAAAATATTTGTACGTATCTTATCGCGAAGATCGTGATCATCGCTTTAGCTTTAATCCGATGTATTAATTCCGAAGTCTTTCCTATAAGGAAGAAGAAGGTGACTCTACCCGCCTCTCTTGTTACACTCTCTTGATGGAAAGATGCCAAAAGACTTGTGTGTAGTGAGCGGGGGACGTCCACCAATATATATAGCATGAAGAGTCATGCCTTGCGTAGAATACCGTCCATTAAGGTATTCTAATAGGAATAAGAGTTACATGTAAATTAGGAAACCTTGAAGTTTCCTTCAATTCCCAATAATGCAATTTATTATTTTAAGCAACTGTAATTCAGGGTTTTATAAAATCCTAGTGTGTGTGGACCACACAAAATAAGAATTTTAGTTTCTATAAAAAATTCCAACAATCTCCCACTTGGTCTACACACGGGCTATGGTTTTAAAAACGACTCCCACTGGATTAGACAACCAAAACGAGTGCACTCTGAAAATAAAACGTTGTTTGAAATAATTTAGACATTCCCAAAATCACCCAAATTTAATAAAAATATAGAAATGGAACAGGAATGCACATAGCATACCATTTTCTGAAATCGATACTACGATAGTTCCATGGTCACAAAATTATAACTAACAATAAATTTGAGAGATGATAACCAATTTAACATGTGAACTAAATGCACAACCAAAAAGTGCAAATCCATAATGTCCCACTTCATACTCGTCGTATGTTGTTCTGACATCCAGAAAACTCTGGCTTGTGAAATACTTCACCTGATCCTCAGAATAAGAAGTTATTAACGTGGTGCCTAATCATGTTTAACTCCAAGCAAATCCAAAAGAGTACTAATACTCAAAGGCAAGATTAAGGTAAAACCTTATTGGCTTACTCACTAAGGTATGCCACCCAAAATTGATAAAAACTTCACCCTTAATTTGTAAAAAACTCCACCCAAAATAGAATTTTTCTATTGGCTCACTCACCAAGGTGTGCCACTCAAATTGTGAAAAAACTTCACCCTCAATTTGTGAAATACTCCACCCAAAATATAATTATAGAAAAATTCAACCTGATTTTGTGAAAAACTCCACCCATATATACAAGACAAAGATTTAAGATGCATCAATGATAATTATAATTTAAAAGTGAGATAACTCCCACTTAAATGTAAAGTTTAAATGCTTTACGATCCCACAAAATGACATACTAGAGATAATAATAAAGTCCAACATAACAATTAACCACTAATAACAGTAAAAGTAGTCAAACAGCTGAAAATTAAAGAAATGTTCATAAGAATCTTTATCATTCGGTTGGCTTAAAGTTCTCCTCATGATGAATGCCATCAGGATTCTCCTTCAACCATTTCTTGAACATAAAACTGTTCTTTATAATGTGGCATTTCTTCTTACAAAAGAAGCACCCATTATTGGCTTGATCTTTAACTGCTTTGCCTTTGTCTTTTCGGTTATTGTTGAAATCTCGTTTTTTGAAATTCTTCTTGCTACTCTTATTGAGGGTTAGATGCGTAGATTCAATTTTAGAGTATTTAAGACGTTCTTCTTCAACAACACAAAGTGTGATAAGTTGAGTCATATCTCATTGCTCCTTTTGAGCATTGTAGTTGACTTTAAAAGTGTCATAAGCGCTTGGCAATGACCGAACACCCATGTGAACTACCAGTGCTTCTTCAAATTTAATACCTTATTGACGAAGTATAATAGCTAGTATAGATAACTTAAGAAGATGCTCACGAATGCTTCCATTACCATCATACTTAAGGTTCATGAGTTAACTCCAATATTCATACTGTAAAGCCTTCTTTGAGCCTACAAACTGATTCTGAATGTTCTCAAGTAATTCTTTTGCTGTTTCGATAGATTCTATACCTTCTCGAATGACTTCACTAATAGAAGCACGAATAATCATCATGGATAACCTATTAGCCTTCTCCCACCGAGTAAAATAAGTCTTTACAGACTCCGTAGTATTCGCTGGTGGAGGGGAAGGCTTGTTCTCCGTAAGAACAAAGTCATAATTTGAACAACCAAGAAGATCTCAATGTTTGTTTTCCAAGAAGTATAATTAGAGTCATTCAAATGTTCTATCCCTGTCAAACTTTTCTGAATAGAAGTCTTCCATTATTCTACAATTTCAAAGAATAATAATAAATGCATCATTAGTGAATGGAAAAATGTCATGAGACCATAAAATTCACCAAGGATATAAACAATAAATGCATCACTAGTGAATGAAAAATATTACGAAACCATAAAATCCAAAAGACTAATGTCCACAAAGGACTCCAAAATGACTATAAGTCATTAATATCCACCAAGGATATAAACACGATAACATGTCACCAAAAGATCTAAAAGACCAATGTCCACAAAAGGACTCCAAAATGACTTTAAGTCATTAATATCCACCAAGGATAAAACAATTCGTCTTAGGGGTATGAACGAATTGATTAGAGTGTTTTAACATGTGCAATTAATCCACTCTTTGGGTATAGATAATGTGCATCATCCAGCATCACTTTTGGGCAAAAACTGAGTGTACAACCTATCCTCTCCCCCGGGGTGCAGAAAAATGCTCGTAGACCTAATCACTTATGTTTCCGGTTTGATCCCGATGATTCACTACCTTTGGGCAAGAGAATCATCATTCTCTCCCATCCACACTTACAACTATTCTACTCACCTCATTTACACGAAATTAATGAACCACCTTTGGGCAAAATCAATAACTCCATGCAAATCAGTGCACAAGGTGATCTTAATGAGATAAAATCTCAAGATTCAAGAAACAATAATCTCTATAGAATAGTCACCTTTGGGCAGATCCAATCCTACTTCAATTATAGTCTCTCGAACGACCACTTTAGCGGTCTTCCTTAACCCCATTGGAAATACCTAGACCTGATATGTCTAGTCTCAAGAGTTTAACCAACTCACCGTAAAGTGTATATGCAGAGTCATACTCATAGTCAAGAAAATCATAAAATAATATTTAAATAAATTTGAAATGACAAAACTTAGTCATAGACCTATGAGCTTGCACACACATACACTTAGGTCATAGGATTAAACTAAAGATCCAAAAGCACATGTAATAACAATACACCAGACACATCATTAGGGTTACCGTATAATACATTAATTATTTTCGATAATAAGTCCAATGATTAGGCTCGACGAATAAATGGAAATCAACTACTCAAAAGCTAAAATTAGACTTAAAATAGCCCAATATGCTTAAAAATAAATAAGTTTTCTAATGGGCCTAAATAAGACTCAAGAAAAATAAACTATTATAAGCCCACAAATATATTCTTTCAAATAATCAAGCCCAAAATAAGACTTGATCCACTAAGAAAGCATACACCATTATAAGGCCCACAACCCATGGGCAGATTTAGGGCCATAGCAACCCAAACCAAAAAAAAAAAAAAAAACTTTTCAATGGACTAAATTGAGTCTTATAATTAACTCAAGCTCAAGTCCCGTTTGATCTTAGAGATGGCTCAAATACCAAAAATGTTCAAAACCATTTATGTATCCACAAGCATAAGATGCAATAGTCTATAAAATTTGCACAAATCTAAATTAAAGCCTTAAGTATGCTTATGAGAACTAATAAAATAATTTAAAAAATTAATTTGACATTGCCCATATAAGCTCCACGAAATTACATACCCGTAGACAATACAAGCCTACAACAAAGTTGTAGTAGACTTGTACATAACTAGAGTAGTGTAGACTTTAGAACACTTGAAAGATGCAGCATGTGAGATTATTATTAGTACTCTAATAAAGTTTGTCAAAAAAAATAATAATAATAATGTAATAATACGACCGCCAGCTTTATAGGAGGAAAAGAACACTTTTTCTAATGGGCAGCCTGCTAATGTATGGAGAGACAAACTCTCTTAACCGCGATTCATGAGATAGTGGCATGACCGTCCTTTTTTATGCCAGTGACATATATATTTGATTAATTCAAGCGGCCCATCTTATCAGCCAATGAATGACACGTCCAAACAATCAAATGCCCATCAGAAGAACAAAATCAGCCGATTGGAGCGTATTAGAGTACAAATATATTTTAATGCTTCAATCAATCATGGGCCAATCCAGGCTCTGATACCAATTGTTGGATCTACCGATCCTACCACTCAAAATAATTGCCCTAGGATCTAGGCGTATGATCATTCAAAATATTAAATCCACAATCCATATAAATTAAAATATTTGTGCGTACCTTATCGCGAAGATCGTGACCGTCGCTTTAGCTTTAATCCGATGTATTAATTCCGAAGTCTTTCCTACAAGAAAGAAGAAGGTGACTCTACCCGCCTCTCTTGCTACACTCTCTTGATGGAAAGATGCTAAAAGACTTGTGTGTAGTGAGCGGGGACGTCCACCAATATATATAACATGAAGAGTCATGCCCTACTTAGAATACCGTCCATTAAGGTATTCTAATAGGAATAAGAGTCACATGTAAATTAGGAAATATTGAAGTTTCCTTCAATTCCCAATAATGCTCTTTATTATTTCAAGCAACTGCAATCCAGGGTTTTATAAAATCCTAGTGTGTGTGGGCCACACAAAATAAGAATTTTAATTTTTATAAAAAATTCCAACATTTCACCCCTATGTATGAAAGGCGATTTTTTATTTTATTTTTTGAAAGGAGAAAGGTCAATTTAAAGCTTGTTTATTAATGGAATTGAAGTGACAATGAAGTGTTGCGATCATATCAATGAGTATGATGAAATGGATATTAAGTTGGATGATTTGACTCCTAGAATTTGGATTTCTAACACCATATTTGACCATTTTGGCCGAAATTGTGATTTCGAGCGCATTTCTTGGCTGAATCAGAACCTGAAAGGCATGTCTCGACCATGGTATAAAAAATCGGCTGATACTGATACGTATCGGTTTCTAGGCAAACCAATACGCGTCTGTTTCTCAACTCGGTATCGGATACCTTATCGGCCGATACGTATCGGGTATCGGCCGATATGGTATCGATTTTGGCCGATATCCCTATTTTTAAAATTTTTAATTTTTAAAAAAATAGGCCGATATGTATCGGTATCGGCCGAGTCGTATTAGTCCTCAATATACCGATACCGATTTGGACACCTTGGTCTCGACTGTGCCAAAGAGTGCAATGACTCAATATAAGATATAACATATAAATTATTTATACACCATTGATAACTCTTTCTTTGACAATTAATTATATGATTGTCAGTACACTTAGACTTTGGAGTGAGGCCAATAATTTGGCCAGTGAAATTCTGGTGATTGATACATCTATCTTCGGATCTTCGTTAGTGCAAAAGGTATTTAGTTAATTAAATTCTAGTTTTGTTTAGTTAGAAATTTTTCGAAAGCCCATAATCCTAGAATGTAATCAGCATGGTTAGTTGTTCGATGCTCGAGGCTAGAGGGAAGTCAAGTTCTATCTGATTCGAACACCACACGATTACCAAACGTGAAAGTAGCTATCCGTCAGAGCCAAAGGGCGAAAGAGTCACTCTTTGGCCCGAAAGAGCTAACCCAGACACAGCCTTAAACACCAAAATGGTATTTAAATGATCTTACACCATCAATGGTTTAAAATGATTGAAGTGCAAAGGGCCCAATAATTGTGTTTTAGGGAGATTTAAACCATCTGATCTTTGGACTATAACATCAAACGTTGTTTTTAGTTTAAATTTTTTTTTTTTTTTGAGACGGTAACAAAAATATATTAAAAAGAAAAGGCAACTTACAGAAAAAAAACAAGCGAGAATAGAAAAACGAAAAAAGAATCGCACACCTTGGTGGGTAGTAAGGAACTACCCAAGCGAGGCAGTCGAAAAAAACCTCAAGAATTCTCACCCTCACCCCTAGGCCAGCATCAGGTAAAAAAGAAACAAAACCGGGTCCCCATCAATTCCCACTGTCATTGAATATTTCCATTATGCTAGCATTCCAACTGATCACCAGATCTCTGACATCATGGATAACCATTGAAAAAGGTTTTGCCTTTCGCCTAAATATCTTGTTGTTTCTTTCCAGTCATATAGCCCATAGAACCGCGTAACTGGTAAGAGGCTACAATTCTCTCGTCGGGTTCTCGAACTTCATTTCTCTCCACATTTTCATCATCTGCCCCAACCTACTTGGGCAGACCCACTCCACCTTGAAGATCCTAAAATCTCATTCCAGATGTACTTCGCAAACGTACAATGAAGGAACATATGAGCTGCCGACTCAATCCCTCTCATACACAATATACACTTATTAATAGTGGGGGTGTTCCATCGAATAAGTTGGTCTCTGGTAAGGATTCTCTTTCTTGACACTAACCAACCAAAAAATTTAATTTTCTGTGGAACTTTTGCCTTCCACATTCCAGACTAGACCTTTGTTATCTCAGACCTTCTGTCCCACGCTGGAATGAAATTATAGAAAGAGTGCACTGAAAATTTCCCCCTACCGGAGTGCTTCCATAACCTCTTATTAGCATTCGATCCGTTAGGAGAAGCTTCCCATAACAGCTCCATGAGGTTATTAAACCCCGCTCCTTCCCAGTCCCTCAGTGGACGCCTAATCGGAATGTTCCACTGAACACTCCCCTCAGTACCGTGGCTGAAGAATCTCACCACCTCCTCCTTATTGTCGGACAAATTGTAGACTGTGGGGAACCTCCAGTACAGTGGTTGATCCCCCACCCAAACATCCTTCCAAAATTTAATGCTCCGACCATCGCCCCAGCTGAACTTGGTTCCATGTAAGACGTCTTGGGAGCTACTATTGATAGTCTTTCACCAGTTTTATCCCCTACTTGTATTAGGGACGTCCTCGACTAGATTCCCATATTTAGTTGTTACAATTTGGTGCCACAAATTGTTTACTTTCTTTTCCTCTCCCAATCTCCATATCCATTTAGCGAGAAGAGCTTTATTAATTAGGTTCAAATCTCTAATGCTGAGGCCCCCATATTTTTTAGTTTCGCAGCACTGTTCCCATTGCACCAGATGAATCTTTTTCCGGTCTCCCGCTCCATCCCACAAGAAGTTCCTAACACTTCTTTCCAGCTTCTTGACAATTCCAGCCAAAACCCTTAGGAAAGACATCATAAATATCGGGATCGAAGCAAAAGTAGACTTGATTAGTGTCAGTCTTCCCTCGTAGCTGAGAAGCTTGCTCTTCCACGTCGCTAACCTCTTCTGAAATCTTTGAATTACCGTGTCCCATAGCCTTAATTTGGTCCTTCCAAAGCCCAAAGGTATCCCAAGGCAATTTATGGGAAAGTTATTCGTCTTGCAACCTACCCTTCTAGCGACCCGCTTGGTATCCTCCTGAAGCATATTAATACCAGTTATGCTAGATTTGTGTAAGTTAACTCTCTGACCCGACACTGCTTCAAAGATTGTGAGAATGTCAGTGGTAGCCGTTAGTTCTTTGTCCCCATTGTTTCCATTGTAGAACACTATGGTATCGTTCGCATATTACAGATGTGAGACCGAGGGACCCAAGTCTGTTGTTCTGAAACCCTTTACCAGGTTAATCTCTCTCGCCCTTTTGAATAAACTATGAAGAGCCTCCCCAATACAGTTCAACAAAAGGGGGGAAATAAGGTTGCCTTGTCGGAGCCCTTGCCTTGTTCTGAAGTATCCATAGGGAGCTTCATTGACTAGAACCGAAAGGCGGACCGACCCGTAACAACCTTTCATCCATTTTCTTCACTTTCCTCCGAAACCCATTCGTCGAAGAACGTAGTCTAAGAAGTCCCACTTTACCCTGTTATATGCTTTTTCCATATCAACCTTGACAGCCCAACCTTTGTCTTTGCGTTTCTTTGCTGAATGGATGGTTTCCACAGCCGCTACGACTATGTCCATAAGTTGCCTTCCCGGAATGAAGACTCCTTGGACATTAGAAATGAGATTCCCAATCACCCTTTTAAACAATTTGCCAAAACTTTGACAATAATCTTATAGGCACAATCGATTAAACTTATCGGGCGATAATCGGTGATGGAGGTTGGCCCCTCCCGCTTTGGGACAAGCACGAGGAAAGAAGAATTCATGCTCTTTGCCACTCTCGTGCTGTCATGGAACTCAAAGATCATCACCATAAAGTCGGAGCTAATCGTCGACCAGCAAGTTTTGAAAATTTTCGCCGTGAAACCGTCCAAGCCCGGGGATTTGTTGGAACCCAAACTATTAATCGTCTTTTTTATCTCATCTTCATCAAACCTTATTTCCAACTCTCTTGCTTGATTATTGGTGATAGCATGGAAAAGGATGCCATCCATAGTAGGTCTAAAGACCTCCTTCGAAGAGTACAATTGCTCACAGAAACCACTGATTTTAGATGAGATCAGGGATTGGTCCTCATAGACAACCCTGTCAATCTTGATGGAAGCGATGTAATTTCTTTTTCTTCTTCCATTAGTCACAAGGTTAAAAAATTCGTTGTTACCGTCCTCTTCTCGCAGCTAGTGAGCTTTAGCTTTATGTCTCCACAATCATTCCTCATCCAGCACCATGCGATTAAAATCAATTTTAAGTGTTGTTCTGAGTAGTTTATCAGTTTCGGAGAGCGACGCCGATTCTTCCGCCCTATCCAGCGCTGCTATCTCCGCCAGCAGGTTTTCTCTTTCCTCCTTTGATTTTCCAAACGTCCCTTTGTTCCAATTTTTAATCTTACACTTTAGATTCTTGATCTTAGCTGTGAAAATGAACGACGGTGATCCAGTGATACGGTCTGTAGTCCACCACTCGTGAACAAGTTGCTTGAAATCTTCATTAAGAAGCCAGACATTTTTAATTTAAATTGTTGATATTAAATTTATCAATGAGATGGTTCACATCCACTTATAAGCATGTTTTTTTGGACTGACATGTGCCAGTGATATATTGTCACTTGGAAATTTTAAATTGATCACAGATATGCGTGACATGGCATAATGGTAAATCACTCTTCAATTGTGTGAGATAAAAAGGTCTAATTTAAATAGTGTAAGATTGATTATTTGATCCGTGACGATTCGTTAGTTGAGCTAATGATTAAATTTGATAGTCAACTGTGAAAAAACAAATGTTAGAGAACATGTTTTGTGCCAATCTTTGGCACATTTGATTTTTATATTGTAGCCTTCAAATCAGACGGCATAGATGGTGTTTGAAAGAAAGCGGTATTGATCTTTACATTGTGATATTGCGGGAGCCATTACTTGCTACACAATTTGAATGAAAGTCGTGACTACATTGAATCATCAGAGAGAGATCATGTGTCATGCAAGTTTTTTTATTTTTTTACAGTCGATGGCGACTATTTTCGCAGTCGATACCGACTGTCTAAATAGTCGATGACGACTCTTAAAACAATCGGTACCGACTCTGTTAAAAGTCACCATCGATTGTTTTAAGAATCGTCATCGATTGTTTTAAGAGTCGCCATTGATTGTCTTAAATTTTTTTTTTTTTTTTTTTTTTAAAGAGGCGATATCACCTTTTTCGTGTCTATCTTTGGTGCCATCAATTTTATATTATGACCTTCAAATCAAATGACATAGATCCCGTTTCACATCACATAAATATAAAAAAGTGCAAATATTTAAAATTTGAAACCGTGTAGAACGAAAATAAGTGTAAGAACGAGTATTTCGGACTTTTTGTGCTAGCTGAAAATGGCTTGACTAAATGCTGGTCGGGTTGGGTAAAGGTGAAAATATAGGGTCTCTTACGTAAAAGTTATATCTTATAGGGTCGTTCAGGTAAATTTTCCTTATATATATATATATATATATATATATATATATATATATATATTGGGAAATCCAGTTTAGGTCGATCTTATCGGACAGGTGGTCTCCTTATATTGGGCCACGTATTCTTGCTCAGTACTTCTGATAAAAAATATCTGCAACCGGAAAACCTCTCTACTTCTTTAAAATCTCTCACCTCAGCTTTGGGACGACACCGTCGCCGGGCCTCCGCCGGAAAAAGGCCTTGGCAAGCTCCGGAAGTTCTCAACTTTCGGTTCTCTTACGGATTCGGGCAAAGGTACGACTATCTGTCTCGGCTCTTGCTAATCTGCGCTATGGGGTTAAATTTGATTTGATCGTGGTTGCAGAAGCAGATTTTGGGAACGGGAGATCGTACGGTGAGGATTCTACCGAGGAGCCGGCGAAGGTTACTCGTAGTATAAGGATAGTGAAGCCGTCTGGAGCGCCGTCGCCAGGGAACGGATCTCCGGCGTCTTCTCCTGCCGGATCTACTCATCCGCTGTCTCCGTTTTTCGGTAAGCTGGTGTGTTCTATGAGAAATTTACTGTTTGGTCCTTGCCTTTTTCTTAATGACCAAATACCCTGAGAGAAGATACGTAGCAGATTGTTCTCCATTTGCCGGATATATGGGGTATTTTAGTCAGCTTCCTGTCTATTTTAGTGAAGACTCAAAACCTTATTCATTATTTTTTTTGGAATGACAAATAAATCCCTAGCATCTTTTGGTCACCGCCATGCATGGAAGTATCTGAGAGCATTGTGACGGCTCACATCTCTCACCGTTGGTTGATCTCTCTCTCTCTCTCTCTCTCTCTCTCTCTCTCTGTCTCTCTCTCTCTCATAGCACTCATAATAAGATCTATAACTCTCTTTCTCTCGATTGACCGGATAGAGCGTTCTTTCGTTATATATTGCGTGTATTGAGTCTATTGACGGAACACCTAGGATGGTCAGATCTGCGTGAAGCACGCGACACATCATCGCACGTTCTAACACATCATGTGGATGAACAACGCCCCGCCCTGTCGGTTTTTTTGGTCTTTTGATCTTATGCTTACAAATGAATGGCTAGGATCTGGTGTATTTTTTGAGTTTTGTTTCTTTCTAGGTTAGCCAACCATGACACCCATCTAATGAGGAATTGGGCATGTTTGATTGCTCACTTGTTTCACGGTTATAACCGGCAACTTGACGACGCGTACCGCCAAGGTGATACGAGGGGTGGATCTTCGTATGCGTAAGCGTAAGCTAAAAAGCTTTGAAACGTGTTTTACCTTCGGTCTATCAAATGACCGCTCACGGTCAACCTGCTGTTCGAGAACAAAAACTTGACAAAAACTTATTTTGATTACACTCAAGCATCTCACTTAAGCTACAATCTATCTTCCTCTGTCTCAGCAGCCTCTGTCTTGACTCCAATCTCTTCTTCAGACCATGCTGAAAAAACTCCGGGTATTCCGTCAACTCATCAATTCCTCTTCCCATCACCTCTAGCAAGAACCTGATCCTGGGCTCCAACGAATTCGTGATACTCTTGATCAAGATGGGAAGATACCCGGCAATCAAAATCGTAATCTATCCGTCACTGAACCTGCATCTCGTCAAATATGCCAAATTAGATCTTAAAACCTTCTCCACATTCCGACAGATAACTTCAGGAAAATTTAATGCTACTTTTTGCATATCTGAATCCGTCAAGCCTACTGATTTAAAAAATTCTAACGTAGGCCGAAGTCTTTTCTCCACAGTGTAACCCACGATAAACGGGTTCTTCATCAGAATCTTACCAATCATCCCATCCTTGTTTAGCCCAAGATTGGCGAGAAAATTTATGATTTGGGTAAGTTTCGATTCGATGCTATAGCTTATTAGCCTCAGGTTGAGTAAAATTAGCTTTTCCAATTGCTGTTCGGGAACTCCGAGTGTCTGAAAGAAAGCTAAAAGTGGGCAAAGCTTCTCTTCTATGTTGTGGAAGAGTATGTGAGGAAATTTAGTTGTGGCATGCGTGACTTCACCCGAGTTTGTTCCCAGCATCCCTAGGCACTGGACCATGGCCATTAGTTTCTCGTTCACACCCAGAGGATCTTGGGACACTTTGAAATAAGAGAAGGAAGTTTTCTCTTTTGAATTCTGATGCTTTTCAAGTAAGCCCAGCTCTCAGAGGCTCTCTTTATATTCACACTAAGGATCAAAATATCGGGTAAAATTTCGGTTTCGGGCATGACCAAAACCGAAAATTTGGACCGAAATTTCGGCCGAAAACCGATAATTTGGCCAAAATTTCAATCGAAATTGAGTCTCATACAAAATACATCAAAACCGATAATTTGGATCGGACTTTCGGTCATTTCGGCCGAAATTTTGATCCTTGGTCCACACCCTCTAAACGGTTACATCTTATAAACATCTCATCGATGGTTGCATCATTGAAACCTTTCTCCTTGAAGAACCCAATAATGCTACCCTTTTGACTGGTGCAATTTTTCATGTTCGCTGTGAAAAATCTAGGAATCAGAGACGAACTAAATGAGCAAAGTATAAAATGAAACTGAAAGATATCTGAGTATAAGAGATTTTGTTCTTCAAGAATTTTTTCACACATGGTTACACTACAGTATATTCCCCGTATACAAATTTTATGGAGGTAATTTGAAAAAACAAATATTTTAACAGCAAAATCATCTAGAGATATCCTCGGTAGATTGGTTGAGCATGGTACCAATTAAGAGATAATCACACCAAGTCGAAGTTTGGTACTGATTTGGTTGTCCATTTGATTTGATATTGATCTTTTGATCATGAATTTCTGTGTCCTTCATGTCGTGTCATCTTTCAGATGATAAAAGTTGACTGTTATCATCTTTCATGAAGCAAAGTCCAGCTTGCTACTAAGACAAAGAGAAACTGGGCACAAGCCAGTAGTTTAGTTAATAAAGAAATCGGCTGATCAGATGAGGGAACATATAGTGTTTGAAGGGAGTCAAAAGCCACATTCTCACGGGCATAAGTCATAACCTAACTCATTGTGCTTCATCCAAGTATGGAATATTCGGATGCTTTAAGTATTAATATATTGACATTCTTACAAAATAATTTTCGGCCTTGAGGAAGTAGAACACCAAGGTCACAAAGCATGTAACCCAAGTAAGTACGACACAGTCAAGGCTATGACACAATACTCAATTTTGACATTGAAACCAAGATCATGGGTTGCTTCCTGGAACACCAAGAAATGAGGCGGACACCGAGAAAAAAATAAATACCTGTGGTAGACCAACTAGTAGTAGGTCATCTAGCCCAATCTGCATTGAAAAAGATAGTGATGGGAAGAGGAATTGAATAGCATGGGCAACAGTGTCTTATATTTATAGTGTAGAATGCATTTAAATAAGTGTAGCTTTATTAACACCCACGAAATCTTTGAGGGCAGCTACTCTAAAAATCATTGACTGTTTGGAACAAAAGGAGATTGTTCTTCTCTCCAATCTTCCACAGTAAGGATCTTGAGACCTTGAGCATACCATCAGACGGTCAACTCTTAATTCCACATTTTTTTGTGATCTTTGCCACATGGAAAAAAAATTGACTGTCTGATGGTGCACCCATGATCTGAAGATCCCTTTTGTGGAAGATTGGGGTGAAAACAATCCCCATCGTCTTATTCAAAGCAATCAATGGTTTTTGGCATAGGTCCCCTCCAAGATTCCGTGGGCGTTAATAAAGCTACCCTTTAACTAGTTGATGATGTACTTAACTCGGAACTTATACGCATGACGGGCCAAGTTGACTGTATAAGACAGGCCCAACCAAGTCAACATTAGGTACTGAAGTGCACCTACTATACAAGGATGAGAGAGAGAGAGATGTTTGGATTCACATTTTAGATTTGGTTTTGATGAAACTAAGGTAGCAATTGGTTGAGAGTCTGTCATGTGTTATCGAGTAAGGATATCAGGAACGTATTTAGCTTGCGTGAGTAGTAGTCCCTGATGTGAAGGCATGTCATCTATTCTCAGAAACTAATGTAATGTTTCAAGATTTTTGAGAGAGAATTCATGTGATCCAGGAGGGCATCATCGTTGCTAGTGAGCATAGTGAAAAATTTCTCCGAAATTCACTATAATAGAGATTGGACGAAACTTTTGGCGAAATTAACGAAATTTTGTCAAAATTAATGATTTTTTTATAAATATTAAATATAATATATATATATATATATTATATATATATATATATATATAGAGAGAGAGAGAGAGAGAAGCTAGGGACTATGCGCCTGGGCGTAGAGATATCTTCGTGCCCTTTATTACGGAAGTGACACGTAGCATAGAAAAAAGGCAAAGTTTTCTCTTCTCTTACGTCATTTAACCTAGGTTAGGTCAAGTGATATCTATCTATTCTTCTTTTCTTCCTCTATCTCTCTTCCTACCCCCTCTCTAGAAGCAAAAGTAGAAGAACGTCCCTTCTACCTCTAGCTGACGTACTTCGACGACGCTCTGACAATGATACTCCGACAACGTGCCGATGACGCTCCTCTAAAGGGGTGCCTAAAGGGGTGTCAACGCTTCACTAGAGGGATGTCAGCGCTTCGCTACCGGGGTGCAAGCACCTCGCTACTGGGGTGCCAACGTTTCTCTATCGGGGTGCCAGGGGCCACATTTTTTAGTAAAATTAACCATCTGATGGTACGCCTATGATCTCAAGATCAATCATGTGGAAGATCAAGATGAACAACGACCTTCATCATGGGATTCAAAGCAGTTAACGAGTTTGATTTTCGGAGGAAGAATACTTCCTTGAAAAAAGGGAGAGGAGAGAAAATAAAGAGACCTCTTTTTTAAAAAGGGAGAGAAGAGAGAGAAAAGAGACCTCTCTAAAAGTAAGTCTGACGGTTGAATGGGATTCAAAGTATGATATATATATATATATATATATATATAGAGAGAGAGAGAGAGAGAGAGAGGCTCAGGACTGGGGGTTCAAACCCACCTGGAGGGGTTGGGTTAGTGTCAGTTGGAGGCCATGTGGCACCCATTCGAGGGATCGATTTCTACGGTAACTTGGCCTAGGACGATCAGAGGCTACCAAAAAAATTTGGGCATGATCCGATGCATATGCACTATCCAAATTGTAGTTAAATGGGGGAAAATTCAAAGCACCATAATGTGTGTGTACCAAAACTTTGACCACGGTTTTAAACACCGAAAAGATTTTTTTAAAAAATATTTTTCTATAGATCACATGCCACATGATACTTGATCCCAAAATTGGTGTTGTTTTGGAATCACGTGCTACGTGGCAAATGATCAGAGGTTCTAACCCATTGTTCCCAATATGGGTTCAAACACATTGTCCCCTTTGCCATATATATATATATTACGCTACAAAATTTTCCTAAAACTTTTTCGAATTTTCTCGAAATTAATCCGAAATGACCCCTACCGAAATATTGCCAAATTGGAAAATTTTCACTATGCCAATGAGAATAATGTCATAATGTAGGTGAGAAGATAAACTGAGTTGGCAACAATATGTAGAAGAGAGAGAGGATTCAGTATGAGTGCAAAAAATTCAAGATGTAACAAGTATTCACTGACGTGGTTGAACCAAACTCTCAATGCTATTGGTGCACAAACCAAACGACAAACATGGTTGGGTCGAAGTCAAAGAAACAGAGTTGTTATTCCATAAAGACATCCTTATAAAGATGTCCATCCAAGAATGCATTGTTGACATCTACCTGATACATCGACTAGCAACACAGTATATAACTGAAGAACAAGACGAATAATAGTTGATTTAGTGAATGAACTGAATGTTTCATCTAAGTACACCCTTGATCTGATAGAAACCTTAGGAGAGATAGAAACCTTAGGAGACGAGATGAGCTTTGATCCATTCGATGTTGCCATTGGCTTTAACTTTAATTTTGAAGATCCAAAAAGCCAAAAATGTTATATGGTCAAAATACAAGGTAGTACCAAATTCCTAGTATGATTTTGTTGTAAAGCACGTTTTCTAGCAGCCCGTCAATGGGGGATTTAGTGATGATCAATCAAGAACATGATTCAAAGCCCACTTGCAGGTCACAATGTACAAGCCCATGATAAAGATGATGGCAATAGGAAGGATTAATAGTACCATATCGGATACGGGTGGTCTAGTATGAGAAAGATGGCATGGGGTAATACTGTCATGCGATGAGGTGTGCAGAGATAGTGTAAGGATGGTGTGTATTGGTGAATGATTGATGATGGACGGAAAGGGCGTATTCAGAATTTTTTGTTTGGGAGGGTTGGGGGGGGGGGGGGGTGTAGCAATGATAACTAGATGTTAATAGTTATTTTACCATAGATTTGTGGGGCTCGTACAACATAGATTTGTGAGCTTATACACAAAAGATGGCTGTATAAGAAGCATATCTTATACAAATTCAAAAATAAAATGGCTGTATAAGACACTTCCAAAAAAGTTCTTCACCTGAACTCACTCGAGCGAGCCTGATTCTCACTCAGGCGAGATGGATTAGAGAAATATTTTCTCCTCTTTTTCCACACTTTCTTCCTTTTCTTTCCTCCCTATGTATGTGTCTTCCATGTGTTGGGTCTTCATGTGCTCGCTCACCTGCACATAGGTCTTCAATCGTCCATCCACAAAATTTGAAGCATCTTCAATTGCTTTTTGCTCCGCCTATACACCTTGTGTTATCGTGTGGATGCGATGTCCCTATCACCCCAGCTGGATTATTTGCTAAAAGTCCGTATGCTAAGTTGAATCATATATTCAAGTTCATAGATGAAAAACAAAAATATCTTCTTTCCTCCCTATGAGCGTGTCCCCCATGTGTTGGGTCTTCACGTCCGCACTCACCACCTGCACATAGATCTTCAATTGTCCATCCACAAAATTTGAGGCGTCTTCAATCGTTTCTTGCTCCTATATACCTTGTGTTATCGTGTAGATGCGATGTCCCCATCACCTTAGTTGTATTATTTGCTAAAAGTAGGTACACTAAGCCGAATCATAAATTCAAATTCATAGATGAAAAATAAAAATATCTTAAGTATCGCTAAAGTGGGGGTTTATATACTTAGAATATGTAGCCATAGGTGAAGAACAAAAAAAGTGTTTGCCTTTCATTAAAAATGAGGCTGAAATGAATAAATGGGATGATTCTCCTCACCTTTGGTCTATAAGATGAAGTTCTCATCATGTCACTTTTATGCCATATGGTGTCACTTGACACACAACTTTACCAATCCAAGTTGTTTTAGTTACAGAATATCTATGTTTAAATAAATAAGAGTTTAAACCTCGAAAGTGAATTTGCATTTCCATACTAATTTCATTAGAATTGACTTCCTATGGAAATGACATTTCTCATGTTTGCATAATGATTATGCAGTTTGGGAAATGATTTTCCCGAAATTACAGTTCTACTGTTTGATTAGTCTGTCTCGGAAATAACTTTTTATAAAATTGAAAGAATGGTACTTTTGGCCAAACTGATAACTAAAAAAATCACAAATGGCCCCATGTGATTTTAAATGCACAAACCGAGACATGATTTCATGTTCCTGAAATCTGCTTCTCCAATCACTATCAAATCAAATTTACCCCGACCTCTAGCCTCTTTACCCAAAAAGGAAAAAAAAATCGATTGTCTAGGCAGTCTTTTTTTTTTTTCTGTTAAAGAGGCGATATCACGTTTTTTCGTGTCGATCTTTGGCACCATCGATCTTTATATTGTGGCCTTCAAATCAGACGGTATAGATGTTGCTTCACATCGCGTAAATATAAAATAGTGCAATTTTTAAAATTTTAAACTATGTAGAACGATAAAAAGTGTAAAAAGGGGTATTTGAGACTTTTTGTGCTAGCTGAAACTGGCTCGACTTAAAGCTGGTCGGTTATGGGAAAGGTGAAACTATAGGGTGTCTAACGAAGAAGGTGAATCTAAGAAGGTTGATTTGGGAAATTTCCCATAATTTTGTCGTTTTTAACCCGAGCAATGCCTCCATCAGTAAGGGTGTATTTGGTTCGGTTTGGTCGGTTTTAGACTAAAATCACAAACCAAATCGGTCCTAATCAGTTTCTAAATTTTCAAGCCAAACCAAACCGTCCAACTCTTAAATCAACCCGACAACCCGATTCGATTTGGTTCCGTTTGGTTCGGTCGGTTTCGATTTTCCTACAAGTTCTACTTGCACATCAAAATTTCTCAACTTCTCAATCGATTTTCCTATAAGTTCTACTTTACCGCCTTGGATTTAGGAATAGGCTAAAGACAAAGGTAGGGCTTTATATAAAAATATGCATTTTACTTAAATGCCTTTTAAAATTATTCAAAACCCCACCTATATATATATATATATATATATATATATATATATATATATATATATATATATATATACTTACAAACTAAATTCAGTTCGGTTCGGTCGGTTTCGGCTTGGGGAGGCTTGGAACTAAAACCAAACGAAACTTTTTGATTTTCCTTTTTTCCAAACTGGTACCCGTCTAAACTGGACCAAACCCGACATTTCGGTGCAGTTTGGTCGGTTCGGTCCAAAAAATGCATAGCTCTATCCATCAATGCTCGGGTCGGGTATATAACACCAAAATCTTTCTAATTGAGTACCGCTATGCGCACATCATTTTTTTCTTATCATGTGACAACACCATCTAAATCGTTTGATTTAAAGTTCATGATCTAAGGATCTTTCATGCAAAAGATTGGCATGAAGCACGATCTTTATCTTCTTATTCCATGTAGTCAATTGTTAAATATGGACTCTAATTGCATAAAATCATGTAATAGAGATCATATTTCGTGCCCATTTTGGCCTTCAAATCATACCACTTAGATAATGTTTTCACAGGACACATGTCCCCGAAATGCAAAGTCTCTCTATTCGTGGTGTGTGAGAAGAAAAAAATGGTGTGTACGTAGTAGTGCTCTTCTAATTCTCCATAACCGTACAGCAGACTCGCACGTGACAACATTATTTTATGTACTGTGCAATCTTTTATACGTCGATCTTATCCGACACGTGGTCCCCCTATCGTGGGCCTCATAATCTTACTCAGTTCTAATCAACGGCTGTAAACAATCTAGTCTGCCCCATTTTACCTTTAAATACCTTGTGACATGTGGGAAAATACCTTAATAAAATTTTTATTAAGTACTGTGTTATCTTTCAGTTTCATTTTATACTAATTCAGTTTTTTTAACTTCGATTCAAAGATTTCTCATGACATCTAACTAATAGGTCCTTGATCATTGTTCATTATATTCTATGCAGTCTTTCCTTCAACATCAATAGACATAATTGTTGAATGGATCCTTGACATGACTTCAATTTTTGAATCCTCATCATCTCTTCGATTATCCTTGAATAGGTCAGTCTGCGACTGTATCTCGATCAAACCTAGCATGAATAATTATACTATGTAAGGTCCAAGTCTACTATTATTGAAAGTGAAGATCTTACAAGTAAGGTATCAGTAGCGGGTATCGGTCCATCCTGGACTAATACGTATCGGCCAATACGGATATGGTATGTCGATACCATATTCGCCATTTTTTTATAGCTAAAAAAAATAGAAGAGTAATTGTATCGGTCAGTATTGGCTGATACTGATCTGATATCGATACTTATATCAATACCACCCTGATACCTGTATCGGTTTCGATTCTCGACGAAACTGATACATATCGGTATCAGCCGAGTTTCGATACCATGCTTACAAGCTTCATTAATGGGACGACAAATGAACCAAATGGAAAAGGAGTATTGAGGACGATAACATTGCCATACAAATGAAGAAAGACCAACCGAATGTTGAAATCGTGGCTAGTTGGCACAATGACAGTGGAAGTTCCTAGTCTTGTCATCGGATTGAAGACGTCATGGGAAATGTGGTTCTTCTTGGAACAAACTTTTGTATCTATCCTCCGATGGTTCGGATTTACATATCTAGACATGTTGTGTTTGATGAAGCTGCTTTATCCTTCCACTAACACTTCTTTTGATGTATCTAAGACACCATTGTAGGGAGGAATTATGGCTTCATCTGATTTGCTATACTGGGGCAAGGTTGGAAATGTTGGATCTTCTGTCACTTGCTACCGAATCAAGTCTCGGCCTTGGTGTAACACCCATGTTTGCTAGCTTGCCTGCCCTACATAAATTTATGCCCACCATTGTAGCGTCGGAACACAACCTCTTATTCGATCATGCTCCTACACCATCTCTAGTCCTGCTGGGCGGAGCCACATGCAAGAGAAGTGTTGGCACCCTGATAACTAAGTGCTGACATCCCTCTAGTGAAGCATTGACACCCCTTTAGGCACCCCCTTTAGAAGAGCGTCATCGGTGCATTGTCGAAGCTTCATCGTCAAAGCGTCGTCGGAGTACGTCAACTAGAGGTAGAAGGGACGTCCTACTTTTGCTTCCAGAGAAGGGGTAGGAAAAGAAAGAGAGAGAAAGAGAGAGAGAGAGAGGAAGAAAAGAAGAATGGATAGATATCACTTGACCTAGCCTAGGTTAAATGACGTAAGAGAAGGGAAAACTTTACCTTTTTTCTATGCTAAGTGTGACTTTCGTAATAAAGGGCACAAAGATATCTCTACGCACAGGTCCCTAGCTTCTCTCTCTCTCTTTATATATATATATATATATATATTCTATTTAATATTTATAAAAAAATCATTAATTTTGACAAAATTAATGAAGTTTCGTCCAACCTCTGTTATAGTGAATTTCGTAGAAAATTTTCACCATGCTCACTAGCAACGATGATGCCCTCCTGAATCACATGAATTCTCTCTCAAAGATATTGAAACATTACATTAGTTTCTTAGAATAGATGGCATGCCTTCGCATAAGGGACTACTACTCACGCAGGCTAAATACGTTCTTGATATCCTTATTCAAGAACACATGGCAGACTCTCAACCAATCGCTACCTTAGCTCCATCAAAACGAAATCTAAAATGTGAATCCAAACCACTCTCTGACTCATCCTTGTATAGTAGGTGCACTTCAGTACCTTATGTTGACTTGGCTGGACTTGTCTTATGCAGTCAACTTGGCCCGTCATGTGTATAAGTGCTGAGTTAAGTGCATCATCAATTAGTTAAAGAGTAGCTTTATTAACGCCCACGGAATCTTGGGGGGCACTTATGCCAAAAACCATTGATTGCTTTGAATAAGACGACGAAGATTGTTTTTCACCCCAATCTTCCACAGAAGGGATCTTGAGATCATGGGTGCACCATCAGACGGCCAGTTTTTTATTCCATGTGGCAAAGATCACAAAAAAAGGTGGAACTAAGAACTGACCGTTTGATGGTATGCTCATGGTCTCATGATCCTTTCTGTGGAAGATTGGAGAGAAGAATGATCTCCTTTTGTTCCAAACAGTCAATGATTTTTGGCGTAGGTGCTCTCGAAGATTCCGTGGGTGTTAATAAAGTTACCCTTATTTAAATGGAATTTTACACTATAAATATAAGACACTGTCACCCATGCTATTCAATTTCTCTTCCCATCTCTATCTTTTCCAATGCAGATTGGGCTAGATGACCTACTACTAGTTGCTCTATTACAAGTTTTTGTTTTTTTCTCCGTGCCAGCCTCATTCCTTGGTGTTCCAGGAAGCCACCCATGATCTTGCACTTCAATGCCAAAACCGAGTATTGTGTCATGGCCTTGACCGTGTCGTACTTACTTGGGTTACTTATCTGCTTTGTGACCTTGGTGTTCTACTTCCTCGAGGCCGAGAATTATTTTGTGAGAATGTCAGTACGCTATACTTAAAGCATCAATCGGGTATTCCATACTCGGATGAAGCACGATGAGGTAGGTTATAACTTATGTCCGTGAGAATGTTGGCTTTTGGCTCTCTTCAAACACTATATGATCCTTCATCTGATCAGCCGATTTATTTATTAACTAAATCACTGGCTTGTACCCAGTTTCTCTGTCTTAGTAGCAAGCTAGACCTTGCTTCTCACCCTCTAGCTGAGGGGGAGTGATAACAGTCAACTTTTATCATCTGAAAGATTACACGATATAAAGGACACAGAAATTCATGATCAAAATATCAATATCAAATCAAATGGACAACCAAATCAGTACCAAACTTCGACCTTGTGTGATTATCTCTTAATTGGTACCATGCTCAACCAATCTACGGAGGATATCTCTAGATTATTTTGTTATTAAAATATTTATTCTTTCAAATTACCTCTCAAAATTCAAATTACCTCCATAAAATCTGTTTACAGGGAATATACTATAGTGTAACCATGTGTGGGAAAATTCTTGAAGAACAAAATCTCTCATACTCAGATATCTTTCGGTTTCATTTTATACTTCTCTCATTTAGTCTGTCTCTGATAGCTAAATTTTTCACAGTGAACATGGAAAATTGCAACAGTCAAAAGGGTAGCATTATTGGGTTCTTCAGGGAGAAATGTTTCGATGATGAAACCATCGATGAGATGTTTAAAAGATGTAAGCGTTTAGAGGGTGTGGACAGAGAGAGAGCCTCTGAGAGCTGGGCGTACTTGAAAAGCATCGGAATTCAAGAGAGAAAACTTCCTTCTCTTATTTCAAAGTTTCCCAAGATCCTTACTCTAGGTGTGAACGAGAAACTGATGCCCATGGTTCAGTGCCTTGGGACCTTGGGAACAAAACCGGGTGAAGTGACAAATGCAATAATGAAATTTCCTCACATACTCTCCCATAGCATAGAAGAGAAGCTTTGCCCACTTTTAGCTTTCTTTCAGACACTCGGAGTTCCCGAACACCAATTGGGAAAGCTAATTTTACTCAACCCAAGGCTGATAAGCTATAGCATCGAATCGAAGCTTACCCAGATCGTAAATTTTCTCGCCAGTCTTGGGCTAAACAAGGATGGGATGATTGGTAAGATTCTGATGAAGAACCCGTTTATCGTGGGTTACAGTGTGGAGAAAAGACTTCGGCCCACATCAGAATTTTTGAAATCAGTAGGCTTGACGGAGTCAGATCTGCAAAAAGTAGCATTAAATTTTCCTGAAGTTATCTGCCGGGATGTGGAGAAGATTTTGAGACCGAATTTGGCGTATTTGACGAGATGTGGATTCAGTGACAGACAGATTGCGGTTTTGATTGCTGGGTATCCTCCCATCTTGATCAAGAGTATCAAGAATTCTTTGGAGCCCAGGATCAGGTTCTTGGTAGAGGTGATGGGAAGAGGAATTGATGAGGTGACGGAATACCCGGAGTTTTTTCAGCATGGCCTAAAGAAGAGATTGGAGTCGAGACAGAGGCTGCTGAGACAGAGGAAGATAGATTGCAGCTTAAGTGAGATGCTTGAGTGTAATCAAAAGAAGTTTTTTGTCAAGTTTGGCTTGATTGAAGGACTTGCCTAATTTAACTAATGCTCTACTGTTCTTAGATTCTTTTTGTAGTTTGAATTCATGCTTCTAGTACATTTCCCCCTCTGAGAGTTTTGGGGCTTAGAAGAACTTTTTATGTATTTGATTCTCTGATTTTTGAGAGCATTAATGAAAGCTTTTGTTGTATCTTTCAGGCTTGGATAAAATAAAAATTAAAAAGTTTCAATGAATTTTTTTTTACTATTAATTGGACAATTATTGGCTTTGAATTTAGGGTTTTAGGGCTTAGGGGTTTATGGCAACTCAATGGCTCATTACAACATTGCATCAGATCATGCCAGGTTATCTAATTCTTTTATAATGTTTTTATTAAGTTTTCCTGATATATTAGTAAGGATAGCGTATTTGCTCCGCCTGAAGATTCTTTGGGCGCAGCTGATGGTTCCACCATTAACTCCGTTGATTGCCTTGAATTAGATGATGGAGATTGTTTTTTCGTACCAATCTTTGAGGCAATAGATTTTGAGACCATGGCCCACCTCTCAAGACGGTTAGGTGGTGATTTCGCGTGCCATGCATGCATTTGTGATCACAGTGTATTATGAGTAAGCTCTTGACTCACTTTTGGGGTTGTGTGTCACTTGAAATCAATATCTGACTATCTAATAGGTGGTCTATAATTTAATATCTAACTGTCCAATAGGTGGTCTCTAATCTCAAGTTCGGTTGTGCAAAGATTAGGAAGAAAAATGAACTCCCTCATCTAATTCAAGGCAGTCAATAGTATTAACTGTGGAACCATCAGTTGTGCCAAATGAATATTTAGCTCTAAACACTGCTATCCTATTAGAAAGTGGGAACCAATAGAATCTAACTTGCTACCCGGAGAGCTTTTACTCTGTTGAGCTCAACCAGAGAACCGAAACTAAGCAATTTATAAAAGCTCCAACAAATTTTTAGTATATATATATACACAGCGGAGCTAGAGCAGACCCTAGCTCGAGCTCGGCTTATTTGCACCCATGAGTCCATGACAGCAATCTTGTAAATCGGTTTAGTTGTTTATTTAAAAGGACATTGACTACTTAAATTTATATGATGGAGATGTTTTTTCATCCTAATCTTTAATATCATAAATGATAGATCTTTAGATCATGAGCTTGCCGGCTTTCAAATGGCAAACATTGTGACTTTACTGACACGCAACTCAAAAAGCAACCCATTCCATATTACCATCCGGAATGGGTCAGTTACCAACTCTACACCAGCTCTTATTATTTCATGACCAACTCGGCAGAACATGGCAATTAACAATAGAGCTGGTATATGGTAACAGACCGTGTTTACTTGAAAGAAGATGGCTCACATATCTTGACACATGGCACCATTTTTTATCAAGTGTGTCACTTGATATAAAGATCATAATGTTTGTGTGATGTTGAAGATTAGAGAGTCAAAATCTTTTTAAAATGAATGAGATTTCTACTTTAAGGCCCAATTTTTAAACTCTGCTTTTGCAGCAATCCAAATGCTTCATAAGCAGATTCTTACCAAACGCCAAATTGTAGATCCAAATCACTTTTAGTGCCCAAAAGAGAGTCCAAGGCCAATAAATGCAATGTCAAATGGTGTTAAATGGAGATGAAGAGATTGAATACATTATACCTTAATTTCTATTTCCATATCTTCATGTTAGATCGACGCGATGCAACCTCAAAGTCGCAAGTTCGAGCCCAATTTGGCCCAATTTACTCATAAAAAAGGGTACAAGTGTGAGAATGAACAACCACAATAATTTTTTTATTCATTTTGTGAGACTCTTAAACTCTTAATGACAGGATGCAAATAGCTTTTTAATGCACTTTTAGGCTAAATCCAATCTATAAAATGGCCTTGTGAAGGACGTTGTATAATGTGGCTTCAAAATGGTGTCACATGTATAGAATCGAGGACCCGACTATCCTATCATTTAGGCTGCATTTGGGTTAGCTCTTATAAAAGCATGCACAACTTTTTGTCTGCTTTGTCATAGAAGATTTTAGCTACTCTGGCGCAAGTCACATATAACAGTTTTATCATTTAAAATAACTCCTCGTGAGAGCAAATGGGGTGAAAAGTTTTGTTACCAAACATGAACGTAGCTATCCGTCAAAGCCAAAGAGCGGAAGAGCCACTATTTGGCCCGAAAGAGCTAACCCAAACATAGACTTAAACACCAAAATGGTGTTTAAATGATCTTACACTTTCAATGATTTATGATGATTAAAGTGCAAAAGGCCCAATAATTGTGTTTTAGGGAGATTTAAACCATCTAATTTTTGCAGTATAACATCAATGTTGTTTTTTGTTTAACCTTTACTCAAACCGACCAGCTTTTGGCCAAGTCAGTTCCAGCTAGCACAAAAAGTCTCAAATATTCTTTTTTACATTTTTTATCATTCTACTTAGTTTAAAATTTTAAAAATTTGCACTTTTTTATTTTAGAGTGTGAAGTATCATCTATGCCGTCTGATTTGAAGGCCATAATATAAAAATTGATGGTGCCAAAGATTGACACAAAAAAAGGCGATAAATACCTCTTTAAAAAAAAAGTTGCCTGTTTACGCGATGTGAAGCAGCATTTATGCTATATATGATTTGGAAGTCATAATATAAAGATTGATGGTGCCAAAGATTGACATGAAAAAAAAGTCGATATCACATCGTTACCAAAAAAAACAAAAAATTGTTTGTTCAAAGAATCGATATCGACTAATTAAAAAAAAATTAAAAAGTCGATATCGACTCTTAATGAGTCTCGACTAATTTAAAAAAATTAAAATAATTTTTTTTTTTTAATTAGTTGATAATGACTGTAAAAATAGTCGGGATCGACTCTTTAAACAAGCGATATCGACTCTTTAATGAGTCGATATTGATTCTTTAAACAAACAATTTCTTCTTTTTTTTTTTTTAAAGAGGCGATATCAACTTTTTTTTCATGTCAATCTTTGGTACCATTGATCTTTATATTATGGCTTTCAAATCATACGGCATAGATGCTACTTCACATCGCGTAAACAAGTATTTTTATTTTTTTTTAAAGAGGTAATATCTCCTTTTTTCGTGTCAATCTTTGGCACCATCGATCTTTATATTATGGCCTTCAAATCAGATGGTATAGATACTACTTCACATCGCATAATTATAAAAAAGTGCAAACTTTTAAAATTTTAAACTATGTAGAACGATAAAAAGTGTAAGGAGTATTTGAGACTTTTTGGGCTAGCTAGAAATAGCTCGGCTAAAAGTTGGTCGGTTTGGGTAAAGGTGAAACTATTGGGTCTCTGACGAAAAAGGTATATTTGACAGGGTTGATTTGGGAAATTTCTCATGGGAAAACCATGATCTGAGTATCTTTAGTGTAAAAGATTGAGATAACAACCAAACTTGTATGATTCAAAGTAGTGAAATATCATCTAAATAATAGTTACCATATAAATCCAACATACATTAAGTTTTAAATGGAGTTTTCACTAATTCAATTAAAGATTAATTTTTGTCTCCATCTTTTACACAACAGAACTTTAGATGATTTCGCCCCTAGGGGAGGGCACGCATGAAGATTAGACCGAAAATCTTTACCTCATAATGACTTCAAATTATCAGTCATTGCGTGATCCAATTTGCTAGGTAAATTCAATGCCAAGCAACGATTAAAATTTCGGTTCAAATTATCAGTTTCAATTCTCACTAAAACGATAATTTATACCAAAATTTTGGTCATATTTTACATAGGACTCAAAATTTCGGCCAAATTACCAATTTTCGGCTAAATAGTTATGCACTTCATCTCTACGCTGGCGCATGGGTTGGATACCTGGTAGTAATCGTATCAACTTAGATTTTTTAAAGTAACAAAAAGTGACATTATGCCACAAAACCTCTCCTCCCAAAATAATATTGCCTTGAGAGGTGCGCATCTATTTATGAGCATAGTAATGAATTTTGGAGTCGGCAATCCTTCCGTTAGGTGTTAGTTTGGTAAATTTCAAATAATTTTGAAGAATTACAAAATAATTTAGCATATTCAAATCATATTAACTTACTTAAAATTGAAGTCTTAAAATAAGAGATATGTGTTTTTTATAATTTGCATACATTAACAATTTAGAGTTATAGACAAAGCAATATAAAGTATGATTAAAGCATGTATAAAAATGATTAAATATTTTAAAATATATATTTTATACATTTAAAATCAATAAATTTGAGAAAAATTTTGAAAAATCACTTAATTAAATGAATATTTGGGGAAAAGTTTCATACACCATCTATTCAAAAAAAAAAATTTCAAACTTTTTGATTAATTGGGAGAATTTTGTGACAGAGCTTATGAGAACCTAAGAGCATCTCTAAGGTATCCCAAATCTAGCCATTTGATGACATTGGCTCCCCAACGGCTAGTTTTGGGATATCGATCCAACAATGAGCAAGTTCAACTGTTATCCCAAATCTACATGTAAATGGGATACTGATTTGGCATCCCAAATTTAGGATACCTCTATTCATATTCTAAAATTTGAATAAATGTATATTTTATTCAATTTACTAATATTCTTTCTTTTTAAATATCTATCTTTTTTTCTCAAATTATATTTTATTCAATTTATCAAAATTATATGGGAAATTTATGAGATCGACCCAGTCAGAGTTCGGGCCCATTTTTTTAGAAATTTAGTAAACAGGCTCGACTCGTATAAGAAATGGGCCCGAATTCGGGCTTCAAAGTTTAAGGCCTGGCCCAACCCGTTTAGATGAGGTCCTTTAAGAAAAAAAAATATATTATTTTTGTTAAAAATTATTTAAAACCCGGCTCGGCCCAACCCGTTTAGCTAAACGGGTCGGGTTTGAGCTACATAATTTAAAATCGGGTTAAGCCCACTAAATTAGCTAAGCGGGTAATTGCAAATTTTTAAAATAAATGGGCGGTGAAAAACGACCCAATTATTTTCACCTTTACCCAAACCAACTAGCTTTAAGCCAAGCCCCTTCCAGCTAGCAGGAAAAGTCTTAAATACCCCTTCTTACATTTTTATCGTTCTACATTGTTTAAAATTGTAGTTTTTTATATTTACGCGATGTGAAACAACATCTATAACGTCTGATTTGAAGGCCACAATATAAAGATTGATGGTGCCAAAGATTGGCACGAAAAACAGGAAAAATCTCCTTTTTCATTAAAAAAAAAATATATTTTTTAAAATAACGACTGCCTATACAGTCAATAACAACTACTTAGGACAGCCGTTATCGACTGCCTATACTGTCGGTCCTAGGCAGTTGTTTTTTTTTTTTTGGTTAAAGAGGCGATTTCGCCTCTTTTTCGTGCCAATCTTTGGCACCATCGATCTTTATATTGTGGCCTTCAAATCAGACACCATAGATGTTGCTTCACATCACGTAAATATAAAAAAGTGTAATTTTTTAAATTTTAAACTATGTAGAACGATAAAAATATAAAAAGAGGTATTTAAGACTTTTCCTAGTGAATTAACTTAAATCGGTTTAGTAGTCGTAAATTTACTAAATTATATTTTAGAGAAATTTACCTGATCGACCCTGTCAGATACACCTTTTATGTCACAGACCCTATATTTTCACCTTTACCCAAACCGACCCGCTGCATGCCGAGCCGTCGCCTGCCTTTAGGAAATGCCGAAATTACCCAAATGTAATAAATAATCGTCATTTCTTCAACTCTTTACTGTTTACCTTTTTTACTTTTTACTTTTTTCATTCCAAGTCGGTGGAGAGGCGGTGTCGATTCGTAGTTGCTGGCATTCCGTTTCTCAATCTTCAAGCTACCAAATATGTAAGTTAAAAATAAAATTATCTTCCATTGCTGTAGAGTTTTTTCGTTTTCTTTCGTCGGCATACATTTTGATATAATTTTTTAAGATTACTCTAAATACAATCGATATCGACCGTATATAAAATCGTTATCGACTGTATATAGCGTCGATATCGATTATATATACGGTCGATATCGATTGTATTTATAGTCGATATCAATTTTATATACGGTCAATATCGATTATATATATAGTCGATATCGAATCTTTCTAAGGACGGCATCGTTATCTCAGTCTAATCATATATTATAGTTCATTAAACATTTAAACAATCCGTGTTAGTAGGAGACTCGGTCCTTTCTTTTTTATTACTGTTCATTTGAACAAGCTGTTAAGATGGTCGTACACCTGGTTATTGCCAAATGTTCCCCTAGTGCCATTTCGAATCTCTACGATACCGCTATCCCAACTCGAAAGGAGTTTCTGAGAGCATCAGTTTTCGGTGAAATATTTCAAATGCCTAAGAGTGTGGGATTTCTTTGAGATGTTTTGGATGCAATGTTGACTTTTTTGGGTTGAGAAAAACTACTTTCGAATCGAAAAGACTGATGTCTATCTTTGAAAGTTAGACATTGCATTGATACTTGGCCTTTCCGTAGCTCGCCCCGAAAAGTATGCCCCGTCCGTTAAACCATCGGAAGAACAAACCATTCGATACAAATATTTTCGTATAACACCTCATGGGAAATTTCTCAGGTCTCATATAGATAATGCAATTTGGAGAGCAGAAAGTAATGACGACTTCATAAAGTTTTCTCTTTTATGTATGTTGTGTATATTTCTTTTTCTCGAGTCCCACCATCAATTGGTGTAAGATCACATCGACCTCATCAATGATCTCGAGAACTTCAACCGAACTACGTGGGGTCTCCACGTGTATCATGGCTTACTCGAGTATATAATGAAGGGCGCGGCGAATAGAAAGACTGTCGAAATGGATAAAGCCCTTAAGACGTATAACGCATATGAATGCATATGTGTACTTCAATGGTGGACTTATGAGATGCTGTCAGATATCTCGCCTATATGGACAGCCCTTAAGTACCAGTTCCCACGATTATTAAAATGGTCGGACAAGGTGCAATCAAGGATCAAGGCTACATTCACAGATAGATGTTGAACAACAAGGTAGGATGTCTATTAAATTATTCAAATTTATAAAGTTAAGGAATAGAGAGATTCGATGCTGATTGAATAAAGATACCGACTGCTTAATGAGTCGATAACGATTTCATCGAGAATCGATATCGATTCATTACAGAATCGATACCGATTCATTATAGAGTCGATGACGATCTATAACAGAGTCGATAACAATCTATTATAGAGTCGATACCGACTTCTTAAATAGTCGATAACAACTTTGTAAATAATCGATAATGATTTCGTAACTAGTCGATAACGACTTATTAAAGAGTCGATACCTTGCATTTAGAATATATTATCAATTTAGTCTGTTATTTTGGGTGTTTCCTTTTCTTTCAAAAAGTTTGCGCTCCTCTCATACCTGTTGGCTTTGAGTTAGAGATATCGGTCCTAAAAGAATATCTACGGAGTCGAAAGGTCGTTGGGGGGAAGAGAAAAGAGGTTCATGAATCGGTCAAGAAAGTTGTGGAAGTTGTCCGACCAAAGAACCAGAGAAATTACATTCCGATCGAGAATATTGACAAGGAAGAATTTGACGTCCAAGCAACGTCGGACGAAGAATCGTCCTCGAAAAAGGGCCTCGTCCATATAGAGCGGCCGAGAACTAAGGGGGCCACGAAAGAGAGCCCAGCCACGAAAGGGAGCCCAGCTGCACCAACCTCCTCCAATGAGTCATTGTTGAGGAGGATCAATGGTCTGGTGATGAAAAACTTGAAGCTCAACCAAAGAATGAGTCATTTGGAGGGAGAATGTGGTCCTCGCGACACATTGTATCTCCATAGAGAAACTATGGAACTCCTTGAATGAGCAGTTCAATTCAAGGGATGTGGAGTTGCAGAAGATGATTCGCTATAACATATTGGTCAAAAAGGGTCAGGGGAATCTAAAAGAACTTCTTGAAAATATTTTGGAGGCGTCACCTAAGGTATGCATTGTAACATAGTTTGTATAAGTGAATATAATTCCAGCTAGGTTTCAAATTCTAATAATGTTATATTCGATGTTCAAGATGTCGCTATTTCAGAGCTGATATCGAAGGTATCTGGCACAACCTTCGATAAGGGACAATCTCCTCCCATGCATGAGGATCCTCCCATGCATGAGGTGATAGCAGCTGTTGACGAGCAACCTAGGTCTCAAGCCAATAAGGGTCCAGCTGGTGAAGAGCAAACATCTTTCCAATTATCTCAGTAACAAATTGACCCTCGCTTAAGACCTAGACAAAGAAAACCCGTGAAATCAACTACCGTCAAACCTAGGACACAACGAAAGGGAGCGATGGCGAAAAAGCCTGTAACAAAGAAGGCCATTGAAGGACCGGTGGCTGATGCTACTGTTGAGCCTGGACCTATGGTTGATGCTACTGTTGAGCTGACAACGGAGCAAAAATACATGATGGACCTGTGGAACAAGCCTGAATCTGAGGAC
Organism: Chloranthus sessilifolius; assembly: GCA_021018995.1. Lineage (NCBI taxonomy): Eukaryota > Viridiplantae > Streptophyta > Magnoliopsida > Chloranthales > Chloranthaceae > Chloranthus > Chloranthus sessilifolius. The sequence goes on along the minus strand of CM037588.1, from coordinate 1,816,518 downwards.
GAGTAAGTCATTCTTCTCAGGAATGACAATTAGTTAGTAGTAGTTTACCTTAGTTTATTATTTTTTACGAAAATTAGTTACATTGGCCGTTATTTATGCAGCACCTACGTAAGTACCGTCAGTGATTATACGTTGGTAGTGCAATCTTTCATATGTTTGGTGAGCATGGAGTACTTAGATAATATTGTAAGTAAATTAACCTTACAACTCATATAATTTAGTTATTTCATTATTGCTACTGTAAGCATCAACTAGACTGTATAAATTCATCGACGAGTCTATACAGAGTCGGTATCGACTCTATAACGAATCGATATCAGTTCTTCCTACAGTCATTATCTACTCTATAAGTAATCGTCATCGATTCACTATACAGTCTTTATCGACTCTACAATGAATCGATATCGATTTCCTCTTGAGACAACATCGATTGTGTACCAAGTCGATGAAGATTACTTATATAGTCGATAACGACTTTGTTTCGAGTCGTCAACGACCATATACATTGAAGGACCAGTGACGACTCTTTTGAATGTTGCTTATTTCTTTAACTGTAACTGCATTGATTTCAGATAATAGCCACCTACCTGAGACACTTAAAAGTCATTGATGACGCTATTCATCCTAATGGAAAGGACAAATGCTTTCTTATTTGTCCTACCGTTCTGACCTACATGGGCTTTGAACTGAACGATTTCAACAAGTTCCTTCTTACTGAAAAATTGTACGAGGAATCATCCGAGATACAAATCGAACGGTGGGCTGCCCATAAACTAGAAGAGAACCAAGGCATGCAGCTGCTGTAAAATTTCTTTTTCAATCAATTTTGGAATCTGTGGGCTCATGATTACAGCACAATATGCTTCCAACATCTTTATAATTTTTTCAATCATACCTTTTGAGATTATATTACTTTTTTATAGATATTTGTCTCAATTCATTCACAATAACTATTACACTGGACGCTTACGATCGTGAAGGTACTTGAACGATCGATATTAATCGTCAACCCTATTTTTAATAAGCCCTCTAAGGAAAGATATCCGGACCAATTGAAAATACTGGTATGACATTTTGCTTAACATATCTTTCATCATTGTTAGCTTAGCATATATGGTATTCCTCTATTTCGAAACTACCTTCCCGCAATTTTATATTCATACAGTGACTCCACTGCACTGAACGTGAAGACCTATCATTAGTCATCTAGTGACTGCCGGTATAAAGGCCTTCCCGACATAACAATTCGAGTGACTGTGGGGTGTTTATGCTGAAGTATGTGGAGTAGTTCATGTCGAGAAAGAAATTTAACTTTGCGCAATCAGATATAAGTAGGTTCAAGGCAGAAATTGGCCATGCCCTGGTTAAATACACCGGCGATGAAGGAGGAAAATTGGAGCAGGACACTGGTGAAGAAGTACTAGTGGTTTCGCCTTCAAAAGTGTAATGTAAATGAAACATTTTTAATGTAAATTATGTTCTATACATTCGAATTTCAGTTGTGTGCATTCAAATTTCAGTTGTTACTGTTAATTATTTAACCACAACTAAGTTAAGTTTCCAATGAAGTCGCCATTGACTGTATATACAGTCGCCATCGACTATATAAATAGTCACTGTCGATTTTATATAGAGTCGCTATCGACTTTATAAATAGTCGTTGTCGATTTTATATAGAGTCGCTATCGACTTTTTATAGAATCGTCATCGACTATATAAATAATCGTTGTCTATTTTATATATAGTCACTATCAACTATAAATATAGTCGCTATCGACTTTACATACAATCGTTATCGACTGTCTATTCAATCGTCAACGACTCTATATACAATCGCTAACGGCTTATCTATACATTCTATGTTTCTGAGCAAGTGTACAGTCTAAAATTACAATTATTACGAAACAAAAATATTAGGATTCCGAGTTTCTGAGCAAATATATATTATCTCGTTTATATTCCATCTATCACTATTAAAAATATGTACTATCAACCCATCGGTCCTATTGTCGTGCAACTCCTGCGATTGTGATCATACTTACTATACCTGCCACACTGTAGGGCCCTAACCTCACCCTTAGACTGTATCCTTCTCTTCCTCGGCCGGTCGGCTTACTTTCAACAATTATAGGGTGGTCTCACTTTTATATTTTCAGGGAGTTGCTCAGCTTAGAATTTCCATTGGCTTTTATCGAGGGGTGGAAAACTATTGTTCGTCTTATATTTGTCTAAAATAAGCAGTGAAAAATCACTTCTCACAGAAGTTATAATAATCGTAACTTATCCGACTGATGGCCGCCACGACATGCGAGCAAGGCAAGCCATGAATATGCCAACGGCGGCAAGTACACGTCTTGTGTTCTAAGTCGACGTGATGAATGAAATTTTTGGAATTGACTTGGAATTGATCACGCTCATATAGTTGAGCTCTCTTTCTACATACCCATTACAGCACCTTCTTCATGTGCTCATCTGCTTTCGGGCAGAAGAGGGTAGTCCATTTCTTAAATATCTGTCGGCGCTTTTGAAAATGATTGGTAACTTTCTCTCTAGTAGTTCTGATTAAGTTGATAATTGGTCCCTCTCGAGCTATCTTTAGTACGTTGTTCAAGCTTTCAGCATTATTCGTAGTCAGGGAATCGTGCTACCTTCTTTTCATATATGCGCGTGCCTAATACTTCGAGCCTATTTTCAAAATATACTCTACGACCCGATGATCAGTAGAATTTTTCTTTATTTTATTAATAAAATAATCAAATCTCTCTATTGAATATGCACGCGCAATGCTCCACCATAGACCCTTCACATTATTCTTGAGATACTTGTGTATCAAATTTTATGTCATATGTCACATACAGTAGTTGTGGTATACGTTAGGAAAGATATGTTTCACTGCCTTTATTAAACCCTTCGAAATCTTTGATAAACTCATTGATCACGAATGCACCTACCCATTCAAGAAATCACATCCGCGTATCCTCTTTTAACTCGATGACGACAAATGTTAATGGTAATATATCGTCATTACCGTCTTGCGCTGAGGCGATAAGTAAGATCTCTTTGAACGTCCCCGTAGGTGTGTGCCATATACAAATAATATGTGATGAAATATATTGCGATAGTTTCCGATGCACGGGTCAGAACTCTAAAAAAATCTTTAAAACTTACCTTCAAGCGTAAGTTAAAAGGATATTTGTATATTAGGATCTACCATCTCTATCTCCTTTACGTAGGCCGGTAGATCCACAAATTATCCTTCCCAACTGCCTCTAATATCATTAAGGGCAAGTTCTTTTCCCTTCTAAGCCTTATTATATGAGATTTGTAGATTATAAGCTTTTACAATATCAAACATTATCGACGCCGGTGTAGTCAATTCCTTCCATAAGTTTCTCCCGTATATAGTTAGCTACGAAGGAGATTGTTACATTACGGTGACCATGCGGTTCGATCTTAGCAGCCCCACATGTGTGAGTACTATTGAATGTCTTGATTTTGAAAGAGTCGAACCCAGTCAATTCAGACGCATGTATTTACCATGAACAACCGGGTTCATAGCATCCGACTGTCGATAACTAGCGATTTCAAAAGCCGAATTTAAAAGTTTTTCTCCACTGTGTGCTCTTTTAATGCTCTTTGAAATGTTTATTTGTCTCTAAAGATCTCTCTAACTTTAAACGTCCAATTCTGATATTCAGTTTTCACCTCTTCATCGAAGGAGTCGCCTGATATCTCTGACACTTCGTAATCTCAGTCTACTAGGGGATTATTAATGTCTCTCACAAAAAATTTCGGATCTTCTTTTATAAACTCATCTGATTCGATTTCATATTCTTCTTCTAAGGTATCTTCATTAATAGGTTGAGGATGACTACGCCATTCAATAGCGGTATTCTCAAGTGGTTGACTAGATCCTTCACCGAAGGGGTTTTGATGTGATTGATTAAATCCTTTACCGAAGGGATTCTAGCGTGGTTGACTAGGCCCTTCACCGAAGAGGTGCTCATGTGTATGGACATGGGGTTGAGCTTCTCCGGTAATCCCTATCGATGGTATGGAAGAACATAATCCGTGAGTCAACCAAGTTATCCATCCACCGGAGAAGATATGACTCAAATCATCGGTTTCCACCACCCTTTCTGAAGTATAGTCTAACCCTTGACTATATTGTTGTGACTCATGCATATATTTTTGTGGGTCATTATACGATTCAACTGGAGCATCGTTTAAATCAATAATTGCTTTCTTGGTAGACATGTTCGCCCTAATATCGTTGTCATTGCCTAACAGGACAGTATCATATATAGTTCCATCCTTCTCAAACTTACATAGCTAAAATGAATGGTTACTCCCAAAATCAGTCCCGCCAAGAGCTACTTGTTCAGCTTCGACTCAGAAAGATGACGGTTCCTTAATGATAAATACTTTTATGACGTCCACCTCAGATTTATAAAATATAAATAGGGTGGCCAAATTATCAGAGTCCAAAATGTCGACAACCATAGGGGTATTCACTATCTTTATATTGAACTTAATAACTCACTGCCGACCACCTTCATACAAGCCATCATTGCTTACAAGACGGCCATTATAGTGACAGGGAAGAAGAATTCCCACCTCCGTCATCGCCTATTTAAGAATGAGAAGGAAGGGGTCATAAGACTGATGACATAAAAGAGAGAAGACGATTGTTAAAACATATTGACTGTTTATACAATTGATATCTACTGTATATAGAGTCGATAACGATTATATTTACAATCGATATTAACTGTTTAAAAAATTGACCAAGGAAATAAAATATTTCTTATACTGCACCATTAAGAGACCCTAATAAACTGAAAATAAGGATCAATAAACTTAAATTATTTCTTATACTGTACCATTAAGAGATTCCAACAAACTAACAAACTGAAAATAGGGTTTAAGTAGGATACCTCGCATCGCAACAGCAAACTGCAGGGTTTTCTTTTCACAATGGTGAAATGTAGGGGTTTCTTCTCTTAAGCCTCTGTTTTCTTCTTTGAAATAGCAGATCGAAGCATATCAGACTAAGGAAGAAGATGTCGTCACCTGACCCACCTCTAACTTTTTAGCAGATTAAAATGAGAAAGAAGATGATACTTTTGTGGGTCAAAGAAAGTCATTGAAGGGAGTAATTTATACTTTTTACTCTCCTTAGGGTCGGCTAGGCTTGGAGCTGGTCAGTTTAGATAAAGGTAAAAATATAAGGTCTCTGACATAAAAGGTGTATCTGACACGCTCAATCAAGTACAGTTTCCTATATTTTACTTAATTTAGGATAGATGATGTGATTTCTAATTGTGATGTTTTACTCGCAAGCGCACGAATCAGATTGTAGATAGTGGGTGCAGAGTACTAGATCGTTCCCACGATGATCAATATAGAAAATCTAAAAAGATAAAACAGTAATTCAAGAAATCTATCAAGATTTAACAATACCCTACCAATATTATGATTTAGGCAGTTTTGTGAGATGATGATTACTGACTACAAAATAAAGTTTAATTGATGATTCAAAAATAAAGGTAAAGATGAAGCTCCTAAATCCTCCCATATTTGATTTGTTCTTCCCGTAATACAGATCTAAGGAGTAAACTATGAGATATACCATTAAAGAAAAATATCTTTTATGGAAGATAAATGGTCAAAACTCGGATAGGTTCCACATTGTATCCCTGCAATTAGAACTTAATTTCAGAAATGATTTCCATATATAGATCTGGGATCAAGGGCATGACTCGGCACACTTGATCTCAGATACAAATAAAAATTATCCCCAAAATGGGTAAAAACTCCAACAAGAATACCACCATAGATCTGAGATCAAGGGTATGACTCAGCACACTTGATTTCAGATTAGGGAGTAATTAAGATAAAATTACCATTACAGATCCAAGATCCAAGGCATAGCTCGGCACACTCGATCCCAAATCGTAATCGAAAGTAGATCCACCCGATAAAAACAAAGAGATCATATAACAATGATTGGGATAAAATTATCGTCACAGATCTGAGATCCAGGGCATGGGTCGGCACACTCGATCTCAGTTAGTGGGGGAGATTTTATCCGTTCGTGATAGCATAATAACCATAAAATAAAATCTCAAAGTTTAATCCTAGATCTATACCATTAGAAGTACATCCCTCGGATGGGAATCATTAGATCTCCATCCCTAAGAAACTAGCCACACATATTGTAATTGAATGACATAACAAAGTAGTAAATGGAAAATAACATTAAAAATACATCAACCTTCAATAGCAATTCTTTGATCCAAGCTTAATCCACGAGTGTAATAATCTTTAGAAACGAAAATAAAAAATGCTCTCTACTAATCTCTAAATTTAACTAGGAATTAATTAAACAAAAATAAACTTCTTGAAGAAAATAATGCTAAAAAGGTAAAAGAAATAAAGCTCTCAAAAAAAATCTAGATCCCCCGTCCGTGTGTTGTTTGTGGCTTTAAATACTCTTCGCAGCTTTCCTAGCCCGAATTGTCAGGGTCGATCAATCGACTAGAGGAAGTCGATCGATCAACTCCCTATAAATCTGCATTAGAAGTCTTTTCCGTCTCAAACTCCATCATTTCGGTCGATCGATCGACTAAAAGGTCGATCAATCGACCTTCCTAGATTTTCGTGAACTTCAGCCTAACTTTACATCAGATACTACTTCGGTATTTCGGCCATAACTTTATACTCCGAACTCGGATTGAGGCGATTCTTATGAGTTGGAAAGAAGACAGAAAGCTCTACAACTTTTATGTTTTAACCATTTCGTGAATCTGACGTCTTAAAGGTCCAAATTGAGCTGCAAGTCGTACTAAGTTCTCAATGACCCAAGGTTGCAGTGTTTGACATTATTTTTGGAATTCTTTGGCAGTTTTATGTATTTGGATTGTATTTACCTGAAACACTGCAAATCTAGTAATTCTCATCAGATAGCCTTCATCGGATAGCTAAATGTAAGTATTTAGAGGTGAAATATCATCATATTTCACTACTCATCACACCCCCAAACCTACACTTTGCTAGTCCTCGAGCAAAACAAACTAAAGAAAATAAATGCCACTTTCGTGGGGAGCAGGATTGTACTTAGCCTGTGCAACAAGCCTTTAAACCCCTAGGTGATCTCTAGTGGAGGAGTTGTGTCTACTGAGGGTTTACAGTGAAGTTACCCACAAACTTCCAAAAATTTCAAACCATCGGCAAAATTAAGTTTTCAAAACATGGTTTTGATAACATATATACCATTCAAAAATAAAAACATTAATTGTTTCAATATATGAATTATCAATCTTAAATATTAATGTCATATCAATCATACTAGTGTTCATTCAAATTAATCTAATGCTCAAATTGTCAGATAACTCATCCATTCAGGCCTAAACATGAAGTTTGTGCATACCCAAACCAAGATTCATTCATCTCATAACTAGTCCAAACGGGAAACCATCGGATCTGTTGTCTCGACTCAATCCTCACTTTAGGTATATTCTCGAAATAAAAATACTCCGATGATGGGTAAGTTTTCGTACACATGTGAGAAATCAATACAAAATAAATAAAAAAGTCTCACATGATAAATGAAACATGATGCAATCAATGAACAAAAATAAATCTCATAAGAATAAATACTTGTATATCCTAAGCATGTCATATCAAGTGTTATAAGTATCACATATTTACTCTCTACAAGGCAGTTACCAATGCAAGGGTAGACCATGAAGGTCTTTTGTAGGGTTGTAATGGGGCTCAAGTAAGGGTAAGAAAAAATTGGAAGTTGGGATTCAAAATTTTTGAGAAATTGAAAAAGAAACTAACTTTTGATTTTTATATTTCTTTTCTTTTTCTTTTCTTTATTCACTCTTTTTTCTTCTTTTGAATTTCATTTTCTTGAAGCACCTCATATTTTTCATTATTTTTTTTATTTTATTTTTTTCCTTTTTTTTTTTTAATTTTCACCATACACTCTCAGTAAACACCACAACTCGATATCTCTCTACTTACTCTCTTTATATTCATTCTTATCCCTCGTTCCTAATTTCTCAGAAATAAGAAGGGTAAAGCTGAATTTTCAGAAATGGTGAAGGGTTAAAGGTTAACGTGGCTTATCAAAGAATGTATAAAGACAAATTTTTCAATAAGCTCAAAGGGATACTAGAAGGATAAATTTATATGAGGTGAGACATTTTAAACACAAACGAGCCAAAGATGGCCTTCAATCATGTCCTTAAAATATGGTAACCTTGCCTATTTGTCTTGAGTAGATATACAGTACATTCTAACACAATAATATAAATTTAATATCATACAAAGTCACAAGTCAAAATAAAATGTATGAAATTATGCAAAAATAATTTGTATCCAAAGAAAACTCCTAGTTGTTGTATTCACTTATCAATGACGGATATTTGGCTCTAAAGCTTACCGGATTTAATCTTCACTAAGAACCTAAGATTCAACGTTTAAAACAGTTCATCGATTTTTAAATCTTAGCTTGGTATAAGTGCAAAAATTCTAAACATGAATATCAAAATTACTCACAAAATATCACATTAAGCGTCATTATGTTAGATACAAGCATTCAAGATCTGACATTGATATTATCAAAATTAAATTCACCTATCATCAATTAAAGTTTGAAAACTATCGTAAAATAATTCATGTATGATGGCTCCAAATTTAATTATTATTATTATTTTAAAACTAAATAAATAAAAAAATAAGTGATGAAAGATAAATAATCATACCCCCAAACCGAAAAATGATAATGTCTTCATTGATTTAAATAGGAAGGGCACCCCCAAACCTGTTGAAAAGTACCTCAACACAAAGATCAAGTGCAGAGAATATATGCATCAAATTGGAACATGACAAACAAGAGAGAATAAAAATTTATTGAAGGTATGTGACTATACTTAGTTGGGAATTAAAAACAACCTAAACTAAACTAAAAACTAATAATCTAGAACTAAGCATACGAAATAAAGAAATCCTAAATCCTAAAGTTACAATATTTTATTTTATTATTATTTTTTTTTTTATGTGACGAAATTGGGTTGCCTCCCAATGAGCGCTAGTTTAATGTCGATAGCTCGACCATATGAATTGCTCAGTCAGGGTGAGCCATTGGATCACTCAAGGAAAGAGTGTCAGGGAATGCAATTGCATCCTCAAGGAAAGGTTTTAATCTTTGACCATTAACTCGAAAAATATTCTCATGTTTCGGATTGATAACATCAATTACCCCATTGGGGAGTATTCGAGAGATTTTGAATGGACCACTCCAACGGGTTTTTAGTTTCCCTGGAAATAGGTGAAGCCGAGAATTATATAGGAGAACTTGTTGACCAATAACGAAAGATTTACGTAAAATGGATTGATCATGGACCCGTTTTATATGGTCCTTGTAAGATTTAGCACAGTCATATGCGTCAACACGGATTTCTTTCAATTTATTTATTTGCAAACCCCTCTGGTTACCAGATTTTAGGAGATCAAAATTCAATGACTTAATGGCCCAAAATGCTCGATGTTCCAGTTCAACCGGGAGGTGACAACTTTTACCAAAGGCTAACCGATAAGGTGACATGCCAATTGGAGTTTTAAACGCAGTTCAATACGCCCACAGAGCATCATTCAGTTTTTGTGACCAGTCTTTATGGTTCAGATGGATTGTTTTCTCTAAAATCCGCTTAAGTTCTCGATTAGATACTTCAACTTTGCCACTTGTCTGAGGATGGTATGGTGTAGCAACTTTGTGTGTGACACCATATTTCTTCATTAATTGGGTGAACACTCTATTGCAAAAGTGTTTTCCACCATCGCTGATTATTGCCTTTGGAAAATCAAAACATGAAAGCACTTGATCCTTCAGGAATTTGATTACTACTTTGTGATCATTCGTTTTACACGTCGCAGCCTCAACCCATTTTGAGACATAATCAACCCCGACGAGGATGAACGTATTTCCAAGCGAATTCGGGAAATGACCCATAAAATTGATCCCCCAAACATCAAACAATTCAACTTCTAAAATTGGATTGAGCGGCATCATATTGCGCTTTGAGATCCGGCCTAGCATTTGACAGTTGTGACAAGATTTGCAAAGCTGATGACAATCTTTAAAGATCATCGGCCAGTAAAAACCACTTTGGAGGATCTTTGCTGCAGTCTTCTTGGAACTAAAGTGACCTCCATAAGCTAACTCATGACAGAATGAGATGATCCGTGGTTGGTCAGCTTCAGGAATACACCGTCATATGATTTGATCGGGACAGTATTTGAATAAATACGGATCTTCGCAAAAGTAGTGTTTCACTCGAGCTAAGAAAATGGATTTCTCATTCTTAGACCATTGGTGAGGTAATTGTTCGGTGACTAGGTAATTGGCAAGATCCGCATACCAAGGTGGGCAGTCAATCTCGAACAATTGTTCATCCGAGAAGTGCTCCAAGATCTGAACAGGATCGTCAAATTTCTCAATAATAATTCTTAACAAGTGATCTGCCACCACATTTTCTGAGCCTTTCTTGTCTTTGATTTCTAAATTAAACTCTTGCAATAATAAGATCCATCTGATTAAGCGTGCTTTAGCATCTTTCTTAGCGAATAGATAACGCAGGGCAGCGTGATCTATAAATACCATAACTTTAGACCCTAATAAATAGGATCGAAATTTATCCAACGTGAAAACTACTGTCAAAAGTTTCTTTTCGGTAGTCGAGTAGTTCAACTGGGCATTGTTGAGAGTGCGACTCGCATAGTAGATTACATGCGGTAATTTTTTTATTCGTTGTCCCAGAACAGCTCCAATTGCATAATCAGAGGCGTCGCACATGATTTCGAACGGGAAGTCTCAGTTCGGAGATTGAATTATCGGGGCTTTTATCAATTCAGCCTTAATGGTTTCAAAGGCTTGCAAACATTTATCGTCGAAGAGAAATGGGACATCCTTTGAAAGTAAATTACATAGCGGTCGCGCTATCTTGCTGAAATCTTTAATAAAACGCCGATAAAAACTGGCGTGTCCCAGAAAAGATCTTATTTCCTTAACTGTCCTCGGTGGTGGTAGATTGACAATTAAATCAACTTTAGTTTTATCGACCTCGATACCCCGGGACGATATGATGTGTCCCAAAACAATGTCATCTTTAACCATGAAGTGACATTTTTCCCAGTTAAGAACAAGGTTCTTCTCCTGGCATCGTGCAAGCACTAGCGACAAATGATTCAAGCAGTCAGCGAAACTATTTCCATGGATCGAGAAGTCGTCTATGAAAACTTCGAGGAATCGTTCGACCATATCCGAAAAAATACTCAGAATGTAGCTGGTGCATTATAAAGCTCAAACGACATTCGTCAGTAGGAGAAAGTACCAAAAGGGCATGTGAACATAGTTTTCTCTTGATCCTTAGGTGCAATGACTATTTGGTTATAACCGAAATAGCCATCGAGGAAGCAATAGTAATCATGCCCGGCCAGTCTTTCTAACATCTGATCGATAAACGAAAGTGGAAAGTGATCTTTCCTCGTCATCAAATTTAACTTCCGATAATCGATACACACCCTCCAACCTGTTTGAATTTTTGTAGGGATTAGTTCGTTGTCCCCATTCTTCACCACTGTGACTCCCGACTTCTTAGGGACCACTTGTGTGGGGCTAACCCATTTACTGTCAGAGATGGGGTATATGATTCCAACATCTAAAAGTTTTATTATATCATTTTGAACCACGTCCTGCATTATAGGGTTCAGTCTCCTCTGTGGTTCCCTAGAGGGCTTAGCATTGTCTTCCAAATGGATCCGGTGCATACACACTGTTGGACTAATGCCTTTGATATCTTTTATCGACCATCCGATGGCACTTTTGTGTTCTTTGAGCACATTCATGAGTTGGCCTTCCTGATCCGCATCCAATTTTGATGAGATTATGACGGGTTGTGTTTCATTCTCCCCTAGGTAGGCATACTTAAGATTTTTCGGAAGAGGTTTAAGTTCTAAGGACACTTTCTCCTCCTCTTTCAGTTTTTCCATGATTAATTCAATTGGAGCTCCAAAATATATTTTCTTTTCTTCTCCCAGAAGCGGTGTGGAGTCCAACATGTGATTCACTTCTTGGATCAACTAATCCACATCAAAATTTTCTCCAAAATGCGCAAGACAAGCTGCTAAAGGATCTTCAATTTCGGATGCATGAAATATTTCTTCCACGATTTCATCGATTAGACAGGCTTGTGCGTGTTCGTCATCCTCCATGAGTTGCTTGACAATATTAAATATATTGAGTTCCACTGACATATTTCCGAATGACAGATTCATGATCCCGTTTCGACAATTGATTAATGCATTGGAGGTGGCTAGGAATGGTCTTCCTAGAATCACCGGTATTCTTCAAATTTGGTACCAGCTCAGTGTCTAAAACAATAAAATTTACAGGAAAGTAAAAAGAATCCACCTTGATGAGGACATCTTCCACAATTCCTCGAGGGATCTTTATGGACCGATCAGCTAACTGAATGGTCATTGCAGTGGTCTTAAGCTCTCCCAATTCGAGCTCCACAGAGTAAGGCAACAAGTTGACACTTGCTCCTAAATCCAAAAGGGCCTGATCAATACGGTTATCGCCGATGACGATTGAGATTGTAGGACAACCTGGGTCCTTGTATTTAATTGGGAGCTTCGCTTGCAACACTGAACTAACCTGCTCGGGTAAGAACGCCTTTTTCGAAATATTGGTCTTTCTTTTGATTGTGACCAATTCCTTCAAAAATTTTGCATAAGCAGGTACTTGTCGGATGGCATCCAGGAAGGAAATATTAATTTTTAATTACTTAAAAATCTCATTTATTCCTTTCACATCACGATTTTTTTGTGGTGCCATCAATCTTTGCAGGCACGGTGCTTTAGGAACAAATTTTTTTTTCTATTCGCTCTTTTCTTCTGTTGTTTCTTTTGCTTGTACTTTTTTTTCAATTTTTTCTTTCTCTTCAACTTTCTTCTCTCCATTAGACTTTTCCTCCTCCTCTGGCAACACTACTTTGTTATCGACCTGCTTTTCAGATCTCAACGTTGTGATTGCCCGAATTTGTTATTGATCATCATCCTGTGTTGAATTTGGTGTTTATTCAACAACCATCTGACTCCTTGGGTTAGGAACTGGTTGGCTAGGAAACAATCATTTTTCTCTTTCACAGAGAAAAGTTGCCAATTGCCCAATTTGGGTCTCTATTTTAGAAATTGAGGATGTGTGAGAATGGATGAGTTTCAATAGGTCCTCAGTAGAAGGAGTTTGTGTATGAGGACGTTGAGCAGCATTTCCTAGTGGATTGTTAAATTCGGGTGGTGGAAATGTTGGCACAAAATTTTGTGGTGGTTGGTTTTGATAACCTCCCATTAGTTGTGCAAACTGAAAATCCTGGTTTAATTGTCGTGGCTGTCCAACCTGATTTTGATTGTATTGAAATTAATTTGGATTATTGAACCCTTGTTGTTGAAATTGTCTTTGACCATAGTTTTGATGCGGTCCTTGGTTGAAATTTTGTTGGGGATAGAAGTTTGTCCCCTGTTTCCTGGGCTATGCTTTTTTATTATCTTATTTCCACGAGAAATTTGGGTGGCTTCTCCAACTATTTGGGTTATTCTCATTGAAAGCATTTATGTGATTTCGCCCATAATTATTCACAACATTTAGCTGTTCATATGTGTCTGCATGGTAGTTCTGCATTGAAGGACAGCCATCTGCTATATGCATTGGACTTGCACAAATTGAACATGGCTCGGGTTGTGTATTTATCATATGCACATTCTTCTTTAACTTCAATTCCTCCACTTGTTGAGTGAGGAAATCAATTTTAGCGATCAGATCCGGAGAATCCTTTACTACGTATAGTCCGCCCTTCTTGGTTGAACTTTCGGCTTGATCACGAGTTTTGACTGATTGTTCCCGAGTCTTTGTGAAATCTCAGTGCTGGGAATCCTCGGCCAGCTTTTCTAGGAAAGCATAGGATTGAGTTTCCTTGAGGCCCAGGAATCCTCCGCCATTCATTGACTCGACCAGATGTCTATTTGGTTGACTTAGTCCATTGTAGAAACACTGGACCAATCTCCACTTGGAGTATAAATGGTGTGGACATTTGAATAGGAGATCCATGAATCTATCCCAAGCTTCATATAATCTCTCATCTTCGTCTTGCGTGAAATCCGTGATTTTACGTCTGAGGACATTCGTCTTCGCCATGGGGAAGAACTTTGACAGAAACTTTTTGACCATCTGATCCCAGGTAGTTATGGATCCCGATGGTAGAGAATTTAACTAAGCTTTTGCTTTATCCTTTATAGAGAAAGGAAACAAGCATAGTCTAACAGATTCTTCACTGAAGTTTTGGTAAACAGACGAGCAGACTTTAACGAAGTCTTTAACGTGCTGGTATGGATCTTCTCTCTCCATGCCATGAAAGATTGGAAGGATTTGGATGACATTTGTACGGATTTCAAACCGGCCGCTAGGTATGGCGGGATATACAATGCATGATGGGGCATTTGTAGTGATTGGAGAAAACAGTTCTCTCAATATTGGTTCTTCCTCTTATTCTTGTTCGAGTTGTCCATTCATGTTGTCAGTCATATTGACTTCAGTGGATGATTCACTAGAGAATTTTTGCCTTGATCTAGCGTCCTTACGATTTGATCGGCAAGCACGTTCAATCTCAGAATTTAAAAGCTCTAAAGTTCTTTCTTTAGAAGACCTAGTGTGCATGCAAATGACACACAGAGTGGATGTTTCAGGGAAGAAAATCTCAAGATATATATTTATTTATTTATTTTTCAATTTTTATTTTATTTTTTCAATTTTTTTTTTTTTTGAATCTCGATTGATCGAGTGGGAATCTCGATCGATCGAGACAGAGGTCGATTAATCGAGTGGTAGACTCGATTAATCGACAAAGGACAGAGAAATTTTTTTTATTTTTTTATTTTTTTATTTTTTTATTTTTTTTAGCAGAGATACTGTTTTAATCCACGAAAATTCTTAAAATTAACTGTCTATTTTTTAAAAATTCATATTTTCTTGATTTAGTCCCTGACAACGGCGCCAAAAATTTGATGTGATTTTTAATTATGATGTTTTACTCGCAAGCGCACGAATCAGATTGTAAATAGTGGGTGCGGAGTACGAGATGGTTCCCACGATGATCAATGTAGAAAATCTAAAAAGATAAAATAGTAATTCAAGAAATCTACCAAGATTTAACAGTACTCTACCATTATTATGATTTAGGCAGTTTTATGAGATGATGATTACTAACTACAAAATAAAGTTTAATTGATGATTCAAAAATAAAGGTAAAGATGAAGATCCTAAATCCTCCCATCTTTGGTTTGTTCTTCCCGTAATACAGATCTAAAGATTAAACTATGAGATATACCATTGAAGAAAAATATATTTTATGAAAGATAAATGGTCAAAATCCAGATAAGTTTTATATTGCATCCCTGCAATCAGAACTTAATTTCAGAGATGATTTCCATATATAGATCTGGGATCAAGGGCATGACTCGGCACGCTTGATCTTAGATACAAATAGAAATCATCTCCAAAATGGGTAAAAACTCCAACAAGAATACCACCATAGATATGAGATCAAGGGCATGACTCGACACACTTGATTTCAGATTATGGAGTAATTAAGATAAAATTACCATTACAGATCCAAGATCCAGGGCATGACTCGGCACACTCAATCCCAAATCGTAATCGTAAGTAGATCCACCCGATAAAAATAAAGAGATCATATAACAATGATTGGGATAAAATTACCGTTACAGATCTGAGATTCAGGGCATGGCTCGGCACACTCGATCCCAGTTAGTGGCGGAGATTTTATCCGTTCGTGATAGCATAACAACCATAAAACAAAATCTCAAACTTTAATCCTAGATCTATATCATTAGAAGTACATCCGTCGGGTGGGAATCATTAGATCCTCATCCCTAAGAAACTAGTCACACATATTGTAATTGAATGACATAACAAAGTAATAAATGAAAAATAACATTAAAAATACCTCAACCTTCAATAGCAATTCTTTGATCCAAGCTTAATCCACGAGTGTAATAATCTTTAGAAACGAAAATAAAAAATGCTCTCTACTAATCTCTAAATTTAACTAGGAATTAATTGAGCAAAAATAAAATTCTTGAATAAAGGAAAGCTAAAAAGGTAAAAGAAATAAAGCTCTCAAAAAAAATCTAGATCCCCCGCCCGTGTGTTGTTTGTGGCTTTAAATACTCTTTGCAGCTTTCCTAGCCCGAACTGCTAGGGTCGATCAATCGACTAGAGGAAGTCGATCGATCGACTCCCTATAAATCTGCATTAGAAGTCTTTTTCGTCTTAAACTCTATCATTTCGGTCGATCGATCAACTAAAAGGTCGATCAATCGACCTTCCCAGATTTTCGTGAACTTTAGCTCAACTTTGTATCAGACATTGATTCGGTATTTCAGCTATAACTTTATACTCCGAACTCGGATTGAGGCGATTCTTATGGCGTTGGAAAGAAAACAGAAAACTCTACAACGTTTATGTTTTAACCATTTCGTGAATCTGACGTCTTAAAGGTCCAAATTGAGCTGCAAGTCGTACTAAGTTCTCAATGACCCAAGGTTGCAGTGTTTGACATTATTTTCAGAATTTTTGGACAGTTTTATGCATTTTGATTATATTCACCTGAAACACCTCAAATCTAGTAATTCTCATAAAATAGCCTTCTTCGAATAGCTAAATGTAAATATTTAGGGATAAAATATCATCATATTTCACTTGTTATCAAGATATCTTCGATTTCACATGTATCCCAAATATGGTATCCTATTTTTGTCACATATGCAAAAATGGGATCCCTGGAGATGCTCTAAAATAGTGCAAGTTTATAATTTCACACATTTGGTATTAAATAATTATGTTGTTTTTAACCCGAACAACGCCGCCATCGGTGCTCGGGTCTGGTATATAATACCAAATTCTTTTCTAATATAGTAACTTTTTGTCCCCTGGCTATTATCTATTAGTTTATTTCCGTAAATCTCCAACTACACAAGGGCATTTCCGTAACAATAAAGCATAAACAAAGGCACCTATCACGTGACTCTCTCCATAACCGTACAACAGACTCGCACGTGACAATCTTATTTTACGTCGATCTTATCCTACACGTGGTCCCTCTATCTTGGGCCACGTAATCTTACTCAGTACTTCTGATCAACGGCTGTAAACAATTTAGTCTGCCCCCATTTTCCCTTTAAATATCTGCAACCCCAGAACCCCTCTACTTCTTCAAAATCTCTCACATCATGAGCCTGCTTAATCAGCTTTGGGACGACACTGTCGCCGGGCCTCCGCCGGAAAAAGGCCTCGGCAAGCTCCGGAAGTTCTCAACTTTCGGTTCCCGTACGGATTCCGGCAAAGGTACGGCTATCTGTCTCGGCTCTTGCCAATCTAAGCTTGGGTTGGGGTTAAATTTGATTTGATCGTGATTGCAGAAGCAGATTTTGGGAACGGGAGATCGTACGGTGAGGATTCTACCGAGGAGCCGGCGAAGGTTACTCGTAGTATAAGGATAGTGAAGCCGTCTGGAGCGCCGTCGCCGGGGAACGGATCTCCGGTGTCTTCTCCTGCCGGATCTACTCCTCCGCTGTCTCCGTTTTTCGGTAAGCTGGTGTGTTCAATGAGAAATTCTGTTTGGTCCTTGCGTTTTTCTTAATGACCAAATACCTGAGAGAAGATACGTAGCAGATTGTTCTCCACCCCCCGGACATATGGGGGTATTTTGGGTATTTTAGTAAGCTTCCTCCTGTCTCTTTTAGTAAAGACTCGAAGCCTTATCCATTATTTTTTTTTGGAAAGACAAATAAATCCCTAGCAGCTTTTGGTCACCGCCATGCATGGAAGTATCTGAGAGCATTGTGACGGCTCACATCTCTCACCGTTGGGTTGATCTCTCTCCTCTCTCCTCTCTCCTCTCTCCTCTCTCATAGTACTCATAATAAGATCTATAGCTCTCTCTCTCTCTCTCTCTCTCTCTCTCTCTCTCTCTCTCTCTCTCCTCGACCGGATAGAGTGTTATTTCGTTATATATTGACGTGTATTGAGTCTATTGATGGAACACCGAGGATGGTACTCTGCAGATCTGCGTGAAGCACGTGACACATCATGTGGATGAACATCGCCCCGCCTCGTCGGTTGTTTTGATTTCCTGATCTTATGCTTACAAATGAATGGCTAGGATCTGGTGTATTTTTTCTAGTTTTGTTCGTTCAAATGATGTCTTACTTGGGATTGATGAACATAGCCCAATAGATGGGCTTAGTACTATCTTCTGTAGTTTGGCCAACCATGACACCCTTCTAATGAGGAATTGGGCATGTTTGATTGCTCACGCGTTTCACCGTTATAACTGGCAACGTGACGACAAGCGTCGAAACCTCTTTGGTCTATAAAACGACCTATCAAACGACTGCTCAGAGTCAACCTGCTAGTTATAATCGGGAAACGCGTTTGATTTTGCAATCAAACGTACCCAATTGTGTTTTCTGAAAATTGAACAGGAGGGAAAGATGGGAATCGGTTTCGTAGGAAATCAATGTCGGATGCATACAAGGGGCCTGCTCCTACCAACGACTGAGCCTTTTTTATGAGGAGGAGATGAGAAGGAGTCTGTGTACGTTTTATACAGTTGGTCGTTTGTTTGTGCACCGTGTTTTTGTGTGATTGGTGATGAGGTTGATGGACGGTGGTGAATGATGTTGTGTGTTGTTGAAGTTGAAATGTATGATATTGGGTTGTCTGTAGGTAATGTATTAAAATATGATAATGTAGAGAAGTTATTCTCATGGTGGGATGGTTTTTGAGTTTGGTAATCACTATGATATGGTGGGATGGTTTTTGAGTTTGGTAATCACGGCACTTGGACAGATCCTGTTTTTTTTTTTTGTCCGATGGTTGCCTTGATTACCTACATTTCAAAATCTCTTAGCAAAATCCAACCAACGATGCCTATGCATTTTTTTTTTCTAATTAATTGATCAAAATATAGGATGGTTATGGACTAAAAAATAAAATTAAAAGACTTTTTTCTTATTTTCTCATCGACTATTTTTTTCCTATTTTGTGATGTTTCTTTTTTCGATTTTCTCTCCTAGATACTTTTCTTTTTCGATTTTCTCTTGGACTTCTAATTAAGATTAAAAGAGTGCTAATTAAGATTAAAAGAGTGCATTACGATTGGGTGAAAATTCGTTAGATTTGAGAGATTACGTGTTATGACTCGGGTCAAGTTGACCCTGTTTAATGGTAATAGATGGATGACGTATCAAGACTCGGTGTTGGTGTTTGTAGGCACACCTTATCCTGGCCCGCACATAATTAAATTAAGAAAATTTTAAATAAGATCCCTTTATACACAAAAGGAGACAGAATTTCATGAGTCCTGGTGTCTTAAAACAAGTAAGGCAATAAAATCACACCATTTATAATTTGGAATCAATTAGAATCCTTAACCGACTCTTTATCTTTTTGGACAAGTCAACCTGCCCTTTTGGATTCTTTCTTTAATTATCTCTTTTATATATATATATATATATATATATATATATAGGAGAATATAATCATAAAATTGGGGTTTGATAATAATTCGATAAAATTCGAGAATAATTCGAAAAAATAAAAATTATATATATATATATATATTTTAACTTTTTAACTTTTAAATATATAAAAAATATTAAAGCTTTAAAATATTAAAAAATATATATATATAATATATAAAGTAATTTGCCAATATTTATATATATTGGCACTTGATCCAAGTGGCCTCCCACCGAAAAATTACTGAAAAATGAAATTTGCTACTATGGTCTTCCGTAGATAGAGATTTATTTAAGTGATAATAGGCTAATAATAGCTCATTAATTTTACATTCATGTTTAAGAGCTCATATTTGGTGCATGATCGAGCAGAAGCATATAGTATAAACTCTTAAAAGGCATGAATTTTTAAGTGCCTTAAAGATGCACACATCTCAAAATATGTCTATGTAGGCCATTGGATGGGCGTTGCATTATACAAGCAAGATCAAGCAAAGTATAGAAAAAAAATTGGGTTGTTTTCTAAGTAAGCATAGTCTCACATCGGTGGAGGCCAAAAAAGTTCACACTCTAGCAACTATATTAATTGTTGTGCATTAGCATTTAGTCCCATATTGGTGGATGCCAAAAAAGTCCACTCCCTAGCTCCTATTTAATGTGTTGTGCATTAGCTTGAACAAGCAAGCTGTCGTGTAGTTACTAGTTAGCACTGAGCCATTAAGCAAGCTAATCTTTTGCCTAAAAAAACACGAAAATCGAAATTCGCCCAAAAATTTGAAGTTATCACTATGATAGGCACTGTATGCAAAGGAAGCCGACTTCGGCAAAATCACGAATTATTCGTGAAGTTTGGTGGTTTTGACGATTTTTTCAAAAAAATTGTGAATGGTTTGTGTTTTGTTTGTATTTCACAATAATTCGGCGATTTTTGTGACTGTATGGGAAACCTAAAGAGACTAGAATATCTATTCTATTCTCTCAGCCGTCTCTCTCTCTTGTTCTCTTTTTTCTATAAAAGCATATCCATCGTGCACCATCAGTTGCACCTCTCTCATCGGATCTCCATCAGGTTTCATGGCAGAGCAACACGTGTTTGGACCACCATTTTAACAGCAACCCGAGCATTCCTTTCGAGAGCCCAATCACCTTCTCATTGAAGATCCTCATGGCTGCAGCAGTTTTCGTCATAAGAGAAGATTGTTTGCGAAAGGACTCGAGCAAATCAACGCCCCGAATTCGACTGTCGTCAGCCAAATCATCGTGGAAATCGATTCATGCTTCAATAGGTGGGTACCTCTCAATCTATCTTGAATTATTCAACTTATTTTCGAATAAAATGAATATTAATTTAAACTTAAAAGATATCGGGAAGAATAGATCTAAAACTATGGTCGAAAACTCGACATGTGCTTGAAATTGGCAACTCGACCGATCGAAATACATTTTAAACCAGTTGAGATGTATTTTGTACAAGGGACTTTACCCTTTAGTTGATCTTGACCGGTCGAAACCTGATTTTGACCAATCGAATTTACTTGATTCCATATTTTCATTTTCATCTCGACAGGTCGAAACCCATTTTTGACCAGGCGAGATTGGATTTTCTTTAATACTTTTAGGAAACTTAATCGGTCGAAACATTAAATTAGACTAGTCGAGTTCTGTTTTCTTCGGAACTTGTTTTATTTAAATTTTGACCGGTCGAACTATATATTTGACTAGTCGAAATTTATATTGTATAAAGGACATATGTCCTCTACTTGATCTTGACCGATCGAGATTCCAAATTCGACTGAGTGGTTTGATAAAAATTTCCTGGCTCTTCTATGTTCTCTGATTTCGATCTGTCGAGACCCATTTTCGATTAGTCGAGATTGACAGTTCTGAAACTGTTCTTCCTTTCAAAACCAAATTTCAAGTTTCTTTTCACGAGATATCCGATTTAAGTGAAACAGGACTCGATCTTATAGTTTTGGACCATTCAGACACAACATAAATATCTGTTACCACTTTTAAGGCTCTTACAATCCTGGTAAGGATACGTGTCTCTTTAGGGTCCGAAATTTGTCCGTTCACTTTACCGATCAAATCATCAAGTTTTATAGACACAACTACCTCTAATGAAGGGTAATTAGACCCAATCATAGAATAAATATATTTAAATATTTCTTATACTATATTTTTACTCGATACTTCATATTTTATTCTTCGTGTTGATTTCTTTATCTTCACAAAATGCTTTGGGTGCATAATAAATTAAGAAATTGAGATTTTTTCAAGTTATTACGGAACCCGTCATTTGAAAAGCGTAGTTTAGTGAATGAAGCCCATCGCATCGTGGTTCACTGTAATTAAGTTATGAGAAACAGATGAGAAATGAATATGTTAATATACGGATATGATGAGAAAGTGGGGACTTAAGCTCACATCAATATGAAATCGGGGCGGGGACTTCAGTCCAGAATCAAATAATGATATGATAAGACATGCTGTGAAGGTCAATTGAACACGAATTAATTTTTATACGTGTCATATCTTACGAGCCACCGTAATAGCTCAACGTCTGTAGCCAAGAAGATCTTAAGAACAATATGATAGTTTTGTCTCGAATTAGGGTTATGCATTTTTAGGACCGAATGGATCAAACCTACCGAACTGTCGGGTTTGGTCCGGTTAGGACGGGTACTGATTTCTCCGAGACGATGCGTCTACTATGTGAGATGACCACCACATTCAGTTAGCAGATGATCCAGCTGATGCAGTCTCATCAATAAGAAAGGACTCGATTGTTGCACGAGATGGAAGTGTAAAGAAAATAACAAAAGCAAGTTGTCCAAGAGCTTGTCAATCAACATCAGCCTCCTCCTCGACAGGAGAATCCACCCGAATTACCTGTCAAATTTCAAGTATTCAACAAAGTTTGACCTCCCTATGTTCATGGTCAGCTTGACTCAGTCGTTGATGAAGATTGGGTGAATCAAATTGATAAGTTATTTGGAATTTCATCACCCACATAATATGAAAAGGTGAATTGGGCAACGTTCTATTTGGACCAAGAAGCAAAGAACTGTTGAATAAGGTTTAATCCCAACCGCAGGTGTCAATCGATTGAGTTTGAAAAATCAATCGTTTGAGGTTGGGAAGTCAATCAATTGACTGTTGGGCGGATCCAGATCTACATGTTTGAATTTTGGATTTGTTTTAGAAATATTTTGAATACTTGCAAATCTTACAAGATTGGTGAGTCATGTTTCCAAAAGTTTTGGTAGTTATTTGCATAAAGTTTCTCTAGGAATCTAGAGAGAGCTTTGAGAAAGTTTTCAAGAGAAAAAACTTGTTATAATACTTTGGTGAGAAAAAGTATTGAAGAAAAGCTTTGGGATTGAAGATCCGTTAGAAGTCGTTATTGTGTCGGAATCGTTACTATATTCTGGTAGATATCTTCTCTGTTATTTGAAGGACTGCGTCCTTGTTTTTACAGCGTGTTGGCTGTGTAAGATCATGTTTGATCTTGATTGAGAGTGCACTGGAGAGAAGAGAGTGTGCGTTGTAAACATTCATAAAATAGTGCATATACTCTCGTGGGCGTAGCTCTCGATTGGGTGAATCACCTAAATCTTTGTTGTGCGTGTGATTATTTTTTGTCTGCATCTTAATTTTTTCGCATTCATCGCGATTGAAAATTTGTAGTGTGGGTAGAATTCCTAACAAGTGGTATCAGAGCTAACAAGTGCTATCAGAGTTAGTAAGTGATATCAGATCTAACAAGTAGAATCAGATTTTGCAAGTGTTATCAAATCTAACAAGTGGCATCAAAGTCAGGTTTACACTACAATGGAGATGAAGGTCTCGAATGCACAATTCGAGGTGGAGAAATTTTCTGGGAAGAATAATTTCGCTTTGTGGCAAGTCAAAGTCACAGATCTCCTTGTCCAACAAGGTATTGATGATGCCCTACTTGAAGAAGAAGCAGCAGGTCTAAATTTAAGGGTGACAGAAAGGATATTATCTGTTAGTTCTGTAAGCAATCTGGACATATACGCAAATATTGCAAGCAGAGATTGAATAATAATAAGGGTGATGAAGGGACTTCGTAACAGGCTAATATTGCTAAGTCAGATTTCGGTGAAGACCTATTGTGTGCATTGTTAAGCTCCAGTTAGTTTGATGGTAGATGGATCCTAAATTCAGGGGCTTCGTATCATATGTATTCATACATGGATTGGTTTGACCAGTACAAGGTAGCCAATGGCGGGACGATTTTGATGGGGAATGATAGTGTATGTAAAACAGTGGGTATCGATTTGATCAGAATCAAGATGTTTGATGGTTGTGTTCGCACTCTTACTGAGGTTAGGCATATGCCTGATCTGAAGAAAAATCTGATCTCGTTGGGGCATTGCATGAGATAGGATGTCGAGTCATCTTAGAATCTGGTAAACTAAAGGTTGTACGTAGTGCTATGACCTTAATGAAAGGTGAAAAGATGGGGAATCTATATACTTTAGTAGGCAACACAATCAGCGGCAATAGTGTTGCAGCTATAAAAGATTCTATGAATCTCTCAGATTTGTGGCATAAGAGGCTTGATCACATAAGTGAGCGTGGGCTAATAAAGCTAAAAAAGAATAATGTAATTTCTGACATTCAAACTTGTAAACTAAATTTTTGTGAAGATTGTATCTTCAAGAAGCAGAAGAAAGTCAGTTTCTCCACTGGAAAATACACTTCAAAGGGACTGATTGATTACATATATTTAGATGTATGGAGACCGGAAAAAGTCACTTCAGTAGGTGGAGTCAGCTATTTTATGTCATTCATAGATAACTATTCCAGGAAAGTTTGGGTGTATCCGATTAAAAATAAATCGGATATGTTTCAAAAATTCAAACAGTGGCAGAGTATGGTTGAAAAGCAGATAGACAGAAAGATAAAGTTTCTCAGATTAGATAACGGTGGTGAATATTTGTCATTAGAGTTCAAAGCTTACTGTGAAAATCAACAGATTGTTAAGCACTTAACAGTACCTGAAAAACCTCAGTAAAATGGTGTAGCAGAGAGGATGAATAGAACACTATTATAAAACGTGCGGTATATATTAAACCATTCCGACTTGAGTCATGAGTTCTGGGCAGAGGCAGTGAACATAACATATTACTTGGTAAATCGATCGCCTTCAGTGACATAGAAGATGAGGAAATATCGATTGAGAAGATCGATACGAAAGAGAACGAATCGGGCATGTTGACTAAGCCGGTTACACAAAATAAGTTTAGACACTGCCTAAACTTGATTAACATATATCAAAGATGTTGACGCCCGTTGGGGCGGTGACGTGGTTGGAGATGAAACCTTGGTGGAGATTATTGAATAAGGTTTAATCCCAACCGTAGGTGTCAATCGATTGAGTTTGAAAAATCAATTGATTGAGGTTGGGAAGTTCATCGATTGACTGTTGGGCGGATCCAGATCTGCAGGTTTGAATTTTGGTTTTGTTTTAAAAGTATTTTGAATACTTGCAAATCTTACAAGATTGGTGAGTCATGTTTCCAAAAGTTTTAGTGACTATTTGCAGAAAGTTTCTTTAGGGATCTAGAGAGCTTTGAGAAAGTTTTCAAGAGAAAAAACTTGGTAGAATACTTTGGTGAGAAAAAGTATTGAAGAAAAGCTTGGGGATTAAAGATTCGATCAAAGTCGTTCTTGTGTCGGAATCATTACTATATTCCGACAGATCTCTTCTCCGCTATTTAAAGGACTGCGTCCTTGTTTTTACAGCGTGTTGGCTGTGTAAGATCATGTTTGATCTTGATTGAGAGTGCACTAGAGAGAAGAGAGTGTGTGCATTGTAAACATTTATAAAATAATGCATATACTCCCGAGGACGTAGCCCTCGATTAGGTGAACCATGTAAATCTTTGTGTTGTGCGTGTGATTATTTTTTGTTTACATCTTCTTAATTTTTTTGCATTCATCGCGATAGGGAATTCATAGTGTGAGTAGACTTCCTAATAAGTGGTATCAGAGCTAACAAGTGCTATCAGAGTTAGCAAGTGGTTACAGATCTAACAAGTGGTATCAGAGCTAACAAATGCTATTAGAGTTAGCAAGTGGTATCAAATCTTACAAGAACTGGTGGAGAGCAACAAAGAGAGTCGCAGATCAAAACAATGAAGAAAAATGGACCTGACAGCAATTTAGGGAAGCATACTTTGGAAAGTATTTCTCTGCGGCTATCAAAGCTCAGAAGGAAAGAGAGTTCATGGACTTACATCAAGGGAGTATGACTGTGGCCGAGTATGAAGCCAAGTTTGACCAGCTATCCAGATTCGTTGGGATTTTGCATTTCAAAACGGCTTTTGACCATTCTTTCAAAGTGAAATGCTTAATAGAAGGAATGTCAGGTTGGAGGTTCAAAAGGACAAAGGGCCTCATTTATTCGTTAGACCCCTACCCACTTTCATCCTAAGGACTCAACCTTCTCCAGACCTATCAGAAAATAAAAGGTCACGTCTTACACCCCGGCTAACACAATTGGCCCCCACCTTCTCAAGAAGAAACATTGTTCCACAATCTCGTTAGCCACATAGGGAGTTTGCACCCTACTAACCTTGCATAAAATGTAACATGATGTGCATGCTCGAAGTATGCATGCAAGATATCGGTAAATGATTTCGGTGCGGAAAGGAGGGACACATTGTTAGGGACAACCTCGAAAGATCCCCAGCACAAGGCTCACAGTATAATACTCAAGCGACGCCTCCGAACCAAGGCCGCGTATTTACAATGTTGCAGCAGGACAATATAGCTAGCGACGAGGTCATTTAAGGTACCATTAATAAATTAAATCCAATTATCTTTCTTTCAATAATTCGAGTTTGATTTTCATGGACTTTCATTTCGTGAAATCCCTCGTATGAATTCGATAAACTCAAAACCTTATTGTCAAACTCGAAAATATCTTAACAAGCCTTATATTAGCAGGTAACCTCTATATTTATCAACATGAGTACGACATTAAATATTTAACTTTTGTTCTCATAAACTCGGGGTCTACAAGCGACGAGGTCATTTAAGGTACCATTAATAAATTAAATCCAAGTATCTTTCTTTCAATAATTCGAGTGTGATTTTCATAAACTTTCATTTTGTGAAATCCCTCGTATGAATTCGATAAACTCTAAACCTTATTGTCAAACTAGAAAACATCTTAACAAGCCTTATGCTAGCAGGTAACCTCTATGTTTATCAACATGAGTGTGATATTAAGCATTTAGCTCTCGTTCTCGTAGACTCAGGGTTTACACATTCATTCATCAGTCCAGGGTTTATGTCAGAAATTTAAGCTAAACTCATACTCTTAGGAAGGACATTGACTATCTCGACACCGTCCAGGAGCACCATGATTGCTACTCTAATTTGTCGAGACACGATCATAAACATTAAAGATCACAATCTTTCGATAGATCTTATCATATTGGACTTCCAAGACTTCGACGTTATATTGGGTATGGACTAGCACGCCACGAACCATGCTACAGTTGATTGATTCTCAAAGGTCGTTACTTTTCGACCCCTTGGGAGTCGTCCCTTCAAATTTCATGGGATTAAAAGGAGGAGAGTACCTCTATTAGCAACCTTAAATGAAGAACGGGATAAGGCGATAGACCCCGCAATGATTCCTATTGTCAGAGCTTTGTCGATGTATTTTCAGAAGACTTACCAGGGGTACTACCAGATCGAGAAGTCGAGTTCAAGATCGAAGTAACTCCGAGAATGACACTAACTGCAAAGGCACCCTATCGCATGGCACTCGCAGAACTAAAAGAGTTGGAGATACAAGTCAATGAGCTATCTAGTAAGGGATTTGTTCGACCTAGCTAATCACCTTATAGAGCACCAATACTCTTCATAAAGAAGAAAGACGGGCCAATGAGACTATATATCGATTATTACCAGTTAAATAGTGTCACCATAAGAAATCGGTACTGTTCACCTCGTATTGACGATCTGCTTTACCAACTTCAGGATGTCAAATGTTTCTCAAAAATTGAACTCAAATCGGGATATCATCAGTTGAAGGTTCAAGAAGAGGACATTTCGAAGACGACATTCACCTGTAGACATGGACTATACAAGTTTCTAGTCATGTCATTCGGACTTACGAACACTTCCGCAATCTTCATGGACTTAATGAACAGAGTCTTTAGGGACTATCTAGACAAGTTTATAATAGTCTTCGTAGATGATATCATCATCTACTCTTGCTCGGAGGAAGAACAGAAAGAACACATTCGCTTTGCACTCCCAACACTTCAGGAGCATAAATTGTATGCCAAACTTAGTAAATGTGAGTTTTGACTTAAACAAATAACCTTCTTAGGCCACACGGTATCAGTAAAAAGAGTGACCGTCCATTTTTCTAAGACCAAAGCAGTTACAGAATGGCAAGCACTGAAGAGTGTTATCGAAGTTAGGAGTTTCTTCGGATTTGTGGGCTACTACCGTCGCTTTATTGAAGGATTTTCATACATTGCTCTACCGCTCACTCACCTCACACGAAATAATGTGAAATTCGTGTGGATCGAGGAATGTGAAGAGAGTTTCTTAAAATTGAAAAATCGGCTTATTATTGCACCAATCCTCACCCTACCTTCCACTACGGGAATTAGCAAATTTGAAATATTCACGAATGCATCTCGTCAATGACTTGGTTGTGTGCTTGAGCAAAGTAAGAAAGTTGTAGCTTATAGGTCATGACAACTCAAACCACACCAAAAGAAGTATCCGGTTCACGACTTAGAACTGGTCGCAATTATCTTCGCCCTCAAACTATGGCGACACTATCTCTACGGTGAGACGTTCAAAATATACATGGATTACAAAAATCTCAAGTATCTTTTCTTATAAAAGAACCTGAATTTAAGAAGACGTAGATGGATGGAATGCATAAAAAATTACGATTGCTTCATAAATTACTATCCTAGAAAAGCAAATGTCGTTGTCAATGCACTAAATAGGAAATCTTTGGTACTATTAGCCAAATTAAAAACCTTGAAGGCATTCAATGAACTTGCTGAGAAAGACGTTTACGTCCAAGAAGTTGATGAGGGTGTATATCTGGCAAGAATTATGATGAGTCCACTCATTGTGGACAAAATTAGGGAATTACAGCGTACGAACCTGGAACTTCTGAAAATCATCGAAACCTTACGCGAAGAAGCAAAACCCAATTTCAACTTCAAGGCGGATAGAATGTGACTCTTTAGGCCAAAACTGTACGTACCTAATGACCCCCAAGTGAAAAAAGAATTACTTCATGAAGGTCATAAATTAGGATACTCGATAGATCCAGGCATCACTGAGTTGTATCAGAATTTGAAAATTTGGTATTGCTGGCTGAATGTGAAACGAGAAATAGCTGAATATTTATTGAAGTGTTTAGTGTACCAACAAATCAAGGCAGAACATCATAAACTAGTTGGACTTATACAACGCTTACCCATCTCAAAATGGAAGTAGTAAAACATAGCAATGGATTTCATCATAGGCCTACCAAAGATGATGAAGAAGAATGATATCATCTGGGTAAGAGTTGACAGGTTGACCAAGTCACCTCATTTCTTACCATGCAAGACCACCATAGATGAGAACCAGCTTCCTAAAATATTTCTAAAGGAAATCGTAAAACTTCATGGAGTATCAATCAGCATTGCCTCCGATCGAGACTCAAAATTTACCTCCAAACATTGGACAGCCTTTCAATAAACTCTGGGCACTCGATCAGATATTAGTACTGCCTTCCAACCCAAACGGACTGCCAGGCTGAAAGAATAAATCAAATAGTCGAAGATATGTTATGGGCATGTATGTTCGAATTTCGAGAGAACTGAGACGATCACCTTCCACTAATCGAAGTCTCTTACAATAATAGCTACAAGGCAAGTATCGAAATGTCCCGTTTCGAAGCTTTATATGACAAAAGTTGCAGAACGTTATCGTGTTGGGATGAAGTTGGAGTTAGAAAGATGCTTGGACCCGAACTAGTCTAAACTACGACTAAGAAAGTCAAACTGATACGTGAACGACTTAGAATAACTCAGGATCGTCAGAGAAAGTACGTCAACCCCCACCGTTGTAACTTAGAGTTCGAAGTACCACATTTAAATTTCAAACTTTGAATTTTATTACAATCGTGCTCGTGGTCGAATACTAAAATCTTTTTAATAGGTTAGCGAACGGGTATTCATTCGCATCTCCCCGATCAAAAGAGTCATGCGCTTTAGAAAGCGCGGGAAGCTAAGCCCCAGATACGTATGACCTTTTAAAGTTATAAAGCGTGTTGGAGGTTGCGTATAAGGTCGCTCTACCACCACAATACTCGGGGATCCATGATGTATTCCACATGTCAATATTGAGGAGATATATTTATGATCCCTCACATATAGTGGAGATCGAATCCGTGGACATCAAGGAGGAACTCACCACCACAGCAAGACCGATCAAGATTCTCGATCGAAAAGTTCAACCTTCAAGAACAAAACTGTGGCATTGATGTTGGTCTAATGGAAACATCACATACCAAAGGAAGCCACCTTGGAAATGAAGACGGCATCAAAGAAAACCATCTCGAGTTCTTCAAATAACTTGTACATTATTTTCAGGGACAAAATTTTGTTAAGGAGGAGAGAATGTTATGACTCGAGTCAAGTTGACCCTGTTTAATAGTAATAGATGAGTGAAGCACCAAGACCCGGTGTTTGTGCGCACTCCTTATCATGACCTACACATAACTAAATTAAGAAAATTCTAAATAAGATCTGTTTATACAAAAAAGGCAATCGAATTCCAAGAGTCTTCCTGCCTTAAAACAGCTAAGGCAATAAAATCTCACCATTCAATCAATTAGAATCCTTAAAGTACCCTTACCTTCGTGGGCTAGTCAACTTGCCCGTTTGCACTCTTCCTCTAATTACCTCTTCTATATATAGGAGAAACCTAGAGAGAATTAGATTCTCTATTTCATTCTCTCTCTCAGTCGTCTCTCTCTCATTCTCTTCCCTATAAAAGCACATCCATCATGCACCATCACCTACACCCCCCTCACCGGATCTCCATCGGGTTCCATGGCGGAGCAACAGCATGTGGTTGGACCACCATTTTAACGGTGACTCGAGCATTCCTTTCGGAAGCCCAATCACCTTCCCATTGAGGATCCTCATCGTTGTGACAATTTTTGTCATAAGAGGAGATTGTTTGCAAAAGGACTCGAGCAAATCAACGCCTCGAATTCAACCGTCGTCAGCCAAATCATCATGGAAATCGATTCACGCTTCAACAAGTGGGTGCCTCTCAATCCATCTTAAATTATTCAGTCTAGTTTTGAATAAAATAAACCCTAATTTAAACCTAAAAGAAATCGAGAAGAATAGATCTACAACTGTGGTCGACAACTCGACATGTGCCTAAAATTTGCAACTCGACCGGTCGAAATTCATTTTCGACCAGTCGAGATGTATTATGTATAAGGGACTTTACCCTTTGGTTGATCTCGACCGATCGAAAGTTGAATTCGACTAGTCGAGTTTACTTGTTTCAAGATTTCCATTCTCATCTCAACCGATCGAAACTCATTTTTGACTAGTCGAGGTTTGATTTGTTTTAGTTCTTTCAAGAAACTTGACTGGTCAAAATATTAAAGACCAGTCGAGTTCTGTTGTCTTAAGAACTTTTTATTTAAATCTCGACCGATCGAACTATATTTTCGACCAGTCAAGATTTGTATTGTATAAATGACATTTGTCCTCTGTCTGATCTTGACCGGTTGAGATTCCAAATTCGATTGGTTGGTTTGATAAAAAATTCTTGGTTCTTCTCTGTTCTCTGATCTCGACCGATTGAGATCCATTTTTGACCAATCGAGATTGGTAGTTCTGAAACTGTGCTTCCTTTCAAAACTGAATTCCGAATTTCTTTTGGCAGGACACCTAATTTAAGTGAAACAGGACTCGATCTTATAGTTTTTGGATCATCCAGACACAATAGAAATGTTTGTTTCCTCTTTTAAGACTTATAGTTATGGTAAGGATATGTCTCTTTAGGGTCCGAAACATGTCCACTCGCTTTACCAATCAAATCAAATTCTATAGACACGACTATCTCCAATGAAAGGTAATTGGACCCAATCATAAATAAACATATTTAAATATTTCTTATACTATATTTTTACTCAATGCTTCATGTTTTATACTCCGTGTTAATTTCTTTATGTTCACAAAATGCTTTGGGTGCATGGAATAATTTCTTTCTTACATATGTTTCATCTTTATTATATGACATTTATGACATAGAAAATATGATAGGTCGTATGCATGATAAATTAAAAAATAAGATATGACACACGACATAAAGTTTCGTCATAGTGGGGTTTCTTTTACAGTCACGTAAAATTTGAAATATAAGCATCCATGTACGGATGCAACACCCTTATGGGAGTATGGGCTGTTATACGAAGTACATCCAAGTTATTACGGAACTCGTCCCTTGGAAATCGTGTTTTAGTAAAGTCTATCGCATCGTGGCTCACTCCAATTAAGTTATAAGAAAAAAATGAGAAATGAATGTATTAAGATACGAATATGATAAGAAAGTGGGACTTAAACCTACGTCAATATGAAATCGAGGCAGAGACCTCAACCCAAACTGAATAATGATATAATAAGACATATTGTGAAGACCAGCTAAATACAGATTAATTTTTACACGTGTTATACCTTGCAAGCCACCGTAAGGGCCCAAAGTGTGCAGCTAAGACGGGTATTAAGGATCATATGATAGTTTTGTCTCGAACTAGGAGGATATTAGAGGTTTCGACTTAAGGGAACATGTTTAATTGATGTGCGTAACCTCATCTGGCTGGATAGTGGTTTATGTTATGATATGGAAGTTAGGTGATTATCTATACGTGGACCTCGCATGATAGGCTAGAGCAGCGGGCCTAACACAGGTCATTTAAATTAGATAAGATACGAAATACGTTGTATAAGCGTATAAAGTAATAATAAGACTTCAAATATGTCACATATTATAAGTTGAGAAGATATATAAGTAAATAAATATGAATTAGATACATCATATATATTTTCTGTTATAATCTAGTTTTCAGTTTTAGATAATATGTTATGAATATTTTTGTCATCATGTAAAAATATTTGATGTATTACAACTCAAACGATTGCACACACGATCACCTGAATAATTTATGGTGGATCGATTATATTTAGATCTTTTTTGTCTTTGACTACGTGGAGGCAATTATATTCGAAACGGCTTATATAGATGAGGATGTCGGCTACCACTTGAATGAGGGCGTGTAAATCCAACGGACTATTATGAGCCTTTAAATATAATATTAAAATACCTCCATCCAAATTCTAGATCATGACATCACATTATCGTGTTAACAGTAAGTTCATCTCTCGGCCATCAAGTGTCCCCCACCACAAAAGTTGGGGGACGCCCGATGGCCGAGAGATGAAGTTACTGTTAACGCGGTAACATGATGTCATGAATCATAACTCATCTTCCCCTCCCATACTTCCGAGGCCAACATTATTTTAAACTTTATTTTATTATTTTATCTTTGCCTCAGTCTTAGGTTCACTCGATGGAGTTATGAATTTTTTAAGTCTATTTATACAGAAATGGGCCCTGATATATAAATAGAAGGAAAGTGACTCAAATTATAGGGCACTATTATAATGATCGAAAGAAAGAAACGTCATCTTCAAACCAATAATTCCGTCCATCACATAAGATAATGTGATGAATATTGTTTATATCAGAATGAAAGCTGCCATAGACTTTCATAAGATGTATTACAATTTTAACAAGGACTTGTACCAAAGAATAATGGTGAACTTTAACACCTGCCGATAACCACTGAGAATAATGGTTAGCATTAGAGTGCACATATCGATGATTCAAAAGATATTTGTTTTTCCTTTCAATATATGTACTATCATGTTAACAGTATAGATTATCCAAATTTTAAGCCATTAATAGGGTAAGATCATTTAAACAGTCAAAAGAGTTAGTTTTTCTCGAATTCCAACTTAGTGAATATGGTGCTACCTTTGATTCTTAATGTTAGTTGAGTCTCCATTTCCCCAATGATTGATCCTTCTCCCAATTGAATAGAGATCTTTATGAGTCGAACTCATGAGTCATGATCATAACATAATTGACAAAGAAAGGGCAAAACATTGTAAAATTCGAAAAAAAAAAATGGTAAATTTTAGGAAAAAGTAATGGCATATTTAAATATAAATATTTTTTTGACGAATATAAGGAATTTTTGAGAAAAATTAAAAAAAAAAATGCATTTAAAAATTAAAAATCATAAAATTTTCAAAAAAAAATCTTAAAAGAAGTGTTCTCAACAATTTTATGAAGAATCATTTTTTTAGAAAAAAAATGACAATTTTGGGAACTATGGGAAGCACTAGCATGAACGAGCTTCTCATGCATATAAGAAGTGACTAAACTTGTTGACTTTTTGAAATAGTCTCGAATAAATAATTATTATTTAAAAATTAAATAAAATTCAAATTATATGCAATTTTTTTCAAATAATACACTTCAAAGAAACCGCAAATTTTGTGAATTATAGGTGAATTTTTGGACATGCATCCCAAATCTTGACTTGAGTGCCAAGAGTCGGTGCTCTCGTCGAGTATATAATACCAACTCGTGGAATCAACAAGTCGTGGATTTTATTTCCCATGCCTACTCTCGCCTTCTTTATGCGTCTCCTCTGAGTGTGCTACACTAAAGATGGATTTTCTATGCCTATAACTTTGCATAGGTACTATGGCTGCATATGGCTTAGTTCTTTGTTAGTCCCTGCTACAACGGAGTTTATTTGTTTTAGTTACTTTCTGTAAAGAAGAATTAACCTGTTTTAATAGCAACCTCTTTGTTTCCTATTAACTCTTTATCAGAGCAAACAAAATCTGCTCTAGCATAGAGTGAATAGAGAGAAGGTAAAATTGTTAGACAAATAAATCTAACATAAAATCTTGGTATGTAAGAAGTTTTCAAAGAAAAAGGGTACTTATTAAAATAGGTAGCATGATTTTAACAATAAAAATGGAAATCTGCTAAAAAAGGTGAACTCTCTTTTCGTTGGGGCTAGCAAAGAGTTAAGGCATATGGAGTCTATATATCGACGCTGTCTATGCCGAGCGAGATCCTAACGAAAACAAAAGAGTCAAAGACTCCAATAATCTGTCAATCTCACATTATTAATAGAGTGGACATAAAGTAATCAACGGGTCAAACTACCTATCCCACATGGATTGAATATGTTTTCCGATAATGAGCCGGCTCTTGTCATTTGTGGAGTGTGTCTACGGGTGGACCTTCAAACTCGGACATTATTTTTAAGAATTGACTTGATTGGTTACATTACATAAAGCATGTAAAACAAAGTAGTGATTTTTGTAAGATGCCTCATTTAAGTTTATGAATTAGCAAAATCCGTTACCTAATTTGAGATTTGGCAAAATCTCTTACCCGACATTTTAATCACTTTAATTATCGCCAAAAGACATTAATATCTATTCCTTTTGTCCAACTAACACGGTCAAATCTTTTCACCTATCATACGGAAGAAATGATGGAAATGCCCATCAGTCGGTAACTGCGTGAAAATGGGTAATCGATTCTTACCTGATCAGTAACCGATGGGATACTAGTTCTTACTTGATCGGTATCCACATCATAATTGTGCGGTTAGCATATGGTGACCGTGATTTTTTTTATTTTATAAGAATCGTAATTTTTCAATTCTTTGTTAATTGTCCCCTTCATAAGTGATACACTCATATACTCTTATTTTATAGTTTGAGAGAAAATAGGAGAAAAAAGTCCATATTTATCTTAAACTTATTAAGAGGTGTAAGAGAAAATAGAAAATTTATATTTACTATTAAAAAGGCATGTGCAAATGCACGTGGACATTAGGACCTTTAGATGATTGAACTTAATTTTTAGACATCTATCTTGTGATTTGAACATTAAAAAAAATATAGTATTTATATCTTTCAAGCGTCGTAAGAATTGAGCATAAGGATTTAGACGAAAAATGTTCATCAAGTTAAAAATAATAGACTCTGACAAGTTTACCTCTTATATTATCCACTTTCTATTTTGAGCTTCATTTTCAGTATCATAAAAATATAATTGAAGGAAGCAAGGACTATTCTTAATTTGTAAGAGTGACGGTAAATTATGATATATTTACTCATGCGCTTGAAATATATATACACCGCATCTTGAACTTGTAATATCGTTATCATGACGTACTCCAAATGCTGTAAAACAGAAGATACTATTGTATTCTCGTATATTCCTTCGAAACTCAATAGATTCATTATTTTGATATGTAAATAAATTTAATAAATTTTCAGGAATAGTAGTAGAGGCTAGACTAATTTGTTCATTGTAGCAACAAAATGTTGGTGATTCATACTGAAACTTCTTTACACCATAATAAATACAACTATCAACCTGTTAAAGCTGTTGTAATTCAGAACACATTGGCTCATGTGTTTGTTCATTGATATCACCATGATCTATTACCATAAAACCTATTTGCATAAGATAATGGATGTTAAACCTCTATGTCAATTCTTAATTGATTAAATTAAAGAACTATAAACATAAAAGAACACTATAAACCTTATTTTTGAGTCAAAAGTCTTAATTGAGCTTTGAGTAAAAATTGTGTAGCTTATTTTTTTTTGTTCCATGACATTTTAAATTCGAGCTTCCTTCTGCTTCTTTATAAAGTCATTGTACTGTCGTCGATTATATTCACGTTTTCGTTTTTGACAATCGATGGTATAATCAATTGGTGGCTGCCCAACTATAGCACTTATAGAATTGTTCTTTGAAAATGTTAGAATATTTTGGGAATCATCATTTTCTTTTGACAGTCTTTCTGTCTTGCATCATTGACGAATATCTTCATCTAATCATGTTGAGCATATAATATGTTATTATAAATGAGAATAAATAAAATTAGTTATTAAGAACGACTTTGATTAAGTAAAAAATAAAAAATTTGAGGTTATATAATTTGAAAATGAATTTGTTATTCATAACATGCTAATAATATTATTAAACAAAAGTCATTTCAGATGTCCAATATATATATATGCGAAATCTTAGATGGCTCCTATGTCAAAAATCATCGACTATTTGTATTAGTTGATAGAGATCGTTTTTCGACCCAATTTTTCACATAAGGGAACTTTATTTCAAAGCAAGTCAAATATTATATAGCAAAATTGATAATTTTCTTAACTTTGTGAGTTTCTTTGAAAGTGCTTAAAATAAGGAAGGAGAGTATTTTTATGGCAAAATTGCTAATTCTCTTAATTTTGTGGGTTTCTTTGAAGGTGCTAAAAATAAGAAAGGGGAAAGAACTTATTTGGGTACCATTATTTATTAATTTTCATTTTAAAATGGATTCTATTTGGGTACCATTATTTACACCCCTTAAAATTGTGACCTCACCTATATCCTCTAGTAGGTATAAAATGACCGCTTTGAAACAAAAGATATAGATCATTGTTTATCTATATCATTGTCTATCCTCATCTTTTACCCAAATGATCTTGGGATCATGAGAGTATCATTAGACTGTCGATTATTTTATGTTATATGGCGCACATCTAAAAAATAATACTAAAATCATGTTTGATAGTGATATAAGTCATATGATTTTAGAGTCACTTTTTGGGTTGTGTTCCAAATGAAATAAAAATTTTACCGTCTGATGATATAATAAGGATGTCAAGATCAACTATATAGAAGATTGAGATGAAAAACAATCTCCATCGTATGATTCAAAGCGATTAATATATTCAGACTGAAAGAGGTCACAATTTTATGGATGGTAAATAATGATTTTAATTTTATTGTCACGGCTTAGGAGTATTTAGGGGTAGATTGAGTTGGTTAAGAGGAAACTTCTTTGGAACTAATGAAAACTACTTTACTTCCTCAAATATAATCTCATGTTCCATATCGATGTACAAGAAGCCAACTTTAGGTTCTGTTTGGTTCAACTGATTTAACAAAATTTCATTCATATGGGCTAAAGAGAGAATAAAAACTCTGTCTTTTAGGTTGGAAAAACCTAGAGGAAAAGTCAGTAGCAAAAGAGAATTAAACAAATTTAATTCACTTATAGAGCAAGTCGGAGTGAATTCTAGTCTAAGAAAGTAAGGAATTATCGGCATCTATTGTGCTACCAACAACTCATATTACTCTAAATGATTGAACTTAAATTTTAGATATTTATTGGGTAATATGTACATAATCAGAATGACAAAGGAAAATATAATAGATTGGTAGATTTAGTAGAATGACTTTTAACATTGTTATTCGGAGAAGACTGGGTGCAGTTTCGGCGAATCTAAAATTTAATGGTAGCAGCAGAGGCAAATTAGGATTTCACAAATTTTATTTCATTTATGTTGCATCTAAAATTCTTTTCTATGTCTTGCACTCGCAACTTAATCAAATTTGCTTATGTAAAATGGTTGTTGAAACAAATAATAGTATCTCTGGCGCTCACAAATTTTATTCGATTCGATCCCTTTGCATCATTTCTTCATGAATATTACTTTTTATAAATTGAACTCTCTTGTTATATGATAACCATTTTAACCATTTTCTTAATTTTTTTCCTCGACTTGACCATGTGGAAGATAAACACCATCACTCCCATAATTAACATTTTTCTCTACTTCTCAATTTTAAGTTGCCCACTTAGGTTGGCTATAAGTTGATCAAATTTAAAAAATAAAAAAAATGCTGCCCACTTAGGTTGAATTGGTTGCTGTTGACTGGAGAAAGAAAAATCCCGCGGACTTTGCATTATGAAAAGGGAGAATACTCTTTTTAGTGAGAATACTCTTTTTCTGGTTCTTTTGAAACGTGGATTAATTTTTGGGTCTTGATTTATATAAAACTACATGCAAGATATAAGTAAATACAAAAATCAATCAATGGTACTGATATATTCCATCTAAAGTTCAGGTGGTGGTACATGAAGTGTGGTTTGGGCATGAAATTGAAGTTAAAAAGGAGGCTGGAAATTGCCCAGGTTTTACAAGTTTAAAAGGGCCGAAGAAAGAGTAAAGAAAGGGTTCATTCTCTAAGAATTTTAAGTCCTATAATTTAGAGTATAGAATATTTAAAATCGAACTTCTATTTGTTTCTTTATTTCTACAAAGACCTAGATTTTAGGAATTTGAATGAAGGTAACAGAGGAAGTTACGGGCATTTTAGGTATGAAAAATTGACAACTAATTTTACTTCTATATAGTAATAAGGATTAAGAGAGTGTGAGAGACGAATAGGAAAAAGTCCATTCATTTATACCGAGAGAAAATAGGAAAAAAAGTCCATTTTTTCTTGCACCTCTTTATTTTTTTAACACATTTTAATAAGTTTAAGATAAGCATGAACTTTTTTTCCCTATTTTCTCTAAAATCATAAAATAGGATTGCAAGAGTATGTCACTTATGATGGGCATAATTAAGTAAGAATTGAAAGATCACGATTATCATATGGTAACCGCACTGTACTTGCTTGGTAATCGTATGATAATCGTGCGGTAACCATTTACTTACCGTGCGTTATCCGATCTTTGACTGCACGATTACCATGCGATTAACTATTTGGTTTAGTGGATAGCCGTATGATTAGCTTTCGTCGCGCAGCTGACTTTGGTCGATGAGAAATCGGACAATCAAAAGAAAAATGAATCATTAATTGCTAAATGAAAAGACAAAGGTAGTGTTGGTATTTCAATATTTGTCACGTAATTAATCTCAGTTAAAACGGTTGGATAAGGGATCTTACCAAATCCCAAACTAGGTAAGGGATCTCGGCAATTGAGAAACTTGGGCAAGGCATCTTATAAAAATCCTAACAAAATATTCTCCTAAATCAAATGTAATGACCTTGAATTTTCGCTAACGTTGAATTGTTTTATTTTGATAAGAATGCAACTATTTGACGAATTGGTGGAGTGTTTCACACCCAACCCATGCCATGTATCGATTGTATAATAAGAAATAGATTAATGAATAAAATATGTGTATATGTAAGTTTATATATAAATGGGTGTATGTATTAGATCTTGGAAACATCTAATGGGTGTCGGCATCAAACACATAAACCCAACATCTTATTACCTTAGGTGATAAGTAATCAACAATTAAACTCATTAGTTTAGATGAGATAAGTATGAGGCTTAGTGTAAGTGCCCAATACCTAAAACTTAACCCATATCTTTTCTTCCTAGTCTCTAGTCTCTACGATTTCCTTTCCTTGCACACAGACTATGTGTGCTTGCCTATAATTTTGAAAGAGCCAAATCTGAACTTCCCACTTATATGGCAATTCTCTTTCGCGCCACCTCATCTCTTTCATGCATCAACCAGTCACCTCACATCTTGTACATACTTAATGCTCAACATACTAACCATTGGAAAATATCCTAACATTGAATCCTAATTAGATTGCGTTATAGGCAACTCTCCACTTCGACAAGAATTAGAGTCACATCATGACTCTTGACTCCTAAAACCTCTTCAAATTCTCAAATTGGCTCTCTAGCCCCTATTTAGTTCAAACGATATTTAGTTCAAACGAAAAACAGAGGAACTCTCTCTCTCTCTCTCTCTCTCTCTCTCTCTCTCTATTTAGGAAGGGACTTTCTCTCCTAAGAGACGCCCATCATCTCTCTATAATACCAACATTATAGCAGCACCACCATTGTTAATATACTCTTTTTCTTCTCTCATCCAACCGACCACCACATCGATCCATCATCAAAGCCGCATCGCTGGACACCACCACCGTCCCTTGAACACTCGAGTATCATATGATCACGTGTCATAACAGCAACACCCATCGTTGCAAACATAGTAGAAGGCGACGACTAGTCGAGAAGATCACAAGATCTTTGTCAAACCGACGTGTTTGCCCAAGCTCCTCGAATCAAATCATCAAGGTTCCGTGTGCGAGCTCCAACAAGTGGGTACCTTCTTATCCATTTCAATTGCCCAATCACACCACTAGATTTTAATTTAGGGGTCACCGATCGCCATCCGATCAGAGAAATTTATAAAAAAATCTTTTTTAAGGTCATTTTCACATATTTCTGAAGCCCTCGTGGTCAAAGGGTTAGATTTTTTTATAAATTTTCTCTTATCGGATGGCGATTGGTGACCCCTAGATTGAAATCTAGTGGTGTGATTGGGTAATTTGAGATGGATAAGAAGGTACCCACTTGTTGGAGCGTGCACACAAGATCGTGATGATCTGAATCGAGGAGCTTGGGCCAACGCATCGGTTCAGCAAAGATCTTGCGATCTTCTTGACTAGTCGTCGCCTTCGACTATATTTGCAATGGGTGTTGTTGTTATGATGCGTGATCATGTGGTACTCAAGTGTTTATGTGATGGTGGTGGTGTCTAGGGATACGGCTTTGACAGTGGATCAATGTGGTGCTTGATTGGATGCGAGAAAAAGAAGACTATAGCAATAATGGTGCTACAATGATATTGGTAGAGAGAGATGATGGGCGTCTCTGCGGAGAGAAAGTCCGCTCCTAGTTTTTCGTTTGAATTAAATAGGGCTAGAGAGATGATGGGCGTATTGAAAGTCCCTGCCTCTTTTTTTGTTTGAACTAAATAGGGGCTAGAGAGAGTCAAATTGAGAATTTCTAAGGCCTCGTTCGGGTGTTTCCTGATTTTTCCCAGAAAAGCTCAGATTTTGCTCAGATTTTGGACACTCAGATTCCTGACAGATTCTTAGCAAACTCAGATTCTTAGTTTTCACCATATGCGTTCTTTAACCACTCAGATTCCTGACAGATTCTTACAAAACTCAAAATCCTTTGTTCTTAAACCACTCAGATTCCTCTCAGAAAATCCTCATAATAGCTTCAATCAGTGGTTATACTACGACCGTAGAAACGTGATCTTAATCATCGGTTTATGTGTCGTACTCGAATTTCTCTCAAATTTTACGGGCAACCAATCGAGATGGGGCTGAACATATTTGACGGAGTCTTTTTTCGAATTTGATTTAATTACTATTATTTTTTAAATGGGTCCCTAACACTACCATTGCACGATTGTACGGCGTCGTCACCATAAGGAGTCGGAGCTGAGTATGACAACCCTGCGACGGTGACCCTCACCTCGAGAAGAGTCATTTGGGATACGATACACAACCCATATGATTTGCTTACACGAGAAATAATAAAATATGAAAAGAGACAAGCTTCATATTGAGAATTATAAAGAAATCACAGTGACTGCCATACATAAATAACCAAAGTGGATAGGAGAACAATAATAGCTACAGGCAAAGCGTTCTCCACATGCAATCTACATGCACACCAACATTTGGGGCCGTAGCTCTAACTCTATCTATGACTTGTGTTTGTTGGGTTATCGCAGGTACATGGTGAAATGTGGGTGGGTTATATGAGGGTTCATCTAAGTGTCGTCGTAACGCATTTAGTGCTTCATCGTACGAATGAAAGGAGCGATGACGAGCATGAGAAAAACCAGTTCCTTCTCTCGAGCATTCCTCCCAGGTTCGATATATGCCCGGTCTCCTACCAACGAATACAACGTAATATTTACCCATATCTACAAATAGAAATAGATTGGTTAGTGAATGCAAGAGTGAGAAGTGGCTTATTTAATTGATTCAAGTTAAGAGTTTACAATAAAACCATATAATCAACTGTGCATTTAATATGTCAACGTGATTGTGCCTCCCACATAGTGTTGGCTATATTATCACGGAATGTGTTCATCCATTCGCGATTTGCAGGGGTTTGAGTACAATGGATGTCAAGGTCTATCTCGTGAACCGAGTCGTCAGATGGCTCTACTATACGATCCTCTGGCCATTCTTCGAAGAATGGATCTTCTGGATCGTGTAATTTGATAAAGTTGTGTAGAATACAACATGCAGTTACTATTCTCGCTTGTGATTGAATTGGGAACCTCGTGGCTGTTTTCAATATCGAAAATCGTTGTTTCAGTACCTCAAATGTTCTCTTAACCACATTACGTAAGGACGCATGTCGCTTGTTAAAAAGTTCTTGTGGAGTCAATGGGGGATTCGACGTATTGAATTCTTTAATATGGTAGCGAACCCCCCGATAGGGAGCTAGAAAGCCTCGCATGTTGGAATAACCTCCATCCACAAGGTAAT
The DNA here is from genome assembly GCA_021018995.1 of Chloranthus sessilifolius. Classification (NCBI taxonomy): domain Eukaryota; kingdom Viridiplantae; phylum Streptophyta; class Magnoliopsida; order Chloranthales; family Chloranthaceae; genus Chloranthus; species Chloranthus sessilifolius. The sequence continues at coordinate 1,773,528 of CM037588.1, read as the reverse complement.
ACTTGTTCAGTGGCACTTGAAGTCGATTTTGTGGCCTAGAGAGAGCACTTGCTAGAACTTTCGAGTCTGGGAAGACCCTCCCATCCGAGGAGTACGTCTTTGGAATAGCATGTCAAACGATACCACACACAAAACATTTTGCGATGTCGCATTGTGACTTACGATAACGTGAGTCCTTTGAAGCAGTAACGTCAACATGTGTACCATCGATAGCTCCTACAGCACCCTTGAACCATGGGTAAAACCTTTGTTGGCTACTAATCTCCGGGGGAGTTCTAGTAGTGGCCTGTTTCACAAAATCGCCATACAACTGTAAGATAGCGTAAAGTACGCTATTAAAACATAGGCTAATGGTTGAGCCCGAACGTTGGAATCTATCTTGGACGGTTCTATTCTTTTGATTTTGGGCTATAGTGTACATGAATATAGCAACCGCCTCCTCCACCTTCATCCTCCGTGAGTCCTCCAATAGACCCCTCGCCCTAAGGCCGTCACATAAACTTCTGAATGCGAGCGTACGCATTCGAAATAGTTCATATGCAATATCTGGATGCCCGCGAAGGGTTTCCTGAACGTATAACGGACCAGTGAGAATCGATGTGTGACGTCGTCACCTTTCTGGTCGAAGTGTTAAGATGATGGTTATGGCGGTAATGACGAAGCCCACTGTACACATCGCAATCAAGTCATCATCGGACACGAGGGGGGGTGCCATTATACCTAAATGACAAAACTCATTCAGTTTAATTACCATAATTTTTTTACATTAAATACAAATTTATAAAATCATTGAAACTTTATAACATAAACATCAATAGGCCTATGGATGTGGCCATGGCCTTCCACACAAGGCGAAGAGATAGGATTGACGATGCTCGGGGCGCAACCCCATCACTATGTCAACCATTCGAGATTTGACTAGGAGCTCCATAAACATAGAATGGTCAATAAAGTTGTGAGCTCTCATTTCTTGTAAAAATTCCAAAAATAGGTCATGATTGCTTCAAGGTGGTTGAGGTGGTTCAGGGACGGGCCGATTAGCGATGCTTTCCAGAGCTGTTCGATATCCCGCTAGGTGCTCAAGAAGACCATCAGGGAGGTCTACACTCTTCCGTTTCCTCCCAGACCCACTTGAGTTGGAGTTTTGAGTAGGGCGGGTTCGGGTGCTCGAGTTTGGACCACTCTCCCCAGTTAAGGGAGACTCCGCATCGTTCCGCCCTTCTTGATAGGGAAACTCTTCACTATCAAATACTGGGTGGTATGAGTCCCCACTAAGGTCATCGCCAAGAGGAATAGCACGTTCTTGGACAGGGGATCGACGATCCATAGGGTAGAACTCCTCAGCCCCAGTATATGTGCTATTTCCAAATAGAAGACAAAGCAATTTGTAGTCTTGAACCTTCCGACATCGATAATTTGTAGCCCAGATATTACCCTGAAGTCATGTATGTTAGGTTAAATGAAATGTTCAAATTATGTACTCTTGTTTAGATTCACAGGTCAAGGAAGGTTAAAGTTCATAGTTACTAACCAGTGCAGAAATGAAATTGTCCCATACATCAGTTTCTGCAATGACCATTTTATTAACATGGTCCCAACCAAAACCACTAGTCTCAATAATTTTCTTCATCCTAGCGTAATTATTCCTCACCGACTTCAAGTGATTATAGCATTTATCTCTGGTGAGTTCTTCCAGTCTCCCTTCGAAGCACTTAAGTCTTTAGCTTTTCGCCATCTCGGGCTACATTTTTTGCCACGTTCCATTAGGGAGGCTCCGACGGAGGTGGTGTTGCTCGACAAGTTCCTCGATATAGGCCTTTTCTTGTGCCTCATTCCACGTGAAATTTGTTGATTGACCGACATTATCGGGGGCAACACCCCTTCCTTACTTCTAACTTATGTTCCCTAAAAATTATCAAAGTTATAGATTTTTAGATAAACTAGGTAGTGCGGATAAATGTCCAATTCTAAATCCTCAAAATGGTTCATTGTACTCAAATCACGATTAGATTAGGTGAGCGAGCAAATTCATAAGAATATATAAAATCGGGAGAATCTTGGTGATCATTATTTTCACTTTTTATAGAATGACAAACAGTCAAGATTCTCTTATTTTTAAAAGCTACATATGTGGTTGAACTTGAAATCCTATTCAAACTGATTGGAGTACCTAACCATTGCTGATAAAAATAATGGGCCAGGGATGTTATTAGAAAGAAAAGTTTAATCCCCATAAAAATAATGGGCTACTGATGTTATTTGAAAGAAAAGTTTAATCCTCCATGCTAAACAAAGCTTCCTAATTGATAAGGGGCGTCATTAATAGATGGGTTTTAGTGGTAATTTTTCCTTAAATTAGACCTATTTCAGGTCTGCCAATTAAAAGGTCCAATTCCCGACTCATCCATGGACCAAGGCCCCAGCTAATTCTGTTGTACTCGGTTAGAAGATAAGGTGCGGAGCATTTAAACCGAAGAGTAAATCATATAAAAACTACTCCAGAACTTTAAAATTCAAATTAAAAGTAAATCCCACAATCGGCACTCCAACGTTCAAAATGCAATTAGCACTTGTAAAAAGAAAGCAATAAAAAAAAAATATTGCAGGCCCAGAAAACACCCCATAATAAATCAGCGGAAACCCAAATGCCCATTCAACAGATAAATATATAAATTTACATGAGAAAAAGATGCCACATTCCAAAGAAAGAGACCCAACTAAAATTTCAAATTTCCAAAAACAATTAAATCCAAAAAGAATAAAAAATACCCATGAAGATAAACGTCCCCAAGAACCAGAACATCAAGCTGCTGCAGCTGACGGAACAGAAGAAAAAAGGAGGCACTAAAATTCACGAAAAAAAAAAAAACCTGCATTCAAAATAAGATAGCTCTAAGCCAAATAAAATATCCGTAAACAAATAAACATAAAAAAGCCAAACACTCATTTAAGAAACGAGATCTATGCCGTCAGATTTGAAGACTACAATATAAAATCGATAATTCTAAAGATAGATATGAGAAAAAGGGGATATCGACTCTGTACACAGTCGGTACCGATCATTTTAAGAGTCGTCATCGATTCGTAAAGTCGCTCATTGGCTCTATACAGAGTCGCCATCGATTATATTAAAAAAAAAAAAAATTATGTAATCGATAACGATTCTGTACCGAGTCGATGCCGATTCTGTACTGAGTCGTTATCGATTACATAAAAAAAAATTTTTTTTTTTTTTTTTTATGTAATCGATAACGATTCTATCTTAAGTCGATCTTAGATTACATCTTGAATAAAAAAAAATTTTTTTTTTTTAATGTAATCGATAACGATTCTGTACCGAGTCGATCCCGATTCTGTTTTTTTTTTTTTTTTTTTTTATGTAATCGATAACGATTCTGTACCGAGTCGATCCCAATTCTGTATTGAGTCGTCATCGATTACATAAATAAATAATAAATTTTTTTTTTTTATGTAATCGATAACGATTCTGTACCGAGTCGATGCCGATTCTGTATTGAGTCGTTATCGATTACATAAAAAAAAAAAAAAATTTAAAAATAATAATAATAATTTTTTTTTTATGTAATCGATGACGATTACAGATGAGTCGATGCCGACTCAGACCGAGTCACATCGACATGTACGGCCGTAAATTTCCCTATAATCAATGTGTAATCGATAACGATTCACCTTGGCCTTAATTCAAGCAGCTTCTGTTCCCTTGGAATGCAAATGCCGAGATGGGTTGAAGGGAGGCAAGGGGGAGCATTTTATAGCCTTCAATGCCCCCCCAAGGAGCTCCATTCAATTCTTTGCACTCAAGAGGGATCGGCTGCTAATCTATGGGACACGTGTCTTAAAATGAGAAGCTGGCCCCTACCAGATTTTCCAACGCTGAAGAACCAGGCTGGCCCCTTCCAGATTCAAATGAAGTACATTTGAATCTCTGCAAGCTCCAGAACCAGGCTGGCCCCTACTGGATTGATCAGATGGTTTAAATCAACTCCAACTGTAGCCATGTGAATGCACTGCAAAGGGAATCGGAGCAGAGATGGAGGCAGGTGTTTTTGAATCGAGGCTGGCCCCTACCTATCGCCATGGATGGTTGGGGAAGACGATGCAGTAGCTTCAAAGAAGCTACTGCGTAGCTGGGGAGGACACATAGTTTTGATCAGCTGCATAGATGGATGAGGAGTATACTTCACCAACCCAGATTCTGAGCTCAGAATCTGAGCTAATCCGAGAGGTTTGGTCGGACGACCAAACGTCGTTTTCACTCAGAAAACACTCAGATTCCCGCTTCCCAAAATTGGCTCTCGAACATGGGCTTTGCTCAGATCTTGCAAAAAAACTCAGAATCTGCCCAGATTCTGAGTATTTTGGGTTACCGAACGAGGCCTAAGGGTTTTTAGAAGGCAAGAGTCCTGATGAGACTAATTCTTTCAAGTGGGGAGTTGCCTATGTGGCATTCTAATTAGGATTCGGTGTTAAGCGCTTTATCAAGTGATGGGGTTTGGTTAGTATGTTGAGCACCAAGTATGTACAAGATGTAAGGTGGCTGGTTGGTGCATGGAGGAGATGAGGCGGCGTGGAAGAGAGTTATCATATAAGTGGAAAGTCCAAATTTGGCTCTTTCAAATTCTTTTGGATTTCAACTCGGCTATGTTAGCCAAACAAGGTTGACTTATCATTCAAAATCCTAGCTCACTTTCGAGTTGAATCTATAAAGTCAAGTATTATCCGATCTCATCTTTTCTCGAAGCAGGAAAAGGTGGGAATGCATCATTCACATAGAATAGCATTCGGTCGGCGATCAAAGTTCTTGGAAATGGTAACTCCATCAATATATGGACGATAAGTGGATCTCAAGGGTTACCACATACAAGATTATATCTCTAAAGGGTGCCTCTCAGGTGAATGTTGTTTTCGAGTTGATGTTGGAGAGACTAAGAAGGTGGAATGAAACAAAAATCAGAAATCTATTCCTTGAAGCAGACGCTGATATTATTTTGAAAAATCCTATCCCTACCAACGAAAGAGAAGATAAGAGAGCATAGATCTTTGATAAAAGGGGTTTATTTTTTGTTCAAAGCGCGTATAAAGTGGCCCAACATTTATATCATATAGGTGGAGGGGAGGGATCATCAAATTCATCCGAGGAAACGTTTTTATGGAAAAGTATTTGGGAACTTCTTGTGTCTTCTCGTCTCCGAAATAAAATTAACTCTGTCTATCTAATTTGTATCTTATGCGATCAAACTCTAGAAATGGTTGCACATGCTTTACAGGATTGCCACAAAGCTGATTAGTGTTGGTTTTCTCCTTGTTGGGTCTCCGTTCCAGCTTCTTCAATATCCTATCCTTCAAAGATTGGTCGATGGTGATCCTTGAATTAGTGGGTATGGTGAATTTCGATAGAATTTGCTCTATCGCCTAAACAATATGGAACGAAAAACAGAGTGGTTCATGGTTCATCTCCACGAGACCCATTAGTAATTACTACAACTGCAGAATTATTTCTCCAATCATATGTGCGGGCTAATGCGGTTACCAATCATGTGGATGCTCAAAGGACGCCTGTGGTGCCTCAGGGACATTGGTCTCCTCCTCCGATGGTTAGTTTTAAAGTTAACTTTGTCGAGGCATGGCACGAAGATGATGGAAATGCAGGAATTGGGGTTATTATACGTGATCATGTGGGAATGGTGATGACATCTATGGCAAGAAATTATTTGAATCTATCAAACCTAGATCATTGTGAAGTTGTTGCTCTAAAAACTGTTATCTCCTTTGCGTGGCAGCGTGGCTTTCGGAAGGTTATTTTTTTGGGTGATTCATTAAGAGTTATTGATTGTGTGACGATGTTAGACGACGACCTATCAGAATTAGGAGCTCTATTTATTGATATTAAAGAAGATCTTTTGTTTTTCGAAGAGTGCTCTTGCATTTTCATAAGAAGGTCATCAAATAGGGTTGCTGATCTTCTATCTAAGATTGGGCTTTCCAATGGTTGTAATGAAATCTGAATGGAGGTTGCCCCTCCACAGATTTATGATGTAATTGTTGTGGATCTTTCAATATAAGTGTTTTATTTCCTCTCAAAAAAAAAAATTATAGGCAATCACACATGGTCATTGTGTGTGCAAATATATTGGTTAAGTTTTAGGTGTTGGGCACCTACACCAATCCCCATACTTATTTGTAACAACCCAGAATTTTTGACTTTCCTTTATTGGTATTAGATGGTGCTTTATACCTTGCATGCTGTTAGTGCTCCACACCGAAACCTATCATAGTTGAGAAAATACACATTTTGATTTTTCAAAATGTTTTATATTTAAAATTATTTTTATGTGACACAAGTTGTGTGATGGCCTAGTGGTTGAAAGTCTTTGCTTATAGACAGGAGGTCTAAACCTTGAAATAAAAGCCTATACACCCTTATTTAGTGCGATCACTTAACATCGAATTAATGCCCATATATTATAAATAAGAAAGTTACAGAGAACCCTAAATCATTATTATAAGAATTATTCTTAAAAACTCTAGCCGTCACTCCATCTTCTTCTATAGCCACATTTTTTTAAAAACACCCACATCTCTTTTAAATCTCTTGTGTGTTCTTCCACAAGAACCATCGTGGTATTTTTCTACAGTCAAATCGTGGTGGAAGAAGGCGGCGTAATCATGGACGGACCATCGTGTGGACGCCGATCTCTATCGCCCAAACCGTCGTCGATTCGCCGATCACGCTTCAAGAGGTGGGTACCCGCTAATTCATCTTGTACTTCTCAGATCCCGTCGCGTAGGGTACGTTTGATCGCGTATCGGCGGGCTAATAAAATGAACCGTAGATTTATTTGTTTTATATAAAATTGCTTTAGGAATGAATATATGGCTAATCCTAGTTTTAATATTATTTTAATCGTTGCTCATTTATATTTTTGGGTTTTATTCGAAACCCTAATTATTTTCTTAAATCCTAAGATCGATCATTAGACCTTATATGTCCTATGGATCGATCTTTGGTTGCTAAAAATAGTAGAACATGCTAATTAAAACGTACTGCCTTTTATTTTTACTTTTGGATACTTTCTAAATAGTTAAAAATATTGTAGATGGCGGATGGGAAATTGTGTTAAATTTTCTGAAGGATTACTTTATTAGAAGATCAAAAGTTATTCTTTTAAATTAGAGTTCTTTTTTATCTTCTTATGTTTTGCGTTGAGGATATTTAGTGGAGCCTTTAATTATTAATGTACGGCATTTTGCCCTTTTTCAACTAGGTTTGAATTCATGGTAGAATTGTATGGCATGCCATTCAATATAACTTGGTATCATGTGAAAGTTTTAACGTGGTATCACATGGTGACCCCTCGTTCTTAAACTTAGGAACCATGAAGTTGATATTGAATTTGTCAAATATTGTATCCTCTATTCAATCTGCTAGTAGAGCCTGATTCTAAACTACCTGTTTCTGAACTTAAGAACCGTAAGTTGATATCCTATCACTCACAAGATATAAAACTGCATATTTAACTTATTATATCAGTATTAATTGACATACAAAATTTGAGCCAATGAGGTATTAAGCTAAAATAAAGTGAATCGTGTTACCCTTAGTTTGAACGCACAATCAAAATGTGCCATGAGTTTTCTAAAATACCTATGTCTATTCTAGCAAGACATGTGGCAAGAAACCAAAAGCCCAAAATACTCTAAAAACAAGTTTTCCAATGGCATTGTGGTTGTGATTGGCCCATTTGAGGTTGAACTGCGACCCATCTAATATTAGTCTGTGACGCATCTGATGTTGGATCTTGGCCCATCTGATATCCGACCATGACCCATTTGGTGTTGGTCTGTGACCCATTTGATGTTGGACCGTGACCCATCTGATGTCGGACTTTGACCCATCTGATGTTGGATCTTGGCCCATCTGATATCCGACTGTGACCCATTTGGTGTTGGTCTGTGACCCATTTGATGTTGGACCATGACCCATCTGATGTCGGACTTTGACCCATCTGATGTTGGATCTTGGCCCATCTGATATCCGACCGTGACCCATTTGGTGTTGGTCTGTGACCCATTTGATGTTGAACCGTGACCCATCTGATGTCAGACTTTGACCCATCTGATGTTGGATCTTGGCCCATCTGATATCCGACAGTGACCCATTTGGTGTTGGTCTGTGACCCATTTGATGTTGGACCGTGACCCATCTGATGTCGGACTTTGACCCATCTGATGTTGGATCTTGACCCATCTGACGTGGATCGTGACCCATCTGATGTTGGACCGTGGCCCATCTGACGTGGATTGTGACCCTTCTGATATCGGACCTTGACCCATCTGATGTTGGACCGTGACCCATCTAACGTTCATCGTAACCCATCTCATATTGGACTGTGACCCATTTGATATCGGACCTTGACCCACTGAATGAGCTTAGGTTCTGTCCTATAATTAAATGATGCGTGACACCTCAACCGATTTTGAAGGCTAATATTATATAACATTATATTAAAGTGAAGGCTACTGCTATATAATATTATATTAAAGTAAAAGATTATATATATAATATTATATTAAAGTAAAGACTTTTATTATATAATATTATAGATAAAGTGTGGGTTCTTATCTAAAAATAAAAATAAAATAATAAATAAAGTGTGGGTTCTGAACTCTTCTACCTTATATTTAATGATGTATTATGTATCTTTTATTAATTAATATTCTTATATAAGCCACAATACTCTAGTGTCATATTATTTTAATCATATAAATTACTCTTAATATACAGGTATGACATCATTCCTGTTCTGAATCCGTTGGTATTATATTATAGAATATTTCAACCAATTAATCGATTTTCGTCCGAACAGACGACCTGATTTATACTATAATTTCTTTTGTGCCCGACCAAAACTAAGTGCACTTAAATCACTTGTATCTTCGATCGATGGTCATGATGCAATTCACTTTAAATTGTACTGTCATTTTAATTGAGCATCTAATTATAGTACACTATATTTGTATCATTTTTATCGCTTCAACGCAACCACTTCGATAACACAAAGTGTTAGAATTTCGATGCTTTTATGAAACCGAACTCTGACCTTTACGATTATCGAAATCATACTTATAGCCCTATTTTATAATTATATTAGTGTGGTATGTAAATAAATATAAACATAAACATAACCAAAATCTAAGTGTAAACTATTCTGTATGTGTGATACTTTTGCATTTATAACTTAATCAATTTATACGAGTTAGGATATGTTAGATCATGAGTACGAGAGTGTATGAGATCATGCCTACTCTTGGGCGTGGTAATTCGCTGAGATGGTATCGAAACGAGAAATATACCGTATTCACATGCCTTACAACTCATGGTGGAATGGCCATAATGAGTCGGGTGAGTGTGAATTCAGTGTAACCTCGTATACGGTGGCATATAGGGTGTCCGATCACCCCGAGTTCAAATATGATAGTATGAGTTATGAGTTAAGTTATGAGGTTCGACCATAGGCTTTGGCAGTGGTGAGGTTTCTTATACGGTCACGTGAAACTTGGAATATTGGCGTCCATGTACGGATGCAACACCTCTATGGTAGTATGAGCTGCCACACGAAGTACATCTAGGTTACTACGGAACCTTTTTCTTGGGAAACGTGAATTAGGAAGGTTGCCTCACTATAGTTGTCATAGGATTAAGTATAAGAGTATGATAAGATATGAGTATGAGATAAGATAAGTTATGATACGAGTACGATAATAAGACATCGCTGTGTAGGCCAACAAAAGATAAAGAACTTAAGTCTCTGTACGTGTCGTTCTTTGCGTAGCCACCATAAGGGCAACAACGTCTTTCAGTCAAGACGGATATCTGGGAGAGATTATGAGTATGAGTATGTTATGAGTGACTTTGGCCATTATGTCTCCCCATTGGCTGGATGGAGTATGAGTATGACACGAGGGTGTTATGATATGATGGTATGATACTATGTTGACCCTCACATGATAGTTCGAGCAGCGACTTTGGCACAGGTCGTTTAGGATTTCACGAGTATGTTAGTTACACTCATGCGATGTACAGACGTATGTGCGAGAATGATAATAAGACATGGTATGATATATTATGAGATATGATAAGGTATGTTGGTTATGAGTGTCTAGATCATGGTCTTACATTTATGATATGACATGAGTTTCACGATATGCATGTGATTTTATCTTTCTTTTACTATCTGCTTTGAGATATTATGTTTATCACTCACTTAATGCACCCACAATGCACTTGAGTAGTATAAGGTGGATTGGTGGTGTATCCACTAAGTTTACGTGACTGAGTAAACTCATCCTACGATAATCTAACAGTTGCAGGTGATTACGCTGGTGGAGTAGACGCGAACCATCTAGATCTTGGCGACGCTGATTTTATTGATCCCGCGAGTGTTGAGTACCAGGAGCCTTTGGAGGGCGACGCTACCGGTTATTAGGAGGACTACGGTGTTGATCTTGATTCGAGTACCGGTTACTGATCATCGTGGATTTGGTATTGAGTTTTATTGATACTAGTATTGCGGATTTTATAGTTATTTTATCGGATTTATCTCCGACTGGATTTACATTTTATTGGTGGATTGTGATTTTATCACACTTATTCAGTATTTATGATTGTATTTATATTCTACCCTATTTGTTGGATTTCACGAATATCGTGGAACCATTATTGCGCGAGAACTCTGATTAGGTGTATGTCCGCTTAGCATATCCGGGATATGTGCGGGTCATAACTCAGAATTCTAGGCCCTCGGGATAGGATAGAATTTTGGGTCGTGACATTATCCCATCTAAACTAATGAGTCTAGTTGTTGATTACTTATCACCTAAGGTAATAAGATGTTGGGTTCATGTGTTTGATGTCGACACCCATTGGCTGCTCCCAAGATCTAGTACCATACACCCATCTATATATAAACTTGCATATGCGTATATTTATTCATTAATTTATTTGCTATTATACAAATCGATACATGGCTTGGGTTGGGTGTGCAACACTACACCAATTCGACTTGGCACACACATCTAGGGACTGAATAAACTCATGTGGACTATAGTAATGGTGTTTGAAAGTTGGGTCAGTTATGCGTAGTGCACCCACCCCAAAGAAAAGGTAATGCCAAGACCACGTTATTCACGTCAAAGGTTTGACTAAGGTCAAACCAGTCAAGTAGCTACATTCTCATCAAAAGTCAGCAATTCAACATTAGCGAAAATTCAGAGTCATTGCATTCTTACCTCCTTATAAAATTTTCGTCCTAAAAAATTAGTCTCATGACTATAGTCAATTGCTAACATTTGATTCAAACTGACATACAGATGATTGAGATCATGTTAATGCCAATTTATTGCCTAAAAATCTTTATGTCATGGTGTTCAAATCAGATGGCTTAGTTTATGTTTCACGAGACACAGATCCCAAAAATATGAAAGTTTATCTTTTTAACTATGTGCCATGGTACAAATATTGTATGTAAGTTTTAGCTCGCAACTTCTAATCACACTGGTGCCTAGACTCAAGTCATTATTTTTATTTATTTATTTATATAATCGGCATTGTGAATCTTCATCATCGCCCAATACTTTAAAATTTGATTTAACCGTTTTTATACCACAATATGATTCTTCCTTAATAACAATAGAAGTCAACTTAAAATTTATCAATTTATAAAATAATTGCACTTTTTCTCTGATATGGGATCTGTTAAACTTTGTATCGAATATTCGCTCAATTTTTCGATTCTTCACATTTTCCTTGAATCTTTCTCCAATTGTTTGAATTAAATCACAATAGCACCCAATGAATGATTGCCAAGTCGAAACTTAGTATGATCTTAATTACCCTCAAACGTTACTCAATGTGTAAATCATATTTTATGATTTCAATAAAGGGTCACATAGGAATCAAAACCAATTTCTTCTTTTTCACGGGTTTTCATTAATTTATTACTTATGATTCATCAATCCTTAATAAATAATATCGAGATGCGGTATTTTAAGTCTCAAATTATTTGTCATTCCTAATTATCTTTAAACACTTGATATCTTAGGTGCCACATAGGGATGCAAGTTCGGTGTACCGAACCGAAACCGATTTTTTCGATATTCGGTCCGGTACACCCAAAACAGAAATCGAACTAAAACTCTACTATGTCAGTTTCGGTGTACCGACTTTGACTGGCCTTGAAACCGATCCCTAACCGAAACTGATTCTTTCGGGTTTCATCGGTTATCGATTCGATTCGGTTCGCTTCCAGTTCGGTTTAGGGCCGGCTCTAACTTAGGCCGATGAGCCTTTTTGCGGCACATGAGGGAGCAACTTTTGTGGTGGGATGAGCCAAGGGATTGGAGCACGATGGCTAACCACCCGTCAGACAAATCTTTGATGTGGCTTTCGAGATTTGAGACGTCAACGTTCTTGGCGTGGCTTTGACGGTCGTGATTCGGTTCGATTTGCATCGCAGAGATCTATGCAATCGATTTTGTTTTCCTGATGCGATGGTTGGTCGGGTTGCTATTGCAGCGACTCAGAGCCAATGTGATTCTAGAGATCGACGCTGCTTGGCCCATCCACGACGATCGAGAGCTGTGTACCCTTGGTAGTCCCTTTCTTCTCTTTTGCTTCCTTTACCTCATTCTCTTCTCTGAGTTTATCTTTTAAGGGGCATTGGTAGACGATAGAATGGTAGACGAGCACGTGGCACTTTTTTTCTTTAATATTATATTTGCCACTCGTTTAGGGTTTAGGATTGGATTTAGGGTATAGGGTAGTCAGTTTAAGGTCCGTTTGGTTAGGTTCCAGCTAGGTTGGCGCCGATTCAGTTTGGGTTGGGTTTAATATCGGTTTGGGTCCGGTTTGGGTGGGTTTAGGGCCCATTAAGAATCGGTTTACTCAACCTATCCTCTTAGTTTTCAGTTTTGAGCCACCCAGATCGAAACCGAACCGAATTGGGGTTCAGTTCGGTTTGTGTCGGTTTCGGTGCAGTTCGATTCGATTTGGGACCCTCGATTTTCGGTTCAATTTTGGTGTTTGGTTCAAAGCTTACATCCCTAGTGCCACACTTGGTCCTAATCCTTAGTCATCAATTTACAATTGGTACATTTTAACTTCTTAATTCTTAAGATTATTAGCTTAGTTAAATTTCTAACATTTAGTCTTCAATGATTACTTCTCCCTGTAACCTCTCAATTCTGAAAAAAATATTCTTAAAGAAATTATTAAATCTCTCGTCAGTAGGTTGTTTTTCCTCTATTACAATCTTTAACCTTCCAAACATCATTTTTCACATAGTCCTTTAACTAATTTATTCGAGATTTACCTTTTCCTCTCAGAATCAAGAACTCTTAAAACTTCATTGCAAGATAGTCTCGTTGTTATATCTCGTTGATCCTAAAATATTTCAAACTAATATGAGGTTGATGATAATAATTTATTCTTCAATCTGAATTCACTTTTAATAAACTATTCTTATAATCAGTATCTCAAGCTATAATGAATTTTAAGTCATCAAATCATTCAGAAATTATCTTTTCTAATTCTCCCTTAATCTAAGAAATTCTCTTCTACTTGCTAGTCATTCCTCTCACATGCTCCTAGCTCATATAAGTTTTTAACAAATAGATCTTTAAATTCTTAATTGAAACTTAACATTGTATATTATCAATGATCATACTTTCTAGAAATAGTTCTAATAGGTTTTCAATCCTCAAAAGCCCTTTTCAATATATATCTTTGGTTCTCAACTTGTATGAGGCATTTTAAAATCGACTCCTAAAGTTGTTAATTGAAATCTCAAATCTTCAATCTTCAAAGATCATACTTTTTAAAATCTCTCAGTCCTCAAGGAAGCAAAGTTTGAGGTCTATCAAAATCATAGTCACCACAATTACTATAGTGAACATAACATGAGTCACACAGTCCACGAGGAAGTACAATTTGGGCTCTGATACCATCTCCATCATGACTCAGAATTCTACCCTATCTTGAGGGCTTAAATTCGTGCTATAATACCACATGCTTGTTAAGGCGATAAGCGGACATACATATCTTACTCATAAATACCATTAAAGTGATCCCACTTTAATGGGGTCCTTAAGATTCGTGATCACCTTTAACGTAACCAAACACTTAAAATACATAGAAAAATAAAATCATTAATAATTGTAGCATCCTAGCCATACATCTAAGAAAAAGAAAATAATTAGGAATAACTTACAACATGTACGAAAAGCCAACTCAACTAGAAATGTAACTCTCCAAAGTAACTAATAGAAAACTAAGCAAGTGAGCTCTCAGTGCTCGTAATAATCAGCAGGTTCTACACCTCGTCCAGATGGTCCCAGATGTCCTCGCCCTCAGGGGCAGTGTAGTTTATATCTTTACTTACAGCTGTTAATTTTTCGTGGGATGAGTTTACATAGTCACATAAACTCAGTTGGTTGCACAATCGATCCACCACAATCTACCCAGGTGATTGTGGGTGCAACCTCATGAGTGAAAGTGAATCCTTTATAATTTTATATAAACAATATAATGAAATTATCATAATTATTTCATAATAATAAAACCTGAAAGAACAAAATAAATTTTCGTACATATGATGCTTCTAATGCTTATCACTTTTCTTACTTGTCGTATCAACTTAACCTACGTGGCACAATTTAATCTTATTGTAGCTCCATATGTCTACATAAGGTACTTCAGATCATACTTATTTGACGTAAACGACTTGTGCTAGGGACGCTGTTCGAACCTACCACACGACATTCACGTGTAGATAATCACCCAACCTCTGTATCGTATTATAAACCATCATTCAGCCCGATGAGGTTACGCGTATCAATGTCCCCTTACGTTCTGGACATTATCCTATCGAATTGTCTTTAAGACCCATCTTGACTGCAGACTTTATACCCTTACGGTAGCTCATAAGGTATGACACGTTTAGAACTTAATTTCATATTTAGTTGGACTTCACAACGTATCTTATCGTATCCGTATCTTATTTTATTCATATCTTATCATATTTGTATTTTCTTATCATTTGCATACAACTTAAATTAGAATGAATCATAGTACGATAAGCTTCACTAAACCATACTTTCTAAGGGATGGGTTATATAGTAATCTGGATGTATTTCGTATGACAGCCTATACTCCCATAGAGGTATTGCATTCGTGGATGAATGCCTATATTTGAAGTTTCATGTGACCGTGAAAGAAATCCCACCGTGACGAAGACTTAAAAGTCATGTATTATATCTTATTTCATTCTAACCTACTATATATTGTCCTAATGTATCATCTAAGTGATGGATATCATACAATACAGATGAAGCATATAATAAAAACTAAACTAACCATAAGGGGGCTAATATTACTCGTAATATTTCAAACAATAATTCAAATAAACAAATCAATCATAAGAAAATATTAGAAATACTGATATCAAATAGATATTTATAAAATAGTGAGTTAGACTTTAATTAACTTCCACATATTAGATTAAACTCTAAGACCTTATAAGATTAGAGTGTGGTTTAAGATTGCCTCGCTCATTAAGTTTACGCGACAAATAAGAAAAGTGATAAATACTAAAAGCATCATATAAACAAAAAATTGTTATATTCTTTCTGTTTTTATTATTATGAAATAATTATGAGAAATTCATTATGTTATGTACATAAAATTATAAAAGATTCACTTCCACTCACGAGATTGCACCCACGATCACCTGGGTAGATTGTGGTGGATCAATTGTGCAACTTACTGAATTTACGTGATTGTGTAAACTCATCCCACGAAAACTAACAGTTGCAGTTGAAGATATGGATTACACTGTCCCTGAGAACTTGATGCCCAATAAGTAATACTACGTATGAGGGCGTAGACATTTGGGACAATCTAGACGAGGTGTAGATCCTTCTGATTATTACGAGCACTGAGAGATCACTTGCTTAGTTTTCTATCAGTTACTTTGGAGAGTTAGATTTCTAGTTGAGTTGACTTTTCGTACATGTTGTAAGTTATTCATAGTTATTTTTTCTCTCTTAGATGTATGACTAGGATGCTATAGTTATTAATAGTTATATTTTACTATATATCTTAAGTGATTGGTTACGTTATAAGTGATTACGAATCTTAATGACTCACTTTAATGGTATTTATGGGTAAGATATGTATGTTCGCTTATCGCCTTAACAAGCGTGTGGTGACATAACACAAAATTCTAGGCCCTTGAGATAGGGTAGAATTTTGGGTCATGACATCCAACCCCTCAAATCTCCCAATTCAAGCAAGGCAGATGAAGTTAGCAAGCACATAGTTGGATTTCGGGTGGTTATATTTGGTTGTAAAGTGTAATCCTATATTATACACTTTACGAGATTTCTATAATGTCATTTGTTTAATAATATTTTAGAGCTATAAATGCATGATTAGGGATCTCAATGGGTCGGGCTAGGGTTCAACCCGACCCTAACCTACTTGGGTCGGGTTCCCTAATTTTTCAGCTCGGCCCTAACCCAGGTTGCGATGTACTTAGCCCAATCCCAAGCCCTACCAGGCCGGGCTTGGGCATTTTTCTGTGTTTTTTTCAACTTGTTTTTTCTAATAAAATTTGGTTGGGCTGTTTTTTTAGACTATTTTTTCTAATAAAATTTGGTTGGGTTTGAACTATTTTTTTTCTAATAAAAGTTTGAAGAAGGTTAAAAATTTAATTAAATAATTATATTAACATTATAGAGGCTCAGGTACATGCTTTTATTCAAATATTTAATTTTAGTTTGCTGCACAATAGTTATAACGGACAATGATTAATCTATGAGCATTTAAGTAAATTATATTTAATTAAAAGATTTTTTTTTTATAACTTTAAAAGAATAAGAATGAGCATAATATATATATATATATATATATATATATCGGGGCCGGGTGTGGGCTGGGTGTTGGAATACTCAACCCAAGGCCGGCCAGATATATTCGGGTTGCAACATGTTTACCATGGTATGGATATTGGGTCGAGTTTGCTTGATAGAAAGTATCACTTTTTTCGGGCCGGGTGCGGGCCAAAATTCGGGTCGGCTGGACCCATTGAGAGCCCTATGCATGATAGAAGATTTAAACACTAAACGAGGGATTATGGGTGAAAACAGTTGTTAATGCCCATGAAATAATACAGTGACAATAATCTTGTATTATGTGTGAAATCAATGATATTTTTTTTTAAATCACTCATAATCTTATATTGTTAAAAGTTTCTGCGAGACCACCACATGACCAAACGGTAGGTTATTGTTACTTCACAGAAAAATACTTATAATCTTATATTGTTAAATGTTTCCGCGAGGCCACCACATTACCAAACGGTGGGTTGTTGTTATTTTACAGAAAAATCATTCATAATCTTGTATTTTAGGCGTAAGATAAATAAAAGTTATCAAACGGACCCTTATAGCTCATTCAAGAGTGAAAATTTGCTCAAATTCTGAGTTCGGACTCAGATTTGAACGAGAATTTGAGCTATTCCGATTGAATCAGTCTTTTGGGAGTTCAATGGGCCCCACTCATTTTCCACCATTTTCTGAGTGAAAACAGCAAGCCTTAGTATGAGAAATTTGGTCTGATTTGCTCAGAATCTGAGCTACAAATTGTATACTCTCCTCTTCATCTTAACACCCAATCACTCCCTCCACCAATGGTCGTCTTGAGTTACTTGTGTTTTTTTTTCCTTTACCTTTAAAAAATACTGCTGAAGGGATGTGCCTTCTCAGAGTGCCACAATCTTCGTGAATGTGTCACTGTGTCTCGTTAAGATGACCACGTGCTTGGAGCGCGTTGAGTTCAGACTGTTGATCTAGATCGACTACGAGTTACTAAAATTAAAAAACCGAGGAGTTCAGGACCTAATTCGAACTAGGTAAGAGGGTGGCTATTATTGGATCTCAAGGAAGGAGAGAGAGATGGTTGGGTTGGTTTGTGTAAAACAGTGAAAAGACGATCAAGAACTTTTATAGTAAGAAAGAGATGAGGGAGAAGGTGGTGGTGACATGTGTCCCACTTACTATTATTATTATTATTTTTAATTTCTTTTCTTCTTTTTGTTTTGTCCATAATATTTATGATATTTATTATTTTACCTTTATAGGTCCATTATTAAGCCACCACACCCTAGTTAGGTCTCTTATGGGTCCCTTTTCTTTTATATATGGGAGCCATTATTTGCATTTGGAAACGTGGCCCTTGCACCGAGTTTAAAACAAAGACTTACAAGTTTGACGACCTCTGCTATATGAAGACACCATCTAAATCGTTTGATTTGGAGCCCGTCATTTAAAGATATTAATTGCAAAAGATTAGCACAAAATATAATCTTCATCATGTGATTAAATATAGTCAAAGGCTATAATTTGATTGAACGGTTGACAACAATAAATCATATGATAAATATCGTGTTTTGCTCCAATCTTATCCACTAAAGATCTATAGATCATGAACTTTAAATCAAACAACCCAGATTGCGTTTTCCCATGCCACATGTCCCTAAAATACAAAGTCTTTCTTTAACTTCGGTGCAAGGGCCACATTTCCGAGTGCAACTAATGGCTCCCTTTATATAATATATATAAAGTGTCGTATGTTATATATTATGCTAATGTTCTTTGTAGGACGATAAATTGACTTATATATTCGATTGGGCATTAATGGCTTATTTTAAAAGTAATGACCATTAAATTAGATTCGAAAAAAGACTTCGTCAAATATGTTCAGCTCCATCTCGATTGATTGCCCGTAAGTTTTGAGAGAAATTCAAGTACGGGACATAAATTGATGATTAAATAACGTTTCTACGATCATATTATAACCACCCATTGAATCGATTCTGTGGATGTAATATCTCGAAAATTTGAGCATTAAACAGTGGCCTCGGGATCCGTGCTCGACTGGTCGTAGGTTTGATCAATTGATGGTCAAACAGTGGACTCATGAAGTGATGAACAAATGTGATGTAAATGTGACCTAAGTGTAGTATATGGTGTGAGTTTAAGGCCACATACACCTATCTCTGGTGTATGTGCTTAACACTGAAACTTGAGAGAAGTTATAAGAGTTTTAATAACCTAGGTTTCTTTTATTTGGTTGGTGAAAGAGAGTTAAGAAGAGAGAGAGAGAGAGAGAGAAAGAGAGAGAGAGCCAAGGTGAGTAATGGTTAGGAGTTATTGTGGTTGATTGAAGGAAGAGTTTCAAGCATTAATGTCGGATTCAACGCATGGAGGATTGTTGAAGCAAGGGCCGAAACCCTAACCATTCAAATCAACCGTTCAATCAATTAGGAGATTGATTTGAGGTGAGTTTTGCTAGATTTAAATGAGTACTTTATTGTGCATTAGCTATAGGAAAGATGGGTGAAATGATCAAATAAAAATGATAGAAAAGAAAAAAAAATAAGAAGAAAAAGACTTGGAAGGACAGCCTGAAAAAGGGCTGAGTTCTTGCCAAATCGATTAATCGATTTTGGTTTAGAAGTTGAAAAAGCAACAATGCCCGATTTCGATTAATCGATCTGAAAATTGATTAATCGATTTTGGAAGTCGATTAATCGATTTGGAAATCGACTAATCGACTGAGTACCTCCAGTGGCTGGAGAGATAAGGCTTGGGAAATCGATTAATCGAATTGAGAAATCGATTAATCGATTTTGGATTTCGATTAATCGATTTTGGATTTTCGATTGTTCGATTTGAGAATCGATTTAACCATTTCAGGGATTTCGATTAATCGATTTGGGATCGATTAATCGATTTTGGATTTCGATTAATCAATTTTGGGAATCGATTAATCGATTTAGGGTTCGATTAATCGATTTTGGCAGTTGCACTTGACTTCTTAATTGAACCTTAGGGTTCATGGAGGGTCTTGGACCTTCTCTATTACATCTTTATGTGTTGCTTATGTTATGGTATACCATAGTTGGTACGCATGAACACAAGCAAGGAGTCGTGTGAGACCTTAATGCTTGGACCTTCAGAGACCTGAGGTAGGGAACACCTTGAACATGTACTTTAATCGCAAGAGCATGCATGTAGTGATATACAAATCAAATTAAAAACGTTTTAATTGTGTAAATCTTTATAAAAAAAGGGTGTGTGTGTGTGACACCAAGAAAGTAAATGAGAATGAGACATCCTCAGGGGATGAGAAAGTGATAATGGCATTAGTGTGATGCGAGTAACTGAGACCAAGTAAGTAATAAAAATGAGGCATCTCCAGGGGATGAGAAAGTGATAAAGGCATCAGTGTGATGCGAGTAATTTAGACATTCCAGGAATGTAAGATTGGATAACTACTGATAAGGCCAAACTGATATAAAGTAGCACTTTTATACGGTGAATAACTATATGTAAAGCACATGATATTTTTATTATTTAAGGTTTGAATAGAATACCCCACCGACGTGGCAGGATACCCACGATTGACTCGACAGGATATCCGTGACTGATACGGCGGTCAATCCGTACACCGGTACGGAGGTTTATCCGTACACAGTAAGCACATCCCAGGGATGTTGAGATGAGATTTAATCCCGCCGCCTATGAGAAAAGAGCTTGGATAGTATTCCCAGGGAATACATATAACAACTGTCTATTTAGACGACGATGGAGGGCATTCCATAGGGCTTGATGCTATATTGCTTGGGGACTACTTAAGTTGAAGATTTAAGTTTTGCTTTAAGCCTAATCAGTGTAATTCATGAATAGTTTGAGAATAAATGAAACATGCAAACTACTAGTAAACTTCAAGGTATAATTGTCATATTTTAAACTATTTTTTCAGCAAGTGCATAGATACATCATGCTTAGAATATCATGGAATATATGTGAGATTTTGACTTATATTTTAATTGTATTGTTCCCTATTAAGTTAGGATGTAGCTCACCCTTTAGACTATACGTCGTAGGTCCAGTGCTAGCAGCTGCCGAGGCTTCGGGGGACGTGGATCCGGATGATTCAGATTACGTGCCTGGGGACGAGTTGGAGCTCCCTCCGGAGGACTTCTTCTAGGAGACTCCGCTAAGTACTTTGAGAGCTCATTGGTACAGTTTGGTATGTCAAGCCTTCATTTTGATAAATAGTATTATTAACTGATATATTCTTTTTGGCGAACCATTTGAGGTGATTTATTTATCACCGATGGTTCGGATCGGTTCTCTTTTCATGCAGTGGCATGAAAGTAGAACTGTCCTTTGAGTTTATGCTTAGAGTAGTATTTTACTTCTGCATCGTGTAGTTACTGTTCCATTTTGTCTTAATATTGCTTGTTATACCATTGTTCCGTACATAGTCGTGGGACACGGTCTAGAGGATCGTACTGATGGCACATGTTTCAGGGTACCGAAATCCGGGCTGTCACAATGGATTTTCTGAGAGGATTTTAAAAACAAAGGATTCTCATCTTTTATAAAAAAAAGTTAGAAATCTGAATAACTGAAGAACGCATATGAGAAAAGTTAGAAATCTGAGTATGCTAAGAATCTGCAGGGATCTGAGTGTTTAAGAATTTAAGTTTTTATGAGAAAAATCAGAAAATGCCTGAACGAAGCCTTAAGAAAGATTTGGTGTTTTGGGACGTGTGCCATATTGAAACAATATAAGTTGTTTTATTTAAAAGTTATCATAAAAAAAAATCTTTGGAGCAAAAGATTGAATCAAAGCATGATCCAGAGTATCATATCAGATGATGGCCTTCCTATCCAAATAAGATGATGGCCTTTGACTGGTCCAATCATATCATAGAGATTGTTTTTGTGCCAATCTTTTGCACCCAAGTACTCTTTAGGTCACGAGACTCGTGACCTTCAAATTGGACTACTTAAATTTTATTTATGCATGGCTAGAGGTGGCAATGGGCTGGGCTGAGCTGAGCTTAATAGAATTTTTTAAGCCCAGTCCGCTTATAGTAAAATTTGAGGCCCAAACCTTGCCATTGCCACCACTGCTATGCATGAAACAGGTTCCCAAAATATAAAAAACTTTTTTTATCCTTTAAGTTGTCTGTAAGGGCCAACTTGGTGGGTCCAAGCTCCCTTCATGCTGTCTTGAATTTTTTACTAGGTGGGACACATATTCTCGACCCATCGGGTCAATTCAGGCATGAGGCATCTGGCTTGACCTTCAGGTCGGGTTAGGTGGGGTTGACTAAAATACGGGTCTGGTAGGGTCTGGTCGGACCCAATCCAGCCCAGAATTATATATATATATATATATATAATTTAAGGAAAAATACGTTGTTTTTAATGGGGTCTACCGTTGATCCATGGTTTTATTGCTTCCTCAACCGTCGGATCCACAACCTACCTAACGCAAAATCTCTACAACTGCTATATGTGGTACTTTGATCTCATAGCCTGCAACGTGAACGGTGCAGATCCCTCTAAACACGAGTATTATATAATTAAAGAAAGTTACAATAGAGAAGTACCCAATACTGGCTCATTTAACAAATAAGAAAAAACACCTTCCTTCCCCAGGAAGTTCTGAAAATTCAAATAATAAAAACCACGGGCTACTCCTCTTTCGTTATCAGAAAAGCATAGAAAAATGTCAACAAAACTCAAAGTAGACGAACTCCGAGCCCAACTCGCCAAACGTGGCCTCGACGCTTCGGGTTCAAAATCCATTCTGGTAAACCCAATTTACTTCGAAGCTCATCACTTTTTTTCTCTAATCATCAGACCCCATTAATGGTTTTTCTCTCTTGCAGGTTCAGAAACTCGAAGAGGCTCTTCGCAGTGAAGAGAAGTTACCGAAAGATGAAAAAATGGCGGGGTCTTGTGTTGTTGGTAAGAAGAGAAAGATAGGTTGTGAAGATGAGGAGTCGCAGGAGGTCGATGGACAGGTTAAGGACGTCGAACGGCTTCGCACGATGACTGTTCGAGAATTACGCGAACAGGCTAGTCTTATAGGCATTTCGTCGAACGGGTTGAAGAAAGAACTGTTAGAGAGACTTTCTGTGGGTACAGAGAAGGAATCAGAGGAGATTCATGATGGTAAGTAATCTGTTTCGATTAATTCGAGTGGGAAAACAGGAAAAAAGTAGTTTGATTGCGATTTTTTTGTTTGATCTAGTAGTTATTTTTTCCTCTTTTTTGTATAAATAATGGAGAGAAGGAATCAGAAGAGATTCATTATGCTAAGTAGCATATTTCAAAATCATGCTAAAGGGAGCCTGGTACTAAGGACCAGGTAACTTGTTCCACATTAGTTTTCTGCCACGTGGTACCCAATCACATGATCAGGTGCGACGTGAAAGAGCGGCTTGATGATCATTACTATTGTGAAAAAATAGTCACAAAAAAAAGAAATAAATATAAGACTGTAAGGTCAATGGTTTTCATCTTGTGGAAAATGAACGGTGAAAACAAATGTGATTCTACCGTTCATTTTCCGTGCAATTGACTCTGTTGACCGCAGTGCTTTATATAGCTTATTTTGATCTTTTTTTTTTTTCTCACAATAATTATGATCATCGAGCCCATTCTTCACGTGGCACCCGATTGTGTGATTGGGTGTAACTTGACAACAAACTAATGTGGGGCCAGGTAGGTTACCTAGTCCTTGATATCAGGCTACCTTTATTCTAATTCGAAACAGAAAAAGACTTGAGTTTGGCCAACCGAAAATTTCACCTCCATACATATTTTTTGAACGAAATTTAGGTTCAACTTTTCGTTTCGGTGGGGACCAAAACCGATACATTTTGACAGATAATTTGAATTATCGGCCGAAATTTTTAACCATGCATGTAGTAGAATGGCAATTTTTATGTGAAATCTCAATGATGATTTTTTAAAATGTTCATTGGTGAATTTGGTTATATATGGAATAGAATGATATATTTTATGTGAATTCCCAATGAACATTTTTGAATATATTGCTCACTTCCCATTACAATCTAGGAACAAAATTTTCCAGTTTTTTAAGTCTTGTTTAAATTGTGAATTTTGTTTAGACAAATTCACATTATTTTTTATACTTTTTCTGAAGTTTGCGATATAATAAATGAGAATATCATGTGTAATCTTTGTTATTAATTATCTTTAGCAAAATAATTTTGATGTCTCTAGTTTGAACTTTTATTTTTAAAATCCAACTAAATATAAGTGATTTGTGCTTTTTAAATAAAAAATCCTAAGATTCATGATTTCGTAATATTTTTTCCTGAAATTTCTCTGAATATCACCGATTTTACCGGAATTGCAATTTTTTGTCCACACTGAATAATTTCGAAAGCTTAATTTTTTTCCTTGTTTTTTTCCAAAATTTGCCAATTTTTTCCTAATTATAATTTTTTGCCCTTGCTGAATAATTCCTGATTTCCTAGTTGGCGACTGTGACTACAATATTATAATTAAAGTCGACCTAAACTCGGAATGGTTAGAACTTGTGATGCGGGAACTTACTAAATGCAATGCTAGGGCTGAGATTAAAATTAAAATTAATTCAAACACTTCAAATAACAATTTCTCTGAACAAATTATCACGGAAATATTCTCGAAATTCAATTAGATAATTTAATTACGGCCCAAAATAGCGTTACTTTTCGTGTACGTTTCCTATCGGATCTAAAAGACTAGGGTTCTTATGAACGGCTAGATCTCTGATAGTTTTAGGGCGTTGAACAAACTCGCAAGCGGGTTTTCTCGATACAGTACAAAATAAAAGGCCAATCAATGATTTATGAAGATAGGTTGATCTTTTGGATTTTTATGAGATAAATAGGCTAAATTTGAATTTAATAGGAAAATAATTAGGCTAGGGTTACGCTACTTACGCAACTCATAGATCAAAAGAAGATAGAGATGGAAGAAGAGTTGGCTTCGCACCAAACTGCACGCGGGACGAAAAATCGCTCTCCATTTTGAGAGAATCACACCCTCACGAAAGTTTAGAACTCTCAAGTTTGCAAAAGTAATTTTTTTAATTCACCAATAATTAAATTTTAGCACTAATGGCCTTTATATAGACTTTTACAATGCATAAAACTAGAAATTCTAGTGTAACTCTAATTCCTAGTTCAAATAAAAAAAATATCTTAATTCTTCTAAAACAATAAAATAAAGTTCTAAAACAATAAGGAAACTAATCCTATTTTTAATAAAAGAAAAAAATCTTATTTTCTAAAATAAAATAATAAAAGAGACTAATTTAGGAGTCTTGCAATTCGTTACTTCTGTGCAGCTTCCGAAAACTGACCATAAATTCTTCAATACTTGTTGGAATTGCTCGTTTTTTGGCTAGTTGGAAAGCTACTTCGATAACCTTTCAAATATGACCAATTTCGCATCAATCCGACTTTGTTTGATACTTCAAAATAGGCCAAACATAAAAGTGAGGGGATTGAAAGTTGAAGACCCTCTGATCAGAGAATTTTTGGTAATAAATTAAATTTTTTTTTTCTAATCACTTTGATGTTCTTCTTTCGCCTCCGATATGTTGTGGGCGGTTCCTTGAATTTGATGTCCCCATCAACTCTCCCCGGGTTAGAAGGATTCATCCTCGATGAATACTGGTTGTGATAGAGGTTCAAGAGATCCGGATCAATCTGCTGAAACTCTTACCTTGTTATCCATGTAATCTCTGAATCGGCTTTTTTCTTCTACTTGACCGAATACTTCTGAAGTCCCCCTTGGTTGGTGGGCACAATCTGATCTTCCAGTACTTCTTCGATGATCTCACGAATTTGTCGAGTAGGTGGAGGTAATGGTGTGGGTAGGGGAATAATTGGGGTATCGGATGCAGAAAGTTCAAAGGGGTTAGGTGGGATGGTAGAAGGACCATGGAACAGAACGAGGCCCTCCACATTGAAGGTCTTGCTAATCCCTAATTCTGGTGGAAGATCTAAGATGTAAGCATTTGAACCGACATGCTTTAAGATCTGATAGGGTCAAACACTACGAGCTTGTAACTTCTTTGCAACTCCTTGTGGGAATCGCTCGGGTCTATTCCGAACCATCACAAAATCACCCTCTTCGAATTCTTTGAACTGTCTATGAGAATTTGCAGAAAACTTGTATTTTTCATTGTTCGCACTAATTAGTTTCTTAATCTCAGCATGCAACTCATGAATGGGATGCGCAAATGTGGATGCAGACTCTGATGAATGGACATTGGAATGAGATCTACGGGTGTCCTATGCCTATACTCATGCACAATTTGGAACAGACTCATGCCTATGGTTCTATTAACCGAATTGTTATATACAAACTCAGCGACAAGTAAGATGAAATCCCAACTCCTAATGTGCTCACCTACTAGACACCGTAACAAATTGCCTAGACTCATATTGACAACCTTGGTTTGCCTATCAGTTTGGGGATGATACATAGATGAAAATTGGAGTCAGGTTCCCATTTTGTACCACAGTGTCTTCAAAAAATAACTGACAAATTTAACATCGCGGTCAGACACTACAGTCTTAGGCAAACTTGTAAACGAACGACCTCGTTAAATAACGGGGTAGCAATGTTACTTGCATTAGAGGTCTTCGAACGCGCAATGAAATGGGCCATTTTTGAGAAACGGTCCACAACCATGAACATCGAGTCGTGCTTTCGGAGGGTTTTGGGAGGCCTAACACGAAATTCATAGACAGGTCTTGCCATGGCGTATGTGGCACCGGTAAAGGTGTGTACAATCCGGTGTTTTGTCAGTTGGCAAACACAACACTGACTGATAACTCTGGCAGCATTTCGGGTGAGATTGGGCCAATAGAAGCGGTCTTCAACCAATGCAACAGTTTTGTTGCAACCAAAATGGCCAACAATCCCTCCGGCGTGTAATTCCCAACTAAGAAAATCCCTTAAAGATGTGCGGGGATTACACAATCGGTGTTGTAGAAACAAGAACCCTGCCTGTAGGGTATACTTTCTCTGACAGATTGTCCACTCATAAGCAAGGTATACTTTCACCAAAATCCGGACATGTGGGATAATCCTCCACGAGGCGATCGAATCCGATTACCTCTATGCTTAATGAGTGCAACGTTGCCACTCTACGACTAAGGGCGTCAGCGGCTCGATTCTCTATACCAACCCTATGTTTCAGCACAATGGTGAACCCTTGAAGTTGCTCAACCCATTTAGCATGTCGCGGGTTCAACTTTTTTTAGGAACTCAAAAACTGAAGGGCTTCGTGATATGAGAACAAAACGAATTCCTGTGGAAGTAGATAGCGTTTCTAATATTTAAGAGATTGTACTACCGCATAGAATTCTTTGTCGTAGGTCAAGTATTTCTGCCTGACCTCATTTAGCTTTTCATTGAAATATGCTATCGGGTGACCCTCTTGGCTTAACACTCCTTCAATACCTACGCCTGACACGTCACACGCAACTTAGAAGACCTTGGAAAAGTCGGGAAGGCGCATGACTGGAGCTTCAAGAAAGCCTTTGCCGCAATAGGTGTTCATTTAAACTCCCCATTTTTGATGCAATCAGTGATAGGGGAAGTTACCGTGCTAAAGTTACGGATGAACTGCCTGCAGAATGTGGCTAACCCATGTTAGCTACGAACTTCGTGAATGTTCTGGGGTTCAGGCCATTCAACGATAGCTTTGACATTTTCAGGGTCCCCAGTCATTTCGTCAGAGGTCACGACAAATCCTAAGAAGACAACGCGATGTGAGATAAATGTGCACTTCTTCAGGTTCGAGTATAATTTCTCGCCTCTGAGAGTCGTGCAAACTTGCCTTAAGTGGTCTATGTGTTGTTCCTTGTTGTGGCTATAGATAAGAATCTCATCGAAATAGATCACACAGAACTTTCCTATGAAAGGCCTCAACACCTGTGTTATGATACACATGAAAGTACTCGGGGTGTTCGAAAGCCCGAAAGGCATGACAAACCACTCATACAAACCGTCTTTGGTTTTGAAGGCAGTTTTCCACTCATCTCCGGGACGAACTCGGATCTGATGGTACCCACTCTTCAGATAGATCTTCGAAAATATCATGACACCGACCATCATGTCTAGCATATCATCCGGTCTCGGTATAGGGAACTGATACTTGTCCGCTATGAAGCACCGGTGCGGGTACGACATACGGGTACGATACGATACGGGTACGGCAGTACGAATTTTAAAAAAAAGTAGGGTACGGGTACGGCGGGGGTACTTATATTAAAAAAATTATTTTATATATATTTTAGGTTATTTTTAAATATAAAAAATAGTTAATAAATAATTAAACATAAAACAACACAAAAAATAATAATTTAGGAGACAAATTCATTCCAAAAGATATATCTAGAGTAGAAGGCTCAAATTAAAATGTAAGACATGGGTGTTACTATGCAAAATCCCAACAACACTTTAACCTCAACTTGTCATAAATTAAATGTAAAAATAAAACACAAATCAGAAATTATTTATAAACAACATAAAACAATGTCAATATCCATCTCAGCAGCATCCACTTCAGTGAACTTAATAGACTCCAAATTCTGTTCATCAAACGAGAGACTTGCAATCTCAAGTACCCTAGCACCTCCAAATGGTTCATTCCAAATGTCTCCTGTAATATCTCACATCTTGTTTGCTCCACTGGCGTACTCCTCATTTTTTCTCGATAAAAGTCGAAGATTAGTATGAACATAAACTAAATTTTTAGCACGTTTTGACAAAATTTTGTTTCTCTTTAATGAATGAATGGAGTATGTACTCCAATTCCTCTCACAGCACGATGACGAACATGGTTGTCCAAGAAGCTTGAAGGCTAATCCTTGGAGTAATGGTAACAAAGCTCTGTGAGTATACCACCATACTTTTGGTTCTAGTGTCCACCATTCTTCCAAACAATTAAATTCGCCAAATTGATCTAGATTCCCTGAAAACTTAGCATACTTGACATTCACCCTTGCTCTTTCTGGAGAATTGGGAAATTTTTTTTCAGGCATTTGTTCCTCTCTGCACATATTTCTGCATCCATTTGAGGAGGAACACGATTTGGAGCCTCGTAGATCCATTTTACACTATAGTATCTGGTTATGAAATACAAAAAAGATTATTAGCATTAAAAGAGTATGAAATAAAAAATTTGTACATTATATTGAGTAAACAAACTTATTTAGGATTCAACGACATGGCCAAGCAATGGAGTGGAGTGCAACTCTTTGTCCATCAATCGATAAGTATACTATGAACCACATCATAGAAAACCGATGTTTGACTTTCTTCCTTGCCTTCAAATTTAAAGATTGCTTTCTTCACATTTTCAATCATCGTATCTCACATATCATACACCATGTGAAGAATAGGCTTATCCGTATCAGTACGCCTAAGCATATCAAATATAGGATTGATGAAGGAAACGATGTAATCGATCTTATCCCATCAAGTATCGCTTAAGACCAACTCTTTCACAGTTGCAGCTTTCCCTGCATCATCTTCTCTATATGAAGACCATTCCTCACTAATCGCCATGCTCTGAAGACTCCTTATAAGCTTCAGTCTTTTCAGCATGACTATGACTGAAGCAAATCTTGTCTCAACAACAGTTAACAACTTCAAAGGGCTAATTCATTAAACAGTGTTAGCCTCCTTGGGTGATTAGTGA
This sequence comes from Chloranthus sessilifolius, assembly GCA_021018995.1. Classification (NCBI taxonomy): domain Eukaryota; kingdom Viridiplantae; phylum Streptophyta; class Magnoliopsida; order Chloranthales; family Chloranthaceae; genus Chloranthus; species Chloranthus sessilifolius. Next base: position 1,743,845 of record CM037588.1, on the reverse strand, counting down.
TAAAAATCCGTATGAATGAAGCGTCATCTTCTATTTGAGTGATCCAATTGCAGTCATTATACGCGATCTCATTTCTCTTTGTGTTCTTTGCTGCACAAATATTCTTTAGAGCCATATTCAAGGTGTGGACAACACATGGAGTTCAAAAAATATGAGGATGTTCGGCCTCAACAAGAGCCCCAGCTGTTTTCATCACAGGCGCATGATCTGTTATGATTTGGACCATGTTATAAGGTCCAACCTCCTTAATAACATCTAGAAGCAGTGTAACAATATAATGTCTATCCTTGTATTCTTTCGTGCCATCAACTGCTTTAAAAAAACTAGCCTTCCATCTGATACAATCATGAAATTGATAAGTTGCCTCTTCTGTGCATCGGTCCATCCATCAAATACTATGCTAACCCCTTTCTCTTTCCATGTCCCTCTAGCTGGCTCAAACAAACTCTCTATCTGAGCCTTCTCTCTCTGCAACAATGTGGTCTGTAGAGAATTGTAACAAGGAGAAATATAACCATCAAGATTTTTATTTTCTGTAAACTTGAAGGTCGAAACATAATGTGAGTTTCTTGCAAAATGGAATGATAGGCCCCCGAAATAAAACATCCTAGTAATAATCCCATTCAATTGTTCATGCTCCTCATTGTTCCATGCTTTTTTTAAGGGGGAATCCCCAACCAGTCTTCTTTTTCCAAGCACGGGAGGTTCAACAATACCACCGGTACCACTAATCGGAGCCGAGCTACTGTGGCTATTTGCAGTCGATCGAATAGGTAGAGGAACTTGCTTTGGTCTCTTAATTTTTTCCACTTCATCCTCTAAATTTCTCCTCCCTTATATGTTCGAGTAAAACTTTACGACAAACAGCAACTCCCACACCCCTAACTTTGAGAAAATGTACCTTTACTCTAGAATATGACTCAGTATACGTCTCCTTGCAGTAATTGCAAGTCCATCTTTGGTTACCACCCCCACCATCAAATCCCTTTAATTTGGTAACGTATCTCCATAGAGGACGAGTATCGCCACTCACATTGGTGCCAAAACTATGAGAAGCGCTCATTGGCTATGCAAAGTTGAAAAAATATGTCCATAAAAGAAAATTATATTGATAAATATGCATATAAGTGGATGTGAAGTTGTGAACCATCCGATTGATGATCTTTAATATCAGCCATTAATAGTGAAAACAATGGTTGATATTAAAGTCCACAAATCAGATGGCTTAAATCTCGCTACAATGCCATTTCTGGCCCATTATGACTGAAATCAGATGGCTTAAAGTCCTTAACAGTACAAATCACTACATCGTAAAACGTTGATTGATGATCTTTAATATCAGCCATGCATATTGTAAACAATGGTTGATATTTAAATCCACAATCAAATGGCTTAAATCACCCTACAATACCATTTTTGGGTCCATTATGGCTGAAATCAGATGGCTTAATCTCCTTAACGGTACAGATCACCACATCTTAAACACATTTTTTGAGTATAAGATCATTTAAACACATTTTTTGGGTATACATGACGGTCACGTGAGTCGTGCCCTTCAAAAATCTGGTCATGTGAGTCGGACCATTCACACATCAAGTTTTATGGGACCGACTATCCAGACCGTCATTTAAGCACCAAATGATGTTTAAACGATCTTACACCATTTATTGGCTTATGATCTTGGAACTGTGGTTCTTAATTTTTGATGATTGGTATTGAACACCATCAAAATTAAGGAGATTTAAGATTGACGATCATTTAAATTAAGAACCATATTAGCTATAAAAAAATCATGCTTTAAGATCGACGATCATTTAAACACCATATCAAGATTTTGAGAGGGGCGCTGACACAAGTGCCAACCCTGCTACTCGGGTCATGTACCTAATAGGCTAATGCCTAATAAAAAAATGAGTACCTTTAAATCCACCCATCGAATCTTTGAGATCACCCACACTGAAACCCATTGACGGCTTTGAATCTGACAAATTGTTTTTTACCCCAATCATTCACATGCCACATCTTGAGATCATGCTCGTACCATCCACCGTTGGTTTTTGATTTTAAATGGTATCCATTTCCAAAAAAGTGACCTTAACATCATGTGGAACTCATCACACTCAAATAAAGTCATTTTTTGGGATGTGTACCACATGAAATAAGAAACATATCGTCTGATGGCACGCCCATGATCTCAAGATCCATTATGTGAAAGATTGGATTGAACAACGATCTGCATCGTCAGATTCAAATTAATCATTGGGTTTCAGCAGCGCGGGTGAACTCAAATATTTGGTGGGTGGAATTAAAGGTACTCTAAAGAAATTTGGTCCCACAGTCGAGTCGACGTCAACAAAGGAAAACTGTGGGCCACCGGTGCTTCATATTTGTCCAATTGCTGATCTAAAAAATTTGCTCCCATAGTCGATGTCAACATAGGCAAACTGTGGCCGATCTCAAATTTCAACGGTTCACATTTGTCCACTTGCCTATTTCATTCCTCTCAATAAATATGACTCACACATCATGCCATCTTCATTTGACCCTCCTCTCTCTCTAGCTTTTTTGTAAGAATCTGAAATTTGAAACTGGCTGAGCAACTAGCTGATCTCGATCTCAGATTTGAAGGGAGAGAAAAACCTTCGCAGGGAGAGAAGAAGAAGAAAGAAAGGAAAAGTACCTGATTTGAGAAGTAGCAGCCCTTCGCGGGGAGCGCAACACGTAGGTACGCCCTTGGCTCCTTGCTCCTTCTAATCTTCTTCTATTTCTGCTATTTTTTTTTTCTCCTTTTGCAACCCTAAAAAAGAATAAGAGCTTTTGCTCTTCTTCTTCTTCTTCTAATTTGCTTCTTCTTCATTTTCTTCCCCTTCCTTTTGCAACCCTAAACAGGAGCCCGATCAAATAAGCCAAATCAAATAAGCCGTATATCGATTTCTGCCCCAATAATGTAACCCTTAAAAAATAAGGATTAAAATAATTATAAAAAAAATCAAATAAGTATCCTGACCGTATCCCGCCCATGCCGTACTCGATTTTTTTTTTTTTTGGAAACTCGTGGGATACGCATGTAGGCGTATCCCACAAGTACCCGTATCCGATACGTATAGGATACGGGTACGACATCCATTTAGGCGTATCCGTGCTTCCTAGCTTGACCGTGATCTTGTTAATAGTGCGACTATGCACACACATCCTCCAAGTTCCATCTTTCTTGGGTGTGAGCAACGCTGACACGACACATGGACTCAAGCTTTCCTTTATGAACCACTTTTGGAGAAGTTCATCAACTTGCCTCTTTAACTCCGAGTGTTCGGATGGATTCATACGATAGTGGGGCAGGTTGGGCAAGGTAGCTTCAGGGACCAAATCAATGGCGTGTTGGATGTCCCATAGAGGTGGTAATTCGTTTGGAAGGTCCTCCGGAAAGATATCCCGAAACTCATGCATTATTGGTTCAACCTCTTTTGGAACCTCAACGTCTGACTCTTTGAATTTCTCAACTGTGACAAGGACATAGATGATGTGAACGGCCTTAGATGTTTTCTCTCTTTCTATCAGGCCTTTATCGCTTGATTTGGTTGGTTTCACTGTGGGTGGTTTAGGAGGTAAATGATTGATCTTTATTGTGTTCTCTTTATGAGTGAATGAACGCATGTTCGGTTTCCCGAACAATGTAATGTCCATGTCATACAACCATAGCCTCCCAAGGATGATATGCCCCACATCCATAGGCACAACATCCCACCACAAGGTGTCCTTATACGAGCTGAATTGTATAGGAACTTGACACCTTTGTGAAACGTTTTAGATGGATGATGAGTTGACCTACGCGATTTTGTAGGGTCGTGGGTGAGTTACGGGCGCAAGCCTTAAGCGAGAAATTGTGCTCTCAGAAACCACATTGATGCAGCTTCCACTGTCGGCGATGACTCGATAGGCTTTCTCCCCACACTTGGCTATGGTATAGAGGATATTTTCCCGTCGCTAATCATCACTCTCCTTTGACTGGGCTAGAGCACATCTAACCACAGGGCCCTCGAGGTAGGAGATATCCTTTAGACAATCCACTGTTCCTTCCCCTACACAATCTTCTTCGTCACTAGGGAACGATTCAGACTCGTAGACTTCAATTGTACTCTCATCATGCTCATTTTCAGTGTCCTCAGCTATAAACAGGTTTCGAGATGGACATTGTGCTACAAAATGCCTGATGCCGTGACACTTATAACATTTGTTCTGACCACCACTCTTGAGACCTTCGAGCATTGGACTTTTACCCTTATCGACTCTAGTGATTGGTGTAGTAACTGGGTTGGGCCTAGCAGGCGGGGCACTAGTGTTGGGTTTTGACTCGGGAAGGTTGGATATATAGCTAGACCTATAACTAGACGGAGTACTAGTCTTGAGGTATCGCTCTAACTCCTCGACTCTAGCAAAACATACCTCTAGTTCGACAATAGGGCATGAAATGAGTTCCCTCTGCAGTTCTGGGCGAAGGCCCATTCAAAATCAGGATAGGGTAAGTTTTTCCGCCTCATCCACATCCGCCTGGGTTTTCAACTCTTCAAATTTATCGATATATTCTGTGACCGGTGAATTTCCTTGGCATAATGAATGCTACTAATCGAGAATACGTTCATCATAGGATAGATGAACATATGTCTCGTTCAATTGGATCTTCATCTCTTTCCAAGTAGAAATAGGAGGAAGACCCTGGGCCTGCCTACGACGCTCTAACCCCATCCAATAAAGTCAAGCTTGGCCCATATGCTTGACCTTAGCAAATCAGACTTTTCGCTTATCGGACATTGCGCACCAATTGAAGTAGTTTTCCATGCCGGTGACCCACTCGAGAAAGACCTTAGGTTGTCTTTTCCCGTTGAAAGTAGGGTCATCCATTTTTACAGATTTCATGATTTTATCGTCCTGATCTGTTTGAACTTCACGATGTGTTTGACCTATCCTCCTATGGTCATTTGTGTTGACTTTATTGTAATTTTCAGTGTTAAAATCGTGAAGTTCTTCAACACGGCTTTCCAAAGCCTCATGACGGGTTTGTTGGTCACACAACTGTTGTTGCAATTGATTGTGATTTTCAGCCATCTGGGCTTGAAGAGCGGACAACTTAAATGTAAGGTCTCTAATTAGGGTTTCCATCTTAAGGGGTTCCATGAGAAAGTAAGACAAATTTTATGGCGCAAGACAAATATGAAATAATGAAAGACAAGTCTAAAATGATGCAAAATAAACAATAAAAGAAATAAATCTTAAAACCTATATGAACACTGAAACCTTAAAACTAAACTGATGCTTTGATACCAATTTGATGCGGGAACTTACTAAATGCAATGCTAGGGCTGAGATTAAAATTAAAATTAATTAAAGCAATTCAAATAACAATTTCTCTGAACAAATTATCATGAAAATATTCTAGAAATTCAATTAGATAATTTAATTACTGCCCAAAATAGCGTTTCTTTTTGTGTACGTTCCCTATTGGATCTAGAAGACTAGGATTCTTATGAACGGCTAGATCTCCGAAGCGGGTTCTCTCGATGCAGTACAAAATAAAAGGCCAATCAATGATTTAATGAAGATAGGTAGGTTGATATTTTAGATTTTTATGAGATAAATAGGCTAAATCAAAATTTAATAGGGAAATAATTAGGCTAGGGTTACGCTACTCGTAGATCAAAAGAAGATAGAGATGGAATAAGAGTTGGCCTTGCACCAATCCGCAAGCGGGACGAAGATTCGTTCTCTGTTTTGAGAGAATCACACCCTCATGAAATTTTAGAACTCTCAAGTTTGCAACAACAATTTTTCTTAATTAAACAATAATTAAATTTTAGCACTAATGACCTTTATATAGGCTTTTACAATGCATAAAACTAGAAATCCTAGTGTAACTCTAATTCCTAGTTCAAATAAAAGAAATATCCTAATTCTTCTTAAACAATAAAATAAAGTCCTAAAACAATAAAGATACTAATATTATTTCTAATAAAAGAAACAAATCTTATTTTCTAAAATAAAATCATAAAAGAGACTAATCCTAATTCAATTAGGAGTCTTGAAATTCGTTACTTTTGTGCAGCTTCCGAAAACTGACCATAAATTCTTCAATACTTGTCGGAATTGCTCGTTTTTTGGTTCGTTGGAAAGCTACTTTGATAAACTTTAAAATATGACCAATTTCACATCAATCCGACTTTGTTTGACACTTCAAAATAGGCCAAACATAAAAGTGAGGGGATTGAAAGTTGAAGACCCTCTGATAAGAGAATATTTGACAATAAATTTTGGATTTTCTTCTTTCTGATCACTTTGATGTTTTTCTTTCGCCTCCAATATGTTATGGGCGGTTGCTTGAATCGGATGTCCCCATCAACTTGTTTAAAAAATAATTTTAGGAAAATATCGAGAGACCTTTTGTCTACATTAACTCTCATTCAATTCAAGAGGAATTTATGCGACCTTAGATTTTGGAGATTATTCCTTAGCTCTAGAACATTTGGCTCTTGTAGCAACCACCTAATAACAGTATCATTCTTCATCTAAAGTACTCATTTTGGAACAAAATTACCAAGTTCATTTGTATTACAATACCCCAGAGTCATTGCCACATTCTATTTGAGTTAATGATTTTCCTATTTAAAGAGAAAAATCTCGTACCAAATAAGATTTTATGTTGTTGTTGATTCATTGTTAATTTTATCATATTGTTACAAAAGGGATTGCTTAGCTTGTTATGGTTCATGCACCAAAAAACTCTATTTCCACCACAGGAGTTCTGCACAACTTTTTTTTTCCACAAAATATCATTCCGAAATTGTCTAGAACTCGAACCAAAACTGGTACTTATAATATTTAATTGCATCCTTTATAGTGGTAGACAGTTTATTTTCTATAATCCATTCTGTGCTTGAATTCAGATTTTTGCTAGATGTAAATATACTTGATTGTTAACAATCCAATGGTTTTTAAAAACTGATTTAGGCATCTATTCAAATGATGCAGCTAAAGAAGTTGAAGGGAGTAGAGAGGAGAAATTGGTAACAGCAACCAAGAAAGGTGGTGCTGTCTTGGATCAGTGGCTCCCAGAAAATATAAAGACAAATTACCATGTTTTACAGCACGTATGTAAAGTTATTTGTACTTTTATCATAACTTGTAGGTAGATTAAGCATCCCACTGAGAGTCCCTTTTATTTTCATATGTTAGATCCATATGGGGAGATTTTATATTTGGTCCTTGTGTTTTCATTATTCCTAGGTCAAAAGAAAAAAAATACCGATCACAAAAAAAAAAAAAAAGGTCAAAAGAAAATAGATTGTACTTATATGCTTAACTCTTTTCTTTGGTTTTGATTTTTTTGAGCTCGAGATCCTTGTCACATTGAACCTCTTTCACTAGACCAAAGTGATCTCTATTGAATAACTCTTTGCTCCATAACGAAAAGTCTAGTTAACCATAACTTTCTCTGTATAGGCATTATTCAATAGGCCAAACAACTAATGCATGATTGTATCCAAATTGGATACTTCATATATATATATATATATATATATATATATATATATATATATATATATATATATACACATACATATGTATGTATATGTATATGTATACACATACATATGTATGTATATGTATATGTATATGCATATATACATATACATACATATATACATCCATAAATAGGTAGGTTAAATATTGTAAGTTTGCCATGAGTTTATTATTGCATTAATTGAACACTTTTGATACATAAACCCAAGAATCTCTATTAAATTTATCAAAAAAGCTTTTTTTTTTTTGTGGAAAATCCTAGAAAAAGGGATAATTTTTTTTTAGATTGCTTAAATTGTGTGTTCTTATATCTGATCAAGTCTTGAAAACCACACATATTTCACTAAATTGGTGATGCTGTGAACTCTAGTGAAGCCAAGGTTTTCCTGTAATATCTTACCATCCCCCCCAAAATAGGTGATCATTTTTTTACCACTGTATCACTTTTTTCTTTTGTGGAAAATCCTAGAAAAAGGGATAAAACTCTTTTTTAGATTTACTTAAATTGTGTGTTCTTATATCTGATCAAGTCTTGAAAACCACACATATTTCACTAAATTGGTGATGCTGTGAACTCTAGTGAAGCCAAGGTTTTCCTGTAATATCTTACCATCCCCCCCAAAATAGGTGATCATTTTTCGTTGACTGTATGTCACTTATTGAGTCAACATAGCTATTCTGGAGGGCTTAAGACACTCTCGTCTATTGCAATAAAAGAGAACATAGCCTAACTAAATAGTGTCATTTTCATTAATTTGAAGCAAGGTTTACATCTCGGTCTCGGTCTTGGTCTGTGCTCTTGGGTTGCTCCGATACCATGATTCTGTCTCACTATCGTCCAAGATTTTGATCTATGATCAGAAAGAATATCGTAAATAAACAGGGCCATCATGCAAAATAATTACAGAATGAATAAAAATGGAACTGAAAGTTGTCTTTACAAGCCACAAATTTCCTATATTCTCTAATTAATGGCAAAGCCAATCAATAACAAACTGGAAGCCTGTTGTAAACTTGTAATCTGTAGGTGTAGCCAAGGATCAAAATTTCGGGTTGAATTTTGGTTTTGGGCATGACTGAAACCGAAATCGAAATCCGAAATTTTGGATTTCGGTTTCGTTTCGGCCATGCCGGAAACCGAAACACTTTGGCCGAAATTTCGGCCGAAATTTTGATCCATGGGTGTAGCTGTAGGAAAGGATTTTCCATCTCTTCTTTGGAACCTAGACAAAGTATAAAATCATTTTTTTCACTGCCACCAATTAATGACATATTAATTTGTTTTCTATGTTAATGGAGATTGAATTCAATGCAATCTAGATAGCACTCACCAATGACATAAAATTTTGATTGCTTAAAAGTTAAATGTCCAATATTGGTTGGTATTTTATCTGAGGGGGAGTGCTTTGGTAAGATTTCTCCCGTAGGAGGCTTCAATTAGAGGTCCCTTTGGTAAGATTGCTCTCATATCAGGCTGGTACTGATATTGGTTCTCGATGATACTGATACGTATCAGTATCGACCGAGTTCTGATACCATGCTTCAAGGATTGACTAGAAGTTGCTTCATGGTATGTATGTGCGAAAGACCTTTGGTCAATGCCCTTACTGCATACTTTTTCTCATTTAATCGTACTCCATCTCGGATGGTCACACTTGAGAGATGGTTACTCTTCCACCAGGGAAGAAAGTTGCTGGGTGCAAATGAGTATTTGTTGTGAAACAATCTAACGGTATAGTAGCCCGATATAAAGCTCGTTTGGTTGCAAAAGGCCTCACCAACTTATGGAATTGATTATGAGGCTACATATTCCCTAGTTACGAATTTGACCTCCGGTCGTGTTCTTGTTTCTTCGACTGCCATTCAGAATTTGCCTCTCCATGAACCAGACGTTAAGAATGTCTTTTTGAAGGGGCATCTCACTGAAGAAATTTACATGGATACACCGCATGGCTTCCTACTTCAGGGGGAGACAAGGGAGGTATGTTGACTTAAGTCGATCAGTGGCTTGAAACAATCATCCAAACTGTGGTTCCATCTTTTTAGTGGCATCATTATGGGCTTCGGATTTCAGAGGTGTCACTCTGATCATACAATCTTCATTCATTCTAACTTTATTGGCCTCACTATCCTTTTGTATGTTGATGATATCATTCACTGGAGAGTGGAGACAATCAATCCTTCTCTAGTCATATCAAATGCGAGCTAGGCTGCATATTTGAAGTAAAAGACTTAGGAAGTAGAAGTATTTCCTTAGATGGGAGGTTGCTCGGTTCCGAAAAGGAATCTTTCTCTCCCAAAGAAAGTGTGCCACTGACCTACTCAATGACATGGGAATGCTTGGATACAAGCCAACTACTTCTCCCATGGATCAGAATCTCTCCTTACATGAGAATGATGGTGATTTGCTTTCAGAATCACATGAGTACCAATGACTAGTGGGATGTCTGATTTATCTCTCTTAAGAGGCCATACATATATGTTGTCAGTTTATGCATGCTCCTCACACCACTCATCTTGCTGTTGTCCATCACATTTTCGGTATATCAAGTCTATTCCGGGTTATGGCTTAGTGTATCACTCTCATGGACATATGAGTATCTCTGGGTACACTGGATTGGGCAAGGATCTGTCACTGACCGATGTTCCACTCCTGGCTACTATGTATTTCTTGGCAGCAAATTAATTCTTTGAAATAAGGGGCTTACCTATAATTTTTTTTATAGGTGAAGCAATATTGCAACCTCAAGATCGCAGGTTTGAGCGCTGCTTACTGAAATAGTAAGAAGCAAGTCGTCGTTTCCAAATCTAGCACTGAAGGTGAGTATACGGCTATTGCTCATTGCTCATGTCTGATTTTGTGGTTGGGCTCTCGCCTATCAGAGTTTGGATTTCCTATTAGTGGCTCCATACAGATTCATAGTTACCATGAAGCTTCTGAAAAAATGCTTTAGACCCAGTGCTTCATTAGAGGACTAAATACATTGAAGTGGATATTCACTTTATCCGGGAAAAAGTATGGGATGGCTCTTTAGGGATTATTATTGTCTCTTCCTCGCAACAACTTGCAAACGTACTGACTAAAGCCGTTGGCCCAAGTCCTCTACCTGATGTTTTGGTCAAGCTAGGCAAGTTAGATGTTCATGCTCTAGCTTGAGGGGAATGTTGGTAATGTGCATAATGTATTTAGTATATGTCGTGTGTAAACCTGATTGTTGGGTATGTACCTTTTTATTCATTTGAGATAAAAGCTAGCGAGGCTCCTCGACTCACTAAGTTTCCTATTTCTCTTCTCACTCTTCTGTCCTTCTCTTTCTCCTTCTCATATCCTAAACCTAAAGCCTTTAGCCTATCCCTAAAACCACCTTCCAAATAGTAAAACCACTAACCTAAATCACCTTACACCTAAACCTAATAGTCTCTCAAGTGCTGAAGTGGAGTATAGAGCTATGTCCTAGGGTGCACGTGAGTGGATGTGGATCAGATTCATCCTAGCCGATCTCGAGATTTATGTGAGGCTTCCCATGACTCTGTATGGTGATAATGAGGCTGCACTTCACATTCTTGACAATCCCGTATATCATGAAAGAACAATGCAAATTGAGGTGGATTGCCACTTTATTGGAGAAAAAGGTAGAGTCAAATGAGTTTTGCGCTCCTCAAGTGAGATTGCAAGAAGTTATGAGACATTGGTCGTGATTGATGCCTATACACCAACTCGAGGGGGAGTGTTGGATGTGAGTATGAGTTTAGGTGTAGTAATCGTGATAATAGTTAGTGTGCATGTAGTGGGAGAGTACCATAGTTTCTATGTTTGCTCTAGATTGAATACTGTTAGTGGGTTATTAATACAAATAGCAATGAGAAAGGGAGAATGAGTGATCCGATTCTCATTATTCTACCCTAATTTCCTTATCTCTTCTTCTATAGGTCTTTCCCTCCTCTTCTTCAACATCTAACTCTAACATATTAATGCTAAATATTAAACTCGACCAAACTTATCTGTCCCACCTCCCTTTTCACCTGCGTCGGGTAACATGATTATACTTGTGTGTAATTGCTGTTGTTTTGGCCCTGGTCAGCTCAACTTGGCTTAGCCCCAGTGACGTGGGAGAAGGACCTTGAGATTCATATGCAAATTTGCCGAAAGTAAACTAAGTAATTGAGCAATTAAATCACAAATTAAAGCGGTTCCTTGGGGTTTCGCGGGATTCCTCTTAGGTGACCATGCTTTGGTTCACGTAGGGTCCAATCCGACGCGTGGGTTCCGTTAGGATGGCGGAAGAGGCGATCCGAGAGATAAGACTCTTGCTTTGTCTAGGTCGGGGCGTTAGATCGTAGTTCTTCGTGGAATTGGAAGCCCCTTGCTAGGGCTTTGAATCGAAGCGGTTAAATGGTGCAAATCGAGCAAGCTCGAGCCCAACAACGGTTATGGATCGAAGGGCTAGGATTGGATTCGATCCATAAGGATGGACATCAAGGTTACTCTAGATCTAGGGTTTAGGAGTGGGGAAAATCAATCAAAAGGGGAAAATTAGGATGCAAGAGATTAGGGGAAAATAAGAGATCAAATATGAATAGGAGATCAAATGAGAAAATTAAAGAATAATGGGCATCTCACCCTTGGCCTCACACCAAACCCCAAATGGGAAAGAAGACTCACTCTTCAAGCTCCTCACAAGCTAAAACAAATAGCTCTTTTCATTAATTCCAAATCAAGTGCCAAAAATGGCTTACAAATTGGGCTTTATAGCCATTACAAGTGAATAAACCTAAAAATAGAAAAGTATTAAGTTGCCCTAAGTGGTAACTTACAAAAGGACAAAATCTAAGGACAAAAAGGACAATTACGTCACTTAAGACGCTGATGCGCGGACTTTCACGGGCATCCGACCTGGGGCCCACGGACGTCCGTCGCCTACCCACGGACGTCCGTCGCCTACCCACAGACGTTTGTAGTGCACTACGGACGTCCGTGCTCACTAAACAGTGAGCACTCCAAAACACGGACATCCGTGGTGCAATATGAATGTCCGTGCTCACTAAAACAGTGAGCACCTCAAAGTCCGGACGTCCGTTGCCTGGTGCTCCCAAGTTGATCTCTAGGGCCTTCCTTTGGTGGTTCTTGACGTTCCTTGGCCCTTCAGGCGCTTCTTTCGCCGTTGATACACCTTGTACGGCCTGAACCCTAGGTCTTTGTTGGTGGCGTCTCTGTCAATTTTCTAAGACCGAAAGGGCTTCGTCACCGATGAAGAACAGTCATGGTAGCGATCAAGTATGTCGGGGTCTAGGTGGCGGACCTCTTCTTCAGTGATCCATACATTTTTGGATTCCAGCTTTTGGATCCACTTCACCAAGTACCTTTGAAACCCCCCATCATGGGTGGAGACCATATGATCATCTAAGATTTTCTCAATCACAGCTTTTTTATGTCCTTTTGGAGGAGGTGGAATAGGTTGCAAGGTTTGGGTTGGCTCATGAGTGGAGGATGTTTGGAAAGGATTACAAGGGGGTGGAGTTGAGCCTAGATAAGGAACTAGGTTTTCCACGTTGAAGGTTGAACTAACCCCTACATCTTGAGGAAGCTCAAGGACATATGCATTCAGACCACTCCTTGCTGCAATCCTATAAGGTTCGACACCGCGGGCTTGGAGCTTCTACGTGATTCCCGATGGGAATCGTTCCGGCCTAACCCGAACCATCACATGCTCACCAATTTGGAATTCTTTGAAACGCTTGTCGGAATCTACCGATAATTTGTAATTATCATTGCTCGAATTAATTTTACATCTAATTTTGGCATGCAAGTTATGAATATGTTGTGCAAATGTATCCGCGGACTCGGATGTGCGGTGAGATGCAGACATAGGAATCAAATCTAGGGGTGTTCTTGGCTTATGACCATGCACCACTTCAAACGGACTCTTACCTGTGGACATATTGATGGAGTTGTTATATGCAAACTTGGCTAATGGAAAAATGGAGTCCCAAGTCCTAATGTGGTCATCGACAAGACAACGAAGTAGGTTGCTTAGGCTCCTATTGGTGGCCCTCGTTTGGCCATCGGTTTGAGGGTGGTATGCCGATGAAAATTGGAGCATCGTACCCTTCATGTGCCATAGGGTTTTCCAAAAGTAACTTGTAAACTTGACATCCCTATCCGACACAATGGTCTTGGGTAATCCGTGGAGGCGCACTATCTCATTGAAAAATAACTTTGCAACATGAGTTGTGTCGGTGGCCTTGTGCAAGGTATGAAGTGGGCCATTTTGGAAAATCGGTCCACCACGATAAAAATGGAATCGTGTCTTTTCAATGTCTTAGGGAGCCTAAGCACGAAGTCCATAGAAACATCTTGCCAAGGCGTGTGTGGTACCTGCAAAGGAGTGTACAAGCCGGTATTTTGTCTTCTTTGTTTTGAAACTTGGCAAGTGCAACATTGGCGCACGATCCGGGCGACATCTCGCATAAGACTAGGCCAAAAGAATCTATCTTCAACGAGCGCGATGGTCTTGTTGTGCCCAAAATGACCGGCAATTCGTCCGACATGCAACTCTCAAGTGAGGAAGTCGTGCAATGACGTGCGAGGGATGCATAGACGACTTCCTATAAACAAATACCCATCTTGGAGGGTATACTTGGAGTTAGCATTAGGCGGATTGTCCCGTAGAGCAATGTATTCCCCCCCAAAATCTGGGCACTCGGGATAGTCTTGGATCAATTGCTTAAATCCCACGACCTCGGTGCTCATGGCTTGCAAAATCGCTACTCAGCGACTCAGCGCATCCGCCGCTTTGTTCTCGACACCGGCCTTGTGCTTCAGCAAAAATGTGAACCCTTGAAGATACTCGACCCACGTCGCGTGGCTTGGATTCAACTTCTTTTGGGAAGCAAGGAAGCGTAAGGCTTCATGGTTAGAAAATAGCACAAATTCCTGCGGTCTAAGGTAATATTTTCAACATCATAGAGATCAGACGACCGTATAGAACTCCTTATCATAGGTGGAGTATTTTTGCTATGCCTCGTTGAGTTTTTCACTAAAATAGGCCACGGGGTGGCCTTTTTGGCTAAGCACTCCTATTCCTACACCCGAAGCATCACAAGCGACTTTAAAGACTTTTGAAAAGTCCAGTAGGCGCATGAGGGGTGCACTAGACATTTTCGCTTTTATCTCGGCAAAGGCCTTTGCTGCGGCTTTGCTCCATTGAAACTTCCCTTTCTTCATACAATCGGTGATGGGAGCTATAATGGTTCTAAAGCTTCGAATGAAGCGACGATAAAAGGTGGTCAACCCATGGAAGTTATGGACCTCATGTATGTTCCTAGGCTCGGGCCACTCTACAATAGCCTTTACCTTTTCCGGGTCCGCAACCATACCATCGGCCAAGACAGTGAACCCTAAGAAGATAACAGATCGTTGCATGAATGCACACTTCTTGAAGTTCGCATATAATTTTTCACCTCTCAATGTTTCACAAACCAACCGAAGGTGGATCAAATGTTGCTCCTTGTCGTGACTATAGATCAAAATGTCATCAAAATACACCACAAGGAACTTCCCAATAAATGGTCGCAACACATGGGTCATGAGCTTCATGAAGGTGCTTGGGGCATTTGAAAGCCCAAAAGACATGACCATTCACTCATAAAGACCATCCTTGGTCGTGAAGGCGGTTTTCCATTCATCACCGGGGCAGATTCGGACTTGATGGTAGCCACTCTTAAGATCTATCTTAGATAAGATAGTGGCACCAACCATCATATCCAACATGCCATCAAGCCTCGGTATAGGAAACCGATATTTGACCATAATTTTGTTGATGGCCCGACTATCCACACACATCCGCCACGTGCCATTTTTCTTGGGTGTGAGTAGTGCGGGTACGACACATGGGCTTAAGCTCTCTTGGATGAACCCCTTCTGAAGGAGCTCGTCAACTTGCCGCGATAACTCGACATGTTCCACCGGATTCAACCTATAATGAGGTAGGTTTGGTAAGGTAGATCCGGGAACCAAGTCTATTGCGTGTTGAATGTCACGCATGAGAGGGAGCTCATTGGGCAAGTCTTCCGGGAAGACATCCACAAACTCTTTCAAAACTGGCTCAACCTCCTTGGGGTAGTCACCCATAGACTCAAGAGCACGCTCAACGGTGATGCAACATACACCACACTCTCATCTAATGACACTCTTTCAAACTCCGAAGGGCTCACGATATTGATGGTCTTAGATTGACCGCCCTTCTTCTCAACTTTCTCGTCCCATGGTGTCTTGGGAGGCAAGGGGTTTAATTTTATTTTCTTGCCCCCATGCATGAACGTGCACACATTTGATTGCCCAAGGAGGGTTATGTCCATGTCATAGAGCCACGGCCTTCCCAAGATGATATGACCCACATCCATCGACACTACATCGCACCATAAGGTGTCCGAATACGAGGCTAATTGTATAGACACATGACACCTTTGGGACACATGGATGGAAGAGGAGTTGACCCATGTGACTTTGTACGGTCTCGGGTGGGGCTCAGGTGTAACAATGAGCTTCATTTTCGCAAGTCTAACACACCGCTCATTGTCCATGCCATACCACTCGAAGTATCAGAGACCCAATCGAGGAAGACTTTAGGGTCCATTCTTCCATCGAAAGTCGGAAACTCAACTCGAACATTCTTGAAGACTTTCTCATCCAGGTCGTAGTCATCTCCGCGAAGAACTATTTCCCTATGATTCCGATTTCACCCCTCGGGCCGACCGCCGCGCTCAAAGCACGGACCATTATGCTCATTGCGCCGGTCGTGACGCTCATCATCTCCTTCCAACCGATCCAAGAGGTTGAGAAGCATCTCATTAGAGGCAACCATAGCTGTTTGGGCTTCACCCATAACATTCATCCTCTCATTCATAGTGATCAACATGGCTTGGATGCCTTTAAGAGCATCGACAATCATATTCGGGTCCATGGTGACCACAACACACTAACACGGGTTCTAAAATGTCACACAACTATGAACACAAGTGAGTGAGGAATTTTATCAAACACATGATGTGTATGCAATCAAATACAAATGAAATGAATTTTAAGGAAATCAAAATGACATGCAAAAGTTGCCCTAACCTAGGACCTAAGCTTTGATACCAAAACTGGCGCGGGACAACGACCCTGAGATCCGTGAATGTCCATGATATGCTAATTTGCCGAAAGTAAACTAATTAATTGAGCAATTAAATCACAAATTAAAGCGAAACTTGGGGTTTCACGGGATTCCACTTAGGTGACCATGCTTTGGTTCACGTAAGGTCCAATCCGATGCGCGGGTTCCGTTAGGATGGCGGAAGAGGCGATTCGAGAGATGGAACTCTCGCTTCATCTAGGTCGGGGTGTTAGATCGTAGTTTTTCATGGAATCGGAAGCCCCTTGCTAGGGCTTTGAATTGAAGCGGTTAAATGGCGCAAATTGAGCAAGCGCGAGCCTAACAATGGTTATAGATCGAAGGGCTAGGATTGGATTCGATCCATAAGGATGGACATCAAGGTTACTCTAGATCTAGGGTTTAGGAGTGGGAAAAATCAATCAAAAGGGGAAAATTAGGATGCAAGAGATTAGGGGAAAATAAGAGATCAAATATGAATAGGAGATCAAATGAGAAAATTAAAGAATAATGGGCATCTCACCCTTGGCTTCACACCAAACCCCAAATGGGGAAGAAGACTCACTCTTCAAGCTCCTCACAAGCCAAAGCAATTAGCTCTTTTCATTAATTCCAAATCGAATGCCAAAAATGGCTTACAAATTGGGCTTTATAGCCATTACAAGAGAATAAGCCAAAAAATAGAAAAGTACTAAGTTGCCCTAAGTGGTAATTTACAAAAGGACAAAATCTAAGGACAAAAAGGACAATTACATCACTTAAGAGGGTTCACTTGACGCTGCGCTTTACCACGGACGTCCGTCAGAGGCATCACGGATGTCCGTGCTCACTAAACAGTGAACACTCCAAAACACGAACGTCCATGGTGCAATACGGACGTCCATGCTCACTAAAACAGTGAGCACCTCAAAGTCCGGATGTCTGTCCTGAAGCCACGGCCGTCCGTCGCCTGATGCTCCCAAGCTGATCTCTAGGGCCTTCCTTTGGTGGTTCTTGACGTTTCTTGGCCCTTCAGTCGCTTCTTTCGCCGTTGATACACCTTGTACGGCCTGAACCCTAGGTCTTTGTTGGTGGCGTCCCCGTCAATTTCCCCAGTTCAATAATCAATGCTCTTCTAACTTTGGCCTCTAATGAGACCTTCCAACACTCGGAGACTTTTGTCAATATCATGGAACTTACCCTCCTATTCTGTTTCATTATTTTTAATAGTGAGAAAAAGATTTGTCAACTGTTCTCCATTTTATGTTTTCTGATGTATTGCGAACGTAGAAAGTTATTTATTTATATTTTTAATTTTCTTCTTTGACTGATGGTTATTTACTTGTCTTCGGTTCACTCTTTCTTTTTGTTGCAGGGGGATGAAATCTATGATGCCACGCTGAATCAGACAAATGTTGGGGACAACAATAACAAGTTTTATGTGATTCAAGCTCTAGGTTTTCTTCTCCTCTTCTACTTTTGTGTTTCCATGGTCATGCAATGTAGTAAATGATTTGTATCTCGATTCTGTTCTATTCTCTTGGCAACACCAAGTACTCTGCCTATAACATTTTTCTTGTTGCCTGCTGTCTTTCAAGGCTCAGTTTTTTCTCACCAGCTGAACACAGGAATAAAAATAATTCTTAGATTGTATCACCTAAGCTATTATATATTTAAAAAAGGAAATAATACAAGGAAAATAATTTAGTAACACAACTAAATGCCCATTGTGTATATAGGAGTATGCATATCCTAACAAGCCTTCTAGATTTTTTCATTGAGATTAATAAGAGTTTGCTGTTGATGACTGGATGTCAGTCTCTGATAGTTAGATTTGGTAAATAGCGCAAGTAGATACTGATTATAAGTAAATAGAACCTAATGATTGCTGAAAAAAATTAGAAGCTAACAACTGATGAAAATAATTAATTGACAAACGAATCTGAGAAAGATAAAGATATAATTAAGGGACTGAATGCTCATATATATATAGAAGCATGCATCATCTGCTAAAGCATCTTAATAATTTTCACGTTGAGATCAACAAGAGTTTGTTGATAAAGAGTACTATGTCAAGAAGTCCACCATATAAAAACTCACATTGAGATCAACAAGCGTTCGCCATTAAAGAGTGAACTGAAAATTCGGTATTCTAGGTTTGCCTAGAGTGTTAATGCACCAATCTAATAATCAATAAAACAAAGGCGAATAAATAAACGACGACAAAAATATTCAAGCACATGACACAATACTCTTTACTTGGTAAAACCCAATCAATAGAAGCATTCGTGGGATTTACTCCTAGATCCAAGGCACAAATCCACTATGCAAATTAAATACTTACAGAATGTAGCGAATGATATGCAGATGTACACGTCCTATCGAACCCTTCAAACCAACGATGGTTGAGTCCACAACGCACCAGCACAGTGCCACAATTTGTATTGCCTTCAATAATTGAACCTCACTATGATCCACTCGTGTTCATACGCGCCACAACAATTTCTTGTCTTCACAAGAGCCACTCGATTTCTCGAGCAAACCACGCTTAAGTTGTCAAGCGCAAATCTCCAAGAAGATGGAGGAAAATACCTTTTGAGTTTCAAAGATAAAGGCTCAACGAAGATTTCTCAATGGCTTGCTACGTTTCTCATAGGGATGGAAAGTTAGGTTTAGAGAACATAACCCTATAATTAAATGAAATTATATATATATATATATATATATATATATATATATATATATATATATACTCGTCCAAAAGAAAATGTGAGTCACGTTTTGTTAATAAGGAGGACGGTCGACCGTGACTTACTTAACAGTCTACCGTAACCTTTAGGTTATGACATATGTAGTTAAGCTGGAATAAGAAACATGTGACCATCAATCCATGCCACATGAACCTAGCATACACATTGGCACTCACTAGATACACTCTGGGAGTATATGGCTAGGATTGACATAGATCGTGACAATTGTACAATTTACAATCTCCTCCTTTTTCACAAAGCTACGGCAAAACTAGATTACAGAACTTCAAAATAAAAAAATATATCAATAATTATAAGTCCTACACAAAGTTCTATATGCAATGCTGAATCAAATGATTACAACTCAATTATTCCCCTTAAACTAGTTCCATTGGTCTAACCAAAATAACCAGTTCACACAAAACACGTCCTTGAAGCATGTGACACCTGTCCCTGAAACTCTTAGCAAATTGTTAAACATACATTTTCAATAAAATTTAAGTAACAACAAATCAAAATATATCTGAGGCATGCAACACTCCCCCTTTTTGTCAAGATTTGACAAAGGGTGACAACTCACGAAAATATGAAATGAGAAGTGGTGCAAACACAAAACATATATCCATTCAATTCAAGCTAAAAACCATTACAAACCCATGTTTGGATTCCCAATACGGAGAGCTAGAGATACAGGTACCAATTAAGAATATAAAACGAATGGGTTCCATACAAGATCAGAGAAAAATAACTAAGCACCGGTCGAAACATCCAAACCAAGGAAACCACAAAAACGAGAAATAACAAACGCAACATCAATTGAGGTGGTGGAGGAAACGCTTGATTGAAACTGGCCGAATGTGATGCGTAACCTGCATCAACAGTCCCCCTCAACTGATCAACACTAGCCCGGACATCCTGCAAACCAACATCAACCTTGGCTTCAACTGATTTGATACAATCATTGAAATGCTGGAAGCGCTCTATATAGAAGGCATAGGCCGGAGCATGAGCAGGATCAGATCCTGGGGCATGGCCCTGGGCATGCACAACAGGCTCAACATGAGCATCACCACCACCATCTTCACTAGGGCTGTCAACAGGGCAGGTTTCAGCCCGGGTCTGGCCCGGGCTAAGCCCTAATAAAAAATGGGTTTGGGTTCTGGCCTTGCTGCAATAATTAAACAAGCTTAAGTAAGTCTCTGTAATTTTGAGCCAGTAATCCCGACCCGAACACAACATTTTAATATTTTTGATTTTAACAAAAAAAGGGGTTTGTAAAATGACAAAAATTAACCTCCCTATGTTAGGGCTTAACTTTTAAAATAGGGTTCTCCAGCCACCGTCATCAAAATTTTAGGGTTTTAAAAACTAAAAGGAAGAGTTTTGTCTGTTGTCTCTCTTTGATAATCTGCGACTAGGAATCAGGCCATTAGCGATCAGGGATCTAATCTCTCTCTGTGGGACTTTGATAATCTCCTCTCTCCCTGTGTGTGTGCTTGCATGCTGATTTGTGTGTGTGCGTTCTGATTTTCTTTCTTTCTTTTGCGTGTGTGTGAGTGCTGATTTCGTGTTTGTACGTGTGTGCCTGTTCATGTGCCTGTGCAATGTGTGTGCATGTCCTCTGCTGTGTGTGTGTGTCTGTGCCTGTGCCTGTGCCTGTGCTGTGTGTATGCGTGTGCCTGTGCTTTGTGTTTTCTGTGTGTATGTTCCACACACACACAGAGATTTGGATCCTTGCACTGATATTCGATAATATGTTGCAGAATCTGATAATGGTGACACATTCATGGTTTACAATAGATGGGGTAGAGTTGGAGTGAAAGGTCAAGATAAATTACATGGTCCTTACATGTCAAGAGATGCAGCGCTTGATGAGTTTAAGCTGAAGTTCTTTGGCAAGACGAAAAATCAGTGGCATGAACGCAAAAAGTTCATTTGCTACACAAAGTACTATACATGGTTGGAAATGGACTATAGCGAAACAGAAAAATCAGAGGTTGTCTTTTATTTTTATTTTTATTCTTGCCTTGACGATTATATATTTTATGTAATTTTCTTTGATTCAATCGATGGTCATAACCACTAGGGCCCTTGTTAGAATTTAGTTTGCTGTCTTATAATCCATAATTCTGTACGGTCTTATTGTTGGACACTAAATTATAGTCCTGCTTCTGAGACTCTGGATATCATTAGCAGGTTACAAAGAAGCCTAAGGATTCTATATCTTCTATTCAACCTCGGGAGACACAACTTGATCCTCACATTGCAAAGTTTATATCTCTCATATGCAATATAAGCATGATGAATCAGCAAATGCTAGAAATAGGTCAGTGATTCTGGTCATGTTTATTTATACAAGATTAGGAATTAAATTCTGAATACAGGTTTGAATAGCTGGTGTTAGCTAATACTGCAAAATGCAATTATGATTCACTATATATATATATATATATATATATTTGTGATTGCAGTAGATGTATAACGACTGGTTCCATTTCTTAACAGATTGAATTTAGTCTCTGATAACTCTAACAACTGCTTCTACTTCCTAACAGATTGAATTCGTCTCAGCTAACTCTAAGCACTGCTTCTATTCACTAATAGATAGAATTAATCTCATATCTTGTCCATAATAACCTATGTTTTGACGTCATTAATACTATTTTTGACTTCTGCCTTATCTGTTAATTTACGATTCTTTTACCATTTTATATTCTGGTAATCTTAGTCTTTTGGCCATTTTTTTCTTCTTTATTAGGATACAATGCTGAAAAGTTACCCCTTGGCAAGCTAAGCAAGTCTACAATTTTGAAGGTAATGATTATAGACTTCTAGTTAATGCATGTAACCTTTTTTCATTTCTGGTGGTGTATTGATATGTACGCTGCCTGCCAAAATATAGAAGTGAGAGCAAAGAATGAAATGAACACACACACACACACACATATATCTATATCTATATATATATATATATATATATAGAGAGAGAGAGAGAGAGAGAGAGAGAGAGAGAGAAGCCCGGGACTATGCATTCGGGTGCATTCCTTGGGTGCTTGTTCTAGCCATCTGGACACCACATGGCACCCAACCTGAAGATCGGGTGCCACGGCAACTTAATAAAAGTCATTCAGATACCATACAAGAATATAAAATAAAAAAGTATATTTATCCACCATTGAAAAGCTGGTCAAAAAGGGTAAATTTCAATGCACCAAGTTTGTTTGGTGGATGGGAACTTGTACCTGTGATTTGAAGGGCTAAAAAGTCCAAAAATATATTTTTTTGCTAAATCCCAAAGGGGCTGGGTGAACTCTTAGAGAATGGGTGTTATTCACAGATTACGTGCAATGTGGCATGTGGTCTGGTGTCCAAGTGAACCCTGCACTCGAGCACATTCTCCGGCTGCTCTCTCTCTCTCTACATATATATATATATATATATATATATATATATATATATATATATATATATATATATATATCATAATATCAAAGAGTAGGTCTGCAAATGGGTAGGGTTCCGGTTGGGTTGACCCAATTAGAGTTGGGTCAACCCAACTCTAATTGGGTCGGGTTGGGCTAGGTAGGTTAAAACAAAGGGTAGGAGTCAGGTTGGGTCTGATTCGAGTTGGGTCGGGTTGGGCTAGGTAGGTTAAAACAAAGGGTAGGAGTCAGGTTGGGTCTGATTCGTGTCGAGAACCCAGGACCCGAACCTGAGCTGTTTATTAAGCTTGGTATTTCCAACCCGATCTAACCCAGTGGGTTGGGTTCATGGCCTTGAATTATTTCCTTGATAACGGTGTCAAGTCTCCATGGACCGCACTTCCTTTTGGAATTGGCTCTCCATCTGACTACATGTTTTTGAGGCTTGTACATCATATAAGGCCCCATTGCCTTCTTGGAAAATAGTAAACCTACCAAAAAATCCCCTCTGCCTCATTGGAAATTTGTAACCAAATGAAGGCTGACTAAGCCAATTTTGTTTCAGCATTGTGAGCCTTAACTATGCCACCTCAGGATGGGCGCTGAGATTTCTGATAGAATTAAATTACCATCAAAACGAACTTCACAATCTGCATAACTAAGATGTTTATATGGTTCTTACTTCTGCCTCACACTGCATGTTGGTTCCTGTAACTCAGGTCAACACTCAGGTGAACTGAGCCTCTAAAGAATACTCTGATACTTCTTGGTGCTGGCTTTGGGGTATTAAGAATTTAAATATCTTGAACTTTTCAATTTTCCTCTTCATTATATAACTATAATTAACACGTAACGATCAAGAATCATGCCATGAGATGGCCCTGCATTCCTCACAGATGGGAACTAGAGCTTTCTATTTCCACCAACATAATGTTCTTTCATACCAATCAGACGGGAAAAAAACCATTGGTCTTTCATGGTGTTCCTGCACCATCTATATTTGGAAATCTGTGCCTCTGCATATTATCCAATATGCCAAACATCTATTGGCATATTGGATAATATATATGATCTATATTTAGGAATCTGTGCCTCTGCATGTTATCCAATATGCCATCTTTGGGGTAATTGCGCCATATGGCTATTGAGCTTCCTTTATGAAGAATGTCATTAGTTCAATTCCCAAAGGATTGTTCTCTGGCTATGAGAATACATATGTTTGAAAGGTCGTACATTCACAAAATTAGGGTCCTGAGCTATTTGGTGTCACAAGGAACAATGTTGTGGACGGGAAATGAATTTGAAACATCCTCATTGATGCGGGACGCCAAGATCAAGAGCCGTAGGTTTGAGCTGCAACAGATTCTCCAGCCAAGAAGAAGCAGAGTGAAAACCAGAACTAGGCATAAAGACGACAATTCGGGAAAAGCGATAGAAAATTTCGATCGATCGAAACCCTAATTCAATTGATCGAATGTCAACGGTGATATTTTATGTATATGAAAATTTCGATCGAACGATTTTCAATTTGGATCAATCGATTTTCAATTTCGATCGATCAAAATCGCACCGAGCTGTTTTAGTTGCTTTAAACTTCTAAACTCGAACTTTAAACTTTAGGGGTTTAATTGTCTTTTAGTTAATATTCGTTTTAGGGTTTTCTTTTATTGTAAGACCCCTATGTAAGGTCTTTAAACAATGTAATTAAGGAGTTGATTATTGAATGAAAAGTGAGTTGCTTTTGTGCAAACCCTAGAGAGCTTGTGAAGAGTTTTCAACCGAGGGAGTGAATCCTTCAAACTTTGAGGAGTGAGCAATCGTTTCTCGTGCGACTTGGTGTGAAGCCGACATACAGCCGTGGTGTGAAGCTTCGGAAAATCCTTGGTGTGAAGTCATGGAATCTATCCTTTTATTTTATCTTTCTCTAGTTGTTAGGTAATATCTTCCCTATATCCTTTGATAAAAGAACAAAAATCTCAAAATCCCCGAGGAGTCAAGATCCGATATTACAATTATCGCTTGATACCCTAAACTAGAACGAATTCCGAGTTCCTTCATTGGAGCCGTTTTTCTAGATCGGGAAAATTTTCACGCATGCAGACGCTAAACGAATTAATCTAACTTGTTTTATTAATTTCATTGAATTAGTTTTAATGTGTTGCATGATTTTGAATATTCCCGCTATTCAATTCATTCTAAAAGTTAATCCCAAACTCGCACATAAGGATTTTAGCGTTTGTCCCGCGTCAGTTTTGGTATCAAAGCACAGTCTTAATTTAGGGTTCTCCGTGTCATATAGATGTTAGGGTTCACTTGATTTTAGTATATTTTGTCTTGCATAATTCCATCATGGATACCAGTACCTTAGAGGCCCTGATTAGTGATCTTGCATCTAAGGTGACCGCTAGTCAAACCCGGATGGATGAGCATATCGCTAATCAACATGCCCGACATGAGGCTTTTGAGACTCGTTTCGAAGAGATCAATGAGCTCATTGCTGAGAATCACAATAGAGTCAACAACCGTGACCGTAGGAGAGATGTTCCTCCCCGACGTGAGGTCCAAACCAATCTGGACGACAAGGTCATGAAGTCTGTGAAAATGGACGCCACTACTTTTGACGGGAAAAGACAACCCAAGGTCTTTCTCGAATGGGTCGCCAGCATGGAAAACTACTTTGAGCGGTATGCCATGTCCGAAGACCGCAAGGTTAGATTTGCCAAAGTCAAGCTTATGGGTCAAGCCAGACTTTATTGGTTGGGAGTAGAGCGTCATAAGCAAATCCAGGGTCTTCGTGCTATTTTCACGTGGGCTGAAATGAAAGTTCAGCTGCACGAAAAATACGTTCCCGTATCATATGATGAACGTATTCTTAACCAGTGGCAGTCATTGCATCAAGGAGACTCCTCAGTCACAGAGTACATCGATCGGTTTGAAGACCTGATGACCCAGGCCGATGTCGATGAACCAGCAAAAGTTACCCTCTCCCGATTCAAAATGGGTCTTCGCCCAGAGTTACAGAGGAAGCTCATTCCTTATCCCGTTGCGAATCTCGAGGAATGTTTTGCTAGGGTCGAAGAATTAGAACGGTATCTCGACACCCCCAGTCATGGCCGATCTAAGTCTTCCAAATTTGAGCCTCAATCTAACCCAATTGAAAAGGGAAATAATGCCTTCAATCAATCCTCAAAATCCATAATTTCCCAAGTTGACAAAGGAAAGGGGCCAATGGTCGAGAGTTTTAAGCGTGCCCCGCTGCAATGTTATAAGTGTCAAGGTTTTGGTCACTTTGCATCCCAATGTCCTAGTAAGGGTCAAACTTTGATCATTCAGGATCATACTGAGAAAGAGAGCAACGAGATACCCGAAGAAGTGTACGAACCATGTAGCACTCCAAGTGATGACGAAGGTGAGGTTCCGGTTAGAGCCATAGGATGCATTAGGAGAATTCCCATTGCCGAGGACGGTGTTGATAATGTGTCCATCTCAAGTGTGTCATTAGAGTTGGTAGGATCACATTATCATTCTGATTTGCATGGGATTAACAATTTGAATTTATTGAGCACTGGAAATACGCATGATCGGATTAACACATTGAATATATTTAATGAATTTGATACTAACAGTTTTGTGTTAATTCCTGATGGTTCTGAGCATGTGGAATCTTTCCCAATCTCGGAGAGAGGTAAGGGTGAAGGTCTAGATCTTCTAGACAAGGGCAATCATCTGGTAGTTGTCATAACGGATCTTACACCTATTCTTGATTCCACTACCCCGCCCTTTGATCCATTCCTTCTTGAGCATCCAATCGAACCCCCCTCATTGTCCCATTTTCTATCCCGTACCATTCCTGTGCAACATGAGAAAAGGTCGAATGAGGAGGTTATAGAATTTCCAAGCTTCTATGCCAATGACGATAAACATCATGAGTATCTCACAGCGTGGAAAGGTAAGCCATGAATGAAGCTTCCGGAGCGTGCCATCCATAGATTCCCTAACTCATCGGAGATGAGTTTTTCCCACCCGGTGGGATTGATGCGGGACGCCAAAATCAAGAGCCGTAGGTTCGAGTCGCAACATATTCTCCAGCCAAGAAGAAGCGGAGCGAAAACCAGGACTTGGCGTAAAAACGACAATTCGGGAAAAGAGATCGAAAATTTCGATCGATCGAAACCCTATTTCGATCGATCGAATGTCAACGACGATATTTTATGTATATGAGAATTTCGATCGAACGATTTTCAATTTCGATCGATCGAAATCGCACCGAGCTGTTTTAGTTGCTTTAAACTTCTAAACTCGAACTTTAAACTTTAGGGGTTTAATTGTCTTTTAGTTAATATTCGTTTTAGGGTTTTCTTTTATTGTAAGACCCCTATATAAGGTCTTTAAATAATGTAATTAAGGAGTTGATTATTGAATGAAAAGAGAGTTGCTTTTGTGCAAACCCTAGAGAGCTTGTGAAGAGTTTTCAACCGAGGGAGTGAATCCTTCAAACTTTGAGGAGTGAGCAATCATTTCTCGTGCGACTTGGTACGAAGCTGACGTACAACCGTGGTGTGAAGCTTCGAAAAATCCTTGGTGTGAAGTCATGGAATCTATCCTTTTATTTTATCTTTCTCTAGTTGTTGTCAGGTAATATCTTCCCTATATCCTTTGATAAAAGAACAAAAATCTCAAAATCCCCGAGGAGTCAAGATCCGATATTGCAATTATCACTTGATACCCTAAACTAGAACGAATTCCGAGTTCCTTCATCGGAGCCGTTTTTCTAGATCGGGAAAATTCACGCATGTAGACGCTAAACGTATTAATCTAATTTGTTTTATTAATTTCATTTAATTAGTTTTAATGTGTTACATGATTTTGAATATTCCCGCTATTCAATTCATTCTAAAAGTTAATCCCAAACTCGCACATTAGAATTTTAGCGTTTGTCCTGCGTCACTCATAGTATTCTGTACTTTAAGAGACGAATATCTAATGGTAAGATATTTCAGGTCCAGTTCCATCCTTGGAGCAATAGCAGCTATCAAGTGTTGTAGTATATTGTTCTTGTACAAAATACCGTGGTTCAGGACCTAAAATTAGCTGAATTGGTAGTATGTGCCCGACCCGTCCACCTGCTCACAGGATGGACGCGTGCCATGCATCGTGCTACTTCACGACATGCATGGACTTTAAGAGCATAGAGTTCCGCACGTGCATCCCATGGGTCAGTGCCAGCGTCGGGCACCTAATACCAATTCAAACTAGCTAAATGGTTCACAGTTGTTAGAATGCAAATTGGCCTGGTGTATTAGGTATATTTTTGGGTCAGGAGCAATAAGCAGAAGTAATTTACAGCACCTTGATAGAATTAAGTTATCATAATCTACAACACTACTACATTTAAATTTCAGACGAAAAGAAAAGAACAAAAAGAAATCATTGCAAGGCCATCTTCATTACTGGCTTTGGCCATGGATCGAGGTACTCTTGCTTTCTTTGGGTGGTCCTTGTAAGCTCTTGGGGTTTCGGGTTTGGGAGTTTTCTTCTTTCTGTTGAGTAGTTTTTTTTTTTGTTTTTGTTTTGTTTGTGTTGCTCTTTTTTTTTTTGCTTTCCGTAGTCTCTAGATAAGGTTGTCTTTGTATATTTTACTTTTTATTATTACAATAATTGCATTACTGATGAAAAAAAGATTCCTCATTGCACAAGTCCATAACTCTACCTTAGTTGCACTGTTCTTGGGCATCCTCTGTTGCTTGTTGATGCTCATTGGCCATGGCTTGGGTGGCCAAATTTACACATGCTATAAACTATTTATATTTGTAAACGGAACATCTTCTGGGCACAACTCTAAAATTACGTATGTGAAATTTAATTTTGGTTTATTTCACCTTCATTTCCTTGTTTGTGGTATCAACTTGTAGGGTATGGCAACTTGTCTTGCATAATGATCCGGTGGAGGAGCACCGTCACTCTCTTGATTGCTATTGCTGACACTTATTCTTACTTCTGTCCTATCTATTGTTCAGTATTTTGTGTTTTTCAGTATTTGAACCCTTAGCAGTCCTGATGCAGCACTTTTATGTTTTCGTATTAATAAAATTGCATTGTTTTCAGTATTTCTATTTCAGACCTTGATGAACTTCATTAATTATCACATTTTTTTTAATTATTTATATAGGTATTTTTTCTTTCCAATTCCCAATTAAGAAAAAAACATAAAATGTTTGTTTTGAATTTTTTTAGGGCTATGATGTCTTGAAGAGAATTTCTGATGTAATTGGCCAACCTGACAGAAAAAGGCTTGAGCTATTAAGCGGGTAAGTAGTTATTTTCCTGCACTGAAAGTTTCATAATTGCACGATTGGATTGGTTTTACAAATGCAATATTGTATGTTACAAACTCAATATTGTATATTGGTATTGACGAAGTATGGTTCCTACACTTGTCATGTATTTTATGTAAATTTCGAGTTGTATATATACTTTTTTAATTCTTGAAATTTTAATTTTTAGAATGTAATTTATCATTAGTAACTCAAACAAAATTTATGCATAATTTTGACATTGATAATTTTCGACTTTTATCCTCTTATTTTGATCACTCTTTTTTCCTTGCAGAGAATTTTATACAGTTATCCCCCACGACTTTGGTTTTAAGAAGATGCGTACGTTCTATTTCTTTCTCTTGATAAGATTAGTCTCTTTGATAGTTTACGAAATTGTTGACTAAGATGCTTCTCAAGATACTAGTTCTTGCATAGGAAATTTTGTGCCATTTCATCTCCTTCATATTATGACATTTAAGCCTACAAATTGGAGGACTAATTTATATGTGAACATAAACACTGACAGGTGACTTTGTCATTGACAGCCCTTACAAATTGAAATGCAAGCTGGAAATGGTATTTCCCTTTCCTTACATTTAATCTTTTGATTATTTCAGTGGCACTTTTCTTAGTGGGGTCATATTGGGTCAAAGAAAAAGAAACCCCTAGCGGAAGAAAAGTTTGCGTTTTATTATACAGGTCTTATTTTGAGTTTCTGCCATGGATTTTAGCCAGTCTGGATAAAAATTCCGAGGAAGAAATATCTCTGTGGCTAAATTTTGGGTGGTTGTGCCTTGTGACTTGATTGGTTTTTCTAAATTTCATTGTTGGAGCAAAAGGAATATACATTGCAACTTGCTTTACAAGCTCAGAAGAGCAGAGTGTCCTTGAATGAAGCATGGCC
Source organism: Chloranthus sessilifolius (assembly GCA_021018995.1). NCBI lineage: Eukaryota > Viridiplantae > Streptophyta > Magnoliopsida > Chloranthales > Chloranthaceae > Chloranthus > Chloranthus sessilifolius. The sequence goes on along the minus strand of CM037588.1, from coordinate 1,713,749 downwards.
TATGGAGTTCTCTTATCAGCTCTCAATATATATTGTTTATCTTGAGAATATGATCAATATAAAGAATATTCTCTTAGTGCATTCATTATTCATCATCATCGCCTTGTACCATCCATTTGGGGTTGGGTTTGCGAGTTCTATTTCTCCACTCATTCATATCTAGTAGTGAACTCTTAGTCACTCCAAAATCTTTCATATCACTTTTTACTACTTCAGTCTAGTTCTTTTTATTAGTCTTTCCCTTCTCCTGGTTCCTTGTGCTTGTGTTACATCAATCCTTTGTATAGGGGTTGTCTCGTCTCGGCCTCTCGGGTCTCCAAGGGACATACCCAACCCATCACATTTTTTCATTATCTTTTACAAAGTGCTACCCTTGAACTTCCTTTAATGTACTCGTTACTAGGGATGCAAGGTTTGACCTGAAACCCGAAACCGAACCAGTCTGACCCGTCCCAAATACTGATTCGGACCAATCTGAACCGCGAACCGATTTTGGTTCGGCTTGGTTTCGGTTTTGGCTGCCAAAAACTAGAAACCAAAAACCGAAGTGATAGAATGAGAAAACTGATTTTTTTAAGAAAGAAACCCCGAAAAAGCCTGAAAAAATACATTAAAAAATCGAAACTGAGCCGAAAAAACTGAAATATCCGGGCTTCGGTTTCCAAAAATAAAACCGAACTGAACCGAAAACCAACATTTTCGGTTTTGGTTCGGTGAATCGAATCTTTATACCTACTCATTACTAAACCTATCCTTTCATGTTACTCCATACATTCACCTTATCATATTTGCATATGTATCTCAGCCACATGTGCTTTACCTTCTCGTCGCTTTTTCATTGCCCAATTCTTACCATGCAACAGTGCAGGTCTGACCACTACCTTATAAAAATGACCTTTAAATCAAATTGGCATTCGTCAATGACAACATGCACTATTTTTTGCCATTTTCCACTTTGCCAACTCTACATTGCCACTATTTCGGATATCCTTGTCGAACTGACCATTCTTTTGTATAATAGATTCCCAATACCAAAATCTCTTCCACTATGGCCATCACCGTTTGCTGGTCCCATGTGTACGGGGTGTTGGGAGGGGTGGACGGGATACATACCTATCCTCTGGCTTTTTACACACAAAGTGGCTGCTCTCCAGACTCGAACCAGCGTTTTCACACTTGACAGCCCAATCTTTTTACTGAGCTTGCACTCTATCTAATCCATGTTCAGATTGTTAATTTTCAAATGCTTTAACTCTAAAACCTTTCTCGATAGTTCCAACTTATCATTTACTTGCTTTCTTTTTTGGCCAATTGGCACAACATCATCTGCAAAAAATATACTATATAAAAACTGATCATCTATTTGTTGGATGTCTTCTTTTGGAAGACCTAAAAGAAAATACTTTTTTCTTAATACACATCCATGATCTCTACCCACAATAGATCTAAATTTTTCAAAATGGAGAAATTGGAGATTTTATAAACTTTTCACCTTTTAGTTGATCCCACATTATAAATGTTGTCAATCTCTGGAACCCCAATAGGTGTACATCCCCAACCCTCTTTGTTTGCCTTCTTTGGGAAATTCAAGAGAACTGTTCTCCCCCTCCCCCCTCTTGAGTGAACAATGACTTCAATTAAGGAGAGTGTGAATTTATATTTTATATGAAAAACTTGTCCCAAGAACAACTATACCCTTTTGATTATCGAGCATGCCTCATAACATCAAGGTACCCTTTTGTAAATTCACTTTTACTTAAGTTTTTTTCGAAAAGAACCCTTTCCTCACTTCATAATTGCACCAAAGTCTGTCCAATTACATGTGAAGCCTATGTAAAGTGGATGTGCTTAATGTCTGACTATGCCATAAGCTTCTTGCATTTTGTAATGTGGGAATGTTCATATGACAATCAAAAATTTGATTGGATTCAAATGCTTTTCAAAATAGATTATTCTAACATATAAAATACTTGTAGAAGGTAATTCCTTACAACATTTGTTCCTATGAATGGCCTCTACAAATTTAGTCCCTACAGATGGTTCCTATGTACTCTTTGCAATATGATTTCTGTCCGTTCCAACATCATTAAGCCTGATGAAAGAGGAGGATTAGTGTTAGGTAGACAGCTGGTTGTAAAAACCATCATCAAATCATTGAAGCTGCACTAAAGGCACTTGGGCATACACCTTTAAAACCATCATCGATTGGTGTGTCAAAGTACACAATATGATTTGATGAAATCTTATCAAATATTCATGTTAGATGACATAAAATAGTCAAAGTACATGACAAAACCAGCAGTGGTAACTATGCCCACAAGCATGAAACCCCTCATATGTCATTAGATCTTGAATGAAACAGATTTCATTAGAGCTGGAGTGAGAAACCGATCCAAACACAATCACATGTCACCCTCAGATCATCACAAAATCTCGCTGGGGCCCAAAATCCGTGACAGGGCCTTTTTTGGCTGAAAATTTGATTTTAGAAACAAGACACAAATCACAAAGGAAACTCAAATCTGAGTATCAGATCTTACTGGTCATGTAATATTGGTGCAAACAAGCCCTGGTTGGGCGTCTAACAGTTGACCGAAACCTCGAAATCTATGAAATCTTAGATTCGAGTGTGCGTATAAAGAAGACTGTCGAATCCCTTGATCTAGTCACCAAATCACAAAACTTCAAGTTTTAATGTCGTAGAGCATAAGCATTCGATCAAAATCACATGTCTCCTTGCCATCCAATGTCAAACAATTGACCATGATGACGTCAGCAATAAGGTTCACACTAATGGATCACTGCTCTGATACCAAGTTAAAGTAGAAAAGATGAAAGGAAAATTAGGGTTTAGAGAGGAAGGAGATGAAAATTAGTGAGTGTATTGCCTCAATTCTCAAACACTTCTATCATTAGGATTTGTATTCATGTACAAAATAGCTTTCGTATATCGAGATACCCGTAATAAGGAAAACATAGACAACTTAAGGGAACTACCTTCTACTCACACACCCAATGTAACTGTATACAGATCTAATATGTATTCTAACAGTTTTTTCTCCTTTTTAATGGCACCGCTGTATTGTTGACAAACTTTTGCTTCTTTTCTAGGTTTCTGGCTCTTTAATGAATTTCCAAAATCGCTATCCTATTTTGTGTTACAGATTTTTTATACTAAAAACTAGTTTAAAAGTTTCCAATTTGATCAACTTTTAAAAGTTACAAGATGTTATTTTTTCTTTTCAAAATCTGTAGTTGCTATTGCAAGATCAAAAGACATTGTAAAATCAATGGTAGCTGTCCTTGTGCTCATTTATTTTTCCAAATCCATGTCCTCCATGTATCTTCACATACTCACTTCCTATCTTCCCCAACTGTCCATTTAAGCCCCCTTAAATGGATATACTTTATCCACTAGGTTTATCTTGTATTGGCTTATGCATCAAGTGCCAAAATTCCTTGGTTAATATTTCTCTTAATCCTATTTGTGTTGCATAGATATTTAGAGAAGGATGTTTTCCTTATTCAATGCAATTTTAATCATTATAATCATATAGTTCTATCTCCTGACACGTACAATACTTTCCTTCATATCTCTATTAACTGCAAAACCCAAGGTCCCTAGCCTTATTGGGTTTCATTGCAGTGCTTCGTTTCGAGTGAATTCCCTAGCATAAAGATTAATATAGATTAAATGGTGAACAATAAGTATTTACGTTTAAATGTGAGGTTAGGGTTAAGTTGGAAGAAAAAGAGAGGAGAGACGAAGAGATTGGAGATGGGATAGTTTCAGTGTATTCCCATCCCCTTTTCTCATTAGTGTATATACTTACACAAAACACAATAGTACACTAGACAAGTAATGTAGACAATAATAAACACACACCAACAACTAAACTAGTGGCACGAGAACAAATATTCAAAATAAGAATCAGGATTTTGCAAGATTTATATAGCCACTACTTACCTGACTCTAACCTTCATTTTTTCTTTTCGACTTGAGTTCGCCATCGGTAAAATTAGATAGTACATTCATTTATTTTAATTCATAATTCAACACACCACACACACACACACATATTTCAAATGTGAAGGATTATCTTCATTTCTATGATTGATTTTGATAACAATCTATGTATTGAGTGTTTAAGGATAAAAGCATATTTTTGGCGGAAGGTGATATTGATGATTTATTTCTTGTATTTAGTGACCATTTGTCAAGCTATACTCTAGAACTCTTTCAATGTGATTCAGTTTTGGCATTGTTCTCAGTTTTTTCGTGACAATAATGTATTGCTCGTATTTGCATCAAGGAAGTAAATTTATGTCTTCTATATGGTTGTTTAAGAAACTTGGAAGTTTGGGGGTGTTCCCAACAACAGTGAAAACTAAGGAAAGTCATTTGAGATGGTTTGAACATGTCCATTGGAGACCTAAGACAACGTTGTACGAAGGATTGAAATGATACTAAGCTCAAGGAAGAGGGGGAAGACCAATAAGGACTCGGAGGAAGTGGCAAGAAGTCACATGAAGGACGGCAGAGTTGAAAGTCTGGACCTAAACAGAAATGAGCTGGAGAAATAAGACACGAAGCTGACTCTAAATAGATGAGCCATGGTGCTGGTGGTGGTGATGATGATGAAAAATTGTTTAGAATTTAATATACTATCATTTGTGGTGGGCCATCCATGTTCAAATTTTCAATTGCTTAAGCTTACCGTTCCTTAATCATTACCAAACAAAATGTTCAATGCATTTAAAAAAAAAAAATTGTTACTCTATGTCAAGAAATGGGACTAACCTCCTCAGAGGCATCTTAAGATTATTAAGGTTGCGAGGAGCCTTTGAGCTAGCTAAAATCTTCAAAACTCACTTTCGGCATATTTTAAAGCCCCCTGATATCTGTGAGTCAGGTTTTGATAGGATTTGGTGGCTGAAAAACTGCTTTATATGTGATTAGGTCTTTGTCCCTATTAATCCGTATAAAATATACATGTAGTTCATACATGACATGATATTCAATTTCTTACATTAAATTAGTTTTATAAAAATTGTGCTGCTCTTATGATTGAAGGTCGAAGCACTAGGTGAAATTGAGCTTGCCACTAAATTGCTAAAGGATGACTCCGAGATGCAGGTATGCTTTCTATTTTCCATTGGCTTTGGTAGTTGTTATGTCCTATCCATAGCCTAAACATGCAATGTGGTACTCTAACATGTTCGTCTTATTTGGAATTTTTTCATAGTTTCTTTTGGTCCCAAGGATTAGATCTTAGTCTAAAGTTAGACATGCTTTTCTGATGGCTTAAACTATTGGTTTGACCATTGCAGTTGTTTCTTAAGTTACATTTCCTATCTCTGGCATTTTCTCTATCATTTCTTCAAGGCGTGCATGTCTCACGCAACTATGGTCATGCTTGTGTTACCTTTGTTTTTTTTGCATTGTTTCTTGTTTAGTTGGTTGTATATAATCTTTCATTTTTTGTAGTTTTTTTTTTTTTTTTTTCTTTTCTTTCCTTTTTCTTTTTCTAGCATATATATGTGTGTGTGTGTGTGTTTTTTTTTTTTTTTTTGATTGTATTCTTCCTTATTTTGTATGTTTGTTAGTCTTATTGCAAGTATGCATCTGTATATGATTTTCTTATAAGAGTATATTTATGCATGAGTAATATTTTTTTCAAGCTTCATGATTTTCTTCCTACCCAAGTTGTATTGTACTTGCGGAAATCAACTCTGTTGTTTGTTGGGTAAAGTTAAATCAGTACTCAGCACAAAGTTTTCATCCTTGCCTGGTTGAAGTGCAAACTTCAAAACCTCATTACCCGGTCTGAAAAAATGGCCAAGTACACGGTTTTTTCCTACCGGGAAATTGGGTATTAAACTGAGTATTTAAAAGAACTAGGCCAAGTGAACGCGGAACTTTGCTTTCATTTCAAACCAATTTGATTTCTTAAAATTTTTGGCCAATTGCAAACAGGTTTGCTATCAACATGTACTAATTTATTTGATGTTCAACATTACGGCAGGCTTCTTTTTCGGATTGGGTGACAAATGAATCTGCCCCAGTTTTTCTAATTTCCATTTCTTATTTTCTGTATTGTAGGATCCTTTATATTCTCATTACCAACGCCTTCATTGTGATTTGACACCGCTTGACATGGATTCTGCAGAAGCATCTATGGTAATTCTTTCTTTAATAATATCATCTCAATATACTTTGGAGAGCTATTATGCTTTTAGTTTTAGTTTTTTAGGTCTAATCATAGTTGCCAGGAGTTTGTACAGGATACCGGCAATGGTACAATGTGTGGGAAAAATTTCCCATACGTTTTATATTGGTACGACATTGGGATCAAGGATCAAAATCTCGTTTTTTCGATACATATCGTCCAGCCCCAAAACCGATATGTATCGGACGATACGTATCGGTTCCGGACGATACTCTCCGATTTTCTTCCAAAAAAAAAAAACAAAAAAAACATTAAAACCGATAATTTGAAATTATCGGACGATAATTTGAAATTATCGGACGATAATTTGAAATGATCGTCTGATACGAACGATACATTGAACGATAATTTGACCGTTTTTTCAGGGGGGCGATAAAAACCCATTGTATCGTATCGGTGAGGTCCAAAACCGATACGTATCGGTATCGGACGATATTTTGATCCATGATTGGGATAATAATAATAACTATATATATGCAAAGGGTCGGGGATATGCATTCGAATGCATGTCTAGGCCGTGCATTCAAATCAGTTGGGTGCCACGTGGCACCAAACCCACATAGCACCAAATCCAAGGAACGGGTGCCACAGCAACATGCCCAAGATTAATCAGGTACCATCCAAAAAAGATTAAAAACAGCAATTTATCACCGTTGAATTTTGGGTCAAAGGTGCAAAATTTGAATGCACCATGTTTGGGTGGTGACCACAAACTTTGATCTCTGATGTCAAGAGCAAAAAGTATATATACTTTTTTACTAAAAACTTAGGGGACAAGCTGAGCCCTTAGAGGTAGCGCCCAGCACTAAACCCGAATATATATAGTCCTAGGCCTACACACACACACACACACACACACACACACACACACACATATATATATATATATATAGTTTATTTGGACCGTGACCGTGCTAATCTTCTCTATATTGTTCCCATTTTATCAAATGTGTCCAAAGAGATAGTACTATATATGTGGACACTATAACTATGGGAAAGTGCCCAACTTTTGAACTCTGGGAAAGTACCTGGTGAACACCATGTGGCAAACAAACACAACTATGGGTGTCACAGACTCAAGCGCAAAGTCAATTCATATATATATATATATAGTGCACATTGTTGAGAAAATGGTGGTCAATTGTTTAAAAAAGTGAACAGTGAAACATTTAATCAATTGACTGTTCATTTTAACACTATTAGATTGATGTTCAACATATATATATATATATATATATATATATATATATATATATATATATATATATATTCCCTCCTAAAAATCTTTATGAAGGGATGAACCTTAAGGGGTATGTGTCCTTGCCCATCATTTATATGTTGAACAAGTGCCTAGACACTGCTTTTCCTATATATATATATATATTCTAGAAATCTTCAGGGGGGGGTGGTGTTGAACCCTAAGAGGTATGTGTGCCATGCAGGTACTGAGTGCCACATGCCACTGAGATCTGGGTATTTGTCCACGATTCAAATGCTGGACAAGTGCCTAGATACTTCTTTTCATATGTGTGTGTGTATCTATCTATCTATCTATATATATATATATATATATATATATATATATATATATATATATATATATATATATATATATATACATATATGTATATTGTAGTGGAATTTTAAATGTACTTGCAAGCGCATGAATCACCATGCAATATAGTTTCGGTGAGAATGAGGTCGTACCCTCAGGGACAGTAGTTATACAATTGATGAGAATAGTATCAATCTTTAGAAATTTTCGATAAGCATCAATCCTAATCCAGCCTCAATTTGTTTTTGAGAATTTGCACTAACTTAACAGTTGGAACTAGAATAAAAGGTTCAATATTAAAAATGTTCTTGAGATGCTAATTCCCTCCGTCCAAAACTATGTATTCAAATTATCACATTAGACATAAATCTCGGTTGGATATAAGAATCTACGTAACTAATCGAAATCAATCAATAATTACGGTTGATATGGAGATGAAGATCTTTATAAAAGAGATAAAAAATCAATGATACGATCTTTCTGACCTTGACAAATCAGGTTCAAATCATTCACTATATATGATAAAGATCAAATCACAGAGAATACCCGAACCTGATATTGACGAACAACAACTAGGCACGGATCACAAACCCAAAATCATGAGAGAAGCATGAGTACATCTCATATCTCGGATCCATAATCTTGATCTAAATAGGCAAAAACGATATTCTATAATAACCACAAAAGAATCCAACCTAGATCTATATATCTATATGATCTATGAACACATGGTGATTAGTAGATCCCAACACACAGAGAAATTAGCCACTCATTCCAAAGTAAAAGATTGAACAACATATAGAAACAAAATTAAAAAGCACTTATAAATACCAAAGCTTAATAGCTGAATCCTTGCAAACAAACTTCACACTTTAATCTACCTCCGTACAGATCTTCTAAGTACTTGAAACGAGAAGATGAACAAGACTTTCTAGAGCTAAAAAGGAGTTTTTAAAAGCAGAAAATGTAAAAGCTAAAGATACCTAAACCCTACAACAATAAAAGGTATTTATAGGGTAATTTCCATAACCCTAAGTTTCTTTCCTAACTTGGACATAAGTGATTTTTCGCACAAAAGAAACCAAGTCTCAGTCCAGAATTGATCGACCGATTTCTGTCCTCGATCAATCGATTTTGGACAGAAAACTATATGTTTTTATTTGATTTTCGGCCTCCATTCTCGATCGATTGATCTCTTGCCTTGATTGATCGATTTTATCATATTTCTCTGAATTTTTGATTCTTCAAGGCTTTTTATCCCATGATAATCTTTATGCACCAATTCCTCATTTTACGTCCGTTTCATGTCGAGTATCTTGTTCATACCATACCTGTGAATACAAAAGTCATACAAGACATCATCAAATTGCCTTCACTGGAGAGCAATTTATAGATCTAAGGGGGTATGGGTCCTAATACCATCATTTTTCACTACTTAACATATATAGGCCTGGGGGTATGGGTTCTAATGCATTTGAATCTTTGCGTTCGAACCAGGTGTGGTCAATGTGGCTCCCATCCAGGGGATCGGCTGTCACCGCAACTGGACAATCAGGTCCATTAAAAAAAATGAAAAAGGGTGGATATCCAACGTCCAAAATGTGGTCTAAGGGGGAAAATTTTAATGCACTAGGATGTGTGGGGAGGTACCCAAACTTTGACTAAAGTTTTGGCCACCAAAAAACTTATATTTATTTATGGATCAAATGCCGCATGATCCCAAAACGAGTGTTGTTTTGGGGTCATGCGCCACGTGGCACTTGATCTGAGGTTCCAACACATGGATTCATCCAAGCTTTTGAACCTATATGTCCTTTTCCCATATATATATAATAAAAGGCAATTGTATGCACATACGGTTCATAATTCGTACTTCAGTCCACACCATGATTGAGCACTATAAAATTATAAAACAAATAGATAACAGACAAGCACCCTCATTAGGGGAAAAATGGTATTTTGTTTTTTCTTACAATGCTCATGTTAAAGTTATATAGTAAGAAACAAGTTTCCAAAAACTAAAAAACTACTTTCCAAAAATTAGGAAACGAGAACCCAAAAAGTAGGAAACGAGTTTCGAGAGCATATTGCTACGCGTTTCTGGGGATGCTTTGGAAATGTTTCATAATGTTTCCGGGTATTGCTATGTATTGGTACTGGTACACGGGTAAAACAGGCTTCCTGCTAACTAAGTGTCTATTGGTATGAGCTTTTTCAGAAACTCTTTACCCTTCCTGCTAACCATGTGTCTATTGGTATGAGCCTTTTCAGAAACTCGTGGCAATATTTGACATTTTCTATTCTTTAGAAAAATTATTGCTCGGATGTTACTTGTTTATGAAACTTCTAAACCAGTAAACAGAGTGATTTGCATTGATGTTGATGACTTCAGAAGAGTTCAAGTTGCTTCTAAGGTTATGCTATATTTATATGCTTGAGGTTTGTTTATTATGATTGATTTACCATGTTGATCTTAACATTTCAAAAATGGTAGGAACCAAGTAAACTGTGTAGAAGTTCTCAATAAGTTAATTTAATGAAACAAAACATTTACTCCATGAAATGAGGATATTTATATTTACTAGAATCAATATTAGATCACATCAGAATTAACAAGTCAATTATGAAAATGATAAAGTTACATCTGTAGGCAATTGTTAACGTCAGCAGCTAGGGAGGATGCACATGGGTCCATTAATGTGGAATGCTCTCATACCATGCTGGGTTAGTGTATTGCGGTTTGTGAAGTATATTAGAGAAGAAGATGACAGGTAAAGAGAAAAAGAAAAAACGTAGGAGGCTTAGCCCATTTGAATGGGCAAAGATCTTTTATTATCATAACAAAAATTAGATGACAAATACTCTCAAATATCTTTCAATACCCTACATTGCCTACAGCAGGATCCTATACTACACACACGTACATACACCTGCACACACACACACACGTATATATATATATATATATATATATATATATATATATATATATATATATATATATATATATATATATATAACAACCCTGTACAAAAACAAGTAAAAGAATGAGAAATGTAGAAGGATGACATGGTCTGGTCTAGCTTTTCCTCATATGGTTTTTGTCAAATTGAATGGTGGCTATGTTTAAGGGTTGTACTTGTTGCTCAACTGGAATATGCAACTTGACAACCATGAGGTCACAGGTTCAACCCCAGCTTACCAAGAATAACATAAAACAGGTTCAACCCCAGCTTACCAAGAATAACATAAAATAAAATGGTCTCTATCTTTTCCATTGAGAATATAATCATATTATCCTCATCACCTATTTTGGTAATGGTGATTCATAGGAGCTAATTATGACCTCTGAAAATTTCATTTTCATTTAAATATAAGAGCTTCAGCATGTTATCATCTTGTCACGGGATTTCTTGTGGGCAGATAGAGAAGTATATGCAGAACACCCATGCCAAAACACATTCAAATTATACAGTTGATATTGTACAAATATTTAAGGTTTTCAGGCAAGATGAAGGTGAACGCTTTGAAAAGGTGAGAACCCATTGAACTATCTTATGCTCCTATGATGTTTCAATCTGCGAAGATTTCTTTCAGTATTTGCACTGAAAAAAAAATCAGATTTCAACTGGTAGTTTACTTCTGGAAAGATATTGACTCCAATCTTCTATGCATGGTGCAATCCTTTGTGCTTGTATGCACAGTTTTCTAGGATGAAAAACAGGATGCTCTTGTGGCATGGTTCTCGCCTCACAAATTGGACTGGCATTTTATCACAAGGTCATCTATCAATCATTTCAAACTTATAAAGTTGTGATAAATTGTTTTGATTCACATGTTCTCTTGTAGTCTTGTAGGCATATATAATTATCTATATGTTTCACCCAGGGTTACCTAATTCACCCAAACGCATGGTTCACAGTTTGGTGATTCGGTCTGATTAACAAACTGGCTTGCATCCTGGTTCTGCCTGGTTTGCCCTGTTAGTAACTTTTAAATTATTTTTAAAATATGCAAAATGTTGGTTGAAGGATTTGAATCTACAACTCATTATTCTATGCTAGAGATTTAACCAACAAGCTATTTAACATTTATTATAAAAATTAATGTTATTGTAGGCGTTTTTAAAAAAAAATTTAAACTCCTCCTACCCTTAGTGAATTGGGTTTAGTAGATAGTGGCGAGCTGCGAACCGTGAGCCTGAATTTGAACTGAGTGAACCAGTGAACCTGGTAACCTTTGTTACACTATTATCTAGAGTATCGTATTAAGTGTAAAAGTTATATATTGCCATATTATTGGAAATTTAATTTATGCAGAATATCTAAAATCTATTGCTACCTTCATAAAACAATAGGATTACGAATTGCTCCTCCGGAAGCACCTGTCACGGGTTACATGTTTGGAAAGGGAGTTTATTTTGCTGATATGTTCTCAAAAAGTGCAAACTACTGCTATGCATCTCGTGCCTCTACTGTTGGCATTCTCCTTTTATGTGAGGTTGTTTCCTTATCTCTGGAAAATGGATAATTTGAGTTACAATTTTCGAACATTTTTTAACTGTATCCATGTTGAGAGGCTGCTAAATTTTATACTTTCCAGGTTGCGCTGGGTGACATGGCTGAGCTTTTAACTGCAAATTACGATGCTGATAAGTTACCAGACGGAAAGCTAAGGTACAATAAACAATTAGCTGGTATTAGGTACCTGACCCGAGTGCCAGCGGTGGCACTCTGGTCAATCTCCTTTTATCCAAATTTTCTTGCCTGGGAAATGCAGTGCTTTTTTATGAGCATGTGAATCAGTGAAATTTCACTTTTGACCTTTAACTGCTTTGGAGCATCAATTATCAGCACATGCACGAAGGCTGCCAGTTTCAGGTTGACCCGAGAGCTTCCTCCGGCAACATATTGGCTACCTTATAAACAATTGATTATGTTTTCATGATTTTTGTGTAAATCATACCAGCATGGATGGTATGATTTGATATGTAAATTTAGATGTCTCTGCATAAAATTGAGTAGGAATAGATGTTCTTTTTAAATATCCACAGCATAACATATGAAGGTGTGTGGTACACTGTGTTAGTTTATTTATTATTCCATCATCCTGAGATGAATCTATAAACTATTCTTGAATTAAAGTATGCTATATTCCTATTAGAACTTATTAGATCCATGCTGGTTTATTTTTTGCAGAATAGATTCAACATCCAAACTCCAAGATAGAAAACGCATTACAACTTTGTACCAGTTGTATTCCTTCAAATTGAACTCGTAGGATGCTTTACTTAATAGCAATTACAATCCTTGTTTTTTTTTCTTAGGCATCCAGTTAACGCAGTGTTCAAAACATATGGTAAAGCATTCAGATATCCCGTCTTTCTTTAGTCTATAGCCCCCTACAATCCAATCTTCTAACAAGTCAATTCGGGTCCAAATATGAATTTTGAGGTCCAAACTATAAGCGTAACAGAGGATTGTTTGCAATCTTAATACCACTCTAGTTATGACATTGCAAAGTAGTTCGTGAAGTAATATGAAATATGAACTCCAATGTCAGAGAGAACCCAAAAGAGCTAAACAAAGTTTGAGGGAGTCTTTGGCATAGCTTGGATACTTGGCATCACCACTGGAAGATGAAACAATGTCTTGCTTCTAGTTTTGAAGGAAAGCAGGGAGTAACCTAGAAAAACACGGGCCGGTCGTGAAGCTATGATAAGTCACATTTTCATAGCCAATATATGCCTAAAGCTGAATATGAGAAGATGATGGAAGAAGAATAGAGCATGAGACAATATGCATTTTAAGTAGCAAATGATACACAAGAAAATAGTTTTGTGAATGAATCTCGATTTTCCGATATATTTCATCGCTAATCAATATCGAGATGATACGTATCTGGTATGGCTGATACATTCAAAGTATCGGTGATACAATGGATATACTTATCTGTGTTGTGTAATACGTATCGATATCGTCAAAGATTTTGAACCTTGGCTGACAAGAAAAAGTTAGGTCAGAAAAAGCTAGCTCTCTAGTAGGAGGTCGTAATCAGACATTTAGTTCAATTGGCGTATTGATGGTTCAAGTGTCGTTCAAATGGGCATGACTGATAACATTGAATGTATACTTAAGCTGAGGCAATAAGCAGCCACAAGGAGAATAGTTTGCCTTAAGGCCTTAGTAATATGAAGATGCCCCAGATTCTTCATTCCAAATCGTAGCTAAGGATACTACTTCACTCACTGAATCTAAGCTAGGTCATTATGAATGATAGGCATGCCATTCATATATAGCAGAGGAATTATTCAACTCTAGTAGTTTTAGAGACAAACATGATAAGAATCGTGCTCTCTTTTGTCAAAAGCCCAGCCTTGCTGCCTAGGCCCCCTTAGATTGGGTGGCTGCATAGGCATAACCCTGTTCCGCTTAGCCTGCCGTGGGCGGCACCATAAGGATAGACATGATAGGTTTCTAAGAGCGTGTCTAGACGGACCTCCGTAGGGCTGCCTATAACAGTGTTAAGTACGGTGGCAAATACCAGTCCTTATTTTTATATAAGGTTTATTTTTATAACAAGTCAATTCGGGTCCAAATATGAATTTTGAGGTTCAAACTATAAGCGTAACAGAGGATTGTTTGCAATCTTAATACCACTCTAGTTATGACATTGCAAAGTAGTTCGTGAAGTAATATGAAATATGAACTCCAATGTCAGTGAGAACCCAAAAGAGCCAAACAAAGTTTGAGGGAGTCTTTGGCATAGCTTGGATACTTGGCATCACCACTGGAAGATGAAACAATGTCTTGCTTCTAGTTTTGAAGGAAAGCAGGGAGTAACCTAGAAAAACACGGGCCAGCCGTGAAGCTATGATAAGTCACATTTTCATAGCCAATATGCGCCTAAAGCTGAATATGAGAAGATGATGGAAGAAGAATAGGGCATGAGACAATATGCATTTTAAATAGCAAATGATACACAAGAAAATAGTTTTGTGAATGAATCTCGATTTTCCGATATATTTCATCGCTAATCAATATCAAGATGATACGTATCTGGTATGGCTGATACATTCAAAGTATCGGTGATACAATAGATATACTTATCTGTGTTGTGTAATACGTATCGATATCGTCAAAGATTTTGAACCTTGGCTGACAAGAAAAAGTTAGGTCAGGAAAAGCTAGCTCTCTAGTAGGAGGTCATAATCAGACATTTAGTTCAATTGGCGTATTGATGGTTCAAGTGTCGTTCAAATGGGCATGACTGATAACATTGAATGTATACTTAAGCTGAGGCAATAAGCAGCCACAAGGAGAATAGTCTGCCTTAAGGCCTTAGTAATATGAAGATGCCCCAGATTCTTCATTCCAAATCGTAGCTAAGGATACTACTTCACCCACTGAATCTAAGCTAGGCCATTATGAATGATAGGCATGCCATTCATATCTAGCAGAGGAATTATTCAACTCTAGTAGTTTTAGAGACAAACATGATAAGGATCGTGCTCTCTTTTGTCAAAAGCCTAGCCTTGCTGCCTAGGCCCCCTTAGATTGGGTGGCTGCATAGGCATAACCCTGTTCCACTTAGCCTGCCGTGGGCGGCACCATAAGGATAGACATGATAGGTTTCTAAGAGCGTGTCTAGACGGGCCTCCGTAGGGCTGCCTATAACAGTGTTAAGTACGGTGGCAAATACCAGTCCTTATTTTTATATAAGGTTTATTTTTCGCATTTTTAGAAAAATATAATCATAGATCTTCTCAAATTTGATCCTTAAACCCTTAAAAACTCTTGCTTATGGCTAAAGGTAGAATTTAAACCCTTGAACTCAAGGCTACATACTTATGGGCCTCACCACTTGAACAAAGCCCCAATCACTTAACGATTTATTTTTCTAATCTTATATAGATTGATTAGAGCGAAATTGAATCAGATCAATTTCTTTTTTTTAATCTTATAAAATTAACTTTAGATTTAATTATTATTAGTTAGTTGCTGCCTTTAATATCTGAAGACCCTAAAACCATTATGTTTTCAAAAATAAATAATATATTTATTATTTTTTGCAAGTTTAATTTGTTAATTGGTGCTTGCTAGTTGTTTTTTTACTCATTCAACCTACGGTTGTACATGATGGTTGATACTTAATGACATGGTATCAAAACTCGACCATTACCAATACGTATCGTTGATATGTATTAGTTTCGTTGAATATTGATACCGATACCACCCTGATATCTGTATCGGGATGGTATCGGTATTGGACCAATAGTGGTCAGCATCGGCCGATACAACTAGTTTTTCATTATTATTTTTAAAATTTTATTTTCCCAAAAAGAAAAGAAAAAATCAACCGATATGGTATTGGTGATACCGTATCCGTATTGACTGATACGTATCAGCCTAAGATGAACCAATACCTGATACCGATACTGACACCTTGCTTAATGAATATCTTACCATGTTTTTGTAGTTATTTTGTGGGTCCTTTACTATTTCCTACAATAAATAAAACCATTGAAAGATTATTGTATTCATTGCCTAGGCTCAGCCTAAGCCTTGCTGCGCCTTGTCTCACGCTCAGCGGGTCGGCAGCCTAGGCGATGCCTAGCGCTTTTAACAACCTTGGTCATGCTTATTGCGAACAAAGCCAACTGTGGGAACTATATAGTTGACTTCTCAAAACAAGCCCGAGGAACTTGTGTGAGACCATGCAAAGCATGATAGTAACAAGGAGAATGCACCAAACTAGGGGCCACAATCATCATGAAGAAAGTTATTCTTCATATCCAATTAAAGTATTGGCCACTAGCAAACAACAACCACAATGATTAATGTTCAAACATAAGTCATGTTTGTTTTTGTTGCAAGTTGCAAAGGTATTCAATATTCTCATTATCAATTACCAAATTTTAAAGCTTCTTGAAGTTGCAATTAGATTTCAAATTAATCTTCGGAAGATTTTTTTAGGATTTAATAGCCACTTATTGAACCTTTTGTTTTAATTGCGACTTAATCAAATAAAACATAATTTTTTCTATTACACATTTAAAAAGCAAAACTACAGAAAATTTAAAAAGAAAGATTTGTTTAGATTTTCTCCTAAACCAAGTTAAAATGGAAAAACTCTTTTTTTTAATGTTAAAGTACAAATTAAAAGCAAAATATTATAACTAAATCTCAAATTTAAAAATTAAAATTTAGGGGTTTGAAACTGTACACAACAAATTTGCGTAGGAAAGAAGATTTTAAACACAAACACATTGCATCAAATTTCCCCTCGCTATGAGAGTTTTATTAATTGGTGGACTCGACACTTCCGGGTATCGTTTTCGGTGCCCCGTTAATTATATCAAAATTGAATATCTCTGATTAAAAGCTACGAAAGAAAATAAAATAATACGTCTTTGAAAATGAATTAAAAAAAAAAAAAATCCTAGAATTCTAAATCTTCATCAACATCTTTTTCATCATCGTCGTCTTCGTCATTAGATGCTGAGTAGATGCATACTCAGCATACTTTCGTAGTCTGAAAGTTGTCTTATGTGAAATAGAGGTCGGTAGATACGTGAACCTTTACGTTGAAAGCTAGTTCTGTTCGACTGGGAAGTATGAAGGAATAATGTTGCCAAAAGCTCGTGAACAAGCCTTAGCATAATCTCATGGTGTTGAGTTTCGAAAACAAATTCGAATGTCGGGTCCATATCTTCTTTTTGATAACTGATCTTTTATAACTGCTAATATCTCTGTCGTAGAGAAGTTCGATTTTAATCGAAGCTACCGAACTTCGTATGAAACAAACCTGAGTTCGAATATTATATTGAATTTGACCTAGAATAATTGCTCATTAAGAGTTTATTTTTGTCCTTAGTCCTTCAGATGATAATTGGACCGTTGAATTGAGCCCGATTTTTCTTTTGAAGGAATTTCTGATCTAGAGGTTAAGGCCTAAGCCTTTAATTCGAGGGATTAGGAACCCAAACCGCGAGGGAAAATCCAATAGTAAAGAAATGATCGCAATCTCGCGGGGTGATAGCTTTTTGATTGAAAGATGTGGTTCAAAATGGGGTTTTCATTGTCATAATCATGCAAAATAATGATTTATCAGGGATAATCGCGATCAGGATCGATCATAATAATGATCTGATGGTGTAGATTGCAATCATAGAATATGGCGATCAGTCAAAGATGATCATGATCAAGATTGGTCAAGATGATCGTCTGATGATCAAGATTGGTCAAGATGATCGTCTGATGGTATTGATCTCATGATGCGATAAGAAATTGGAGATGATCGTGATCAAGATCAATCGAAATGATCGTCTAATGGTGTTGATCGTGATGGCGCGACATGATAAGCAATCGGAGGTGATCGTGATCAACATCAATTGAAATGATTGTCTAATGGTGTTGATCGCGATAAGCAATCGGAGTCAACAATAGTCATGATTGTAGAGAATTCTTCTTATTTATGAGTCCATATTACAAATCTAAGATAATTATTTATGAATCTCCACAGATTTATTTATAAATCTTAGGTAATTTGCACAAATTTCTCATTTGCACAGATATTTTTTTTTTCATATATGAACTTTTTTTCATGATGCAGAATATACCTACTATTTATTTTTTTATTTTTTATTTTTTTACTTTAAATATGTTAATATATATTAGTAAAATTAAAAAATATTTTTTACACTTATTTTTAATCCTCGAAATTTTTCCGAAAGTTTTCCGAAATTTATCTGAAATGAACCAAAACAACCCCCCTCCGAAATATTGCTGGAAACGAAAATTTTCACTAACCCATATGCATAAGGATCTTAGACAGGCCAAGAGTGGGCCCATATAATTATACGTAACACCTGCATAAGGGTTTTAGGTATGGGCCCATTGGGCCCACATAGTCCTAAATGCATGCCCTAAGCATAAAAGGTCTTAGGTGTGGGTCAAGAGTAGGCCCATATAGTCGTAAATATGACCCAAAGAAAACATAGATGTGGGCCCACTCTGGGCCCACATAACTCGTGATGGCACGACGTGATAAGCAATCGGAGATGATCGTGATCAACATCAATTGAAATGATTGTCTAATGGTGTTGATTGCGATCGTGCGATGCGATAAGCAATCGGAGTCAACAATAGTCATGATTGCAGAGAATTCTTCTTATTTACGAGTCCAGATTAGAAATCTAAGATAATTATTTATGAATCTCCACAGATTTATTTATAAATCTTAGGTAATTTGCACAAATTTCTCATTTGCACAGATTTTTTTTCATATATGAACTTTTTTTCATGATGCATAATATACCTACCATTTATTTTTATTTTTTACTTTAAATATGTTAATATATATTAGTAAAATTAAAAAACATTTTTTACACTTATTTTTAATCCTCGAATTTTTTTCAAAAGTTTTCCAAAATTTATCTGAAATGAATCGAAACAACCCCCCTCTGAAATATTGCATATGGGTCGTATTCACTAACCCATATGCATAAGGATCTTAGACAGGCCAAGAGTGGGCCCACATAGTCCTAAATGCATGCCCTAAGCATAAAAGGTCTTAGGTGTGGGTCAAGAGTAGGCCCATATAGTCGTAAATACGACCCAAAGAAAACATAGATGTGGACCCACTCTGGGCCCACATAACTCTAAGCGTGGCAGATACCTTAAGAGCATGCTCTAAGAATCTTTGCAGAGGCAGAGAGATAGAACTTCGAGGCTGAGAATTCGGGATCTGTAAATCTGAGGGAGAGGCTGCTATTTATAAATTTACTATAGTGGTTACTGGTAGTTACCATCCGATGATTTGATTATCTTAAGGTGAGATCTATGGTGCAAAGGGGGCTGCGTAAGCCTTTTCATTTCACACGGATTGATAATGAGCCAGTAAAATTTGAAGTATGTGGTTAAGGACCTACAAAGAGACCTCCCATTTGTTTCATTTAGTATTATAGATGATCCACGCAGGTGACCCTGCATGGGCCTCTTTTGATGGAGAGAAAAGAGAGGTGGGATGAGGAGGAAGAGAGAGAGGGGACCCTACGTGGGTCCTTGTGGAGAAAGAAAGAGGAGAGAGAAGGAAAGAAAAAGAGAGTACGCTCCACACAGGGTGACCCCTGTATGGGTCCCCTGAGGAGAGAGAGAGAAAGAGAGAGAGAGAGAGAGAGAGAGAGAGAGGAAAAAAAGAAAGGAGAGAGAGAGAGAGTCATGAAGGGGTGGGCCTTGGGACCAAATTAAAGCCCATCAAGGACTCCTAATTCTACTCTAGATAGATAATTAGGAGTGTTATAAATTTGGCCTAAGTGCCTCATCATTATTTTTTACATAAATTCTCTTTCTCTAAGCTCTAGAAATAAGAAAAAAAAAGAAATTTTCGAGTTTCAGGATCCTAAAAATCTGTGTTAACAGGTGCCTTGATTTTCGTTGAGTATTAAAAGATCGATGGGAATTGACCGTACGATCATCATATCGACTTAACTATGTGATTGTTTATCTCTAAGAAAAGAGCCACCTATCATTTGATAAATTGAAACCTGAGGAAGTATTCGTCAAGTATCCAACGTGAGACTTGATCGAATTGGATCAATTTGAGATTTCGATGTGCTTTGAATCTGAGTTATATCAGATAGCCTCACTTTATTTTACAAACTCCGATCATAATAACTGAGTCATAAATTTGATGGGCGTTGAATTTGAACTTCATTGAATGACCCGATTTATTTTAACAAAATTTGATCAAAATAATTGAGTTGAAATTTCGACGGGGTCCGAATTAGATATCCCGATTTATATTTTATAAAATCTAATTAGAATAACTGAGTCAAAATTTGGGATCCGTGGTAGATGATCCTATTCATATTTTGCAAAATTCGATCAAAATATTTGAACGAAAATCTTTATAAAATTTGATCGGGATAGTTGACTTGAAATTTTGACGGGCTCTGAATTTGAACTTCATCGGACGACCCGTTTTAATTTTCATGAGAGAGGAGACCCTGCGTGGGTCCTTAAGGAGAGAGAAGGAACGAAAAGGAGAGAGTGACTGAGTAGGTCCCATGCAAGGTGACCCCTGCGTGAGTCCTCTAAGGAGAGAGAGAAAGAGAGTCATGAAGGAGTGGGCCTTAGACCCAAATTAAAGTCCATCAAGGATCCCTAATTCAACTCTAGATTAGATAATTAGGAGTGCTATAAATAGGCCTAAGTGCCTCATCTTTAGTTTTTACATAAATTTTCTCTTTCTCTAAGCTCTAGAAATAAGAACAAGAACTTTCCGAGTTTCAGGATCCTAAAATCCGTGCTAACGGAAACATTAAAATCTTTTGGGTTAAAAGCCATTATTTTCCTTTGACTTTGTTATTATTACTGTTATTTTTCTATGCTTTTAGTTGGTTTCGACTTTCTCCCGTTTTGCTTGATTTTGTTGAATGTTTCCCAAAATTTCCATTAGTAAATACTTCACAAATTCTGATTTGGTGACTGTGCTTATAATTGATAACATACTCCTTAGTAATGTCCCTAATAACAAGCAAGCTTCATACCTTTCCAAGGATGCTTCTTAAGTTCTTATTTTGTATACCCACATGCAGCTGCTGAGCATCTTTCCTCCAAGAGGAATAACACATTTGAGTATTCTTAAGCGCTGAAGCCTCCTTAGCTATTGTCCCTTGCCAATGAGGAATACGAGATACCTCCTTATAACTTTGTGGCTAAGGATTAGAATGAATTGTACGTAAAGAATGCTTATCAATAGTAGAAAACATTTTAGTAAAAATGACTTTCCTATATTGATCAAGAGATCGGTTCTCATGGATAAGATACCCGTGGAATTGTGTACCTTAAGGCGTGAGTAGAGAAGGATTAACATCTTGAGAGGCAGAATTAAGGGGCAAGAGTCACAATGTCAAATGACACATGAATCTCATAATTCTTCGGCGGAGTAGATTACAAGTGCATAAACAGGAAAATCTATAGAGTGAAAAAAGATAAATTCAATTGGTCAATAAATGAAAGTGAGCATGAATTCACCCCCAAACTAGCTACAGACGAAGCTAATAGCAAGAGACTGTTTAGTTTTAAGAATATGACACTACTTTCTCTCGACACACATTTGAAGAGTATTAGGATGAGATAACAGAGAAACGATACCTTGAGAAGCAAGAAATGCATGAAAAAAAAGACATTTTCCATCAACATTGCGGGGAAACATTTTAACTTTTATGAGAAATTGTGATTGTACCATAGCAACAAAATTAGTGTAAATGTTTAATACCTTACATCTATGATGCATTAAGCAAATCCACATGTAATGTGCAGAGTCATCGACCAATATTACATAACATACAGATCATCCCTTGGATAATAGAGGTGCAGGTCCCCCAAACATAAAAATGTATAAGATCAAAATGACCAATATCTGTATTCTCACACTTACTAAATGGAAGGATCACATGTTTGGCCAACTTCCAAGTCTGGATAGAAGGGACAAGGTGATGATGATGATGTTTGGCCAACTTGCAGCTCTTACAATCAGAAATGTCAAAAATTGAAAAAATTTGCGTAATGCCATAATGCATTAGAAGAGACAATAAACTTTACACAAGAAACAAAATTATGTCCAAGTGTACTGTGCCATAAAAAAAAATTAGAAGTAGTTGCACCTCCACACAAATATAACCAGATGAACAGGTCGTGGGGTCTCAAAAAAATAAAACTTGCCTACTATACAACCAGTTCCAATCTATCAGTTCAAATGTTGAGTTAGCACAATACAACTAAGAGAATTATCTAAGGTCAATAAGCTGGCTAATAGAAAGTAAACTCCCGTACAAATAGAGGCTCTAAATAGAGGAAGTTTAAGGGTCAGATATAGGTTTTTAAATAATAGGGAATGGTGCTCGACAGTATGAATGCAAAACCAAATCAATATAGGAGAGTAGTGTACCAAATTAGGGACATTCATAATCATATGGTTAGAGGCAAGGCATCAAAATCGGTATAGTTGTCGGATATCGGCTGATACCGTTACGGTACTGCCAATTCCACATCGATAGTTTTTTTTTTTTTTTTTTTGAAAAAAATTGTATCGGTCAGTATCGGCCTGATACCGATAATGATATCAATACCTGTATCGAGTGATATTGTTATCAATTCTCGGCGAAACTGATACATATCGCCGATACGTATCGTTTCGGCCGAGTTTTTATTCCATGGTTAGAGGCACCAAAGTGGCCTGAAGGTGAGAGCCAACTGCATAAAATTGGCAGAGTGAAAGGTGTTTGGATGCATGACATGAAAAGATTGCTACAACTCGTCAAAGGTAACAAAATATATGAGAGATGATTTAATAAGAGTTGTGAGAAATCTCAAAACTCTATGCTGATAGCGTGGCAAAAGCATCAAATAGAGTTGGAGAATTTCATTTTTGGCCTATGTTTTCAGTGAATGGTTGAACTTACATATTTCAAGTTTCTTACCATAGTTGTAACTTGTAATGGATGAACGATCAGGTCCAGAATCGAAATGAAGTGCAACACTACAAGGCCCAGAAAAGAAGCGCTGGGGAGAAGCAACAACTGTCACATAATGCGAGGACTGAAAATTGGCTAAGGAGAAATATCTGTTGTTGTTGGTGATAATCTCTGTCAATGCGCCATCAACTGTGGTAGGTGGAGTACCAAGGGATTGCTCATCAAGAACTGATAAACGCCTTATGATTCTCTATTGAAACCATGCATATGTCAAAGAAAATCTCAATGGTATTACGAAAGGGTGAATTGCTCCACTGCAGAGTATCCTTCATAGAATATTTACCTATCATATGGAGAAATGGCACGTGACTACCCCATTACAGATTGGGGTGTGACTGCCCAAGTTTAGGCTACATGGCACATGTTTTGAGCAATCCAAGTCATCAAGGTGGTAGGTCATATTAGGCGCTATTTTCGACCCAAAATCACACTAATTGGGGGATTTGAACTGCCCACTTTATACACTCTAATGAGGACGGTTGTGCATTTTTTTTTTAACAGTTACATTGAATTGCATTGATCAGATGGTTGCAATCATCTCATGGGCATGATTTGTGGAAGGAGAAATATGCCAATGAAGGATACTCCTCGCTTTTCACCATTTAGCAATACCTTTGCGTTGATTAATCACCAACCATATCGTGCAGGAATATTCCTTCTCCTGCAAGGTTTTCACTCAGCAAAACCTCTTCAAATTTTATCCCTCTTGAAGATGCATACACAGAAGCAAACTTTACTTCATTGTTCATAGTGAAGGCTCTGCTTATTAACCATGCAGCGAATATAAAGAAGCTAAGTGTAGTGAATGTGAAGACAATAATTTAAAGTGAGTAGAACTGAGCTGATTAAACTTCATCAGGTCAAGGGGACAGTATGCTGTACATTGT
The DNA here is from genome assembly GCA_021018995.1 of Chloranthus sessilifolius. Taxonomy (NCBI): domain Eukaryota; kingdom Viridiplantae; phylum Streptophyta; class Magnoliopsida; order Chloranthales; family Chloranthaceae; genus Chloranthus; species Chloranthus sessilifolius. The sequence continues at coordinate 1,689,536 of CM037588.1, read as the reverse complement.
GGAACAGCCAAAGCACTACCAAATGAATTTTTATTAATTTTCTATAAATTTAATAACAAGGCAATACACCTCTGATACTTGAGCATAACGGATAATGAACTGCATGGAGAAATGGTAAAGTACTCTTACGATGAATCACGAAGACAGACTCACAGAAAAATAAGGGGCAACTTTATGATGCCCAGATATAATATCATTGATGTATCTGTCCTGTATCAACCATCAATGCATGATAGTTTAAGAGTAAATATATAAGCTGTACTCTTGTTTTTCATATGCTTACATATTTATCTTTGTATTTTTGTCTATAGTGGCATATTCTAGATTCTATTATCTCTGCTCAGTTGGTAATTGGTGATTAGCATTAATATTTATTATACAGAAAGAAGTGTCAACCAAATTATGAGAAACATTATATTTTATAAGAAGCTGTTCCAATTTGTGGTATAGCTGGCCTTGATGCCGATGGCCTGCCATTGGTTGCTTCCTGCTATCTATTGAATTGATATGAATATGATAGCTTCATTTTACAAGATGAATTGATCCTTGCAGCTGTTTAATATCTTTGTATTTACATAATACGAAATTTTCTGTATCTTTGTTCTCTAACAAGTTCTAATGGATCTCATTACTGCAACCTTCTCAAGCGCATGGTTTTAAAATTCATGTATTGCAGCACAAAGGGAGTTGGTACTACAGCTCCAGACCCTTCAGAGTTTCAGGCACTTGAAGATGGAATTGTCGTACCCCTTGGCAAGCCAAAGGAGCAACTGGGTTCTAAGGTATATTTCTTTATAGGATTAATGGGGTGTCACCTGCATCAAGAGATAGAACGATCAATAGTGCACTTGTTTTGCCACATGGCACACATTCTTGACCAATTTATGTCGTCCAAGTTACAAATCATCAGGTGAACTAATGTTAGCTAAAATTGGTTCTCATCAAAGGATTCTAACCATTCGATCCAAGTTCTTTCATATAGACCATTGCTCATATCCAACCTAGAGTCCAATATTGAAGCGCTTGGATTTGATAGTACTGATCTAATATTGTGGCCTCACTTAGTGAAGGGGTGTAACCTTTGGTCTTTGTTTTGCCTCAGCTTGTTTGAGGTCTTTTGCTGGGTTTTTTCTGTTTTGTTGGCTTTCTGTTATGGGATCCTGTGATCCCTGCTATAAGCATCTTGCTTAGCCTCGATCAGGATGTATCTTTATTTACCAATAAACTTACATCTTTACCGATAAAAAAAAGGGGGTATATTTTTTGGAATAGTGAAGTATGTATTACTGAAATATATGCTCCACGTCACCAAAGGTGAGTAGCGTCGATCTCTTCTTTATACTAAACATTTTAAGATTGTGAGCAAGAGCTAACAATTAAAATTTTATTTTTGTGTTTTCTGCAGTGTAGCTTACTGTACAATGAATACATAGTTTACAACGTAGATCAGATTCGAATGCGATATGTGCTTCAAGTAAATTTCAATTTCAAGTGATGATGATGAGCGGCAAGTTTTCCGGTTCCATTTTCAACCAGATTTTTGGTATTTCTCTTTTGAATCTCGCCTCTACCACTAGCTCCCAAGTGGCAAGATCCGTCCACCTGTATTGTCACTAAAATCCTTCTAGTATATGAGATGTTTCCTGTGATTTTGTATAATACATGCATGCAAGCATAGCAGCTTATTTAGTTATTTATATGGAAATTGATGAAGCCTCTTCTTTTTTTCCCTCTTTGAATTGACTAGATTTATTATGATGATTGATATTTAGCCATTCCAGTAGTTTCATGAATGCTATTTTGTTCCTCAGCTGGTATATGGTAACCGCCCTGTTCCCAAGCAAGTTTGTGAACGGGTCACTGATTTTTCAGATGGTGTTCCATGTCATGAGAATAATCATGCTCTAAAGATGCGCGGTGTTGAAAATTGCATTTTAAAAGAAAAAAAGATTTTGCCATCAAGTGATTCAAATTGGTCAAATGCTGTTAAAATAAACGGTTAAAACTGATTTCGGACATTTACATGGTCGCCAATCACCGTAAAGGTGTTTGACCACTTTGAATCACACAACAGAAGGCATGATGGCATTGGAAGGGCTGCTATTGCCACACCAGTTTGGTATCGCTTTGATAGCCAGTCAACCGTCATCTAAAAAGCGTAAGGGCTGCTACTGCCACATCAAGTTCTGCTATGTGCAAAGACACACTTTAGTTTGATGTGCGAGTGGCAGAATAGCAGAACGTGGATTGGCAGTAGCAAGTTGAGCCATGTGCTTGAAGAAAGAGACCTTTAATGAAGAGTCTTCTTATGGCCGTCTGATATCCACCCAGTTGGGTCCAACAGGTCAAGCTTGAACCAACTGCCAAACCATGTACCATAAAACAGTTTTAAATATCGGCTAGGAATGTTACATATTGGCCGATATCTACAAGCTTCATCTTGATCCGAGTTGAAATCAAGTGCAGATAAAGTATGGTTTACAATGTTAACATACACTGATCCATATGTATTGGTTTAATACTCCAAATGCCCTTTGGTTAATTTCGCTTTATTTTTTTCTCAATTAAAATTATTTAAAAATTTAATTTTCTTATAAGGCTTAAAATAGAGTTATGGTGGGTGTCCACTCATCATGAGTGGACATTGCGGTCAACATGAGTGGACATTGCAGTCCACTTGTCCATATGACTGTGACTTGTATGGACTTCCAATGCATATAAATCTGTGCAAGTCAATTAATCATAAAGACATGTGGACTATAATGTCCACTCATGATGAGTGTACACCCATTATAGACTAACTCTAAAATATCAACTGGGACAGAAAAATAAGACAATGGGTTCAACTTCATGGCTTGAATTGTAGATTTGAATCCTATATCATATATCATGTGACACATGATTGCGAGTTACACTATTTTAAGGGTTTACCTAATTTCTTTGATTTTTAGGAAAAATAAAAATGACAAAAATTATTATTAGAGTCATTTGACCTTTCAGATCACATATCAAAGTTGTAAGTTATCGCCTGAGCATAGCATATTAAAATTTTGCACACTTAATCAAAATGCTTGAAATCAAGTGCTAAACGGGTTAGCTCAACACATACTCTAAAGCTTTTTAATAATATATCATCAAACATGCTATGCGAGCCTAACGTTTATACTGTAAGTGCACAACCTAATGTTTTAGTATTTGAACTCATTTTTTGACGGTATTAAATATTTTAGTACCTCAAAATGATGCCCAGCTTAAATTATACTTTAGAATACAAGCACATAACAATCCCCAATATATTTGGGTCTTTTCTATATCTAATGGAAAAAGGAGTTGTGATTATTAAATTTTTTTATATGTTTTTCTGTCTTTTCATAATTATTGAAATGCCTTAAAATTTTTACATGAATTTCTTTTAGTAGGGTGTCAATAGGTCCGAGAGACAACTTTTCGATGCCCAATGAAAAAATAACATATGCCCAATCTAGGGCTCTCAATGGGCCGGGCCAGCCCGGATTTTAATTCACACTCAACCCGAAAAAAATGATATGTTTTATTAAACAAATCCGGCCCGATATTTGAATCGGGCTAAACATGTTGCAATCCGGATAAATTCGGATCGGGCTTGGGTCGAGTGTTGTAACATCCGGCGCGCACTCGGCCCGGATATATATATATATATATATATATATATATAATTATAATTTTTTTAATGTAGTTAAATATGATTAGTTTAAATGCCCTGAGATTAAACCGTTGAACGATTTAAACTTGGGGCATTTAAGTCAAAAGCGCAATAACCTTGTGCATATATATTTTTTTTGGACAAATCGGATGTCTTAATTTATTTTCAAGCAATCATTGCATAGGTTTTTAACTATACAACTTGGATGACTTAATAATAGATTTTCAAGCAACTGTTATCCGTTATAACAGTAATATAATTATGTACCTGTACAACAAATTAAAATAAAATATTTGAATAAAATCACGTACATAAGCTTCTATTATTTAATTAAATTTTTAACCTTTAAACTTTAATTAGAAAAAAAATAATCCAATTAAATTTTATTAGAAAAAACAACCCCCAAAAAATAGTCCAATCAAATTTTATTAAAAACAACAGTCGGAAAAAAGCTCGGAGAAACACCCAAGCTCGGCTCGTTCCGATAGGGGCTGGGCTTGGGCTTAGTACATCGTAGCCCGAGTTAGGGCTTAGGCTGAAAATTTTGAGAACCTGACCAGGGTAAGTTAAGGTCGGATTGAATCCCAACCCAGTCCGAATCTGGCCCATAAAGAGCCCTAGTCGGACCCAACCTGATGGTACCCAATCAGACGAGTTAATGATATATATACAATCCAACGAGTCAAGTTTATGGGCTAGACCTAAAAAAAGATACAAGATCGGGATGAGTGGGTTGAATATTAGGTCAAGTCGACCCACTAACGTGAAATCAACTTAGGTGTATTTTTATAATTTTTTAAGTATAAAATAATGAGTAGGACCAATGCACCTGACCCGGAAATTACTCGACCCGAGCCAATCTGACCCAACAAAACCTCTTCGTTAACCGGTTAACATTCCTACACACACCCCATGAGAGAGAGAGAGAGAGAGAGAGAGAGAGAGAGCGCAATCAGGCGCACAAACCTGATTATAAGGTCAGTGTTGCTTGTGTCATGGCGCTAGAGGCAGGGACCTGCGCATGGATCAAAATCTCGGTTTTGGTTTCGGTTTCGGTTTCGTTCACGACCCGAACCGTAAATTGGTCAAAATTTCGATAAATTTCGAATTTTTTTGAAAATGTGTTCCGAACTTTACCGAACTTTGTCGAACTTTATTTTATTAAAATTTTAAAATTATTTAACATTGCTAGAATACATATTTACACTAGTGAAGCTAATTTTTTATCACACAATGGATCTTGAGCTCATACAAAGTATATCAGATGGTCAGACTTTGATTCCATATTAAATAAATGCCAAAAGTTACTCGAAAAATAAAAATCATGTGAAAAAAAAATCGACGGTGGATGATAAGAGCATGATATCAAGATGCATCGTGTGAAAGATTGGGATGGAAAACAACCATCATCGCCGGATTCAAAGCAGTCAATGGGTTTAATATGGGTGAACTCAAAGATTCGGTGGGTGCATATAAAGGCACTCTTATTTTATTAAAGGAGCCATTCCTTAAAAAGGGTGTGCAAGTAATGATTACCTTTAGGGACATGTGACATGTGAAAATGAAATTTAGGCCGTCTCATTTAAAGTTCATGATTTATAGATCCTTAGTAGATAAGATTGGAGCAAAATACGATATTTACCATATGATCTATTGTTATCAACCATTAAATCAAATAATAGCTTTTGACCATATTTAATCACAGGATGAAGATAATATTTTATGTCAATCTTATTTACTAATGATCTATAGATCATGAACTTTAAATCAGACGGCCTAAATTGTGTTTTCACATATCACATGGCCCTAAAATATAGTGTCGTTTTATTAACGTGGGTGCAATCACTTAAAAAACTAGTGCAAGTAATGGCTTCCGTCTTTAAAGTGCAAAGCGTTTCTTTGATATCGGTGCAATCACTAAAAAGCGTCTGCAAGTAATGACTCCCGTTTATCTTATTAAAATGGGAACCAAGCTTACTCAAAAGGCAACTTACCCTTTATTAGAGGCATTGTTTCGCCGTAAAAATAGAAACCAGAGGAGAAGAAGAAGAAGAAGAAGAAAGAAAGGGGGGAAAAAAAATAGTGATTTCAGGACTCAGGAGGCTAGGGCAACTGCCAGGTAGCTCTTCATCCTTTTTTTATTTTTATTTTTTATTGCTTTCTTCTTCTCCTCCATTTTTAAATTTTTTTGAGATTAAAGAAGGATGCAAGAGAAAAAAATGGATGGAAAGAATGGAGGAGAGTAGAAGAAAAATAAGGAAAAAAATATGGGGTTTTTTTATGCAAAAAATGGGTTTAAACCCTATTAAAAAATTTCAAACTCCAATATGTGATCTCGGCCGATAATTTGTTTTTCCCGGAGGGGAAATTATCGGCCGATAATATATTTTTTCCAGAGGGGGGGCGATATCGTCTCGGTTCAGGCCGAAACCGAGACGATTCATAACATTTCGGCCGAGATTTTGATCCATGGACCTGCGTTGATTTCTCGTTAGGGTTTATCAACGAAATTTAGTGACAGTGATCTGTGTTGTGTTGCTTAAGAGTTTGTCTAAGTTGGGGTTTATTAATGGCGGATCGACAGCGGCTGGAGCAGCAGCCGAGGGAGGAGATGGTTGCTTGTGTGATGGCGCTAGAGGCAGCACTCCTTCCGTGCTTGCCTGCCAGAGAGCTCCAAGCCATAGACCGCTCTGCCCATCCTTCTCACCAAAGTAACTAACCATTTCCCTTATCCAATTCTTTTTAAATCAACTTTTTAATAGTTTTCTTTAATGAATTTGAACTTTTTTTAAGTATCCTAATGTTCTTTGTATATATATTTGATATATTTTTTATATGTTTGATATATGTATATACATGAAGATAGAATTGCATTGCTTTGGATCATAGTTGTTAGCTTGGTCGTCTATTTGCTCTATTTAGCTGGCAGTTCATTACATTTAGCAAAATTAAAAGAGAAATAACCTAAATTAGCTAATTATTTTAGTAACTCATTTTGTAATTCATGGGATATATAGAGAATTGGGTAACTATGCTTTTCTTAAATAGCTACCTTTCCTTGATCATGCCTGTTATTATTGAATGGGGATTCGTTTTAACAACTTCTCTCTATTATTTGAGCAGGATTTTGTGCAGCCTTGACAAATTAGTTTTCATCAAATGGCTACTAGAGATAGAAAAAAATAGGTAAGAAACATTCCATTAGTCGGTCAAGCTTGTGATGCTGCCCTAGTTGAGTACTTGTCCAGTTGTCCATGTGGCATATCTTTTTTTTTTTTTTAATCGGTAAAGGAATTCAATAAAAAGAAGTGAAAATGTAACTAGTAGTCGAAGGCATAGTGAGGGGCTGAGACCAAGGAAAGAAAGAATAAAAAAATGAAAAATGTAAATATAACCACTACCCAAAAGAATAAAAAAAACCCACTAGTAGTTTGACCTGAAAACAGCCCCAGAGGCTCCCCCCTCACCAAGAGTCAAAAAGGTTCATATGCAGGTCCTACCAATCCTCCAAGAACCCCTGTCTGCCCCCCTTCGGCCCATCTTTATCCAGCCTAATCCATTCTATAGCAAAATCTTGAGCCCTTCTCATAATCATATCTTTGGGATTCCGGCCTTTCCTGAAAATCCAATCATTTCTTTCCAACAATATTGCCCATAAACAACAGATATAGAGAGTAGAGACCCTCCAGAAAGCCCCTTTAGTTCCCTCAACTTTAACACCATTCCACACTACTACCAACTGACGGCAAGATTCTGAAGAACCCAACTCATTCAAAAGATTCAATGTAATATTTCCCATAACTCATTACCAATCCAACCTTGTAGAAATAACTGGTTTGCCGATTCCGCCGATTGAAGATACATGGCAAACCCATTATGTATTTGTTTCCCCTTTTAATTTATTGATCGAAAGTCAATATGCTCTCTCAAGCCATGCTCCATCCGAAAAATTTGACTTTGGGTGGAATAGGAGCCTTGCACAATATCGTCCAATTATGTGTAAAGAGTGGTTACCGAACTAGGAAATAATAAAAGGATGTAACGGTAAAGCTTCCCTTGGCTTCTCCCTCCCAAATCCTCACGTCTTCCCCTATTCGGTCTCTTTTTCATTAGACAACATGTTTAGAAGTCGGCAAACACAACAATTTCATCTTCTTTAAAGTTTCCTCTAGTTTATACTCCAAGTAACCATATCCCTACACAAGATAACATATCTCTACTTCAGTCCTTTTTTCCACCACCACCCCATATATAGGAGCTATATCTCCCGCAACATTTATCCTCTTATCCACACATCATCCCAAAAGATGATTTATTTCCATTACCCCACTTGTACCTGATACAGTTCATGAATTCAGGCAGAACCGAGCAGACTTTTCTTCAACAAACCGACCCTCTTCTACTAACATTCCTAATCCCCCTTCCGTTCTCCATCCAGCCATATTTACTGCTCAAAACCTCCATCCGCAAACTTCCCTTTTCTTTTTACCTCTCCTACCCTCGACAACCATTTACTAAGCAAAGCTTTATTCATTCAATCAATCTCCTTGTTCCCAAATCGCCTCCATCTTGGAGAAATGACAAATTTCCCAATTTATAAGTTGGTATTTCTATCCAGCCCCACACCCTCCCACACAAAATTCCTCTCACTCCACTTTAATACAGCAATCACTCCCATGGGGCATCTAAACATAGACATGTAGAATACTGGTAAACTAGAAAGGGTGGTTTCGATAAGCATGGGCCTTCCCCCACTACTCAGCTATTTTCCTTTCCACACTGCCAACCTCTTCTCATTCCTTTGGATGACTGGTTCCCAGAGAGTGGCACTAAGCTTCCCTGCGCCTAACAGCAATCCCAAGTACAAAATTGGTAAGTTTGCCACAATGCTCCCCACTATACTAGCAAGAATATCATCTTCATTTACTTCCACCCAAAAAGTTTGGATTATGTAGGTTCACTTTTTGTCTCGACATTGCCTCAGATCGTGATAACTTATTTAATCATATTTAACTATTCTTGTTCAGTCCGACAAAATATGATTTTTTCATTGCATATTGCAAATGAATGATGATCGGACCTCTCCCAATTATAAGCCCCGAAAGTAATTTTAAATCACAAGATTTTTGAAGGAGACCACTAAGAGTTCCCCTGTCACATTGAACAAAAGCGGTGGAAGCGGATCCCCCTGGCGTAGCCCCCTACAACTTTTGAAATAGCCTCGCGATGTACCCTACATCACAATTGAAAACAAAGCCGATGAGTAACAACCATTCAACCACTTTCTTGTTTTTCTCCAAACCTAAATCTACCCATCATACAGTCTAGAAATTTCCAATAAAATCTATCATAAGCCTTTTCCATGTCTGCTTTCCATATTTTCCTAGGTCTTCGACTTCTATGTGCTGAATCTACAGCTTCTTGCGCCACCGCTACTATGTCCAACAAATGTCTATCCGCTACAAAAGCACCTTGGGAGTAAGATATGATTTTTCCCATTACCAAATTCAAACTATATGCTAAAACTTTTGCCAAGATTTATATAAACTTCTTAAAAGGCTTATTGACCTAAAATCCTTTGTGTCTTCCACGCCATCCACTTTTGGTATTGATGAACTAAAGGTGGAATCATGGGTCAAAATATCGTCCGATACCGATACATATCGGACGATACGTATCGGTTTTGGACCTCACCGATACCATATTGGTGCCTCTCATACAAAAATCTAAAATTTCGGACGATACATTGGAATATATTGTCCGATACGTATCGGTTTTGGGGCTGGACGATACGTATCATTTTTCCGAGATTTTAACCCATGGGTGGAATTCATTTGCTTTCCAACATGACCGTCAGGGTAAAATTCTTGAAGAAAAGTCATAATGTCCTCTTTAAGCACTCCCCAAAAGCATCTAAAGAACTTCCTAGTGAAGCCATCCATACCCAGAGCCTTATTCTTCCCACTCTTCATGATGCTTGACCTCCTACTCCCCAAATTATCTCCTCCTCCAAACACTTCTCCTTAAACTTGATTTTAGCCCTTAACCTTAGATCTCCTTCCGGCATTAAGGCTGTATCCTCTTCTATTGATTCATATCTCCACTATTCTTACATAAGTGCTTCCTTGATCTTATTATCCACCCCAAATTCCCACGTGTTCCAAACTTTGATCTTGTGTTTCGGGTTCTTTAATTTTGTAATAAATTTAAATTATGTCGTTCCTTCTACCTTCTCTTCCACCGACCACATACCCACGAATTCTTTAAATGCGAATAAATGCTCCTCTTCATTTTTTTAGATGGAGCCATGCAAGTGTAACACGCGTGGGTTTCAGGGAGAGGAAAAATAGGAGAGAGGAAAGTGGATGGGACCCACGCAGGCAGGCCCCTGCATGGGAGAGGAGAAAGAGAAATAGGAGAGTGAGGGACGGACACACACAGGCGGGTCCCTGGCCCTTGCATGGGTGAAGAGAGACAAAGAGAGAGAATGAAGGCAGAAGGAAAAGAGGAGAGCGAGTGAGAGAGGGACCCACGCAGGGTCTATCTTGTGTGGGTCTAGAGAGAGAATGAAGAAGACAAAGAGGAGAGAGAGAAAGAGAGATTGGTTGGGATCCACGCAGGGTCTACCCTGCGTGGGTCTTAGAGAGAGAGAAAGAAAAAAAAAGAAAAAAGAGAGGAAGAGAGAGAGAGATGCGACATGGGAAAGTCATCCACGCATGGGTCAATCATGTGAGGGTTCTAGTTGGACTTCAATGTTTGACTTCTACATTAAGTAGGAGAAGCTTACATATTTATAAATACGGGCCCATCTCTCTTCATGTTAAAACGAAGCGGAGAGGGACCTTTACCGATCGAAGCACAATCCAGAACCAATGGTCGATGGTCAGAGGCTGCCCTGGCAAAACCCTGAAGGGTCGCACAAGGGAAAGTATCCATCCACTCTGGCGAACAAATAAACCGGTCTACTCGGGTTAACGTGACCTCGTCCTCCCGATTTGACCACGTAATTCTAGCACCTGTCAGAGGGAAATCAAATAGCGCACATTCTTGAATGAAGGAATTTAATCCCCTCATCGACGACCTATCCTGCGGACCTCCCATTTTTTCAAAAGAATACCTGGTTGCATTAAAATCCCCACCAAAGCAAACCGAAACCTCCCATCTTTGGACAATCGCTGATAGCTCAAACCAGAAGTCCTCTCTACTGCCCTCGTCATTCGGGCCATACACCCCTGAGAAGCACCATCGTAGACTGTTGTCCCAAATATTGGAGAACCACCGAAGTCAAGCACTGGCCGATTTCCTCATCCACTTTGGAGAACGTCGTCGCATTCCACGCCACCAAAATACCCCCGGATGCACCCACCGAGTTAATCCCAATCCAATCCCATCGGTTTCCCCCTAGCACCGACTCCACTCTAGGCCGATCACAGCACCCCCACTTAGTCTCTTGCAACGATAGGACCGCCGGGTTGTGTAACAAAATCACCTCCCGAACTCCCACCCTCTTCTTCCGGCCACTGATACCCTGCACATTCCATGAGAAGAACTTCATCAGAAAACAAAAACAGCGCCCGACCTGACACAATAGGTGTTGCATCAGATGATATCATAATCCTTAGGGGAATTTCATTTAATCTGTTCTTTCTAATTTTGTTAAAGTTGTTGTGGTTTATTCGTTGAATTTGGTAAATGCATTTAACCACTCTTTTATAACAAACTATTCTATGTTTAAAGTTGGGAGTTGTACTAGAATGCCAAATCCTTAGGGTTTTTCTATTGGAAGATACAAGGTTTTGCATAAATATCGACCTTGGTTCTCCATTACTTCAATTCACGTGCCTGTTTTCACATTTGGATACCATTTACTTTTTTATCAGTAACTGTATGGTGTATATGCAAAGTAATTCAATCCACTAGAATCTTACACAAATAAAAAGTTAAATGGCTTAATGCCCATTGATCAGGACTGTCAATACGGTACCTCGTTGATGAATCATAACCTAAGAGTTATGCCTCTAGACTGATCCTTGGTGTGTTTAGGGTTTTTTGGAGGGGGGGGTGGATTGTGCATTTTCCTCTAGACTGATCCTTGGTTGTTTTTTTTTTGAGGGGGGAAGGGAAGGGTGGGTGGGTGGGTGGGTGGGTGGATTGTGCATTTTCCATTACCACTAATTAAAAAGCAGGTCTGAAGATTAGGAAGCATTGAATTGGTGCAATTTTCTGCCTATATTTATACCCCAGTGGCCCATAAACTGGATGGTCCAGATGAATTGGCACGAGTACCCAACCTGCATAGAAATTGGTCTCTACAAAAGGACTCCTGAACTTTTCCCAGATTTAAATAACAATTAATTTATCTATACTTTTTTGCTTGCAGTTGATGTAGAAAGGCATGCAAGGGATTTTATGGAAGCTGCAAAAAAGCTTCAACTATATTTTATTGGCCTGCAACATGAAGATCAACCCACCAAGGAAGACACACTTCGAAAGGTAATCTACACATTGGAGTAATACAGAGTAGAGAGGAGACTATGACCCAACTACTTGATACGACGATCTATTAGATTGTGTCTTTAGGCACCCTCCTGGCATGCCTTGAATTCAAGCACACTTAGTCTGGTGCAATGCTTTTAATGTTCAACAATATAGACTAGAAGTGTGAATATTGTTCTTGGAATGAGTATCAAGCATGGTTCCAAATCTGGGACGATACCGATACATATCGTCCGATACGTATGAGTATCGGAGGCCACCAATACAAGGTACAGTGGGTATGTATCGGCAATACAACCAAATATATGTCAATATATTCAATGTACCGCTGATACATTCAATGTATCGGCGATACCTGATACGTATTATCTCGGTATTGATGATGGAAGATAAATATTGGAAAACCGAGATTTTGATTCATGGTACCGAGGCTGGTGTACTCAAGATGATTTACATCATGCATGTGACCAACTAACCCATAGATGTGCTGCAGCAATGATATATATAAAACCTTAGCAATTATTGGGGACTTGGTGCATATCTGGTGTACCATGTTATTATGTATTTAATTAAATTTCTCTTTCTTATTATTGAAGAAGCTTCTGACTTATATTTTTCCTATTCTTGGCCACGGATTGTGCTTATAGGAGATTGCCTCCATGGAAGAAGAGTTGAAGTTAAAGTCCGAGTTGATCAAGAAGCATGAAAAACTTATTCTAGGGTGGAGGAAAGAGTTGAAAGATCAATTGGACAAACATGTTACAGAGTTGGAGAGGGTTTGATATCTTCTGTGCAATTTCTGTATCGTCATCCATTTATGTATGAGCATTACTTTCCAAGATGTTGCATTACTTGTGTCTATACTGTATAATCAATAGATAACCGGATTGACTCTCGTCACCGTCATCAATAGATTATCAAGCTAATGAATAACCTTGCAGCTACTGAAATGTTGTCAAAAGCAGACTTTTACAGATTTCTAGGGACCTTGACATATGTAAAGTCAACTTTTGATAGCATCATTAGGTACAAGGCTATTCATAAACTAAACAATCAAAATGATAGATAGTGCCGCTGCATACCTTCATAAACAAAGATATGCAACCTCAAGGTCATAGGTTGGAGCCCAGCCTATCTATCAAAAACTATCTTCATAAATAAAACTGTCAATGGTTTTGAAAATCCTAAGGGGGAGGCTCCGACTTTGGGGATATATTTATGATCTAAGCCCATATGATTGTGGATTGAAATTAAGATAAAGAGCAATTTCTCTTTAAATTGGGAAAGAACATTTTTTAACTAATACAGCTACTTGACTCTAGTAGGGGTGATTGCTTCCTGAAAATACTTGTATTTTCAATCAGCTCTCAAGTTTTGAAAATTCTCTTGTATCAATGGCCAATGACAACAAGTATGAATACCTGGTGACAGTCAATGTTGGTACAAATTTACAACTCATGTAGCATATCTTGCAACTCCATGGGTCTGTGTATTGCATGTACCTTGAAATATATAAATTTCTACTATATCTTTTACCAAGATGTATCCTAACATCGAAAACGAAGAGGGAGATTTTTAATGATCAAAATGTCTCATTTGGACCGAAGAGCAGGGCCCAGAAACTAGTGTGGTGGGGGCACTTTGACAGAGAAATAATGTAAATGCCCCTATGACGAGGGAAAATGATGAAAACAGCCTGCAAAGAGGGTTGTTCAACGCTCGTGTTTAGAGATTTTGGTTATTGAAAATTACCATCCTTATTTCAGCAAATGAAATTTAGTTAATATTTTGTTAAGCTGTCTTTTCTATATTTATTCAAATTCCATGTATAAAGCGTGCAATCTCAACACAATCCAAATGTACATTAGCTGATAAGGAAGTATGATTTGACTTGATTAGATACCAAGTTAATTATTTAAGACTCACTATCCTACCTAGCTCCTTTCATCAACAAGGGATAAAACAAGTTATTAATAAGGTTACTGCATACAAACCAACCAATCCCTAAATAAAGGGGGTTAGATTAACCAATACACCTTGTTTATTATTGAACGGAATCGTATATAACCACATCACAAGCACGCACTCCTTTCCTTTTAAAATGGAGGTATATATCTTTTGAGCTAAACTTACCATGAATATTTGAATCCCGTGGTTCCTCACAAATATGGATTGGACACTAAACACTACCCTTAAAAGCTCATGAAGTTTTATTTTTTTGTAAAGTCCATGGCATCGATGAATAGGTGGTGTCGGGGGACGAGAGAGAGAGAACAAGGAGTCTTTTATTAGGAGCAAGACGGAAAGAGAAGAATAAGGAGTAACATCCCTGCAGACCTTTTTATTATTCGTTGATTTCTAATCACAACGTCCCCGTGCTTCCAAAGTCATGTTGTTTGAACAAAATGGGAACGAAGAGGAAAAGTGCGGTCCAAACATGAGAAAAGCTTTCTTTTTATAGAAATTCTTTCTGAACTTGACTCTTCCAATTTGTCAATCATAAAGTAAAGGGGATATAAAAAAATCCCAATTCATTTCACATAAAATGTTCTACTTCTTTCCCTGTCTAGAGCCCTGTTTTCTTCCATTGCTGCCGTGTGCTACAAGAAAGAAACTTAAGACAATAAAAGATTCTGGTTTTTAAGCATTGCTTGCTTCTAAAACTAAATGACCACCCAATAATTGCACTCAAATTCTTGTCTACATACTTGAAATCCGACTCCAGTAGCGAGGAAAAGGGTCAAGAAATTTGATCACTACTGACTCGATCTTGCTATGAAACAAAACAAAAATCCATTGCTGTACAAATGATACTGTTGCATATTTACTTTACAGATTGTATATACTCCCACTCCGCTCTCAAGCAAACGAGTATGTTCGACTCTTTAGGTGCTATAACAGCCGTTCATCAGATCACGCAACACCCTAAAAAATATATCTCCTAAGCTCTGTAAAAACCCATGCACCTTCATTTTCCATCTTTAGGAACCTATTCAGCCAAGAGCAAAGAAATCAGTCAGCAATTTCATATGAAATTATATGAACAAAGAAAACAAAAAAGGGAGCTAAAACTTGCACACAAGATTTATACCGTGGTGCATGGTTAAGAAAGACTTATTTTTGGGATTTGTGCCACATGGAACACCATCTAAGTCGTCCGATTAAAAGACCATGATGTGAAAATCTCTCGAGTCAAAAATTGGCATGAAACTTGATCTCTATCATCTGTTGTCAGTTAACCATTGGATCAGATGATGACCTTTGACTATTGAATCGGATGATAGAGATCATGTTTCTTGCCAATCTTTGGACTTAGAGATCTTTACATCATGGTCTTCAAATTAGACGGCTTAGATAATGTTCCCATGTGGCACAAATCCAAAAAATAAGTGTCTTTCTTTTTCACCACGGGCCACAGTAAAAATCCTGTGTGCAAGTTTTAGCTACCTAATAACAACCACATAATTCCTGTTATCGTAATCTTTCCAATAGTCCTCACATTGGACTGAAGAGCTGTGTATTGGGTAATGGACCGAGGGTCAGCAGTGGCACTTGGGTCAATTTCCTTTTTGGTCAAATGGTCAAGCTTTGGGAGCCACACTGTCATTTATGAGCATACAAGTTCACTTTTGACTTGATCACGATTTGGCACTCAAAATTATCAATGCATCTACCAAGGCTGTTGATTTGAGATTGACCCGAGTGCTGCCGCTGGCACTTGGGTCGGGTTTCTTATAATAAGTCTTGACCTGAAAGGGCAACTATGCGATGAAAAACTAAATCCAAATATAAAACGCAACATGTGTACCAGCATACGAGCTTCACGAGTAGAATAACCCAAGAAAGAACTACATTAAGAATTACCTTCCTCGGTGTCGCACTAGATGAATTAGAACCATCAGACTTTGGTTTCTGTCCGGCCGGTTTCAAGATATCAAAAGAGCAAACTAGTGCCTCGTCAACACTCAAAAGAGCACCTACATTGTCAAACTCTCCACAGTAGTTCGGGGCTGAAAATATTGTGACTAACCTCCGTTGCGCAAAGAATTCATATCCATCCTCCACCACCTGAATTTTGAAGGTTAGTATGCAATTAAGGAAAGAGAGCACGGTGCATAGAAACACCAAATTAGTGGTGGGCCCCAACTCAACCATGAACCAGTTCACGTGCTCATCGAGAGCCATGACCTTACCCTAACTTTATAAAAGACTGTCAAAGAAAGTGTGGTTTTGGGTGACAGTGATTTTGGGTATGAAGTACCATAGTTTTCTGAGCTTCCTGTGGTTTTGGATGCTCACCTCTCTTCTCTTCCGAGCTGGGTGTTGTGGTCCTCTTCTTTTTCCTTAGCTTCTTTTGTTTTCTTTCTAGCTAAGCACCTCACTAGGCTGCTTTTGATCAGCTGTAATTTGTTTTCATTAATGAAATTACGGTTTTTCATCGATCAAAAAAGGCCTATGGAGCATCCAAGGGCAACCAATCAATTAAACAGTCTTGATTGATGGGCATAAACCAAATGGGCAGAGACTTGAGGCAAACCAATAACTTGGAAGATGCTAAGCAGCAAATCATAATTTCAAAATCCAAAATAACTGAAGTTAAAGCACAATGAGATGTTCACTGACCTGATGAGCTCGGCATATGAGGTCAAGCTCATTCTTCTCTAAAAATTCAGCAACCTTGTCGGCTCCAAAGGTGCAAGACACCCCTCTATCGCTCTCTCCCCACCCTTCATTTTCATGATCAGGATCAGACCACAGCAGATCGCACAACAGACCATTATCTGGAATCTCAGTGGGCCTTTCAAGATCTCTTATTTGATCAAGATTTTGTAACTCAGGGGATAGACCACCATGCATGCAAAGGATCTTGCCATCAATGAGTGCAGCAACAGGCAAGCAATTGAAGCAATCACAGAATATCTTCCAGAGCCTAACATTAAACCTCCGTTTGCACTCATCATAGAACCCATAGATTCTATTGATTTTTGCATCTTCATGGTTCCCCCTCAAGAGAAAGAGGTTGTCGGGATACTTTATTTTGTAGGCCAGAAGCAAACAGATTGTTTCCAAGCTTTGTTTGCCTCGATCTACATAGTCCCCAAGAAACAAATAATTTGCGGCTGGAGGGAAGCCACCAAATTCAAACATCCGTAAAAGGTCAGTGTACTGGCCATGTATATCACCTGTAAGACAGTTGGCAATATCAGAAAGACGGTAGAATGCACGCTTATGTTTCTTATCATATATGAAAACCATACCAAAAGATAGTACTCGGAATTTGCCAATGTATATAAATTTCAAAGACCTTGGAGGTTTTGCATAATAGCAAATTGGATATAAGAATAGTTACATGAATTTGGACCTTCAATTAGGCTAGGAAAAAATTTCCCTAACCAGATTATTTTCCAAGCTTTAAATATAAGGAAAATTACTTGTTCCTCCCCCCATAGAAAAAAACTGATTATTCCTCACTAAATTTTTGCTTGTAACTTAATAGGCCTGCAGGTTTCACAACCTTGCTTGTTGCCATGGAGTATCAACAAAGCATGGTATCTTGTTGTCATGGAGTATCAACCACAGCACAATCAATACCCAGATACAAAATCGCTATTGGTAGTAACACTTTTCACTTCAGTAGCAATAGCAACAAAGTGAACCACAGCCACCCACTCTCGATCTTCTAAACAAATCACTCTATTTCGGTCTGGTGCAAGCCCATCAGTTTCATTATCATGAACGAGACCCAAGACCATGTATGATGCGGGACGAGATGCTAAAACCCTAATATGCGAATTTGAGATTAACTTTATATTGAATTAAATTGCGGAAATATTCAAAATCACCCAACATATAAAATTAATTCAATGAATTCAATAAAACAATTAGATTAATCCATTTTATCGTTCGCATGCATGAAGATTTTCGATTTAGAAAAATGGCTCTGATAAGAGAACTCGAGTTTCATTCTAGTTTAAGGCACCAAGCGAAAATTACAATATCGTCTCTTGACTCCTCGGGGATTTTAAATAATAAAAAAAGACTTGAAGAAATAGTTCATAACAGAGGGAAAATAAAAAGATATCAAGAAATAGGGTTTTAGGATTTTTTTTGTGATTTTATCAACGAAAATAAATGAAGGTATTACTTGACAATAATTCTAGAAAAAACAGAAATAAAAGGATAGAGTTCCAGTGCTTCACACCAAAGATTCTGAGGCTTCACACCAAGGCTGTACGTCGGCTTCGCACCAAGTCGTACGAGAAATGAAGATCCACTCCTCAAGTTTGAAGGATTCACTCCCTCGGTTGAAAACTCCTCGCAAATTTTCTAGGGTTTGCACAAAAGCAAACTCTCCTTTTCATTCAGTCAATTAATTACTAATAATGTCTTTACAAGCCTTTAAATAGGCTAAGAAAACTCTAAACAAACATAAAACTCGAAATAGAAGAGTCCTAAAACAAAATAAAACTCAAAATGACAAGTTTCCGCCACAAAATCTGTTTTTCCGTCAAATCTCGAACGTATCTCACGGATGTTCGTTCATGGGTCACGGACGTCCGTCGCCTACACTGCGTCCTAAACCAGTGAGTGACTCTTTCCAAGGATGTCTGTTAAGGGATCACAGACGTCCGTCAATGGGTCACGGATGTCCGTCAACGGTTTACGAATGTCCTTCATATGCTAAAGGCGCTGATTCTTTCTTTCTTTCTCTTTGCAGTTTCCTTTGTTTTGTCTCTGTGTGACGTCCCCATCAATACTCCCCAGGTGGGAAAAATTCATCTCCAATGAGTTGCGAATCCCACAGATACCATACTTTGGAAGCTCAACTCTTGGCTTACCTTTCCACACTGTGAGATACTCATGAATTTTACCTGTATTGGTATTGAAGCTTGGAAATTCTACAACCTCCTCATTCGGCCTTTTCTCATATTGCATATGTAAAGTACGGGACATGAACTGGGTAAGTGAGAGTGGTTCGATTGGTTGCTCAATAAAGAAGGGATTAACAGGTGTGATTGCTGGATCTAGAATAGGCGTAAGATTCGATACTGCAACTAGTGGATAATTACCCATGTCTAGAGGAAGATCTAGACCTCCATCATTACCCCTTTTCGAGATTGAAAATGATTTCACATGCTCAGGACTATCAGAAATTAATATAAAACTGTTAGTATCAAATTCATTAAACATATTCAATGAGTCAGTATGATCAGCCATAAATCCAATGTTCAATAAATTTTGATTGTTAATCCCATGCAAGTTAGAATGATGATATGCTCCTACCCATAGATCAAAATCTCAAAAAATCGATACGTATCGTCCAGCCCCAAAACCGATATGTACCGAATGATAAGTATCGATACCAGATGATAGTTTCTGATATTTTGCCAAAAAAAAAAACACAAACAAACAAAATGATAATTTGAAATTATCGGACGATATGAATGATATGGACAATAATTTGAACGATAATTTGACTATTTTTTAAGGGGGGCGGTAAAAACCCATTTTATCATATCGTTCATGTCCAAAACCGATACGTATTGGTATCAGACGATATTTTGACCCATGCTCCTACCAACTCTAAGGACTTACTTTTTACGAGCATACTACCAACACTGTCCTCGGTAATAGGAACCTTCCTAAGACAACCTACGGGTTTCACGGGAGTTTCATTCTCCTCGTCATTGGGCGTTTAAGTAGATTCATAAACTTCTTCGCCTAACTCATTGTTCTCTTTCTTGATATCCTGTTAGATAATCAAAGTTTGCGATTTACTGGGACACTGAGATGCAAAGTGACCAAAGCCTTGACACTTATAACATTGTTAGGGTGCGCGCCAAGGATTATCGATCAGTGTTGCTTTGCCCTTGTCAATTTGACCATTTACGGGTTTTGAGGATTGATCATGGGTATTGTTCACCTTTTCAGTAGGGCTAGATCGAAAATCGGGCTTGGAGGAATTAATTTGCTCTCCGATTGGGGTGTCGAGAATCTCTCTAACTCTTACACCCTAGCATAACATTCTTCTAGACTCAACAGGATGAGAGATGAGTTCTTTTCATAACTCAGGACGTAGACCAATGCGAAACCTAGATAAGGTGACGTGTGGACTCTCATAAGCATTAGCCCGATATACATACTCCTCAAACTTGTTGATATAATCATCAATCGACATGCTTCCATGTTTTAACCCATACTATTGATCCATGAGTCGTTGGTTGTCGGACACTAGGACATGGGGGCATATTTATCATGAAGTTTTTCCTTCATTCCGCCCATGTGGCGATGGGTTCGTGCTAGAGAGCTTCTTAACATCGTTTCACACTTTTTCAATAAAGTTTGGCTTGTCCTACCAGTTTCATTTTGACAAACCGCACTTTTCGCTCATCCGTCATGTCATACGAATCAAAATAATGATCCATGGCGGCTACCCAATCTATAAAGATTTTTGGGTTCATCTTTCCTTCGAAAGTGGGAGCGTCAACCTTAACTAACTTTGTGACTCTCATCTCGGTCGGGACTATTTTCGCGCCTAGGAGGATCCCTCCTTCGCTCCTCGAGATTAACCCTATGATGTTCACTGTGAGTCACTCTGGACAACTCTTGGAATTGTGTCGATAATTCCATTTATTGGGCTTGCTGGTCTTGCAATTGACTTTTTATGGCAGCCATTTGGGTATTGAAATTTTCCACGAAAGCAATTAATTGGTCCGGATTCATCGTGACACTAGGAAAGCCTAACACTCAATGCAATGAAAACCTAAAACTTAATATGGGTAATCCTATATGGTTAATTCTAAACTAAACACTATGCTCTGATACCAAAACTAACATGGGATGAGATGCTAAAACCCTAATATGCGAATTTGGGATTAACTTTAGATTGAATTGAATTGCAGAAATATTCGAAATCACCCAACGCATAAAATTAATTCAATGAATTCAATAAAACAATTAGACTAATCCATTTTAGCATTCACATGCATGAAGATTTCCAATCTAGAAAAATAGCTCCGATGAGGGAACTCGATTTTTGTTCTAGTTTAGGACGCTAAGTAATAATTACAATATCATCTCTCGACTCCTCAGGGATTTTTAAATAAAAAAAACTTGAAGAAATAGTCCATAAAAGAGGAAAAATCAAACGATATCAAGAAATAGAGTTTTGGGATTTTTTTTTGTGATTTTATCAATGGAAATAAAGGAAGATATTACCTGACAATAATTTCACACCAAGGATTCTGAGGCTTCACACCAAGGCTGTACGTCGGTTTCACACAGTCGTACGAGAAATGAAGATCCACTCCTCAAGTTTGAAGGATTCACTCCCTCGGTTGAAAACTCTTTGCAAGTCTTCTAAAGTTTGCACAAAAACAAGCTCTCTTTTTCATTCAATTAATTAATTACAAATAATGTCTTTATAAGCCTTTATATAGGCTAAGAAAACCCTAAACTAACATAAAACTCGAAATAGAAGTCCTAAAACATATAAAACTCAAAATGGTAAATTTTCGCCACAAAATCCGTTATTCCGTCAAATCTTGGACGTATCTCACGAATGTCCGTCCATAGGTCACAAACGTCCGTCGCCTACGCTGCGCACTAAACCAGTGAGTGGCTCTTTCCACGGATGTCCGTCAATGGGTCACGGATGTCCGTCAACAGTTCATGGACGTCCGTAAATGAGTCACGGATGTCCGTCAATGGTTCACGGATGTCCTTCATATGTTGAAGTGCTGATTCTTTCTTTCTTTCTTTCTCTTTGCGTTTTCCTCTATTTTATCTCTGTGTGAAGTCCTCGTCACTGTACCACTCCTATATTAGATTAACAATTCCCCTTGATAAGCCACTCAAAAGTAGGGGGGGTGGCAACAAGGATCAAAATATCGGTTTCATTTTCGGTTTCGGACATGACCAAAACCGAAAATTCCTTTCCATACATTATTTGGACCAAAATTTCGGACCTCGATTTCGTTTCGATATGGACCGAAACTGATAAATTTCGGCCAATAATTTGAATTATCGACCGAAATTTTGAACTATGGGTGGCAATGGGCTGGATAGCCCGTCCCAGGCCCGACCCGATTTAAGGAGGGTTCGAGCTTGAGATAAACCTGCGGGCGGGGATTGGGCTAACGCTTTAGGCCCAAAATTGAAACAGTTTGGGATTGGGCTTTAGCCTCTAAGCTATTGAGTTTCACTTGTAATATTGAAAAGAAAAGCTTAAAGAATTGTAACATTTCGAAATTTAAACTCTACACTTTCCTAGAAATAAATATCAAATTCTTAGATATTTGTAATATATTAATATCTCTATTTTTATGACTATAGAGCTAATTTTTGAAAATAGATAAGTAATTTATATATAAATGGACCGGGCGGGCAGGGCTTGGGTTCATAAGCTTGCCATGGGCTTGGGAAAACTCCAAATGTGTCAGACGGGCTTGGGCCAACTCCAAATCTGTCGGGCGGGATTGGGTTTACCCTAGCCCGACCAATGTCAGGCCCATCCCCTACTCAAACGTGGATCATTACCCTCACTATTGGTAGTAACACCTTCAATTTCAATAGCAATAGCAACATAGTGAGCCAATAGCCACCCACTCTGGATCTTGTAAATGGGTCACTCTATTTCAGTAAGGTGTAAGCCCATCAGTTTCATTATCATGAAAGAGATCCTGTACCATTCCTATATTAAATTAACAGTTCTACTTGATAAGCCACTCGAAAGTGGGTCATTAACCCTCTCAATCTTTACATGGTCAATATGGATACCCAACCTCCACTCCCTTGCACGTGATCACAACAATATTATCTTGAAGCCACAAGAAGTATTGCCGGAACATAGTTGGAATATCAAGGGAAGTGGTTGCTGGTGCAAAGAGGGATAGCTCCTACTTTTTATAGTTGGAATATCAAGGACGATGAGTGGATTTTGTGCAAGTGTTTTACATGTAGCTGCTACTTTTTATAGCTCCTAGCTGAAATGAAAAATAGGAATAAGAAATATATAAAGGAAAATTGGGCCAAAATGGGAATAAGAAATATATAAAGAATCATTGGGTCATGTGAGTTCTCCACAAAAATTATGCCCCACCCCTGTAGCCAATTTCCTCTCAATACAGGATCATTAAAGTCAGGTTTCTTTGTTGATGGGATAGGTGAATTCATATGAACTCTATTGAGTTTTTGTTATTTCAGAAACAACAAAAAATTCAGTTATTTCTACTACATTGAATAAAATAGTCAAGACTCTCCAGTTTAAAGGCCCACACCAACCAGGCATGAGCTGGAAGGAGCAGAAAGAAAAGTTCTTGAAATTCGCACTCCAGTTTAAATACCCACACCAACCAGGCGTGAGCTGGAAGGAGCAGAAAGAAAAGTTCTTGAAACTCGCAAGAGCATCAAGTAATAAGCAAAAATTGGGAAGGAAAAGAAAATTCTTTCTATATGGAGGAGCAAGCAATTTTCCCTTAGTTATATAATAGAATGGAAGAACCTGTCTCACTTTTTTCTTTACAATTTTTTTTATTGCAAGTACAAAAAACTCAACGAGCCTAAGTGGTAGCATCTACACATGTATCCACTTTAGGCGTGATATAATCCATGCAATCGAAGGTGGTGGCGTAGGATAATGCATAGTAATAATGACTACTTGGACTTTTATTTGTTTTATGCTTTTCAAGATTATTGCCCAACACTAATCCAAGGTGACATCAAATTTTTTGTTTTTCCTATCTTTTTAAATCAATAAAATGTTGTTTATGTAGAATTCCATGGGCCTAACTCAACCTCACAAAATTGGCTTATAAGGTGAGGATTGCCCCAGGTTTATATATAGCCCAAGGCTATGATACCCAGGCAATGTGGGACAATCACTCACGCCCCCTCACGTGTAGCGTGTCTCTCGACATCCCTATGGTTACCTGCTCTGATACCATGTAGAATTCATCTGCCTAACTCAACCACACAAAACAGGCTTGTAAGGTGAGGATTGCCCAGGTTATATATAGCCTAAGGCTTCCAGCCCACATGCGATGTGGGACTATCATTCACGCCCCCTCACATGTAACGTGTCTCTCTACATCTCTATAGTACCTGCTCTGATACCATGTAGAATTCCTTCGGCCTAACTCAACCTCACAAAACCAGCTTATAAGGTGAGGATTGCCCCACGTTTATATATAGCCCAAGGCTATGATGCCCAAGCGATGTGGGACTATCGCTCATGCCCCCTCATGTGCAATGTGTCTCTCAACATCCCTATGGTTACCTGCTCTGATACCATGATAAAATCAATAATTGAATAATATAATAAGGGAAATAACTAAGAAAATAATACCCTCATTAGGGAGAAGAGAGAGATAGCGAAGAGGGACAGAGGAGAGAGAGAGAGAGAGAGAGAGAGAGTAAGAACCAAAAGGACTACATTTTTACTAAAGTGTTAATCAAAGTTATATGAGATACGCTCCTTATATAGAGGATCTTTAATTACATAAGGACACCCTAATGACGCCCACTTACTAACATGTGGACACTACACACCACACTTAATACTAATACTTCCTACACACCACCCACTACTTCCTATACCACACACAAACTACTATCTCCAACAGTTTATTGGAAAAGAAAAGGAAAAAACCGCCCTCTAGCAAGATGCTTAAGAGAGAAAAACCAAAAGCACCAAAGCATTAGAAGCAGACAATAAGAAATCAGTTCATACACTTATTGAAAGCCATAATGAGCTAGCAAACCCTTACGTTTTGAAGTTGGTAAAGGATCATGACCAACCCTTGAACCTATGTCCATTTATTGGAAAAGAAAAGGATAAAAAAACAGCTCTCTAGCAAGATGGTTAAGGGAGAGAACCCAAAACACCAAAGCATTAGAAGCTGCTAACACGAAATCAGGTCATACCCGAAACAAATTAATAGGAATTGAAGAGATTTATAAAGGAAATTGGTTATTGCAAGTAATAACCTCTTAACACGGGTTTTATCAAAGTGTATACCTTAATCCAGTCCCAACATCAGAGAGGCCCTGTACAAAGGATTGAAACTATATAGGGAAGGAAAAGATGAAGATCAATAAAGACCTATAGAGTAGTGAGAAATGACATGAAGGATTGCAATAGTAACATCAAGTTTAGCCTTGAATAGAAATGAAGGAGAAATAAGATTTGCAAAGAAGATGCCAAATAGACGGGACAATGCAATGATGATGATGATGATGACGACGACGGCGATGATGATAATAAAGATGATCAACTATCATATCGTCATCTTAATGAATGGAATGGAATGGAATGAAAAGATACATTCCACTCCATCAATAAATCCAAGCTTGATCCAACCAGTTTGGAAGTCTCCATGGAGCAATTTCGTCGTTAATATATCTATTTAATAACAATTTTAGTCCCCTTCTCTAATATACGGCCTTGTGAAATTGCTGGTGAAAATCTATAAGCTTTTCTGTAAAGCCTCTACTTCAACCTTGGAAGAATTACAAACACCTAGGATACCCCTCGTTTTTTGTAACACTCCATCGACTCCCTCGATGAAGCTAGCGTTCCTAATGAGCTCCCATCAAAATTTGATTTCAACTGCATTGCAAAGCCTGGATTTCAATCTCGGACGAACCACAAACACCTATTATACCCGAGAACACCCATAAATGGCCCTCGTTATTTTGAACCACTCCATCAACCCCCAACAAGCTAAGGTATCCTAATGAGCTCCCATCGAAATTTAACTTCAACAAATGCATCCTTTTAATCTACTATTTTACTATCGTTGTTGTAACTATAAACTAATTATGCCCATTTCCATTATACATTGTCCCTCCCATTGTAACAACATTCTTTCCCTGTTAGATCCCATCAGCCCACAAGCACAACGGTTCCTGTATTCTCTAGAGTCTAGACCAAAGTCACAAAATGACACTGGACCTTTGAAATTTTATTTCCTTCCACAAATCCCAAGAAATGGCTATAGGGAAAAATCTCCAAAGGACATTTCCCCTCTTCGGGAAAGGGCTAGCAAACCAAGTTGCAATCGCCCGACAAAAGAAAAGGACACTGCTCATTGAATAACAAAGAAATCCCACGTTTTCCTCCTTTAGACATAAGGCGCATCGATTAGAGATGATTGTAAATCCTCAATAGAGTGCTTTACCAATGACCTTTTGTCTAAGAAGAACCAATCACTCTTGAAGGACTGAGAATATTCCAAGCATCCCACCACGAAATTGAAGGTAGCAACTCCCTGCATATAAATATACGAAGGATCTATCTGAGATAATACCTGTGGTTTTGATAAGCTAAATATTTTGATTGTGCCTTCCAATTCGATTGGCTTAGAAGCCCTATATTTGTCAAATTTATCGTCTCTTACAGTCTGTGTGAAGGGCCCTTTGAAGTTGTAACCCTATCCCTCCTCTTTTGGAAGAATCATGTACTAGCAACCCCTTTGATTTCTTAAGACGATATAGATCAACCACTCTCTATAGAGGCTTATCACCAAATCTTATGTTCCCCCGACAACGTGACCCAATCACTATCACCAACGAATATTTGCCAAAATGTAGACTCAAATTGTCTAGGTGTATCTCTAATCTCCCATCATGAGTTCCCCGCACCATACTTTGCTGCTAAGATCATTTGGCATCATAATTGTTAAATGCACCATGCGGGCCCAGGCGGTAAACCCCCTTAGAGCTAAGCGGCGCTTAGGCGGAGCATATGCAGTGATGCCCAGTAATATTGTAATTAGTATTTTTACATATTATAATAATTTATAGACGATCTATAATAATGATAAATATGTGAAATAACAAATAATGATAAAACCGTGATTACTTACTCATTATGTATCAATCATTTGTTTTGAATACATAATAGTTTTAATGGTTTTGTATTTTAAAGAAATCTATTGGCCAATACTAATCCAATACAAAGTTATTTTGATATAGTTGGAAACTCTTCAGAAAAAAATTCAAGATAGTAACTTGATGTAAGTTTGTTCTGAATAGTTTATAAAATATTGATTGGCTTTAGCTCAAGTGATGATGTACATGTAATTTTAGGTCAGTGTCTAAAATGAAACCTATAGCTATGATTATTTTAAAAATAAATAAATAAAATAAAAATGAATCATTTGTAAAGTTTGGTTGCATTGTTCATCATCTTACTTGATACCTTGTAGTAGTCCTTAGTAGGTTTCCCTAAATGCCCTCTAGAAGTCTAGCATCTCTCCTTATGACCCTCAAGGAGGGTAAAAGCGTAAGCGGGCTATTACTAGGCGGTCATCCTTCCTAAGCAGGACCTAGGTGACAAAGTGGGGCCCTAGGCACAACTTTTGACAACATAGTTTGACATAGACTCACAGAATGTTGCATTCTTCACCAATCCACAATTTCCATTTCACAAATAGCACCAAATTCATATCCTGAAGCTTTCCAAATATCGAGCCCCCTTTTTATTTATAACCATAATCCAATAAAAAAGGTGGAATTTCCTTTGATTTACTAAGTTATTCCAAAAGAAATATCTTTGTAAATTTTCAAAGTGATTCCCATCATGAGTTCCCCATTACGAGTTCCCCATACCATACTTTGCTGTCAGGATCATTTTGTTAGAATATCTATTAGAAGACTGTTGGTGCACGTAATTATATTGGGTGTATGTAGTAGTTTAATTAGTTATGTTAGGTTTCTTATTTCATGTTTCTCGATATATGTGAGATTGTAAGGATGAGTATAAATACTGATAATAAGAGAGTTTGAGTTACAATAACTTTTTTTTTTTGATCGATAAAAAGAATTATATTGAAAATAGCAAGGCACTGAAAGGATAATACAAAGACACGACCAAAAAACTGAAAAAGTACAAAGCGAAACCAAAAAAAAAACACGGCCCTAGGCCCGGCCCTAATAAGGCAGGTCATATTAACCGGGGTCCCACAAGTAGTGCTCCACATAGTCCCCCCCCCCCCCTCTAGCCCCCCAGAACCAAACAAGGTCTCTAACGGCTTTCATGATCATCCCCACCAGCCTGCTCTGCTGCTCGAAGATTCGCAGATTCCTCTCCCCCCATATAGTCCACAGCACCGCGAAGAAAGCAGCCTTCCAATAACCTCTACATTGATCCTCCACAGGGGTCGACTTCCACATCAGCCATTGGCAGAAGGGAGACGCCGGTGTAACCCAGCACATGCAAAAAGATTTTAGCACAATAGACCACAACTCTCGGGCCACCTTACAGTGCAAAATATGATGTGGTGCATTCTCCTCCACCCTTTTGCATATAACACAACAGTTCGGGCCCTCCATCCCTCTTCGCATAAGCTGATCAAAGGTGAGGATCTTCTCTTTAAATAAGGTCCACGCAAAGAACAGAATCTTGGGAGGGATGGATTCCTTCCAAAGGCTTGCACCAGAGTACCAAATTAGGGGTCGCCGAGAAAGCATGCTGTTGTAGGATCTGACACTGAAGAGACCATTGCTGCTTTGAGTCCAGAACATCCGGTCCTGCTGTGAGTGTTACGCTTAGCTTCGCACAACATTAGCATAAGCTTAGCGAACGACGTCACCTCTTCATCCCTTAGGTATCGCCTAGTAAGAACATCCCACAACCCACCTCCATCCGTATCCGAAACAAACTCGTCAATCCTGCCAAGCGGATTTACAGAGATGTCATAGATTTTTGGGAAGGTAGCTTTGAGAGGTCTCAGATCCACCTACACATCCTCCCAGAAGCGAATACGGGTGCTACAACCCCAACTAAAACGCAATCCTCTGGCGAACAGGCCCCAAGTGCTACATATATTTTCCCACCAAGTGAACCCTCCTCTATTGACGAAGACATTAATACCCCAGTTACCTAAAGAGGCCCCATACTTCTCCACCAGCACCATGTGCCATAGGTTCTCTCTCTCCTCCACCCTCCCCGCACGTCAGAACCACTTTCCCATCAGAGCGATATTGGTCCATTTCAGACTGCGGATGCCCAGCCCACCATACCCAACAGGGAGTTGGCAAGTGTCCCAATTGACCAAGTGGAAGCGCTTCTCCAAACCTGATCCTTCCTATAAGAAATTCCGCTAGATTTGTTCGAGGCGGTTGATCACCCCTTTTGGGCACTTGAACATTGACATGTAGTTGATTGGCAGCGACGCAAGGACAGTTTTAACCAATAGAAGCCGACCACCACTACTGAGTAGCTTCCCTTTCCACGAGGACAGTCTTCTCTCAAACCGTTGCACAACCGGATCCCAGGCCCTAGCGTTAGGATATCTTAGGCCGAGGGGCAGCCCCAGATACTTGATTGGAAACTTTTCAACTGCGCATCCCACTATGCGCCAAATCCTCCTACAGACGCTCATCAGTCCCAATACCAGTGATAGACGATTTGGATAAATTAATCCGTTGACCCGATACAGCCTCATAAACAGATAGGACATCCACTAGATTGCTGAATTCCAACACGTCCGCATTCCCAAATAACATGGTGTCATCAGCAAATTGAAGGTGCGAAATGTGAGTCCCAAAGGTGCCCACTTTAATACCGGATATAAAATTCAACTGTTTGGCATGCGCTAGAAGCCCCGACAAAGCCTCACCCACCATATTGAATAAAAATGGGGATAAGGGGTCCCCTTGGCGTAACCCTCTCGAACTGTTGAAGTAGCCAGCCAGAGTGCCATTAACCAAAACCGAGAATCAAGCCGATGAATAACACCCCCTCATCCATCTTCTCCATGTCGTGCCAAACCCCGTCCTGCTCATCATGTAATCCAAACAATCCCAACTCACTTGATCATAAGCTTTCTCCATATCAACCTTCCAAAGGGCCGCTGATCGGCGATCCTTGTGGGCTGAATGGATGGTCTCCTGCACTACCGCAACCAAGTCGACCAACTGCCTGCCTCTAACAAAAGCACAGTGATTCTCGAAAATGATCATAGCCATTACCGGAATTAGTCTATTCGCAAGAACCTTGGAGAGAATCTTGTAGAGACAATTCGTGAGGTTGATTGGCCTAAACTCCGAAATATCCTCCGCCCCTTCACGCTTGGGGATGAGAGTAATGAAAGTGGAATTTAGGCTCCAACCAATGAACCCCGACGCGTGAAACTCATGCAAGACCGCCAGCAAGTCCGCCTTAATGGTTTGCCAAAAAAATATGAAAAATTCCTTAGTGAAACCATCGAGTCCCAGAGCTTTATTTTTGGCCCCAAACCGAACGACACGCCACACCTCCTCCTCGCTGAACCGATGTTCCAAACCCAGCCTCGCCTCTGCCGCAATAGACCGAAAGGATATTCCATCTAGTTGAGGGTGTGACAGTCCGTCATCCCTGCACAACTCCTTATAGAACGCCACAATATTCTCCCGGATCTGGACCTGGTCCGTATAGGTAACCTCTCCCACCATAATGAACCGATATAGCTTATTTTGTTTCTCGCATTGGCCATCGCATGGAAATATTTAGTATTGGCATCACCCTCTCGGAGCCATCTGACCTTAGCCTTTTGCTTCCAGCTTAGCTCCTCAACCAAGCATACATTGCTGAATTTCGATTTCTTGCCGTATCTTTCCTCTCGCTCAACAGCCGACAGCTGTCTAACTTCCTCCAAATCATCCAAAACCTTCAAACGCGCTAGGAGAGCCTCTTTCTTGACCTGTAACCTGCCATACACCTCTTTATTCCATAGTTTAGATTTAGCTTTAACCCGCTGAAGCTTGGAGATGAAAATAAAGGCAGCCGAACCCGCAGACGTAGGTTCGTTCCACCACACCGGAACCAGCCCATGAAACTCACTATCCAACAGTCATATGTTTTCGAAACGGAACGGGCTGGGTCCTGTACCACGCCTATCACAGTGCATGAGTAAAGGTCGATGATCTGAGACAGCGCGGGCTAGGCGTTCTAACCTTGCGGCCGGGAAGATATCCATCCAATCTAGATTGCATAGGAAACGGTCTAATCTACTCAAAGACGGGACAGCTTGTAGACTTGACCAAGTGAACAGCGCACCAGTGAGTGGGACATCCAACAGTTCCCAATCAGAGATCAAGGAATTGAATTCTCGCATAACAGCTACATCAGGCGCCCCCCCTGTTTCACCAACCCCCATCTAATCGCATTAAAGTCACCTCCCATCCAAAAAGGAAGGTTCCATCTGGCCGCAAGAGCCGCCAATTCCATCCAGAAATCAGGCTGTTCACGGTCAGCTTTCGGGCCATAGATCCCAGCAAACATCTAGACCTTCCCCGAATCCCTAATCCGCTCAACACCGACGCCAAATACATCCTCACTTCCTCCAGTTTGTCAAACAGCCTAGTATTCCATGCGACAAGGATACCACCCGACGCACCCTCAGAATCAACACCCGTCCACCCCCAATGATTACCCCCTAGTACCGGCACCACCTTCCTCCTATCACTGTTGCCCCCCATTTGGTTTCTTGAAGGGTGATAACAGCCGGCTTAAGTGTATCGATAAGTCGTTTGACTCCTGCCCGTTTACTCATGTTGCATAGACCCCTGACATTCCAAGACAACATCTTCATAGATAACCAATCTCGATCCCGCCCAAAGACTAGGAGCTAGGCCTAAGCCCCCCTCACACCCTTCCCATCCGACATACCCCATTGTAATCTTGCAAGCTCCTAGGCTCCACCTCGCCGCCTCATCTTGTTTTCTTTACGACTACTCAAGATGGATTGGAAGACCAACCGGAGGTCATCGTCAGACCCTTTGAATGGCATCCCTAGATCACATCCGAGCCGAATGAGTCGGTCAATGTCCCCTGACATTCCTAGCTCCCCCTGTTCCCCTTGAGGTAGTATGAAGTGGTTCTGTGCTGTGTTGCCCACTACAAAGCCACCATTGGGGCCTCCTTCTTCCATCTCGTTACACCCTACTTCTGCCCCCAAAGTTGTCGGAACGTCGGTATCAACTGTCTGATAAGGTCCCTCATTCCTTGCAATCATAAACCCCTCCAAACCGTGGCTTTGAGTGCATGAAGGAAGGACTGAATTATGTATTAGAGATCTCCTCCCCTTTCCCTGAGTAGCGCCCCTTCCCCTTCCAATCCCTTGTAATTGAAAACGTTCCCCATGGGTCCATAGGCTCAGTCCCATCATAACCAGTTCTACCGAGACCCGGGTTACCAACCCAGAGGTTTCATGGCCCATCAGCATCGAAATTCCCCACGGGTCGACACCAACGCAGATCCATATTCTCATACTCGCCAGCTGGCCCCCATTAGAACCCTCGCCACTATTAAACCTCCACGTGCACAATTTATCACGTGCTTCCCCCACATGACCCTCCCTTATTTGGCCCCCAAAGTCAACTAATGCCCCTTTCGACACCAGGCTTCCAGAAGGATCCCAGAGGTTACTACGTGTCGACATCCCATCCACTCTCCGTTTGCACCAACCCTTTAAAAGGTTTTCCTCTTCAGTGATAAACCCTAAAGGCCCTTTTCTCTCCTGCAGGTTTGTTCCATACGGAGTGGATTGAAGCTTCCATCGCCATCGGATCCCAAGTACGATGATTGATCTCGTACTTTCGCTTAAATATCTCCACATCTTCACCTGCCCCAGTTCTCTGCAGGTGTACTTGGTCAGCGATGTAGTACGAGGAGATCTCGGCCATAGGAAACATCGACGGTGGATGATCGAGCTTGACAGAGCCAGAGTCCCCGATATTCGTGAACTGCATCTCCACCGTAGGATCGAAATAGGATCCCGGAGACGCCGAACGCTGCGTGAGCATCAACGGCAGCTGGTGCTCCATCGTCTGCAGTTCATCATTCGCCCGAAGCACGAAATCCGCCAAAGCCATCTCCCCTTCTTCCAGCTCATCCATCATCAGAGAGTCACCACAATGTCCTCGGTGAGACGAAATTCCTTTGTTGGGAAAGGTCGCGACCAAGAGCGAGGGCGAGGCCGGAGAACCCTCCTCGTTATAACCGCGGAAGCATTCTCCACTGCCCTGAGAGTGCGAGAACGAGAACGACTCACGATGGAGCGTCGCGTCCGAGGCCGAGCCGCCCTTCGAGGTCTGTCCCGGATGCAGCATGGACCGTGGTTCCCCGTACCTGATTGGTTTGACCTCCAGCGGGATTTCTTTTGTGGAACTAGTGAGTACGCATACGTCGGGAATCCCGGGCCGCTCGGATTCTTGATGCGCCTGCGTCGGGAGGAGAACCCTCTCCACGAGCTCCACTTCTACGAAGACAGTGACTTCTTGGTCGTTGAGGCAGAGCTTGCAAACTCTGGGGATAGACTCCCAATCGTCAAATCTCACCAAGACACGAGCATACCGAGTCTCCCAGAAGTCCTCAGTACTCCGGTCGATGAGGATACAGCCCCCCCCCCCCCCCATCTATTGGCGACCCCTTGGAGGACCTTCATGGTCCAGGCCTGAAGGGGGAGGCCAAATAACCGGATCCAGATGCCCCCCAGATTTCCCCTATCTCTCTTCTCCTTCCTTGAAACCCTAACCCTAATTAATTCTAACTTGGTATTAGAGCAGATATATTGCACACTAACTCCATCGCTGACGTCACCCACCCTTGTGTTGACGTCATCGCAATCAAACTTTCGACCCCAGATTTAGATGAAACTTACAACATTGTTATCGGTTTTCATCCTCAACATCTTTAACATTGCAGTTCTACGATTTGGAGACTTGAGCAATTAATTCAAAGCCCATCTTCCCCATGGTTCCTGTTTTAGGATTTCATAAATTTCAAGGCATCAGACCACAATTGATGCCCAACTAAGGTGCTTTGATCTGGATTTCTCTGGTAGGTAAGGTCTTAGTCTCAGATCCCTGTTTATTACTAGTTTTGAAGGATGTTGAATCTAATCTTTATACTTCATCAAATGACACCGCACAAGATATGAGTATCATATGTAAATTGAAGTTGTAAGATTTGAATCTTGAAGTAATTAATACCGAAACAATTAATGTGACGACCTAGACCCGCAATGCCACAATATTGTCCGGTTTTGGGCTTTGGTCCCCGCCCCGGTTTTGTTTATGGCATGGGCGTTATGTTTCGCCGTCCCCACCCAAAACGCGTCATGACATGTAACGTTCACAAAAACATATAGCCCAAGGTCAGGACTTTTCCCTATCCGATGTGGGACGACTATTACAATTAATCCAGCCCAACTTAGGTACCTTGTTGATGAGATTCTATAAATACTTGAGCAATAATAGAAAGAGGAATGGATTTGGATAGATGGGTTCCCTTCATTAAATCCTCGTGATTGAGCTACCTAAAAAAACATGAGGTCATCCACTAATAAGAACCGGAAAATGTGTTCTTACAACATTGACTTATTCATCTCCTACATCTAGACTTAAATCCAGAGTTAAGAAGATGATTAAAGTAATCCCACCAACATGTTTATAAGCTTTTTCAAGCCAATTTTGCACATGATTCTTGAATCATTCGATAGATGTCTCCAATGTACACACATGCGATAATTTTTCATCCAAAATTTGGTGCTTACCAAAAAAGGAATCTTGATTTGGAGATATTGCAAGCCATGTCACCCTTTTAATTCTATCGGTCAAAACCTAATTATAAGGCAACTTGCAAGGATAATCGAGGGTCACAAACGTGACGTCAATTTCCCTATTCAAGTACCCACAATAACTCAAAACATTTAAATCACCATCCCTTTAAAAAAATCCCAAAAGTGGTGGTTGAATATGAGTTTGGAATTGTCCGGTTCTAGGGAAATACTGCCTCCAAGGTCAAAAACCCTTTTAATTCTATTGGTCAAAACCTAATTATAAGGCAACTTTGATGCGGGACAAAAACGCTAAACCCTAATTATGCAAGTTTGGGATTAACCTCAAAGTTAATTGAATAATGGAATTAATCAAAATCACCCAAACACAGAACATAAATTTAGTAAATTCAATAAGGCAACTAGGTTAATTCAAGTTAGCATTCACAGGCATCTATATTTCCTAATCTAGAAAAACGGATCCGATGAAGGATTCGAGTCTCGCTCTAGTTTGGGTACCAAGCGATAGTGACGATGTCGTCTCTTGATTCCACTCGGGTTTGACATTCAAGGAATTAGATTTAGCAAAAGGGATAGATCAAAGATAAACTAATATTATTTTGGGCTTTTGGAATTTATCAACGCAAAGAAAATATTACCGTATGATAGATAAAGAAAAGATGGAATAAGAGGATAGATGTCCAAAGCTTCACACCAAGGATTTCCAAGGCTTCACTCCAAGGCTGCACGTCGACTTCGCACCAAGTCGCGCGAGAAATGGGTAAACACTCCTCAGGTTTCGAAAGATTCGCTCATTCGATCGAAAACTCTTCACAATTTCTTTAGGGTTTGCACAAAAGGAACTCTCCAATTTTCATTAATCAAAAACTAATTACATTATTCTTGTAAAAGACCTTATATAGGAGGCCTCTAAAACATAAGAAAACCCTAAAACAAATACTAAAAGACAAGTATGCCCTTAAAAATTCAAATTCTAAAGAAAACCCATGCTCGCGTCAGTCAATCGATCGACATCTGGAATTCGATCGATTGACTTATATATATAATTTGGTCCTTCACAGGCCACAGTCAATCGATCGAATTCTCAGAGTTGATCGATTGATTGGCATTGCTCCAGCATGCTGATTTCTTTAAGTCTGGTTCTGGTCCTTCCGGCACTTGAGATTCTTTTGTTGTTCACGTCCGATGCTCTTGATCATGATGTCCCCATCAAACTTGCAAGGATAATCGAGGGTCACAAAAGTGACGTCAATTTCCCTATTCAAGTGCCCACAATAACTCAAACATTTAAATCACCACCATCCCTTTAATAAATCCCAAAAGTGGTGGTTGAATATGAGTTTGGAGTTGTCTGGCTCTAGGGAAATACTGCCTCCAAGGCCAAAAACTGACGCTTTATTTTTTTGTTTCTAGAATATTTGTCCATATAATTGGCCATAATACTAGCTAGCAACCTAAACTGAAGCCCCCTCATCTTTTCCACCCCTCCGAGGAATATAAGCTTTGTAGAAGTTCATGTTTTCGCAAATCTCTCTCAGAGAGATTACACAAGCATAATATTATTCACAACCATCCCATATATCTTTTCAAATGTCAACATGTAGTGGTCATCCCATGGAAGAAGGTAGTGTCATTGTAGCCTCCTCTGAGCCACTTGATATACGGTTTCTATGGCTGACATACTTCTTCCTCTTTTGCCTTCTGGTACAATCCAACTTTACAACACCACCTATAATCAAGCTCCTGCAGAATCAATGGTTGCACGTCTTCAATAATGTCAATTTCTTGAATCTTTGCATGACACGCAACTTTTACCTCATTTTTTCTTCGATGTGTCTCCCTATTTGACAACATTATTTTCCATTTTAGTAACACGTCAGCTTGCAAACAGAACCGTACCTTGCATGCCTCAGCATGTTAAAAGAAGAGACCATAGCCCAATTAGGTCTCCCAAACACATACTTCCAAATCACCGATTTTCAAATGTAAAACTAATGGGGGCAATGGTCGGAAGTCGGACTCAGCAAAACTTTCAGAGTGCCATGGGGAAACTCCATGTCCCAATTGAAGAATAGGAATCTATAAAATGGCAGCAAAATGATGTTGTTAATAGTCTCTCAAAAACTTCTTTAATCTCTTGTAGGAAGAGACTATTAGGTTTTTATCGTTAAACCCTTTACCACCCTTTGCTCCAGCTCTTCCCACGCACAGATATCATAGGATAACATATTCATTGAGAAACAGCACGAGACTTCAACTCTTTGGCTTTGTTGTCTCTACCATTTTACCAGATGTTCAAACCTAGCTCATAGATGGTCTAAGAATGATGAGCTCCCTCGTGCCTCTAGGGATTCTCTTTCACAAATTGAGAGAGGATGAAAGGCCTTGCTCATTTCCTTCAATGGCAACAAAAAGCTTCCTTAAGTCCTTGCAACCATCAAAAGAAAGACCAAGCCATTTACCCAGGGCTTCCAGCTTCGCTTAATTCCAGGACTTGCCAAACTCGGCATTGATGCATTTCTTTAGAGATAGAATTTGTGGTATCACTCATTGATCAGCTAGAACTGTCACCATCCACTTGTTTAAAGGATGGAGATTTTGCCTAGATCAATCTGACCTCCAACCATGACACCAATTAAAAAGGGGCGGTGCCCACCATTATATCCTATAAACACACATAATGCTTTGTCGATTCCCATAAACCAAATTGTCTTTTGACGAATAACTGTCTCTAATTCTTCGATTGATGAATTTGTAATGGAATTACCCAGTTCTTCAGACAAAGTGCAATCTGAAACTTTAGGCATTTTGGTACACTATATAGAAGTGAGAAGCGAATCCTTGTAGGCGGTATCTACATTTTTAGTACCATGTTGCTCGCAATACTAGCTCCCTCATTAATGAGTAATTTTCCAGCATAGAATAAGATGTATAAGATCAGAAATCAGAATCATCAACATCTATTACCTGCCATAACAGGATTAGCGCTGATTGATTTTGGGTATTAATAGAAAGATCGCCTCATCATTCTGCATTTGCCCTTGCTTTATTGAAATCCCTCAGATCCCATGCAGGCTGCAAATTTAGGTATAAAAGAACACCCACCCCAATTTTCAAAAATTCATCCATGAATCTCTCGATAGGAGTGTAGATCTGCTATTGTGACCACCTCGAGTTTCGGCTTTGTTGTCTAAGAGTTCCCAATTAGAACACATATTCATGAATAAAGGGCACTTAAACCTTCATTTGAATTTTGTATCAAATTTCTCAAGAACTCGTACAACATCATCATTTGGGGCAAGATGCTCACTACATTCAACCAAATATCAGTCATTCATGAAACCCCTCACAAGTAGGTTCCACGTCATCAGCTTTCATCTGCAGCTTATTGTGTGATATCTCCACTCTTGTCAACCATTTACAAAAGCAAACTTTGAATTTATTTTCTTGGATGGCTACGTTGACAACCAACAACCCTAGATCAATGTAACCCTCTATTGGAAGCTCATTCATGTACGCTGCTTCAGCCATACACCAAGGTATCTTTCTACAAATTCACTTTATGTTATGTTTCTCTATAAATTAACCATTCCACATATATAACTACATCTAAGTCCTTCTAAATATGTCCAAAGCTTATATGCAACGTGATAGTCAATATCAATATCTAAATACGTCATAGACTTCTAACATTTTCTATCATTGGATCTTCATCCAACAACTGAAAAATACATCAGATCCTTAGTTTATGGAACTAATATAGTAAAAGTGTATCCCTCTATAAACTTCAACGCGATAATGAGCTCTCCCTAGTGGACAGTGATGTGATCTGGTTCCATGTGTGTCACACACTTCCAAATGCACTGGGGCATACTCATCCCCATGACAGATAAACATCCATGCCAGCCATGGTGGTTAATGTCCAGTACTAAGAATCATATATGCAAGATACCCGATTCGTCCTCAACCACAGACTTGTGCAGGTTTAGAGCCAAATAGTCAGTTCTCCTCGAGATAATGATCCAATAGTAAATTTTAAATTCCTAAACATGTTTGAGGACCAAGTTCTCTCAACATGAGAAAATCCACTTCATATCGTAATAAGGATGACAAATTGTCATTTATGTAAACACTACTTTCAATAAATGGAACCATAAGTGTTTATAAATAAAAAGAAGCAATCGAAGGTCTGATAACTAATAGGGATAATAAACATTGACGTTTTAGGGGACCATGAACCAATATTATCCTTGATTCAACAAGGTTGGGCCCTCCTAATCCTGAAGATCTGAAATTTTTTGTCCAAACATGACTCTCGAAGAGATAATGAAGAAGTAGGTAATCAACTGATTCAACATCCACCATGCACAACAAACTCATAGTGGGTAGCTTTTTATACCTCTTTGTTGGAGGTGACTACCATGGTGGAGTTGAGGAACCCAAATATGCTACGAAAATGTGAAATTGTGCTCTCCTCTTTGTGAAGAAGTTTATCTTGTAAGATGGCAAGAAATTTTGTCATTGTTTTTCTTTCTTATAACCCCCCTATGAGTTTATAATGTGGTTAAAATACTAGTATCGTTAATAATAAATATAATAGGAGGCGATATATTACAAGAGGAGACATCGCATCCCCACACTTTGACCTCCAAAGTCAACAAATAGGCAGTTCTCTTATTAAACAGAAGACTTTCGTCTTCTGGTTTCGTTGACCTGCCCACAATAGTAGAAACTATATGATATTAGTCATTCGTAATCAGATACTTCTCCAAAATGCTTCGAGAGTGGATGAATCTTTGAGAATGGCAAGAGAAGACCTGGTGATTATAATAGTATATAGAAAATTGTTTGAAAAGCTTAATTTCATCGATTTTGAGGAACAAAATTAATAAACATCTGACAACCACTTTTGAGCAACAGTAACTTGACAAGAGTTATGAGGAAATGTTCCATTTTATTAAGAGATCTTTGAAATTCCAGTACACTTTAAATTAACCTTCAACATCAATTCAAAAACGATCAATTATAAGTATTTATAACCTTAAACATATAGTGGTCATTTACATTGCGCCTAAAAAATATCCAATTGAATTTAGTGCCATCAATCACAAACAGAGTTTGAACAAGAAGAAGATAAAGAGTCACAGTGAATTTTCTTTAAGAAAACGAGGAAATTAACATCAAAGAGCTATTATAATTGTTGAAATTAACTTGTCATGCTATGTGAGGCCAAAGGGTGGCAGTGATCCCAGTGATCCCTAACCTTTAAAAGCAGTTTGACAAAATCCCATAGAGATTTTTCCTGTTTGTCGATACCAAGTGCAAACTCTAAATAATCTCCCTTTCACTAACCAAAGACAATTCATTTACCAAAAAAAAGTAGAATTGAAAACTAATATACACATTCTCTATCTAATGATCTAACGTATTTTGTGCACATTTTAATGATGATTTGCACCAACCATGGATGTGCGTAGATAATTTTGGCTTTCTAGTTCCAAGTAACAGATCAAAAGGCACAAGCAAACAACTCCAATACCAACATGGCACTCAAACCTGAACTCTACCCAAATTGACAACCCAATAAGGAGCGCCAAAAATCCCCCAAATGAGCATCCATCTCAACCAAATGATCACTGTCCAATGCCCAACAACAAAATCAAGGGAGCGACAACAAATGCATCCCTCAAAATTGCAACATTTTCAGTTATTTCATCCCAATTGGCACAGAAAAAAAAGAAAGAAAAAAGGATCAAACCAGAACAAAAAGGTTATTCAAAGAACTTTGAATACACATCACAATTGAAAATGTTCCAAACAAAAAAGAAATGTTCCAAAGGCCAAGAAAGTAGGAATTCCAATCACAATTTGAATACCTATCCCTTATAATCTCTAATTAGCTCTAATTGTCGAATTTGCCAAACCAATATTTCATCATTTTTCATGCAAAGAAATTGTTTTAAAACGACTATATTTATGTCTAAATCAATACGTCATAAGACTGAATCTCAGTGGATCATGGCAGCAATTCCTCTCTACTAATTAAAATACCCCATCACCTATTT
This sequence comes from Chloranthus sessilifolius, assembly GCA_021018995.1. Classification (NCBI taxonomy): domain Eukaryota; kingdom Viridiplantae; phylum Streptophyta; class Magnoliopsida; order Chloranthales; family Chloranthaceae; genus Chloranthus; species Chloranthus sessilifolius. The sequence continues at coordinate 1,648,728 of CM037588.1, read as the reverse complement.
AAGTCGTCTGCAAATTATTCTGTCTGCCCAGTAAGAAAGGGGCATTCAAAGATCCAATACCCAACATATATGCATGAATGTATATATATATATATATATATAGAGAGAGAGAGAGAGAGAGAGAGAGAGAGAGAGAGAGAGAGAGGAAAACTAACCACAAATCTTGATGGGCGGTTGGAGATGGAGCAAATTAGGCTGCGAGAGCAAGATCTGTCTGGCGTTGACGCAGAGTTGCCGGATCTCTGTCTCAGATAGCTGAACTTGTTTCCCTCCTCTACCCTCAAGAAGCCGACGTATGATGTCATTTAAAACAGCTCCATCCATCGTCCCCATGCCCATCATCATCATCGATCGTTACCCGAACACCTTGTTCTCGTTGTTCGTTCGTTTTTTTTTTGTTTTTTTCCAAAGAAATCTAGAGAGATGGAGAGCTTTCTTATTACGTTGGTGGATCAAAGAGATGAGAAAACGCGTCGCACCGTCGCTCTCCATGAGGTTGAGACGTACATGATACGGGAAGAGGTTCGCTTCTGAAGAAATCTGACCTCGTAGTTTCTCTCTTTTTTGGGTTTCAGCCGTCCGCCGGGTGATGTTTGCCCTCTCTGCACGTTGTGGTTGAATTGTTGAAGCCGTCAACGCACGTGAGAACTTTTGCATTTTATGTTGCAATGAGTGGCACACGTGAGACATTTTGCATTTTAACTAGGGCTGTCAACGGGTCGGGTCAGGCCCATGCTAGACCCGATTTTTCACTAAGCCAGCAATTGATACATCGGGTCGGGTCGGGGCCATACCCACCTGACCCGACCTTCGGATAGAGACAACCCAATAATTTATTATATATAAAAAGTATAAAAATAGGGGTTTTTAACAGGGTCGGGTTCGTTATAAAAAACAGGGTCGAGTTTTCGGGTTGGACATCAGTCAAGTTAGGTTCTCAGGTCGGGTTGAGAAACGTCGAGTGCATCATTGGATCAGGTCGGACATTTGCGATTTCTTATTTTGACAGCCTTTATTTTATGTCGGATGTTATAAGTGCCTGCAGTGAGAATTGGAAGTGGTATCATACTCGTGTCGGGCTAGAAGTAGAGATGTCAATGAGTTGGGTTGGGTTAAGATTTTGATTGCCCAACATATTCCTAACCTGACTCGATAGTGGGCATGGGATTAAGAATATTTGTCGGACCCAACAAGAAAAACTCTAAGTTCAAATTTCCTAAAATCTCCGTAATCCTTTATGCATTATATAAAGAGTGTCCCCCCATCAATGTAGTCAACACAGATCAGTACACACATGTGTGGCATGCACGTGCTTTCATGCATTGAAAGTCGGTACATGTCTCAAAGTCACACAGATGTATGGACTGCATTGCTTATAAGTCCGTATGTGTCATAGGCTGTGTTTGAATTAGCTCTTTTGAGGCAAAGATTAGCCCTTTCACTTTTTGGCTTTGGCAAAGATTTACTTTTACTTTTGGTAATATAGCTCTTTGCCTCATTTTCTCTAAAGAAGATTTTTTAAGTTATAAAACTGCTTACATGTTCTATCTGTCCATTTTATCTGCCGTAACAGAGACTAGGCACAGACCCAAAACACAGCCATAGAGTCGCATAGAGGTTTAGCCTACTTTAATGGACATGAGGGGGGACACCCATCACAGACTAACTCTTATGTATACTGCTCTACCTTTGGGCCACATGGTTGCAGCCTACACACATATCTGAGTAAGTAGTCATTCAAATTGAAGACCATCATTTGGATTTGAATTAGGACAGAACATTACATCATGAGAGGAATCAAATTGTGGCCTTTTAATACATGAACAATCCATATGGCAAAGGGCACAAAACGCACGAGCACGCGCCCGGGCCACATTATACATGTCACGTGCCATTATTAATTCAAAATAGTACCTTTAAATTCGCTGACTAAATTTTTGAGTTCACCCACATTAAAATACATTGACTTGATAAAATAAGGTGATGGAGATCGTTTATCATCCTAATTTTGACATGATCTTTTACATGATGGATCTTGAGATCATAGGTCTACCATCAAACAATTAGTGTTTTATTTCTCATGGCACACATCTCAAAGAAATAACTTTAATATCACGTGTACGCTTAAAATTAATTTTAAGGTCACATTTTTTAGTATGTACCACATGAAATGAAAAATCAACCGTTTAATGATACGTTCGTGTTCTCAAAATCCATCATGTGAAAGATTAGGAAGATAAAGAATCTTCATCATCCGATTCAATATAATTAATGTGTTTCAGCATGGATGAACTCAAAGATTTGATGGATGGATTTAAAGGTACTCAATTCAAAATTATTCTATTTTTAGGTTAATCAATAATAGGACATGTAATTTTAAAAGAAATAATTTTGTTTTTGTTTTACTCTTTTGCTTTGTGTTTGATGGATTAAAGATAAAGTAACATCGCATAAAACATTTTTCAACTTTAATCATATTTTTAATGATAAAAAAATAATAAAAATAATATATTTTTTAATGAAACCTTATCCACTATGCCAAAGTTTCCGTGACACACCCGATTCTTGTGATGGACGTCACATGATGGCTAACTGAAAGTGGATGTGGAGTTTAGCACAAACAACGGCATGCCACTTGACAACTTTGATTGGTAAAGAATTTACTGGCAACACAAAAACTTGTAGAAACCTTGGAGAGTTTGTATTGCACATTTTAGCCCTTAATATTTTTCGTAGTGGCACTTGTGGAAAGTAGATATTGCTAGTGGTCATAAACCAACAACAGATTTTTTCTTGGAAACCAAGATTTAGGGGTGTGAAAAAAGCTATTTGCTTCGAATTAGAATATGGCGATTTTGTTTAGTCACAATCGTTCACGGATCATGAGATCATTGGGATATTAGAGTCAAATTTCAATTCCACATGACACACATCCTAAAAAATGAACACGATCACAATATACCATCAAACGTGATTCTCAAGTCATTATTTAAGATATGTGCCAGATAGAATTATTTGATAGTAGGCCCATGATCTAAAATCTATCGTGTGAAAATTTGGGATGAAAAACAAATCTTTGTTATTTGATTCACAATAGTGAACTATTTACACATTTGCAAACCCTAGTTGTGAAGAAAGAATTTATTTTTTTTATAGGTAAGCTAAGCTTGAAACTACAACCATGAGGTTGCAATATAATCAACCTTCCATTGTGCAAGCTCAAATCTTTTTTTTGAAAATTGTTTGTATTCTTTAGAAAAGCTATATGTGTGCTTCGGAAAGACCGATAAAAACACAGGTAGGCGCCACTGGCATTGCTATCTGGAAAATCGGTGTCCGGAGAAATCTAAGATAGTTACCAGGGCAGATATAGGAAACTTGAGATTAAGGGAAAACCTACATCATGAGGAAATCGGAGGGTCTGAGAAAAAACCTTCTAAATTACAAAGTAAGAACACTCCTATAAGTGTCAGAAACTCATAAAAACAACTCATTCCAACCCAATTACATAGCGTTGAGAGAAGCAAATAACAAGTCGGCCTCAAATCTGTAGAGATTGGTTATGGAGATGTCTTTGTACCCAGCAGTCGTCGCCAATTTACAAACTGTGACGATGCAGTCTTTCAACAACTTAGCTGCAGAAAAGGGAGTCTTGTTGCACCCGATGCTATTCCTTGTTATCCATATATTCCACAACATAGATATGTGAAAGTGTTCTCATATCTACTTTTTAAACCCCGTTGATGATGTAGTGTCCCAGCATAAAAATAACTCACGGACTTCTTTGCTGAGGCAATAGGAGATGCCAAAAGCATTGAAACATCTGTTCCAAATGGGCCACGCTATAAGACAATGCAAGAAAAGGTGATTAATATCCTCATCATCTGAGTCACAAAGGTAACATTTTTTTATGAATGTGCATGTCTCTTTTAGTGAGATTGTCAATAGTAGTGATTTTACTTCACATGACTGCCCAAAGGAAGAAAATAATTTTAGAAGGAATTTTTAGATCTCAAATAAACTTCCAATCTACCATATGAAGGCTGGGATTTAGAGCTTTAAATGTCGACTTAACAGTGAAAGACTTTTTGTTGTCACAAGTCCAGAGACATTCATCAGGCTAAGAGGGATTAATGGTGAGATTATCAAGGATGTGAGATAAAGTACCGTACTCTAAGATCTCCTCATCAATTAATCTTCTTTTGAAAAGAGCAGTCCAGCTTTCGTCCGATCTAAAGGTATCGGCTATGGTGGCCGTGTACTTAGTGAAAATAGCAAATAGGTTGGGTAATTTGTGGGACAGTGGTCGGTCAAGATAATGTGCAGTGAAATATGATGATATTTCACCCCTAAAGACCTACATTTAACTATCCGATGAAAGCCATTTAATATGTTTTATATAGTTTTAGTGATTTACAGGCCTGGAGATGTGTTGAGCATGAAATAACCCAAAAGTTTAGAATATAACGTCAAATTCGTGCTACATTGGATCATTCGGAACTTATCCCGACTTGGAGCTCAATTTGAACCTTCAATACGTTAGATTCGGAAAATTGTCAAAACACAAAAGTTGGAGAACTCGTCGTCAGCTTTCCAACGCGGTAAGAATCGCCTCAATCTGACTTCGGGATAGAAAGTTATGGCCAAAATACCGAGGCAGTGTCTGAATGCAAAGTGTAGCGGGAATTCACGAAAATCTGGGAGGTCGATTGATCGACCAAATTTGAATTTGAGTTCAGAATTTTGTTTGGCCGCGAGAATCTCGGTACTCTTTTCACGGAATAAAATCTTGGAGGAAAAAGCGGCTTCTTTTTTTGGCAATTAAGGAAAAAGATATTCTTGGAGATATATTCATTCGGGGAGTCCTTGGGGGAGAGAATTCTGATTCTTATTATTTTTTTCTGCATTATTCTTTTTAGAGAGTTTTCATTTTTTTCTGTATTCTATTATTTTTAGTTTCTTCTGTGTTTCAAAGTGTAAGGGCATTGAGTCCCATTTTCTTGAACTATCTTTATTATTCATTTTGAGAAGAAGATAAGTCTTAGTTTTCTGATTTGGATCCACTTTCAAGAAGGAGGTGTACGTACTTTGGATTAAAGTTTTCGTGGATTTTTATGGATAATTCTTTACGGTATTTTAATGACATTTTCAACTTCTGCATTTATTTTATTGCTTATTTCAGTTATGTGCGGCTAGTTTTATTAAGGATGGGGATCTAATGAACCCCATCCGAGGTATTCATTTATATTAATATAAATCTGTGATTGAGATGTCAGATGCTTTTTAAGACCCTAATATTCATTGAAAATGGTGAAATCATTATTTCAGTCTGAGATCTAGGAGCTAATCATGTCCTATGATTTCATATCTATAATAATGATTTTATCCTAATTATTACCCATCTCAGGGTGAAGTTTTACTGTCATATGAGGTGTGAGTGTTAATCACACACTCATGGGGTGTTAATCATACATTCCCTTGATCTCGGATTGATAGTATGACTTTATCCCAGTGGTGAGTTCCAATCACGATCTGAGGGTGTTAATCATACACCCATGGGGTGTTAATCATACATCTCTTTGATCTTAGATCGTACTTTGGAAATTACCCTAGAGATTGGGTTCTAAATATTATCCGAGGTGTGAATGTTAATCATATACTTATCAGATGTTAATTATACATCTCCGTGATCTCAGATCTATATTTTAGAACTCACGTGTGTATAGGGCAGTGCTTCTTTTGAGAAATCTGTTAAAGATCTCATATCTCAATCCACAGATTGGTATTCTGTAAATGATAAACCTACGATGGGAGGATTTAGCATCTCAATCATTATCTTTCATTAATTGTTAAATTCCTTTAGTATTTATCTGTTAGCATTTATCTCATTTATCAGAACCCTAGATTGTTGGTTACTGTAAAAGATCTGTGAAAATTATTTTAGTTAATTGATATTTCTGTTTTTACATTTTCTCACCAATCCTCGTGAGAATGATCTCGTACTTTGCACCCACTGACTACATCACGATTCGTGCACTTGCGAGTACAAATTTTAGGACACATCAAGACTCTCCCATTTGTCGCTCGATAAGTGTGTGATTTCCCAAGATTTGGAAATGGACGTTCTTAACGAAATTGTCTCTAGTAGTGAGAATACCATTCCACCACCAATATGATTTGTAGTAATTACCAATCTTAATGTTCCAGCCATTATCGTGCATGCGGTACTTCTGAATGACGATATCTTTCCACCAGCTTTGATTATTGTCCCCTAGCCGCCGCCACCACTTCATAAGTAAGGCTTTATTTGTTGTATTGATGGGTCTTATACCCAACCCTCCAGCCCATTTGGGTTTCGTAACGATATCCCAATTAACAAGATGAATTTTTCTATTTTCGTCAAGGTTGTCCCAAAGAAAATTTCTCTCCAATCTTTCAATTTCTTTACAAACCTTGGATGAGCACTTATACATAGATAGAAAATAAGTAGGGAGGGCATTAAACACGGTTTGAGTGAGGATGAGTCTTCCACCTTTAGAAAGTAATTTTCTCTTCCATCTGCTTAATCGACATCTAATTTTGGAGATGACCGGGTCCCAATCCGAAACTTTGAGGTTTTTTATTCCAATCGAGATCCCAAGATATTTGAAGGGGAACTTAGCAACAATTAGGTTGACATTGTTAGCCCAATTGGATAGCGAAATATCATCCGTATTTATACCGTAGATACATGACTTGCTATAGTTGATGCACTGACCAAAAATATCTTCGTAAATTATGAGAAGCTTGCAAACTTGAGAGATTTGTAGCGGGTTCCCGTCACACATGATAAAAAAATCATCGGCATATTGCAAGAGATTCACATTGGAATTGCACCTGGGATTGAAAAATCCTACAATTAAACCATCTCTTTCAGCTTGCTGAAATAGAAGAGTTAGACCTTCACTATCAATGTTAAAAAGGTACGGGGATAAAGGACATCCTTGTCTTAGGCTTCTAGAGGCATTGGAAAAACCACATGCCTTTCCATTTATAATGATGGAAAAATGGGCAGTAGCGAGGCATCCGTAGATCCATGAGTGCCATCTATCTCTGAATCTCATTTTCTTCATCATCCATAATAGGTAATCCCAACTAACTCTATCATAGGTTTTCTCCATGTCGACTTTTATAAGGACCCCTGTTTTTTGGATAGATGTCTTGAGTGTATACTTTCTTCGGCAATAACCGCCAAATCAAGAATTTGTTTTCCTTTAATAAAGGGCCCCTTGCGATTTGGAAATGACTGACCCTATGACTTGTTTCAATCTGTTGGCAAGTGTTTTAGCAACAATCTTATATAGTGGAAGGGACCAAAGAGATGAGTCTGAATTTTTTCATCTCCAAAGTATCCCTTTCTTTGGGGATAAGGAAAATGAAAGTAGCATTGACAGATTTGTGAATGAAACCATCCTTTCAAAAATTATCAAGCATAGATAGGACATCATTTTTAATCAAAGACCAAAATTTATGAAAAAAGCTGAAAGTGTACTCGTCGGGGCCTGAGGCCCTTTCCGCCTTGCATTCTTTAACTGCTGCCCATATTTCACTTTCAAGGAATTTGCTTTCGAGGGCTTCATATTCGGCAGCTGAAATATTGTTGGGTTAGGCATTGTGTAGCCTGAGTCTTCTATGATTCAATTCTTTGAACAACTCCTTATAATAATTGATAGCAATATCAGCGATGACTTCTGGGTCCAAGTAAGTAGTCTCATTATGGTGAATATTAGAAATAGTGTTAAGTCTTCAGCGATTGTTAGCCGAAGTGTGAAATGAGGTATTTTTGTTGCCATCTTTTAACCATCTAATGCAAGATTTTTGACGCCACTCCTCCTTGTTAAGGGCCAGAGTTTCAAGGCTTGTTTGGCTTTACCGCGATCAGAAATTTCTTCGGGCGTAAGGGGTTTGCTCTCCTCAAGATGGTCAAGGAAATCGATATTACTAAAGAGTTGGGTCTCGGCTAGCTTGTTAAGTTAGATCTAATTTTTGTGCCAAGCGGATATGTGGCCTTTAAGTCTTCGTAACTTATTGCTGATGGAGAACGATGAAACATTTTCGGACCACCAAGAGGCCACCTTGTTGACGAAATCATCATTATTAAGACAATGATTGTAAAACTTGAACCGGGAGGGGCCCCATTTGATCCCTTTGAGATTGAGGGTAATCGAAACATGATCAGAGACGACCCTCGTATTAGCTTTGCAATCAACAGTGGGATATATTGCGTCAAAGTCTTCATTGATGAGGAAGCAATCAAGACGACATAGCGTCAGCAGGCTACGTCCGTTGGACCACGTAAATTGCGAGCCGGACATTGGGATGTCAATCAATTCAGATTCATCAATGAAATCATTGAAATTTAACATGGAAGGGGAGATATAGGAACTATTCGATCTTTCAGAGGGATGAGCTATGACATTGAAGTCCCCACAAATCACCCATGGCCCTTGATGTAGGATTTTCCATCTGTAAAGATCATCCCATAATTCGACATCGGATCCTCTAGAGCAAGGCCCATAAACGGAAGTGAAAGAAATGTAGCATTGTTCCTTTTTTCAAGAAGTAATAGAGAGATATTGTAGATACTGATCCAATTCCCTTTGCATTCAAATATAGACTCATTCCACATAACGAGAATACCTCCTTTCGTACCTGAAGCATTCTTGTGGTGCCAATTCCAATCGGAAGAAGGGGCGATGGAGAAAATTTTGCTTCTATCCACACATTGTCATTTCGTTTCCTGTAGAGTCGCAATACTAACCCTGCAAGTAGTTATAAGATTTTTCATTGCCGCACACTTACTGGGCTTATCGAGGCCTCTGGCATTCCAAGTTAAGAGAGTCATACGGACACAAAAATATCAAGCAGAAGCATGACGTTAATGAGTGTACTTAAGAGACCAGTGCAGTCTCTTAAGTTCCGTCATTTGTTTTTTAATGTGTCTCTGCCTTGATGACGGTAAGGGATGAGAATTCATTACCCGAATTTTCCTCCACCAAAGTGCATTCATATGTATCTCTATCTCTGATATTGCTAGAAGAGGGCATCAGCTGAGAATAGGCTTCGAGAGTAGGGATATTGGTGTTTGAAATGATAGCGGGGTCATGACTGAAATCATCATTGGTGAAACAGCCTTCACCAGGAGAAAAGTCTTTTTGCTGTCCTCGGCCAAGTCATCTTTCCAACTGCTACCGCCCTCACTGACGCTATCATCTGCTTCATTGGAAGAGGGAATCAATAATTTCTAAGAGTTGGGGGTGAAATTCAATCGGCGATGGAAGCCCAGTGGGTTTTCAACGGATTCGTCGGAATAAATCTCGAAGGATGGAAGAGTTTGATTTGGGAAGATGAAATTCTGAGGTGTGACAGGGGATGGCAAGGGACAGGATGGGTCAACTAAAGCAACATTTGGATTTGGTGTGGTGGGTGGGCCTGGGTTTGGGTGTTGGGCAACATCTCTATGGACCAAACCCATATTAGCAAGGGTGTTTATAGCAGCTGTCGTTTCAACATTTGGATTAGGTGTGGTGGATGGGCAACGTGGGCCTGGGTCTGGGGCAGCATCTTTGTGGACCAGATTCGGTTCAGCTTGGATATTCATAGCTTCTGTAATTTCTACATATGGAAACGTTTGATTCTTGTGCATATCCGAACAGTGAGTCATAATAGAAGCAGATTTCTTGGCAGATTTACTGGGGATTGAAGTTGGGCGGTTTCCATGCAAGGTGGGAGTCGAGTTGTCTTCAACAACCAATCGCAACGCATCCATCTAAAACTCAAAATCAAGTGATCCTAACCGCAGAGGAAGATCAGTGCACTGACCATCATCTCCTGGGTGTGGGGAATTGCAACTTTGGCCGAAAGATTGGGCGGCGTGACCGGAGTATCAACGTTCGGCTGTATAGATTTATTGGAGCCATTACAAACACCATTTAGAGCTTTGTCCATATTTGGAGAGGAAGGTGTGACATGCTGGATTGGGTTAATGGTGGAGGAGGGATCCACAATCCATTAGCGTCGCTAGTGGGAATGTTGTTTGAAGAAAGAGATGTAAGTAGGGGCTGTAAGGTGGGGGTATTTGAAATAGTAGGTTGTAGCACTTTGCTGTCGAATTCGACATCAATGGCCATGAGTATAGACTCGTCGTCAACCTTGATTTCCAGTGCCTTTTTGAAGTACATAGAATTAGGGTCAACTTCAAGAAGGCCGCTACATTTGGACCCAATGTCTTTAAATTTCGCCATATTTCAATAGTGAAGTGGTAAACCTTTGATGCGAATCCAGAGCGAACCACTGAGCATGGGGGTGATCATATTACATGTTGGTCTCCATCTATGGAAAGCTACCAAGTGTTCATCAATGAGGGTAGTACGGGATTGCAGCAAAGATGAGGCCGACGATCAGTTGTAGAAATAGATAAGAAAGGTGAATCTGTTGATTTTCCATATGTCCACTACTTCATGATTTTTCCGTTGAGAGGAAATACATGTCTTGAACTTCGGCAAAGATATATTTCTATTGGGGTTGGATCATAGATCAAAATTTCGGCCGATACCGATACGTATCAGACAATATGTATCGATATCGAACCTGAACGATACGATACATTCAATGTACTGTATCCTTCAGTTGTATGGAAGATACCGATATATATCGTCTGATACATATCAGTTTTAAGCTCGAACGATACAGTACCGATACCCGGTATTTTGATCCTTGGGTTGGATGCAACGATCCCTCTATTCGAAAGTGCACCCTACCAGTGAAACAAACTCCCCATTTATTTAATAAAAAAGAAAATAATATATACTCCTCATTTGGATAAGCAGAATCTTTGAACCCTTAATAGTATAGTAGCTATATCCGATAGAAAATAAAAATAAAAAAATAGTATAGTAGCTATTTGTGTAACTTTTATTTATAATAGTTGCCTGAACAGTGAGAGTGCCTTTAAAACCTCCCACCGAATCGTTGAGTTCACACACGTTGAAGCGCTTAGAGTGCCTTTAAGTCCTCACTAGATAGATCTTGAGATAATGGGCGTATTATCAGACGGTCATTATTTTATTTCACATGACACACCTAAAAAAGTGACCTTAACATCACATGTAAGCGTAACATTGATTTTAAGGTCACTTTTTGGTTGTGTATCATAAGAAATAAAAAATCGACCGTCATATGGTACAAGATTAGGATTGGGATGATAAACAATCTCCATCATCTTATTCAATGCAATCAATATGTTTCAGCATGGGTGAACTCAAAGATTTAGCCGGTTGATTTACAGGTACTGTGCTAGCTCTTTATCAATAGGTATATTCATCAGTAGAAGAATCGGTAAACCCTTAGCAGCCAAGTAGTGATTTGTATAACTTATATAAGAGTTGACTTTAAGCTTCTAGCATAACTCTAAATCCTAAGATAAAGAGGGATATTTAGCCATAAAAGAACCCTTCAACTTTAATAGTCAACTAGATTTATTTATTTTTTATATGAATAATAGTCAAGTAGATATTTTCATTATTATGTATTATATAGATCTTATTATTATTATTATATATTATAGACAACTCATCATAGGTCGGGTGGGGATAATCTCAAACCCCCCCCCCCCCCCCCCCCAAGAACCCATGAGTGTGCCAATGTCTGTTGCATTATAGCCTTTAGAGTTGTTTGTTATTATAAAAAAGGATACCTTCGTTTGCACCCACCAAATCTTTGAGGGCACCTAGTCAAAAATTATTTATTGTTTGAGGACAATAGAGATTGTGCTTTTGTCCCAATCTTTCGGAACCTTGAGATCATGGGTGTGCTATGAGACTGTCAATTTTTGGTTCCAAGCAACCATCTCAAAAGAAGTCAAAAAGACACATTTGAATTATGTCAGTGTGATTTTCTAATCCCTTTTTTGGAATGTGTGCCACATGGAATCAATACCATCTAATAGTATGCCCATAGTCTCAAGATCCATTGGGTGGAAGATCGGGACTAAAAACAATCTCTGTTGTCTGATTTAAAGTGACTTATGGCTTTTGGCATTGGCAAAGATTCAGTCGGTGTAAATACAGGTATCCATTTAAAGACATGCAAATGGCATTCTATCATTTGGACATGACTTTGATCTAAAGTTAGGACCATCAAATGATTCAAATGGTATGCTAGCACTTAATAGAAATCTTACTTGAACTAGTCAATATTAAAGTGTTGTCATTGAATGGTTCAAATCTCTAAGGATAATAGCTTTGAGCTAAGTTTAGTACAAATGGTGGCGTGTCTGCTCCACCTGCACAAACTTTAGAGAGTGTTTTTTTTGTTTGATATGGCCATTTTAGACCGAGACAGTCTCAAGAATCAAAGAGCAGACACACATACACATGATAGTTGGGGAGCAACGTGAGAGAGCACCAACTACAATGGTGAGAGTTAACTAACAGAATCCAAAAATAAGACTATTAGCGGCAATCATAAACTGTCGCTATTAACAAAATTACTGCCGCTAATAGTCTTAATAATTTTTTGTTAATGTAGTCTTATATTTTGTAGTGTTTGCTATATACTCTTATTAAACAGTAATGGTATTGAGGGTGCAATTATTTGCAACCAGAGATTCTTTCATACTGATCAAAATTAGGACATAAAAAATCCGTTGATCGCTTTGAATCAGATGGAGATTGTTTTAACTTCCAATATTTCGGACAATGGATCTTGATATCGAGGGTGTTCCATCAAGCGATAAAAGTTTGATTCCATTGAGCGCGCACCCCCAAAACTAACATGCTCATAATAAACCATCAAATGGGTTTTTGAGTCATTTTTTGGGGGTGTATGTCACATGAAGTCATATTACAGTCTAATGGTAACCCCCCATGATCTCAAAATCCGTTGTGTGGGAATTGGAATGAAACATAATTTACGTCGTCTGATTCAAAACAGTCAACTGTTTACACACTTGCAAACCCTAGTTGTGAAGAATGAATCTCGGCTTGCAGTAAAGATACTCATCGTGTAATAGTTAAGGTAGAGGTTGCAAATCTGGCAAGGACCGCGTAGTGGATACATCCAGAATAAGAGCATGAGAAGAAAAAGAAAGGTTCAATTTATCAATCTTTCTCATACATTTAGTATAGGAATCTTCAAGATTCCAATGTTCACAAATATGCTCTTTAACAAAGGCATTTGGATTACTACAAAACTGGCAGTTGATCCTCTGTCCAACGTTAGAAATAATAAGTATATATAGACTCTAACCATGGATCTTTTAAGCCCTTGAATTGCCGTATAAATAATCATATCATGTAAAATTATTCATAAAATATATATTTATTTAAAGACAGCTTTCCTCATTTGGTCAAGTAGTGATTTGTATAACTTATATAAGAGTTTACTTCCTCCTTTAATAGTCTACTTTTTAAAATCCCCAATAGGTTGACTTAGTTGTCATATTGAAAATTCAATCAGTTGTTTACTTTGATTCTGCACCATCTATATTACAATTGACATTTTTGTATCATTCTGCTATAAGGATCATAAGATATCGAAATAAACTTGTAACCAAAGTGATTAAATTTTCTAAGGATAATTAATTACGTTAATAATATTTTATACTAGGATAACTATAGAATTTACTATAAACAATTTATCTCTGCTTTATTCACTTTATAAACTGTCAAATGTTTCATGTCATAATTTAGGAGTTTGTTTCAAATCATACAAAAATTTAACTAATTCACATACTTTATGTTCTAATCTCATGCTTATCTATAAAAAGGAAATATGTTCTTGACTTCTCACCTGAGTCAGGATTAAAACTTTAGAGAAAAAAAAACTATTAAAATTTTGAAGTTGTTTCATATATATTTTTCATTTAGTTCATCTTTTCAAAATAAATAATGATATGGATAATAAGATCCAATTGTGAAAAATATTGTTATAAATGTAACAGTGTCGATATAATCGATGGCATGATTTTGTCTAAAGCCTTTGTTTATTAACCTATTTTACTAAGGTGTCATTGAATATGAATCAGTGCAGATAAGAACTTTTACAAATTCATTTATAGTTTTGACTAAGGTGTCATTGAATATGAATCAGTGCAGATAAGAACTTTTACGAATTCATTAATAGTTTTTGTGAGCTCTTGATCATACGGTAGAGATTGCGTTATGATTTAATTTTTGGGTTGATCATACGGTAGAGATTGCGTTATGATTTAATTTTTGGGTTGAGTTCTATCTATTGATAGCTTGGATGCATTCAAATGAATGGGTGACCCATGCGTTCAATCTAGATGGACGCTATGTGACACCCAACCTTAGGCTCATATGTCATAACTTGTTCAAGGTCAATCAGGTCCATCTAAAAATATATATATTTCTAAAATCCTAAGGGACCAGTGAACCCTTAAAGGTTAGGAATAACTCGTGATCATATGTAATGTGGCACGTGATTTGGCATTCTAATGGACGGTCACTGCCATGCACTCGACTTTTTTATTAAAAGCATGGATTGTGTTATACAATAGGCAACTTTTGATAGACAATTTTACAGGCAACTTATGTGGCGCGATGTGATTGGCTGCATGCACAGTGGGGCCCAAGCAATGCAACCAGTCACGTGTGCCCCATAAGCTGCCTACAAAATTATCTATTATTAGATAATTTTATGCTATAATATATATATATATATATATATATATATATATATATATATATATATATATATATATATATATATATATATATCATACTTATTATTAGATAATTTTAAATATTAATTATAATATAAAATATGAAAGAAGGATAGATCAATTTAAAAAATTATCAAATTAACATTCTATCTATCTATGAAAGAAAGAAGTATTTGAGCAAACAAAAATATAAAATAAATACTTAATTATATATATATATATATATATATATATATATATATATATATATATATATATATATATATATAAGTAATAATAGTTTCTGTCAATTTTTTCATGTCTAAAATGCTCCTAACTCATGTCTCATAACTGCAAGTCCTGAAAACCGAGTTGTACATAGTACCGAGGAACATAAGATACCCATACACCATAAATAGATTCCCCAAAATAGTCATCGTACACGGCAAAAACCCGTATGTCTGTTTGCATGTTTCAGAGACCAAAAAGATGAAGCAACGTTCAGAAGATACGAAGGTCGTCGGCTATGGAGGATTCCATTTGAAACCAGATCAGAAGAAGAGATCTCCGTGAACAGACAGCAATGACTATCTCTTGCGGCTAGTAGAACTGCCAGAAATAGGACGAGAATTATGGGTTTACCATTTTTTTACTTTCCTTTTCTAGAATGGATCTCGTTATGTTTAGAGATAGAGAGAGAGAATAGAAGAGTTGGGGGAGATGACTTCAAAATACACATTCATTGCGGAGAGAATGACTTTGTGTTTTAGGGACATATGACATGTGAAAATGCAATCTAGACCGTATGATTTAAAGTTCATGATCTATAGATTCTTAGTAGATAAGATTGGAGATTTATCATATGATCTATTGATGCCAACTTTTGAATCAAATAATAGTCTTTTTTTAACCTCGATGCAATCACTTAGAAAGCAAGTGCAAGTAATGGCTCTCTTTTTTAGTTGTTTATGGTTTTTGGTGGAGTGGTAGGTATTGGGTGCTGGCCCTATGTAGTGATGAGTAGTGAAATATGATGATATTTTACCCCTAAATACTTATATTTAGTCATCCGATGAAGGCTATCTGATGAGAATTACTAGATTTGAAGTGTTTCAAGTGAATACAATCCAAATACATAAAACTGTCTAAGAATTTCGAAAATAATGTCAAACACTGCAACCTTGGGTCATTGAGAACTTAGTGCGACTTGCAGCTCAATTTGGACCTTCAAGACGTAGATTCATGAAATGATTAAAACACAAAAGTTGTAGAGCTTTCTGTCTTCTTTCCAACACTATAAGAATCGCCTCAATCCGAGTTCGAGATAAAAAGTTATGGCCAAAATACCGAAGTAGTATCTGATGGAGAGTTGGGCTGAAGTTCACGAAAATTTGGGAAGGTCGATTGATTGACCTTTCAGTCGACCGATCGACCGAAATGATGGAGTTTGAGACGGAAAGGATTTCAAATGCAGATTTATAGGGAGTCAATCGATCGACTTCCTCTAGTCGATTGATCGACCCTAGTATTTTGGGCGAGGAAAGCTGTGAAGAGTATTTAAAGCCACAAACAACACACGGACGGGGGATCTAGATTTTTTTTGGAGAGCTTTATTTTTTTTACCTTTTTAACACTTTTTTTCAAGAATTTTATTTTTGCTCAATTAATTCCTAGTTTAAATTTAGAGATTAGTGGAGAGTATTTTTAATTTCATTTCTAAAGATCATTATACTTGTGGATTAAGCTTGGATCAAGGAATTGTTATTGAAGGTTGAGGTATTTTTAATTAATTAGATCAATGTTATTTTCCATTTATTATTTTGTTATGTCGTTCAATTACAACATGTGTAGCTAACTTCTTAGGGATGAGGATCTAATAATTCCCATCCGACGGATGTACTTCAAATAGTATAGATCTAGGATTAAACTTTGAGATTTTATTTTATGATTGTTATGCTATCACAAACGGATAAAATTTTTGCCACTAACTGGGATCGAGTGTGCTGAGTCATGCCCTGGATCTTAGATCTGTGACGGTAATTTTACCCCAATCATTGCTATATGATCTTTTTATTTTTATCGTGTGGATCTACTTACGAATACGATCTGGGATCGAGTGTGCCGAGTCATGCCCTGGATCTTGGATCTGTAATGATAATTTTATCTTAATTACTCCATAATCTGAAATCAAGTGTGCTGAGTTATGCCCTTGATCTCAGATCTATGGTGATATTTTTATTATAATTTTTTGCCCACTTTGGGGATGATTTTTATTTATATCCGAGATCAAGTGTACCGAGTCATGCCCTTGATCCCAGATCTATATATGGAAATCATCTATGAAATTAAGTTCTGATTGCAGGGATGCAATGTGGAACCTATCCGAATTTTGATAATTTATCTTTCATAAAAAAATACTTTTAAGTGGTATATCTCATAGTTTAATCCTTAGATTTGTATTACGGGAAGAACAAATCAAAGATGGGTGGATTTAGTATCTTCATCTTTACCTTTAATTTTGAATTATCAATTAAGCTTTATTTTGTAGTCAGTAATCATCATCTCACAAAACTGCCTAAATCATAATATTGGTAGGGTACTGTTAAATCTTAATAGATTTCTTGAATTACTGTTTTATCTTTTTAGATTTTTTACATTAATCCTCGTGGAATGATCTCGTGCTCCGCACCCACTATCTACAATCTGATCCGTGCGCTTGCGAGTAAAACACCTCAATTAAAAATCACATCATGTAGCCAGGTTGGTGCATATGTTAATCTCCATCAATTGCCTATCAACTGGTCGGGTCGGGTTGGGCCGGGCCAAACTTTTTTCCAGCCTAATGGGAAAATGGCAATATCGAGTAAAGTAGGTTGGATTGGATGTTTCATGCTCGGCTCGACTTGACGGGTCAAGTTTATGCGTTCGACCTGATGAAATATCGGGTCGAGTCGAGTTGGGCATCAGGTCGACCCGACCTATTGATAGATTTATGCTAGGGATGCGAATGTGTTGGGTCGACCTGGACCCGACCTGAAATTTGGACCTAAACAATTGGACTTGCGAGAAAATTGGATCTAACCCTAGCACCAGTTAGAGAAGACCCAACCCACGTTATATTTGGATTGGGTCCACTCCCTTAGATTTTATACCTGCACCTAAACCCCACCGGGCTCGATTTATGGGTAACATATGTATAATTTTATCAAGAGATATATTTTATCCTCACTAGTCACTACTATATAACAACAAAAATAGTTTATGTAAAATTTTGTTTTCACACATCTTAAGATCAAATTGCCCTAATTAGCCTAAACTGCTCCTAAAAACTAAAACTCTTGAGCACTTATATTTCCCTAAAACTTCTACAAATTTTAGAATTAAAATAGGAAAATCGATTAACTCTTGAGCACCTATATTTTCTTCTCCCTAGGACTTCTACTGTTTCACCCGTTGAAAAGCGTCACTTCGCCTCCTCTTCGTTTATAAATCGACTCTCTCTCTCGCTCTTTCTGAAATCGTCATTTCAACGAGGATTTTGGGTTATGGTAATGCTTCTCTCCTCAGCTCTCTTTATGTTTTGGTTTCAATTCTACGATTTTATTATCACGAAAACAGGTGATTTTTTCTCTCTTAATGATCTCAAAATCTTTTAAAGCCAATGGGTTGACGGCACATTTTTAATATCTGGACGGTCAAAGAGAGTGCCCGATTCGATCTCCGTTTTCTCTTCTTTTTCTTTTTCTCTTCTCTCCATAAAGTAAAAGATAGAGAGATTATAGAAGAAAAAAATAAAATGCATAAAAAATTTAAACCCACTCTCTTAATTTTTTCTGGAAGACACTTATAATTTGATTCAAAAAATCATAATTAATGACCCATTCACAAGGTAACCTATGCCAACTCAATTAGGGTGTAGTGTTACTTGCTACACTAATCCATTAGGAGACGCATAGATCTATAGAAGCTTAAAATCTGTGAAAGTACTCGTGAATATCTATGCATCACTCACCCTTTTAAGGGGCATTGCTAGGCCTCTTAATAGACCCGACAAGGATTTCAACCCCAAAACAATAAGCTATTTGGGTGTGTAAACTCGGTCTGGGAGCTAACCCGAGTTAGGAATGATCCAACACAAGGCAAATCTATATGTAAAATTATCATATACAGAAAAAACAAATTTATTTGTATCACATGGAGTCTCAACTTTATAATTTAAAATATATTAGGCAGAAAAAAAAGACACATGTAACCTGTACAGAGAATTTTGCTCAAAGGGATTCGTGAAGGCAGTTCCACGAAACCGACTTAATGTGGACCTAACAACGAGACATTTGTTGGTCTACTCCCTATGCCACGGTCTGTACAGAAACCAATTCTCATCAATTTCTCTAGTTAATAGATTGTGTGTTGGTCGACAACAGTTTAAGTATGATGGTGCTTTATCTTTATCTATCAATAGGTGAATGTTTTAAATAGCCTCTCCAGCACTTTCTTTTTCTGAAAAAGAATCCTTTTTTAATTAGGTCACTAAATAGCAACACTAAAGTTATCGAGATCGAAATTAATTTAAGGTCCATAAATAATACCTAAGGCTCTCGAAAGATTATGTCAATCCCATATTAGTCTTGCTTGATTTCTGATGATAATGGAGAAAATATTAAACTACAAGACCCACTCTTTTAACTTTCTATTCTCTCTTTTAATTGACTAAGCAATCATAATTTTCATTTAAAACCCTTATCCAATCAAATAATAAGGAAATATATTCTTCTTTTCATCTTCAGTCAATCGCAAGCGAGGCATAATTGCATTAGTCACCAAAATCGTTTTACAAGGTCATACATATATCAAAGCATTAAATACAAGATTACTGATGATGAAGACAATAACATCCTCAAGAAAGGTAAAGTCAAGAAAGAATAAATACCCATTTTTCGATTTAATTGAATTTTTAAGATTATACTTATTTCTTAGTTTTTATTTTCTTTCTTCGTGTTCTATAGTTGATATTGGGTTTTTAGCTCAGTTTGGTTTTGAAAAGGGTGACCCAAGCTGTTTTAGTTTGACCCTTCTTATTTTGACTTTGGATAAATTTAGAATCCTCAATAATAGGATCTTAGTAATCTTAATTAGACAATAAGTGTGTGAGAATGGAAAGTCACTTATTTTGGAAACTTATATTATTCTCTAATATAGGATCCTATTATATAGAATCTGAAAAATAGGGAATAATGGAGAGATTTTTTGGGTTTTATTTTGGTAGGAGAAAGCTTGAATCTTGGATTTAAGCATGAGGGTTTTGGAGAAAGGAATTATGGTATTGGTTTTGTAAACCATTTGGAAAACTCATCTAGGGTTTTTTGGGTCTCTCTTATTGAGATAACTTAGGATTTATTTTGGTTGTGTGGCTCTCTTGTTGGGTTTTGGTGAGGGTACACTTGAGTATTTGTTTGAGAGAACCTTGGTTTCTTGATTTGAACTTTGGAGTTTTGTATTTTGGGCTTAGATCTTTGTGGTTCTCTTGAGTTGGGTAAGATTGGAGAATATGATTTTCATGATATGTACCTTTATGCATCTTCTTCTTGATAGTGGAAATACTTTGTTTGACTGTCCGTGAACGTAGGCTTAGACCGAATCACGTAAATCTTATTTTTGTTTGTGGTGTGATCTCTTTCTCTGTCTCGTATTTCATTTGTTATTTGGTTTATTGATTGTCTTCTTCGCACGTGAAAGCCATCAACGAGATTAGACGTGCAAAAGTCATCCATTGGGGTTTTTGCACAACAATTAGTATCGAAGCCTAAGTTTTGATTTAGGCATCATTTTGTTTCCGCGAGAGATTTTTGCTTATTGTTGGTGATTTTTTACGATTCGTTGTGTAAAAGGTTAGATGTGACGGGAAAAGGTTGAAACAAGATTAATCAGCAGACTTGTGGTACAAATCGGTTGTGTTTTATAAAATATCAGAAATAATTCATGATAAAGGACACTAGTTGTAAAGAAGCACTTTGCTAGGTGGACAACCACCATTGTTGATACGAAGAATGCTACTACAAATAACACTATAAAAATTTACAGTTTGGCACTTTTGGATGCGGTGGAGCCTACGAGCACATTTGACACTTTCGAGTGTATTGGTATTAGTAATTTGGCATGCACTTTCAGGTGCATTAGCAATTTAGACACTTTCAGGTGCATTGGTAATTTGGCACTTCAGGTGCATTGGCAGTTTGGGCACTTTTGGGTGCATTGGCAATTTGGGCACTTTCGGGTATATTGATAGTTTGACACTTCAGGTGCATTGGCAATTTGGGCACTTTCGGGTGCGTTAGTAGTTTGGCACTTCAGGTGCAATGACAATTTGGGCACTTTTAGGTGCGTTGGTGTCGGTGGGCAAGTTTGAAGGCAGTTTTGAAGTTGAAATTGAAGATGCTTGATTTGTTTGAATGACATGAGATTTCATGTCGATGTGGAGAATTATGATTGGTTTGCAAATCTCGCCAAAGTGGAGATTGTTGGATTTTTTGGCTCAATTTGGTTTTGAAAAGGTTGACCCAAGCTGTTTTAGTTTGACCCTTCTTATTTTGACTTTGGATAAATTTAGAATCCTCACTAATATGGTCATGATAATCCTAATTAGACAATAAGTGTGTGAGAATGGAAAGTCACTTATTTTGAAAACTTGTATTATTCTCTAATATAGGATCCTATTATATAGAATCTGAAAGATAGGGAATAATGGAGAGATTTTTTGGGTTTTGTTTTGGTAGGAGAAAGCTTGAACCTTGGATTTAAGCATGAGGGTTTTGGAAAAAGGGATTATGGTATTGATTTTGAAAACCCTTTGGAAAACCCATCTAGGGTTTTTTGGGTCTCTCTTATAGAGATAACTTGGGATTTGTTTTGGTTGTGTGGCTCTCTTGTTGGATTTTGGTGAGGGTACACTTGAGTATTTGTTTGAGAGAACCTTGGTGTCTTGATTTAAACTTTGAGATATTGCATTTTGGGCTTAGATCTTTGTGGTTCTCTTGAGTTGGGTAAGATTGGAGAATATAATCTCCATGGTTTGTAGCCTTTATGCATCTTCTTCTTGATAGTGGAAACACTTTGTTTGACTGCCCGTAGACGTAGGCTTAGGCCGAATCACGTAAATCTTGTTTTTGTTTGTGGTGTGATCTCTTTCTCTATCTTGTATTTCATTTGTTATTTGGTTTATTGATTGTCTTCTTTACACGTGAAAGTCATCAATGAGATTAGACGTGCAAAGGTCATCCATTGGGGTTTTTACACAATAATTAGTATCGAAGCCTAGGTTTCGATTTGGGCATCATTTTGCTTCGGCGAGAGATTTTTGCTTGTTGTTGATAATTTTTTTACGATTGGTTGTGTGACAGGTTAGATGTGACGGGGAAAGGTTGAAACAAGATTAATCAACAAACTTGTGGCACAAATCGGTTGTGTTTTATAAAATATCAGAAATAATTCGTTATGAAGAACACTAGTTGTAAAGAAGCATTTTGCTAGGTGGAGTAACCACCATTGTTGATATGAAGATTGGTACTGCAAATAACACTATAAAAATTTACAGTTTGGCACTTTCGGGTGCGATGGAGCCTACATGCATATTTGACACTTTCGGGTGTATTGGTATTAATAATTTGGCACGCACTTTCAGGTGCATTAGCAATTTGGGCACTTTCGGGTGCATTGGCAATTTGGGCACTTTTGGGTGCGTTGGTAATTTGGACACTTTCTGGTGTATTGGTAGTTTAGCACTTTCGGGTGCATTAGTAATTTTAGGCACTTTCGGGTGCGTTAGTAGTTTGACACTTTAGGTGCATTGGCAGTTTAGGCACTTTCGGGTGCGTTGGTGTCGGTGGGCAAGTTTGAAGGCAGTTTTGAAGTTGAAATTGAAGATGCTTGATTTATTTGAATGGCATAAGATTTCATGTCGATGTGGAGAATTATGATTGGTTTGCAAATCTCGCCAAGGTGGAGAATGTTGGGTTTTTGGCTCAATTTGGTTTTGAAAAGATTGACCCAAGCTGTTTTAGTTTGACCCTTCTTATTTTGACTTTGGATAAATTTAGAATCCTCACTAATAGGGTCATGGTAATCCTAATTAGACAATAAGTGTATGAGAATGGAAAGTCACTTATTTTGAAAACTTGTATTATTTTCTAATATAGGATCCTATTATATAGAATCTGAAAGATAGGAAATAATGGAGAGATTTTTTGGGTTTTATTTTGGTAGGAGAAAGCTTGAATCTTGGATTTAAGCATGAGGGTTTTGGAGAAAGGGATTATGGTATTGATTTTTAAACCGTTTCGAAAATCCATCTAGAGTTTTTTTGGTCTCTCTTATGGAGATAACTTGGGATTTGTTTTGGTTGTGTGGCTTTCTTGTTGAGTTTTGGTGAGGGTACACTTGAGTATTTATTTGAGAGAACCTTGGGGTCTTGATTTGAACTTTGGGGTTTTGTATTTTGGGCTTAGATCTTTGTGGTTCTCTTAAGTTGGGTAAGATTGGAGAATATGATCTCCATGGTTTGTAGCCTTTATGCATCTTCTTCTTGATAGTGGAAACACTTTGTTTGACTGCCTGTGGACGTAGGATTAGGCCGAATCACGTAAATCTTGTTTTTGTTTGTGGTATGATGATCTCTTTCTCTATCTCGTATTTCATTTGTTATTTGATTTATTGATTGTCTTCTTCGCACGTGAAAGTCATCAATGAAATTAGATGTGCAAAAGTCATTCATTGGAGTTTTTGCACAATAGTTGATAATATAAATTTTATTTTTTTATCTTTTATTAAATTTTAAATTATACATAATAAAAACATATAAAACATAATAATAATTATTATTTTTATCTTTAATAAATCATAAAATATAATAACCACTATCAACTACTTGAAATACTATATATATATATATATATATATATATATATATATATATATATATATATATATATATATATATGTGTGTGTTTTTTTTTTTCACGTTGAATAATTTAAAATTTCTAATATCTACTTACATTTGCTCGTACCAGTTTATGGTATAAAATAAAAATTACTACGATATACAAGTTTAGTTGCGTGATCCATCAATTTCAGCAGAAAAGAGTTTGTATTAAATGCCGAGCCAATGGACAAAAGTCACCACTCAATGCATGGGTTAATTTCACTATCAAACGGGTCCAACTTTGCTAGATTCATAGAACTATATAAATTGGTCCAAGCTCGTTGAGAGGACGCGTGTCACGTGTATTAACAAGTCTTGCCTACACACACTAAATAGGAGTTACATCACATGATCTAAAATTTTAAATTTTGCTAAATATTGCTTTTACATTTGTTCCCACATTTTTTTTCCAAAGCTAGCATTAATTGGTTCAGCCTAATCACCAACCGCGTGACCGAATCAGCAATTCTATAGTATATTAGTATTGATTTGAGAGAAACTTTGAAAAATATTTAAAGATTATAAAAATAATATTAAATTATTAAAATATATAAAATGTGTCTTAACCTATTAAAAGTGAAAAATAATAATCTTAAATATTAAAGTAGGTATGTTGCATAATTTACATACATCAATAATTTACAGTCATAAGAAATATTACAGCATGAGTGAAGTATTGAGTACAATAAAAAAAAATTAAAAATTAATTCATTTTTTTTTTAAATAATTTGATTGCCTGGAAACTGTTCGTGTGCGGGCGGCTCATGCAAAGAGAGAGTTTATAGACGCATCCGCCAAACGTCGCTGTCAAATTGGGGAGGAAACCCACCCCGCCCAACTGCAAAGAGCCAGGGAGGAGGTCTCTTTTATTATTGCTTTCCAGCTAGAGAAAAAGACAAACGAACATGGTTAGCGCATCCCTAATAAAAAAATATATTAATGATTAATTTGATGACGCAGCGAGCCCAGCTGGAGCTTGGAGGGTGCCAAATGGATTCCAGAAAACGCTCACCGCCTTTTTTTTATCTGTCACCTTGCGGCGCGTGGAAGCCTCTACCTTGTCGAATCTCCACGTCATCTATATTATATGAATCTATACTATTGTAAGAGGCGAGGAGTTCGGCGATGGATGCGATAGGAGTGAGCGGCGATTTCCAACACTGATGGAGGGCCGTAAATTGGTCTGTTAACGGGCTGTGTCGGGTGACCCGATACCTGAGTACTTAAACTTGATCTGCTGGGTTGGTTCGGAGAGAAGACATTTGACCGGACGTTTAGATCGGGTCCACCAAGAGATACTGTCGGATATTTATCTGGTTGGGTCAGGTCGACCTGGTGTTTTATATGTAAAAAAAAATTAAAAAAGGTTTTTTTAACCAGTTCGGGTTTTAAAGTCGGGCATCAGGTTTGAGTTCAGTTTTGGGATCGGATCTTCAAGCTGGGTTGGGTTGGACATTTGTGATTTTATTATCGGGTAGCCAAAATTTTGACCCGAATTATTGACAAGCCTAACTATGCAATGTTAATGGGCAAACTTAGGTGCACCCGGCTCTTACCCCTAGGGCTAAAACTAGGTTTTAGCGCACCTCTAACTTAATTGGGCTTTCATTCGTGTAGCTCAAGGCCTCTAGCTCCATAGCTATTAAGCTTGTGTTTGAGATTGTTATTTGGAGTCAATGAGCAGCTCTCTACACTTGCACAAAATATTTTAGTATTGAAATGTATTTGATTGTAAGTGTTCTTTATCTCTTTTGAAAAACTTGTTATTTTAAGCGGACTCCTCTTTCCCGCGCAAGAGTAATTTCAAAAACAGCCTAAGTTCACGTTTGGAGTAAAAGTGTGAAAGGAAAATAAAAATAAAAAACGGAAATAACATTTGAAAGAATGAGAAATATCGGTAAAAGGTAGTGATAATATTTTTTTTAACAAATTTAACAAAAATAATAATAAACTATTTAAAATACAAAATATCTATTTTTTGTAAAGCCTTGGTGACCCACAGTCACGTGAAACTAAGGGTACTTAAATCTTTAGTGGATATGATATAACCCACAATCACGTGCCACATAATCTATACGAGTGTAATGTTGAATGGTAGTGTACTAGAACTCTATTATAAGGACCCCTTTTCTATGGCCAACAAAGAGATGAGAAATCATTTTGTTTTAAGAAACATGGCATTCGGACATTTGGTTTGAACCCATATTAAAGACGCTGGATAAGAACCCTAGATCAGATGCATCGTCACACGCACGTGATTACAAAGTAACACATGAATTATGTGACACGTTGCATTTGATATATTAAAAAGTTCAGCTAAAAAGCTTCTTGAGTTTTAAAAGTTTGGATACTTCACATACATTTTGGGGTATTGAATTTTTTCTTTTTTATTATAATTTGGATGTTGTATTTTGTAATAAACAAACAACTAGCCCAACAAAATTAAGCGACTATGAGCCTAAATAAAACCGTGAAACATATGTGGTTACCAATTTTCTGCCTATAGGTTGGATCAGAAATGGACGTCTAAACAACATAAGCCACAAAAAGTTGAAAAGGCGGTGGTTGGAAACATGACATGGGCGAAGCATGAATTTTGGGTCAAGTCTATCTACATGTTGGCAAGCACCAGGCCAACTCAGTTGATGAATCGAGTGCCACCTGTATAGAATTTATTGCCCATGCACCCAACAGCTGGTGCACGGCTCGTGCATCTTTAACAGCTCCTCCTAAAATATCTAGGACATTTGTTTTCATGCCCGAAACCAAAAACTCGGGCGGTCAATGGGTAGGGTCTGGTTGAGTTGGGCTTAAAATTAAGTTTATCCCAACCCAACCGGACCTGACTCGACTCGATCCTTTGGTGAACCTCTAACCCAGTCCCGGTATACCCCTGACTCAAACATAAAACCCGTGTCAAGTTGGGCCCAGCCGAGCCGGGTCAAGTCGTTTCAAAATCCCCTAAATTCTTATATTTATTTATAAATATCGGGCTGGACAAGTTTTTGTTGTACCTGAGTCGGCTTGATCTAATCTTTGAGTTTGTCTGACCCAACCTGACCTGAGTATTGGGTAGACTCAATTGGATGGGTCAAGCTTATATGCCTGATGACCTAGTTTAAAAACTAGGTTAGGCGGGTTGGGTAACAAGCCAACCCGACCCATTGATAGGCCATCGAAAAACCTTGCTAGTGCTACACGTAGGGCAGTCAATGGGTCGGGTTGACCTGATATCTAACCTACCGAGTTTTTTTACCGGGCTAGGTTGGACTATACCCTCAACTCGTAGGGTCGAGTGTGCACCATTGTATTAAGAATGTCCTTTTTTTTTTGTTAGTATCGAAAATATTTTCCAGACCCGACCAGACCCGATCCGTTGACATCCCTACCTGGAAGACGGACGTAAGTTGGAATAATTTGGACGGTGAGGGATTTAGTTGTGTCAATAATACGACAGTTTTAGTTTTGGCAGCTTCTGAAGCATTTCCATTTAACTTTAATGTTTTGACCGAGCAATTGACGACGACTCTAAGCTTGCTGAAAGGGTAAACCTTTTGCGTTTCCTTCTTTCCTTCCTTCCTAAACCTTTTGCTTTTCCTCTATATAAGCATCCCACTACCCCAAGCTCTTTCTCAAAAACCTCAAAGCATCCCCAAGAGCTAGAGAGAGAGAGAGCGAGAGAGAGAGAGAGAGAGCCTTCAAGAGCGATTATTCGAAACAAAAATGGCTCGCTCTCTGTCGAACGCTAATAATCTTCTCGCCGCTCTCTCTAATGGCGTCGCCCTCGCCATCAGCAGGTATTTTTTTTAATTATTTCTCGATGGATTTTGTAATTTTTTTGCGTGTGTTGGGTTTATTGGGCTATTACTGTCGATCGATCTCTCACCGTCAAAATCTGCGTATCAAGATGTCAGGGGCTATGACATCTGAAGACTTCAGATTTTGACACGTAATAACCTCACAGAGGAGGTTATTTCACTTTATTTTTTTTATCGGTAAGGTTATTTCATTTTCAATGGCATTTGGCCTTTTGGGTTTCCTTCTCTGTTTGCTTTGGCGACGGCTCACTTTAACCAAATCTTACTCAGAAAATCTAACATGCGCCGGGCTTTATCCTAAGTACCCAAAACTCACAAACGACTGACAAGAGATCTGTCCTCTGTTTTCGTGCTCGGTCAGATTTTAATTGTCGGTGTGTCTCTGTTGTCTGTTCCCTTTGTCTGTTGTTTGCTGGAGCTGTTATGGGCACAGACGCACAGTCACCAATCCTCCGAATTTGAAATATTCGCATGTTTTTAAAAATTCATAAGGATTGCAAATAATTCACAAATAACTCAGGATTTTGTCGATAAAAGCAAGATTTATAATTTTTTTTTATACTTTTTAGTCTTATTTTTTATGAGATTTCCTTCCGATATTTTCCCCGAACGTTGTGAGATTTTTCCGAATTTCAATCTTGCTAAATATTACCGAACCCTCACTTGGTGACTATGGTTATGGGGAGCAGGGTTTCAGTACTGCAAACTCTTTTTTTTTTTTTGATAACTCGGTACTGAAAACTCAGTGGTGCATGTTAGAGGAAGTCCTTTATTTATTTTTTTTACAATTTTTTATTAAGATAATAAAATAATAATAATAATAATAATAATAATAATAATAATAATAATAATAATAATCATATTTATATACTTTTGGCAACAACAGGAGGAGTTATTCGGCAGCAGCTAAAGGCGTTGTTTTGAGTGCTGTGAGAGGAGGGGGTGGAGTTTTGAAGAAAGTGGAGGACAAAAAGGTCTTTAAGAAGAAAGAAGGCGAAAACTCTTGGGTGCCTGACCCGGTCACCGGTTACTACCGACCCAGTAACCGAAACGTAGAGGTTGACATGGCCGAGTTGCGAGACTCGCACCTGACTCACAAGTTCCGTCAAAATTAATCTAATAAATTTCGGCTTTAGCTTGTTTTCTATCTATGGCGAAAATATGTTTTTATATTACTTTTATAGGTTGGGTTCTATCATTTGCGGCTTCATTTTTTGCCTTTTCTTTAAAAATTAATTCCGGATTCAACCTGACTCAATAGTTTGGAAAAAAATGAGTTCTTAACTAGGTCGCTTTGTAGTTTTGGTTCGGGTCGGGTCGGGTTGGTTCATGCCAATTTTTCATTGCCCAGTTAAATTTTAGCCCGACCCTACTCGAATCATTGACAGCCCTATTTTGATGTCACAAATTGAATAAGGAAAAAGTCATGAACCCCATTGGCTATTATACAAATTCTTATAAAACTAAAGAGGGGGTCAGTGATTGCTAATGGCTTGCATCACTGACCTAATTCAATTTTATAAGTCTTTGTAGACAATATACTTTTGGCCACGGCCGATTCGATATAATTCTATATGAACCAATCTCGATCGATATTTAAAATATATCAAATGTATTAAATTATTAAAATCATTATAGAGTGGTTGAGTTTGATAATTGGGTTATTAAATTATTAAAATCATTAAGGAGGGGTTCAGTGTGATGGTTGGGTCGATCAAACGCACTTATTGAATCTTGAGGGGCATGTACTCCTAAAACTATTTATTACTTTAGAAAGCAATTGGATGATGGAGATTGTGTTTCATTCTAATCTTTCATTTAAGGATCTTGAGGTCATGAACGTATTATTAGACAATCATTTTATATATATCGATTTCAAAAATATAGTCTTAAAGTTATATTTGAGTAAACATGACTTTAGGGCTACCTACATGAGATAAGGTGATATATGGAATAAAAAAAATTGACCGTACGAGCAAACCACAATCTCTATCATTTGAATTAAAGAATTGGTTATAACCTTAGGTGCCTTCGAGATTAGGAGTTGCGTTTAAAGCTACCCTTAAACGAATCCTTTTGAGAAGGTGATGGCCCACTCGCTAATCCTACGGCACAATAGTGGGTGGCTAAGAGAACTTAAGAGATTATTCTACCCTCTCACTTTTGGCCACGCGGCAGAATTTTGTGGTCAAACCACATTGCCAATTGTATCATCATATAAAAAAAGATGGTTCAAACTATTGATATAAGAAAAGGTACGGCTATTCTCACCCGTTTTTGGAGTAAGGTCAGAAAGTTTTTTGACGGACATAAACTATTGATTGATTTGAATCAGTCGATGGTGATTATTTGTTATTCCAATCTTCCCCACGATAGATCTTAAGATTATGGCGTGCTTATCAGATGGTCAGATGTTGACTCCACATGACACACGCCCCTATAATACCAAGGATGCGTATGGTAGAGCTCTTTGCTAGCTCCTGTTATAGCAGAGTTTACCTGTTTTAGCAGGTTCTCATCCTTTTTGCTAACATCATGTTATTTGCTTTAACAGGTACCCCTTCTCCTTGATAACATTAACATCCCTAGATCTCACAATCTCTTGATTGTAAAATCTTAGGCTGTATTTTCGTCTCGTGAGCCATAGAAATATAATAAGATGATAAAAGTACCTTAAACAGCGGAAGATTTCTTTAAAACATTAATTAATCGAAATAAAATTT
The DNA here is from genome assembly GCA_021018995.1 of Chloranthus sessilifolius. Lineage (NCBI taxonomy): Eukaryota > Viridiplantae > Streptophyta > Magnoliopsida > Chloranthales > Chloranthaceae > Chloranthus > Chloranthus sessilifolius. The sequence continues at coordinate 1,618,509 of CM037588.1, read as the reverse complement.
ATGATAATGTTTTTATTCCAATAATAAGTCCAACATGATTAAAGCTTAAATAGTCTTAATAAAATATCAACTGATCAATATCTCATTTATTTAAAATTAATAATAATAACTAGAATGGAAGATAAATAATTAGGTTACGAAGCCATCATCGTCATTCAATTCAGTTTCCTTAGCACCACGTACCGTCTCATCGCCATAGACTCATATGTTGTCACCGGCTACACCTGTCTCATCTGATCACCCACATCAACAAGGGGTGTAAGTTTACACTTGCATGGACCAAACATGCAATCCATTGAAAAATAAAATATCAGTAATAGTCATATGAATATTTTAGTATATTTCAAGTGTGTGTGCATGCATCAAGTATAATCTCAATAAGTTGTAATGAACTAAATATAAACAAGGATATCAATGCTATATGAATACATCATTTCTTTTAATTTCATCTATCTTGCCATTTAATACATGTTAGACTCTGTCCCGCTCAAGACGTTGGGTCGTAATCATACTTATCACTTATTTAGTTAGACTCCGTCATGCTCAAGACGTTGGATCTAATCAAACATATTATTTAGTGCACGTCAAACTTCGTCCCGCTCAAGACGTTGGGTTTAATCATACTCATCACGTTCTTGTTTACTTAGACTCCATCATGCACAAGATGTTGAGTCTAATACCTTCTTAGACTCCATCATGTACAAGATGTTGAGTCTAATGCTTCTTATTCGTATTTAGTTAGACTCCATCAAACACAAGATGTTTAGCCTAATACCTTCTTAGAATCCATCATGTACAAGATGTTGAGTCTAATGCTCATTAATCATTACTTGATATTTTATCATATTTTATGTGTTTTGATTGCGCATTGCATAGATCATCAAAGAATATGTAAAGTGCATAAGAGTAAGATCATAATACATAAGCATTTAAGTGCATTTAGGCATGGTATATAAATATTGATGTGTATACAATCATGGTGCATAAACAATGGTACATAAATATTGAAGTGTACACAATCATGGTGCATAACCATTGAAGTGCATATAATATGATTATGGTAGATAAACATTGACATTTAATCACACTGTTATGAGAAGAACTGAATATAAAACCAAACTATTCAAACTCAATCTATTGAATTCATGTTCAGGCTCAATCTATTTATTTCTCAATCCATTAAATTCTATTTATGCTCAATGGATTGATTTTTCAATAAATTGACATAAATCCATGCTTAGGCTAAATCTATTGAGTTTTGCTCAATTTATTGAGTTTTGTCTGTTACTATGTAATGCTTATTCTTAATCGATTGACAAACAAGAATCAATCGATTGACATAATTCTGTGTATTTTTTTAAAACAATATCATTTATTAGTATCTATTTTCATGCTCATCCTTAATCGATTGACATCCAATAATTAATCGATTGACAGAAATCCGTGCTCAATCTATTAAGTTCGGCTCAATCTATTGATTTATCAATCGATTGACTCAAATCTGTGAGCACACCTCAAAATACATCAAATCACATGATGGGATTTCAACCGTCTTATTTTTAATCAAAATTATCAACATCAAGGATCATTAATCATAGCATGCATTCATTTAATCATCCATTCATTATTCATGAACTAAACGCACTAATTTACATAAAAATTAATATTTTAAGTTCAATGAAAAGCATGATTGCTCCATACCTAGAACGATCGTATCGCCACAATTAGTTTAAGATCTCAATAATGATAATGATTCTAAGAGGGGCTAAGGCCGCTTGAGAATATACGCCAATGTCTTGTCGATCTTCTAAAAGAAATATTCTAGAAAGATAGATCTAAAATTTTTTCTCTAAGGTCTCTAAGATTTCTGACGGCTCTATTCTTAAGAACCCTAAATAAGATTATAATTTAGGGTTCTCATAAAATACTTATTTATAACATTATAAGAATTATTCGATGTTAGGCTAACGAACCAAGGAAGAGTGTATAGGCTTTTACCTCAAAGTCTAAAATAGAGGTTTAAAACACATATAACAAGGCTTGATCCCTAGACCTCTTATCTAGAACTTAAAGCCTTTAACCAGTAGGCTACCACATAACTTGTGTCTATTAATGACGAAAATAAATATAAGAGCTTGTATTTTTAAATAAAACGTTTTGAAAAGTCAAGACATGTGGTGAATACGATATTCAACACATACACATATTTTAGATGTATCAAAGACATAAAATTTATATCATAACATTCTTCCCTACTTATAAAAATTTCGTCATCGAAATTAAGTTATACCTTACTCGAAGAGATGGGGATAGTCCTTCCTGATAGCCTCCTCGCGCTCTCAAGTGGCTTCCTTACTAGAGTGGCGCTGCCAAATCACAAGGACCAGTGGTATAACTTTGTTCCTCAGGGTCTGTTCTTTTCGGTCAATAATTTGAACAAGCACCTCTATAACGGACATATCCTTATAAACCTCTAAGAGTTCCTAGTCGATAACGTGAGTAGGGTCTGTCACATATTTCTTTAACATGGATATGTGAAAAATGTTGTGCACATCGGCAACTTTGGTGATAGCTTGACTCGATATGCCATTTCTTCGATTATCTTCAAGACTTCGAACGGTCCCACGAATCTTGGACTAAGTTTTCCTTTCAGCCCGAATCTCATCACTCCTTTCATAGGATAGATTTTCATGAAGACTTTATCCCCCTTCAATCAGATCCCAATTCCTACGCTTCAAATAAGCGTAACTCTTCTGCCTGCTCTGCGCGGTCCGCATTCGTTCTCGGATTAACTGAACTTGTTTGGACGTGTCTTCAACAATTTGAGGTCCTAGCAAACTTCTCATCACACCGACCTCATCCTAACACAATGGAGTTTTGCAACTTCTCCCATACAAGGCTTCATGCGGGGCCATCTGTATAGTGGACTGGTAACTGTTGTTATAAGCGAACTCCGTGAGGGATAGATGTTCGTCCCAATTGCATCCATAGTCTAGTACACATGCGCGAATCATGTCCTTTAACACTTGATTCAGTCTTTCGGTTTGCCCATCAGTCTAGGGATAAAAAGCGGAGCTAAATTTCAACTTAGATCATATCCCATCTTGAAAATTCTGCCAAAATCTCGACGTGAAATGAGGGTCTCTATCAGATACAATATCTGCAGGTACCCCATGCAATCTGATAATCTCCTGAATATAAATATCCGCCAACGAGAAGCTGAATAGGTCATGCGATAAGGAATAAAATGAACAGATTTAGTTAATCTGTCGACCACAACCCCAATAGCGTCATTCCGCTTCATGGTTCTCGGCAATCCGGTGATGAAACCCATACCAATACTCTCACATTTCCAACCTGGAATCGGAAGTGGCTGAAGTAACCCAGGTGGTTTCTGATGTTCAGCCTTAACTTACTGGCATGTGAGACATCTTGCCACGTAGTCAGCGATCTCTCTCTTCATATCATTCCACCAATAAATTTTTTTCAACCCTTTATACATCTTATTGCTCCCAGTGTGAATAGAGAATTTAGACTTATAGGATTCGTCTAAGATCTCCCATTTTAATTCTATATTATCATGTACACAGTAGCGTCCCTGAAACAGTATCATCCCATCATCCCTGACAGTAATTTTTGACTTCCCACTGTCCCTCAGTTTCAAAAGGATAGGATCTTCAAGTTATAGTTTTCTGATTCGGTCAAGTAATGAAGAGGTGATAAAAATGTGTGAAAGCAATGCCCTTGGTCGAATTACCTGTTATGGAACAAATCTGTTGACGGCATCGACAACAATATTAGCCTTTCCCGAATGATATTTGATCTCGCAATCGTAATCGATCACAAATTCCAACCATCTTCTTTGCCTCATATTCAAGTTTTTTTTTGTAGAAAGGTATTTAAGACTTTGATGATCCGTAGAGATGATGAATTTCTCTCCATACAGGTAGTGTCTCCAGATCTGTAACCCGAATATGATAGCGGCCAGCTCTAGATCGTGCGTAGGATAATTCTTTTCATGTTCCTTTAACTGCCTGAATCCGTAAGCTACAACTCTCTCATTCTACATCAGGACACCACCTAATCCTTTATACGACGCATCGGTATTAACGGTGAAGCCACCACTGCCAGAAGGTATTACTAGAATAGGAGCAGTAGTCAACCTTTTCTTCAACTCGAGAAAGCTCTTCTCGCACTCATCGATCTAATTAAATTTCACATTCTTCTTGGTCAGCCCGATAAGAGGTTCTGAGATCTTTGAGAAACATTCCACGAACCTTCTATAATAACCAGCTATGCCATGAAAACTCCGTACTTCAGTAACACTTTTGAGACTCGCCCAATTTACAATGGCTTCAATTTTTGCAGGATCAACCGTAATCCCTGTCTCAGAAATTTTGTGGCCCAGAAATGCCACTTCACGCATCCAGAATTTGCATTTACTCGTCTTAGCATACAACTGGTGGTCCAAGAGGGTTTGTAAGATGATTTTCAAGTGCTCGGCATGCTCTTCTTTGGACTTGGAGTAGATCAGGATATCATCGACGAAAACCAGCACAAACTGATCCAAATAGGGCTTAAAAATACGGTTCATCAAGTCAATAAAGATTACAGGGGAATTAGTCAATCCGAAAGGCATTACTAAAAATTCAAATTGCCCATACCTCGTATTGAATGCCGTTATTACTATATCGGACTCTCTCACCCTCAACTGGTGATATCCAGATCTCAGATCGATCTTAGAGAAATATCGTACACCTTGCAATTGATCAAATAGAATATCGATCTGTGGCAATGGATACTTGTTCTTAATCGTCGCCTGATTCAACTGTCGGTAATCAATGCACAACCTCTGAGAACCGTCCTTCTTCTTCACAAATAAAACTGGAACACCCCATGGTGATTGACTCTTTCTAATAAAGCCCTTATCTTATAGTTTCTGTAACTGTTTCTTTAATTCTGAGAGTTCTACAGGTGCCATCTTGTAAGGAGCCTTGACTATCGGTGCAGTGTCAAGTACAAGCTCAATCTGAAATTCGACTTCCCTACTTGACAGTAAACCCGTCACCTCATGAGGAAAAACTCATGTAAATTCATCTATAACAAGAATCGATGATATAGCTCTTCGCTTTTCCTCGACTTTCAATAAAGTAAAGAGTTTTGGAATAGTACCCTTCCGTGCACCCTTAAATTTAAATGTCGGTCCATCCAAAGGGGGTAAAAATCACGATTTTGACGAAATAATCAAGGGTCGCATGAGATTCAGCGAGCTAATGCATTCCTAGGATGACATCAAAATCTTTGAAGTCTTATTCAATTAGATCGACAACTACTGCATGGGTTTCAATCTGGACAGAACATCAAGGATAGACTCTGCAACAAGCACACTCTTTCCCAGAGGAGTTACTATGATCAAAGGAATGCTCATAGGAGATGTCTCTTTATTAAGACGCTTCGAGAAGTTCAAGGAGACGAATGAATAGAAAACACCCGAATCCAAAAGTACATGAGCGAACAGACCATCAATCAACATCGAACCCGGGCATCTAAGACACGCCACGATTTAAATTATCCAGCATAAAGATTATCTTTCAATTTAAAAGTTAATGTTCGTTTATGAAAATATGTTCATTTATTTTATTTTATTTTTATTTGAAAGCATTTATGAAAAATTGATTAAACCCACATTAGACTTTAGTTCCATATGTTCCCGATGTAAAAATCAACCTTAGGCTTTGATACCAACTGTAGCATCCCTAGATCTCACAATCTCTTGATTGTAAAATCTTAAATCGTACCTTCGTATCGTAAATCATAGAAATATAATAAGGCGATAAAAATACCTTAAACAGCGAAAGATAAAATTTCTTTAAAATATTAATTAATTAAAATAAAACCCATGATAATATTCTTATTTCAATAATATATCCAATATGATTAAAGCTTAAACAGTCTTGATAAAATATCAACTGATCAATGTCTCATTTATTTAAAATCAATAATAATAACTAGAAAAGAAGATAAATAATTAGGCCATGAAGCCATCATTGTCATTCAGTTCAGTTTTCTTAGCACCACGTGTCGTTTCATCGCCATAGACTCATACGTTGTCATCGGCTACACCTGTCTCATCTGGTCACCCATATCAACAAAAGGTGTAAGTTTACACTTGTATGGACCAGACATATAATCCATTGAAGCATAAAATATCAGTAATAGCCATATAAATATTTGGTATATTTCATGTGTATGTGCATGCATCAGGTATAATCTCAATAAGTAGTAATTAACTAAACATAAATAAGGATATCAACGTTACATGAATGCATCATTTCTTTTAATTTTATCTATCTTGCCATTCAATACACGTTAGACTTCGTCCCGCTCAAGACGTTGGATCGTAATCATGCTTATCACATGTTTAGTTAGACTCCGTCATGCTCAAGACGTTGGATCTAATCAAACATATCATTTATTGCACGTCAAACTTCGTCCCGCTCAAGACGTTGGGTTTAATCATACTCATTACGTTCTTGTTTACTTAGACTCCATCATACACAAGATATTGGGTCTAATACCTCCTTAGACTCTATAATGTACATGATGTTGAGTCTAATATTTCTTAATCGTATTTAGTTAGACTCCATCAAATACAAGATGTTGAACCTAATACCTTTTTAGACTCTATCATGTACAAGGTGTTGGGTCTAATGCTTATTAATCATTACTTGATATGTTATTATATTTTATGTGTTTTGATTGCGCATTGGATAGATCATCAAGGAATGTGTAAAGTGTATAAGAGTAAGATCATAATAATAAGCATTTAAGTGTATTTAGTCATGGTACATAAATATTGATGTGTACACAATCATGATGCATAAACAATGGTACATAAATATTGAAGTGTACACAATCATGATGCATAACTATTGAAGTGCATATAATATGATCATGATACATAAACATTGACATTTAATCACATTGTCATGAGAAGAACTGAATATAAAACTTAACTATTCAAATTCAATCTATTAAATTCATGTTCAGGCTCAATCCATCGAATTCTATTTATGCTCAATGGATTGATTTTTCAATCAATTGACATAAATCCATGCTCAGGCTTAATCTATTGCGTTTTGCTCAATCCATTGAGTTTTGTCTATTACTATTTTATGTTCATCCTCAATTGATTGACAAATAAGAATCAATCGATTGACATAATTCTGTGTATTTTTCTAAAATAATAATATTTATTAGTATCTATTTTAATGCTCATCCTCAATCGACTAACATCCAATAATCAATCGATTGACAGAAATTCGTGATCAATTTATTGAGTTCGGCTCAATCTATTGATTTTTCAATCTCAATCGATTGACTAAATCCGTGAGCACACCTCAAAATGTATCAAATCACATGGTAGGATTTCAACCGTCTTCTTCTTAATCAAAATTATTAATATTAAGGATCACTAATCATAACATGTATTCATTTAATCAATCATTCACTATTCATGAAAGAAACGCACTAATTTACATAAAAATCTACTTAAAAATTAATATTTAAAGTTTAATGAAAAGCATGATTTCTCCATACTTAGAACGATCGTTTCACCACGATTAGATTAAGATCCCAACAATGATGATGATTCTAATAGAGGTGAAGGCCACTTAAGAATATACGCCAATGCCTCGCCGATTTTTTAAAAGAAAGGTTCTAGAAAGATAGATCTAAAATTTCTTCTCTAAGGTTTCTAAGATTTCTTACGGCTCTATTCTTAAGAAGAACTCTAAATGAGATTATAATAGAACTCTAAATGAGATTATAATTTAGGGTTGTGTATAGGCGTTTACCTCAAAGTCAAAAATAGAGGTTTAAAACACACATAACAAGGTTTGATCCTTAGATCTCTTATCTAAAACTTAAAGCCATTTACCAGTAGATTATCTCATATAACTTGTGTTCATTAATGACAAAAATAAATATAAGAGTTTGAAAAAAATAAAATATGTATTTTTAGATAAAACATTTTGAAAAGTCAAGACATGTGGTGAATATGATATTAACCACATATACATATTTTAGGTGTATCAAAGACATAAAATTCATATCATAATAATAGTTCCTTGCATAGCAAGATTTTATGCATGATTTACCTGTTCAATAATTCTACCCTCCTCTCTACTCACTCATTGCTAGAGCAGATTTTATTTGCTCTGATAGAGAGTTAGTAGAGAGCAGAGGTGTTGTTGCTAGAGCAAGTAAATCCTCCTTTATGGGGAGTTAGAAAAGAGAATGGGAACCAACTAAATCAGGTGAACTCTGCCTTGGCAGGGGCTAACAGAGAGCTATGCCATACGTAGCGCAAGTCTTTCCTTATAAACACTGTGCAGTGGCACAAATGCTAGTCAACTCTCAAACTTAAAATTACCGATGTAAACTAAAAAAGGAACAGCTGCTTGCACATTGAAACACAACTAGTGCAGGCTCAATTTTTGTGTGGTAAAGGCCACTCATTGCCTGTGTGCAAGTAGTAGCTCCCATATGGGGATTTTAGGTGTTAATATTATATTGTAATTGGCCATGATTTCTGCTACGCAGACACCACATTTTTCTCCTTGCACACTTTTTAATGTTCGCACCAACTCTTGCTATTTGCACACCATTAAATGAAAAACTAGTAAGATACAAAACTTGTATAACTTTACAAATGTGTTCATAGCCTTTTGGGAAACCACTCTTAATTTGTTATTTTAATTTTTTAATTTGTTAACAAAAAAAAAAAAAAAAAATTCTAACCACACACCAACTTTTGCTATGCTCACAATATTTAAGTTTGTTCTTTCTTAGGAATAGTCAATTTTTGTATTGAAGATGCCACCATGTAGCAACTTTCTAGGTTCATGCATGCCATGGAAAGCCAACTAGCTAATTTATAAGGGTGGTGGCTTGTTGCCAAAGGCTACGTATGGCATATCTCTTGGTTAGCCCCTTCCACAATAGAGTTCGTTTGCTTTAGTTGGTTCACATTCTCTTTTCAAACTCCATGTAAACATAGTAACAAATTTCTCTGAAATTTTTAAAATTTCTTCGAAATTTATCGAAATAGGGGTCGAGCGAAACTTTTGGCGAAATTTCGATAATTTCTCCGAAATCACTGAAATTTCATTAATTTCGGTGAAATTGATGAAATTTAACCGAAATTAATAAATATTTTCTAATTTTTATCATTTTTTAAATAATAAATAAAAATTTTATAAAGTTTAAATATAATTTATATTTATTATTTTTTGTACTCCCCGAAATTTTCTCGAAACTTTTTGAATTTTTCTTGAAATTTATCCGAAATGAACCAAAATGACCCCCTACCAAAATGTTGCAAAAAACGAAATTTGTTACTATGCCTGTAAAGGAGGATTTACGTACTCTAGCAGCAACCTCCCTACTCTCCCTAACTCCCTACCAGAGCAAATAAAATCTGCTCTGACGAAGAGTGAGTAGAGAGGAGGATAAAACTACTGAACAAGTTAATCTTACAAAAAATCTTGTTATGCAAGGAGTTATCAAGGAGAAGGGGTACCTGCTAAAGTAGGTAACGGGATGTTAGAAAAGATGATGGAAACTTACTAAAGCAAATGAACTCTGTCATGGCAAAGGCTAACAAAGAGCTATGCCATTCATAGCCAAATTTTTTTATAATTATTTCTTGTCGCTAGATCATGCAATTTGGTAGCTATTTCAACTTTACTTTCGAATATTATTAAAATGCCTCATTAATGACTAATTCATTAATTAGTCATTAATCAGTATTTCAACTTAACTTTCGGGTGCTTTGTTGCTGGCGCTAATTTCATGTGTCAAAATATCAGGTATCTGATACGTATCGTCCAAGCTCAAAACCGATACATATCGGATGATACGTATCGGAATAATAAAATATCGGACGATATATTGAATGTATCATTTGGGCATATGCATACAAAATGGCGATACGGTACATTGAATGTACCGTATCGTCCCAATCCAAAACCGATATGTATCATCCGATACGTATCGGTATCGGACGAAATTTTGACCCATGGCTATAACGAAAGTAAAAAGTTGGGAAAAGTTCCTAGAAAAAATTGAAAACAAATGATTAAAAAGTTTGAAAGAGGTTAAACAATTTTAACATTTTCGATTTATTGAAAAATTTGTTAATTAATTGCAATTTAATCATGAAATTTGCAATCTTCTCAAAAAACATGTTTCCTTTTAAAAATTTATCATTGATATTTTATTTATTCGGTGAACCAAAAGTTACAATTTAATTGAAACTTTTCAAAAGGTTGAAAATTTCGTTGATTTTGATCGCCACAAGCCAAAGGGTCACATCCATCAACATTACAAACCATCTAAATAGGGCACATTCTGACATTCTCTTTCACAATGGATAGACGTGTCATACACTTATATAATAGGCCAAGTGATCCTTGTTTTAATAATTCAATTCAAGTGATAATTTATAGAGAGAGAGAGAGACCATTGTGCACATTTTTAATGATGGATATTAATGTTTATTGATTGGACATTTTCAGAGCTCTTGTAGGTTTGATGTTTTGGTTGACGGATGGGGATCGATTAAAGAGACATAAAAGTGGGCTATATTGGCCTTAATTGGCGTACATGTAGTCGCCTGAGTAGTCTAGTAGACCAAGAATCAAAATTTTGGGTATCATTTCAGTTTGGGAGGAGATCAAAATCGAAATTTTAGTTGAAATTTTACTGAAAATTTAGATCCCATACAAAAATGACCGAAATCGAAATGACCGAAATTTCAGTCCAAATTAATTTTTTGGTGGGGACCGAAACTAATAATTTCGATCGAAATTACGGTCATTTCGACTGAAATTTTGATCCTTGTCTTAGACAATATATGATACATGCCCAACTAAATCAAGTAAATCTTATCCCATGAACGCTTGAACCATTTATTGGTGGAATGCAGCTGTATGAACTAATTTTGATTGATGGTGAAGGATTTATGTATAAATATTGCTTACACCTAGATGTACAACTATACGATGTAGGCATATTTCACGGCCTAGGGCTATTTTTTCGTATATTTAATGTCCTATAGATAAGGTGCTAGCATATAGATGTCACATAAATATTGCACTGCTTTTGCATAAAAATATGTTCCACTATTTGCAACCGAATATTTGGTATCAGCAATCCAAATTTTCACACGTGAGAGTCGTTGATTGCTTGAATGAGACTATATTTTTCGTTCCAATTTTTTACCCAATAAATCTTGAGATCAGCAGCCATATTGGGAGCTTCGGCATTGCCAGCTCCCCCTCAAAATAAATAAATAAAACAGAAAAAAGGTGGGTAGATTTCTGGTAATCTATTAGTCTAAGAAAAAATTGGGCTGAATTTTTTTGAGGATGTCATATCTTATAGAGAGCCCAGCTGTAGTGCTTGTGCAAATTGCATGCAAAGAGGAGCTGATTCGGTGCAACACATTGGGAGGAGATCGCACAAAAGGCGGGAGAGAAAGTGCGGCGATTAGAACTCATGACTTGTTTTTTTCACAAGGGAAGAGGATACTAGTTGATCTATCGTTCAAACGGTGGGGCACCGTTTTCCATTCAAGCCCAATCAGTTTGGAGATAAAAGAGCCTATGGATTTGCCAGGGCTTTGGCATATTTTAATGCGTGTCAAAAGCCAATCTCTTTGCTGGCATTTTTTTATAAGTAAGTTGGGCTCCAACTTGAGGTTGTAATATTGTCAACCTTTCATTAATGTGCTACCGACCTAAGCCCAACCTTGGGTTGTCCTACAGATTTGCTAGTCGGATAGAGTTGGGTTTGGGTTAAGTAGAAAGATAATTGGGTCAGATCGGGTTGACCCCCTATTCAAATCCATTTGCAGCCCTTGTAAGCATATAAGCTAATCTCAAAGTCTCTTTCTGATCTAAAGCTGTTGATAAGCTTTGTTATATCCGAAGCTTTTCGCAAGTGCAGTTAATCTCCTTGTAAGCATATAAGCTAATCTCAAAGTCTTTGGAATCTGTTGCAGTTAATTAGCTCTACTCAAGATTTGGTGGCTAAAAACTATTTCATATATAATGATGCCCATGGCAGATCTTCACGACGACTTGGAAACAAGAGTCTTCTCCATTTTTATTTATTCCTTTTCCGTACTGAAACACAAAATAGTCTTTCTGTCCCGTATTTTTTAGGGTACAGCGAAAACAGGATTATTTTTCAAAAAAGTTTGCCGGTATTATACCAATCCAAAAAGTTTCAGGTAAAAGGATTGACACGATTTTTGAAGGTCCCAAAATTATGTTAATGACACATGTGTATGTAAAAAGCATTTTTAAGTCATGTGAAATAACCCAAATGCTCATCTCCTTCTTCTCCCAAAAACCAAAAAACACAGTTTTTAAAGCAGCTGGAGCAGCCATTAATTTGGGTCTTACGAAATGACCCAAATGCCCATCTGCCCATCTCCTTCTTCTCCAACAAACCAAAAATGGAGAAGAAGGAGATGGGCAGCCATTAATGGAGGCGGACACTACAAGAAAAACTTTACCTGAAGCTTTCTTCCCAAACTTTCGCTAGAGCACCCGTTAGAGCAGTCGTGACCTTGCTCTCCTCTTTGGGTCACGAATGGGTGCAACTAACGTATAGTAGAAGGAAGGAAAGTAGAAGGAAGGAAAATGCATCTCGGAGGAGGTGTATAAAGCAGGTCATAAGAGTCATTTGACTTATAAATAAAAATTAGAATTCACTCTTTGGGTCACGAATGGGAGCAACTAAGGTATAGTAGAAGGAAGGAAAATGCATCTCGGAGGAGGTGTATAAAGCAGGCCATAAGAGTCATTTGACTTATAAATAAAAATTAGAATTCACGGATTTTGAGGACCCCAGAATATGGTACATCCTAATAATGCAAAACTTTTTGTTTCGGGATAATGACGCAAAACTTTTTGCTCCCAGTCCTTTCCTAGCAATTATGCTTTTTTTTAGCTAGTACAAAAAGAAACTGCATTTGCCAGTCTCATGGGACACCAAATCAATCACATTTAGAGAAGCAAGCATAGATATCGATAAATTTCACCAGTGGGCTACCTCATGGCCGCATGTTCGAGCCCAGCTCACCTATTAAAAAAAAAAAAAATCACTTGCCTTACCAATCAAAAAATAATGGGGGTCCTTTTCGATAAATCACATAGATGATGCAGATGAAGCTGGAGAGATGTATGAGATCCTAGTGCACTTGACTAGTTGAGGTGGGTGAATGATAGAGATGGTGGTCTAGCAACCCTTCTTCCAATCCCTTTGATTCAATTTTCGCGGGCTTTGCATTTCTGTAGATCGCGTAGAGGATCAATTGCACTGCTCCAAGAATGAAGCCAACACCATTTGGTACCTTCAAACCAATGTTAATTCGTCACTTCATCACTTATAAACTTAGCCTACACTAGGGTAAAACATATTAAAAAAAGTGATTTTCTAATTTTATTTTATAATAATGGAAACCAATTTTTCAGCATCCGTAATAAAGCAATTGTAACCAATAATTTTACGTAAAAAATCATGAAATCGATAATGGTTTGTACATAACTTACACTAATTAACAAAAGTTTTCCTTTCGAGCGTAACGGGGAGAAAAAACTAAAAAGTTGAGTCGGGAAAAGAAGTTTTATGGGAGGGGGTGGGAAAGGGGGATTTAATCTCTTTCCATTCAATTTTTTTATGTTTTCAATAAATCGATCATTTGGGAATCGTCTTTTGCTTGGAGGCTTCGACTCTTCATATTTCTCTCCTTGTTTTTTCCTTATTTTAGGGGTAGAATATGAGAGTTTTATCCTCTCATTGGTGAGTCTTCTTTTCTGAGGAGATCGACTCTATGAAGGTTTTTTTGCAATCCATATTTTTTTTTGAAATGATTTTGGTCATGGGTTTTACCGACGTTTGATGGCTTCGTTGTTGCGCGAACGCATGCAATATTTCTACGCCATGAGGCATTATTCAAAAACTTCGATTGAAGCGATGTGTGACGCTTTTGGTCAATGTTTGTCCCCGTTTCCAACGTAGTGAGAGTTTTTGTGGATCGTGAGTTTGCCAATGGTGGTGGCATCTCTTCGGATAGATCTTCGGTGTTGGTTATCGGAGAATCTTCAGGATGGTGGTGGATTCTTAAATTTTTACCTTACTTTAAAGGTCCTTGAATTCCGTGTTAGTGTAAGATGGGTCTTAGATGTCATTCAATATATTTTAATGTTAGGTATTGTAACTACCACTATTGTGGCCCTCTACTCTGTAGCTATTCTCCATTTCAAATGAAAAGGATAAAATTTCATCTCAAAAAAAAAAAAAAAAAAAGTTTTCAATGATATTTAATAAAATGTATTTTGTTTGATTAATTATATTATTTGAATCTTTTCTACCAAAATCAATAACATTTTACAAACATTCGCAATTTATACAAAAAACCATAAACATGCTACGAATGTAGTTGTGTACAATGAAGGATTGATTCACGTTGACTAATTTAGGAGTGAAAATAATTTCAATATATAAACATTATACCAAGTAATTTTATTTTTTTCTTCTTAATTATAATGAAATGGGTTTCAATTATATATTTTAAAGTCTAGCGCCTACCATTGAATAGAGCTGCAACCCCTGGTGAACCTCACCGCACTTGAATCTAGCCCAAATTTAGTAGCAAGATGTTGAACTAATGGTACAATTGTTGATATATCATATATGCATATAAATTATATGTTCTTGAGTATTATTTGAAATGATTGACCGATAGAGAATCAAGCCTTTAGTATAAGACTGTTAAAAAGTTCAGGTATTGTTAAAAAGTTCAGGTATGGATTTGAAAGTATTTAAGCACAAGCATGTAGAAGAATCCCGCAGAGCCCAACCATATAGGAGAGTAGGAGACCCTAGATCTTTAGGAGTGATGGTTTCTTACGGTAACCAAGATCTGAAATGAACCTTGAACGAAACTTGCATCTCCATCTTCCCTTTCAAACTATTTTCCTTCCCATCTGTAGAGTTGAAGATAAACAAAAACACGTTTTTATCTTGGGAAGAGACCTCCGATGTAACCTTGGCGCACCTCTGACAAAGAAACATCAGAACCCCATTAATTCTGAGGCATAATTAGAGAAACAGGTATGGGAAGAAAGAGTTTTGCGCTATTATACCGAAACGGAAAAGTTTTGCATAATCAGGATGCACCCTATTTCGGTGTCCTTGAAATCCTTGAATAGTAGTTTGAAATCCATGAATACTCAAAATTTTAAACCTAGAAAATCCGTGCAGTCCTGATTATGCAAAAGTTTTTGAAGTATTATAATAGTGCAAAACTTTTATAACATGAATCCTCTTTTCGCTAAGTGCCCTAATTTCGATCAAGTAGCATCTTTGAAGAAAACAACATCGATCTGCAGTGTTAGTGATCTCCACGGCCGCCTGAGGAAGCCCTCTGCTTCTAACATTAACATTTTTCGGCCAACCAGTCTTTACAATATGGCTAGGGTTCAAGTGAATAACACACTTTTTCCCTTGAATGCTGCAACCTTCTTTAAGGTCTACCGTATATATGTTGCTTGGATAAAGGACTCCTACAATTTTGAGTCCTTGGTAAGGCTTTAACGATGTTGCAAAACTCTTTGTGAGCCGAGCATCTATTCCAATTACAAGTTTTCCGGAAGCCAAAATTGTGGTTCCCACAAGCTGAGTAGAACCAATGGCTGATCCTTACAATCACCTCTCTGTGCGTGTTTGTCTCGGACATCTTTCTCTCTTCAATCACTTGAAAACCCCTCTTGAAGCTCACCTAAAACTCAATTCGTGCGTCAAGTAGCACCCTCTCACGGTTGAAGCCCTCCCCTCATCAACCCTTAATCACTGGTCGAGTTTGAGTTCCATGTTATCTTGTCTCAGGCGCATTTCATCAAACACGTCACTTGCAATAAATTCAAACTTGAAAGGCCACAACTAGCTCATCCCAATATCTGAAGCCCTTAAAATAAATGGAGCCCTTAACGATAATCTCTCTCTACTCTCTCTCTCTCTCTCTTTCTAGAGTGAAATATTATTAAGCCTCGTTTAGGTGTTTCCTAGTTTTTCCCATAAAATCTCATATTTTTGGACACTCAAATTCTAGACAGGTTCTTAGCAGACTCATATTCCTGATTTTTCCTATATGCATTGATGTGCAGTGAGATATGATGATATTTCACCCCTAAAAACCTACATTTAGCCACCCGATGGAAGCTATTTAATATGTTTTATATAGTTTTAGTGATTTACAGGTCTGGAGATGTGTTGAGCATAAAATAACCCAAGAGTTTAGAAAATAACGTCAAATTCGTGCAACCTTGGATCATCTAGAACTTATCCTGAATTACAGCTCAATTTTGACCTTTAAGACATCGGATTCACAAAATTGTTAAAACATTAAAGTTATAGAGCTCGTCGTCTTCTTTCCAACGCCATAAGAATCGTCTCAATCGGACTTCGAAATAAAGAATTATGACCAAAATACGTAGGCTATGTCTGTTGAAGAGTTGGGCCGAGGATCACGAAAATCTGGGAAGGTCGATTGATCGACCAACAGACTCGATCAATCGACCCCCTAAGGTCGATGCATCGACATAAAAAAAGAGATTTGAATTTTAATTTCAAACTTAAATCTGATCGATTGATCGACCACTTAAGTCGATCAATCGACCAAGTTCAAAATTCAAATTTCGAAACAGAGAGATATTTAAAGAGAAAAATCTGAGGATTGAGGAATCTCTTCCTTTGGGGAGCATTTTATTTTCCTTGGCATTTTTAGTTTCTTTCAGTTTTTCCCTTTTTTTTCCAAGCATTGTTCTTTCCATATCCTAGTTTTAGATCTTAGATTAGTTTAATTTCTGCATTCAAGAAAGGATTGTACGCGTTGGATTAAAGCTTTCGTGAATTTTTGTGGATCATTCTTTACGATATTTTAATTTTATTTTCAATTTATGTCTTTATTTTGTTATTTATTTAATTATGTGTGGCTAGTTTCATTAGGGATGAGGATATAATGAACTCCATCCGAAGGAGTCATTTATATTAATACAAATCTGTGATTGAGATGTCAGATGCTTTTAAAGGCCCTAATATTAGTATTGAAAATGGTGAAATCTGATTTCAATATGAGATCTAAGAGCTAATCATGCCCTATGATTTCAGATATGCAATAATGATTTTATCTTAATTATTATCCATCTCGGGGTGAAGTTTTACTGTCAACTGAGGTGTGAGTGTTAATCACACACTCATGGGGTGCTAATCATACATCTCCTTGATCTCGGATTGATAGTGTGACTTGGTCCCAGTGGTGAGTTTCAATCACTATCTGAGGTGTGGGTGTTAATCACACACTCATGAGGTGCTAATCATACATCTCCTTGATCTTAGATCGTACTTTAAAAATTACCTAGAGATTGGGTTCTGAGTATTGTCCGAGGTGTGAGTGTTAATCATACACTCATGAGATGTTAATCATACATCTCCGTGATCTCAAATCTATACTTTAGAACTCACGTGTGGTTGGGGCGGTGCTTCTTTTTAGATATCTGTTAAAGATCTCACATCTCAATCCACAAATTTGTATTACACAAATGATAAATGATGAGTACTGAAAACTGTGAATATTTTGCCCCTAAATACCTATATTTAGCTGTCCGATGAAGGCTATCTGATAAGATTTATTAGATTTGAAGTGTTTCAGGTAAATATGAGCCAAGTATAGAAAACAGTGCAAGAATCCTGAATATAATGCCAAAACACTGCAATTTCGGGTAATCAAGAACTTGGTACGACTTGCGGCTAAATTTGGACCTTCAAGACGGCCGAATTACAAAATTGTCAAAACATAAAAGTTGTAGATCTTTTCGTCAGCTTTCCAACGGCGCAAGAATCGTCTCAATCCGAGTTCGGGACAGAAAGTTATGGCCGAAATACTGAAGCAGTGTCTGAACCACAAGAAATGCTGATTTTCACGGATTTCTGGGGTCGATGCATCGACCCTACAGGTCGATTAATCGAGCCAGAGTTGCAGTCTGACACGATTAACGTGATTTTGTGGAAGTTTTGTCGGCTCGATGCATCGAGGGTCATGAGTCGATTAATCGACTATAAAAAGTCGGTTTAGGATACTGTGCGCGACGGGTTCTATTTAAAGACTCAAACACTTCGGGAAAAAGTAGTAAGAGTAGAGTAGAGTAGAGTAAAAGTAGAGGAGTAGAGTAGAGTAGAGTAGAGTAGAGTAGAGAGTAGTAGTAGAGATTAGATTAGTTTTTAGTTTTAGTTTTTAGTGTTCTTAGTTTTTAGCCATTATTTTTCATAGAAATAGGAAGTTTTATTATTTCTTTTTGAGAGCTTTGTTCTTTAATTTTTCAAGTATTCATTCCTTCAGTTTTGTTCAAAGTTTATTTCTGCAATTATTTCGTTTCTCAAGATTATCATCCGTTTGAAGTTTGAGGTAATTTTAATTAATGTTATTTTCCCGTCTTTATTTATTTATGTCATTTACTTACAATATGTGTGGCTAAATTTATAGAGATGGGGATCTAATGATTCCCATCCGAGGGATGTACTTTTAATAATATAAAATTAAGGATTAAAATATGAGATTTTATTTTTATGGTTGTTGTGCTATCATGAATGGATGAAATCCAGCCTAACCAGATCGCGTGTGAGCCACTGGATCTCGGATCTCGTGAGTAATTTTACCCTATCATTGTTATGGTCTTTTGCGTTTCGTTGTGTGGATTTAATTACAATTATGTTCGGGATCGAGCCATGCCCGGATCTTGGTTCAGAATGGTAATTTTATCTCGAAATATCCCTAATCAATAAAGTGTGCTTAGCCATGCCCTTGATTTGATTGTAAGTATTCTTGTTAGAATTTTCACCCACTTTGGGGATGGTTTTTATTTGAACACGAGATCATGCGTGTCTAGTACTTCGATCCCAGATCTATATATGAAAATCATCTAAGTCCTAATTGCAGGGATGCAACATGGAACCTATTAGGGTGTTGACCATTGATCTTCCATAAAAGGTGTTTGTTACCAATGAAGTATCTCTTAAGTTAATCCTTAGATTTATATTATAGGAAGAACGGACCAAAGATGGGAGGATTTAGTATCTTCATCTTTATCATCATCTTCACTTTTATTTGCAAATTATCAATTGAATTTTAGTTTGTAGTCATTAATTACCATCTCACCAACCACTTAAATCATAAAATTGGTAGAATACTGTTAGATCTTAATAGATTTCTAGAATTACTTGTCTCTTTTAGGTATTTCAACATTTATCCTCGTGAACGATCTCGCATCTCACCCATTATATACAAACCGATTCGCACTTATAGTAAAACATACATTAAAAATCACATCAAGTTTTTTACGCCACGATTAAATTTAGAAAATTTGAATTTTTGGTAGACAATCAATTTTAGGAATTTTCGAGGATTAAAATAGTATTTCTACTTAATTAAAAAAAAAAAAAAAAAAAAAAAAAAAAAAAAAAAAAATTTTTTTGGAGGTCGATGCATCGACCCACACTGTCGATGCATCGAGTTAGCCTCGATTGATCGAGTTATACTCGATTAATCGATTTAAAAAATTTAAAAAAAAAAAAAAAAATTTTGAAGTCATGTCAATGCATGGATTCAATCTAAACTCATGCTATTTGTGGAAATTGATGCACATTTCACCTATGTGTCCTTGAATAACTCAAATTATTACCTGAACAAGTCCAACCAAATCCGGTTTGGAACACTCATGGATCAAGTCAATCTAATGACATGTGGGGTTTTAATCAACCTCTAATGTGTGATATGATCTTGCCGTACAATGATCAAAATTCTTATCCAACAAATTTCCTTATGAGTTTTCACAAACTCAATACTTTCAAGACACAAACTCATATGAACCACAAAATCCTTCTTACTCCTTAGAATATTTAAAAGGTTTGGTGCACCAATACTCAAAGAATTTCTAGGATACAATCTCAAGTTAGTCGGATGATCGAGTACTTACAAAGGAAAGTTGAAATAGAGAGTCCTCATTGATACCGATCGAATAAAGAACATCTTCAAGAGGACTCATCGATTTTGTTCAAGAATATGAGGATGACCAATTGGTCACTCGCTTGAGAATGACATAACGGCGTTGAGGTAGTGCAAGTCGAGAAGAGGAAATGGAATGGAGCGATACTTATGTCGATGAGGGAATTGAGAATCAAATTGAGATGAAAGAGAAGAAAATGTCACCCTTACAATACACGATAAAGGAAACATAACTTTTCAATGAGTGTGAATTCGGTTTAGGAAGAAAGAGGAATTTCAAATCATTGTCCATTCGTTGAATACATAGATAATCAATGAATCGAAAAAGATTCATGGGTTTGAATCGAAGTGTGATTTTGGGAATGTCAAGTCAGGTAGAAATGGACCATAATGGTGACACTTGGACACACCATGGGGGTGTAACTACGTCCTTGAAAAGAGACATACCGAGACGGTTAAATAAATCGCTGATCCTGCTTAGAAATTTTTTCATGAAAATTTGGGATCCTGGTGGACTTGGAATGAATTTACACCTTGTAGATTAATTTCGCATTTTTCATTCTTTAAAAAAAAAAAAAAAAAAAAAATTTGTTTTTCTTCCTTGATTAATCGACGCGGTGTATGATTAATCGACTCCCTCGATTAATCGACTCCTTGTAGTCGATTGATCGACAGTCATAATGACTGTTTTCTTTTTCAATGCAGTCTGCATTTTTGGGTTAATCTCTTTTTGTTGTTAAAAAAAAAAAATAAAAATAAAAAATAAAAAATAAAAAAAAAAAAATAAATAAAAAAAAAATAATAATAATAATAATAATAATAAAAAAAAAAAAAAAAAAAAAAAAAAATTTAGGAGGTCGATGAATCGACCCCTCTGTCGATTAATCGACCTTTAGGGTTCGATAAATCGGCCCTATGTTTGAAAAAAAAAAAAAAAAAATTTTGATGCATGACCCTTTATGGTCGATGCATCGACCATTAAACTCGATTTTAATCGACTCTTTTGGTCGATTAATCGAGAGTCTTAATCTGATGTCCTTTTTTCAAGGACACCTTTGCATTTATCTATTGACTTTTCTTTAGTCGATTAATCGATTCCTTGAGTCGATGCATCGACTGCTATTTTGAATATCGTGCTGTTTTTAAAATCTGTCCGTTTTTGTTTTTATTTGGTGTCGATTAATCGACTCTTTATGAGTCGATTAATCGACCTTTATTTCGGGACGTGCGTTTTTGGTTTTTATTTGCCTCGATTTCTGTCGATTAATCGAGTAAGTGCGTCGATTAATCGACTTTTCCACTTCCGTACGTTGCGTCTTTTCACCTAAAGACGTTGCGTGTTTTCCATGCGTCGGGACTTCTGACGCGCCTCTTTTCAATAGAGTCGATTAATCGACACTTTTGGTCGATTAATCGATTATTTCGATTGTGTCCGTCCCGAGAGGCGCCTTTGCGCCTATTTAAATGGAGCAGTCTCACTACGTTTCTCACTACGAGTTTGATTGTGTTTGTTTTTCTGACTGCCTCCGATATTCCGACAGTGCAATCATGGCTTCGACCTCTGCCGCGCCGCAAAGACTTGTACAACGCCCTGCTGATCATCCACGTGATCAGCCAAGTGGTCGCTTCGCGACCCGCGACCTGTGTTCGGAATATGTTTTTGATCTTGCGGCTTTCCAAGCACTGCCTATCTGCGCCGTTTCCCTCGCCTATGCGATGGCGCTCAATGCCTATTTTCTCCTCACTCCACCCGTGATCAAAGTGTCCAACGCAGCGGTTGGTTATTCTACCGAATATGGCTTGGGTGCCTCCATCGAGAATCAAGTCGCCGCCCACTTCACTGTTACAATTGATGGGTGGTCGCGACCGATTTTTCCGCACACCATTGCGGAGGTCTTTAATGTTTCATGCGACCGCCCTCACGATCACATTTTGGGTGAGGAACTTGACGAGTCTCAGGAGGACATTATCAACGAGATGTGCCGCGGCATATTTTCTTCTGGGATCGCCACTAGGCGATCGGCGTTGCCGCGCCAGCTTTTGTTTTGGGATAGTGTGGTCAGTAGCAATCTTTGTCCCGTGTACGTTTACGGCGCGCCGTGATCGGGTTCAAGCACTTTATGGGGCCCACCGCAATTCATGGATCAACGTGCCCAAGATCATTCATGATGGCATGTGGCGATGCCATGACGAACTCGCTAAACCTACCACTGGTGAAGCCCCGTTGGTCTACTTCCCCCATTATGTTATGAAGTTGCTGAATTTTCTTCGTTTCCCGTTCTACCGGGATGATGATATCGGGGACCTTGCTTTCTATCGATATGGTGCAACCCAGTGGAACCGCAGTATGCGTCTCTTGGGAAATGTCCCTGATGCCCATGCTGATGCACCGGCTCCCCCACGCCAGCGTCGCCGCGTCCGTCAAGATGATCAAAATGCACCTGATCAAGGACCCGAGGAGGTGTGTGGCCAGCTCACTCCAAGCACAGATTACCTCTTTACAAGAGGAGCGCGACGACACCATGGTGCACTCTGGCCAGTAGCCACTATGATCGTTCCTTCCTCCATCAAATCAGGCGATGTGGCCCGATAGTTATGATGAGATGCGCCGAACGCCAAGCCGAGGAGCGATGATTAGTTAGTTTGGTTTAGGATTAGGATTTTTCGCTTTTGTGTTATTTTCTTTCTTTTGTTTAGGCTGTTTATTTTAGGAGTCAAATCAGAAGTGTCCATGTAATCATCGTCTTTATCAATGAAAAAGTGTGTTTTCTAATCTGTGTGGGATTGTCAAAATTTTACAAATTACCGGTTGCCTTTAGAGTAGTTGGAACGCACTTTTAAAAAGTTAATTTTCACAAATTTTCAACTCTCTGCCAAGATGGGGTCGATTAATCGAGGTTATACTCGATTGATCGACCATTCTTGAAAAAAAAAAAAAAAATTGTAGGAGGTTGATGAATCGATAACCCTACGATTCGACCCCCAAAGGGTCGATGCATCGACCTTTAGGGATCGATTAATCGACCCTCTGTTGCTTAAAAAAAAAAAAAAAAAAAAAAAAAAAAAAAATAAAAATTTTGGGTGTCGATGCATCGACCCCACTGTCGATTAATCGACCCCACTGTCGATTAATCGACCACCAAAGTGTCGATGCATCGACCTTCAAGGGTCGATTAATCGACCCCACCGCTTTCTGTTTTTTTTTTTTTTGTTTTTGTTTTTTTTTTTTTTCTTTCGGCGGCACTCCTAGTGGAAGTCTGATTTGCCACTTTTCTCACGTATATGGACTCCCTCAGACGTACTGCCACATCTTTTCATTGTCTCTTTTCTGTAGGACACCTCTTTCCACTCCTACTCCAACTCTATATATTTTCCCTTTATATTCACCTTTAGGCTCACTTTTCATTAACTCTGCACAATCTTTCTTATGGCCCGACGATTATATCTTACCGAGCTTATTATCAAAGATGGAGGAGATCTAAAAGCGGGAGCGCCGCTCTCATCGGACGGTCCCTTTTGTGCCAAACAATGTTGAAATCATTGACCTCGATCCGATGATCATTCCTTACTGGGGAGAACCATCTCGTAAAAAGGTAAATCGCTCCAAATCTCCTACACTGTGCGTTGATACTGATATCGAGATAATTGATGTGATGCCGTCACCGTCTCCCCCATCTTCATCTCCTACTTTCACCTCCCAACCTCCATCCTTACAATCGGCGGTGTCTCATCAATTTCCCCTTGCTCTTTGGGAGAAATTGTTCCCTGTGCCTAAGAATATCAATTTAAGTGATCCGAGGTGGATGGGTCCGCCTACTAATGTCTAACGGAGTTGGATTCTTGTTTAGTTTAGGATTTAGGATTTAGGCTTTATTAGTTTTTCTTTCCTTTTTGTTTTGTTTTGTTTAGTTTAGGTTGTTTTTTTAATTCCCTCAATAGTGTAACCATATCCCCTTCAATATATTTTTTGTACTGTTCCAATTTGATACAATTATTCTCTTTTTGATCTTTGTGTTGAGGTACTTTTTTCAAACAGGTTTGGGGGTGCGCTACTTCTTTCAGTCAATGAGGACATTGTCATCTTTAGGTTTGGGGGTATGGTTAATTATTTTACGTCATTTATTTGTGTTATTTGAAAAAAGAAAAAAAAAAAAAAAATTTTGAAGTCATCATGCACATTATTTTACGATTGTTTTCAAACTTTAGTTGATGATGCATGTGAATTTAATTTTGAGAATAATAGTGTCATATTTTGATTACTTGTATCTAAGATGATAAAGCTTAATGTGATATGTTGTGGATAATTTTGATATTCATGCTTAGACTTTTTACACTGATACCAAGCTAAGACTTAGAAATCGATGAACTGTTTTGAATGTTGAATCTTAGGATCTTAGTGGAGACTAAAACCAGTGAGCTTTAGAGCTAATTTCCCGTCATTGATGAGTGAATATATAAACTCGGAGTTTTCTTTGAATACGATTTATTTTGCATAATCTCATACACTTTATTTTGACTTGTGACTTTGCATGAAATCAAATTTATATCATTATGTTAGAAGGTACTGTATATCTACTCAAGACAAATAGGCAAAGTTACTATCTTTTAAGGATATGATTGAAGGCCATCTTTGGCTCGTTTGTGCTTAAAATGTCCCACCTCAAATAAATTTATCTTTCTAGTACCCCTTTGAGCCTATTGAAAATTTACCTTTATACATTCTTTGATAAGCCACGTTAACCTTTAACCCTTCACCATTTCTGAAAATTCAGCTTTACCCTTCTTATTTCTGAGAAATTAGGAACGAGGGATGAGAGTGAACGAAAAGAGAGTAAGTGGAGAGATACTGAGTTGTGGTGTTTACTGAGAGTGTATGGCAAAAATAAAAAGAAAAAGGAGAGAGAAAAAGAAAAAGAAAATTGTGAAAAATAATGAAAAATCTGAGGTGCTTCAAGAAAAGGAAAAGAAAAAGTGAGTTGAGAAAAATAGAAAAAAATTGAGAAAAAATAGTGAGAGATTAGAAAAGAAAAAGAAGAGAAGTTGAAAAATCAAAAATGTGTTTCTTTTCCAATTTCTCAGAAACTTTGAATCCCAACTTTCAATTCTTTCTTACCCTTTCCTGAGCCCCATTATAACCCTAAAAAGACCTTCATGATCTGATCTTGCATTAGTAACTGTCTTGTGGAGAGTAAATATGTGATACTTATGACACTTGATATGACATGCTTAGGATATACAAGTATCTTCTTATGAGATTTATTTTTGTTCATTGATTACATCGTGTTTCATTTATCATGTGAGACCTTTTTATTTGCTTTGTATTGACCTCTCACATATGTGCGAAAATTTATCCACTATCGATGTCTTTATATTTTGAGAGTATACTTAAAGTGAGGATTGAGTCAAAACAACAGATCCAACGGTTTTCCGTTTGAATTAGTTCTGAGATGAATGAATTTTGGTTTGGTTATGCACACACTTCACGTTTAGGCATGAATGGATGAGCTATCTAACGATTTGAGCATTAGACTAATTTGAATGGATATTAGCATGATTAGTATAACATTGTTATTTAAAATTGAGAATTACATGTTGAATGGATTAATGATTTTGTTTTTGAAGGGTATGTATGTTAGCAAAATCATATTTTGAAAACTCAATTTTATCGATGATTTCAAAAATATATTGAAGTTTGTGGGTAACTACACTGTAAACCCTCAGGAGACACAACTCCTCCACTAGGATCACCTAGGGGTTTAAAGGCTTATTGCACATGCTAAGTGCAATCGTTCCCCTACGAAAGTGGCATTTATTTTCTTTAGTTTGCTTTGCTTAGAGACTAGCAAAGTGTAGGTTTGGGGGTATGATGAGTCTTGGCGAATATTTTGCCCCTAAATACCTATATTTAGCTGTCCGATGAAGGCTATCTGATAAGATTTATTAGATTTGAAGTGTTTCAGGTAAATATGAGCCAAGTATAGAAAACAGTGCAAGAATCCTGAATATAATGCCAAAACACTGCAATTTCGGGTAATCAAGAACTTGGTACGACTTGCGGCTAAATTTGGACCTTCAAGACGGCCGAATTACAAAATTGTCAAAACATAAAAGTTGTAGATCTTTTCGTCAGCTTTCCAACGGCGCAAGAATCGTCTCAATCCGAGTTCGGGACAGAAAGTTATGGCCGAAATACTGAAGCAGTGTCTGAACCACAAGAAATGCTGATTTTCACGGATTTCTGGGGTCGATGCATCGACCCTACAGGTCGATTAATCGAGCCAGAGTTGCAGTCTGACACGATTCTGACACTAGAAACGTGATTTTGTGGAAGTTTTGTCGGCTCGATGCATCGAGGGTCATGAGTCGATTAATCGACTATAAAAAGTCGGTTTAGGATACTGTGCGCGACGGGTTCTATTTAAAGACTCAAACACTTCGGGAAAAAGTAGTAAGAGTAGAGTAGAGTAGAGTAAAAGTAGAGGAGTAGAGTAGAGTAGAGTAGAGTAGAGTAGAGAGTAGTAGTAGAGATTAGATTAGTTTTTAGTTTTAGTTTTTAGTGTTCTTAGTTTTTAGCCATTATTTTTCATAGAAATAGGAAGTTTTATTATTTCTTTTTGAGAGCTTTGTTCTTTAATTTTTCAAGTATTCATTCCTTCAGTTTTGTTCAAAGTTTATTTCTGCAATTATTTCGTTTCTCAAGATTATCATCCGTTTGAAGTTTGAGGTAATTTTAATTAATGTTATTTTCCCGTCTTTATTTATTTATGTCATTTACTTACAATATGTGTGGCTAAATTTATAGAGATGGGGATCTAATGATTCCCATCCGAGGGATGCACTTTTAATAATATAAAATTAAGGATTAAAATATGAGATTTTATTTTTATGGTTGTTGTGCTATCATGAATGGATGAAATCCCCGCCACTAACCGGGATCGCGTGTGCCGAGCCATGCCCGGGATCTCAGATCTGTGACGGTAATTTTACCCTATCATTGTTATGGTCTTTGCGTTTTCGTTGTGTGGATTTAATTACAATTATGTTCTGGGATCGAGTGTGCCGAGCCATGCCCTGGATCTTGGTTCTGTAATGGTAATTTTATCTGAAATATCCCTAATCTGAATAAAGTGTGCCGAGCCATGCCCTTGATTTCAGATTTGTAAGTGGTATTCTTGTTAGAATTTTCACCCACTTTGGGGATGGTTTTTATTTGAACCTGAGATCATGCGTGTCTAGCCGTACCCCTGATCCCAGATCTATATATGAAAATCATCTAAGTCCTAATTGCAGGGATGCAACATGGAACCTATTAGGGTGTTGACCATTGATCTTCCATAAAAGGTGTTTGTTACCAATGAAGTATCTCTTAAGTTAATCCTTAGATTTATATTATAGGAAGAACGGACCAAAGATGGGAGGATTTAGTATCTTCATCTTTATCATCATCTTCACTTTTATTTGCAAATTATCAATTGAATTTTAGTTTGTAGTCATTAATTACCATCTCACCAACCACTTAAATCATAAAATTGGTAGAATACTGTTAGATCTTAATAGATTTCTAGAATTACTTGTCTCTTTTAGGTATTTCAACATTAATCCTCGTGGGAACGATCTCGTACTCCGCACCCATTATATACAAACCGATTCGTGCACTTGCGAGTAAAACATACATTAAAAAATCACATCAATAAACCTACGATGAGAGAATTTAGTATCCCAATCCTTACCTTTTATAATTTGTTTAAATTTTAATTAGTGGTTAGTGTTTATCTCATTTTCCAAGTTCTTAAGTTTTTAATTTAGAAAATACTGTGATAGATCTGTGAAAATTCTTTTGCTTAATTGTTATTTCGGATTTTAAATTTTCTAACAAATCCTCGTGGGAATGATCTCGTACTGACTACATTACGATTCGTGCACTTGCGAGTACAACTTAATTTTCACAACATGCATTCTTAAGTTATACAGATTCCTGACAGATTCTTATAAAACTCAGAATCCGTTGTTTTTAAATTTCTCTCATAAAACTCTTAGAATCGATTCAATCAGTGATTATGTTATGATTATAGAAACGTGATCTAATCATCGATTTATGTGTCGTACTCGGATTTCTCTCAAAATTTACAAGCAACCAATCGAGATGGGGCTGAACATATTTGACATAGTCTTTTTTCAAATATGATTTAATGGCCATTACTTTTAAAATGGGCCACTAATACCTGACGGTATTCCCGACGATTTTATACCGTCGGCAATAAGTTTCCTTTCTCGATAATTGTAATCGCCGGAAAAAGGTCAATCTCTCTAACCACCAAAGTTAGACATTTTTCATGGCAGCAATTTAAAGCCGTCGGAATATTGTGATCATGAACCAAATGAAGATGATTATGAACTAAATTAAGAGAGTAGAGTTTGAATCCTCCGAAACCACTTTTACAGCTAATAGAATCATCGACGGTTCAAACAAAGCAGGGTTACCTAACGAAAAAATGAAATGTTTGGTTGCACCACTCTCAATCCATAATGAAATCCCATTTGGGAAAATAATATATTGGTTCGCAAAAGATTAATCAATAATGGACATTTGGATCATATGTTCCTGTCAAAATTTATAATATATTAACCAACAATTCTTAAACTTTCGAAACATTAGTAATATGGCTCTCAATGAGTTAAGTTACAACTGATTCGGGGTCAACTTCAGACCGGAGTGACTCTTTCGTATTCAGAGCCTAAATTGCACATTATTTATTGAAATTTATTTTTATAGAGATCGAGCATAGTAATATACTATATTGTTTATTATTATTGGAATTTATTTCTTTTTATTATTTTTAATTACATTTTAATATATCTCTATATTTAAATAATTAAAACTTTATAGAGTCTTTTAAATAAAAAATTGAAACACTCTAAAACCATTAAAAGCTTGTAACAATTAATTTTTAGGATATTTTAGTACTTTAAATTATATATATATATATATATATATATATATATATATATATATATATATATATATTATATATATATATATAAAGAATTTAAAATAAATACTAGATTTGAGGTTGGCCCCTACCTGTTGCCATATGAAACCAATTCATTTGGATGGTTGGGGAAGACGATGCATAGCTTCAAAGAAGCTAACTACGTAACTGTTTCGGGAAGAAAACACATACTTGTTTTAGTTTATGATTGTGGACTGTTGAGTTTGGATCTCATGTATTTCATTGGGACAAGTATTCTTCATAGCCGAAATCTGTGCTCAGAATCTGAGCTAGTCCGAGCAATTTGCTCCAACGTTCAAACGCCCTTTTCACTTGGAAAAAGCTCTGATTCCCAATTCCCAAGCAAAACTCTCAAACGTGGTCCCCACTCAGATTTTGCATAAAATCTCAAATTCTGAGCAGAAAAACCTCTCTAGGGCTACACCTAGATGCTAAATTACTCGCGAGGTGACATGATCAATCCAAAACAATACCCGTTTTTGTGATTTTTAAAAATAAGAGACAATAATAATTGACTATTTTGTCCTCTGCATGATGGAATGCCCAATTAACTAGGTGCATTGATTTTAAGTATCTTTGACCACATTTTGAAAGGTGGATATGTATTGGATAAAGGCCAATTTTTTTTTGTGATATCTAATTGTTATTATCTAAGTTTGTTGTCACACCCGATCATCATGATTGTTTCCACGTGGTGCCCAAATCACCTAGGTGTAGCCCTAAACGCTACACTAGGTGTATAGTCCGAGCCCCCCTATTATTATTATTATGAATAAAATGCAGAATCTTTGCATTAAAATCTTACTCATTTTTTTTTTATTATTTAAGGAAAAATTATAAACGGAGGATAGATTTATTGAGGATAAAGTGCAGGCGGCTGATGTGGCATGATGTGATTGGCTGCACCGTCCTATATTAATTGAGCCCACTGCACTTTTAACCAATTGCGTCGCGCCACATCAGCCGCATGCACTTTATTTGCATAAAATTTGTCCTCCATATAACATTATCCTTATTTAAGATTATAACTTTTGAAATAATCACCAACATTTTAGTCATTTTTAAGAATCACCACATTTAATTTTCTGACTACAACTATTAATATAGCGGAGCAATTTCCAGGTCCAACCAGGTTGAATTGGATTTCGAATTCAATCCCAACTACTGCCCTTGAAAATAGGAGAATCTTGACTTTCCTAGTTTTTACCTTTTGTAAGATGACCTGCGATCAAGATTCTTCTATTTCCAAGGGCAGCATAAGGGGTCGAACTCGAAATCTGATTCAACCTCGTTGAACCTGGCCATTTCCCCTAATTGATAGTAAATATGGAAATTCAAATTTTCTTTTCTTTTATCCAAAACCGTTAATACCAACGATTCCCGTTAATCCCTGAGAGTCACCAACGGTTTTTTGGTTCTTTGATGGAAATCTTGTTTGGTTAGTTTCTCAATTAGGTCTTTTTTTCATTTAATTATCCTAAAACAAAGAAGGAATATGGACGAGTTGAATAGTTGGTTGGGTGACTTTATTTACAGCCAAAATTATTCCTTCTTAGTTTGGGTTACACGTGCTAACACTATTAACTCCTCTATGATACTTGAGATATATATCGTCTCAATCTCCCACACAAAAGATCTTGGGATCATGAGCCTATCATTAAACAATTAGATGTTGATTCAATATGACACATATGCCCAAAAATAGCCCGAGAAGCAATTTGATGCACACCTATGGTCATATTCATTTGTTTTTCGGACCGTAGAGATTTCAACGGATCCAAATTTGTGAAAACCAGCTTTTGATCGGTTTAGCAATGGACCAGGTAACTAATACCAACTTATCAACTCTTTACAAAATGAATTGGTATGGGGTAATCAATCCGTTCATATGCTAGAATAGTCAAATCTTTAGAAATGATTTAGGCTGCGTATGCCATTGCTCTTTGTCAGTCCCTGCCAGTTGATTCTCATTCTCTTTTCTAACTTCGTGTAAAGGAGGATTTACTTGCTCTAGTAGCAACCTCCCAGCTCTTTACTAATTCTCTACCATAACAAATAAAATCTGCTATGGCAAGGAGTGAGTAGAGAGGTGGGTAGAATTGTTGAACAAGTAAATCTTGCATAAAATCTTTCTATGCAAGGAGTTATCAAGTAGAAGGAGCACTTGCGAAAGCAAGTGAACTCTGCTATGACAAGGGCTAGCGGAGAGTTATGCCAAACGCAATCTTAATTGTTATAACGATAGGCACCAAGTCAGGATTCAAGATTTATTCAGTGAAGGTAAAATTTTATAATTCAAAAAAAATAAAAATGATAAATTTCAAAAAAAAAAAAGGAAATTTGGAGAAAATTTCATAACTAGGGAATTATTCTGTGTCGGGTACAACTTCTTCTTCCTCGGATTTCTTTTGGACTGGACAATATTCTTCTTTTAAGATAAGTAACCCTAATGAGAGAATATAAAGCGTAATGGTATTAATATTAGATCAGGTCCAACTAGGCAGAGTCGGATTTCCAGTCTTGCCCCATCCATTGCCTTTGGAAATAGGAGAATTTTGACATTTTGGTTTTCACTTTTTATAGCATAACGTGTAGTCAAGACTCTCTTATTTCCATGGGCTAAATTGGAAATCCGGTTCTACCAAGTAGGACCTGCTAATATTAAAGCTCTAAGCTTGTACTTAAAAACCCCTTAAAGATTTTATTCTTTAACCCAAATTTGGTTTTAAAAATAAAATCCTTACACTTTCTTAGTTACATACGGTTTCAATGTACTAAGAAAGTCAGCTAAAAGTTTGAATCATAAATATTACAAATTATTTGTAAATTTATCACAAAGTGTGCGATTATAATGAATTTATGGCAATAAATTTAATTTAATTTTTAAATAATTTTTACTTAACTTTGTATTAAAAGATTACAAAATTTAGGGCGATATTATGATATTATCGCTGTTATTTGTTAGTATGATTTTAACATAAGAAGATTGACCCGTTGAAGTGGGCAATTTGTCAAAGGACAACGGTCAAGTCCAACCAGGTTGAATTGGATTTCAAGTTCAACTGCATTTGCAATCGTTGGAAATGTAAGAATCTTGGCTGTATGACATCATATAAAAAATAAAAACTGTAAAAGTCGAGATTCTCAGGGTTGCATATGTAGTTAAGCTCGAAATCCGATTAAACTTAGTTGGACTTGACCAGTCCCCTTCGTGAAATAATCATAGCACAAGTGAGGCACTGTACTTAGCAGCACTACAAAAAATTAGACTATTAGCGGCACCAAAAACTGCCGTACTAGTCCATCCGCTATTGAAATAACACGTTTTTTTTGTTAATAGCAGCAATTTTTGGTGCCGCTAATAGTCTTGTTTTTTTGTAGTAATGATATAAAATATCAGCCGATACTGATATGTATTGGCGATACGTATCGGTTTCTCAGCAAATCGGTATCAGTGCTGATACATATCAGTATTTCAATATGCATCCTGCGAACAAAAGGGAAAATATGACCCGTTTACAAGACTTGAGAATGGACAGGTTAGTCATACTATACCAAGCTACCAACGAGGGCTGTCAACCGGCCCATATTTTTTGTATTTCAGCTAAATGGGCTGGGCCAAGCCAATCCCGAATAAGAACCAGGCCGGGCCCGGGCTGCAAATTGTCCGGCCCGTTTAGCTTGAATCTTTTTTTTTTTTTTTAAATGCCCTTTAAAAAGCTATAAACCCGGCTCGAATAGCTAACCAAGCCGGGTTCGGGCTATGGATTTCATAAACGGGCTCAGCCCGGCCGGGCCCAATTTTTTTGTTTTTTTAAACGGGCTGGGTGAAAATCCAGCCTGAAATCGGCCCGGCCCGGCCCGTTGACACCCGTACTACCAACTCATCCAAAATTGTTTGATAGTGGTGTATGGGTCCCTCCAGTCCTAATGGCAGTTTATCATGGACCCGTTTAGAAGGGAATGGGTGTGTGTAATGGTCGTCGTTTAACGTTAGCAACATAATATTGGCAGAAGCAAACACCATCTAAGCCATTTGATTTAAGTTCATGGTATAAATATCTTTCATGCAGAATATTAGCATCAACATGATTTTTATACATTGAATTGGATTAAGGGAGGTCATTATCTTAAATCATATAATAGACAGGGTATGTGGCTATGTTTGCTCCGTCGCTATCTCTAAAAGCGCCCATGCCTACAAGACTACGACCATTTTAAAAATTGTTGATTGCTTTGAATTTGATGATGGAGATCGTGTTTCACCCTGATCTGCCATCATCAAATGGTCAATTTTTTATTACACACGTTAACGTATCCTCAAAAAATGGTGAGTTAGAATCCTAAATCACATTCCAATTGACATTTGATTCAAAAACAACTCTCATTTTGAGATCATGTGAGGCATGGTATGCAACCTATAAAAAAAAAAATTTTTTTTGGGTCAAAGTTTGGGTTAGCCCAAACATTTTAGTACATTGAATTTTGGGAAGATTTCTAAAATCTCCTACAAAGTTACTTTTTTAAATTCTCTCTATATTTTTTTAATATCTAATAAACTCCTTTACTTAAAAGTTAATTATTTAAATGCCCCTTTAATCATAAATATCCTCTCCAATACCAAAATTACCCTTAAGTGGGCTTGACCTAAATCACCCTACTAGTTGGTCCCGAGCCTAGAGCTGAGCTTGAAGTCATACGAATGATATATTGGTCATCATCTTTCCTGCTCTATTGTTATTGGCATTATTTGGCCGGTACGAGTCGGTAACATGTTGTAACAGTTTTACAAGACGCCATTTCTTTTTTCAAAAAGGTTAAAGTGTCATTATCTCCGGGCCTTGACTTGCCAACATGTTGGGGAATTAACCATTTATGTTCGGGCGCGTTATAAGGAGGACAGATTTTATGTAGACAAAGTGTAGGTAGCTTATGTGGCAATGTAGCATCACAAAATTGGCAATGTGGCAGTACAAAATTGGCTGCAAGTGCGTTGGGACTCAATTAATTCAAGTTGGTGTAGTCAATTACATTGCGCCAAGCCAGCCACCAGCACTTTTCCCTCAACAAATTTGTTTTTCATAAAGGATCCTTTATAAATTAGGCAAAAATATAAAGATAAAAAATAAAAAATAAAAAATAAAAAAATGAAATCAATAAAATATGTAACACAATACTATTAGAATCATTGGCTAAACGAGATAATTAGTTCCAACAAAAAAACAAAAAAACCTGATTTATATATGAATATGATCAGTTTTTGCATATTTGAGACTTGATGTATAAATCGCCAACGATTTCTGAGATTTATCACAGCCAACTGGTCATGAATATATGATCCACCATTAGAGAAATTAATAATTGTTAATTAATTCAGTAAAGAAAGTGGAAGGTGAGCTTCATACCATGGCTGCTAGAGGTGAGCTATACATCACTATATTAAGGCCTGCAGCCAAGAATCCGAACCCCGCGAGCCCCTCGCTTCCACGAATCGCTAACCGAGTGATCAAAACCGCAGCGACGAAGAAACCCACATCAAGAATTGCCACTAGGATCCCTGTCTTAACCTGAAAAACATTGATGATCATGATGAATAATGAATGGTGACAGATGATGGTCATACAAGATGATCATAGAATAGTTACCCTGATACGCTTAGGTGCATATACTAGGAACAATGCGATATAGATGGCCTCTAAGACCACCCCGAAGCCATTAATGGTGGCAATTAGTAGTTCTCCAGGTTTATTAATCCCATAATAAGTCCACATAGAAGAGCTAAGGAGGGTGCACACATAAGGAATGCTTTCGAACTCCTCCGTCGATCCGTTTCGAACTATTCGCGTAAACGTGCCACTGATCAAAACGACAACAAGATAATGAATGAGAGAGTAGATACATGGGAGAGGCAAATTAAGATTAGCAGAGAGAGGATGTTGCCTGCAACAAGGAGAAGCCATTAGTGTCACCTTGAGAAGAAGAAGAGGGCAACCAATAAAAAGTTAGTAGATGAGCAACAGAGATATGGATCTCACCGACAGCTCCAATAATGAAAGTTAAGCTTTCCATCTTGGCATGCTTTGGAATAGCAGAGAAAATGGGTTTACCTTATATTTATTATGGATTTTTTGTGGGACACGTACATCTACAATAAATATATACCTGACAGCGATGTTTGGTGTCCAACGGAGCGACAACTGTGGGTGCTTTACTCATCCTCCTTCTACCAGTCTAAGGAGGTTCATAGCTTTTTATCGCACAGAAATCTGTGAAGGTAATGCATTTACATTTATCCTCTGATTAATGGGTATAGGTTGTCTCGCATCATGGACCACATAACTTACCAGGTCCCACACTAATTTACAGATCATGTGATACCAATCTCATGATCGGATGCCATAGATAGAAGTGGCTCGATAATCATAATTATTTTGTGAAAAAAATTAATATACAAAATATAAAATTACATAGTCATTTGTTCTTATATAATCCCTCATATGTATTTATTCTTAGATAGATTTTTATCATTTTTATATTTTTATTTACCTCTTTGTACATGATTTTTTATTGATTAATAGATGGGCGATGACCGAGCAACCTCAAGGGCATTTATCAGAAAAAAAAATTCATATTTAATAGGGTCAATCGTGGTGAGAAATGAAACGTAAAACTAAAAATAATCTTACTGCTCATTTTATGTGCAATTGACTCTTTTGAGCGCATGATTATATATATATATATATATATATATATATATATATATATATATATATATATATATATATATATATAAAATTAATTAATTAATTTTTTTTTTCTTTCACAAAATAATTATAATCATCGAGCTGCATCTATCTATGACAGTCATGTGATTGGGTGTCACGTGTTGGATTTATTGATCCGACCACCGAAATATTTGTCCCAGGATCTAGGCGTATGATTAATCAAAATAATAAATTAAGAATCCATAAATTAAAATGTATATGCATACTTTATCGCGAAGATCATAACCGTTCGACGCAAGGTAAGCAATCCGAAGCTTTTTCCTACAAAAAAAGATGAAGGTGATTCTACTCACCTCTCTTGCTACACTCTCGATGGAAAGATGCTAAAAGACTTATGTATATTGAGCAGGGGACGTCTACCTATATATATAGTATGAAAAGTCATGCCCTGCCTAAAATACCGCCCATCAAGGTATTCTAATATGAATAAGAATCACATGTAAATCGAAAAATCATGAGATTTCCTTCAGTTCCGAATAATGCCCTTTATTATTTCAAGCAACTCTAATCCAGGGTTTTATAAAATCCTAGTGTGTGTGGGCCACACAAAATAAGAATTTTGAGTTTTGATAAAAAATTTCAAAAGTCTCCCACTTGGTCTACACACGGACTATGATTTAAAAAACAACTCTCACTGGATTAAATAATCAAAACGAGCGTTCTCTAGAAACAAAACGTTGTTTGAAATAACTGACACATTTCTAAACACCACCTGAATTTAATGAAAATATAAGAATATATAAATCATGAATGCACAAAGTATACAATTTTCTGAAATTGATACTAAGACAATTTCATGGTCACAAAACTATTATTAACAACAAATTTGAGAGATGGTAACCAATAATAAAAAATTGCTGTATAAGCCAGCATAAGTTTAAAAACTTAAGTATGTACGTGTCGTTCTTTACGTAACCACCATAAGGGCCACAACGTCTATAGTCAAGGTAGATTTTAGAGAAGACAACATGAGTATGTTATGAGTTACGTTTGTCGGCTGCCCCTATGACTAAATGAGGTGTATGAGTATGTTATATTATAGAGGACGTTATGTTATGGTGGGAAGTTACTATGGTGGCCATCGCATGATAGGCTCAACTAGCGATTCGACAAATGTCATATTAGGATTTATGGGTATGTAGTTACACCCATGCGGTATATAGACGCATGTGACATTGTAATATGATATGTTACGTGTATGAGGTATGGTGAGGTACGTTATGATTATAGTGTGTTTAGATCATGGTCTTGTACTTATGATATAATACGAACTCTACGATATATAGAAAATTACTATTTTATTCATTTACTCTTTTATGCTATTGCATTATTATTATTTGTATTATTATTATCACTCATGAGATGCACCAACAATGTACCTAAGTAGTATAGGGTGGATTGGTGGTGTATCCATTGAGTTGCGCGTTATTTAGCAACTCAGCCCTTGTGACATTTGTTATTTCAAGTGACTATATATATCGACGAAGTAGACATCGGCTATTCTAATCCTATTGTCGCTGTCTTCGTTGACCCGACTGATGCAGAGTACCAGGAGCCTTGGGAGAGCGACACCACTAAGTACCAGGACATTGGTGCTGATTTTGACCCAAGTGTAGACTATTGATAGTAGTAGTTCGGGTACTGAAATTTGTTTCGTAGAGTTATTGTTATTGTTGATTCATAGCCTCATATATTGGATTTGTTTTCGACTTCTATTTTCTTTAGATTACTGAATTACTTGGATTTTTATTGTATTTATTCATTATTTATGATTGCCCTTAATTATATCTTATATTTATTTGTTGGTTTCACGGATTTCGTGAAATTATATTTACATGAGAACTCTGATTATGGATATGTCCGCTTAATGTATCTGAGATGCATGCAGATCATAACTCGAAATTCTAGGCCTTCGGGATGGGATAGAATTTTGGATTGTGATAGAAACTCAAATTTCATCAAACTCAAATTCGCTTTTAAAGACTTTGAAAATAATAGATATCGTACTCCCAAGTCCTAACTGAAATTCCTCGCGTTTCTAAGAATTGTTAGAAAAGTGCCTAAGGAGGCTTAAAATTTTGAAATTCCTCACGTTTCCAAGATTTTAAAAATCTAAAGTCTTTGCTCCCGAAAATAGACATGGATTTGGCAGATCTTATTTAAGCAATTCAAATTTCCTATGTCATCTAATTAATGAAAATAAGCAAAAATAACTCAACAACGTGTGTGAAGAGTGATTCAATGTAAGGTCAACTCACAGAAGTTCGTGGTGTGATAAGTACCTAACATCCCACCAAGGTATAAAAAATAGGCCGATATCGATACACATCGGCGATACGTATTGGTTTTCTAGCCAACCGATACGTATAAGGTATTGTGATTCACCCATCAATTCAGTCTTATCCTTTTTTCGCTACAATTTTCCTTGTTACCTTTTCTGTTTTTTGCAGGTGTGTTTTTAATGGTGTGACTACTGCCTTGACGTGACATGACGACTATTTAATCGAAGCAACAACAACATTTGCGTCGAAAGAAACAAGTAGAGTAACTCTAGTCACGCCCACCGATTTAATGAAAGTGCCCACATCTCAAACCGTTGATTGCATAGGATTAGATGATGTAAGTCGTATTTCACCCAAATATTTCACAAAATGGATCTTAAGATCATGGCTCACCTATCAAACGGTTAGTATTTGATTACATGTGTCACAAATCCTCAAAAAAATGACCTTTGAATCATATGGCATACCTCACGCTCAAACGTGATTTTTAGGCCATGTTTTGAGATCTGTAATACGTGAAATCAAGAACCTATCATCTGATAGGTGCACCATAATCCTGAGATCTATTATGTGGAAGATTTGAGTAAAACGCGACCTCTATCATCTAATTCTATGCAACTTTAAGGGATCTAGGACGTTGGCACTTGTAGTAAATAGATGAGTGTTGATATAGTTACCCTTACTTTTTTAGATTTTTTAAAGTCTCCGTGGGCAGATGACTTGTCACTTCAGCCGACTCGGCCCATAAAAATTACAACTTTTATTATTTTTTATAATTTTTTATATTTAAAATATTATGGTAAATATAACATGCATATGCACTGGATACGGTAGTGCTCAGTCTTAAAATAGGCCGATACATATCGGTATCAGCCTCGGACAAATCAATACCCGAGACCGATACCAATTTTGATACCTTGCATCCCACCCTTCTTGAAAATACCTTTTCCTCCAGTGTTGAGATCCAATGTTCCACCACCATATCCTTGCACTCTAATGGTTACACATGGGCATGTAATGTATATGTGACGATACATTTTTAATAAATCAAAGATGGGATTCAAATGAATCATTTCTACTATTTCTACTTGTTTGGTCAGTGTAGAGAAAAGTTAAAATGTAGATTTTATTTGTGAACCACGTATCTTTTCAACCAATGCCCCGGATTTCTCTAAGCTCAACTCGTATATCATGAAGCCCATAAATAAGCTCTATCATTCGGATCCTTAGCTCTCATATTAATTGTGAGGGTCAAGAAATAAAAGGAGAATTTTTTTTTTTCTTTTTATATATATATATAAATTATTTATTTATTTTTATTTTTTTATGAATGAAATAAAAGGAGAATTATGATAAGAAGATGGATGATTCATATTAGTTAGGCCTCCGTTAATCTATTCTAGAATATCACTCTCCTTAGAAATTATGTTTTTCATTGATTCCCAAAAGAAACTACATCAATTTTTTTTTGTAATGTTTTCCATCTATAAGATAAGTATGCATAATTAAAACTAAATAATAATCCTACTTAATCTAATCAAAGATCTTTTTTAATCTAACTAATGAAAATAATAAAAAATAACTCAATAGGCTTATATGTTGAAATGTGCAAAATCTTTCTTATCTTTAGAATTAATTCTATGTTAGGACAGCTCACAAAAGTTCATATTTTATAGGTACAAGCAAGGTATTAATAATCGGCCGATACCGATACATATCGGTTTGAGCCGAAATTTAAAATTTTCTTTTAAAAAAGGTTAATATGTATCAATCGACGGCTAATTCGCATTAGTCCTCCATAGACCGATACCCAATACCAATTCTGAGTTTGACACCTTGAATATAAGACACTAAGAACTAAATAACTCAATATATATTTGAACAAAACATTACCCTTAAATGAAGAGGAATGCCCCAATATCTTGCAATTTCTCTTGCGAGATGATTTATTTTTCTAGTTTACTTGTTTGTAAACTATTTGTAGTTTTATTTTTTAA
This sequence comes from Chloranthus sessilifolius, assembly GCA_021018995.1. Classification (NCBI taxonomy): domain Eukaryota; kingdom Viridiplantae; phylum Streptophyta; class Magnoliopsida; order Chloranthales; family Chloranthaceae; genus Chloranthus; species Chloranthus sessilifolius. Next base: position 1,578,300 of record CM037588.1, on the reverse strand, counting down.
TTAAATGAATGAGTGAGGGCCAAATATCCTCAGCCGAACTTCAAGGAAAAAAAATGGGAGGGAAAAGACACTACCCTTAAATGGTGCAACCCATACCGAATTGAGCAACCCATTTTTTTTTTTTACAACTCATTGGAGGGAAGGATTAATTTCTACAATTCATGCAACTACTCCTAAGCCACTCATCAATAATAGGTACCTCTATTTGCACCAACCAAAACTCTAACAGCACCCTCTCTAGGTGAGTGTTGTTAGAATTTTAGTAGGTGCAAATAGAGCTATCCGAAATGATATTCCAAATCCAAAAGAATAAATACAAGATGGTCCGTGTTGAGGATATTTTCACATCACCTTGTAGAAAATTAAACAAATTTTGCAATCCTAGTTGTTCAACATCTAATGCTAACTTTTATTAGAGAAGTAGTTTTTTGCCTTTAAATGTAATTACTGGCTAAACGTAATTTTTTCACATCACCTTTTAGAAAATTAAGCAAAGTTTGCAATCCTAGTTGTTCAACATCTAATACTAACTTTTATTAGATTTAGAGATGTATTTTTTCGCGGGTTACCCCTAGTAGCGCTAACACAATCTCTAAAACTCGCTGGTCCAATTCCTTCAAAATCATTGATTGCTTTGGATCAAATGATAGAGATCGTATTTCGCCCCGATCTTTCACACAATAGATCTTGAGATCATATAGCACCTATTAAACGGCCAATTTTTTATTCCACCTATCACAGATCTCCAAAAAATATCCCTTTTTGAATCCTATGACACACATCACACTCAAACGCGATTTTAGAACCATTTTTGGGAGATCTGTGACATTTGGAATAAAAAGCTAACTGCCTGATAGGTGCAATATGATCTCAAGATCCATTGTGTGGAAGATTGGGGTGAAACACGATCTTTGCCATCTGATTCAAAGTGATCGATAGTTTTGAAGGGATTGCACATGTGGGCACTTTCAGAGATTGCATGAGTGCTAATAGTATTGGAAATTTTGTAAAGTGTTGACCTGAAACAATACAGGGAACCGGTATGAGGCACGAGAAATATCGTTATCTTTTAATCAATATTTGTCCTCACCAATTCGACAAAGTAGTCATCAACAGGTTATCGGCAAACTGGTTCCAAAATATAACGAACCAATTGTGTATTCTTATGAAAGATTTGGTGAATCCATTCACGCTATCCGAACACTAAATATTGCAAGAATGCTCTAATCAAAACCTTTAAAGACAGAACCAGAGAGAATGGAGACTCCAATCTGTTTATAAAATAATGATTTTAGATTCCTTAAATAGAAAATTAAGTGGTGTGTTAATGCATCATTTTCCTATAAAAAGATGCTACAGGCATCCCTTCGGCAAAGTTAGAAATATGTGCATAAATGAAAGTATCTTATTGACTTGAATTTTCACTTTAGTGGAGATAACTCAAAGTTTGCCAAGGTCTTTGGTAAAACTAAGTCTTGAATTAACGAGCTTATACGATAAATCAGAACTATTCCATAAACATATTTCATATATTTAATGTTAAATAAATAGGTTAGCAAATTTAGGCCTTAGTACCATGATTTTCATAAGCATTTATAAGATAAAGTCATGCCTCATTGAAAACGGCTCTACTCTCACAGTTACATAGCTTGACCTATAAGAGATGCTCATGTAACTTTAACATCTCAATACATAGTGTTATAAAATCTATTAAAAGTAATGTTCAACCTCCTCTTATCCATTACAGGTAAAAGACTTCTCTTTTTGGGATGTTTATTAGAATTTAATTATCATCAATGTAGTGTCCCTTTGTCCGCCACGGATTTGCAACTTGTTCTTCCCTTTGAACAGAAACATTGACCAAGCAAATATTCGGTAGGGTTCTCATTGTAAGTGATTGTTTGGATAAATGACTTTAAACTCATCCTGATTCTTTTTTTGGACTAATATTTTTCATTATTATTCATAATTATAAATATCAACAAATAAAGTGCTTCTTCAAACATTTCTGACTAAAATCACATATCATTTGTTTTCTTATTCATTTACAAGAAAACAAGTTACTTAGATAGTTTAGAAGTTTTGATTTAATCTTTATTGGTATGTCTACTAATTGTAACAATCCGGATTTTTAGATTTTATTTGAACGGTGTTAGATGATGCACCACACTATGTACTGTGCTAACGCTCCATATCGGAATCGAAACCCACCCTTTAAAATAGAAAATTTCTAATTTTTTCCATATCACAATTAGACTCATTGCGAAGTGCTCGTCGATACGATTCCAATGATATATAATTTGACGACTTCTGACAAGAATATAAAAAGTTATGCCCATTTTAAGTGATCAAGCAAGTCAAAGGGTATAACTATAATTTCAGGAGAGAAACACCAATTGCTTCCGTGGTTATACAAAGTACTAGAACGAAACCTTTTCTCAAGCTATCCAAGTTACGTATGAATTCTTATTCCGTGTAAAAATCTCCTATTCTATTAAATCTCCTACGAAAATTGTTAATTAGAGTTGACCTAAAATTTTATACCATTATAAATAAAACTTTAAAAACTCTCTACTCTCTATAATCAAAAATCATTCTCTCTGAAGACTTAGACGAATCGACGCCCTAGGCATCGACTTTTTCAATCCGAATCGTCGTTGATCTTCCGTTCACGCTTCAAGAGGTGGGTACCCATAAATCCATCTTGTTCTTTTCAGATCCCGTCGCGTAGGATGCGTTCGATCGCGCATCGACGAGTTTAAAAATCTTATTTAAACCCAAATATCTCATAAATTAATAGATCTATATGTTTAATATATGCTTTCCCTTGAAAGTTGTATATTTTGTAAATTGGGTTTATATGTTATTTCTTTTTTCTTTTCAAGAATCCCTTTTGTTTGAGCCATTAATATTTTACCTTATATTAGGTCTGCATATTTAATATGTTTACTTCTTCTTTTATGTCTGTAAAATTAATTAAATTATAATATTTATAAATTTGATAGATTGACTTAATCGACATAATATCATATTGCTATTATTTATTTCCAAATCTATATAGTTAGAAATCTATCCTTCTACTAAGACTATAATAATATATATTATTGTTGCAAGTTTATATTATTATTTATTTAAAATTAATTAAGCTCAAAAATTAAACTATATTTTTATTTTAATTAAAAGAATAATAAATTGTACCATCTTGAAGTTTCGGGTCCGAACTCATGACTGCGAACTCAAATTCGCGTCCACGAACCCGACTTCGCGACCATTGATGCACCTGTCCCGATATTTTGGCCATATCTTTTTACTCCAACCTCGGATTAATGCGATTCTTGCGGCATTGGAAAGAAGACAATGAGCTTTACAACTTTGTGTAAAATAGCTATTTCACGAATCTGACATTTTAGAGGTCAAAATAGAGCAACAAGTCGGATTCAATTTTGAATGACTTAAGGCTATTCCAATTTAATATTATTTTTTTAATTCTCATGACCAAAGTTTCTGTGTATATTATATCGTAAGGTCTTTCGATCTATGGTCATGATAAATCATAACTTAATAATTATAAATATCATTTAATTTAATTATCAAATTATTATTATTATATATATATATATCAATTTATCGCTTCAACGCGACCTTTTCGATAACACAAAGTGTTAGGAATTTGATACCTCGTGAACATCGAACCCCGACCTTCCTATTATCTAAAATACAATTATAATTATCCTATTCTATGTTGTATTAGAATGTGTGTAAATAAATAAATAAATATATATATATAAGATAATCTAATATAAATCTTTTTATACATCTGACCTTCTGTATTTTCATCTGAATTATATTATATGAGTTATGAGTAAGTTAGGACATATGTACGAGAGTGTATGAGATCATGCCTACGCTTGGGCGTGGTGACTCACTGAGATGGTATCGAAGCGAGGAATACACCATATTCACATGCCTTACAACTCATGGTGGAATGGGACCTATGACGAGTCGGGTGAGTGTGAATTTAGTATAACTTCGTATACGGTGGCATATACAGTGATCCTATCACCCCGAGTTTTAATACGAGAGGATAAGATATGAGATATGATACGAGAATCGGGTTTTGGGCCTTAGCTGTGGTGAGGTTTCTTTTACGGTCACGTGAAACTCAGAATATTGGCGTCCATGTACGGATGCAACACCTCTATGACAGTATAAACTACTACACGAAGTACATCTAGGTTACTACGGAACCTTTTTCTTGAAAAGCGTGAATTAGAAAAGTTGCCTCACTATAGTTTGTCATAGGATTAAGTGTAAGAGTATGATAAGATATGAGTATGAGATAAGATAAGTTATGATACGAATACGATAATAAGACATCGCTGTGTAGGCCAGTAAAAGATAAAGAACTTAAGTCTCTGTACGTGTCGTTCCTTACGTAGCCACCGTAAGGGCAACAACGTCTTTCAGCAAAGACGGATCTCTGGGAGAGATTATGAGTATGAGTGAGTTTGGCCATTATGTCTCCCCATTGGCTGGGTGGTGGAGTATGAGTATGACACGAGGGCGTTATAATATGGTGGTATGATACTATGTTGACCCTCCCATAGTAGCTCGAGCAGCGACTCTGACACAGGTCGTTTAGGATTTTACTAGTATGTTAGTTACGCTCATGCGATGTATAGACGTATGTACGAGAATGATAATAAGACATAATATGATATGTTATGAGATATGATAAGGTACGTTAGGATATGAGTGTTTAGATTATGGTCTTGTATTTATGATATGATATGAGTTTTACGATATGTATGTGATTTTATCTTCCTATTGCTATCTACTTTGAGATACTATATTTATCACTCACAAGATGCACCCACAATGCACCTGAGTAGTATGGGGTGGATTGGTGGTGTATCCCACTGAGTTTACGTGACTGAGTAAACTCATCCCACGATAATCTAACAGTTGCAAGCGATTACGCTGGAAGAGTAGACGCCGGCCATCTAGATCTCGTCGACGCTGATTTCATTGATTCGGCAGACGTTGAGTACTAGGAGCCTTTGGAGGGCGACGCTACCGGTTATCAGGAGGACTATGGTGCTGATCTTGATTCGAGTGCCGGTTACTGATTATTGTGGACTTGGTATTGAGTTTTATTGATACTAGTATTGTAGATTTTATAGTTTATTTTATCGGATTTGTCTCCGACTTTCATTATAATTTTATTGGTGGATTATGGTTTTATCAAACTTATTCAGTATTTATGATTGCATTTATATTCCACCCTAATTATTGGATTTCACGGATTTCGTGGAACCTGTTTTGCGCGAGAACTCTGATTAGGTGTATGTCCGCTTAGCATATCCGGGATATGTGCGGGTCATAACTCGGAATTCTAAGCCCTCGGGATGGGGTAGAATTTCAGGTCGTGACACTAATAGACCATTAAATCGTTTCATTTCTCTACCTTTTTTCAATACAAGCAACACACTCAATGAGATTTATAATTGCTTCTTAACATCTCTTGCGAAACCCTACAAACAATATAAGCAATGAGATTTATAGTTGTCACTTCTTTTATTAAAGGAAAATCATTTTCAAACAATTTAGATTTTCAAATTTAAATTCATTATCTTCTTAAGATAGTTCTTAACATTTTTACTTAATTCATTTCTCAATGAACTCAATGCAATAAAGCATTCATGTAATGAAAGATATAAGAGTTTTATGCATATTTGAAACAAAATAATCATATTCCTTAAAGCAAATAATTAAGAAATCTAAAAAATATATATGATAATCTAATCAGAATTATTTAAACATCTATAAATTATTTTACCAATCTTTTTAGTAATAACTCAATGATGTAAAAAAAACATAGACATTTGCTCATTGCTAAAGATTAAATGTCATGCCCAATCGATTAAAACTACTCAATGACCATAAAGCTAAATCTGATCATTTGATTAAAATCGCATGTATATGATCACATTTAAATACATGAATACTAAGTCTAATCTCAACAAAGATTTACTAAGTTTTCGTGTCACTCATTCAATGAGTCAACCCCCACAACATAATTAATAAGAAAATAATATTGATGTCCACTTTTAGCAACATGAAATATATGTCAGATCTATCAAAATAGTTCAACAATTATCCCATCATTGGCACATTTGATTTATTCAAAATCACATTATTGGATTGTAACTATCTTCATTATTAGGATTATCATGCATCATAATAGTGGGCTGAAATGCCTCTATAATCTTTGATTTAATAAGAAACTTTGTAAAACTAATATTTAGAAGAAGTATCACGTTCGTACTTTTTTAAACATCAAAACAAATCCTAACAAATGTAATTGCATATGTCTTGGACACGGCACAATCAAATTAAAAATTCATAATAATAAATGAAGTCAAATTCTACTTACCCGTTACTGAAAGGAAACATAAATCGACTTTATGAAACGGTTTTATCTCTTTAGCCAATTGCAACATTTACACGCTCTAGACTTCCATGTGTAGGAACTTGACACAATAACCACTCAAATCCAAAACATCACCTCAAATCTTACAGTACGCTGAGACGAGTTATCACCGATCTCAACTCCATGGCGTGCTTCTCTACATGAAGTAGAGAATTTCATGTACAAAGACGATCTCTCTGCTATAAGATGGGCGCGTCACCATAGTGCTCAGCAATAGATTTCTACATCATGATTTTTCCACTATAACTCATTTAAAATTAAAAAATATTGATTTAAAATTATTGAAAAATTGGGGAAGTATTGACTTGAAACAATATAGGGAACCGGTCCCAAGCACGAGAAATGTCGTTGTCTTTAAACCAATATTTGCCCCCACCACTTCAAAAAAGTGGTCACCAACCGGTTACCGATAAACTAGTTCCAGTTACAACGAATCGACTGTGTATTTTTGTAAATAATTTGGTGAATCCATAGAAATTGCTAAAAACGACGATAAAGTCTCTATTATCATTTCTAATAATCCCGCCACCACCCGCGGGGCCAGGGTTATAAGACGAAACTCCATCAGTATTAAGCTTGATACAATTCTTAGGAGGATGAATCCAAAATACCTTAAGCATCACCAAAGGCTTATTCCTCTAAGGAATAACGCCCAACCCTTCCAAAATAATGGCTTCGGACCAAGTAATGTTCACTTTCGAATGAATCGGGGGAGCAAGCTCTCTCAACCAATTACAGACCTTGTTAAAGATAGTATCGATCGAATAACTCATAACATTAAATCTTGCTGAATTTCTGATTAACCATAATTCTCACCTAAATACCAAGGGAACCAAGCCACACACCAAACCGAAATGAGATTGATGCTTCTGGTTCCAACACCAAAATCTATCATTGACAGATTGAAAACCTTGATAAAGAATATTTAATATACTCGATAGCCTTCTCCAAATGATGGTAGAGAATTCGCATGAGATAAAGAGAAGATGAGACGTTTTCATCACCTTCTTGGATAACTCATACCTAGAGACTATCGGGATCTTCAACCCTGAGATCTAATCATCGGTGGCCAAAGAGTGTTGTAGAATCTTCTATGCGAATACCTTTATTTTCATAGGAGTTTTAGACTTCCATAGTTTCTTTTAAAGAGGAGACGATTCATGGTGAATTCTGATAGTTTTCCAAGCCAATTTGAAAAAGAAATTTCCATTTCTCTATTTTTTCTAAACTATTTTGTCCGACTTGTTATATTCCAATGAACTCTCTATGTAACAAATCGAATTTTCCAAACATTAATACACCTAACTAAGTATATGGGCTTAACAAGGTATACACTGCATGCCTTGAATTTTCAAAATATTTTAAACTTAAGATACACATTATAGTTTAAAAGACACTTATAATTAATTTTGTCTCTAATTACACAAGCTATGTTATAGCATGGTGGTTAGAGGCTTGAGTTATAAACAAGAGGTCTTATGATTGAACCTCACTAAGTGGATTTTAAAAATATTTATTTTAGACTTTGAGGTAAAAGCTTATACACTATTCCTTGGTGTGTCAGCTTACAGAATAATCACCAATAAGTTATAAATAAGTGTCTTACGGAGAAACCTAAATCACAATCTCTTCAGAATTATTCTTAAGAATAGACCCTAGCCGTCTATTTTTCTTAAGAGAAAACCCTAGCTGTCTCTATATCTTTTTCTTGAGAGAAAACCCTAACCATCTCTACATTTTTGTCCTCAACCATCTCTTCATCCTTCCCAAGATCTTTTGTGCACCTTTCACAAAAACTACGACATTCAAATCTTGTCATAAAGATCAAGGAGGGAGAAGAATGAAACTTCAAACAAACAAACGAACGCGTGGAGCGTCGATCTCCTTAAATCACCGATCGCGTTTCAAAAGGAAGATGTCATTTAATTATTTCAATGTTCACATATTTAAGTTGTTTGGTTGATTGTCGGATCTTAATTTTCGGACCCTAGAGTGTACAAAAATTCGAAATGCTGAAAACTACAATGACAACTCACTGTGTTGATATCACAGTTCGTTGCCATAAATGACAGCTCGCTATGGTAATACCCACACTTCGCTGCCATTACCAGAGATACAATTCTGAAAGGTCATTGCGAAAATCGTACCGAGCCCTCAAAGCAAGTTCACAACTCGCTGTTGCAAGAGGACAGCGAGCTGTTATCAGGGGACAAAAGAAAAAGACAATCAGCCATAGCTAGCTGTCAGGATACGACAACTAGCTGTGTATTTGGCCAGAGTCAAGAAAATCTATACACAACTCGCTGCCATGAAATCACAACTCACTGTGGAGGTAAATAGAGAATTTATAGACCAGAGAATGTCATGGGAACTTTCATAGTCACAGCTCGCGGCAGGAACCGAGCAACTTGGCGTGAATATAGTCACAGCTCGCTATCACATGACAGCAGGGAGCTGTGAAATTGTAATAGAGAATACCTTTGGGAATGGCCATAGCCATGGCTCGCCGTGAACACATGACAGCTCGCTGTGAATACAGCCACAGCTCGCAGTCACATCACTGTAGTGAACTGTGAATACTGAAAACATAGAATGTTCCCTATTCAATTTGACCAATCGATTTTGAACCAAAACCAAATTACCTGACTACCGTCGATGTTCTTATGCCGGTATCATAGAAGAAGGAATTAGACACTTTTCAAAGGAATCATCTCAACCTCTTTCATGCAACATTGGGAATTAAGGTAAGAGAATTTCAATGCAAAGTTATGTTTTATACTTTGATTTATAGGCGCTTCATGGAAATCATTATTGATTATTGAATATTGCACATCCTCATTGAAAGTTAGTAATTTTTTGAACAATGAAAACATATTGAATTTCGCACATTCACATTGAATACTGGCAATCTCTTCAAACTTTGGAAACTTATTAAACATCGAACTTTGAAATTCGGATATGAACTATGAACCAACTATAATTATCAGTATGGTATTATGTTTAGAATATGCATGTGATTTGAAGAGTTCATGTGAATGAATCTTGTGCTACGACACCTTCGAATCGTTACAACGACCTCTTTTGAACCACACAAGTATTCCTAATAAAGCAGGAGCTTGGGCACCTTTAAAATTATTTTTGAACTACGATAGTTAGGATTATCATCGGTTTGACATTAGCTCGAGCGCTATATTCGCATTAGAAAATTTTAAGTTATGATTTAAGTCATGCATGAACATAAGAAATAGCATATAAGAAACAATGAAGAATACTTTAAAATGATTTGTGTATAAAAAAAGAGACAACACTTACATTTGAGCACTTATCTGATTCTTAAACTTTTGAACAATGAAATCAAGCCTTGTATTTAGGTCACATAATCCATTTAAGTCATTATGATCATTGAAACTATGTATTGACTCGATAATTCTAGAATTCCGTGCAGGAAAGTCGGGTCGTTACACTCTAAAATCCGACTTGTTTTTTCCATATCTTTGTTCTTCGAGCCTATTTCCCCCCAAGCTTCACCAATAGTACAATCAAAAGTAGAAGTCGGTAAAGATCTCCCATAGGCGTAGGACCGCACCAACGAATCTTAGTGATGGAAAAAGTGAAATTATGACCAACAAGTCATTTATAATGGCCCATTATTTCCTTATATGTATGTTCCTACCTTTGATAAAGGCACCCTGCTCATTCGAGACGATAAAAGAAAGGAGAGAATCTAACCGGTTCGCAAGGATTTTGGAGAAAATTTTATAAACAAAATTACATAGACTGATAAGACAAAAGTGGGACAATAGAAGGATTTTCAATTGTATGTATAAGAGTAACAAAAGAAGGTTTCGGTTAGTTAACCGAACTTTTCACCCCCCAAATTGATACCAAACTGAACTGATCTGATTTCGGTTTCATGTGGTTTGGTTTTTGTTTTCGATTTTTCTTCACTTTATTTATTTTTTATTTTTTAAATTTATCAATTTTTTACTTGCTTTTAAGGTTTTCTCACCCTACCCGGTTGATTTTCGGTTTCACCAAAATCGAAACCGAAATGTGCCAAATCGGTTCATTTGGGCGTCAGTGTTCAGTCGGTTTCGATTCAATTCAGGCCAATTTGGAAGGCTTGGTTTTCGGGTTTCGGTTTTTATTGGCTCCCCTAGTTTTGACCCTTAGCTTATGCTGGATCTTGAGATCCGTCAATATAAAGTTGTGCACAATTTAGGTATAAGATCAATCAAAACATATAATCATATCATCTACGATAATAATTAAAAGGGAAAATATAAACGGTGGATAGTTTTTTATAGACAATGTTGCAGACAGCTTACGTGGCGCGACGTGACTGATAGTAGTACTTGGCCCGACTATGTGCGTAGCTAGGCACGTCGCACCACATAAGTTGCTTGCAAAATTGTCTATAAAAAATTGTCCATTACATAACACTATCCTAAATACAATCATGCGTACCTTTTCTTTGATAATTGGGATCATCGATTTGCTATGAAAGAGCTTTCTCGTAGCAATATTTAGAAGGGTATGGGTATTTACAGCCAAAGATTCTACTTCGCAACAAGGGGTTTCCACCATGGATCAAAATGCCGGAAAATCGGTTCGTATCGTTCGAGCAAAAAATCGGTACGTATCGGACGATACGTACCGGAACAGTAATATACCGAATGATACATTTAATGGATCGTCCGGCATTTACATATATATATGACGATACGGCACATTTGTCCAATACCGATACGTATCGTCCGATATGTATCGGTATCAGACGATATTTCGATCCATGGTTTCCACTATTAAAATTGTTGTCTGTCTTGAATCACGGGATGGAGATTTTATTTGTCCCAATTTCACATAATAGATCTTTAGATCATGGCCCATGTCTTAAATCACGGGATGGAGATTGTTATTTGTCCCAATTTCACATAATAGATCTTTAGATCATGGCCCAACTATCAAAAAGTCAAATCTTGATTACACATCAAACACATCTCCAAAAGTGACCTGAGAACCTTCTCTTTATTCGCCCATGGTCACGGTCACTTTTGGAGATGTTTGTCACATTGAATCAACATCTAATCGTCTAGTAAGTGGGATATGATCTCCAGATCTGTTGTCGGAAGAATATTGGGTGAAAAAACAATCTCCATCATATGGTTTAAGGAAGTCAACATTTTTAACTGCAAGAAACCCCTAGCCGTGGAGACTGAATCTTCAGTGGCAAATACTTGTTCCCATAGAAAACTTTTTATTGATTGATCTATCCACCTCTCTGGTACACTCGTTTTTGATGGAAAGATGGATGAGGCTTGAGGAGGGAGATGATCCAAAGTTTTTTATAACAATACTTATGCCCTATTAAGAATCCAAACGCATCATGTATATTTTGAATTGGGGACCATCAATCACTCCAATTAGAAAGGGATAATGGCTGCTGACCGACATATAAACACCATTTAATGGCTGTTGACTGACATTTAAATGGGACCTTTAATCTCACACCATTGAACTCTGATTATCTTATGTCATGTGGTGATTGTCTGTGATCAATTTTAATGGCCCAAGTGGTAATCTATCACATGCGATCAATCTTAATAGTCCAAGTGATAATCTATCATTGGAACGTGTCTTAGCCCAAAGAAATATGCCTATACAGGATGAAAATGGCACTTGATACTAAAGTTTGTAGATCAAATGGATTAAATCTCTCTAAAACAGTAATTTTGGGCCCGTTACACATCAATCTATTATCTATAATTTGAAGGTTCGGGTCACTCACATCTTAAACCGTTCATAGTGTAAGATCATTTAAATACCATTTTGGTGTTTAAATGGTGGCAAGGAGCGTTGATCCCTTTAAAAATCTTCTTAATAATATCCTTATGGAAATAGACAATTATAATTTCTTTTAAATAAAGAAAAAAATAACTAATATACGTTGTTATAAATTACAAATTTTAAAGATTTTATAAAACGATCTTACACAATTTATTAGCTTATGATATTGAAATTCCATACCGTTAAAGTGATATATCAGCAATTGAAGGGCTATGGGTTCAAAAATACACTTTTGAGAGATTCGAACCATCTAATCTGTACACTCAAATTCCAACAGTTGCTCTTAATGTTGATGGCTTATTAACGTTCACCGATCGAATGATTTACATCCACTTATTAGCATGATCCTTTGATTGGGACATGTTCCGATGATGGATTGCCACTTGGCCAATTTAGATTAATTATAGATATATGCTATATACACAATGATAAATCGTATTTTAATGGTGTGAGATAAAAAGTGACATTTTAATAGTGTAAGATCATTTAAACACCATTTGATGTTTAAATGTCAGCGTGGAGCCATTATCTCAAAAAGTAATCCATGCTTATAGAATTTTGACCTTGGAGTGTAGTCATTGCCCCTAATGCCAATTATAAGGTTGTGTTTGTGATTGCTCTTTAGGGGTAAGGAGGAGCTCTATGCTCTTTTGCGCTTTTAAGTGAGCTGCTCTTTGCCTCTAAAGAATAATCCCAAACAAATCTTAAGATTATCATGCTTATGATAAACTGACACTTAATTATAATTATTTATTTTTGAGGTAACTTACCTTTGTGGTGCTTAGTTATGATTTTTCCTTCTGAGGCAACCTTTGGGAGGTTGAGAGGCTACTTGCCCTTCTTCCATTAATATGAACAGAGATTTTACTAATATCATATTAGTGGATCCTGCATGGGCGATGTGCAAGAGATGATGGAGTTTGATCATTAATTTTAAAGAATATAAAACTGACAAATTTTCAAAGATAAAGAGAAACCAATTGTTGGAGGAAAGTCTGCTCTCATATGATAAATTTGGGCGTCTATCTCAAAACCAATTCGCTTTAAGTGAAGGGGCGAAAGAACTTACAAGACTAATTTTGTTGCTGATTTTGTCTCTTTATAGGCTTAAGACTAATAACGAAGGATCAAAATTTCACTTAAAATTTCGGCTCCGGGCTTGACCGAAACCAAAAATTTCAACCGAAATTTCGGCCAAAAATTAAAAATTTGGCCGAGATTTTGACCTAAATTTTGGGTCCCATATAAATTTGGACCGAAATTTCGATCCAAATTATCGTTTCGGTGAGGACCGAAACCGATAATTTTGGACGAAATTTTGATCCTTACTAATAACGAAGTGGAACTGAGAGAACTGCACAAAGAAATGCATTTAAAGACATTAAAATGCTAGTTATTATGTCCTATGGAGACTTCAACATCACTTGTATGCATATTATCACAAATCGGCCGATACCGATACATATCGGTCCAATACGTATCGGTATTTCGTATCGGTATCGCCGATACATCTCGATTTTGACCAAGACATTTTATTTTATTTTTTTATTATTTTTACAAAATTGACCGATACATATCGGTATCGTTCGATACGTATCGTCCCATTCATATTAGCCCCGGGCAAATTGATACCCGAGACCGATACCCGATTTGACACCTTGCTTGTATACCCTTTCGGGTTCCTAAGCATTTTGATTTCCTTTTCCCTTCCGTACTTCGTATTCATTTTGCTTTCTTATGTTGGAACTGCCTACGTCTAAAAATCAATGCAACCCATTGACGGCTTGGAATCAAATGATGTAGATAGGTTTTCACTCCAACCTTTCACACCAACGATCTTGAGATTTTGAGTGTACCATCTGGCGGACAATTTTTATTCCACTTGCCACAAATCCCAAAAGAATGTCTTAACCATTTTTTAGGGATATGTTCCACATGAAATCAAAACTTGACTTGTAAGCTCATGGTCTCATGCTCCATTGTGTGCGAGATTGGGTGAAAAAACATATCCATCGTCTAATTTCAAGCAATCAATGAGATTCAGACGTAGGCGCCTTCGGTAATCTTGTAGGATAGATACCTTCCAAGAATCCTAACATAGTCATTTTTTATGAACAGTGTTATATAGTGGACAATTTTTTACAGACAATTTTGTAGACAATTTCTGTGGCACAAAGTGATAAGGACCATCAGGCGGCTGCCTCGGCCCTCAAATTTTTGGGGGCCCCTATTCTTATAAGTCGTAATGGGCTATTAGTTAATAAAATTTTCAATGTCCAAAAATAGTAAATCAGATCATTGGGCTGGTTGGTTAAGCTACTTGTGTTGTTAACTTTTTATCTCGCAGGTTATGGGTTCAACTCTTCCGAGGCCTTATTTTATTCTTTAATGGGTTGGACCAGGTCTCTGCTGGGTCAGTGAAGGTTATAGTTTGGTGCAGGTCATGGGTCAGGTCATTTGCCTCACTAGGCCAGGCCGACCTTATATATACTGACTAAAATTAAAAGAAGATTTATTAAATTTGATAAATTTTCATTAATTTTATCGAAATTAATGAAATTTGGCGATTTCCACGAAATCATCAAAATTTCATTGAATGTTACATCCAACTTCTGTTTCGGTAAATTTCAACAAAATTTTAGAAAATATCGGAGAAATTTGTCACTATGGCAGAAGAGAGTATTATTTCATTTGTTTAAAAAAAATAGTGGCAAATTCTTTTTTTTGATTAATATGAAGGAGGGCCTCATTTTAGAAATTCGCCTTGGGCCCCCAAACCTAAGAGCCAGCTCTGAAAGTGACTAGTTGCACACATAGTGGGGACCAAGCATTGCAGTCAGTCACGTTATGCCACATAAGCTATCTATAACATTGTCTATGAAAAATTGTCCATCGTTTATCATTTTTCTTATTTTTATTTCACGTGGCATATATTCCAAAAAGTAACCCTTAAATCACATGACAAATATCATTCTCAAACGTGATTTTAGCATCATTTTTTGGAATGTGTGCCACCCAGAAAAAAAAAAAAAAAAAAAAAAAACTGATAGTATATTGGTATACCCGTGATCTAAAAGATCCATATTATGGTAGATTGGGACGAAAGGATATCCACCCTCTTAATCAAAGCAATCAATACATTTCCGTTGGGCAAGATGCGGTGAGGTTACAATTTCATGGGAGTGAATAATAGAACCCATAAAGGCCCTTATTCCATTCAAGATTGGTCTCAGGGATTGGTGAACTAAAAAAAACCCATTCAACATGTCACGAGTCGCGACTAAGTGTTAACCTCAGGATTCTGATTTTCGTAGCCATTTGAGGAATTGGAGTGCAATTCGTATAGAGTCAGTGAATGCGATTTAACGATCTTTTGGAGGCTATATTTGCGAGACAGCTGAGTATTTGGGAGGCTCCTTCCTTTTTTAAGACTCTGAGCGGTGGCGTTGTTGCTTTTGTTGTCTTCGTCGCAGTCGTAACCTCGCATTTCGACGAGGTGCGCGGAGCCTTCTTCCTCGGCTTCCTCTGTTAGTGGAGAGATGGACTTGTGTTTGTAAACTGCGTAGACTACCAACTGAGCTGAGCCCAATACGAAACCAATGGCATTGGGCACCTGTTTCATGTTTTCCTATGGCTCATTATATCGTTCAATAATAATAATAATAATAATGAAAACAATGTTAATAATAGTAATGTTATGGTCACTCAAGTTTCATCGACCGTCTCCCAATTGAGGGGAAAAAACACTCACCCAACCATGTGTCTTTGACCCTTGAAATTAATTAATGTTTGACTTTTGAATTATTTTTGAATATTTTCTTTTAAATTATGACCAACACAATGCACTCATACTCCACATGGCACTAAAACACTCTTATGAGTGTCACGTGGAGCTTCATGTGGGCCTTCGACGCCTCAGTTCTTTGGAAAGATGGTACTAAGGTCGTAAACTCCTAATAATATTAATGAAGTTAATAAGCACTACAAAAAAAAAGACTATTAATGATAATTAAAATTGTCACTATTAACAAAAAAATTATCGTTAATACTGTCGTCGCTAATAGTCTTAATAAGTTTTTTGTTAATAACGGTAGTTTTTGTTGATAAAAAAAAATGGTATTGATAATGGCTCCGAGACACGTAATTCATAACGTTGTCTTAAAGACAATAGACGCCCCCATTCTGTCAGATAAAGGAAGATGCAATAGGGTTATAAGCGAATCTGCCTTCAGGATACAAAGCCCGATTTTGTAAAGAACCGTATGTTCTTTTATAGATTACACTTTCTAAAAAAAGAACCTGCTATACAGAATTTCTGATACACAAAAAAACTCTTAAAAAATAAGAACGTAAAAGAAAAAGAGAAATAGATGTTATTATTGTCTTGTATATCTTGTATATATTTTAAACGGAGATCTTATCTCTATTTATAGAGAAATTATAAATCAATGTCACTTGTGTCTTTTCAAAGAGTTGTGTCTTTTCGGATAACAGTAAAAAGATAAATAGATTTCACTTGTGACTTTTCAGAGAGTTGTGTCTTTTCCGATAATAATAAAAAGAAAAGTTGATTTCACCTGTCTTTTCAGATTTACTTTGAAGAGATGTCAGACTTGTATCTTTTCACATTTACGGTGAAGTGATAAATCCAAATAAAAGACACTTCTTTAGGAAGATAATATTTACAAGTTTGTCATTAAATTTTTATCAATATATATAATGATAATTATAAACTTAATTTTGAAGTGATGAAATATATATTACTACACTAATATATATAACAATCCCCCACTTATTTTAAAATAAAAAATTGTGCATCAGAGTGATTATATTAAGTATCATCAGAGGTACCGATCGGTTTGAACCTTTAACTAGTACATACAACTCAAAGTTTGTAAAGACTTTATGTAGCTTATAGCCTTGAACTTAAAACCCGTCTAATAAACCGGAATTACATATACAATTACTATGACTTAAATCATTAGTGACATAAGGCATGCACTTTACAGTCATGCGCTAAAATCCTAATTTTATGAGTATCTAAGAGAGAGGACCGAATCTCTGTTAAAACGGCTTCACTTTTATACCCATATAGGTGAATCTGTTATGGCTGCACTTGTAATTACTTTATCACCCTAGCAAATAAATGTCTACATAATCATTAAGAATTAAACTCACCCTCTCATGTTATAAGAGATGTGCACAGAATTTAACATCATAGGGATGACCAATAAGTAACATACCTTTGTGCACTTTCAAGGGTCGCATAGTAATTCTTATCTCGTTGAACTTAGGATTTGGGATCTCCAACTCGACTAAGTTGAGGTTTAACTACTGTGCATTTAAAGATATCAGTCTTAAGCTCACCCCCCTCGATGTTTTCAACACTGTATCTCTGGATAATTCTATACTTGAATTAGAAAGACATGTTTGTTTCTAGATCCCCACGATACTGCTCCTCCTACCAAAGTAAAAATTCATCCGCTTGTGGATTTTGAATAAGAGGAGTGAGAAATTCAATTAGCATCTAGCTTCCAAATGTTCTAACCTTGGATTGCTAGTCTACTCAATACCCCCACTATATATGCTATATTGGGTCTAATACACTTCATTAAATATATAAGACTTCCATCTCAGTAATGATAAACTGTAATTCTTAAACTTATTTAAGAATCGGTTTATCTCCAATCATTATCAAAACATTAGAGACTAGAAAAACCTTTATACATGTATCTTCAATTAGATACTTCTTTGCTAATGAATATCAAAATATTTAGTAATAGTGCACTTACAGAATGTGTTGAATAACCTATCATTCAATGCATTGAGAATGTGGTCCCGATAATCCTGATCATCTTTCAATCATTTGAATCGAGCATTCCATCTTCCACTAGTCGTACTTCCCATTATTTTTATTTTTCCTGTCATCTTTTGAAATTTGACCCGCCAAATCGGTCAAATTGATGAGATCTTGATTTATGAACTTTATGCTCTAAGCCATTAGAACGATCTATTATTTTTAAATTATTGATAAAAAAAGGTATTGATAATGGCTCCGAGGCACGTAATTCAATACACTGTCTTAAAGACAATAGACGCCCCCACTCCATCGGATAAACGAAGATGCAATAGGGTTTCAACCAAATTTTCTTTTAGGATACAACAGAGCCCAGCCTTGCCAAAAACCGTATGTTCTTTTCTAGATTGCACTTTTTAAAAAAAAACTTGTCATATAGATTTTCTTATACACAAAAAAACTCTTAAAAAATAAGAACGTAAAAGAAAATAAGCAATAGATATTATTATTGTCTTGTATATCTTGTATAACTTTTTTAACGGAGATTTTTTTTCTATTTATATAGAAATTTTGAATCATTATCTTTTCAGGTTGCGGTGAAAAGATTTCAAATCTGTATCTTTTCATAGAGTTATGTATTTTTGGTAAAAAGATAACTCGATCTCACTTGTGTCTTGTCAGAGAGTTATGTCTTTTCAGATAACAGTAAAAAGATAAATAGATTTTACTTGTATCTTTTTAGAGACTTATGTCTTTTCATATAACAGTAAAAGAAAAGTCGATTTCACCTGTGTCTTTTCAGATTTGCTATGAAGAGATGCTAGACTTGTGTCTTTTCACATTTACGATGAAAAGATAAATCTAAATAAAAGGCACTTCTTTAAGGAGATAATATTTACAAGTTTGTCATTGAATTTTTATCAATATATATAATGATAATTATAAACTTAATTTTGAAATAATAAAATATATATTACTATACTAATATATATAACAATTTTGAAATGAACCATGCATTATAGTTTATAATATAATGGAAAACATGAACTCTTAGAGGGGTTTATTGATGTCACTTGAATTTCTGACTCCTCTTATTCAAAATTTACAAGCGGATGGATTTTTACTTTGGTGGGAGGAGCAGTATTGTGAGGGTCTAGAAACAAACATATCTTTCTGATTCAAGTATAGAATCGGAGTATATAGCATTATTTGCGAAAGAAAATGAGGCAAAGTAGCTTCGAAGCTTACAAAAATACTACCTAGAGATATAATGTTGAAAATATCGAGGGAGATGAGCCTAAGACCAACATCTTTAAACGTACAGTAGTTGAACCTCAACTTAGTCGAGTTAGAGATCCCAAATCCTAAGTTCAACGAGATAAGAAACTACTATGTGGCCATTGAAAGTGTACAAAGGTATGTTACCTATTGGACATCCCTATGGTGTTAAATTCTGTGCACATCTCTTGTAACGTGAGAGGATGAGTTTAACTCTCAATGGTTTTGTAGGTATTCATTTGCTGGGGTGATAAAGTAGTTACAAGTGCACCCATAACAAATTCACCTATATGAGTATGAAAGTGAAGCCTCTTCAACAGAGATTCGATCTTCTCTCTGAGATACTCATGAAATCAAGATTTTAACGCATAATTGTAGAGCGCAGGCCTTATGTCACTAATGATTTAGGTCATAGTAAATGTATATGAAATTCCGATTTGTTAGACAGACTTTCAGTTTAAAGCTATAAGCTACTTAAAGTACTTACAAACTTTGAATTGTATATACTAGTCAAAGGTTTAAATCGATCGGTACCTCTGATGATGCTTAATATAATCGCTCTGATACACAATTTTTTTTATTTTGAAATAAGTGGGAGAGTGTTATATATATTAGTGTAGTAATATATTTTTTGTTATTTCAAAATTAAGTTTATAATTATTATTATATATATTGATAAAAATTCAATGGCAAACGTGTAAATATCATCTCCCTAAAGAAGTGTCTTTTATTTGGATTTATCTCTTCACCGTAAATGTGAAAAGATGCAAGTTTGACATCTCTTCACAGTAAATCTGAAAAGACATAGGTGAAATCGACTTTTCTTTTTACTGTTATCTGAAAAGACACAAGTGAAATCGATTTATCTTTTTACCGAAAGTACATAACTCTATGAAAAGGCATAGATCTGAAATCTTTTCACCAAATATCCAAGATATACAAGACAGTAATATCTATTTCTCATTTTATTTTACGTTCTTATTTTTTAAGAGTTTTTTTGTGTATCAGAAAATCTGTGTGGCAGGTTTTTTTCTAGAAAGTACAATCTAGAAAAGAACATACGGTTCTTGATAAAATCGGGCTCTGTTGTATTCTGAAGGCAAATTCGCTGGAAACTTTATTTCATTTTTGTTTATCTTGCGGAGTGCAGGTATCTATTGTCTTCAAGATAGTGTAGTGAACTATGTGCCTCGAAATCATTATCAATACCATTTTTTTTTATCAACAGTTTTTGACCGCCACTAAAAACCTATTTTTTTATAGTGAAAGGAGAAACTCTCTTGACGGCATTTACAGTGATTCTCATATAACGGTCCACTTTAAAGCCACTGACACACATCTTTTTTCCAAGTGTTCCAACTAACAGCCCATCATTGATATATATTTCAACTAAAAAATTACGTTGAGTAGAAGGTTAGAACCATAGTACATATAATAAGACCAATAAAGAAACATGAACCGCCATCCATTTAGATTTCATAAACCGAATCATTTAAACTAAATCCTCTAGTGAGTGTGATTTTTGAGCTCACTGGAGTGAAACATATGACTCACCATTTTGATGGCTCGTATTGCACAAAAGCTTGTACCTAACGGATTGAAATTGGGGCAGTCATGGCCCATTAATTTTAAAATTAAAAATAAAATAATCGGTAATCTTAAAACTAAAAAAATATCAATGTCTACCTATTAGTGTCCAAAGCTGACAAATACAACTTTGAGAGGCAGCGGAAGCTGTAAAAGTCAATTTTTGACAAATTCGGAACAATCAAACTTCACCATAGGTCAAGATAACACTTCATCGCCATGTTTAAGGCATATGGAAAAAAAAAATTATGATATCCGTAGTGCAAATAAAATGTCCATCATTTGAACTAAACTCAGCTCAAAAATTACATCCTAAAAGGATTTGAACCATCTTATCATGATTCATGATACTTTATCACGTGATTAATGTTCTATGATTGGATGGAATGAATCTTCGGATGACACGATTTTTTAGCTGATTTAAGCTGAAATTGGCATTTTACTTGGATGACAAACATTCGTAAATGAATTTGCATCACTTGGTCTCCCCAAGTTTTTTGGACTCGGATCAGATGCTCCATGCCCAACCAAACCCGATAAGCCAAAAGTTTATGTGCCCGACCTCATACAAAACTTGGGTTGAAAAATTCGGGTACCGAAGCCAAAACTGAACTGTTTTAGTTTGGATTCCGTTTTGCAGAAACCGAACTGAAAACAAAAATTTCGGTTTTGATTTGGTTCGGTTAACCAAATATGCACCCCTAGGTAGGATTAGAAAACCAAAACAAAAACAAAAACAAAAAAAAAAAAAAAAAGAATCTGAAACCGAACCGAACTGTTTTTTAGATTTCGGTTTCGAAATTCAAGAAAAAATAAAATTGAACCGAGCCGTTTTCGTTCGATTTCGGTTGAGGGTGAAGTGAAGAGAAAATTATTTAGTTTCATCCCTAGAAGAAACAGGTACTTACACCAACGTAGTAATCTCTAACGAGCACTGAATACGCACTCCAAACGCCACCATTGAGAAAGAGGAAGAAGGAAAGGGAGAAAGGCATGTACTCCACACTCTTTGTAATTATCACCCTCCTCTGCCATCAAAAACATCTACCGTTAGTTTTTAATGACATGTTTAGAAAACAAATCATATTTTAATTATGTGTAGCACACATTCCAAAAGTGATCAAAAAATGAGTCTCATTAAAGGTGGTTCTCTGATCATTTTTTTTAATTTGTGCCACATGGAATGGAATCTGACCCTCTCATGGTTTGCCTATGGTCTCAAGATCCATGGTGTAAAAGATGGAGACATAAACAATCGATGTTAGAGCATCTTATTCAAAGCATTCAATGGTTTTGAGCATTATGCTTTAGAGATTTGGTAGGTACTAAGGTACAAATAGAGCTACCCTTATATCGTTTCAAATAGTTTTAGCAAATTTGATTCCCAAAATTTTATAGGTTGCAGTAGATGCAGCTCTCCTGATCATCTGGAGGCTCCAGAGCAAGCAGAAAGCAGTTTTATCACTTTAAACAGTTCCCCACCAAAATAAATAAGACAAGGAGCTGTGTTGTCAAACGTAAATGCAATTTTTCGCTGAAGCCACAGATCAAAAGAGTTGCCCTTTCGTCCTACAGAGCTAACCCAAAGGCAGCCATAATGTTTCCAAAAGCACTTTATATGGATTTATTCCATATGTGACAAAAAATGGACACATGATATTACCACAGTACCCTTTCTCTTATCTTCCTTTCTTGTCACCAATCTTCAATAATAATAATAAGGGAGCCGGTTCCGTCCTCCAATTTGGTGCCCCGTTGAGCAGAGTGTATTGTTTAGATCAAATTATAATATATATATATATATATATATATATATATATATATATATATATATATATATATATATATAAATTAAAAAAATAATAACTTTTAAGCATGAGTCAAACTTTGATTAATTTCAATTGTCTAAATTTTATAGCTAAAAAAATATATGGTGAAGATGAATTTAAAAAAAAAAAAAATTAAAGATTATCGAAGAATTGCACTTATATATACTCCATGTGACATCAAAAATAGTGTTTCGGGTGCCACGTGAAACTCCACGTGAGATGTTCAAAGACTGTGACGGCCCTCCATTGAGGACTGTGATGGCCCTCCATTGGAGAACAAACCTTTTTCCTAGTAACGAAAATAATAAGCATACCCTTGAGATACCTCCCTCTCCCTCTCTCTCTCTCTCTCTCTCTCTCAAAATATTCAGGCTCTTTTTATTAGAACCTACGGCTGCTTACTTGTTTATGAGTTGATCACTGGTTTTCCTTGAAGCTCCTTCATTTTTTGGCGGTATGTTATCAATTTCTGCTCCGTCTATGTTTTTCTTTTGTTTTTTATATTTGTGGGTATCCGAGTCAGCTTATGCGCACCTCAACGAATCCAACAAAACCCTGGAGCTAATGATCGGGTAATACTCTAATAGCCATGAGGGTACTCGAAGAGGTGACCGTTAGCGAGCAAACCTAAAGCCTGACCAACCAAATTACCCCTCCAATTTCGTCTATGTTGTAGTTTAGATTTCTCACATTTGGTATTTGTGGCAACAACCCTTTCTTTCTTCCAACTCTTTGATGGAGAAGAATTGGATTTGCATGAATCGTTCATTAAGTGGTCCCCTGCTTTTTGCGGAAGCCGAGAAAGGGTGTTGCAGTAATTCCATATTATATATCTTCACTGATTTTCTTGAAACACCATTAATGGAGATCAAGTTGATTTTTTTTTAAGCACCAGTAATTCCATATTATGTATCTTCACTATTCACTGATTTTTTTTGAAGCTCAATTACTAGTGGTTGTAAGTTTTTTTTTGGAGAAAATTAGAAAAAGAGACCCATTTGAAAAGGTTTTAGGCAATTATACACGAAAAAAGGGTTTTAGGCAAAAGGGATTTAACAGAAATTAGGGGTTCTAAGAGATGTGACACATCCCAATATGTGGGCACGTGTGGGGTTAGTCTTATTCTTACGAAAAGTCTAAACTACTCTCTTTTGTCTTTCTCTCTCTTCTACAGAAACCAAAACTCAACTACTCTCGCTCTCTCTATGTGGAGGTTTTCTCTAGAGCAGGAAATGGACAAGAGAAAAAGCTCAGATCCTCCATTAAAGCACTTTACCAAGCTCTACCCTACCTAAGACCAACAGGACTGTGTCAATAACTCACTTCTTCCACAGATTCTTCAAACCTCTGCAATTTCATTAAAGATTCACATAATCTAGAAGACGGAGATCACCCTATAGAAGAATCCTTTTCGAAGAGCCATGGGCGATGGGTTCTAAACTCCCCTTTTTCTAAGAGGGTAGTGATGTCATTTTCTAAGAACAAGAGTAAGCCTACACGTGTCACATATTGGGATCTCACATCTCTTAAAACTCCTAATTTCCGGAAAATTCCTTTTACCTAATTTTTCCTTTATAATAAATAGCCTAAAACCTTTTCAAATGGGTCCTTTTTTTCTTAAGTCCCCATTTTTCTTTTCTTTTTCAATTAGTTCAAAAAAAAGGAGAAAAGGTCACAAATTAATGGAGATCGAGCTGATCTGTGTATCTTCACTCATTTTACTTGAAGCTCCATTAATGAAAGTTGTAAGGCTTTTTTCCCTTCCAAGAAGGGAAGGAGAAAGGGTACTGCCGCAATTTTATAGTATGCTTTTGGTCTCTCACATTAAATAATAATACTTTTGAAAATAATTATTATTATAATAATCCTTTTGAAAATAAGTATTATTATAATAATACTTTTGAAAATTATTAAATAATAATACTTTAAAAAAAATCTCAATGGGTTTGACAAGCTGGCGAGGTACCTACTTTTAAAAGTAGGAGACCTGAGTTCAAATCCCCTCCCCCCTTGAGGCCACCCTAGGGATTTATATCCTGTACTGACTCGACATGTACTGAATTTTGGGTGCGCATGTGTCCCTTGGATTAGACAGGTGCTCTAAGAGGCTCGGATGCCTAGATTATCCAAAAAAATAAAATAAAAAATAAATCAATAAATAAATAATAATAATAATACTTTTGAAAACACACTACAAAAATAAGGTGTTTCAGTGGCATTTGCTGTAAAGATAATTTTTGATAGCAACAGGATTAATAGCAGTAGTTTTTGATAGCGACAGGACTACTAACAGCAATTTTTTATTAATAGCGGCAGTTTTTAGTTGCCGCTAATAGTCTTATTTTTTTATAGTGACATAAAATTGTGTAAACCTTTCTTTGAAATGTATAATAACCTCAATGATTTTTTCAGAGAAGTCCTTGATTTCTAAAATGCCTCAAGTCTTTTCCACTAAGGTGAATAGAGGAACCCACCTAACAAAAGATGTTTGCTCTCTTTCCCAAAGAGCACAAGTAATTACACATTTACACCAATCAATTAAATAAGTATATTTTTTATTTTTGAAGGCTAAAACTTATCGATATTTACTTGAGAGAGATTACGATTGTGCTTGACATTGCTTTTGGGAGAATAGAAAAGAGTAGCAGTTGCTCTTTATTATTGCAAAGAAATGTAGAGGGAGAGAAAGCTAGAAGGATTGGAAGAAGATAAAAGAGAGGTTGCGCTTTGAAAAACAAAAAAAACAAAACCAGCTCTTTTTAAAATAACATGATTTTTTATACTCTTTTAAAGAGAGATATTTTTCATGTTTAAAAGAGCAACCTCTCCTTTTTTTTCTTTGTCCAATCCTCTCTCCCCATATTAAATTCCATCAACAAAGAGCAGCAAGTTCTTTTTTATACTCTTCCAAAGAGCAATGTCAAAAGCATAATACATTTCACCCACCAGGTGTTGACATAGTTGGTAGGGGACTTTGGTTTGTTACCAATAGGTCATAGGATCAAGTATTGGCGTCTCCCTTCTACAATAACAGGATACCTCGTAGAGTGTGTAACTCGTAAAATACTCGTTGTATGGTAGGGGCGAGGGCATCCCTTAGGGATTAGTCCAAGCATAAGCTTGGAATTACCCTAAGTAATCAAAAAAATATACATAATACATTTCCGGTAGAGAGAATCCAAGCCTTTCTGCTTTAATTTCAAAATATTTATCTAAAAGAATCTGGACCATCTCTATGAGACCAATCAATGAAACTGATCCAGAGGGTGGTCAATCTTATATGACACCAGTCAGTCTCATATAAGATTGACTGCTCTTTTAAGAAACCCTGCTCTTTTGAAAAGTAGAGTTACCCTCTTAGGTAAATACCTAAAAGGTGATTCCTCTTAGGAAAATATCGAAAAAATTTTACCCTGTTTGATACTTAAAAGAGAGAAAATTTTATCAAATAAGGATAAAACTTCCTGCACACACTAATTTATATCTAAAGCTGGTTTAGACAATCCTTCAAAACATGTGCAAAACATATGCAATCCAAGTTTTCTTACCATTTTTACACTGAAACATCAACAGTGCCATCAGTCCATGGGAAATCTAAGGGCACCAACTTCGAAAACCGTTCACTGCTTTGAATTAGATGATAAAGATCATTTATTTTTGGTCCTAATCTTCCTCACAGTCGATCTTGAGATAATAATGTATCATCAGGAAATCAAATTAAGAGTGTGAACCATCTATATGAGACCAATCAATGAGATCCAGAGAGTGGTCAATCTTATATGGCATCAATCAGTCTCATATAAGATTGATTGGTCTTTTAAGAAACCCGATCAGGCTCATTGTGAGGATCTAAACCATGTCCAAAAATATTTTGAAAAGTAGAGTCCGAACTTACCCTTTTACGTAAATACCAAACAGGTGATTCCTCTTAGCTAAATATCAAATAATTTTGGCCCTGCTTAATACTTAAAAGAGAGAAAAATTTACCAGAACAAAACTTGATGCACACGCTAATTTATATCTAAAGGTGGTTTAGACAATCCTTCAAAACATGTGCAATCCAAGTTTTCTTACCATTATTACACTGAAACATCAATAGTGCCATCAATCCACCGGAACTCTAAGGGTACCAACCCCGAAAACCATCAACTACTTTGAATAAGATGATGAAGATCATTTTTGGTCCTAATCTTCTTCCTCACAGTTGATCTGGAGATAATAGCGTATCATCAAACAGTCAAATTTTGATTTCACATGACATCCATTCTGATGTGATTCGAGCGCCATGTTTGATGTAAGCCCATAATCACTTTTTAGGGTGTGTTCCGTAAGAAATCAAAATAAATTTGGCCATGCCCATGATGTCAAGATCCATTGTGTGAAACATTGGGACCAAAAACGATCATCATCCAATTGATATATATATATATATATATATATATATATATATATATATATATATATATAGAGAGAGAGAGAGAGATTGGATGAACTCAATTCACTCTCAGTCAGTAATTTAGTAAATATTTTAAAATATATATATTTTAAAAAATATATTAGAAAAAAAAAATTCAAAAGATATGTTGATGAAATTGATAGTTTAATACTTATTAAAAAAGTTGCATTTTAAAATTTTATTATATATATATATATATATTAGAACACAATCTTTTTAACAAGTATTAAACTACTAATTTCATTAATATATCTTTTAATTTTTTTTCTTCTAAAATATTTTTTAAAATTTTATAAAATGTATATATTTAAAATATGTTAATGAAATTAGTAGTTTAATACTTGATCCAAGTACCCAACTGACTTTGGAATAGAGTTTTCAGGTTTTCAAACCACGATATGAACCAAAGTACCAAACAATTAAAGCTTTGAAGTTTGAAGTGATTGCTTACCATAGCTGCCATAGGCGCAGCATACATTCCTACGGTTAAGGCCGAACACATAACTCCAACCACAGAGAGGCGAAGGGTCCCATGCAACGCCAAAAGGGTTACCAAGATCACACCCCCAACACAAGCCACATTCAATATCCCCACCAACTTCACCATCTTAACCTAAGGCACACACATCAAATATATATATATATATATATATATATATATATATATATATATATATATATATATATATATATATATATATATATAGCTTTCATCATGATGATGATGTTTAAGAGATTGATAGCATGGTCAACAACTCAACGATAACTAACGGGCATATATATATATATATATATATATATATATATATATATATATATAGAAAAGAGAAAATGTGCTCAGGCATAAAGATATCTCTCTATGGTAATTTATATGGGCACGATATGAGCGAGTGATGGGTGGCATAGGGCCCACTTTACTAACTAAAATTAAACTTTTAAAATATTTTAAAAATTATATTCTTTTTCAGCCGTCATTCTTGACCTTTTTAGTATCGAAGCGTCGACGCCCCTAAAACAAGGCGCAACCTCAATATAGAGGCACCAACACCCCTAAAACGAGGTGCTGGCACCCTAGTGTCGGGGTGCCAGCAACTCGCTATCGGGGTATCAGTGCTTTGTTGCCGAGGTGCTAGTGCTTCGCTACTGGGCGCCACATTTTTTTTGAGTAAAATATGTTTGAAAAAATAAGTTTGATATTTTCTTGAAAAAATAGAGCGAAGAAAGAGAAACTTTAAAAAAGTTAAAAATTATCGTTGGAAGGGTATGTAACATTTAAAATATTTTAAAAGTGTAACCTTAATAAAAAGGGTCACATGCCATCCATCACTTTACAAAAAGGGCGCTATGTGTCGCGCTCATATCAATTGACATAGAGATATCTCTATACGCCCGAGCACATATCCCCGACTCTTATATATATATATATATATATATATATATAGAGAGAGAGAGAGAGAGAGAGAGAGAGAGAGAGAGAGTCGGTTTCGTCCTCCAAGGTCTATGGAGAGGTTCACGTGGCAATCAAAACATTGTTTGGGTGCCACATGGAACATGGGTGGATGGTTTCGATCAATTTAAAAAAAAAAAATCAAAAACAATTTTTTAAAAATGCAAGTCAAAGTTTGACGGATTTCAATGGTTCACATTTCACAATTTAAAAAGCAACAGGTAGAGATCAGTTTTCAGATTTATTTTCTTTTAAAGATGATCTAAGCAATGCACCTCGAGCTCCACGTGGCATTGAAACAATATTTTGAGTTCCAACGTAGAGCTCCGCATGGAACCTTGGAGGAAGGTGGCCGTCCTCTCAGAAGGACAAATACCTTTTCTATATATATATATATAGACACTAATATATGGCGGACTGCAAACAACAGACCATTCATCGAACCGCTTACGTGGCGCTAGGGGTGCAGATTTGGTTAACCGAATGGAAACACAAATTTCAGTTTTCGGTTTATACAAAATCGAACCCTAACCAAAACATTTCAGGTTCGGTATACCGGATTTTCAAACCCCTCAAATCGAAACCGAACCGATCCGATTTCGATTTTGGTCGGTTCTATTCGGTTCGGTTTTCGATTATTCTTTATGTTTTTATATTTTTATCTAGTTTTTTATTTTTCGATTTTCTCACCCTACCCGACCGATTTTCGATTTTCGATTTTCAGGTACCGAAATCGAACTGGGCCGTATCAGTTCGGTATCGGTTTTCAATCGGTTTCGATCTAGTTCGGGGGGATCGGTTTTTGGTTCAAATCTGCACCCCTACATGGCACCATGGTATCAAAAATCGACCGATACCAATACATATCAGTATCTCAACTCGGTATTGGAATCGGCTGATATGGGCCCGTATCGGGTATCGGTTGATACGGTATCGTATTGGTATCTCAACTTGGTATTGGAATCGACTGATACGGGCCCGTATCGGGTATCGATCAATATGGTATCAGTTTTGGGTAATACCTCTATTTTCTCTTTTTCTTTTTCTTTTTTTTTTTTAAATAGGTCGATACGTATTGGTATCGGCCGAGTCGTATCGATCCTCCATGGACAGATACCTGAGTGCGATACCAATTTTGACACCTTGCGCGGCACGATGCAAGCACAGTGGGTCCCAACAATGCAGATCAGACCATCCGCTTGCATCGCGCCACATAAGCAATCCGTTGTTGGTCTACTATTTGAAGTCCACTTATTATACTTTTCGCATATATATATACACACACAGACATTGGAGATGAGTTCTTAATTATTTTATTTTTTTTAAAGATGATCTAAGCAATGCACCCAAGGTCCACATGGCACCCAAAAAATGTTTTGGGTGCCACGTGGAGCTCCACATGAAAGGTTGGAGGACGGGTCCTCCAACTACAAAAATAAGGTATTTTTGTGGAACTTTCTATTAAGGAAGTTTTTGGTAGCGGCATGACTAATAGCGACAATTTTTGATAGCAACATGACTTATAGCCGCAATTTTTTGTTAAAAAAACTGCCGCATAGAGGATGGAGGCATCTTTCCTGTGTGTGTGTCTATATATAGAGAGAGCGAGAGAGAGAGAACCTAACCTGTGTATCCTTTGGTGCGAATATGAGAAATAGAGTGACATAACTAGCCTGCAATACTGTACCCACACCATTAACGGTGACGATGAGTAAGCCTCCAGGCTTGAGAAGCCCATAAAAGGTCCACAGCGAAGTGCTCATTAGAGTGCTAATATATGGTGTCCCCTTGAAGTTCTCTGTTGATTTCTTCTTCACCACCCTCGAAAACGTTTTTCTATTTACACACCACATCTATCCTATCAAAATCTTACATTAATGGATCTCAGGGCCCCTGATATCTATACAAGGTTTTACCCATTTTTATTTTCAACCCAAGATTCTTCCTTCTCAACCTCGGGTTCACTTGCTTTGAATGGAGATCATTTTTCTTCCTAATCTTCTACTCAATAGATCTTGACATCATAGTCTTACGATCAGACGGCCAGATTTGACACAAAATCTTTAAAAGTAGGAAGAACCACATTTGATGTACACCCATGATTATGGATGTGTCCCATGATCTCAAGATGTATTGTATGGAAGATTATGATGAAAACTATTCTCCATCATTTGATTCAAAGTCAGCTTTTTTAACATGATTCAGTGGCTAAAAGGCTCTCAAATAATCAAAGAGGAAGTTGAGTGTTCTTACATTGGAGATGTAAAGACCAATATGGAGATTAGATTCCCTACCAGAAACAAATATATTTATCAAAAATCAAAACCCTAAAAAAAGTTATCAAGTGTGATGCATCTGTAAGACTTACCCACTACTCCTATGATGAAACTTAGGTCAGCCATGGCGATGGAGAGGCACTTGAACGAGTTGCAGAGATGGATAGTGAGACGTGTGTGCGTGGGGTAGAGAAGATATAGGGAGGTGGGTGTATGGGGAGCCGTTGGATGTCTGCCACGACTTACATTCTTCTACTGGTGGATCACTGCCAATTGGACCACGTAAGGCTTGTATCTTTCCTACTTATACTTTTGGTTTAGTAGGCCTTCTTTTGGTTTGCGTTTAGTAGGCCTTTTTTGTTTAGGCGTTACGATGTCCTGGCATTGCAGCTGTAAAGATGATATTGAGCAAATCTTTGTTGTCTACTCTAATATTTTGATGCCACATGCTCTAATATTTTGATGCCACACGTCCCCTCTACATAAGAAGAGTGTTCCAAGTAAATTATACAAAGGGTACATCAATTTGCACCAGCCAAAACTCTAAAAGCACTCACCTCTTGTAATAGTCTCACATTGGATGAGGGAAAAATAATAATCTTGGGCTATATATAATTGCGGACACTATATGTCATGATGCATTTTCGGTAAGGATTTAAGCTCATGTTAAAAATAAAATTGAGGCAGGGACTTAAACCCAGAACCTAACAATATTATGGCATGTGAGTTTGGCCGTCACTGATGGTATCAGAGCCGAGGACGGCTCTTCTATAGGGTGGAAGGATGTATGCCAGAAACAAAAGCAGGGTGGGGACTTAAGTCCAGAACTGGACAATATTATGGTATGTGGGTCTGAGTCATCACACCTCTACTTCTATTTAAAGATAATGGCTCCTGACCAATATTTAAACACTTTAAACGATTTTTTATTTCACACCATTGAAGTGTGGTTTCCTAATATGTCACGTAACATCAATTTATGATCAATCTAAATAGTTCAAGCGGCAATCCATTATTGGAACATGATTTAGCCAAAGAATTGTATCCATAAGTATTGGATGTGAACAATTTGATTTGCGAGTTTGAATGTTAACCATTAAAATTAAACACTCCGAATGGTACTAAAGTGCACAGATTGGATTGTTAAAATCTCTCAAAAAATTTGATTCGTAGGCTTATTGCCTTTCAACTTATGATCTATCACTTTGACGGCATGATTTAGCCAAAATATTATTATTTAAGATATACACCCACTTAATCCTATATTCGAAGCTTCTTCTTCTTCTTTTTTTTGCTTAGTTCCAGCAAAACGTAACAACAATGATGATATCAGAGACTCCTTTTTGGATGACAACAACAACAACATCAACTCCGTCCACAATAACGATAAAAAAATTCAGTGGTAGTAGTGATAGTGGTAACGATAATCGGTAATGTTGATAAAAGCGTAGGTAAATGAGTATTGGCAGCAATGGCAGTTGTGCTAGTCGAATGTTTTGAAAAAGAGAGACAATGACAGACAAATCATGATAGAGGTTAGAGAGAGAGAGTAAAACAGTAAAAAGTCATTTTTTCAACATCTTTCTCACAAGATTCGGGTGATAT
Source organism: Chloranthus sessilifolius (assembly GCA_021018995.1). NCBI lineage: Eukaryota > Viridiplantae > Streptophyta > Magnoliopsida > Chloranthales > Chloranthaceae > Chloranthus > Chloranthus sessilifolius. The sequence goes on along the minus strand of CM037588.1, from coordinate 1,545,685 downwards.
TCTAGGGAGGTTGGAGAGATGAAAATGATAGAAGGTCATGAAGGGAAGAGAATCTAGGTGGTGGTTCTATTAATATATAGATGGTGCTGAAAATATCTCCGAAGCACGTAGTTTACTGCGTTATCTTGAAAATAATAGACACCCCCATTCTGTCGAATAAACGAAGATGTAATTAAGTTTTCAGTGAATCTGCCTTCAAGGTACAACAAAGCCAAGAACTGTAAGGTTGTACTTTCTAGAAAAAGAACATGTCATGCAGATTTTCTGATATACAAAAGATTCTAAAATAATAAAAATAAAAAAGTAAGAGAGGAGAAAGATGTGCTATTTTTTCTGTTGTGTATTATTTTTTAGGGTTTTTTGCAAATACCCCCTAGTTATGCTAATATTATAAATAAAAAAAATCAATTATTGTTATTTGCTCTAAACCCCCTAGTTAGCATTGTGGTATTTATAAAACGCCCTCTTTAATCAATGCCACTTTAAATGGTTAACTACCGTTAAAGAATAACCTAAATGCCATATTTACCCTTCCAAAATTAAATTACTAAATTGCCACCATCTACACGTGGTTATGAGTTGGCGCCCTTGCATTTACAAAATAGAGTACCTTTAAATCCACCCACCAAATCCTTGAGTTCACCCACGCTGAAAAGCATTGACTGCATTAAATCGGACGATGGAGATCGTTTATCGTCCCAACGTTTGACACAATGGATCTTGAGATCATGGTGGCACCATCAGACGGTTGGCTGCATTGAATCGGACGATGGAGATTGTTTATCATCCCAACCTTTCACACGATGGATCTTGAGATCATGGTGACACCATTAGACGGTTGATTGTATTGAATAGGACGATGGAGATCGTTTATCGTCTCAACCTATCACACGATGGCCCAAGCCCTTCATGGTGGCACCATCAAACGGTTGATTTTTTATTTCATGTGGTACACACACAAAAAAGTGACCTTAAAATTAATTTTAACCGTGTACGTGATGCTAAGGTCACTTTTCTGATATGTGTGCTACGAAATAAAACACTGACCGTCTAATGGTACGCCTATGATCTCAAGATGCACTTACAAAATATTACTGTTACACCACTATGATACCATCCATTCCATTCAATATTGCAATAAGACGTTCCCATTTAAACCTTTATGATACCATCTAAACAATTTGAGATTTTTGCAAATATATGGTTATGAATTGGCACCTCTGCACTTACAAAAATATTTATATGCATCGCCCCTGCAGTTACAAAATTTATACCGTAACACCACTATGATGCCATTTAAACCCTTCAAATTAGATCTGACTTGCCAATACACTAGACCAAAGTACATTTAATTATCCGGCGGCAATATTTTCATTGCTGGCAGGTATGGTTCGCCAGTAAAGAGCACATTGCCGGCAGGTACGGCTCGCCAGCAATGTTTTCTTACTGATTTTATTGCCGGCAGTTTCTAGCCGCAAAGATATCCGGCGCAGCCTTCCAAACTAGAGCAAAAAACCTATTGACTTACAGTAGATTACTGAGAAATGGCTTTCCAAAACCGATAAAAATGCATTTACATCATCCATAGGAAAATTAAATTTTATCAATCAAGTCTCTCAAAAACTGATTTTGATGGTCTTTGGGAAGCCCTGACATCTGTGGACTGCGGGTGGTAGCTTTTGACAAGATTGATGGCATAGCAGGATGGATATTTCATAAGCTTTCATAGATTTATGATACCTGCACCCCATTAATAATAATACTTAGTAGTAGAAAAGAGAGTTCCAATGAGTTCACTTGGTACAGACGTGGACTACAATTTTCACCAGGTTCTCTGGCTTTTATTTACTGTTTTATAAAAGTTATGGGTGGGTGATACTCACCAAGAACCCCCAAACTGGAAACAATTATATTCATTTTACTGTTACAGTTCCACAACATAAGCGATGTACTGAACACTGTTAAGTCCATTAAGAGTTCTGGAAAGAAACACTACAATGCAATCAAATTTATGAGTAGGCTTTAACCAAAAATGGCTAGTAGCTCTTCTGCTCTGTGGAAGATCTATGAAGCTGTAGAAGCAAAGAGTTGGTGACAACAAATACAAAGCTAAAAGCCATCAGCCCTCCTGTCAATCAAGTGTGAGATACCATCATTATTTTGTTGATTCAAAATGACCAACAACTTCGCCTTTCAAATCGCAGGAAGTAATAATATAAAGCAGAAATTTTTTATAGATCTTTTATTACTATAACGCAATTTTTACTCACCTGAAAGTGAAGGTGTCATGGCAAAATTAAAATGAGGAAGCAGTACCCCGACAGCAATGGGAACAGAAACAATGTTATACGCTACTGCCCACGCCAAATTCTGCTGAACTTTTGCCAATTTTGCCCGTGCAAGGTCCATTGCATCTACTACCTGTTGAAGATCACGACTTAGAAGCATATAAAGCATGGAAAACAAAAGCTTTCAATAGTCCCGGAACCATAAAGGATGACAAGGCATCCACATTCCCCATACAAACCATGTTCATGTATGCACACAGACACATGGAGCAAGTAAAATAAGACTATTTTGCAGGAGTGTCATTCTTGAACACTGACAGGTAACCCCGGAGTGCGGGAGTTCGATATTTACTTTCTCAAACTTCTTAGGCCCGGTTTGGCAACCATTCTCCAAAAAGAACTTCTCAAAGGGCAAAATATTGGGTGAAAAACACATTTCACCCAAGGACCTAACCATGTATAGCTGAAAGGAGTGTTGAGTTGAGAAGCTGCTTCATACTGCTTCTCACCCAACACCATTTACTGCATGTGATAGACCTTTTTGAGAAGCAGCATTTGAGACACAACATGTGACACGCCTCTTTATAGCATCTGAAAAGTGCTTTTTGTAAAAGGGTTGCCAAACAGGGCCTTTTCGAAAGCGCTTCACACGTGAGACTTCTCGCTATATAAGGCTATCTTTTCTATATTATGAATATTATCAATTGTGTGTATGGTTATTTTTGGTAATTTTCTTAACATTGTTATCAGTACAAACTTGCTTGAATTACCAAATTGGAATAGTGTAGCAATCTCTTAAAAAACCATGAGAAGAACAATTTTCAATTTCCTTTTATTTGGTTCTTGGAGTAAGCAATTCATTCTTGATAGGACTCTACGGATACAGATCAATAAAAAAACGAACTCCAAGGATACAGGGAGTGAGAACTCTATTTGGCTCAAAAAGAACTTATCATAGAGAACAAATTTATCTGAGTTAATGCGACGCTGTCCAAGCTTCCAAGGTTCGACATTGTGGAGAAAATGAAGATATTGAAGTTTTCAATAGCTATGTTACCTAGACACTTCAAAATCAGTGATGTATCCTTGTTTGTCAAGTTTAAGAGTCGAGCATCACCTATGATGTAAGCATATATCTCTAAATAAATAAATAAACAAGAGAACTCCACAGATACAGAGAATAAGAGCTTTTTTGGCTCAAAAATCACTTCTCATAGTGAACAAATCTGAGTTGCGAGAGATCAGAATTGGTATAACTCCAACAAAAGATAAATGAAATTACAGAAACATACTGGGCCACATCCAACAAAAGATTAGGGATGACTCAGACGAAGAGAAGCAAATCACCAACGTAAACAGAGAATCAACTTTCAGTTATCGAACATCCAACATTTTTTTTTTTTTTTTTTTAATCAGTAAGCTATCGAACATCCAACAATTTTCAGTCCAGCCCAGCCAACAGGAGACTAATGTAACCAGATATCGTTGATATATTCAACTAAAAATTGAGGTTATATAGGAATGAACAAATATAGCTGCAAGAATTAGTCACCAAACAGTGAAGTAAACACATCCCCTTATCTATTGCATATATTCTCTTGTATATCTATTGCACTCTAAACATCCACAATCAAGGACAGTAAAGTTGCAAAGAAACCCCCCAACCCACCCAACCTATAAGGCAGCCTGAAACCAGCCAAAAGTCCTCCCTCTAGCGGAAGGGTAAAAGGCTACTACTCACACAGGCCCTCCCATTCTTCCAAAAAGTCCTTGCCCTTTCTGTCTCTTGGAAACCTATAGACTAACCCAATCATTTGATGGGCATATTTTTTGGGCTGAATATATATATATATATATATATATATATATATATATATATATATATATATATATATATATATATATATATAATCATTACCAAACTGGTCAAAACCTCACTAGACAGACATTTATGGACCCAAAATTATTCAAGGTAAGTGCTAGGGCATCCCTTAGGGATTAGTCTAAGCGTAGACTTGGGATACCCTAACTTATCAAAAGAGAGATGGGTGTACAAAACTAAATTGTATTTTAGCTCCTTTGTTAAATCTTGACAACAGGATATATATATATATATATATATATATATATATATATGTATTTTAGCTCAAAACTAAATTCTTAAAAATTCTTTTGATGTAACCAACATGACAACATAACAAATTGCAAATTATGGCTGATCTAACCCATTGTTCTAACTGAAACTCAAAAAAAAAAAAGATAGTCTACTTTAAAAGCCAGAGCTACCCATTGTGGGTCCATGTCGATGCCCTTGTCCCTGCCCAGAGCCGCCCATTGTGGTCCATGTCAATACCCTTGTCCCTGTCCAGTGCCACCCATTGTCGGTCCATGTTGACGCCATTGTCCGGTTGGAGGTTCTTTGCATTTTCTTCAATTATGCCCACTCATGTTGTAAAGGAGGCACCTCTTCGTAGACTGGACTCTCGTTTGAGAAGATGGCACTTCGTCATCCCCCCTAATTCTATGTTTCCTTGGTCTCTCAGAGGGTCGACGTGCATGTGGAGGGTTGCAAATAATTTTCAAAAGCGGCCAAAAGTTCTTATCCGGCAAGGAGTGACAAATCTCTTTGTATATAAGCTTGTATACATCAACCCTATAGTAGTGGGAGCAGTAGACCTCGGGATTATGCCTTTGGTGTACAATGCATGCAATCGCGTGTACACAAGGCACACCAAAAATTTGCCACACTCGGCATGTACATGTCCACTGATCTAATCTTACTGTATGTCTGAAATTGCCAAGCATCATCGTATGAGTGACCTCATACTCATATTCGGTTGTATGTTGAATCCAACAATCTTTAGACTCTTCTTGTAACTTCCCTAACATAGTCTGAACTGATGCATAACAATACCTATCTATTTCGCTACCTCCACACGCCGAGCCTGCATCCTAGCCATAATCAATAAACGGATGCTATCAATAATGTCAGTAATCGGCATGAACCTAGATTCAGAGACTGCATTGTTGAATGATTCTGAAAGATTGTTGGTGATAACATCACACTTAACCCCATCCCCAGATTGTGCTCAACTCCAATACCTTTTAACTTCTCCAATCCATTTTCTTGCCTCCTAAGATTTTTTCTCAATGGCGTCCAAGTTCGCCTTACATTCATGCCTAACATACGCCCTCGCGGCACACCAAAATAATTTCTCATAAACCTTTTCTTTGAACAATCCCTTAAAGTTCTTGTATAAATGCCTTACGCAAAACCTAAAACGAGCGAGAGATGTAGTTAAGAAATATGATTGAAAACGATAAAATTAATGTCAAACTTATATAACAAGTGTTACCTATGTTCTGCTTTCGGGTATTTCTTTTCTACGGCATTAATTAGGCCCTTTTGCCTATTGTAACTGCTCGAAGAACCATCCCCAACATAAATACGAGGTTGTTCAGGAAGCTAATTGTAACTGCTAGAAGAACCATCCCCAACATTCCTCATTTTCTATCTCTACCACGGCATAAGCTAGAGGAAATAGACGCTGATTTCCATCCAAACACGTCGCCGCAAGCAGACAACATTATATTTACCCTTTAAGTGACATCCGTCCAAACCTGTAAATGGTTGACATGCACTTAAAAATCCAACACGACTAGCATTGAGACATATGAACACTCTCTGAAAAGCCCCATCTTCCTCTAATTTATGCTTTGCAATTCTTCTCGGGTTGCTTTGAAGTATTGCATTATAAAATGATGGGAGCAATTTATACGACTCTTCGAATGACCCATATTCTCTACCCAAGGCCATCTCCTTTCCATGCCATATGGGATGATAAGGTATCATCACCCCATATTCCCTAAACAGTAGCCTCACTAGCTTCTTTACATTGATCTCACGGTCATCGCAAATTTATTCTTCGATGCGTCGCGATATCCATTTAGCTAGCGTTTGCATACGATTACCAGCATGATACCTTCTACATGTGTGTTTATCTTAGTATGTTTTTATTTGAAACGTCGTTTTATCTTCATATACCGATGCGTGGATCGTCCATGGACAGTCTCCAGCTGAACATTTAGTTGTGACCCTATTTTTTTCATTCTTGATATATTCTACCTGAAAATCGTGCATCACAGTAAAGTGGAGCAACGCATCGCGAAACTTATACACTGATTCATACATCATGCCAACTACTAAATTCGGTTTCAAATTCTCATCTTTTACATTATCTTTCTGTAGTCCAAGCTCTTCATCATCTATCTCATCCCCATCTTCACTTTCAGAACTAGAGAATGATTCATACCCTTCAAGGTCCTCATAGTCTAACAGGTCATCATCCCGCTTCGATTTCTTTTTCGAAAGACTACCCATACACTCTTCATTATCATCAGATGACCCATCTGACTCATACTCCTCTTCCTCATAGTCATCATGCTCAAAATCAGTTAGCATACCTCTTGACATAATCATAAAATAAAACACATGACGATTAGAAAGTTTGTACTATAAAAACACACAAAGAACTTATGCATATGAAGCTTGTTAGAAAGTTCTGTGAGTAGTAATTTAATGGGGGTAGTTCAAAAGAAGTCTATTTATAGCTTAAAAAACCTTATCATATCCAGCTAAAAAGAGATGGGCCTTTGTGAGATTTTTCGCTACCATAGGCTTGATTTGGGTAGACTGGCTTTCTATGCAAAAACTACTCAATACATTTAACATGATATAATTCCCAACGCAAATGTCCATTCACCAGACAATGGTTCCATCAGAAAGCTCTGTCTCGATCACGTTCAAATGATACCAATGGTCTACTATTTCTGACAAGACCTTGGAAAAATTAGTAATACCTAAAATGATACTAACAAACTAGTTTTGACAACAAAAAATTCGTTGAATTCTAAAGAATTTTGTGATGGCCACTGTAGGTATTTTCTGAAAATTTCTCAGGCAAACCATCTAATCTAGCCACATGAGGTGCCATTAGAAAAGTTTCAGCAGAAATATTTGTTGGGAATTTAAGCATTTAATTTTTTTTTTTTAAATTATTGCTCAAATCTCATGGCATCATTGAGTGATTTTAAATGAGTTGAGCCTGCTCCCCTATATTTTTAGGGTTTTTCAAAGCCCCGAACATGGGTTTTTCAAAATCCCATTACTTGAACATGGGTTTTTCAAAGCCCATTCTAGATACAAAAAATCCCTAAAACACAAATAGAAATATAGTCATTCGAAAATCACTAAAAAATAGGGTTTAAAAATAGAAAATAACCTTAAAAATCAAAGAATAAAATTGAAAATGGCACAAATCAAATGTACCTGAAGAACAAAATCTTGGATCTGAACTGAAAATGGTTGCTATGAATCTGAATCTGAACCGAAAATGGATGCTATGAATCTAAATTCGAATCTGAATCAAATAACCTTCGATTTTTTCTTGAAACCCTTGGGAGATGGTATGAATCTGCACTGAAATGGATGCCCTCTTGACGGATGTACATCAGTGCTTCAAAGAGAATGGATCGTCGAAAATAGATGTCCTCTTGTGGATGTACAGCGGTCGCCAAAGTTTGAAACCAAAGATGTGAGAACGAGAGAGGGAGAGAGGAGAGAACGAGAGAGGGAATTGCAAACAATAACTATGGGTTTTCGTTCTAACCCATTGAAATCTAAAGTAAGGGGCATTTGTGGTTTTTCGCACCAAGTTAATCGTTGGGTTTTGAACTGACCTAAGCTTTAACTAAAGCTAGGTGATGACAGGTTACGGTGGGGGGCTATATGTATAGGGAACATAAAAGCAAGGGGTTTAGAGCAAATAGCAATCACTGGGGGGGGGGGCGGGGGGGTTATAATATCAGCATAACTCGAGGGGTATTTGCCAAAAACTCTATTTTTTAAAATAATGATTTTAGATTCCTTATATAGAAATCAAGTGGTGTGTTAATACACCATTTCTTGAAAAAGTACTATAAGCATCCCTTCGAAAAAGACACACTACTTTGAAAAGACACTTCTTTTGAAAAGACACACCACTTTGGAAAGATGCTTCATTTGAAATAACACATAACTATGATAAGACGCACCTCTTGGGAAAAGACAAGTTTTACAAACTTTTAAATACCAACAATCCCTCACTATTTAAAAGTTTCAAAATAAAAATTTGTGTATCAAAGCGATCATACTAAGCATCATCAGAGGTACCGATCGGTTTGAACCTTTGACCATACAACTCAAAGTTTGTAAGGACTTTAATTAGCTTACAGTTTTGAACTTAAAACCTGTCTAACAAACTAGAATTACATATACACTAATTATAACCTAAATCATTAATGACATAAGGCTTGCGCCTTATAGTCATGCACTAAAATTTTGATTTCATAAGTATTTTAGAGAGAGGTCTGAATCTCTATTGAAGCAGCTTCACTTCCATACTTATATAGATGAATCTGTCATGGGTGCTCTTATAACTACTTTATCACCCCAACAAATGAATGCCTACAGAATCATTAAGAGTTAAACTCACCTTCTCAATTTACAAGAGATGTGTACGAAATTTAATACCATATGGATAACTAATATGTAACATACCTTTGTGCACTTTGAAGGGTCACGAAGTAGTTTCTTATCTCGTTGAACTTAGGATTTGAGATTTCCAACTCTTACTAAGTTAAGGTTCAACTACTGTGTCTTTAAAGATATCGGTCTTAGGCTCATCCCCCTCGATGTTCTCAATATTGTATCTCTGGATAATGCTTTTGTAAGCGGATCCGCAAACATCTCAAAAGTTGTTATATAGTCTAACACGATCACTCCGTCACTCAATATCTGTCGAATGATATTATATCTAAAGCTTATATGCCTTGATTTCTCTTTATATTTCTTATTACCTGAAATCTGTAAAACAATTTTATTATCATAATAAAATTAATTGCATATATATGTTGAATCAAAGGAATTTATCTTATTAAGCTTCGAATCCACTATGCCTCTTTTGCTCCGCAAATTATGCTATATACTCTAGTTCCATACTTGAATCAAAAACACAAGTTTATTTTTCAGATCCCCATGATATTGCTCCTTCTGCTAAAGTAAAATTCATCCGCTTGTGAATTTTGAATCAGAGAAGTCATAAATCCAAGTCGCATCAGTAAACTCTGTAAAAATTCAGGTTTACCACTATATTCACTATAAAAAATAAGACTATCAGTGACAGTTTTTTGTGGCAGTTTTTTGTAGCAAAAAATTATCGCTATTAACAAAAAAACTATTAAGACTAATAGCGGCAAGGGTATTAGCAGCAGTTTTTTTGTTAATAACGGCAGTTTATGACTACCGCTAATAGTCTTATTTTTTGTAGTAATTGTAAACTATAATCTATAGTTTCTTTTAAGTATCTCAATACCCTACGAATAGCTTCCCAATGTTCTGATCTTGGATTGCAAGTAAATCTACTCAATACCCCCACTATAAATGTCATATCGGGTCTAGTACACTTCATTAAATACATAGGACTTTCATTTCAGTGACGATAAACTGTAATTCTTGAATTTGTTCAAGAATCGATTTATCCTCATCCATTTTAAAATCAAAATATTTAGAGATTAGAAAAGTCTTTGTACCTGCATCTTCAGTTAGATACTTCTTTTCTATTGAATCTCATAAATCTTCAGTGGTAGTGCACTTACAGAATGTGTTGAACAACCTATTGTTCAGTGCATTGAGGATATGATTCCGAAAATCTTGATCATCTTTAGCCATTTGAGTTGAGCATCTAATCTTCCACTAGTCGTACTTTCTATTATTTTCGCTACAAAAATTGGTGGATATGGTGTAGTGAGGATGTAAGCAATCTTGAATTGTCGCAAGATAAATTGTACATTTTGCTGCCATCTTTTGAAATTTGACCCGCCAGATCTGTCAAGTTTGATGAGATCTTGATTCATAAACTTTATGCTCTAAGTCATTAGAACGATTTATTAGTCATTAGAACCATTTATTGTCTTCAAATTATTGATATAAATGGTGTTGAAAATAGCTCCGAGACACGTAGTTCAGTACGCTAACTATCTTAAAGACAATAGACGCCCCCAATCTGTCGGATAAACAAATATGCAACTGAGTTTTCAGCGAATCTGCCTTCAAGATACAACAGAGTTCGATTTTGTCAAAAATTGCATATTCTTATCTAGATTGCACTTTCTAGAAAAAGAACATGTCACATAAATAGTATGATATACAAAAAGTTTCTTAAATAAAGAAAATAAGAACATATGAGAGGAGAAAGATGTGTTACTATTTTTGTTGTGTCTTGTTTTTTAAAACAATAATTTTAGATTTCTTAAATAGAAATTAAGTGGTGTAATTAGTACACCCCTTTCTTGAGACAGTGCTACAGACATCCCTTCGGAAAAAATACACCACTTTGGAAAGACACTTCTTTTAAGAATGACACATAACTATGAAAAGACACACCCCTTGGGAAAAGACAAGTTTAAAAAACTTTTAAATTTTCAACAAATTCGAATGGAGAGGCATCGGCGGTGATGAGGCTATTTGATGAAGGTGAGACTCTAAACTAATCGGAAGAGCCGATTTTTTGGCGAAGTTTGAGTCGGTTTTTCGACTACGTGATTTAGCGATTAGGGCAGGGCTTGATCGGAGGTGGAAGAGCGGTGCGCGGGAAGTAAGATGGTCATGATTGTCGAATGGGTCGGAGGCTAGAACGGGGCGAAGTTGGGGCCTCAAGCGGCTTGTGCAATTTACTCTTCGCCCCACAACAATTAAAACAAATAAGTCATGGTATTTTCTTCCACGTCGAACATGAGTGCTTTTTTCTGCATACAAAACAAACGTTCTCTTATACGAATTCGAACTTTTTGTGCACCACAATGACTTTTCACCAAAGAAATTTACCATAAGAAATGTTGAAATATTTGTATTAAGACACTGATTTATAGCAAACACCGACCATTCAACTGACCGCTTATGTGGCGTGATGCAAGCATAGTGGATTCGAACAATATAGGTTGGGCCATCCCCACTTACATCACGCCACATAAGCAAGCTGTTGGCCTGCTGTTTGAGGTCCACTCGTTATAATTTTCTTTTATCTTATGTCTTATATATTTTTCTAAATGTTTACCTTCGAGAGTACACCAAGGGGTGTCAAGTAGGGCCGTGGACACAGGCCCTTGACTTTCTTAGGCCCCCGATCAACCTGAAAAAGAAATTATATTACCCATAAAATTATCTTAAGATCTGACCATCTGATAGGTATATCATGATCTGAAGATCTATTATGTGAAAGATTAGGACGAAAAATGACACCCTAAACGCTACTATAGTGGAGATTAATTTATGGAGAGATTTCTCTATAAGAGGCTTTGCTATTGTGAGTTTAAACACACTTAGATAGGGTGTATAAGCATTATAAAATTATTTAAGAGGAGAACTTTATAAATAAGAAAATTTGAACTTAGAACTTATGTGTCACAAATCTCAAATTCAGCCATTAGACTGGTTTACTAAATTATGTATAGAAATAAAAACTTTAATTATTATATAAGTTTGAAAATAAAAATAATGTAAGGAATTCTAGAAAGGGTGTCGTTATTAGCACCCGTTTTTTCTTGTGAAGAACACACGAATTTCTACCATAAAAAATTGTTGGCTACCTTAAATTAGACAATGGAGATCGTTTTTCGTCCCAATCTTCCACGCAATAAATCGAGATTATGGCACTTGGGGCACCTATCAGACGGTCTGATAGTGATTCCACGTGGCACATATCTCTGGTACCAACCCTGGGAGCTATTATAGAAGTTTTTTTATTAATATAAATTGGTCCCATTTCGGAACTCGACATTGGCCCCCAAAGCCTCGGGACCGAAAAAAAATCTTTGGTAAAATAAAAGAAATCATCTTAGAGGAGATACTTTTGAAAATTTTATCTTATACTTTTCTAAAAATATTTACCTTTGAGAGGGCACCTTATATTTCCCCTCATATAGTTATTTCTTAAAATATTTATCTCAGGAAAATATGATATATATACCCTCTCAAATACTTATACCGCACTACAAAAATGAGATTGGCAGCCAAAAACTGCGGCTATTAACAAAAAACTACCGCTAATACCTTTGTCGCTAATAGTCTTAATAATTTTTTTTTATTAATAGCAGCAATTTTTTGCTCCAAAAAACTGCCGCTAATAGTCCTTTTTTTTGTAGTGTCGGCACTGGGTAAGGCCCATCAGATGACCGCTTTGGCCCCCCGAATATTTGGGGCCCCCTATTCATATATATCTTTATGGGCTATTGATTAATATAATTTTCAATGTATTAAAATAGTAAATCAAGTTAATGGTAGGGGTGTATTCGGTTCGGTTTGGTCGGTTTTGGACCAAAACCACAAACCAAACCGGTCCTATCGGTTTTTAGATTTTCAAACCAAACCAAACCGTCCAACTCTTAAAAACCAAACCAACCTGATTCAATTCGGTTCAGTTTGGTTCGGTCAGTTTCGGTTTTCCTATAATTTCTACTTGCACATCAAAATTTTCTCAACTTCTCAATCGATTTCCTATAAGTTCTACTTTACCGCTTTAAGATTTAGGAATAAGCTAAAGACAAGGGTAGGATTTTATATACAAATATGCATTTTACTTAAATGTCCTTTAAAATTAATCAAAATACCCGCCTATATATATAAACTACATTCGGTTCGGTTCGGTTTAGTTTTAGCTTAGGAATGCTTGGAACCGAAACCAAACCAAACTTTTCGGTTTTCCTTTTTTCCAAACCAAACCCGGCGGATCGGTTTGGTTTGGTTGGTCCGGTCCAAAAAATGCACAACCCTAGTTAATGGGTTAGTTGGTTATATGCTTATGTTGTTTTACTTTTTACTCAATAGGTTATGGGTTCAACTATTCTCAGGCCTCATATTTGCTTTTTTTATGGGTCGGATCGGGTCTCTGTCGAGTCGGTGTTAATCATGGGTCGGGTCATTTGCCGGCCTCATTGGGCTAGACCAACCTTATGTATTGTTTGGCTAGATCCTTTATACATGTATACAAATTTTTCCTTATTAAATGACCCAACTTAAAACAACGATCATGTGCTCGTTACAGCTCAATTTTTCGCAAATGTACTTGACTAGAGTTATCCAATGAAACTATTTATGAAACCTTTTGAGACTGTTAAAATGCAAAAAATATCAGGAAAGATTCAATGGCAGGTAAAGTGCAAAAAAAAAGCTACAGTGTTATTAGTTGGATTATTTGATCCATGGGTATGTTCAGCTATTTGGGCACGGTTGATGGTGCGTTAAGAGCCGCAATAACACGTTAGGAGGCCTTTACACGTGCAGTTGACCGTGAAAGATTGTTTGCTTCCGTTTTCGCTTAACGCGTTATTGCACTTTTCGTCGTCGAGTCACGCGATTTGGAGTACGAGGGTAGAGCCTCGTCGGCCCCATTTCTTAATGCGTTTGGCTTTCATTCATATCATTTTTCAGAGTTTAACTTCTCAAACGCCCAACCCCCCTCTTTAACCTCTTCTTCTTTATTTCCTTGTTCTCCCGAGGCACCTAATGAAGAGATCTGGAGTGTTAATGGCGTCCATGGCTACAGCTTCTGCTACTGTCATCTCGTCGTCTTCTTCTTCTGATTTTCTTTTCGTCTTCTCTAAATTTTATTTTGTAGTTTCCCCAATTTCAAACCCTAATGAAGAGATTTGGGGCTTTAATGGAATCCATGGCTGCAGCTTCTGCTACTGTCATCTCGTCTTCTCTAAACTAAAAGAAAATCTAATTTCGAATTTTCTTGTCCCCAATTTAAAAAATCTGATTTCGATTTTCTTTTCGTCTTCTTTAAATTTTATTTTATAATTTCTCCAATTTCAAACCCTAATGAAGAGATCTGGAGCTTTAATGGCGTCCATGGTTGCAACTTCTGCTACAGTCATCTCGTCTTCTTCTTCTTCTGATTTCTTAGTCAATTTGAATATTCAAGATCTCTAATCCGGTAAATATTAAATAAGCCTTTTTTAGTAGGTTGTTAATCTGAACTAATATGATTTTTTTTACTATTAGGTGTTGGAGAATGGTCAATATAATTCTTGGAAGAGATTGTAGCCGTCTACAGAAAAATTTGCTCTGAGATTAGATGGTTTATGATTCATCAAAACACTATTTACTGCCCACAGATGAGGGCCATTTTTTAGGGATCTGACACATGGAATAAGAAACTAACTGTCTGATAGGTGCGCTATGATCTCAAGATCTGTTGTGTGGAAGATCGGGGTGAAACACGATCTCATCATCTCATCTGAAGCAATCAAAGGTTTTAAAGGGTTCTAGGACGTTAGTGCAAACAGAGATACTCAAATGAAAATACATATAAAATTCAAAAAAAAAAACGGGTACAAATGTTTAGCCCCATATGGATTGTAACCTCTCAAGTTTTTAGGTAAATTGGAAAAGCTAGCAATCTCGGATGGCATCCACGATTTGGAAAGTTTAGCCACCTTCACTTAACTTATAAAACTTATAAGAAAACAACAACTGGTATCAAACAATCATATGTCACGTTAATAATGTATTGCAATTACAAGTTGGTTGAATCAAACAATCATTTAAAAGTTTACTTTGTTGACTATATAATTGTATTACCAATACTAGTGGTAACACGTTTAGGGGGCTAAACGCGATGGCTGAATACGCACCATCAAACGTGCCCTTTAGCTTTCCCTTTTTGTGCGATTATGTCCCTTTAATATATTTTTTCATTAACTTATTAGTTGCATTTTTAAATTATAAGCAGTAGAATGGAATATGCACATATTCGTAATCTATGAGCAATCATGGTGACAAATTTTAATTTCAGCAATATTTTGGTATTTCGAAAAAACTTCGAAAAGTTTTGAAAAAATTTCGGGGAGTATAAAAAATATTAGATATAAATTATATTTAATATTCATAATTTTTTTTACTTATTATGGAAAAATGACTAAAATTAAAAGAAAATTCATTAAATTTAATAAAATTTCGCTAATTTCACCGAAATTAATAAAATTTGGCGATTTCGGAGAAATCATCAAAATTTCACTAAAAGTTACGTCCAACTTCTGTTTCAGTAAATTTCAGTGAAATTTTAAAAAATGTCGGAGAAATTTGTCATAATGAGATAAATGAGTATAATTTTATTTGTTAAAACGATTTTTTTTTTAGACTAATATGAAGGAGGGCCCCATTTTAAAAACTCACTTTGGGGCTCCAAAATCTCAGGGCTGGCCCTGTTTATAGGGCATATGCTTTCTCGGTTTGTATCTACAAAATATGTCTTCTAATTAAGATTAAGTCTTTTTAAAATGGTGCCCTCTCGGGTAAATAAATACCTCTTTTGGGAAAGGTTATTGGCAATTATTTTTCCTTTAACGTGTAGAGAAGATTTTTATCGTATCTCAAAGCAATTGAAGAAGAAAGAGTCAACCAACCAAAATGCTACAGGTCAACAACTTCTCTATAGAAGTTGGCTGGTTGAGCACCTTGCTCTGTATCTAGGTCTCCCTTCTTTAATGAGTTTTAACTCATAAGAAAAAAGTAGAGTTTATGGGCAGATTTCAAAGAACTTAGGAATTCGTGCATATAGACATGAGCGGCTAGACCCATAGTGATAAATTTCTCCGAAATTTCTTCGAAATTTATCAAAACAGGGGTAGGGCGAAACTTTCGGCGAAATTCTGATGATTTCTCTCAAAAAGCTGAAATTTCCTTAAAATTATACTCATTTCCCTAATTATGGCAAAATTAATAAAATTTCACCAAAATTAATAAATCATTTCTAATTTTTTTCATTTTTTAAATAATAAATAAAATTTTTATGAAGTTTAAATATAATCTATATTTAATATTTTTTGTACTCCCCGTAACTTTTTGAATTTTTCTCGAAATTTATCCAAAATGAACCGAAATTACCTCCTACCAAAATATTGCCAAAAACAAAAAATTTCACTATAGCTAGACCAAAGGGTTGATATGTAGCTTAGAATTGTTTTCTCTCATCTTGATAGAATTCCATGGGCCTGATTTAACCTCACAAAATCAGCTTGTACGATTTCTCTAAGATATAAATAGTTCAAGGAGGGCAAGCTTACAACCGATGTGGGACAAATCTAATACCTCTAAACTAATACATCTAAACTCTAAAGATATATTAAAGTTGTAGTTTTTTCTCTTCCTTCCAACCTCAATATGAACACTACTTGCACAATCTTCACCGCCATCAACTTTAGAAGCTCATTCTAAAGATGTTTGACCACTTTAATCAACAAGATGATCAATGTTTTCGGTTCACTAGTCAATATAAATTTTTCAATATCACGTGGTTTGAATCATAGTGACAAATTTCGTTGAATTTCGGCAAAATTTTGCGAAATGGGGGTCAAACGAAAATTTCGAAAAATTTTCAATTTTTGGTATTTTTTGATAAATTTCGGTAATTTTTTTAAAAATATTTAAAACTTTTTTTTTAAATATTAATATTTTATATTTTTAATCTCCGAAATTTTTCTGAAAAGTATCGAAATTAATTCGAAATGTACTGATAGGATTCCCCACCAAAAAATTCCCCAAAACAAAATTTGCCACTATGACTTGAAATAAAGTGTCAAATCTCAAAAATCAATTTTAGTTATTCATTTTAAAGCCATTTGACCGTTTTAAATTAGGCGTTTGACCATTTTACATCACATGTTGAAATATTAATTAGAAAAATTCTGGGAGGTAGGAAAATAAATTTGGAAAATTTTACTTCACAGATTTTTTTAACCACACGGGCATTAATCTTAAAAAAGTAACAATCATTTTTAGATGACAGTGTTATATGGTAGGCAGTTTTTGATAGAAAATTTTGTAGGCAGCTTATGTGGCGCAACATATCTGGCTGCACTTGCAGTGGGCCCAAGCAATGCAGCCAATCACATCGTGTCACATAAACTGTAAAATTATCTATTAAAAATTGCTTACCGTTAATAATTTTCCTTTGTAGATTGCCTAAATCTGGCGATTCAAATCACCGATGAGCCTATTTTGCGCCCACTTTATTTCAACGGATTGGCCACCATTAGGAAGGTTTGGGTTGCTCATAAATCTGTTCCACGTGGTCATTATTCGTGGCATTGAAATCCGTGCAATCCATAAATGCAGCCAATTGCATCGCGGCCGCCTCATATTCTCCGCATAAAATTTGTGTTCCATATAACACTCTCCGTAATCAAAAAGCAAAAATTCTTCAAACAATTGTCGTGTCTTAAAACGCCTGCTTTTAATTATGCAAACTCCAAAATAAAAAGGTTTGGAATTAGATTATAGAGATTGTTTTTTGTCCCAATCTTTCACAAAATAGATCTTGAAATAATGGGCTTATCTTAGATGGTCAGATGTTGATTTCATGTGACACACATCTCTAAAGGTGTATGTGATCATGACCTCATGGGTGTACCATCAAACGTGATCCTCAAGTCACATCTTTTAGATGCATTCTATGTGAAATCGATATTGATCATCTAATAATAAGCCCTTGATCTCCAAGTAGATATTGGAGTACAATGAGGGAATGTAGATCATTAAAACTAGTCAAACATTAACTTATACTTTTAAAAAATTATTTTCATTTTTTTTTTAAATTGATTTAAACCATCCATCCGTACTCCACATGGCAACCAAAAGAGTATTTTAGGTGCCATGTGTACCTCCCATGTGAACCTAGGAGGACGGACAGAACTGGCTCCATATATATATATATATATATATATATATATATATATATATATATATATATATATATATAAGAGGAAGGTTTTGTATGTTTTAGATTCCTTTCTATCATATAATGACAAAATTGCTTATTTTAGCAAAGCTCCAGAATAGCTCATCTTAGTAAAGCCCCCTTAAAACCTTTATTTAAGTAAACAGGACACGCAATTGATCCATCTAACCTACTTTCTTTTCCTACTTTCCTTTTTTAAGAAGGAAACCATCTCCTCTGCAACGCATTTCTAAAAACTCTAATATATTCCATTCAGTTCTAACCAGTGGGACAAAACCCTGTGGGCGTTGACTAGGGCAGGCTCGATAACGGCCGTTATTACTAAGTTCGATCTAATCCCAAGCCTAAAATGAGTGCTGCTCTCGCCCTCGCTGTGAAGGTCGTGTGAGTCACCTACTCCCCCATTTATTTATCATTTCTCTCTTTTTTCCTTTCTTAGTACTTTTTTTTTTTTTTTTTTTCTGAGTTTGTGTCTATGTTGTGTTGTTGTTCCTTTGTGTTTGGGGTTTTGGTTAATCTGCTAATTGAATGGTTGAATTGGATAGTTTTGGTTATAATTTATATGAGTTTTGCTATTTTTGGTATATGAGGAACCGAGTAGTTTTTGTTATACTTTATATGGGTTTTGCTATTTTTGGTTATAGTTTATAAGGGTTTCGTTTTTCCTTGATATTTGGGGAACTGGATATTGTTGGTTATAATTTAGATAGGTTTTGTCTTTCCTTGGCATTTGGGGTTTTGGTGAATAACTGAATATATTTTTTTTGGATGGCGAATATGCCAATTGAATGGTTGGACTTTATTTAATTGTTTAGTTTTTATTTTATTTTTGTTTAATTTAGATGGAATTTTCTTATTTAATGCATTTCCTTTGGGATTTTGAGATAGTTGTTATAATCTTAAAAACCAAACTTCGTAAATACAACTTAATACTAAAAATTAGTAGTATGGTTTAGTATGATATTGAGTTAGGCAAGTTGAGTTTTAAGCCACTTGGTATCATGTGGCACACATTTTGATAATTCCAACTCGTCAAAGTGGCAGAATACCAACTCCCAAAAAGCCCATTAGAGGATTTGTAGCATCCAATTTGCAAAACTGATATCAGTGCCAATTCCCCAAAAAAATGAGGAGTGCTTCCGTCTGTTCGACAACCAATAGTAAAAAAATATTCTTAAATCTCCTTGCCAATGCGCGTACCAAGCCTGGATGAAAAATAGGAGGGTTAGAGTCGGATGGATAGCCGACTGTAAAATATCTGCAAAATTTCTATAACAAGTCATATTATAATGCCACGTCAAGCTAAGGTGTTCTTCATAGGCAACACACAATAACAGAACCAACATATAGTGTGGACCATAGTCACAATGTCGAGAGTCAGCAAAAAATCGACAGAGGTCTAAGTCGGAAAAAATCTGTCAAAGTCGAAAAAAATCAGGTTATGTAAAAAAATTCAAAAAAAAAGAATGTATATCATAATATATTTCAAGTTAAAACTAAAGATTTTAATGAACAAAATAGGCAAAACCTAAAAGTCTTTTATGAACAAATTAAACAAAATAGTACAAAACCCAAAGTTTTTTTCCCCTTAAAGTAGAAGTGGAAAAAAAAATAAAAAATCAGACCACATTAGAAACATCGCCAATTAATCGGCCAAGTCATGACTTGGCCTATTAATCAACGCTAAAGTCGGAATTCCTGCAAGTCGCCAACTTTTTTCGATTTTTTCAAAAAATCAAAGACTTTTGTGACTACGGCGTGAACTAGACAAAGGTTGGCTATTTTGACCCTGGTAATCAATGGACAGTAATGGTGCTCGATTGTTGCATGGTAGACTAGAGTTTTGAACCTACATGGGCAGGTGCGGGTGAAGAAGTTATTTCAGAATGTGGGTACATTAACTAGGAAGAGCATCGAGGTGAGGAATACTAAGAGGAGGAGGATAAGTGTAGTTGCTTACAAGCGACGAAAAAATAGAGGCAAGAAACTTGAGACCTAGGGGATGAGTATAACTGTTTCTATTAAGGAAAGTTGTAATTCTAAAAATCGGACATGCACTGCAATATTAGACTTTTGAAATAGAAGGTTGTAAAGGTAGGATTATTGTTGAATTTGTTTTGGATAAGAAATCTTAACTATTGGAAGTACTTACATTACATGCATGGTATCAAGTATCGGTCGACACATATACATATCAACGATATCTATCGGTTTCTGGACAAATCCATATCGATACCGGTATTGGAATTGTATCAATGGAATGGCCGACTCCGATACCTATAGGCAGATACTAGGTAAATACCGATATCGAGTTTGATACCTTGCTTACATGTCACAAGTTATGTTAGTGAAATTATGAAAAATTAATCTTCTGCACTCTATCGATGAGCTTGTACACAATGTACTTAGTGAAGAAAGCATACCCATTGGCAGAATTTTGCATCGAAATGTGGAACAAATGGCAGGGAGGTGCTTGGAGAGTGCAAAGGAAAGTGTGATTCTTATATAGAGACATACTCATTGGATGCATTAGTTCAAAAATGTATTGCCGAAAAGGAGAGACACTGTAAATGACAAAAAATTGGATACACAATAGATCTTGAAATATTTGAGTTGACAAATGAGGAAACTAAGAAAGTTGCTCGTAACGCTAAGTATGAAACATAAAAGTATGCGAGGTTGGTGACAAAAAGCTGGGAGAAAGATATCTATAAACTTTTTAAGATAAGAAATTGAAAACTAGAAACCTTGACACGGAATGGTGCATTAAGGATGAAGATCAAATGGTTTTGGTCAAAGAAGATGAGATAAATGGATGGAAAAAATATTTCAAAGACGTGAGAACCAAATATTCTCATAACCAGTTTGATGGTTTTTTGGAAAGTTTTTCATGTTTTTTTTTATATTAATTTTTATGGGGTCTTAAGGATTTTTTTTTTGTTTTATCAATTTTGATGAGACGTGCTCTATGGGTATGACTATTATAAACAAATCATGTCATTCATTAGGTCACCTTAGGGGTACTAATTTAGTGAACTTATTATAACAATTGTTTTAAAATGCTTTCTAACTTTCACTTTTTACTTTAAATAAAGATATTTTGCACTGACAAGTCACAACGGCTTTGATAAAGACTAAGCAGCACCCCATATTTTTCTCAATGCATGACAACTCTATTTTGATCTAAGAATGATGATGTTTTCAAATTAATTATCAATTATTGCATTGGACTTATTTACTTGGTCTTTTTTCTTATCTGGGATGGAGTTGATCTTTAATCAATCCATAGTGAACTTGATACATTGTTTCTAGAGGTAAATATCATTTGAAATTTTCATCAGTTGATTGATACTTTGTTGTGTAAAAATTTGAATTCCTAAATGTGTACATACATTTTTTTGGTTTGAGCCTATAGTGGATTCTAAAATATGGCATTGGTATATGAGCAAAATGCTCGACTTTGTGTTAATTTGTTGCCTTACATATGCACTCATTAAATTATAATGCTTAAAATGAAATGACCTATTCAAATTATTAGAAATGGAAAAGAGTAGAGAATCTTTTTTAGTATTTACTACTTCTATAGTCTCAATGTGAGAACTAAAAATAAAAAGTGTGTTTTCTTTAAAAAAAATATACAACAAAAAAGAATGTTGAAATTATTTTTATTATTCCCCCTGTTCACTGCCGAATATTGTATAATATTTAAGTTATATGATTGATATAATTGAAAACATAGTAAAAAAATCTAAGCTATATCGAGTAACTAAGTAATGTTCGGAGGCCCAAAAGCAAAATCATGTTATATAGATAGCTTTGATAATAGTCATGTTAGTTAGGGATTATATGCATAAATCTGTATGTATTATGGGTTTTGCATGATTATTATTTTGCCTCCCAACCTCTTAACAGTTGCATCAACCTAAGCCTAGATAGGAAATTGGTTTTAGTCATAGGCATCAAATATACTCTCCTCTCTTCCCCCAACATTATATTAGTCTCTCACCTTGCTCATAAGGATTTGTGTTTGTATTATAGATCTGGGAATTATATTTCTTGAGGTAGATAAATTTTTGCTGACATGAATTTCCATTGTTTACTTAGCTAAGACGTACAAGCATACATCATTAGGATACCTGTTCACATGTATAAGTCCATTTGATAATCTTATCACTTGCATTCTCCATGTTTGACTTTTAGATTGTCAATGGATGCTTCTATTAGGTACTTTGTAATTTACTTGTATCAATTGCTCACTGCTGACCCTATACTTATAATTCCCATAATGGAGCTTCTCATTTGTTTTCCCTCATTGATGAGGTCACTGCCTATTTATTAAAAATCGTATGAGAAAATTATGATCCAAATAAAAAAATGATCAAAGCCATAAAAAATGATGTTTACTTTAAGAAAACAGGTTTATGACACCTAATTATTCAGACAATCAACAATCTCTATACACAGAGAAGGCGATAATTACTATGGAACCTATATTTGATACTTCAAATTTTATTCTTATATTGATGTTTATCTTCATCTTCATATGGTAGCTTTGATGTTTCAATAATGCCTTCAAAACCTTAGTCCATAGTTTGTTCTACTTTTTTTTGCAAATAATTAATTCGGCCAAAATATCAAGGACCTGTCATCTGTTTTACTTATAGGTTTATAAACTTTAAAGTGTGAAGGCTGATAAACTATCATATGCTTATAAATCCCATAAACTGCATTTAGCTTGTCATTCTCCATGGAGGAATTTGAGACCACCGTACTTTAAATACTATTCTATACCTGGGCAGAGAACAAGTATTTTGTATTTACATTGTCTTTATATTCGTTCTATATATTATATAGTGCACAAACTTTTCAATTGAAGCAATTGCATGAAATGTGTTATTTAATTTTACCTAATCAAAATAAATATAATTCATTTTTAATTTCTAAGTAAATTATATTACTATTGAGTACTTTTTATATTCTATACTTTCATAGCTTTTTGATGGGTGGAATGCTTCTTGGGAAATCAGCTATGCATATAAATTGAGATATATAAAAGAATATTTCTTCATAATTAGAAGGTAAGTTTTGAAAGTTTGCCTCATTTATGAGTTCTTAAATTTTCTTCATCTGAATCTTACAATAAAAGTTCTTCGAGTGAATCTGGTTGAATAGCTTATGATCATACTTGAAAACTAAAATTATGAATTTGTTGGACTCCTAGATTCTAGGAAACTAATTCTATTTCCTCATTAACGTCAAATTCAGCAAAAAATAACCTCGTGCTTTATCATTGCACAGGAAAAGAGCATATAAAATAGAACTCTCAGTAAATGGTCCGTATTTGAATCACATTGCATGGTTGGTTGATATCATAGAAGTTGATGTTAGTGATTTTCATTGATATTATTAGCTATTAGATTTATTTTTTGTAGAAGCTTTTCTCATCTCTCTTTCATGCGTGTACAAAGCTCTTATTCTCACTTTTTTTATAAGTCATGAAATTGCTCGAATCGAAATTGGCCCAAAACTATTCTCAATCGATTCGGTTGGTTTTTAGCTTTTAAATATGAATATTTATCATCATATAAAAACATGAAAAAGTAAAAAAAATCTAAACTCATGTCAAAGGACGCTGGAAGTGGGAACTAAGATAGGGTTTTAAGTTTTAACTTTTAAGTTTACTTTTAGGTTTAATTTTTAAAAACTAATATTTTTAATTGCAACCCATTTTTTTCTTTTTGCACTTTGCACCCCTTATTAGTTCGGTTCGGTTTCGGATAAAATAATCCTAAACCCGTAGCTGAACCGATAACCCAATATTTGTGTAAAAATGAGACTTCATTCTTATTCTTGTTCATTGCTTGGTATCATTTAATGTTATTATAAGGTAGTGATTTTTGTCTAAAAATGTCACTGAATTTTAAATAAATCGCTTTATTGACTTCTCCATTTAGTGTGTTTCTTAGGCTTGCTAAAAAAAAATTATTTATGAACATACTTTTTGGACAAATTGTGGTAAATTATTTCATGTATTCATAACTTCAATGCATTCTCTCATTGATTCTAGATGAATCATTAAGTTGTATTCTCCATTTACACTCGCTATAAAGCGTTATTTAGGAATCATGTGCTCTTCATGGATTAAAATTTTTATTTATTATTGATGTATAGAAGCATTTTACAAAGAAAACAAAAAGAAAAGGTATGTACAATTATAGCTCCAATAATCTAATTTTAAAAAAATCAGAGCTCCAGAAAACAAATTAAAAGACTCAAAGGCGTAATAAGTAGTTCAATTGTGAAGTGCCCTTCACTCAATAAATCTTATAAAAAATATTGGCAATTTTTTTATGTTAATTAGCTTTCAAAACTGAATTATATAATAGTAACAAGTGTAACATTTTTTTATTCTGATTGAATTTACCCACCAAGGGGATGTCGCGTCGCAACGGTTGACGACTTGGGAATGCTCTCGAAGGTCGTGAGTTCAAAATGACTCTTCTTTTACGATAAACGGGTGTCATGTAAGGTTCGTAAATCTTGAAATACTCGTGGCATTGTAGAGGCAATGGCATTTCATAGGGCTTATTCCAAGCACAAACTTGGGACACCTTTTCCTATTTAAAAAAAAAATCTTATCTTACAATAATGTGTCATGAACATTACCATATATATAACCATCACTATCCATGCATAAGATCTCATTCACTTTATTTTGCAAATGCATTACTTAATGGTTGATTTAATTAGTACATAACATATATAATCATCAAACTTCTTGGTGTTTACTTCATTTGAGAAAGACAAATAAGTAAAAAAAAAAAAAAATTATCATAAGTAATGAAATGCCATAGGTCATGAATTTTCCACAAGCATTGGAAAGTCAGTGCAACAAAAACTTCAATAACAACTTGTACATGAAATTCATTTTCAAGAAATAGAAGTTAGCAAAATGGTAACATACATAACAAATCATTAGACTTTTTTTTAGGTATTTTGATTAGTTGCCTAATTTCAGAAATGATGATGACTTACACCTCAACAAAGAAATTTGTATGAGTGACACAAATAATTGTTCAATTGGGTATTTTGTTAATTTCAAAATGAACCAATAAAACTGATTTTAGACATTTATGAACTCACACTACTCCGCAACTGTCATGGCTATATAAAAAAAGAAAAGAAAAATATATATCTAGACCTTTTATATAAAAATGAAAGAAAACTGCCAAATAAGTATAGGTTTGATTCCTTCATAGATAAAGGATATTCTTCCATTCTATCATATGAAGAGAAGGATTATATGCAAGTTAGCAATACTCCGGTGTAAGTTACAAAAGCCTCATTCTTTTAAGGTTACGGAAAAGACAACAATAAGTTTTGAACTCTTTTTCCTCTCTCTCCTCTGCTAGGTTTTTATGTGGATTTTTTGCTAGGATTTTTATTTGATAGAAAAAATTATCACAAAAGAAGATGAAAGTTTTTCTCGTTAGGAAGATGCACCAACATCGTTCACTACAACCGCATCTATTTTTTAACAACTTATGAAGAATCGGGTACCATTTAAGATTTTTATTATATTTTTTTATTTTCTTTATCTTTGTAAAAAATATATCACAATATTTATTTATTTATATTTTATTTTTTAATGGATGTTCCTTGTTTCATCATATTTTAGAACGACAATCAGTTAGGATTATTTTTTATATTTTATTTAGGGGTTTGATATCTTAGTATTTTAAGATTTTTCTTTATTTTTTTATTTTTAATTTCTACATGAGGGTTTGTACTCTTTTTTATTATTTTGTATTTTTATCTTAGATTTTTCTATATAATTGGTTGAAATTGATTTTTATTTTGAACTTTTAATTGAGGGATTTATAGGGTTTTTATAATTTTATGTTTTTATCTTAGATCATTCTATGATCGATTGGAATTGATTTTTATTTTTTATTTTAGGGATTTGATGTCTTAGTATTTTGAGGTTTTTATTTTATTTTTATTCCAACATGAGGGTTTGTAGGATTTTTATAATTTTTCCTTTTTATCTTGAAAGTTTAGATCGTTCTACATGATCGGTTGTTATTCATTTTAGGGGCTTGATGTCTTTATATTTTAGGGTTCTTATTTATTTTTTTATTTTTACATAAGGGTTTGTAAGATTTTTATGATTTTGTATTTTACTTTAAATCATTTTAGATGATTATTTGTGATTGATTTTTATTTTTTTTGTCTTAACTTTTAAGAGTTCTATGTGTTAGTAATTTAGAGTTTTTAATGTATCATAGGGTTTGATATTCAGAATGTTTTTTTTCCTTACTCTGCAACACAGAAAATCAAGTGCAAGTATAATATTTTTTTTTTTTTGTCTATTTTAGAAGTTTGGTTTCATATATTTTGGCCTAAAAGCTCTTGCAAAATAAACACTAGAAAATTTTCCTTTAGCTTTCCCAATATTGTCCCTATTACCTAGAAATTAGAGGTTTTATATGTAGGAAAATGGTTGTTTAGATTTTTATTTGACAAAAAGAATTATTAGAAGGTGGTGCTTTGGGTCTAAGGTTCATGTGTATTTATTGTACTTACTATACCTAAAAAGTGTTGGGGCTATTTATTTGCTCATAAAAACATGTACAATTGTTTTCATTCTCTCTTGGATTAATTATGACTTACTACTATATATATATATACACACACACACACTCACATGAAGCTGCATGTCATAGATTTGATAAAACACTCATGTCTCATATGCATTCCTTTTTTTGTGTTAAAGTTATTGATTAATTACTGATGCACATGGTTCTATCTGATTGAATATCAGTTATGCGATGAAATGCTTAGGAGGAATATGAGTGTTCTATTGTTTATTTTCTTATATCTTACATCTTAGTTTTTTCTTTTATTTTGTGTTTTCGAAAACATTTCAAATCAGGGATGCTCTTGATTATCATGAAAAGTTCATGGAAATGACTTATAAGATAAGAATTTTTTATTATTCCTCATTAATATAAAAAAGGCATTGATTTGTATTATTTGATATATCAACTATAAATTCACATTATTTTAGAGGATTTTGTTAACCATAATTGGATCCTAACGCATTATGATAAATGATTTTTTGAGGCTTCATTTTAAACCTCAAAACTACCTTGGATAACCTACAAATTTGAACTTCTCTCAGATAGTTTTCATTTTATTGCACAATCTTGATCTACAATCATACAATTAAGTTTTTTTTTTTTTTTTTTTTGTATATTCTTATGGCCCTGATTTATTTGGTTTGATCTTTTTATTTTTATTTTGAACCTTTTAATATATTTATTTAAGTGTTAAAAATTGTTAGAGAATTAGGTATCAACTTCCCTTTCTTGGCTTAAGAATCAGGTATTGTCTTCGTTAGTCTAGGTTTATACTCTATTTGATTTTTATGTGATTTAATTTTCAACGTGTGTATAGTTAGTTTGTCGTATAAATTTAAGTTCAATGACAATTATGGTGCTATTTGTTTATCAGTGGTCAACAAAGTGGTCTCTTTATATATTTTTTTTTTATTGAGATGAATTTCTCATATTTCTTCATCTGCTTATTATAATTGATAATTATCTATATATTATATAGCAAACAACAATACTCATATTCTTTCTATTTGTGCTCTTACAGTTGTTATTCGTGGACTAAATCATGAATCAGATGATGGATCTTATTACATCTCTTTGTTTCCATTAAGCTTTATAGAGCGATCTATAATAGTTTATTGAGAGTTTAGACTGTTTATTGGTATGTGAAATTTACATGAAGAGAAATGCCACATGTGGACTATGCCTTACTTCGCCTTTGACCCGATTAGAGATTTCGAAAAGCATAATTGTAAGTTCTTTCATATCATTTGATTGTTTATTTATAAATATTGATGATCAAATTCATATATTCTAATGATAATAGTTAGAAACTAATTATATAAATTTTTTTTTGGATTTACTGCTATTTTATCGAGAGTAATTAATGGTGGAAATATTGATACCACGCTTCTGGAGGCCTGTGATTTAAGAACAAAAACTTTATTCGGACTCTGATTGCGGGCAATTTATTGATCAGATTGTGAAAATTTTTATGACATTATATCGTAAGTATTTAGCAAACAAATTAGTTTAATATTACTATTATTATTTTTCTTAATTTCATTGGAATCTATTAGATTATAAAAATATTGTTTATCCAATTGATTTTGAAATGAATAATTGTATTTTCTTAATGACGATTTATATTATTTGGTGTAATTAAGTTGGAAAATACTTTACGACGATTTATTTCAAGTAGATTGCTCCAACTTATAAGGATGGGGTTGCTTATTCTAGAGAGCAACTTATTTATGTTCGAAAGATTTGACTCCAAAGCTTCAAAAAAGAACATGTATTTCAACCCAAAGGAAGCTTCAAGAAACATATAATTATTTTGGCTTCATAAGAGTATTTGGTCCAAGTGTTCTTGTTGAACAAAATGCAATGCCCAAAGACCCCACACAGGCCAATTCCTCCGTACAAGCCTAATAGATTATTAACTTATGTGAAAAATTAGGTGTCTGAATAAGGAAGGAAATGACTGAATTTATGGAAAGGCAAGATGACTATCCCATGTAATAATGCTAAATATAGTAGTTAATGTCAAGATTTAGCTGGTGTATTTAGTACGATGTAATGGATTCGAATTGATCAAATCAAATGGTTGCTTACTATGTCCGTTGTATATGTTGCAATGATCGAGAACTTAAATTTCTAATAGATGGTGCCAGTAAGTGAGTGATGCAAATCTTCAATGGTATTATCCTTCATGAGAGGGATGGGATTGGCTTAAAAATACACTTAACAAAAGAATGACCTTTGATCTTGTGATTTTTCAATTCTATACATAGCAATGTTATTTTCTTTTTTATTTTGGTCGCGACAAGGATGCATTTGGTCTCATGTATTTGCAGATTCTGTCGAGTATTAGGATGCTCAAAGCATGTGAACCACCTTATTTGAATAAATTCCATAAAGGTGAATCAACGATGATTGTACAGTGGATCGATGGTAATTGAAGGTTTAATTGGCGTTTAAATGCATTGTTTTTAACTTTATAAGAAGCTGGGATTGTACGTAGCCCTCGACTTTTAAATTTGATTATTAACAAGATCAAGTAAAGGTGTGCAAGTCTTGACTCATCGCAAATATTTCTGCAATCGATGTAGCTAATAAAGATTTGATATTATCAATAGTGCCTGTAGTAAAATTTTACTCACAAAAAGATATCTCTGTAAGTGCTTGTGGGAATGCCCCAAGGAGTTTTTCTTGGTCTCTTTCTACCATTTTATATTTATTCATTGCTTATGAATGAAGTTCATTTATTACTTCATTGTTGTATTGATGTGAAAATACGTGTTCTCATCACTTAGGCCATTTGTCCTGTTCCATGTGAAAAAAATGTATTGTCAAGACAAGATATATATATATATATATATATATATATATATATATATATATATATATAGATGTCCCTTGTTAGCCTCCTTGTAGTTGTAATGTACAAATCTGAGGCGGGTGTAACCTATATTACATTAAGTAGGATATCTACTTCAGTCTAAATCACGCACTGGTATGACGTAAGCGTCTAATTAGAGAGAAAATTAGTTTCCTTAAAGGTTTTGCCATTTTGGTATCTCGCTTACAAGATTTACTAAAAGAGCCTCGAAGCCCATTGACTTCTTGGCGTCAAACGATCGTCTTTTACCCCAATCTTTCATACATTAATGGATCTTGAGATTATGATCTTATCATCAGATCATCCATTTTTTTATTATACATAGCACATATCTCTCGGAATAATTTAAGTGTGGTGTGTGCCATGAGATTTTACAGCCACTTTTTGAGAATCTATGCCACGGAAAAAAAAAAAAAAAAACAGAAGAAGAAGAAACAAATGGTACTTTCCTGATTTCAAGATCCATAGTGTGGAAGATTTGGTGATAAACGATATTTGTCTAATCCCATGCAGTAAATGAGTTTTAAAGGCTTTCGGTTATAGGCGCTTTGAGTAAATCTGCATGTGCAAACAAAGGTACCCAAAGGTTTTGTACATAAAAAAGATAGGCAAAATAACTTTGCACACGAAAAGTTTGCCCTTGCACATAGTTTAAAAGAAAGACTTGATATTTTGGGGATTTGTGCCATTTGGAAAAACCTTCTAAATCGTCTGATTTTAAGGTCATGATGTAAAGATCTAGGAGGTTAAAAATTGGTTCATCAATCTCTATCATATGATTCAATACAATCAATTGTTGAATTAGATAATGGCCTTTATCTACATTGAATCATATGATAAAGATCATATTGGTACCAATCTTTTTCACCTAAGTTCCTTAGATGATGCCTTCAAATTAGAGGATAGATTGGACTTTTCACCTGGCACAAGTGCTTGGGTCCTTCTGTCAATCCATGTGCACGGGCCAACTTCTCGAGTTCAATTAATTGACCATGTGTAAGAGTTTGGCTTAGCTCTGTTCGCGCCTACTTAATTACCGAGGGCGCTTACACTAAAAACATCTTGAATGGTTGAATAAGATGATGGAGATGGATTTTCATCCCAATCTTTCACACTTCCATGCAATAGATTTTGAGACCATAGGCGTGTCATCGGACTGTCTATCTTTTGTTCCACGTGATACATATCCCAAGAATATGACTCCATAATTATATGGGGTATATCATGCTCCAGGTTCACTTTTTGGGACCCGCACATAATAAAAAATTATCATGGCACGCCCGTGATCCAAGATCAATCTTATATAAGATTGGGACGAAAATTGATCTCCACCTTACTATTCAACCCATCCATGAGGAAACAAATCTCTCCCCTTCCTCCTTCCATCACTTTATTGTGGCGCTTGGGCTGCTTTTTTTTTTTTTTTTTTATTCAAAGGTAAAAGATGCAGTTGTTGGGACTTGGGGTCCTCTCCCCTTTAACGATAGACAACGACATTTTAATACTCTGTTTCGTCAATCAAAAAAAAAACTCCGAACATGGGCATAGCACAACCTCTGAAAAAAAAAAAAATTCAAATTTTTTATATAAAATAAATCTATAACTATTCAATCAAATGTAGGTAGTTAATCAAACGGTTGGCAATTACGATTACTTTTTGTTTTGGGGCTATGCCTGTCTAACAGCTGGCCTTATATACGAGAATGAAAGTAACCCCTAGAAAAAAGGTAAAAAGCAAAGCATGGTTGAAGCTTCGAAGGGTTGGGTTGAAAAAGAGATGAATACCTTTATTTGCAACCGGGATTCTTTGATCTCAACTCAAGTTACATGATCTAAAACATTAATAGACACACAATAAATATTGAGATCATAAGCTTGCCATTCAATAGTTAGATGTTGATTCCACGTAATACTCTCCAAAAATTAAACCTAATCCTAAGCTGCAAATATAGGCGAAAGAAGACCCAATATTAAGCTGCAAATCCGATGGTTAGCAACACTTGTTGTTAAGGCAATTTTTGATAACGGCAAGGCTAATAGCGGCAATTTTTGGTAGCGACAATTTTTGATTAAAAAAATTACCGCGAATAGTCTTATTTTTTGTAGTCACCCACCTCTTGTAATAATCTCATATCGGATAGGAAAAAGTCCTGACCTTGGGTTATATGTGATTGCGGATGTTACATGTCATGAAACATTCTTGGGGGGGGGAGAACCGGATAATATTGTAGTATGTGGGTTTGGATCGTCACAATTCTGGTATATTATATACGGTGTAATAGATTTGTACACTTGAATTATAAAAAATTATATATTTTTTGTACATCGTACATCATCCATCATTGGAAAAAAATATAAATATTTTCATCAAAATAAAGGATATATAAATATATATTATAATGATCTATAGATCATGAATTTTAAATTAGACGGCCCAGATTATATTTTCACATGTCACTAGTATCTAAAATACAATGACTTTTTTTACCACTTTGATGCAATCACTTAAAAAGGGAGTGTAAGTAATGGCGTCCTTTTTCAAAGGTAAAAATTAAAATAGACAAATTGGATGGTTTGAATCTTCTAATAAATGTGATTTTTCGGTTGAGACAGGTGCCAACGATGAGCTGTCAATTGGATATCTTTTACCAATCAAACATATCGGCTAAAAAGTGGACATAATGAATTTGGATGGTCTGATCAAGTGGCATCAATCATAGATTAACCGTAGCCACATAGTCGCTTAATCGGACGGTTAGAATCGTCCCATCAGTGAAATTTCCAGCTCATAATGCAGAGATTTGCACTA
The DNA here is from genome assembly GCA_021018995.1 of Chloranthus sessilifolius. Lineage (NCBI taxonomy): Eukaryota > Viridiplantae > Streptophyta > Magnoliopsida > Chloranthales > Chloranthaceae > Chloranthus > Chloranthus sessilifolius. Next base: position 1,513,232 of record CM037588.1, on the reverse strand, counting down.
CCGTTTGCCATGGCCACTAGGGCTGTCAACGGGTCGAGCCGTATTTTCGCTTAGCCCATTTTTTAAAATATTTTGGGCCCAGACCGGATAGCTAATCGGGCAGGGCTGGGCTCAATTTTGGAATTTTGTAGCCCAAACCCGGCCCGATTAGCTATCCAATTCGGGCCTGATTTCTAGTCAATTTTAAGAGTTTAAAAAAAAATAAAATTAATAAGGAATTTAAATAAATGGGCCGGGCTAGGCCTTACACATTGTAACTCGAATCCAGGCCCATTTTTATCTGGGCCCGGCCCGGCCTGTTTATTAAAATCCTGAAAAGTTAGCCTGAACCAGTCTCATGCGGGCCGGGCCAGGCTGAAGCCCGGCCCGTTGACAGCCCTATTTGGCCACTACCGACCAAAAGACTTTTTGACACTTGAACTTTGAACGAGAGAAATCCAAATGCCTTAGTCAAACTTATTTTTAATCAGTTTAAGGGAAATTTACCTGGCCAACCCTGTCAGATGTACCTTTTACTGCAGAGACCATATAGTTTCACCTTTACCCAAATCGACCCGCTGCGCACCGAGCCATCTTCCGCCTTTAGGAAATACCGGATTTACCCCCAATATAATAAATAGCCGCCTTCACCAAACCCTACACACTGTTTACCTTGTTACTTTTTTATTTTTTCGTTCGAAGTCGGTGGAGAGGCGGTCGAGAGTCACTAGCATTCCGTTCATCAATCTTCAAGCTACCAAACCTGTAAGTAGCTAGTAAATAATTAATTTCTGTTGATTTTTTTTCTTCCTCTTTCGTCGGTCCTCATTTTGTAGTAAATTTTATAATTATCGATTGTATAGACAATCGATAACGATTGTAAACTCAATCGATATCGATTGTCTATACAATCGATATCGTTTTCGCTAAAATTTACGTTTTCGTCCCAAAGGAACTGAAGAGGATCTGGTTCTGGTGGTGATGGTGGGTCCTCCCTTACAAGATCGAAATTGATTTTGTTATAGTAGGTTTTAAGGTGTTTTATCGCCGTCGTTTGACATTGGGAAATATGGGGGCTGAAAGGGATAATAGGGATGATACATTTGCTGTTGATGGTGGAAAATCATTTGCTGGTGATGGTTAGGGATAATAACGAAAGCTATTGCATTTGCATACGATAGCAATTGCATATACAATCGCTATCGATTGTACCACTAGAACCAGATCATCTTCAGTTCCTTTGGGACGAAAACGATGAAGTAATGAAAATTTTGGCGAAAGAAGAAAAGAATAAGAAGAAAAAAGAAAAAGAAATTAGACAATTGTATAGGCTGTCGATTGTTAATACGATCGACATCGATTGATTCAACAGTCGATGACGATTGTGTACACAATCGATGACGATCGCGTACACAATCGATAATGATTATGTATACAATCGATCACAATTGTTTAGGGAATCGGCGAGTTTTTTTATCTAGCCTGATTATACCCTGATTATAAACATTCTTTTTCAATTTTATTACAGTTCATATACAGAAGCCGGCAAAATGGTTATGCAACGTGCTGTTGGCAAATGTTCTCCTACTGGCATTTCGAAGATCTACGAAGACGCTAGCCCGAAGCGGAAGGAGATGCTAAGTGCATCAATTTTCGGGGGAATATTCCAAATGCCAAAGGGTATTAGTTTATCTGGGATGTTGTCTATGCTATGTTAAGTTTTTGGGTTGAGAAGAACCACTTCCGAATCGGGAGGAGAGATGTCTATCTTTGGGAGATGGACGTTGCTTTAATTCTGGGCCTTGTAGTCGTTGAACCCGAAGAGTATTCCCCTTCCATTAAAGCACCTGAAGTGGAAACCATTCGATACAAATATTTTCGGGGACTACCGCCCGGGAAAATTCTGCGGTCTCATATTGATAGTGGATTGAGGCTAGCGCAAAGTGATGACGACTTCGTTAAGTTGGCTCTTCTTTTTGTTCTATGTACATTCCTTTTTGCCGGGTCCCATCTTCAATTGTCGGAGGCCCACGTTGAACTCGTCGATGACGTGGAAAGTTTCAAAAAAACCTCATGGGGTCTCTACGTCTTGAAAGATTTGCTAGAGTATATAGAGAAGGGCGTGGGAAATAGAAAGACAGCTGACAACGATAAAGCCCTTAAGCCATATAATATTTATGGCTGTATGTGTGTATTTCAGTAGTGGGCCTATGAGATGCTGCCTGAAGTCTCACCTCAAAGAACGCCAATGGTAAAACCTTTCCCCCGATTGTTGAAGTGGGCGGAGAAGCACCAAACGAGGAATAAAAGCTACACTCTTGAGAAGATGGTCGACAGCAAGGTATGATGTCGTTTAAACTAATTCAAATATGTAAAAGTAAACTTGTAACAACTTTAAAGAGTAATTTGGAGGATTCCGATTACCAAATCAATCGATATCGATTGCCTACGTAGTCAGAAATGACTAACTACGGAATCGGATCGATTGATTAAGCAATCGTTATCGACGGCCTACACACTTGGTGGCGACATACTACACATTCGGGATCGACTACCTATACAATCGGTATCGATTACCTACACCATCGGGATCGATTACCTACACAATCGGTATCGATTACCTACACAGTCGGGATCAATTACCTATACAATCGGTATCGATTACCTACACAATCGGTATCGATTACCTACACAATCGGTATCGATTACCTACACAATCGAGATCTTTAATTTAGAGTCACTTTTCAATTTCTGTAAATTTTTCTATGTTATTTTACAGCCTGTCCTTTTTTGTAACAGATTAACACTCCCCTCGAACCCGTTACCTTCGAGTTGGACATACCACTCGTAAGGGATTATTAGCGAGTTTTAAAGGCTGTTGTTGTGGAAATTGGGAGGAAGAGGAAAGAGGTTGAGGAGGTCAAGAAAGCTGTGGAAGTTGATCTTCGGCCCAAGAAGAAAAGAAATATTCTGATCAAAGAAGTTGAAGAGGAAGAATTTGAGGACGTAACAACGTCTGACGAAGGCTCTTCCTCAGATGAGGTCCAAGGCCAATTAGACCGGCCTAAAAGGGTCGCCGCGAAGACAATCAGCAGTACACCATCCTCCACTAATCAAGAGTTGTTGAAGAGGATTGATGGTTTAGAGTTTGATAACATGAAACTCAACAAAAAAGCCAGCCATTTGGAAGAGATAGTTAACCAATTGGTGAAGGGGAATAAGCGGCTGGTGGAGGAGAATATGCTCCTCCGGACACAATGCAACTCCTTTGAAGAACGGCTCACTTCAAGGGATGTTCAATTGCAAACGGCGGATCACTTCAACAAGTTGATCCGGAAAGAGCAAGAAAAAATTATAGAACTCCTTCAAACAATAATGGAGGTGACACCCAAGGTATGATTGGTAGTGTAGTCTGTTTTAATTCGATTATTTATTTATTTGATTGTTTACCGATTGCATTTACAATCGGTAACGATTGCATATACAATCGATAACAATTGAGTATACAATCGATACCGATTGTAAGTGAAATCAGTACCGCTTGTAAATGCAATCGGTAAGCAATCGGTACCTAATGTAAATACGATTGGTATCGATAGTAATTCTGTTCTTTGTTTTTAGAGGTCATTCTGTTCTCTGTTTTTCTTATTTATCAATTTTATGTCTTTCGATGTTCAGGATGGTGCTGTTTCGAAGTTGCTATCGGAAGTGTCTCTCTCTGCCGATATGGGACCAGAACCTGCTGGCCCTGCTGACCAGAGATTAGCAGATGTAGCACCAGCTCCTCCCGCCCAAGAGGAGTTGGCAGTGACTGATAACCAATCCCTTGATGATGATGATAAGGGTGGTCCGACTAGTGATGAGCAATCCGAGCAACCAATAGATGCTCGCCTGAGGCCTAGGATTAAAGTCAAATAAATTGCCTCGAAGCCTAGGACAGGGAAAAAGCAGGCGATAAAAAAAACCGTCAATCAAGACAATGCCCCCTCCTACGGTTGAGCTGACAGATGAGCAGAGGTTCATGAATGTCATCTGGACAGCTCCCGAAAAGGATGCCGAGTAAGTTACATATATTACGAATTTGTCCTTTTTTTCGATGATAGTTAAAACTTAGTTAGTAGTAACTTTCGTTTTGAATTAAAACTTGGCCGTTATGTTTCATGCAGCATCTACGTAAGCTCCGTGGGTAATTATATACTCCGGATGCATACGTTCCAATGTCTGGAAGGCACGACATACTTGGACAGTCTTGTAAGTAACCAAATCTCTCATATTCAATTTCTAAAGTTATTTTCTTTTCAAGTTTTCTAAAAGTAACGACTGATTAAAAAAAGGGAACGATTGCCCAGACAGTCTAACTCGATTGTTTAGACAATCGATGACGATTGTGTACACAGTCGATGCTGATTGTCTTAACAGTTGATAACAACTGTCTAGACAGTCGAGAGCGTCTCTCTACGCAATCGGTAGCGATTGTCTGAACAGTCAATAACGATTGTCGGAACAGTCGATACTGATTATCTAGACAATCAATAACGATTGTCTGAACAGTCGATACCGATTATCTAGACAATCGTTAACGATTGTCTGAACAGTCGATACCGACTTTACATTTACTGAAATTTATTTTCTTTCAGATCATGGGAGCCTACCTAAGACTTTTGGAAGTCATGGATGACGCTGCTCATCCTGAGGTTGGTGATAAATTCTTCCTGATGAGCCCCACCGATTTGTCATATATCGCCATGGATTATAACGATTTCAGATTCTTTTTTGAAACTGAAAAACTCAACCAAAAACCGGTGGCCACTCAAATTGAACGGTGGGCTGCCCTTAAGGAAGAAACCAACCCAGGCAAGAAGATGCTCCAAAACTTCTTCAATAGGTTGAGGAATCTGTGGGCTCACCAATGCAACACGGTACATTACACTCTCTGCAAACTTTGTTTATAATTTTCACCATTGTTTCCTTATATAAGGTAAATTTCCCTTATATTATTTATTTCAGATATTTGTCCCAGTCCATAGCCACGCTCCTTTGCATTGGGCCCTTGCGATCGTTAAGGTTTTAGAACGATCGGTAATGATCGTTGATCCAATTTTGGATAGGCCTTCGAAGGATAAGTATCCCCTACAAATCAACATCCTGGTAAGAATGGTCCACACCTTCAAAATTGTCTAAATAATCGCTAACGATTGAGTATACAATCGATAACGATTGATCATACAATCGCTAACGATTGATCATACAATCGCTAACGATTGAGTATACAATCGCTAACGATTGAGTAAACAATCGTTAACGATTGATTATGCCATCGTTGTCGATCGTTTGGGCAATCGATCACACATATCTCTACATATTTTTTCTGCTTAAGTAGGTTATCTTATCAAACATTATCTGACATTACACTTTTCAAAACAGACCAAATATCTTCCCGCGATTTTACATGTACACGGAGACTCCATTGCATTAGAAGCTGCGACCTATCCGTGGTCAAGGTTTGATTGCAAGGTCAAATCCGTGCCCCGACAGAGCAATGGTTGGGACTGTGGGGTATTTGCTTTGAAGTACATAGAGTACTTTATGTTGGAAAAGAAATTCGACTTCAGCCAAGAAAATATGAGTCAGATCAGGGCAGAAATTGGCCAAGCCCTCGCAAAATTTACTGCTGATGGAGAAGTCGAGAGAGCCATGGATGAAGAACCTACTACTGATGCAGTAGCATCCTAATTTATTTCAAAAGTTAAAATTGTATTAACTTCAAGGATTATTTGTAAACGAAAATTGTAAATTTTAATTATAATCATGTTTTTTTTAATTTATAATATCAAGTATGTAAACTTTTTATATGAGCTTGTTGCAGGCTTTATTAAAGTGTGCTCAAGCAGTCGATAGCATAATCAATAGATATCGATTTTGTAAGCGATCGATATCGATTACGTAAGCGATAAATATCGATTGCATAAGCGATCGATATCGATTTTGTAAGCGATCGATATCGATTGCTTCTGCAATCGATTTGTAATCGACGTCGATTGCAGAAGTAATCGATATCGATTACAGAAGCAATCGATATTGACTGTCTGTGACGAAACGTTTGAAAATTCTTAAGATTACAAAGCTTGCCTAAAATTTGAAAATCGGGTTGGATACAACCCCAATGAAGTTACAAGTCAAACCCAATTCTCACCAGGGCTATCTATCAACACTTCTTTATATTTTTGGGGAATTTACATCTAGTGGAAAATTTAGCCGACTTCTTGTACTGTATCAACCCATGGGACCAATTGCCGTGCAACTCCGGCAATTGTGACTATACTCATTGCACCTGCTACACTGTAGGGCCCTAACTTCACCCTTAGACCTTATCCTTCTCTTTCTCGGACGGCCGGCTTGCTTTCGACAATTGTAGGGTGGTCTTACTTTCATATTTTCCGACAGTTGCTTAGCTTGGAATGCCCATTGGCTTTTATCGAGGGTGGGAAGCCATTGTTCGTCGTATGTTTGTCCAAAGCAAGCAGTGAAAAACCACTTCTCACAGAAGTTATGGTAATCGTAACTTCTCCGATTGATAGCTGCCATGGCATGAGAGCAAGGCAGGCCATGAATAAGCCAACGGCGGCAAGTACAGGTCATGTGTTCTAAGTTGACGTGATGAATGAAATTTCCAGAATTGACCTGAAATTGATCGCGCCCGTATGGTTGAGCTCTCTTCCTACCGGCCCATTGCAATACCTTCTTCATATGCTCGTCTGCTTTTGGACAAAGTATGGTGGTCAATTTCTTAGATATCTCTCTGCGCTTTTGAAAATGATCTGCAACTTTCTCTCTAGTAGTTCTGATTAGGTCGATAATTGGTCTCTCTCGGGCTATCTTTAATACGTTGTTTAAGCTTTCGGCATTATTCGTAGTCAGAGAATCATATTGCATTCCTTTCATATGTGCGCGTGCCCAATGCTTTGGGTCTATTTTCAAAATATACTCTATGGCCCGAGGATCAGCAGGATCTTCCTTCATTTTGTTAATAAAATAATCAAATTTCTCTACTGAATATGCACGTGCGGCGCACCACCATAAACCCTTCACATTGTTCTTTGGATACTTGTGTTGCAAATTTTGTGTCATATGTCGCATGCAATAGTTGTGGTGTGTGTTAGGGAAGATATAATTGACCGCCTTAATTAAACCCTTCGATCTATCCGTGATAAAAACGAAATCTTCGGTAAATTCACCGATCACAAACGCACCTACTCGTTCAAGAAACCACATCCACGTATCCTCTTCTTCTAATTCGACGACGGCAAATGCTAACGGTAATATATGGCTATTACCGTCTTGCCCCGAGGCAATAAGTAGGATCCCTTCGTAACGTCCCCGTAGGTGTGTGCCATCTACAAGCAGTGTGTGACGAAGTGTACTACGGTAGCTTCCGATGCAGGAGCCGAAACTCCAAAAAAATCTTTGAAATTTACCTTCAAGCGTTAGTTGAAAGGATGTTCGTACATTAGGATCTACCCTCTCCATCTCCTTCACGTACGCTGGTAGATCCACAAATTGTCGTTCCCAATTGTCTCTAATATCATTAAGGGTAAGTTCTTTCCCCCTCCAAGCCTTAGCATATGAGATTTGCACATTATAAGCTTTTGCAATATCAAATATTATCGACGCCGGAGTATAGTCGAATCCTTCCATAAGTTTCTCCCGTACATAATTGGCTACGAATGAGATTGTTGTGCTACGGTGACCGTGCGGTCCGATCTTAGCGGCCCCACATGTGTGAGTACTATTGAATGTTTTAATTTGGAAAGTGTTGAGCTCATTTAATTTAGACACATGTATTCGCCATGAACAACCGGTTTCGTAGCATGCGGCTGTCACTCGATAAATAGCGGTTTTCAAAGGCCGAATTTGAAAGTTTTTCTCCACCGCGTGCTCTTTCAATGCTCTTTGAAATGTTTGTTTATCTCTGAAGATCTCTCCAACTTCAAACGTCCAATTCCGATATTCGGTTTCCACCTCTTGATCAAAAGACTCGTCCAATGTCTCTGAAATTTCGTAAGCTCCATCTACTAATGGATTATCAATGCCCCTCGTAAAATATTTCGGATCCTCTTTTATAAACCCATCCGGTTCATCATCATAATCTTCGACGTTCTCTTCACTAACAGTGTTTTGAGGTGGTTCACTAGATCCTTCTTCACCGAAGGGATTCTGATGTGGTTGACTAGGCCCTTCACGGAGCGGGTCATGACATGGCTGACTAAGCCCTTCACCAAACAGGTTCTGATATGGTTGACTAGTCCCTTCACCGAAGGGGTGATTATATGTATGGAAATAGGGTTGAGCTCCTTCATTAATCCCCATCGATGGCATAGTAGAACATAATTCGTAAGTCATCCAAGTTGTGAATCCACCGGGAAGGATATGATAAAAATCGTCTTCATCCCCCACTCTTAAAGACGTGTAGTCTAACTCTTGACTATAATGTGCCCCATGCATATTTTGTAGTGGGTCATCATATGATTCAACTGGGGCATAATTTAGATCAATAGTTGTCTTTATGGCGGATATGTTTGTCGCGAAATCGCCGTCATCACCTAACTGAATAGTATCATATGTAAGTCCTTCCTCCTCAAACTTACATGGCTGGAAGGAATGGTTACTCACAAAATTAGTCCCACCTAGAGGTACATGTTCAACTTCGAATCGAAAGGAGGATGGTTCTTTAATGATGAATACCTTTATAATGTCCGACCCTAATTTATAAAACGAAAATAGGGTGGCCAAATAATCCGAATCCAATACATCGGCAAGCACAGGGGTGTTCACTATTTTCATAGAGAACTTTATGAAAATTGTTTCATCTTCTCTCGTAAAACTGACAACAGAAATTCGCCTTCTGAACCGTTCATAAGATATACCCGTCGAAATTGTAATAACCCTCCGACGACCACCTTGATACAAACCATCATCGTTTACAATATGACCATCAAAGTGACAGAGAAGAGGAATTTCCACACCAGACATCGCCGCTTTAAGAAGGAGAAGAAAGGAGTCATCAATTGAGATCCAATCGCTACCGATTGATTATCCAATCGCTACCGATTGAGTATCCAATCGCTACCGATTGAGTATCTAATCGTTACCGATTGAGTTACCAATCGGCTCCAATTTCAAATAAATGCATGAGCTGGTTGATTGGATATCCAATTGATATCGATTGTTTATGAAGTCGGTGACGATTGGATAAGCAATCGGTAACGATTGATAACTCAATCGGTAGCGATTGGATACTCAATCGGTAGCGATTGGATAATCAATCGAAGCATATCTTACAATCGACCAGCTCCTGCATTTATTTACAATCGATATCTATTCACCTTTTCCAAAAGTTATTTCGATATGATTTACACTGGATCTGAACATACCTCGCGTCGGAATGGGAAACTGCAGGATCTTCAACTCCGAATGGCAAAATGCAGGAGCTTCTTCTCCCAAACCTCTGTTTTCTTCTTCTAGTTAGCAGATCTGAGGCAGAAGACGTCGTCACCTTCACCACCTCTAACTTCTTGTAACTTTAGCGCAGATTGAAATGAGGAAAAGGGAATGTATTTGGGTTAAAGAAAGTCAGAGAATGGGGTAATATGGACTTTTTATTCTCCTTATGGTCGGTTCGGCGCGTAACGGGTCGATTTGGGTAAAGGTGAAACTATAGGGTCTCTACAGTAAAAGGTACATCTGACAGGATCAATCAGTTAAATTTCCCTCAGTTTAATACCTCATATCTCCACCATTAATATCTACATTCTCTCTTCAATCTAGACCGTCAGATGAATAGATCACATCATGGTACACCACACCCTTACAACGACACCTATCATATATTTTCTAAGTTCTAACCATAGAAATAGATATTCTCCTATAATCAGTTAAAGTAAATGAAATAACAACAAAAATGTTCATCAACACTTGGTGATATTTATATCTAAATTTATAAAAGGGAGCCATTACTTGCACATATTTTTCAAGTGATTGCACCGAATTTAAACAAAGACATATTTTTAAATTATGGCTTCAAATCAAACGGATGAGATGGTGTTTTCACATAGCAGAAGTCACCAACAAGGATCAAAATATCGGATAAATTTTCGATTTCGGGCATGGCCAAAACCAAAGATTTGGATCGAAATTTCGGCTAAAAATCAATAATTTGGCCAAAATTTTGATCCTTGGTTGCCAAACTTGCCGGTCATTATTTTAAATTGGGTGCAATCACTTGAAAATGTGTGCAAGTAATGATCTCTTTTACTTGCACACACTTTTCAAGTGATTGCATCAAATTAAAAAAAAAGACTTACAAGTTTGGCAACTTCTACTATGCTAAAATACCATTTAAGTCATTTGATTTAAAGGCTGTGATTTAAAGATATCAATTGCAAAAGATTAGAAAAATATATACTTTTCATCATTTAATTAAATCGATTCAAAGATTCTCATATAATTCGACAGTTGATTACAATAAATCATCCGACAAGTACTATGTTTTGCTCCAATTTTATGTACCAAAGATCTATTGATCATGAACTTCAATTCAGACGACCCATATTGTATTTTTACATATCACATGTTCCTAAAATACTAAGTCTTTCTTTAAATTCGGTGCAATCACTTGAAAAATGTGTGCAAGTAATGGCACCATTTTAATTTTAAGCTCATAATAAAGATCAGTGATTTATTGAGCGGCCGAGATTATTTTTCAAATATATTTCTAGGCAATACCGACAAAGAGAAGCAGCATCTTCAGTGAGGGGAATAACCATCTTATAATCTGTGAAGCAAAGTAGCTATAGTGCAGTGGTGTAAACACTCTCTGCGCAAAAGAGTAGAAAAAGAGAGAAGGAAGAGAGAGAGAGAGATGAGCGAGGAGAGCAAGAAGGAGGGAGCGGCACGGTGGCCGGTGCTGCGAAGAAGGTGACGGTGAAGAGCGCGGACATGAAACAGGATTTGCAAAATGAGGCCATCGATTGCGCGCTGGCGGTCTGTTTTTTTTTTTTTTTTTTTGTGATTCAAAATCAGATTTTTTGTAGAAAACCCGAACGCCTTATTTATTTATTTTTTAAAAATTTGGTTCTGATGTATTGATCAGGCGGTGGAGAAGCACAATGTGGAGAAGGACATCGCGGAGTACATAAAGAAGGAGCTCGACAAGAAGCATGGTACCACTTGGCATTGCATTGTTGGTCGCAACTTCCGTACCCATCTTCCTCTTTCTTTTAATTTCTTATAATAATCATAATAATAATAATTATTTGCATTTTGTATTAATTCTAGCATTTGATTTTGGCGATCTTGAATTTTGTTTATGGTTCTTGGGTAACAGTAAAAATGCACTAATTGAACTATCTGTCCATTGCTTTGCGTTGATTATGCCCCATTGTTCATTTGTTGCAAATTTTGAGGTTGTGGGTTGGATCCCGGCTTACCCAAAATTGATCTTGGAGTCATTTGTTTTGTGGGTCCTGTAATTGGAACTTGGAAGCTGGATCATAGCTTATAGGACTATTTGATCCAGTAAAAGTATTGGAAGACTGCATATTTTAATTTTGGAAAATTTTTGGTAGCCCGATAAAATTGCTGTTTATGTTGGGTGGAATGTGCACAAGATCGAATCTTCGAATTGAGGAGTACTCAAATTGAAATTGATTCAATAAAAGTGAGGGATATGATAATGGTAATTAACAAAAGGGCATTATGGATCCGTTTGGACACCCACTTTTTTTTGGTGCAAAAAAAAAAAACGACACCATAAAAAAAAAGTATACCAATATATTTAATTTAATTGTTTTTGAGCAAATTATGTAACATTTTAGAGACATTTACAATCTGTTCAAAATAGTTTTTCAATTAACATCAGTGTAAATTTTTTGTGATTGTGTATCCAAATGGTACCTGATTCACTAGTTATCTTGTGCTAAAACCATTTTTTATAACTCATAATTTTAGCAATATATATGCGTAATTTGTAAGAGTTGGCCATTGTCCTAAAACGTTGTGTGCTATTAACGCATCACCATTGGTACTCCTTCATATGTGATCAATATTGAAAGGAAATAATGCATATATCTATGAATCTACCCACTAACATTTGGTATCAATGTATCCATATCTGAAAAGATAATTTGGGCTGCTAATTATTCTAAAAATATTAACGACAAGATATTTCGGGCTGGTAATTATTGTAAAAAATACTATTAATTTTGCAGCAAAACCCTTCATCCCTGGAAACATAAGAGAAGCGATCAAGAAGATATTGAACACGGTAAATATCTTTGGAATTGGGACAACTATTCCTCCCATTTCGTTGACATAAATAAGGCGTATTCTATTATAACTCGTTCCTGCCAAGAAAAAGGGGCGCTATCTACTCTAAAAAATGCACAGGATGGAGATGAAAGAAAATGCTCCCTTCTTTGCTTTTACATTCTAAGTAAATTTGAATCGAGTGTCAATTAGGGACAATTTGTAAGAAAAAAGCAGAGAAATTCAAGTGGTCTCCATATAAATTTGAGCAACATAGTACGTGTTTGAATGGAGAAGTGTTTGCCCAGATACTCCATATTATTAATCATATTTAAGTGATGAGAAGCCATAGGACTGAGGGTTAGTTGATGCCGTTGGGACAAAGAGAAGTGACCAATGGGAATTTTCCTTTTTCAATAAGTGATCGAGATAAGAGGTGTCCTATCTGGATTCAGAAGACAATGACATTAGGAAGAAAATTCTTGCTAGAAAGGTTCGAAATGGGAGGTGGTCACTGGGTAATTGACTCTCACCTTGTAGAGGCATTTGGACCTTTTTTTTACAATTAAGCAGGGTTGGAGGGTCCCCTACCTAGCCTTTTATAGAGTGAAAAAAAGATTTACAATGAATTTGAATCCTCACTCAAGAGAGAGCTCAAAGATGAGCTTAGACATGATGAATCAGGATATCAGATAAAGTTTGCAGTATCATATCCCTCAAGGAAAGTAGCAGATCTGTTGGTGTTCTTTCCAATATGTATGATTGAAAAGCATTGGAATTAAACGCAGTGCTGTTCTCTTTCATGAACTTCCAAGGTCTTGTGAAATTCGAGTCTAGAAGAAGAGATCTCAACCACTTACAATTGGATAGCTGAGGACATCGTTTGAGAAAGTCCAGTTTTGATATCTGAGAGGTAAGATTCAAGTGCATTCTGGGTTTGAACTGGAGAAGGAGCCACAGAAATCGGCATTCTTACTACGAATAAACCCCTTAAGCCAGCGCCTGGACCTTTAATAGCTGCATCAGGGTTAAGTTTGGTTATGCTAGATAGAGTCTTAACCAAATCGTGTTGTAAATGCCGAGGAAGAGATGGGAATCATCTCTTCAACCATGTTCTCCAGGATATCAGAGCCCCCTGTTCCGATTATCACATCAGATAGGCATTTGGACCTTGATGTACACCTTAAAAATCATTATAGGAACCACTAGGTAAAGAATCACACAGATCATCATGCCAAAAAAATTACATGATCCCTTTGTAGCTTATCTGCCCTTACAATGAGTTTGTGGCATGCATGCGTTCTGGTCTTTTTTTCTCTAAATCATGAACAGAGCTACTCTAATTCCATGTGTAGCCCCTAGAGTTTAGTGTCCCACACACTAAACTTGTGTTCTGTGCGCATATAGGGCCAAACAGCTGTCAAACCGCCTTTTTTACATCTGGGACCCTGGGCTTAACACTCACATAAATGAGATAATATGACAAAATATCTAATCTCGCATGCATATAGAGTAGGCTAATGGCTTCAGACATAATGCAAGGATTTTTCTAGGATACATGGATCCCTTATGTGGATTCAGGATAACCCATTGCTATATTTTGCTCTCCGATGAAGCCATCATTTAGCATAAAGGATAAGTATCTTAGCGCAGTAACTCATTCCAGAATTTCGGTTGGCTATCTTGCTTCTTCAAATTTGATTCATTGCAGATGTCAAGGTCCAAAAAGGAGCATCTACATTGCCTACTTTTGGATGAGTTAAATTAAAAGCACAAAAAATTTAGCGTGGAGCAGGTAAAATTACATGACTTGGAAACATCAAACTGTAAAAATTCTAAATCCGTGATTTTTGTGTTACACAAGAAGGTGCCTCCAAAAACAACAATGAACTTTATAGTGCATGGATAACCTAATACCAAAAACAAGATAATTAATGTGGAAATCTGACCTAGACAAGATGTCAAGTTCAAAAACGTAAGTGGGAGCACAATTTATTTTATGTTATATAAGAGTATGAAGGAGTTCCTTACAGAACCTAACATAGTAAATGCCATTTTGTTCTTCATAGCCCCTTTGGGAATATGAATAAATTCTCCCTTTGTTGGAGAAAACAAGGATTCTCTACATGTCTGGAAAATTAAATAGTTTTCTACCAAAAGTCCATACTGCATCACCTATTGTGATTCAAATATACCCATGTGACCATGGATTTGATACGTTTTCCTAATTAGCAATGATTCCATGCTCAGAAATTACTTGAGTTGATCATTTTTTTAGTTATCTTCCGAGGTATGTTGTGTTCTCCGTCATCTAACATCTGTCCCTTATTTCAACTTGCAGAATTTTTTTCAAAAATCAGTAATCAAAAGAATATATTGGAAAGGGAGAATTATACAAGAGGATGCCTCATAAAAAACAACGAGCTTAGCATTGAGGATCAAAAGGAAAAACAAAAAAAAGCAAAAAAAAATGCGCAATAAAATATTCAATTGCAATCCTCAACCAAAATTATGAGCAATATCTAGACAACGTATCTTCAGTTGTAAGATACACCTTGTTTACCCTCTTTTTAGCTAAAGTATCTGCCAAATTGTTTCCACCTATAAGTGAATTTCAAAATTCCAAGACCATCATGGAACAAAGGTCCAAAATTTTGAAGGAATGTGCTTGCCTCCATCGTATTTCTTTTGTTTTGCGTACCTCCTTATCATATATCGTATGCATAATGCAGTAGAATATGATGCTTGCCTCCTCTATCACACTATAAAATGCATGCGTACTACCTCCTTTAATGAATAATATTGTGCTTTTACCAGTTATTACCACTTGACATGTTCTTATGAGAGAGTAATAAACTTAAGCAATTAGCAATCTTAAAGCCTGTCATACGTGGAAGTCAAATGAGAGGACAATAAAAGGAACTTACTGTAAACATGGATTTATATATCTACAGAATTTGAAAATCCTGAAAATTATAAGCCCATTTGAAAATCTACATTTTAGAGCATAAAACTTGTCAAACATCTTGGATCTATTAAACCTCCAACACCCCCCACCCCCCCCCCCCCCCCTCCCTATAAGCCCATTTGAAAATTTACACTTTAGAGCATAAAACTTGTCAAACATCTTGGATCTATTAAACCTCCAACACCCCCCCCACCCTCCACACGCTCCACCCCCTTTTGCCAAACTGGGAAAAAACCCATCTTGGATGTATAAACTTTTATGTTTATAACAACTTAAAAATTTTAATGTAGAAGATATAATACCACCACAAAATATGTGGGGCATTTTATATCCGAATAAAAACAAAAAAACGGCTCATTCAAGGTTTGGCATTAGAGGCCACCACTAAAACCGAATTATTTCACCGATAACATAGACTCGGGTGAGTCATTACACATAAACAGCTGAGTTAAGCAGTTATTGCTTAGTCTCAGGTCGATATTGTTTTGTAAATGGCAAGTCATCTGATATATGGGCCACTGTGAGCTCCAGGTTGAATCCCTGTGTAGCAACTGACTCGTTCTAGGCCTTCCAACTGCTACCGAAATCAAATCGACTCGTCCAAGTCTTTTGGAAGCATGGTTTCACTAATTTAAGTGATGCGGAATTTAGATCCGCATATTTGGATCGTGGTCAGGTCAAACGAAAAAAGCCAACAAGGAAGAAGTGAACCCATAAATGGGCTTTTAAACGAACCGTGAAGCAAAGTTCATTGATAGGGACATCCGTTTCAAGTAAAGAATTGAGAAGAATTGACGCGTGCTTTAGTCGATCGATTGATCCCAAATATTTGATCGATCGATTGAGGACAGTGGCTTGTGAGCTTTTGGTGACTTATTCTTCTCAGTCGATCGATCGAATCCAAACTTTTGATCGATCGGTTGTTGACAGAAACTTCGAGCGATATATAAATTTATAAATCGATCGATCGATTTAACGCGTAAGTCAGGTCCGCCAAAGACGGAATTTTAGTTTTTTCGAATGTAATTACTTTAGGGTAGTTTAGTAATTTTCTGTTTTAAGGTTTTGTTTGTTTATGCTTACTATAAAACATCTTTTGTAAGCCTTTTAGAGGAATTGATAGTTAATGAAAATTGAGAGCTTGCTTTTGTGCAAACCTTAGAAGACTTGTGAAGAGTTTTCAACCAAAAGAGTGAATCTTTCAAAACCTGAGTGAATCTTCCTTTCTTGTGCAACTTGGTGCGAAGCTGACGTACAACCCTTGGTGTGAAGCCTTGGAACCCTATCTTTCCCTTCTGTCATTTTTTTAATTATTGTTAGGTAATATTTTCCCAAATTTCCTTTGATAAAATAAAAAAAACCCAAACCCTTATTATTTTTTTTCTTTAACTTCCTCTTTTGATTGACTTAATCCTTCGAGCCCTAGTTATTCAAACCCTTGAGGAGTCAAGAGACAATATCGTAATTGTCGCTTGGTGCCCTAAACTAGATCAAAACTCAAGTTCCTTCATCGGAGCTGTTTTTCTAGATCGGGAAATCTTAATGCCTAGAACGCTAAGATGGAGTTAGTTTAATTGTTTTAATTAAACCATTTTATTTGTTTGGTATCAGAGAGGTTCAAATCCTCGGCAAGTGGATTGGCGAATCATGAGTAAAGATCAAGTTATCGAAGCCCTTCGTGATTTGAGTGAATACATGGTGTCCATGAGAACTTTCGTGAAACGGTGGAACATTTCGATTGTGCATCAAAAGATGGCGATGGTGGAAAAACTATGGTGTGAGGAGAAAGGTAGATCATCCTATTAATATGGTTTCATATTCAAGCATATGACGCTTCTTAACAATGTTTACTGCGAATTCCTAAGGTCGTGTTGGATAGTGGTTGCATGGCATGAGGATATCAGTACGATACTTATCAAAACTTTTATTTACGATTTATCCGAAGACGTATTAGCAGTGATTCAAGCTTTGAGACCGAAGGTTACAAGCTTCATCCCCATACTCGTACCCGTGAGAAGTCCTCTACAGGTTAAAGTTTCTCTACCCCCGCCCGTGATAGCACCTATACCGGTAGAAGATACCGAACCCACGGTGAATCCAAGTACGTCCATGCCTATGGAAGAACCGATGGAGCTCGTTGCTCAAGTAGATCAAGTTATTCGTATTAATCTTGTGTCTGAACATCCGGTTGAAGAGTCCATACCGGTTGGTGAGACCGTTGCAAATCCCGAAATCGTTGAAGCACAAGCATCTGTGATAGGCCCTACCGAGCCCGAGACCGTTGAAAAATCCGAGATCGATGAAGAGCAAGTATACTTGATAATGTCTATTGATGTCGGCCAAAGTTCGAGGTCGAACTTTTTCATAGTAGAGGGGATTGATGCGGAATTTAGATCTGCATGTTTGGATCGTGGCCGGGTTAAACGAAGAATGCCAACAAGGAAGAAGTGAACCCATAAATGGGCTTTCAAACGGCCTGTGAAGCAAAGTTCATTGATAGGAACATTCAATTCAAACAAAGAATTGAGAAGAATTGACATGTGCTTTAGTCGATCGATTGATCCCAGATATTCAATCGATTGAAGACAGTGGCTTGTGAGCTTTTGGCAACTTATTCTTCTCAGTCGATCGATCGAATCCAGACTTTCAATCGATCGATTGTGGACAGAGACTTCGAGCAATTTATAAATCGATCGATCGATCCTAAAATCGATCAATCGATTTAACGCGTAAGTCAGGTTCGCCAAAAAATGGAATGTTTGTTTATGTTTACTATAAAATATCTTTTGTAAGCCTTTTGGAGGAGTTGATAATTAATGAAAATTGAGAGCTTGCTTTTGTGAAAGACTTGTGAAGAGTTTTCAACCGAAAGAGTGAATCTTTCAAAACCTGAGGAGTGAATCTTCATTTGTCGTGCAATTTGGTGCGAAGTCAACTTACAACCTTTGTGTGAAGCCTCGGAACCCTTGGTGTGAAGCATTGGAACCCTATCTTTCCCTTCTGTCATTTCTTTAATTATTGTCAGGTAATATTTTCTAATGTTTGATAAAATCAATAAAAACCCAAACCCTTATTATTTGTTTTCTTTGATCTTCCCCTTTTGATTGACTTAATCCTTCGAGCCTTAATTATTCAAACCCTAGAGGAGTCAAGAGATGATAAACTAATTGTTGCTTGGTGCCCTAAACTATATCGAAACTCGAGTTCCTTCATCGAAGCTGTTTTTTTAGATCGGGAAGTCTTAATGCATGCGAACGCTAAGATGGAGTTAGTTTAATTATTTTAATTAAATTTATTAAATTATTTTATGTGTTTGGGTGATTTCGAATATTTTCGTTATTCAATTTAATCTGAAGTTAATCCCAATTCTCATTAATTAAAGTTTTAGCATTTCCCACATCATTAAGGACGTGAAGAGAAAGGTTGCATGAAACTGATACCATTTAATACTGATGGGCTTAGACTCTTAGCAACCAAAAAAATTCGTTTGGTAGCCCTATTCAGTTTTTACCTAGTGAAAATCTGAAGAACTCTTTTTAGGTTCTGTAGAATATATGTAGAAGAGCAATATAGTTATGCAACTGAAAAGGAGAAATAAAATTAGGCAAGGATAGAACTCCACAATGATGCATATCTTGGAATTTGCTAAGGAATTTTTGAATTTGAAATTTGATCTTCCAAGTGCGAAACGTAAAACTGCACATAAACAGGATGATTGGAAAATAAAAAATAAACAGACTGGCCAAAACGTGAAACCCAACTATTATCGAGTTCAAACTCCCAATTTCCCAAGCAAAAAAAATTCCCCAAAAAGAAACTTATAATGAACTAATTCAACATAGATAATGTCATTTGAACACATCAGAGATGAAAACCTTAAAATTGTCTAGTCAATCAATGTCTTTAATCCATTTTGTATTCCACTCTAAGCCTTTCCCATATCTGCTTGCTATGTTTTTAACTGGCTTTCAGGAGAACCTATTTAGAATTTTAAAAAGTTGAAATTCTACTTGAAGAAGTCATAACTTACCTAATCGTCAGCAGGAACTAAGCATATGAGTGAGATTAGGATACCCTTTGGAATGTTGCTTCATTATCATCAAAGGAAATTCTAATACACAACTCCTACAACTTTTTGTATTTGACTCGCATTGAATCGCAATAGGATACCGCCCTCACCAGCATCAAACAAAAGGTAATTCTAAAATGCTCAATTTACTTGTGACTTGCATTATTTTCATTAACAAGCCATGTTTGAATTAAAACGGGGATCAAACTGGCCTTCGTCACCCTCAAACATCTCATTTGAGCAATCCCTTAGTGAAAAACATAAAATCATAATAACTCTGTTATTATCTTAATTAGGTCTACTCTTTTATTATGTAGGTTTTTTATATAGTAGCAGTTATACAATCATCTATACTGAAGTTGAAGTGCAGACTTGTTGGGAGCCACAGAATTTTCCATTCCTTTTTTTGGTCCATTCAACCTGGACAAGGTTTGCTTGATCCAATAAGGTGGGCAAGGAGGGAGTGACTCACCCCATGGAGAGTAATTGACATGCATGATGAGATTCACGATTTCTGTAGTATCAACTGATACAGATGTGTACAACTATACATATTGGTATCTCGCTTGGTTGATAAAGAGAAGAATCTGACAAAAGTCCGTGCACTGCGGCATGTAGATGATGTTTTGGATCCATAGGAGATTTCGCTGGTTTGCAACCAAGCATGCTAGTGTCCTTTAATAGGTCCCAAGCATATCTCCTTTGCGATAGACGTATTCCATGTGGCGATCGGGCTTTCTCTATGCCAAGAAAGAATCGTAGGTCCCCCAGGTCTTTAATTTCAAATGCCTTGTCCAACTTGACTATTACTTGGGAGATAAAGGCATTGTCATCTCCTGTGATGATGACATCATCAACGTAGACCAAAAGGATAGTCTATAAGTGAAAAATCCCACATCGAGCAAAGACATGTCCCGATCCTAGGAGATAAGTAACGACCTCCCCCTCACATGTAAGACACATTTTGGGTTGGTACGACGGCCCATGTGACAGGTTGGCCCATACAAAAAACAAAACCTTGAAGGGAAAGGGCTACTGGTAGGGACTAGGGAAGTCTGGTGGGACCAAGTGGAGCCACCCAAAGAGGACAATATCTTGACAAGTGGCGTCGGGGCGTTACAAAATGGTATCAGAGCCGAGGACGGGTCTATTACAAGATGGGGAGATTGTAAAATCCAACATCGAGTAAAGACTTGTCTTGGCCCTGGCTGGGAGATCAGTAACGACCTCCCCCTCACATGTAAGACGAGTTTTGGGTGGGTACAGTGGCCCATGTAACGGGTTGGCCCATACCAAAAACAAAACTTTGAAGGGAAAGGGCTACTGGTAAGGACCAGAGAAGTCTGGTAGGACCAAGTGGAGCCACCCAAAGAGGACAATATTTTGACACGTGGCGTTGGGGCGTTACAATAAGCCTCCCACACCAGTATGCACAAAACATGTATGATGAGAATGACATCTCTTGAAATCCATTGCCAAAACTGCAGACCCAAATCATTGAAACCAAGCGCGAAGAGATCGTTTAAGGCCATAGATAGATATCAAAAGGCGGCATACCTTCCACAATACCCCCGAGGTCGAAACCCGGGAAGAGGATCCATATACACTTCTTCAAGATACCCGTGAAGAAAGGCATTCTTAACATCCAACTGATAGAGGAGCCAATGAAATTGGGCCCGCAAGGGAGATAATGACCCTCATAGACATAAGCTTGGCAATCAAAGCAAATGTTGCAGTGAAATCAAGACTAGACATTTGGGTGAACCCTTTTTCTTCAGGACGAGCCTTGTACCGCTCAACGGTACCATCCTCTCGGTGTTTCGCAGCAAACACCCATCAACACCCAACTTTGTGCTTATCAGGTGGAAGGTCAACAAGTGCCCAAGTGTTATTCTCAATTTTCGTCACTTCTTCTGCCATGACAGCCGTCCAGGATGGATTTTGAAGATCTTAGAGATGGACCTAGGAATAGTTACTGTAAAGGCAGTGGCTAAAGAAGCGCGATAAGGGTGAGATAATCTTTTATAAGAAACATAATGCCATATAGGATGAGGAGTGACACAACTTCTCTTATCTTTCCGTAGAGGAATAGGAAGAGAGAGGTTATCTTGAATAGGAGAAAGGTACATGAATACTGGAATAAGCTGGATCTGGGGCTCCTGAGATGTCTTGGCTGCTCACGGCGAGAATAGACATGAGTATAAGGAAGATGACTCCAAGAGGCTGGTTATGAAACCGGAACCTCTGAAGCATGGATCAAAATCTTGGATTTTCGATACGTATCGTCCAGCCCCAAAACCGATACGTACCAGGCGATACGTATTGGTTCCAGACGATACTTTCCGGTTTTTTCCCAAAAAAAAAAAACCAACAAAACCGATAATTTGAAATTATCGGACGATAATTTTAAATTATCGACCAATACGAACGATACTTTGAACGATAATTTGATTGTGTTTTAAGGGGGGCGATAAAAACCCAATGTATCGTATCATTCAAGTCCAAAACCGATACGTATCGTCCGATACGTATCAGTATTGGAGGATATTTTGATCCATGCTCTGAAGAAGGTGGCTAACTTGTAGAGACATCAGAAACAAAAGAGGGAGCACAGTAGGAACAACTCATCAACTGAAGAGACAGTATAAACAAGGTAGCTACATGAATAATATGGACTATCCTCAAAAAAAGAAACATCCATGGTTAAAAAGAACGTCGAGACAAGGGATTATAACACCTGTACCCTTTTGACGTAGCAGAATACTCAACAAATGTGCATGGAACAGCTTTGTCATCAAGTTTGTGTCATTGAGGACGCAAGTCTTATACAAAACAAGTACGTCCAAAAATTTTGGGTTCAGCCTCAAAAAGGATAGACCTAGGTTTCAAAATATGTAAAGGAGTTTGACCATTCAAGCTGCGACTTGGCGTACGATTGATTAGACCAGTCTCGGTCAGAAGAGCCATAGACCAGTAACCCTTGGGAACATGCATCTCACAAAGTAAAGACCTAGTGACATCCATAAGGAGCATGTTCTTACGCTTTGCGACACCTATTTGTTGGGGAGTAGGACAGGAAAATTGATGCAATATTCTCGTTTTTTAGAGGTAGCTTGGAAAACCTGAGGATGTGTATTCCTCTCCATTATAAGATCTTAGTATTTTAATAGTTTGTCCAAATTGAGTTTGGATCATGGTACAAAAACTGATAAAGGTGTAGAGAATAGGATCCTTAGATTTAAGTAGATACACCCAAGTGCATGTGGAATAGTCATCAATAAATGTAACATAACATCTGAAACCATCAAAGGAAGCTGCTGGTCCCACACATCACTATATATAACAGAAAAAAACTAGAGCGATAAATATATGAAGGATAACTGAAGTATTCTTAGATAATCACATGTCTAACATTGAAATTTAGACTGATCACTTTTTTGGTTTTAAACATGAAAATAACAACTATATGTTATGAACATTAGCATGGCCAAGTCTAGCATGCCATAAACCCAAAATATCTGGATTTTGGACTCAAAACACTACAAATTGAAGCAGGTAAAATATGTAAACTAGAAGAAAAGGCAGCAGGTCCATCCACAGTCAGTGGCGGAGCCACGTTGTCCGATGGGGGGTCCCGGGATCCCCCATCGGTAATATTTTTCTTTTAAACTCATTTTAAGGACCAAACTTTGGAGTTTGGACCACAAAGTATCTTTGAGGATACCCCCCCCTCCCCGCCAAAAGAAAAATCCTAAAACTTCTTAAAGTCCTTGAAGGACCCATCTTTTGGGCCACAAGATTTGTTAAGGAAATCCCGCATCCCAAAACATCCCTCTCACCATCTTTTTCGGCACCTCTTTCTCTCTCGGTGGTTCCACTTCCCGAAACCCAAAAACTTCTCGCGCCTCCTTTGTCTCTCTCATTGCGATTCCACTTCCCTAGAACCCAACCGAGCATATCTCTCTAGCAGTTCCCTAAGCCCAGCATCTCTCTCTCCCCTAGCAGTCCCTCTCTTCTCTCTCTTCAAATTTTATGTTGTCTCTTTCTCTCTCATAATCTCATTCCCTCTCCCAGCACTCCCTCCTATTGCCAATGCTAAGAGTTCTCAACGACGGTCAATTTTTGCGTCAAATTCATAGCAAGTATACTTTTTTTAAAAATTTAATTAAAAATAAAAGCCATAATTTATTATACCTATTATAATGTTTAAACAAACTTCCAACATTAAATTGGAAATTTTAATCTCAAACCATTGAAGTGTGTTTTATTATTATGACATGTGGCAAACATTTATGATCAATCTAAGTTGCACAGGCAGTAATTCATCACTAAAAAATGTTTTAGCCAAAGAATCTTGCCCATAAGTAGATGTGTACCATCTGATTGATTAAAGCCATTTAAATTAAGTACAACGGTTGGTAGTAGAGTGCACAAATCGGATGATTAAAAATTCTCAAAAAATGTAATTTTTTGGCCCGCTTTTCAATCTATGATCTATCATTTCGACGGTGTGGATTACCCCATCTTAAATCATTAATGACATAAAATCATTTAAACACTCTTTTGGTGTTTAAATGACGGTTACAAGAGTCGGTCCCTTTTTTTATATTTTTAAAACCCTAGTATATAATATTTCTTAAAACCCTAAAGCCCCAACTTATCCAATCTTTATTAGAACCCTAAATCCTAATTTCTACAAATCTAATGTATTTTAGAACTCTAAAACCCTAATTTCTACAATGTTTCTTAGAACCCTAAGGCTTAGGTTGTGTTTGGCAGAGTCTCTGCTAGCCCCTGCGAAAGCAGAGCTCGCGTGCTTTAGCAGGTTCCCATTCTCTTTGCTAACTCCTTGCAAAACAAGATTTACTTGCTGTAGCAGCTACCTCCCTACTCTATGCTAACTCCTTACCAGAGCAAATAAAATTTACTCTGGCAAAGGGTGAGGAGAACTGCTGAACAGGTAAATCTTGCATAAAATCTTGCTATGCAAGGAGTTATCAGGTAGAATGGGGACCTGCTAAAACAGGTAGCAGGATGCTAGCAAAGAGAATGGGAGCCTGCTAAAGCAAGTGAACTCTGCTCTAGCAAGGGCTAGCAGAGAGCTATGCCAAACACAACCTTACTTTCTACAATTAGGGCTTTATGATTGTGATTGATAAAAGCGAGCGTGATAAAACTATTAGGGACCCCCATCAGAAAAATTCTGGCTCCGCCACTGTCCACAGTGAAGTAGTACAGTCCATCCTTCTTGTGCCTCATGCCAAAAGTTTGCTTCATAGACAGGTTTTGAAACATATGTTGAATGGGAAAGAAAGTTACGGAACAGTGTATTGATTTAGTGAGACAACTAACAAATAACGGATTTGTATTACGCTGTGGAACATAGAGACCATTTGGGAGAGAAATATTAGTTGTGTGTGAAACACCCCTTAACTAGTGATAGGGGTGTAAGAACAATCAGCTAGATGTACCTGCCTATAAGAACTATGTAGAGCTAGATAAGACAGTAAATGTGACTCACCTGTTATGTGATCAGAAGCACCAGAATCGATGACCCAAGCAGTAGATGATGGGGAAGAGATAGCCGCATGGAAGGCGGAGGAAGTACCTAGTGGCAGGAGAAGAGCTCAATTGGGTCACCTAGAGAAGCTTCAGCAACCCGAGGGCAGTGACATCAAATGTAGTATCAGCTGGAGCACTAAAAGCAGCCTCCATAGTAGATGGAGTATTGTTATCAAGAGTAGAATTTGTAGTTGCAGTAGCATGAGCAGAAAGCATATTCCCTTTATAGGTGGATATCCCTGAAGCTTGAAACATTTTAACCTATCATGCCCAGGCTTGTGACAGAATAAGCAAACAACAGTGGGATCACCTTGACCATCTCCACGTCCACGACCATGGCCCCCACGGCTGCCACAATTACTCCCCCTACCCTATGACTTCATAGCTAATCCAGTGTGCTCAGCAACTTCATGCACAGATCCTTGCTTCAAATCCCCTACCTCCTTTGCGGACCAAATAGAGAGTGATGAGAGACCGTGCCATCGCCATCCCAAGTCATAGCCCCATAAAAATAACAGCATATCTGATGATGCTCTAGGCGACGGGCAGAAATCTTAGGACCCTCACCAAGATATTCAGAAGGTGGCTCATACTGATTGAGCTCATCCCATCGCCTTTGAAGATGGCCAAAATATTCTGAAACAGACTTATCTCCTTGCTCAATCTGAGAAACCTCATGAAACAATTGATAAATGTGAGCATCATTTTCGCATGAGCACACATTTGGGTCAAGGCATACCATACCACAATTGAGCGGCTGTCTCATGGAACATAAACATGTTATAAATGGGATACTCCATCGAATAACCATCCCAACACAGTATAATTTTCAATCTCTCATTGTGCATGAGAAGAGTCAGTGGTTGAAGGAATAGAAACTTTCCCTTGGCTTCCCAAATACAAATTAATGGATCTTGCCAAAGGAAGAAAATTGGAACCATTTAACTTCATACTAGTAATTCCATGTGAGGTGATAGAGTCAGAGGGTCCATAAGGACAGTGGTCTTTTGCTCCATATTTAGGGCAAGAAAAAAAAAGACGAGGATGTAATAGGAGCAAGAAATACTTCCACTCAAGATCGAAGAAGAGTAAGGAAAGACATTTACTCACATCAAATGTAAAGATAATATCATGAAAAACAGATCTAGAATTATAAGCAATGTTGCTGAACTGGAAAACGTTGCAAACAGAGGTACCGACAGCTCCAAATATCACTAAAAAACACTTTCTTACCTCAAACCAGCTCAGAACATGAGATAACCAGAACTGAGGGAGCATGATAGGCAGATAACCGGGTCCTTTCAGCTCCTTGGCGTCTCGTGCCCTTGTGTTGTGTTTTTATGTTTTTTTTTTCCTTGTTTTGCTATTTTTGGTTTTTCGCTTTTTGCCGTTTCGGCGCCCTTTTTGTGTCAGTGTTCTTTGTGGCTTGTATTTTTTTCAACTTCTCGCTGATCCTTAATATAAGCATATACCCTTTGCCGATTAAAAAAAAATGATAGTTCAGAACACGTGAAAATGGGAAAACAAGAAATGGATCTTGATGGAGACTTAATCGTCTGGCACGAGACTTCATGGGTAGTACCTTGGTGCAAAACCAATC
The DNA here is from genome assembly GCA_021018995.1 of Chloranthus sessilifolius. NCBI lineage: Eukaryota > Viridiplantae > Streptophyta > Magnoliopsida > Chloranthales > Chloranthaceae > Chloranthus > Chloranthus sessilifolius. Next base: position 1,486,751 of record CM037588.1, on the reverse strand, counting down.
CAAACCCCTCAGGTTTCCACTGCAAATAGGAGCCCGGATCACAAGATTTCAGTAAATCGTGAAAAGAGGGTAGACGATAAAAACTCCTTTGATTCTTCCAATTGGTAACTCAAAATGCCAATGTGGCTTCACAAAATATGTAGGTCTTGAAAAAAAGATCCAAATGGTCACCTTCTTCTCGTCATTCGAGGTCAACGATTTGGTGAAGCTGATGTCAGCATGATGTCCTGCCTGCCAACATTAGCAAAAGACAGGTGATGTCAGCAAGGGTTAAGGCAGGGGTGATGACTCTGATACCAAGAAGAGGTTTATGGGGATGTGGTAAGTGATTTAGGTTAGTAATATTGGGGTTTGAATGTTGGTATGAGGGTTAGGGTTGGTTAGAGAAGGAAGAGGAGAGAAATAATGAGAAGGTTTAGTTAGGGTTAGAAAGCCCTACTAGCATTTATATTAATAGCACTAGCAAGACGCACATCCAATATAACATAACACGCACCATAAGTAGCACATTTCCCAATAAATTTCGCATGGTCTTCGTGGTCTGTCAATTATCTAAAATTATCTGTAATTGATTTGGTACAATTTGCTGTCTTCCTCTTTTAAGATAATTTTGGATAATGAAATGTTACCATACTGAAATTTAGTAACCATAATTTTGCATGGTTTTTCATGGTCTGCCCATCCACCATAACGGAACATCTTGGTGTTATATTTATGGCCTAGAAGGGTTAGGTTTTGGTATTGGTTGAGAGTTACATCTAGCTATACCTTGTGTTGGAAGCTTTCAATATCATTTATATAATTTTCTTTTTCTTTTTCATGGTTCCATTCATACCTAATTTAGATTGGAATTAAAAGGTCTGATTGGTACTTTGAAATCATTTAGGAAAGCCTAAATATGCCATGAAATCACACAAAAGTTTATCCAAGTATTTGGTTTTGACAATTGTTTTAGTTCTTTTATTTATTTATTTGATTTATTGTTATATATTTTTAGCATAGTAGTATAACTAGAAAGCAACTGTAACAATATCATGGATCAAAATATCGGACGATACCAATACGTATCATCCGATACGTATCATTTTGGAGGAGGGACGATATGATAAAAATGGTTTTTATCGGGTACCCCCCTGGAACAACCAAATTATTGTCCGATAATTTAGTGATTTGACATGGACCCTTGATTTGAAATTATTGTCCGATATTTTCAAATAATATCGTCTGTATCGCCCGTATCGGACGATAATTTCAAATTATCGTCCGATAATTTAGTCGTCTGATTTTTAGAGTATTTTTGGGGATTTTTTTGAAAAAAAAAATGTATCAAAACGATACATTCAATGTATTGGACGATACGCGATACGTATCGTCCTTAATCGGAAATCCGATTTTTTGATCCATGAACAATATACAACTAAAAGTTCACTAGAGAACCTCTAACAACACGGACCCTTTATATGTAGAGGTAGTCTACGATGGGTATCCACTTATGATGAGTGGACATCACCACATGGCCTTGTGACTGAGTGACTTGAACGGATTTCCATGCATTGAAAGTTCGTGCAAGTCATTCAATCACAGGGACGTGGACTGCGATGTTCACTCATGATGAGTGGACACCCATTGTGGACCGACTCTTATATGTATCCCCTTTTGTTGGCACAAACTTCGTTTTGGCCACTTTGTGATTTATATATAGCAGAAATGAACTAGAGATTCAAGCTTAGGCCATCCATTTATGGGGAAATCTTCCCATGCAGTTCAGTTCTGGATGCACCCGCACCCAATCAGAATATGCAGGCTCAAAACTATTTGTCCCACATTACAGCCAGTTTCGAATTCTCTACCAAGAAACCTTAATTTATACACCTTTTACTCCTGTGTCACTGGCTAGTTTCTGCCATTCCAAGATCAGATGGGTTCTTCCTCTATGCTCGGAAAAATTCCAAGATTTAGGATATTCTTGGTGCTCTGATTTGTAACACCAACTATTTGTCTCATTTCTTCTGCAATTTATTAATAAAGAAATCAATACAAGTGGCCATTGCCATTTTTTTTTACTTTGAAGTTTCTCCATTTAATGAAGCGAACAACAGACCCGACCCGACCCAAATATTAAGCAGTCTTCTGACTTGGATTAGTTCTTTCTGAACAAGAACTGACTCTCCAATTTCCTCTCATTCCAATGACCGCATGCACCATCCAATCCAACCTTATAGGCCACTTGATCTGTCATTAGCAAATGGCAGCTCCATTACTACTTAAATATAAGGGAGTTCTGTTAGACTTTGGATGTGCCGCACATCATCCTTCAAACTTAGAGTGAACAGGTCAATCTCATTATGCTAAAATGATCAAACCTGTACTTTCACTGATTTACATGCTCATAAATAGTTGTGCACTTCTCAAGATGTGACCATTTTAGCGCTTGAAGGAGATTGACCCTTTCACACTCAATAGTAAACGGGTTGGTTACCCTTTAAATTTATCTCTCTGGACATGAAGCACCTTTCTTACTCAATAAGTTGAGCAGATTTTATCGTTTCCATGTTTTAGGAAATTTCTTATCATCCGCAACTTCTGTGGCTGAAAAAAATTACTTGTTCTTACAAATTTAATGTTCCATGTTCTTTAATCTTTTGGGTTTGTGTGCAGGTTCTTATGTGACGCACGAGACGAACCACTTTGTCTATTTTTATCTGGATCAAAAAGCAATCCTGTTGTTCAAGTCGGGTTGATGATGACAGCGGCAGCGGTAGTGGTGGTGATAATGATGCTAAAACTAGCACCTATATATTGCTTTAGTTGTAAAACTATGGCTTGCAAATATATTACTAGGAGGATATCTTTATGCTTCATTTGTATATTTCACTTAAAATGCAATTCTAACAACTCTGAATTACCATTGTTATCTTAAGTAACCATGTCACCCATCAGCCCTTGATACAATTCTCACTATGTGATATATAGGTAGGTTTACTTCCTAATCAGCAAAGGCACCTTCAAATCTAGCAGATTTCTCTGCTTTTCAGCCAATGAGAAAAAAGTTTGCAGTTTTGTGCCAACAAATATATAACAGCCAGAAATGCCCACCAGTCTCATATAATAAATTGTGTGCCACATTCCCTAAACTGGGTGCTTCTATCTACAGATTCTTCTCAAATTTCCATATTATTCAATTAAGCAAACCCTGCTAATCGCAATGTAAGGGCTGCTTTTGGCAACACTCTAGGGGCGTAAGTGCCACTCTCAGCCTCGGTGGAGCGCTCAAAGGTGCGTTTGGACAAGATCCACTCCAAAATATTCCGCTTCCCTAGTTGCTCACCGCCTACTCCTACCAGAGCAGGTTTTTTCGCGATTTGATTACGTTATGATTAAAATGTAGAAAATATCATAAGGGGATTTATTCGCCATGAGTAGGGCGGTCCGATTTTCATAAAAAGGGGGCACTTAACATGTATTCCATCTGATAGGTGATCCATGATATAGAGATCTTTTGTATAGTAAACTTTCTCCAACGATTCAAAGTTGTCAAACAACATCTAAAATTAATATCAATCATGTAATCCAACATATCATTAAAATTAGATCAATATTAATCATATAATCTAACATACCATTAAAATTAGATGGCATTTGACTACATTGAATTCAAACACTAATTGATCTAAACTCAAGCTTATTTTGCATCAGATGGTATAGATGGTGATACTGAGACGAAAAATAGTGCCACATGTATAAAATTGTAACAACCACATAATGAAATAGGTAGGTCATCATATACTAGCTCTGTGACTTGCCCCCACCTTGCAACATTGTAAGGGCCAATACAACTGATAGTATCATAGTCCATATAATAATGGTACTAGCTAGAGTTGGTTTGGTTCCAAAATTGCCCACCACACAGTAGAAGCATATTTGTCGCCCGCCTTTTCTTCGTCTTTGAACTCGGGTATGGTCTTGCTCAGGTCAATTTTCGGGGTTGGACAGATTTTAAAATTATTGGATGCAAGGGAATCTTGACCTTTAACTCAAGATTATCCGGATTCATATGATTTGGGCTCAAATCATATGAACCCGAATTGGGTATTGCCGTCTATTCTTGCCCTTCTGTTGCCACCAGCGTTACAGCATCCGTGGCAGCCAAGGATCATAATATCAGATTTTATTTCGGTTTCGATCATGACTGAAACCAAAATAAAATCCAAAATCTTCCCCTTAATACATTTGAGAACCAAAATTTAGGTTTTCGGTTTCGAAAGGGACCGAAACCGAAACGTTTTGGCCAAAATCTTCATTTTTTTGCCGAAATTTTGATCCATAATAGCATCGATGAATTTTTCTATTCTTTTTATTTCTGTTTTTATTTTGAAAAAAAAATTAATATATAGATCTAGTGGTAGTGGCATTGTGCCGCTACCATCTTTAATTGGTCGGGTTCTTAATTATCAGCCCGCCATTTTTGGATGGTCGGCTAGTGATCAAGATTGTCAAACAGTCCTGTTCTAGGAATTATATATATATAATTCCTAGTGATTGCACCAAATTTAAAGAAAGGCTTATTATTTTAGGGACATGTGACATGTAAAAATGCAATATGGCCTGATTAATTTGAAGTTCATGACCGATAGATCTTTCGTACATAAAATTGGAGCAAAACACTATACTTGTTATATGATCTATTGTAGTCAACTATTAAATTATATAATAGCTTTTGCCTCCATTTGATCTGGACGCGACAAGTAGCACATGTAGTAGAGGTGTTTTCACGTAATAGAGGTCGCCAAACTTGCAAGTCTTTCTTTTAAATTCGGTGCAATCAATATATATGAGAAAGAAGGAAATGCGCTCGGGTGTAGAGATATCTTTATGCCAATTGATATGTGCGCGACACGTAGCGCATCTTTTGTGAAGTGATGGGTGACATGAGGCCCACTTTACTAACTAGAGTTAAACTTTTAAAATATTTTAAAAGTTATATTCATTTTCAGCTGTCATTCTTGACATTTTTAGAAGCCTCTTTCTTTTCTCTCTTTTCGCTCTTTTTTTTTAAGAAAGTGTCAGACTTCATTTTTCAAATATATTTTACTCAAAAAATATGAGCGTTTGGCACTTCGCTTGGGTTTGAACCCATACTCTCTCTCTCTCTCTCTCTCTCTCTCTATATATATATATATATATATATATATATATATATATATATATATATATAGCGATTCCGATCAATTGGAGGGTCACCAATCGGCTTTTGATAGCAACATCCGACAACATGTGACGACTCAGACCTACGCACTATGATATTATCCGATTTTGGACTTAACTCCCCTCGATTCCGACCAATTAGAAGGTCACCAATCGGCTTTGATAGCAACATCTGACACCATGTGACGACTCAAACCCTCAGATCACACATTGTGATATTATCGGATTTTGGACTTAACTCCCCTCTCCAGTTAAGTCTTTACCCAAAATGAGGTCTACATACACCTTATAGCTTAGGCTATATACATTTTTCTATCCGATGTGGGAATATCACAATCTTCCATCTTATAGAAAAGCCGTCCTCAACTCTAATCCCATCATATGACGACCCAGACCCGTACATTGCGATATTGTCTGATTTTGGGCTTAAGTACCCACCCAAAATGTGCCATGACTCAGTGACATATAAGGTCTACATACACCTTATAGTCCGAGCTCAGGACATTTCCCGATCCGGCCTGAGGCTATCACACACCATCTAGCCCTTTGGCCGGGTTCAACAACCTCCACGGGAGGAGAGTTTAAACCCTCAGAAACCCTTGGATCTCATTTCTCTAGGAAGCAGATAGCCCTGAATTGTAGTTCTGAAGGAAGCATGAGTTTACCCGGCTTTCCTCTCCCTTCATTTATTAAAAAAGTTAAAATTAAAAGATATTTGTAACATTAATTTATGTGTAATTAGCATAGTAACAAATTTCGTCTTCCACAATATTTCGATAGAAGGTCATTTGAGATAAATTTTAGAAAATTTTTAGGAAGTAGAAAAAATAATTATATTTAATATTTATAAAATCTTATTTATTATTTTAAAATGGCTAATTTTTTTAAAAAAATCATTAAATCTTGATAAAATTTTATTAATTTTGTCAAAATTAATAAATTTCAGTGATTTTAGAAAAATCATCCAAAGTTTCACCAAACCACTATTTGGATGAATTTGGGAGAAATTTGTCACTGAAGTAATTAGACATAATTAATTTATAAGGAGTTTTTTAATTGATGATGTGACTGTAATATAAATGAACGGACCTGGCAGTAACAATTTCCTTTAAGAATCTTAAAAGCTATTAAAAATATAAACAAATAAATCTTTTGCCATTGACTTCGTAGATTCAAAGACCTCTATTAGAAAATAAAAATAAAATCCCCTCCATAAGTAAATCATATACCATCAAAATGCTTTGAATCGGGTGACTGGTGTAGTACAGCTGTCAAGCATTTCTAAACCTTATTTAAGCAGCGGTCAGCTATTATCAGCTCTAACCTCTAAACAAAGATGATGACGTTGCCCCGAACATTTTATTAGTGAAATGACTGATATGCCCTTCTCAGACAAATTTTTTTTTGGTCTACCTCGGGGGCAGTGAAGGGAAAACAAAGGTTCTGATCTGGCAACGAAAGCATGGCACCTGCTCATATACAAGGGGGGTTGTATTCTGGAGTCTCTCTGGAGACCCTTTGGTTTTTAACAAGAAGGCACGAAAATAGAGGAAAGTTTTGACGTCACATTACGAAAAAACAAAAAAAAAAAGGCTAAAAACTCATAATAAGATGTTAAAAAATAAGGGTTCAACTTAATTCAGAATGCGAATCCACCTCTTCGGCTTTTGTTCTTCTTGAGAGCACCTGAAGGAGAAGAAGATGAAGAAGAAGAAGAAGAAGAAGAAGAAGAGATGGGTTTCATGGCAGCCAGAGAGCAGTTCTCTTTCTTCACACTCTCCTCGTCTAAGTAGATTTGTCTACATCTGCACTCCACGCTGCAGAACGCTCGATCTCCTCTGCACGATTACAAAAAAAATTAATAAAAAAGCCATTAGCCCATTGCCTTCAATACCACTCTCTCCTGCTTCTCGCAATAGCATAAGCGAGAAGGTACAAGCTAACAAAACAAAACTTCTCTTATAGTGATTCTGGTTTTCAGCCCAGAAGCGAAAAGCCAGATTGCCAAACAGGCCCTAAGGAATAAACTGAAAAAATATATCATTCTTCAAGAAATCTATTTGAAAGAAAAAAAAAAAAACAAGAAGATGTTGGATCCCAACAAAATCTAGACCGTTGATCTATCGCCTACTGTCACTCTTATTGACGACTTCCTGCTAGGAGAGGGTCTACCACTTAACCCTTGACTTTAATTTTTACACTCAACGCTGAGAAACGGCCATCGTAAATCATGTAACGATCGACAATTAGTCATTCATATAAGCCTATTAATATATATTAAAATTTTAATCGTCTATTGAGGATGAACCATGGCCAAATGTACCAACAGATGTGGGATATGCTACCAATGGGTTGGTGCAGTGGCTACTGGCCAGGACCAAATCTAAAGAAGCGAAGGTTTTGAGTTCAAATCCCAACCCTTGTTTTGAGTTTGTTTACCTGTACATGTAGATATCTTTACTCGGCGATAAGCGCTTTTGGCAGAGAAAACAAGCGTCAAGAAATGTAGTAGCCGGGACACTTGGTGACGAAGAAGAAGAAGAAGTAGTGGGTCTTAATACGGCAATTTTACTAATAATTTTTGGGCTTTTTCTATAAGAACCCTTCTGAGCTTCCAATAGGATGCTCAAGCCCACCATTTTTTCTCTCTGCTCTTCTTCTAGCTCCCAAGCCGGTGGCATATAGTGGTGTAATGAGGCCGTGGTTTTAACAATAAATGTGGGCACAAGGTGTTGGGCCCATGCCTATGGCCCACCCTCAACACTAAGCAAAAGCATGGATTTTGTAGAGCCTTTAGATTAGTGGAGTATGTAACTTGTGTAGTGCCTATCAAACTCCACGTAGCAATCTTAGCTGTTCCGAGAAAGGGAGAGCGAGAAGCTAACTAGCTAAGTAGAGGTAAGTAGTGTTTGTATAGGGTAGCATTTATTTGCACCCAATCAAAATGTAATCTCACCCAAGTTGAAAAGGTAATCTCTTGGGCGGACTATAAGACAACAAACGGTCAATTTTTTATTTCAGGGACCCTAAAATTAGGTTTAAGAGTAATATATGCTATGTGATTTTAGATTTTTTTTTGTATGTATGTTACGGGGAATTAAAAATTGACCATTCATAATCTCAAGATTCATTGTGTTGAAGACTCAGATGAAAGATCTTTATCTGATTTAAAGGAATCAACGAATTAGATTACCTTTTCGACTAGGCAAGATTACATTTTTTAGGAGCGCGGTGCAAATATTGGTACCGGTTTGTATATTACATGCACCGTTGCTAATGTATCTTTACAGGCGTTGGATGACAATCTAATTGTGGTCAAACGATCGTCCATCTCTGTTATGCTTAGTGGTTTATGGTATTGTTAAATCATTCATCAAATAATATATAGAAATAATCATTCATTAGTTTAATGGAAGTATTGGGATTCTTATCTAGTGAAGGTTGTTTGCTTTAATATAAAGAATGCGTTCCATCTTCTTCGATAAAAAAAAACAAACAGAAAGAATGCGTTCCATGTTAGAATATGATATCTAAGATAAGTTACATTATTATGATTTCATGTTAAAGCAGTCTTATAAAGCACTCTATTGCCAATTGTGGGCCTCGATGCTCCTTAAAAGGATTAATGAGCCATGACCGGCCATTTAGCCTATTTTTAACCATGTGACTCGTGTTTTTAGCAATCCAAGTCATCTAAATAGCAGCTCTAATTACTCATATCTTGAATTGAAGTGGGTCTAAAGATCACACTCATCTCACAATCTGAAACAATTGTTTAAAAAATATTATCTGTTAGCCTTAGAGTACACTAATTTGTATAGTTTAGATCTTAAACTAGGTGTATTTTTTTTTATGAGACATGTACGAATGATAGGTTGTTGGTTGAATTACTTGGATTGATCACATATTATCTCACATGGACTAAAGGCCGACAATCATGACGATATCTATATACATGCAGTCATGACTATGTTACATGAATCACTACTCCACCCTAAGAATAGCGAACTGATTCGGAGCGGACACTATAAAAAATAAGACTATTGCGGCAATTTTTTTACTTTAAAAAACTGCCGCTATTAACAAAAGAACTATTAAAGGCTAGCACGACTATTAGCGGCAAGGGTATTAGCGACAGTTTTTTTATTAATAGCGGCAATTTTTCGTTACCGCTATTAGTCTTATTTTTTGTTGTGGAACTAGTTCACCTTTTGGTTCCTTCTGATTCGGTGCTCTAGGGCGAATTGTTGTGAAATTATTTTAAAGATATTAAAAAAGTTGAGGTAGGGAGAATGGAACCCATGACTGTTGTTATTTTACATGCAACCATAGTGACCAGTATAGGTACGGGAATGAAGCGGCTCCGGAACTATACAGAAAAAATGGCAAATTTCGGTGATTTTGGGAAAAAATCGAGAAAATTGTGAAAATTAAAAAATATTAATAATTATAAAAATAAAAAGTATATGTTGTGAACAAACACGGGTTTTAAACGGGAAAAATGGGTTTAAAACGTATTTTTCAGGAAAAAAATGGGTTTGAAATGCATTTTTCTGAAAAAAACGGAAATTTTTCGAAAAAAATATTTTTCAGAGATTTTTCATTTTTTCCGAAAAAACGCGTGTTTGGTCACTGTGTGCAACTCTCAAACCTGCCTATCCAAGTAAGATGACAATTGGTTTTATATAAAAAGTTAACATTATTAATTTTAGGGAGCCAATACTTGCACCTTAAATATAAGCCAATGTTTGCACCATTTTAATGATTGCACAAACAATGATTGTTGTTGTGATTTTAAATATGTTTTACTCGCAAGTGCACGAATCGATTTGCATATAGTAGTGTAGAGAACAAGATCGTTCCCACGAGAATTGGTCAGAAAATTAAAAAGAGAAATATCAGCTAACCAAAAGAATCATCACAGATCTAGCATAGTATTTTACTTGTTTAAAGATTTTGAGAGTTTGATGGATGAGATAAATACTAAACAAGAACTCGAAATTTAAACAATGAATAAAAGATATGGATTGTGATATTAAATCTTCTCATCGTAGGTTCATCATTCATGTAATACAAATCTGTGGATTAAGATACGAGATCTTTAAAAGATGTCTTTGTGCAAACACTGGGCCTGAACACATGAATTCTAAAATACAGATCTGAGATCACTGAGATATATAATTAACATCCTATGAGTGTATGATTAATACTCACGCTTCATATAGTATTCAGAACCTAATCTCTCGGTAAATTCCATACTACCAATCTAAGATCAAGGAGATGTATGATTAACATCTCATGAGTGTATGATTAACACTCACTCCTCAGATAGTAGTAGAATTTACCCCTGAGATGACAATAATTAGAATAGAATCACTATTGTAGATCTGAGATCACAGGACATGATTAGCTCTCAGATCTCAAATGGCAATAGGATTATATCCATATCAATAATAATATCAGGGCCCTTAAAATAATCTAACATCTCAATCATAAATTTGTATTATTACCTGTGCAATCTGTACAACCAGCGGGCTCTGCGGCTAGTGCAGCTTCAGTGGCACAGGGATTCTCTCGTGCACCATCTTTTGTTTCGGTCACTATGTGCCTAACGTGTGAGAAACCACACAAGACCGAGGATTGCAGGAGGAACACTGGAGTGTGTTTTCAGTGTGGCGCAATCGGACACATGGTTAAGGATTGTACTCAGGAGGACAAGGGAAGAACTAGTTCGGCTTCTACTCAGAGATCGACCCGACCTACTATTCAAGGTCGAGCTTATGTCGTGACGGCTCAGGAAGCCGAAACATTGAACGACGTGATCCAAGGTATTATTAAAAGTTGAGATGCCTTCTTATTTTATTTATTTATATATAATTGCTTGGTATTTAATAAATTTTGTTAATAAGTTATGGATGAACACACATGCTTAGAAAATTTTAATTGAAATGCTTGTCTAAACTAAGGTACCCTTTTTATGCGTCGGGGGAGCGACGTAAGCAAAATCGAAGCACGAGTGTTGATAGACCCCGGGTCTACACATTCTTTTGTCACTCCGTTGTTCGTTGAGAAGTTGGGCATCGTTCCCAAGGCCCTTGATTTCATCTTGGCAGTGTCAATTCCTACGAGTAACTCAGTGAGCACCGATACCATGTGTCAATTAGTAATTGTGATGATCGAAGACCACGAGACAGTAGCTGATTTGATCATTTTGAGCATGGAAGGGTTGGATGTGATACTAGGGATGGATTGGTTATCTACTTACCATGCGAGCGTGGATTGTCTTCGGAAGATTGTGACATTCCGCCCGCCGAAGAGAAAATCTTTTCGATTTTGCGGAGTCAAATCTTTCGTGACACCGTTTATCTCTGCCATTCGAGTAGACCGTATGATGAGGAACTGGTGTTGTAGTTATCTGGCATACTTGCAAGATCATAAGCAGGAGAAGAAAAATATTACAGATATTACGATTGCTTGCTAGTATCCGGATGTTTTTCCTAAAGATCTACCTGGATTACCACTTGATAGGGAGATTGAGTTTGCGATTGAGTTAGCGCCGGGTACTGAACCAGTATCAAAAGCTCTGTATCGAATGGTGCCTGCAGAATTGAAAGAGTTGAAGGAGCAACTTCAGGAACTGCTAGATAAGGGCTTTATCAACCCGAGTGTGTCACCTTGGGGAGCACCGGTTCTATTTATAAAGAAGAAAGACGGTTCAATGTGGGTTTGCATTGATTACCGCCAGCTAAATAAGTTGACAATTAAGAACCGTTATCCACTTCCAAGAATTGATGATCGGTTTGATCAGTTACAAAGAGCAAAGTTCTTCTCGAAGATTGACTTGAGGTCAGGCTACCATCAGTTGAAAGTTAAATATGAAGACATTCAGAAGACAGTGTTCAGAACCTGATATGGACACTACGAGTTCTTGGTCATGCCATTTGGGTTGACAAACACACCCGCGTCATTTATGGACTTGATGAACTGGATATTCAAATCACATTTGGACAAGTCTGTAGTAGTTTTTGTAGATGACATCCTTATCTATTCAAAGACGCGAGAAGAACATGAGCAGCATCTGCGAGTGACTCTACAAACCCTCAGAGACCATCAGTTATATGCAAAACTTAGTAAGTGTGAGTTTTGGCTTGAGCAAGTCAGTTTTCTAGGCCATGTTATTTCTGAGACAGGTATTATGATTGATCCAACAAAGATTGAGTCAGTGATGAATTGGGAACAACCAAAGACCGTTACGGAGGTTCGTAGTTTCCTCGATTTGACAGGCTACTACAGAAGGTTTGTGGAGGGCTTCTCCAAGATATCAGGTCCTCTTAAACAACTTACGAAGAAGAATATTAAATTTAATTGGACAGAGCAGTGTGAGCAGAGTTTTCATGAACTCAAGAAACGATTGACTACTGCGCCAGTACTTGCTATACTATCAGGCAAGGGAGGCTTTGCAGTATACAGTGACGCATCGTATGGGGGTTTAGGTTGTGTGCTTAACCAGAATGAGAGAGTCATTACTTATCGGTCTAGACAGCTAAAAGATCATGAGAAGAATTACCTGACACATGATCTTGAGTTGGCAGCAGTGATTTTTGCTCTGAAGATCTGAAGGCATTACCTTTATGGGGAGACCTTCGATATATTTACCAATCATAAGAGCCTCAAGTATCTCTTCTCACAGAAGGAGTTGGATATGAGACAACGTCGATCGATGGAGTTCTTGAAAGATTATGATTGTACCATCCAGTACCACCCCGAGAAAGCAAACGTAGTGGCAGATGCGTTAAGTCGGAAGTTCTCTGCTCAGTTATCACATCTCACCGCAAGGGTGCGACGATGACATCTATTGGAAGATATGGCTCTAAATAGCATGAGATTTGACGTAAAAGATTCAGGTGCGTTAATGGCTACGCTGGTGATACGTTCCACCCTCTATGAGAATATTCGCAGACTTCAGATGACAGATGATAAACTTATGGCGATCAGACGGGATGTGATTGGGGGAAGTAAAATAGATTTTTCTATCAAAGATGATGGCACTTTATTGTTTAAAAATTGGGTATGCGTACCAACTAGTACTGAGCTTCGGGACACCATTTTGGGAGAGGCTCATAAGTCTATCTACGCTATTCACCCTGGCAGTACCAAGATGTACCAGGACTTAAAGAAAAGCTTATGGTGGAGAGGTTTAAAGAAAGATGTCGCTGTGTATGTCTCGAGATGTCTTGTGTGTCAGCAAGTAAAGGTGGATCACCGAAATCTGGCAAGACTGTTGCAACCACTACCGATACCTGAGTGGAAATGGGATGTCATTTCTATGGACTTTATTTTAGGATTGCCAAGAATATTGAGAAAGCACAATGCCATCTGGGTCATTGTGGATCAATTGACTAAATCCACACACTTCTTGCCTTATAATACGTCATATACCGCCAACAAGCTTGCAGAATTATACATCAAGGAGATAGTTAGGCTGTATGATATTCCAGTCAGTATCGTATCCGATAGAGACCCGATGTACACATCTTAGTTTTGGCAACGATTTCAAGAAGGGATAGGCTCCAGGCTCGATTACAGTACGATATTCCATCCTCAGACCGATGGGCAGACTGAGAGGGTGAATCAGATTATAGAAGATATGTTACGTGCTTGCATGCTAGATTTTCAGGGGTCATGAGACCAATATTTACCGCTGATCGAGTTCGTCTACAATAACAGTTACCAGGCTAGCATCGGCATGACATCCTATGAAGCTTTGTATAGACGGCGGTGCAGGTCTTCGCTTAATTGGGAAGAAGTGGGTGAGAAACTCATTTTAGGTCTCGAGATCATGGAGAATACAACCGAGAGAGTTCGGTTAATCCGTGAGAGACTATGCATTACTCAAAGTCGTCAGAAGATCTATGCTGATCTTAAAAGAAACCATATTGAGTTTAAGGTGGGAGACAACGTATTTGTCAAAATCTCTCCTACAAAAGGTGTGATGCATTTTGGGAAGCATGGGAAGCTGAGTCCGCGCTATGTTAGACCTTTTGAGGTATTGGGCCGAGTCGGTGAGGTTGCCTACCGAGTAGCCTTGCCACGGCAGCTCTCGGGCATGCACAACGCGTTTCATGTGTCCATGTTATGAAGATATGTTAAGGACCCGACTCACGTATTGGACTATCAGCCCATTGAGCTCCAAGAAGACTTTTCCTTGGTTGAGGAACCGATACAAATCTTAGATCGTAAAGAACAAATTTTACGGACAAAAAGCATTCCCTTAGTACTCGTGAAGTGGCGGAACCATTCTTCAGTGGAAGCCACATGAGAGCGTGAAGCGGAGATTCGCGAGCAATTTCCACAACTTTCGAGTTAAGGTATATTGTAAACTATAGTTATGTAAGCAAATCCTACGTACCTTTAAATTCTTGAATTTGCTTCTTTTTAAAATTTAAAAAAAAAAAGAAAAAAAAAAGAGAACTCAATGTTAAATTGATTAATAACATCGATGCTTTATATATATATATCTATAACGATCACATAATAAAATCTTAAATGTCATATTTATTCATTCTCGGTTAGAACCGTGTGTCTGTTGGAACCCGTGTCATCAGTTAGAACATGTTATCAGACATGTATTTATGCTTCTGAATAAGTATTCAATTCTGACATCTGAAATTTTTGCTTAAGTAATTACCGACATAGTGTATGTAGTCTAGCGAGAAAACGGTGAGGTAGGTGTGTGTGCTAGGTTTGAGTCATGGTGAAGTATGTTTCCAGGCACGTTATACTTGGGAAGGTATGCATCCATGTACGAATGCAATCCTCTATGACAGTATGGGATGCCACATGCAGTACATCCAGGTTACTACGGATCCCGACCCTTGAAAGCGTGCTTAGTGAAGCCTATCACATCGCGAACAAAGTTCTTATAGATTTTAGACTGTTTCGATTTTGCTTTATACTGGTGTTAGGATAAGGATTTATCGCAGTTCGGTTTAACTATCCGTACATTTTCGAGCACGAAAATTCCTAAGGAGGGTAGAATGTAAAGACCCGTATTTTGAACCCGAGTTAGACTAACCCCGTGTGTGTATTCGGCTAGGCAACCGACGTCGCCATTTGTTTTGAATTTTTATCTAGTTGTGATTGTGCGGACAGATTCTTATTTAGAGCCCATTTGAGTGCAAAAGTTGTGCACCGACCTCGGTGTGACCGCTTAACACCGGGCTTGAGTTTTAAAATTAGAAGTGTATAATACACAAGAGGTGTGTGTGTGCTTAACTTTGTGAGCAATCCTATCATAAGAAGGAATTACATTCCCGTATTATACTAGGTTTTGTTAAGAGAGGAGGAGACATGAGTGTCGTGAAAGACCATAACTGCTTGATAGTCGCCCAACTGTGTGAAACTTTGTCTTCTCTCTTCTT
This sequence comes from Chloranthus sessilifolius, assembly GCA_021018995.1. Lineage (NCBI taxonomy): Eukaryota > Viridiplantae > Streptophyta > Magnoliopsida > Chloranthales > Chloranthaceae > Chloranthus > Chloranthus sessilifolius. The sequence continues at coordinate 1,471,125 of CM037588.1, read as the reverse complement.
CAATCATCGTAGGAGATCAGTTTAGAAAGTCTCCACCTCTAGAACCCTCTTTGTTGAAAACCCTTGAACCTTAGAAAGAACTTGAATCAACCGTGGATTCGTAATTGGCTATTGGGAGAGGCTGAGATCATTGGGGACGTGTTTGAGTTGTCTCTGTGAACTCGTGGGATCGATCGCGGCGCGAATCGTCTAGGAAACCCGCCGGTTTCACTCCGAAGCCCCGTTCGCGTGACTTGTTTCTAATCAAAGAATCCTTAGACTACAGGTACGTTTTGATTAAATTTATTGATTAAAATCATTAGATTAGCCATGGGTTTTGTTTTAAGAAGTATGGGATTCGATTCGGGTGAAAATTGGGGCGAGAATTGATATCCGAATCGAGTTCTGAAACTCAGTTGTCTTGCTGTCGTTGTTGCTCGCTCGAGCGAGGATGCACCAAAAGTTTGACTTTAGAAGTCATATACTCGAAAAAATATTCTCTGTTCTCGCTCGAGCGAGCTTAAGTCATCGCTCGAGCGAGAAAATTCTGAAGGATCTCGCTCGAGGGTATCGCTGAACTCCGATACTGTCTTAGTATTTTAATCATAACTTTTTATCTCGAACTTCGATTGAGATGATTCTTTTTGTGTTGGAATGCTAACAGACAAATCTACAACTTTCATGTTTTGACCAACTCGTAAATCAATCATTTTGAGGGTCAAATAATATAAGAAAGTTACATCAAATTCTAGAATTGGCGCAACTTGCCTGTTTTGACTTATTTTGGAGGAAACACTTAAATAGGTCTACATTATTAGTGATTAGAGTTAATCTTAATGCATGAATATATACTGTGATGTAGATTGAGGGTGAGAGGCCATCAATAGGACTTTGTTTGACTTCGCGTAACTCTGAGTTTTGGTAGGAGAATCTCATGTTCACAGTATTTTATTTTAATTCGCATGGATAATTTGTATTAGATTTTGAACTTGCATCTGTCATTTGAAAATACATCTGTAAACCGAAAACTTGATATAAACTCTAAAAAATAGAATCTGCCTAAACTCCAAAATCTGAAATCTGAAATCAGAACTATGTATAAGAAACTTGCATCCGAATGATATTTATCTGCATCTATTTTACGATGCATCTGAACGACCCTTCAAAATTCCTGAACAACTTCCTGGCGCAAGTTACTGTAATATCCTAAAAAATCACGTTAAACAATGACCTCGGGATCCGTGCCCGATTGGTCACAGGTTTGACCAATTAGGAGTTCAATAGTTAGCATAGAGTGTGATGAACGGATGAGATGTGATAGTTTGAGTGACTATGTGGTGTGTGATGTGAATGTGAAGTCGCATACACCTATCGCGGTGCATGTGCTCAACACACAAGTGTGAAGAGAGATAAAAGGGTTTAATAATCCTAAATCTCTATTTTAGGTTGTTGAGAGAAGTAAAGAAGAGAGAGAGAGGAGTAAAGAAGGTGGTTGAGCAAGGAGTTATTGTGGGTGATTGGAAGGGAGATTCTAGCATTAAAGAGACTGATTCGACGCGGAGAATCCGTTCAAGCCAAAGCTGGAACCCTAGCCTTTCCAACCACTCGATTTGAAATCAATTTGAGATTGATTGAAGGTAGGATTTTGTAGTTTAAATGCATGGATTAAAGGGTTAAGTTGTAGTTAGAAATGATGTAAAATGTAGGGTAAAATCTTAGAAAAATGGAGGAAAAAGTAAGGAAAGAGATTGAGAAGAACAACCAAAAGGGGGCTGAATCTGGCAATTTTGATTAATCGAAATTGGGTTTCGATTAATCGAAATTGGTCAAGAAGTTGAAAAGTCAGAGGACCCCGATCTCGATTAATCGAATTCAGTTTCGATTAATCGACTTTGGATTTCGATTAATCGAATTGAGAATCGATTAATCGACTGAGTGCCTATAGTGGACTCCAGTGAAGAAGAGAACTGGGCTTGATGAAATCGACTAATCGAAATGAAAATTTGATTAATCGATTTGTAATTTTGATTAATTGATTTGGGATCGATTAATCGATTTTGGAAACTCGATTACTCGAATTGAGAATCGACTTGATTGAGCAGAGAATTTCGATTAATCGAATTGGGTTTCGATTAATCGAATGGAAATCTCGATTAATCGATTTGAGAATCGATTAATCGATATTGACTTTCGATTAATCGATTTTGGAAATCGATTAATCGAATGAGAATCGATTAATCAATTTTGGAAATCAATTAATCGACTGGGCCAGTTTATGTTGACTTCTGAGTTTGACTTTGAGATTCTTGGGAGGTCTTGGACCTCCTTTATTGCATCTTTAGTGATGTGTTTCACATGTTATGTGGTACCATAGGTGGTACGTGTGAGCTAGTGCACAAGGAGCCACGTGGGACCTTGATGCATTGATCGAACGAAGACTTGAGGTAGGGAACACTTTGAACATGTACTTTATTTTACAAGAGCATGTATGTAGTGATATAGAATTCAATTCAAAATATTTTTATTGCTTAAGAATTGTGAAAAGTGTGTGTGCGTGACATCCATAAGAGTAATTATAATGAACCATCCCCAGGGGATGAGGAAGTAAAGAGATAAGAGCATCAGGTGTGATGCAAGTGAATGGATACATCCCAGGGATGTATCCAAGATTGAATCATGTTTGATAGGGCCTAACTGATATAAGATAGCACATTTACACGGTGAATAACTATATGTAAGCACCTGATACTTTTGTTATTTGAGGTTTGATAGGGTACCCCACCGACATGGCGGGATATCCACGACTGACACGGCAGGATACCCGTGACCGATACGGCGGCGAAACCGTAGGCCAGTGCGGAGGCCTATCCGTACACAATAAGCACACCCCAGGGGTGTTGATTGAGACTAGTGAAACCTCCGCCACCAATCTCCAGGGGAAAGGGGCTTGGGTAGTATTTATATTCCCAGGGAATACGTTAAAAGTGTCTATATAGATGACGATGATGGGTATCTCATCGGGGCTCGATGCTATATTGCTCGGAGATTACTTAAGTTGAAAGTTTAAGTTTTACTTTAGGCCTTTTCAGCATCATTCATAAATAAATAAAGACATAAGTAACTACCAGTAAAAAAAATGTGATGCTTTTAATTGTTTTCATCAGAAACTGCATAGACACAGCATGCATGGCATATCATGGAATATATGTGAGTGATAATTTATATGTTTAACTGTGTTTGTTCCCTATTGAGCTAGGATGTAGCTCACCCTATAGGAGGCTTGCCGAGGCCGACCCGGTGAGTCGGACCTCGCGTGGCATGAAGAGTTGGAGCCACCTCGGAGGACTTCTTCTAGAGGACTCACAGCCGCTTTGAGGGCTTTTTGATAGAGATTTGTACGGCTTGGTATGTCAAGCCTTGTTTTGGCTAAACAATGTACATGTATAAATTGAGACTATTCTTTTGGGGCGAACCATCCGTGATGATTTGTTATCATCGATGGTTCGGATCGGTTCTCTATTCATGCAGAGGCATGAGGGTAGAACTGTCTTTTGAGAAATGCTTTAATATAGATTTAAATTTCGCAGTTTCAATTACTAAATTCGTTTTTGCTTGATATGCCAATGTTCCGTGCTTAGCTAGGGGGCACGGTCAAGATGATCGTGCTGATGGCACGGGTTTTGGGGTGCTGGTGGCACGGGTTTTGGGGTGCTGAAATCCGGGCTGTCACAGTTACCCTCCGAGTGTAGGGGCTTGTTACAATCTGAAAAATGGTTCATGAACGACGATGGTAGGTAGGGGTTCCCATCGGTTATATTCCTGCTCTCGAGATATAGTTTACTCGGGAGGTATTTTAAGTTGAGGATTAAGTCATGAATTACTTAACTTTGCATATAGAAGTTAGAGAAACTAAGACACTAAAACACTACATCTGTTCTTGAAACTGTTTTCACACATTTAGAAATAAATCTTACATATGATTTCTGCACTTAAATTCAGTTTATTATCTGCTTATATGTTTGACAAGCTATATTCCGGTATTTGTTTTGAAACTATGTTAGTTAAAGTAAAATGTCGTAGATGTCTTTCTTCTACTGAGCCTTATTGGTTAGCTCACTCCGACTATACATCACAGGTCTAGGTACCGACGTGGCTGTTCAGCGTTGTGAGACTGATTCTGACTACGTGCCTGAGGAAGAGCTTGAGGTTTCACCTGAGGAGTTTTTCCCAGTATAGAACTTACTGATTTTCTTACTTGTGGTGAGAGTTAGACTTGAATTTGTGGGCCTCTTTTAGTTGGATATTATAGTTTTATACTTGACTTTGATTTCGGTTATGAGCCATGTTTCGATGATGGTCGGCCATCATCGGTGGTTCTTTACTTTTAATTGCTTCCGCATTTATTTTAGCTATGAATAATTATTGCGCTTTACTTTGATATATGCCCTATTTGTCCGGCTTATCGTTTATTCGATAGGTTGGCGAACCGGCCTTTCCTATACCTGAGGGATTGGAAAAGTCGGGTCGTCACACATACTCTAGGCAATAACTCAAGAAAGCAGATCTATTAACAAAAAATTATTAAAGACTATTAGCGATAAGAATATTAGCGGCAGTTTTTGGTTGCCGCTAATAGTCTAGTTTTTTTATAGTGGTTGAAATTATTGTATATGTCTATATATATATAATGGGAAATGATTTCTTCACTTGAGTAATGGGACAATAGCCTATGACTCAAGATGTCATTGGTTGCAACAATTGCCTTTGACTTTTCAAAGGTAATTGATATAACAAACAGTCGGGCAGAGTCGCATAAAAGATTGTGGGGGCTGAAGCCCCCATTTAAGTCTTAATTCTTATAAGATATACTTCTTATACAGTCTTCTTTTGTGTATAAGCCCCCAAATCTGTGGTATACAAGCTTCCAAATCGACAGTAAAACAACTATTAAAAGTTATTGATTATTGTAGTCTTTTCCAAAAGAAAATCCTGGCTATGACCCTGCATGTAACCAATGACAACTCCTCTAAGTCAATGGTAAAATAATTATTAAAATTTATTAATCATTATTGACCCCTACTAGTGGAAATTTCTGGCTAAGCTCCTACATGTAACCAATGACAACTCGAGTCATAGATTATTGCCCCATTACTCGTGTGAGAAAATCATTACCCATATAATATATATATATATATGTATACATGATTAATAGCTCCTGGTCACAACTCACATGAAGTATGAAATAGAAGAAGTTTATTGAGTTCTACTGTTTTGTTGAGTTGTAGCAGTGAGCCATCTAACTCAAGGTGCAATTTTGGAATAAATGTAAATGATTTAAACAATTGAGAGACCTAATAGCCCAATGTTCTCTTCATAAATCAAAGTTTTTATAGAGAAAAATAATTTTTCAATATTTGCACGTATGCCATGTTCAAAGGGATAAGAGATGGAGCCAATTATGATGATGTCGATAATAGGGACATATGCCATATTCAAAGAGATAAGCTTATGCCACAAAATTTTAATTATAACTTCATATTTATTTTAAATTTGATAAAAGCTCCAATAGATACATTTGCATATCAGCCGATTTAAAGAATTCGATGATGAAAGAAAATAAGTATTTTGAATTTTCTTATTGATAAATACTCTAATTAAATGTAGTCAAATCTTATTCCAGTTTATACCCATTGGGATTGATCAACATATTACATGAGACAGAAAACAAGTTACTGTTTTAATATTTAAAGTCCTTTGTCTTAACCGCATGTTGAGAACATTTTTCATTACTCGAATGATCCGTTTTCTTGAGTGTAGAGATCATTTACCCTTAGAGGCCGACTCCGTATGATCTTATTTAAGCAGATGACCCTTAGAGGCCGACTCCGTATGACTGTCCACTTGCAAGTCATGTGACACACATGTTTGATCAATACAAGTAGGTAAATTGGCATCCCGTCATTAACACGTCTCAGCCAAAAAATTACACCTATTAGAGGATACTTTAATTTTATTCATTAAAGAAATATGAACAATTATTCATTTTAAAATGTATAAATTAAATAGTTTAGATCCTCTAATACGTGGATTTTTGGGTCCCTTTGGTTCATTATAAGCTACCATCTTTATTACTTAGATAGCTCAAAGTCATCTATTATCTGCCGAATTAATGGATGTTCACAAAATACTCTATTTAACACCGAGCATATACGATTATCCATTTCCCTTATTACAATGAAAAAATGGTTCCTTCACAAGTCCAAAATACCATCACTTTATGACAGGCATACATTTTATCTTTACTTATTATAATAATGAAATTCTTTATCCATTTGACATCTCCATAAAATTAAAATAACGATGCATCTATACTATTATAAGAAACGAAAACTTTCAATTACTTAGTTTTAAATTTTATTTTTTAGCATAAAAATATTTCTAATTTGGAAACTTTAAATAATAAAATAAAGGCAACTTGATATAAGAATAATTTTTAATAAGAGCGAACAATATAGTAATTATGCTATCAGTAAGAATTAGTCATGTACCCACTAGTAACTTTTAACACTAATTGTTTTGATTATCACACAAGATGCGACGCCTACCACATGCTTAAAATTCATGATTTTAAATCTAAAGAATTTGAAACGTATTAAATATGGGAGATATGCGAGGGAAAATAATATTTAAGTGGTCTTACACCATTAGATCATTAAAGAACTTTACTATTATATGTGCTATGTGACACTTATCTCTGATCAATCTAAATAGTCCAAGTGACCGTCCATCACTGAAACATATCTCAGATAAAGAATAAAGCCTATTAGAGGATGCAAATTGTTCGATCGATGAGCTTTAGTAATAATTATTAAAATGTAAGAACAATGAAAGATATTAAAGTGCATAGCTTTGGACAGAGCATGATAGCCGTTTACAGGGTCATCACATAGATTAGATAAAGTCTAGGGTTGTATCAAATTAGTCCACATGATGAGTCAAAATACTGCTACAAATATTAAAGTGATGATTTGTTCACTTCCAATCGTGAACTAGTTTAACACCTTATACAAACTCATCTTTAAAAGGGTAGTTTCTCTCCCGTGTCTCGGGGCGAGACGTGATACATTTATTGTGTCACCCAACTCTGAGACGTAACAGGTATCGTCCGAGGTGAGACGGAAAAATGCAACTGTATTATGAGAGCAAGACCCTAAATTTGTATGATTGACCCCTTATAACAACCCTGAATTTTTGCTAGTGTTGAATCGTTGACTTTTGATGAGAAGTTGAGATTATAGAGAAGTATTAAAAGCTCATCACCGCAGGTATGTAATTTTCGAGGACGGAAATTTTATAAGGGGGGAGAATGTAAAAACTCATATTTTTCTTAATTTTATTTAATGGTATTATATGTATTTTCACATTATGCACGGTATTAGCACTCCAACCCTATTTTTTTAGAATACCTATTTAGTCTACGTAACTCTTTTCTCACTTTTCTTATTTTTAATCTTTTAAGAAAAAATATAGCCGTACCTTAACTTTGATTCTTTTCTTCTTTTAAGAACTCTAGCTGTCACAACCTTTCTTCATTAACTCATCTCTCCCAAACACTTTCTGATCTCTTTTCTCAAAACTCTCGTGTATTCTTTCAAAAGAATCACTGTGACCTCTTTTTTGTGACAAGATCGAAGGAGGAAGAAGAAAAAGGAAGTTTAGACGAATCGAAACCGACGCTTTGGGCATCGACCTTTTCAACCCAAACCACTGTAAATCTACAGTTCGTGCTTTAGCAAGTAGGAATCCATCAAACCCTCTATTCTTCTCAGATCCCATCGCATAGGATGCGTTCGAGCGCGCATCGATGAGTTTAAAATTTATTAAACCTAAAATACATTTTGAATTTATAGATCTATATTTAGGTATTTGCTTTTTAATTAAATATGTTAAATCTGCTTATTTTAATATTTTATTTTCTTCTAAATTTGTGTAATTCATAGATCTGCATATTTAGTATTATATATTTGATTACTATTATTAAGTCTGTATATTTAGCAGATCTATATATTTAGTATTCTATTAAAGCTGCATATGTTATAAATATGAAATTTTTATTTATAATTTTTTGTATTTTTTTCTATTGAATCATCCCTTCTTTGGCTGCCATTGGTGAACAATTAGCCAGACAGTACTAGAAAATGGCAGGGTGGTCCAACCCTATCCAAGCTCTAATTTTCGTGGAGGAATCAACACTAAATCGGTCAAATATGACTCTAACCGATTGGAATCTATACATAACGGACGTCCTTAAGCTTCAGATCGGACGTCTGTAAGCTTTAGGGTGACGCCCATGGTTTGGCTCACTCGAGCGGCCTTGGTTGTCGCTCAAGCGACGTGGATCACACAAAAGAGAGTGAACTCTCGGGTGTAAGTCGCTCGAGTGACCAGTGCACCATTGTTAGGTCAAATTTTCGAAGTTAAGTCACTCGAGCGACTTTGGTTCTTACTCGAGTGACCCTAGATATATTGGACTCGGTATTTTGGTCATAACTTTTTACTCTAACCTAAGATTGACGCGATTCTTACGACACTGGAAAGAAGACAACGAACTTACAACTTTATGTGAAATAATAATTTCATGAATCTGACATTTTAGAGGTCAAAATAGAGCTGCAAGTCAAAATCACTTCTGCATGATCCAAAGTTGTACGAATTTAATGTTATTTAATGAACTCTTGGGCTATTTTATGTTTAGCTTATCTTCGAACTTGTAAACCACTAAAACTACATAAATTATATTAACTAGCTTTCATCGGGCGACAATTTATAGGTTCAAATATTACCACTTTTTAACACATATCAGAATACTCTACCCCTATTTACACTTAATGTATATTAATCACAAATTCGATTTTTGATCGATGATCATGATTTGCCTAACTTCAAATTGTGATATATTTTCATTTAATTATTTGATTATAATATTTTATATATCAATTTTATCACTTCAACGAGATCTCTGTGATAGCATGAAGATTTAGAAATTCAATACCGTCATAAAATCGAACTCTAACCCTCATGTTCTCAATTTTATGTATAATAATAACTACCTTATTCTATATTTATATGAGTGTGCTATATAGATATATACGTATAAACATAGCATAACTCTGAATTTAAATCTATCCACTAGTAAGATAGTTTTATATTTCCATCTTGGTTATATTATACGAGTTATGGAAAGGCTAAGTCATGTGCGCGAGTGTGTGGGATCATATTTATGCTTGGCATGGTGATTCGCTGAGATGATATCGAAGCAGGGATCACACCCTATTCGCATGCCTCATAACTCATGGTGGTATGAGACATCATGACGAGTGTGGTGAGTACGGATTCAGTCTAACCTTATATATGGTGCCATATACGGTGATCCAATCACTCCTGAACCTTAAATATAATAGATTAAGTATATGATTTGTTTAAGGTTAAACTCAAATTAAGTTAAGTATTAAGATATGAGTATAATAATAAGACACTGTTGTATAGGCCAGCATAAGATTAAGAATTTAAATTTATACGTGTCGTACCTTACGTAGTCACCGTAAGGATTCTAACATCTACAGTCAAGACAGGTTTCTGAGAAGACAATATGAGTATATTATGAAGTACATGTTCGCATCTTTAGAGACTGTACACTTATGACCAGTCGCCCTATAGACTGAATGGGGTGTATGAGTATGATATGTTATGAAGGGCGGTATGTTATGGTGGTAAACTACTATGGTGACATTCACATGGTAGGCTGAAACAACGACTTCGACACAGGTCGTATTAGGATTACGAGTATGTAAGTAAGCTCATGCGATGTATAGATGCATGTGTCGTTGTAATGAGATATGCTATGTTTATGAGGTATGATGAGGTACATTAAGACTGGAGTTTGTATAACTCATGGTCTTGCATTTATGGTATGATATGAACTCTACGATATATAAGAATTTATCATTTCATTCTTTCACTGATATTGATATACTATTATTATCACTCACGAAATGCACCCACAATACACTTGAGAATTGTAGGGTGAATTGGTGATGTATCTACTGAGTTGCGCGTTGTTTAGCAATTCAGCCCTCGTTGTATTTATTATCTCAAAAAATTATATCAACGGAGTAGACGCTGACTATTATGATCCTATTGACGCTGACTTCATTGACCCAACGGATGGAGAATACCAGGAGCCTTGGGAGGGCTAAGCTACAGGTTATCAGGAGGACCTTGGTGATGACTACACTCCTAGTGTCGATTACTGATAGTGTAGTTTTGGTACTGAGATTAAGATATTTAGTTCAGTAGATTATTTTGTCGTTCCTCTCAATTATTTGTTATCTATAGATTCGTATATCGGATTTGTTTTCGACTTACTTTCTTTGATTAGTAGTTATTTCATGGATGCTATCATATTTATTATTCGTTTATGGCTGCCCTAATGTTTCATTTTTTATTGTTGGATTCACGAATTTTATGAAATTATATAAGTGTGAGAACTCTGATTATGTGTATATTCACTTAGCATATATGGAATGCATGCAAGTCATAACTTGGAATTCTAGGCCTTTAGGGTGGGGTAGAATTTCGAATCGTGACAACCATTGTCTCCCAAATAAAGACGAGAAAAAAAAAACCCAAAAAGGATAGTTTACCTTTCTTTGTAAATTGTCTATTAAATAAAAGACAAGAAAAAGGATTATATTCCTTTCCCTAATAAATGCATGTTCAATGTATCTTCTTTTCTTTTCTATGGCTCTCAATGCACCTGGGTCATTATGTTTTGAAGTTTGAGCTTCTGTTAGGTGGGGGTGACCCATCTCAGCCACCTTTAGACATAAACTATGGGAGCACTCCAGCTTCCCACTTGCTCTCCACCCACTCCCCTGCTAGCTCTTTGGCCTCGGGGAGCTAAGCCAAATGAACCCTTTTAGAATGTGCATAGCGTGTTAACGTCCGTGTTGGTATTCATTTGGACTAAACCTAATTTGTGTACTTGCCTTTCACTAAAGTGGGCACCATGAATTTGATTATTTTTTTTAAAATGGTGTGTAAGCGTAAACGAGAAAAGGCAATGGTGCGAAAAGATTTAAAATGTGGATTACTTGTTTTTAGCGGTGCGGGTAGAGGTGCAAGTTTTGACCGAAAACCCGAATCAAAAATTGAGCCAACCAAACCAATTTTAGCCGGCTCAGTTCATTTTCTATTGTAGGTGGTGAAAATCGAAAATCATTTAAGTAGTATGAGAAAATTGAGAAAGTTCCAAAAAGCAGAAAAAATCGGAAGTTTTGGGTTTCAGGTTCATGTTTCAGATCGATTTTAGTTTCAAATATAAAAACAGAACCCAAAAGCAAATATTGTGGTTTTGGTTTGGTTTGGAAAACCGAATTTGCATCCCTAAGTGTGGGTATAATCATTTTTGGCGTGGCAATAACAATTTCCGAAATCATGTGATATAATTTTTGGCTTTCGGGACTTTGATACCGGTAAAATTGAACGGAGCCGAACCGAAATTGAAAAAGGGTTAAATATTTTTCAAGCCTAAAACGAAGCTCGAGCTCGTCTATTGATGCATACAAATTAGGGTGAGGCCCAGACAATTTTTGCTTAAATGGTTCAAGCCTAAATATAAAATACGCTAAAACCCGAGCTTGGCCCCACCTATTCTTTATCCGGTCCATTATTGGCCCACCATTTACTGTAGACCTGACGATGGTGGCCAAAGTAACCAAGTCTAGCACAAGAATAAAATGGCTCTGGAAATATTCAGCGGTAATTTTGGAGAAAAAATGCGAAAATTTGAAAATTTAAAATAATATACAAAAATATTAATAATCCTTACTATTATTTCTACTATATAAAAGCAAAAAATAATTTCGGTCAAATTTTGTTTTCACATGTATTAGGACCAAATTACTCCTAACTGGACTAAAAACTAAAACTCTTGAGCACCTATATTTTCTCCTCCCTAAAACTTTTACATATTTATTGGATTACCTCTTTATCCCAATAAAAATTGATTTGACTCCTAATTAAAGTCTAATTATAATATATAATTAATCTATATATAACTCTTTTGTAAATAGAAATAAAAACGGTACTTATTTCACCTCTAAGCTACACATGACATATAGGATAAGGGAGCCATTACTTACACTCGGAAATGCAGCCCTTGCACCGAAGTTGAAGAAAGACTTTATATTTTAGGGATATGTGACATGTGAAAACGCAATCTAAGCCGTTTGATTTAAAATTCAGGATCTATACATCCTTAGTGGATAAGATTGGAGCAAAACATGATATTTATCATATGATCCATTATTGTCAACCGTTGAATCAAATAATAGTTTTTGACTATATTTAATCACATGATGAAGATTATATTTTGCGCTAATCTTTTACAATTAACATCTTTAAATGATGGGCTCCAAATCAAACGATTTAGAAGGAGTTTTCAAATAGCATAGGTCGCCAAACTTGTAGGTCTTTATTTTAAACTCGGTGCAAGAGTCAAGTTTTTGAGTGAAAGTGATGGCTCCCACAGGATAATCATTCAAGAGTTTCATATAATGTCATTAGTGTGGTGAAAAATAATTTTCATCATCAATGATTTAAACTTGTGAAATTGCATAAATAACAATATCATTTAAAACCCAAGATTATGTTTCGTGCTAATCTTTTGCACTTAATATCTTTAAATGATGAACTCCAAATCAAACGATTTAAATAGAGTTTTCATATAGCAGAGGTCACAAAACTTATAGGTCTTTGTTTTAAACTCGGTGCAAGGACCAAGTTTCCGAGTGCTAGTAATAATCAAATTATAGCTTTTGACTATATTTAATCACATGATGAAGATTGTATTTCATGCTAGTCTTTTGCACTTAATATCTTTAGATGATGGGCTCCAAATCAAACGGTTTAGATGGAGTTTTCATATAGCAGAGGTTGCTAAACTTATGTGTCTTTATTTTAAACTCAGTGCAAGGGCCTAGTTTTCGAGTACAAGTAATGACTCTCATAGAATAATCATTCAAGAGTTCTATATAATGTTATTAGTGGGGTAAAAAATATTCTCCATCATCAACAATTTAAACTTGTGAAATTGCATCAACATCAATATCATTTAAAACCCAAGATTATATTTCGTGCTAATCTTTTGCACTTAATATCTTTAAATGATGAGCTCCAAATCAAATGGTTTAGATAGAGTTTTTATATAGCAGAGGTTGCAAAACATGTATGTCTTTGTTTTAAACTTGGTGCAAGGGCCAAGTTTCCAAGTGCAAGTAATGTCTTCCACAGGATAATTCATTCAAGAGGTCTATATAATGTCATTAGTGGGGTAAAAAATAATCTCTATCATCACCGATTTAAACTTGTGAAATTGCATCAACATCAATATCATTTAAAACCCATCCCACCATGCTCCTTAGATTTACATATTTGACCCCAATTTTTTTAGTGTATGCCTTTACTAAACATAGCTCATTTCAATTCCCATAATTCCCCTTATCTCTTTCTATTTTGGATACAAAAAATTGTCAACCTAACCTTCAAATAGTTCATGCTCAAACTTGATCCGAGGGGTCAAGTTTATGTGCTCGACCTGGTTAAAAAATTGAGTCAACCAATGAAATCAAATCAGTTTGATAATGTTTTGGTTGGTGTTACTGGCACACCACTTTATGTTACAATCATCACATTCAATGAATAAAAAATGTTGAAAATGAATAGGCATCCACGGTCCAAAATGTGGTCAAACGATAAAAAATTCAATTCGTTATGATGTGTGAGGCAGTATTCAAACTTTTGTTGAAGTTTAAACAACAATTTTTATTTTTTTTAATAGATGAGATATGCGATATTGCACATGATCCCAAAAAAGACACTATCTTGGAATCAGGTGTCACGTGGCATATGATATGAGCTTTGAATGTATAAGTTCATCTATATATTAAAATCCATAAACCTTTTCTATTTTATAAATTTATTATTTTTTTTTTTATAATTTTATAAAGCAACACGTGCAAAGTATGGGTTTTAAATAGGAAAAAATCATGCTTTTTTTTATAGACACGGGAATTTTACTCGAGAAAAAATTTGTGTGCATTTTTTCATTTTTTATTTTTAAAAATGGTTTTTTTTTTAAAAATTTTTTTATACAAAACACGTTTTTGGTCATTATGTTAGGCACTATTAGGATTACGTACAAAAAGCAAAAATTTGTTACATTTCTGATTTAAAAATTTTTTACTTATAAAATGTGAAAACAAACAAGGGATTTTTCCAAATACCCAGCTAAATATCCTGAAATTGCAAAGAATCCCTCAGTTAAACCTCCTCATAATAACAAAATTTATACACCGTTTATATCTTGACGAAAAGAGCTTTTTGCCCTCTTAGCCTCTTAGGCGGCAGAGACTTCTAAATATTACAAGACTGCCACCCCTATTATTTACTGTAGAAACAATTGCAATTCTTGGCACCAAATGCATTTGTCCTTGTTATACTATTAGGGCTCTCAATGGGCCGAATTAGGGTCGGGTTGGGGTTCAATCCGACAATAACCTATTCGGGCCGGGGTTCCAAATTTTTTCAGCTCGACGGGCTATGATGTACTCAGCCCAAGCTCGGCCCCTACCCGCTCGGGCCGGGCTTTTTTTCGACTATTTTTTTAAAAATAAAATTTGGTTGGATTATTTTTTAGGGCTGTTTTTTCTAATAAAATTAGGTTGGATAATTTTTTTTTTCTAAAAAAGGTTTGAAAAAGTTTAAAATTTTAATTAAATAATTATATTACCGTTATAGAGGATCTGGTACATGATTTTATTCAAATATTTTATTTTAATTTGTTGCACAATAATTATAACGGACAACGGTTACTTGAAAATCTATTAACAAGTCATCCAATTTGTGCAGCTAAAAAGTTATGCACCCATCCAATTTGTCCAACCAAAAAATATATACACAAGGTTATTGCGCTTTTGACTTAAATGCCCCAAATTTATACCGTTCAACGGTTTAATCTCAGGACATTTAAGTAAATCATATTTAACTATATAAAAAAATTATAATTTTAAAAAGTTAAGTATAATATATATAATATCCGGGCTGGGTGCGGGCAGAATGTTGCAACACTCAACTTAAACCCGGCCCGGATTTATCCGGGTTGCAACATGCTTAACCCGGTCCGGATACCGGGCCGGGTTTGCTTAATAAAAAAAATCACTTTTTTGGGTCGGGTGCGGGTCAAAATCCGGGCTGGCCCGGCCCATTAAGAGCCCTAATTACCACACCAGTTTACCACACTACAAAAAAAATAAGATTATTTGTGACAACTAAAAACTGCCGCTAATAGTCTAAATAGCTTTTTTTGTTAATAGCAGCAGTTTTTTATAATCGAAAGTGGTTGCTAAAAGTCTTTTTTTTTGTAGTGTCATAGAAGGCCACATCTTAACTGAAGTGATCATTGTGAATTTTGCCATGTCGAGTCTGAAGATGAAGTTCATTTTTCAACTCAATGATCTTGAAATGAAGGCCCTATAAACAGACAGTCACATTTTCACACAACCGATGGTTGTGATCATGGGTTACACCATCAAACGTTTTTCTTACATCCTATCAAACTTGTGTCACATAGACTCATTAGAAATGTGACCAATCATCAAAGTCTGACAACTATAGGCTCATGATCTCCTCTATACGTTTTGGATGAAGGGTTTGTTAGATGAAGCTTCATTGGATCAACCATCATAAACACACACCATAAGAACCATAAAGCAATCAAAGAAAAGACCGTTTAATAATATAAAATCATATTGACACAAACATCCTAAAAACAATAAAGAGACAGTTCAACAGTAACTAACATCATATCCGAATGAAACCATGAAGCAATCAAAACCAAGGATCAAAATTTCGGCCGAAATTTTGAGTTTCGGTCACCACCAAAACGATACTTTGGATCAAAATTTCGGTCCAAATTTCTATGAGACCTAAATTTCAGCCAAATTTTCCGTTTTCGGCAAAAATTTTGATCCTTGATCAAAACTTCTTTCCTTTACTTTTGTTACTTATTGAGGTAGGTAGTAGTGACCTCGAATTTCTTTGATAACTCCTCTATCTCTACCATGGGCTTAATTATGAAGTTATTTTTCGGCTCATTCTTTTCATCTACACAGACATGCGGATTCACATTCCTAGAGTTTCTATCTTCGATCCCCATTCATAATATCGACTTATGCCGAGATTCTTGTGTTATAAATGTTGGTACAAATTGCAAGAAAAGATATACAAATCCGACTTGAGACACAGAAATATTGTTGTCTTTAAATCAAAATTTACCCCCATCACTTCAATCAAGTGGTTACCAACAGGTTACCGACAATCAAGTAGTTACCAACAGGATACAACGAACAAGTTGTGTATTTGTGTGATAGATTTGACGAATCTGATCACATTACCAGAACACAAAATAGGGGAAGAACTTTGAACGAATCCTTAAAACGGGATAACAGAATAGAAAACGCAGTAAAGAAAATTGTGGTTGCGGGTTCTTTTTATAGAAAACAAGAGGTGCGATTGCATCAATTCGCTAAAAAACATATCCGTTTAAAGTAATCAAATGGACACAACGGTTACACGTTCACATGCTTGTGCCCATCTCAACCCGGCTTGGCTTGGCGAACTTGCGTGTGTGTGACTGATGGAGTGCATCGCGGTGGAACCTATAAAATTCGGTGCCCCCGGGTGAAGACTACAAGCCTTGAGCCAAAAGTAAAGACATATAAGTCAAACCCATTTTTTGGTTTATACGATGTGAGACAAATCCCCACTACAAAGTAAGATGAATTTTAAAAGCTTTAAAAAATCCAACAATCCCCACTATTTTAAAAATTAAAATAAAAAAATAAAAATCGACATCAAATTGAACACAACTAAAACTCACAAAAACCCACATCTATAACCCACATCAGCTGAACACAGTTATAACCCATGTCAACTGAAGTGCTGAACACAACTATAGATCATACATATCACATCTCCAATTCACAACAACTAAACAAAACTAAACATATACATCATCAGTTGACCGCATCATACATAATAAGGACAATTAACATGATATACACGCTTACTCTTTTGGTCTATTAAACTATTGCTCACGGTCAACTTGTCAGTCATAACGGTAAAATACGTTTCATCTAATAATCAAACGTACCCCGGGAACACAAGTGTAAGGGCCGTAGAATAATAGGCATAGCTGGGAGATTCTTTACAATATAGGGTATCTTTAGGTATTTACAAAATTCCCAACAATTAAATCCCTACTTAACGCAAGTTCACAGAGTTAGAAAACTTGTGTTTGGGGAACCAAGGTTCCGGGCAATAGATTTGGATTTGAGTCCACCAATTCAACATTTGCCAATTGGGATGGATTCGGAATTCGCCAAAGCCACCATAAATTCAAATTTACACTCTTGGCCTAAAATGGTAGGTTTCAAAATAATGCCCACGAGGTGTTATTTCAAAATCCAGGCCAATTTGAAGTTGGGTAGCACTCTTTAGTCCATAGTAGTTTTCTAATTTTTTTTTGACTCTATCATAGTTAAATTCTATATTAAGAATTCTAATAAAGTAGAATTTCTATTTCCTTCAAACTATGTTTGAGAATAAGTATCTGAATTTAGAGATTTCAAATTCAGGCATTTCAAATTCAGAATTTGAAATAGTTGGATTTGCAAATCTCTTATTTGGATGTTTAAGCATTACCTTATAATTAGGCCCAAAGATTTATAGATACTTCATTTGACTATTTTTTTATAAAAAGAATTTATGTTTCATTGGTTTCCTTCATTTTATGTAGGGGTGGAAGTTCGATGAGGCGAACCAAAATTGAAACTGAAAATTTTGGTTTTGGTATCGGTTCACCTAAAATCGAACACAAACCGAAATGTTTTGAGTTTGGTTAATCAAACTCCCCATGCCCTCAACCGAAATAGAATCGATCTGTTTTCAGTTTTTTTCAAATATATATATAATTTTAATTTTAATTTTTTTTTTTTTCGATTTTTCAGCTTAGGGTCGGTTTTATTTCCCTACTCAACCAATTTTCGATTTTTGGCACCCAAAATCAAAATCGAACCGATCCATCGATTTTAGTTTGGTTTCAGTTTCATCGGTTTTCGTTTTCCCCCAATAATTCTATGTAAGGATACCAAGGATACCAATGTGTCGGGCCAAAATTTTGGTTGCCTAATAGGCCAAATGACCAATGCGAGACGGACCAGACCCGACTAGATGGTGCACTCTACCCGACCCAGTAAAAAAGCTATCTATTTTCTATCTTTTATTTATAAATTATAGAATTTATCAGACCCGAAAGTCGGGCCGGATTTCTTATACCCGAATTGACACGACGGGTCAACTTTATGTACCCAACCCACGTAAACTATCGGGTTGAGTCAGGCCTAAATTTTGGTTGCCCAATGGGAAAATGACATATGCTTAACCTGGCCCAATGGTGCAGCCGACTATGCCCGACTAGACCAGATGCTCGATCCGAAAACCTGACCCAACCAGGTTAAAAACACTTTATTTCTGTTGATATTATATAAAATATTAGGTTAGGTCAATCCAATCCAATCCGCAAGTCGGGCCGGACGCCTCATGCCCAACCCAAGTAGATCGGTCAAGCTTAAAAATACTCGACTCAGGCGAAACGAGCCGAGTATAACGTTCCCAAATGCAGCCTGAAGGTAGTTTTATATTGATAATTTTAATTTCTATATTGATAATTTTGACAAAATTTTTTCTTGATAATCCAACCCAGCCGCGGTTGACTTCTAAACTTCCTATTAACCATACCTTCTCTGATTAATCATGTCTTCTAAATTCTAAATTTCGTGTTAAATATGTTTTCTACACATTGTTCCATTAGTACTTCATTAAATTCTAGAATTCTATTTCTAGTAAATTTTCAAGTAAGCTTTTAGTAGCCCACACAGCCTTGTTTGAGCTTTGTTTTATAATTTAGAAGACATGTAAATTTTCATTCATATATTGTCATGTAATAAGGTGATAGTTAAGAAAAAACCTCTCTTCCCAATATCTCAATTGTCTCAAGACTCAAGAGGAGGGCATCCAAGATTCTAAATCCACATATTTTTAAATATATACAATTCTACAATTTTTTATTTTGATCGTGGCCCTATAAAACGTGGTTTATGTTCATCTTTTGAGACGTGTATCATATGAAATCAACATCTAATCGTTTAATGATAGGCTTATGATGTCAAAATCAATTGTTTAGAAGTTTGAGATGAAAAATTATCTCCATCATGTGATCAAAGAAATCAACGAATTTTTATTTTATTTAAGTGAGTTGGCTGTAACATAAAGCAGTTGGGCAGTAACGCCAAATTAGTCAACACTTCTATAGGCTTCCAAGTTTCTCTTAAACGGGTGAAACGCATAATCATCATATGTAACATACTTACACTGTATTAGTTCTCTCTTTCGTACGTGCGCCCAACGTACAGCGAGTCACGCTTAAAGTACACGCTCGCTCTCTCTCTCTCTCTCTCTCATTCCTAGGTCACAGTTCTCTTCCCATCTTGCCCTCGTCCCATTATACCCTTTCTGCTTCTACATATATAACCAGAAACATTGAAGCTTTACGCTCCTTCTCCCCCCCCCTGCAAAAATGTTCAAAAAGTGAGTCCCCTCACCACTCTTTTGATTTTTCGATTCAAAAGTTGATAGTTTTGCTTTGTTTTATACAAATTATAAACTTGCTGAGATAAATTTTTTGATGGTAATCATGATTAGAGATACTGATTTTGAGATTGTTTTGGTTTGGATGAATTCATGTATTGCTTATTTGAATCATAAACTTTCACATTGATCAATGCCGGCAGATTTTTGGTCTAGATGTAATTCACATGTAATCATATTAGTGTTATAATGTAATTACTTGGTGGTGAATCCTGATCCAATGATGATCCACCTGATTTTGGCGTTTGGTGATTACTGTGGACATTCGGATTCCATTTGCCCACTACGAGGGATCGTACATATGACTGATTTCCCTCTAGCGCCAATCCAACCATGCTTGGTTTGCTTGCTCTACTTGCACTAATACCTTGCAACTAATAGTGGCATGCTACCTCCCCATGCCTCCTCCCCTACCGACTAGTTTCCCTCACAATGCTGAATCGAGCTGCTTGTGTCTGCCAGAACAAGTCTATTTCCTGAGGCCCCGACATCTTTGACAAACCACAAGCTCGTTGGTTCCTTGTGTACGCCTCTGCATCAAGCAAACATGCATAATCGTGTCCCATGTAGCCTGCAAATGTATCTTGCCAACTTATGAAAAGTGTCATTTGTTAGCCTTAGCTTGCACCATGGCCGTGATCCCTGCTTGTCCACTAGTAAAGAAGCAAACCACAAGCTCATTGGCCCCTTGTGTATGCCTCCACATCAAGCCAACATTCATAACCGAATCCCATGTACTCTATCAACGTATCTTGCCAATTATGACAAGTGTTGCTTGTACCTTTTGGCTGCTCCACGGCCATGATCCCTGCTTGTCCACTAGAAAAGAGACATTTCATAGGCCATCTATCCTATCACCTAGATGCCTCACCAATGGGGTCATGTGACACCTTTGTGTGCCAATCGGAAACCTGCCATGCACCAAGATGTAGCTCCAAGGCCTCACATCCCCCATGCTAGTGTCTAAGTTGTGTGCCTCTGCGCACTAGTGGTTGCCTTGTCACCCTTAGCTGTAGAAACTAGGAAGTAGTTATTCTTATCCTCTAGATCATGGTGCCAAGTGACACATCTATTGGAGTTGTGGAAGATTTGATGTTGTTTTTCTTGCTGTGGATATTGATAAGAGAATGAGTCTTTCAATAGTTTCTTGGGTTAGTGGCGTCATGGGGGTCTGCATATAATGTGTAGGAGAACACTATCAAATGTGAGGCTATGATGAGTTGTATCTCATCAGTAAAAGCCACTTGGCGTCTCGTAAGAATTTGCTACTGTTTCATTGTTTTTGTCATTTCAACTCAGTTAGATGAGTTTATTTCTATTTGATTTGATGAAGACCTCGACATAATTGATCGCTTTTGTTGACAAAAAGTAGTTTATTTGTTATGCACATATTGTTCGGATTACAACCTAACTGTGTGGATATGATCACTACCGATTACCGAAATTGATATTAAATATAACCTACTAGTTTCTTACCCATATCTTATAATCTTATCTATCTGTTATAGTCAACTACAGGATTAGCTTCCCACCTAGTTTGTAAATATCTGTGTGTTGGATATGAATAACAAACCTGTGTATTCATTTATGTTTTTGGGAAATGCCGAGTATTGCTTTATTAATAACCGTAGTTAGGGATTGTACTGCATATATACTAGCTTTAGGATTATTCTTCACTGATTTCTGGGTTTGATTGAAAATTTCAAATCCTATTGTGGTTTTTCTATTTTGTAGTTTAGATGACCATTTTACTTTGAATTTTTCTATAATGAGCTAAGTGCTTATTGCAGACAATGAGCTTCATCTTGTCTTTTAAACAGTGCAATGAGTGGTCCTTGGGACATGCATAGACTTTAGAGAGCTTAAAAATCAATGCACGTCTCAAAATCCAAATATATATATATATATATTCTCTCTCAAAAAAAAAAAATCCAAATATATGCACATGTGATAAGATGTTGGCTCAATGTTTAGGATGAGTCCGCAATGAGCCTTTGCTAGTTGTATACAAATTCTTTTACTATTGAGTTGGTACAGGGTAACCTGTTCACTTTCAACTATGAACAAGTCAATCTCCTTATACTAAAATGGTTAAACCTTTGTTTTCACTGATTTGCATCCTCATGAATAGCTGTATGCTTCCCAAGGTTTGACATTTTAGCATAAGAAGATTGACCCGTTCACACTTGAGAGTGTACAGGTTGGTTAGCCTATACTAGCTCTTTAATATTATGGTTATTTTCTAACCATTGGTAGTTTCTCCATTTTTTAGAGTGATGTTTTTAAAGTTTGGGCAATAGTTACCCAGAAACCTTATTTACCCCCTCATACCATGTATGCGTATCAGTGCCGGGGACTAGTACAAAATGTTTCAGAAATATTTTACTGAAACACATTTCTTTTCATAAAGAAACTTGTTTCTTTGTAAAAGAAACTTGTTTTTTAATTGATTGAAACTAATTTTTGCAATTTTGAAACAAGTTTCATTAGTATTTGTTTTTTGTTATCCAAATCATGGGTATTTGGGGCCACCAAAAATAGTGAAAAGTTATATTTAATGGATTTTTTGGATCTTGAAATTTATAGATGTAGCTTTTTAAATGGTTGATGGTATAATCTGATGATGTTAGTGCCAGTCGATTAATGACATAAAAGAAATATATCTATATATATATACACACTACAAATTCACACTTGCCTAGTTTGACGTCTCTCTCTCTCTCTCTCTCTCTCTCTCTCTCTATATATATATATATATCACAAAATAATAATTGCAAATTAAATTTGCATGGTAGAAATGTTTCAACGGCAATTATAATATTTTGTTTCGTTATTAACTTATTATTATTATTTTTTGATCGGTAAAGGTACGAAATTGTATTAAAAAATAGCGCGGCACTGAGAGAAACAAAAACACCCACCCCGACTAAAAGGGGGGCTTACAACCACAGAAAGGTCGATAAGCAAGAAACCACATTGAAAAGGATAAAAAGGTAAAAAAACAGAAACAGAAAAAGGGAAAGGGCCGACATCCCCACCGGGTCTACCCTGGTCCCATGCAAGAGGAACCCCACCAGCCCCCTCTTTATCCAAAGCCACCCAGCAGCACATGATGTCCCAGATACTCTTCGATACCATCCCAATAGGGTGACACCTCCGATTGAAAATACGCACGTTTCTCTCTAGCCACACGCATTGTAAGACTGCGAAGAAATTGATTCTCCAAAAGACCCCCCTCTCTCCCTCCAAGTGTACTTCGGACCGTGCCAAAAACTCCTGAGAGATGTTTTCAAAGTGAACCCACCCCATGTCAAACGACTTGAGAATAACTCCCTTGATTTTGGCTGCCACCCAGTAGTGTAAGAATAGATGCGCCAACAATTCTTCTGCTTGCAAACACATGACGCATACATTAGGGAGGTCTTTCCCCCACCTAATCAGCCGATCAATCATGAGAATCCTCTCTCTCATCAAGGTCCATGAGAAAAAATGCACTTTGGGGGGCACAGGCGCCCTCCATAAATCAGCCAAACTCCATCTAATTAAAGATCAACTCGCCAACACCTGGAAATAAGACTTGACAGTAAAAACTCCCTTTTTCCTAGGGATCCAAATCCTTTCACTGACTCGACCCTGATTTCGCAACGCACCATAGAGCAAATTCATCGCTCGAAGATACTAGCCATGAGGAAACTAGCCACTAAACCATGAGGAAGAGCTGCAATCCGGACCATCCCCGGGAAACTCTCCTTGAGTGGTTTGACCTCCATCCATGGGTCATCCCAAAACTGAATTCGAGACCCGTCTCCCCATGGAAACTGAATCCATCGTGAAAACAGACGCCAAGTCCCACAAATGCCCCTCCACGGCGAGAGCGCATTTCTAACATTTACGCTGATACCCCATTGGCCACCCATAGGCTATTCTTTCGCTATCCAAACCTGCATGCCAAAACCATTTTTCGAGCATAGTAATGTTCATACTGCTCAAACTACGAATCCCTAACCCGCCATATCTCAAAGGAAGCTGACATGTCTCCCAATTCACGAGGTGAAACCTTTTGTCTAAACCCGACCCCTCCCACACAAAAATTTGTTGAATTTGCTCGAGTCTCCTGACTACCCCCCCGGGGCACTTGAACAAAGACAAAAAAAATACGAGGAGAGAACATAAGATTGTTTTAACTAGGATAAGGCGGCCCCCACTGCTAAGGAGCTTTCCTTTCCACGCCACCAGTCTCTGTTCGAACCTTAGAATAACCGGGTCCCAATCTCTAGCGGAAGGCTGCTTGATACTCAGTGGGAGCCCCATATAGGAGATGGGAAGCATCACCTTCTCCCCCTCAACCACCTCTGCTATCTGATTTAGAAGCCCTTCCTCAACCCCAATCCCAACAACTGCTGACTTATGCAGATTGATGTCCTATCCCGAAATTGCTTCATAAATGGAGAGGACCCCCCGACAGATTGCTAAACTCAAGCACATCCGCCTTGCCGAAAAGAATAGTGTCGTTCGCATATTGGAGGCGAGTGATGTGGCGACCCGTCGACCCCACCTGAATACCGGAGATAAAATTAAGCTGCTGAACTCGGGTAAGAAGACCATGGAGGGCTTCACCGACCATGTTGAACAGAAAGGGGGACAAAGGGTCACCCTACTAAACTCTCCTTGAGCTCTTGAAATACCTAACCGATGATCCGTTAACCATCACTGAGAACCATGCTGAAGAGTAGCACTCTCTCATCCACCTCCTACATCTCTCCCCAAACCCAAATCTGCTCATCATGTTGTCTAGGCAACCCCAATTAACACGGTCGTACACTTTCTCCATGTCAATCTTCCATAGTGCAGCGGGAATGCGGGAGCGGTGTGCTGAATGGATCACCTCCTGGGCCACAACCACCGTATCGACTAAGTATCTACCTTACACAAAGGCTCCGAGTTAGTGGCTTGATGCGATTGGCCAAAACCTTGGAAATAATCTTGTAAACACAATTGAGCAGGCAGATGGGCCAAAAGTCCTTGAAATCCACCGCACCACATGTCTTCAGAATCAATGAAATGAATGTGAAGTTCATGTTGCGTGCGGCCTATGAAGCTGTTGCCAAAAAACTCTTGAAGACAACCATCAAATCAGCCTTAATCAGGTTCCAGAAACTACGATAGAACTCCATTGTAAATCCATCAGGCCCCAGGGCTTTAATCTTTCCACTACCTTTAACTGCCTGCCAAACCCCCTCCTTCTCAAACGACTGCTCCATTGTTGCCTGATCCCCAACCAAGATGAATGAGGCTTTTATAGAACTCGACAACCTTGAGTTTGATATGCTCCGGCTCTGTAACGATTGTACTGTGAACTGGAATATGCCAAAAAAATTTGCTCTTGTCCGCACATTAGCCACGGAATGAAAGTACTTGGTGTTATTATCCCCTTCCTTAAGCCAATGAACCTTAGATTTCTGCTTCCAGCAAACCTCTTCTGCCAGACATTTGTCATTGAAGTCGACCCTCAACTTGTGCCTATCCTCGATTTCCGAAACTATCAACACTCTGAGCTCTTCTGTCCCATTCAAGGCTTTCAGTTGTTCAAGAATCACTTCTTTGGCCAAATGCACCAAACCGAAAACCTCCCGATTCCATACCTTAATACGACTCTTGATATGACTCAACTTGGAGATCAATCTGTAGGCTGCCGTCCCAACCAGTTCACATTCGCTCCACCAAACGGGGACCAAATTTTGGAACTCCTCATTGAGAAGCCACATGTTTTCGAAGCGGAAAGGAGAAGGGCCCTTTCCTCTAGAGTCACACCGTAGCAATAGATGTCGGAGAACGGATGTCGGTGGTCGGAGAACGCCCGAGCAAAACCATGAAGGGTGGCTGCAGGGAACATATCTAGCCACTCCGAAGAGCAAAGGAATCAGTCCAGGCGACACAGAGTGGGTGTATCTTGGAGGCTGGACCACATGTATTGGGCGCCTAGCAGAGGAATATCAATTAATTCCCATTCTTGGATGAGAGTATTAAAGTCTCGCATAACAATTCTATCCGTGGCCCCTCCCATCTTCTCATGAGGCCACTTGATGGCATTAAAATCACAACCAAAACATATTGGAAAGCCCCCGCCCCCTGAAGCTCCCACCAAATTGACCTTGATCCAATTCCACCGATTGCCTCCTAACATGGACGCAACCTTACCCTGGTCGCAACTGCCTCACTTGGTCTCTTGAAGAGAGACGACCACTGGGTTGTGCATTGCGATGATTTTCTTGACACCTGCTCTTTTTTTAGGGTTGCAAATACCAGTGCATTGTGATGATTTTCTTGACACCTGCTCTTTTTTTAGGGTTGCAAATACCCCTCACGTTTCATGAAAACAACTTCATTTACGACACCGAATGTAGTCCCACCCCATCAGACCGCTACCGCACTTAAGCTCCCGCAAAGCCTTTCCTATCTGATATCGCCCATTGCAACCTTGCTAACTCCCTAGATTTGGAGTGTTTCTTTCGCTTCCCCGATGCCTCACTTCAATTTATGAAAATGGGCCTAAACACCTTTCGGAGCGCCTCATCTAATCCTTGGAAAGACATTCCCAGGTTGCAGCCGAACCGTATAAGTCTATCAACGACATCAACGTCCGGGAGTCTACCCTTGATGCTATTCTCCCCAAAGTCGGCGGCAGAGTGACGTGAGTTGAAAGAACACTTAACCCATTCCCCTTCTTCGTCATACCTGATCGATCTGACTGGGGCCACCTCCTCCGTTCCATCTGCGGATGAGGACAAGGAGTTCAACGTCGAAGAGCAAGCAGGGAGAAGGCCTCCGGAATCGGAAGATGCCTCAAGGTTCACGGTAGAAGAAGACGATGCTTCGTTGGCATCAACACACGATTACCTTGCCCAAGAGCCATCATCAAAGCCCCTGGATGTAATAGGGCTCAATGGGTCATTTGTTGAAACCGGGCTTCTCTCCTCCTCGAAGCCCAGATCCGACAAGGCCCGCCTTTCGTTGCAGTCCATTGATGTACCTGTCACCCATGAAAGGCCTAGTCGTTGGTGTAGTCAAACCAACCCATCATAAAGGTCCACCAAACACCACCCTTTCAAATCACCTTTATTGACCCCTGCCACGTGTCCCCAACTCGAGATTCCACACCTCCACGTTATCATAGCTTGCAACCCCTCAAAAACCACCATACCGCCTTCCAAACCACATGAGAAAACCTTGGGCATTGAACCCACCTAGCCTACCAACCTACCCCCTCCCCCTGGCACAGTGCCACGTGTCGTGCCCTGTTTAACCAGCGGAGAGACATTGTCGGTTCTCGTTGCCAACTTTGACCCAGTCGTTGGTGTAGTTGAACCAGCCCATCGTAAAGGTCCACCAAACGCCACCCTTTCAAATCACCTTTATTGACCCCTGCCTGTGTCCCCGGCTCGAGATTCCACTCCTCCACGTTATCATAGCTTGCAGCCCCTCGAAACCACCATACTGCCTTCCAAATCACATGAGAAAACCGTGGGCGTTGAACCCACCCAGCCTGCCAACCTACCCCCTCTCCCTGACACAGTGCCACGTGTCGTACCCTCTTTAACCAGTGAAGAGACGTTGTTGGTTCTCGTTGCCAACTTTGACGCTATGAGACCCTCAGGAATCGACCTTGTCTGTCCAAGCAAACCGCCACCTGTCCACTCCCTAATCATCGGGTCTGCTCCAAAAACCCACACATGCTTGGAGTCCAGTTCACTCTCTCTTGCCGATTTGAAATTCAAAAAATTGCTCCATCCATCCGATCAAGGCATCGTCACCATAGAATCTATCGATGATGAGAGATCTGTTTGGAGGCTAGGTGCCTCCACCGGTGTCGCCACCAGCGTAACTCCTCCAACCTCCAACGAGAGAGTTCTGTCCTCCGAAGGTACCGACGAAATTTTCACCTCCCCTTCCTCTCATTCACCACCATTTGCGTCATGGGTCCTCGCCGATGAGGCCATCCCCAATGTTGCGCTATCTGCACGGGCATAACCCTTAGCGAGGCTCCTTCCCTCGTCCTTCCGCGGAGGTCTATCCTGTCCCGGAGTGGGTCGATGAACGCCGCACGTTCTTCTCCGGGACCATCGAATACATGCTCCTTACTTCCGACGACCCCCAGAGGTTTCGACTCCGGATGCCTCGAGCAAGGTAGTTAAGACTTTGTGGCGAAGTCATGGCGAAGAGGCTTGCCATGTCATGGCAAGGCCATTTATAATTTTAAAAAAAATATATTAATAATTTTATTTATATTTATTAATCATTAATAATATTATTATTTTTAGTTTTTTACTATTTTATAATACATATATTTTTTTTTAGAGGAAGAAAAAAAATCAACTAATTAATCCGGCATAGACAAATGTCAATAAATAGAGAGCAAGTATATATATTATAAGGCAGCTGTGGCAAAAAAAAAAAAAAAAAAAAAAAAAAATATATATATATATATATATACATGGCACCTGTGGCTAATATAACGTGGAAAAAAATAAAGATTTTAAGGCACCTGTGGCTTAAAATCTAGTTTTTTTTTTTTTTTACACTTTATATATATATATATATATATATATATATATATATATATATATATATATATATATTATAAGGCAGCTGTGGCAAAAAAAAAAAGAAAAACAGATTTCAGGGCCTAATTTTAAGGCATCTGTGGGTAATAAAGTAGGGAAAAAAAATACAAAATTCAGGGCAAATTTTAGGGCAGAGAAAAAGGAAAACAGATTTTAGGGCTTACCAATCTTCGTCTTTCTTCTTCTTCTTCTTTCTTCTTTCTTCTTTCTTCTTCTTCTTCTTCTTCTTCTTTCTTCTTTTTTCCTTCAACTATCTCGCCCCCTAGAAATAATCTCGCCCCCTAGAAATAAATTGTCGAGGGTTTGTAGTATATAAAGATGTAAAATGACCCATTTTACAAGTATGCCTCTCAAGTATTATAATATAATAACTTATAAAGTTATTATAAAGTTATAATTAAAAGTATTATTACTTATAAAGTTATCTCTAAATATATATATATATATATATATATATATATATATATATATATATATATATATATATATTTTAATATGGCGAATATGGCGACGCCATTTGCTAACCTCTCGCCATTAGACCATATATGGCGAGCCACGACGCCATAGCGCCATGGCGTCGCCTTGACAACACTTCTATGAAGAGCCTTCTCACACAACTTCACTTCTATGAAGACCCGAAAGCACTAGCCGTTGACAACGACGCCGCAACATCTCGGGATGGTGTCGACGTTATCGGTGGCAACCAGGATCCGAGCGAAGCAGGTTTCCCACAAATCGTCCATGCTCTGATCGATGAGGATGAGAGAACCGCAGAGGGCCCCGATCTCCGAGAACACCTCGGGAGTCCAAGGGTGGATCAGCAGCCCATATAGCCGAATCCGGCATCCTCCTAGTTTTGCACCATTACTTCTCTGACATTCACATCCCAGCGACGACAATGAACCGGTACCCTGTCTATTTGGAACTCATTTTGTGTATAAAAGATGTTGGTGGCGATCTCATTGGAAAACCGGAGTAGATAACTGGTGTTAGAAAAAGTCGATATGAAAGGGCGCTCGTGAAAAGCCGAGCGATTATGTAACCAATGATAGATTTGAATGGGAAGTAGGGTTTTAGCAGGAAAATGTATGATGACCCAAAAAGATGGTAGGTTAGAAGCGATGGACTCATAGTGACAGTGGCTAAACTCCAAAACCGTAGGTCTTCCATTAACGGCCGCCCCGGTCCCACGCCGTTTGAAATCTTGGTCACCATTCCCAAGAACAATTGCGTCGGCCTCCCGTAGGCGGATGTCATGGGAAGGGGGACCATCCGATGGAGGGCCCTGCCTCACCGCCTTAGCAAACGTAACCTCCGGGCTAACTTTTGATCCTCCACCTCTATACACCATTCCCAAGGCTCCACGATACCTCTTACCTCTTATAGACCATCCGTTTTTAATATCTCGTATTTGACTGCCATTAAAGAACATCTGACCTTTAGAAGAGGCCCTAGGAGAAAGCACTTCGTTGCCTTTCATTGGGATTCCTGCTGCTCTCCCCACGTGACGATGGCAAAGGGACCTTTTTCGGAAGTTCACATTATGACACTTGGAGCAGATCCAATCACCGACACGAAGCAATAACGGTGCCGGCATATTCATCGTTCTCTAAGAAGACTGACTCTTTACTATTGTGCAATGGAAAGAGACTGTGACTCTCATTATTTTGTTTCGTTATCAACCATCATTAGTTTATAAACTTAGATTTGATAATAAATTATATCAGTACAATGTAAATTGACAATTTAATCATATATTTTTTACTTTTTGTACCCATGGATGGTTTAATTTAATCATGTTTCTCACCTTGATGTCATAAATTTTGTAAATTAAAATCAATATCTCTATTATTGTGTCTTCTTCGTATCAATGTAGTCCGAATATCATACCTATGTCCACCAATTTCATACCAATATTTGGTCAAAGACATTCCAATATAAACCTATTCAAAATTTTCTTCACCACATTGGACCAGTATTGGTACTGGTGCCCTATACCAACTGCATCTATGATCAATCTAAATTGCCCAAGCGGCAATTCATCGTTGGAACATGCCCCAGCCAAAGGATCATGCTTATAAGTAGATGTAAACCATCCGATCGGTGAACTTTAATATCAGCCATCAAAATTAAGAACAACCGTTGATATTGGAGTGCACACATCGGATGGTTCGAACCTCCCATAAAGTGTGATTTGTTTACCCATAGCCCTTCAATTGACGATCTATCACTTTGACGGTATGGATTTCCAAGATCATAAGCCAATAAATGGTGTAAGATCGTTTAAACACCATTTGGTGCTTAAATGACTGTCAGGAGAGTCGGTTCCATCCAAAAAACTATCACTAGACTACTGCAGTCTTTATTGCCTTTTTATATTTTTTTTATTATTGTACTTAAGTTTTCCTGCTTGAACAGAAGCATGCTAGTTTAGAAAATTATCTTTTTCAGCCTAAGGCTGCAGAATGATGGTAGGTATGATCTTTTACAAAATAACTAAATTGTTCTAAAATATTAATCAGCTTCTTATTAGATGATATAGATTGTATTAAATTCTTTGCTTTTTTTTTTTGGGTTTCCTGAGATACCCAGCTTAATCAAATGGTCCACCATTAAGGGAATTATTTTTTAGCAACGTTACTAGTGATGAGAAATGTTGTTAGTAGATAAGTTTGCTTGACTTCTTATATACATATAATTTCAAATTGTTTAATATTTAAAAAATTTACTCTCTTATCTTTTGCAGGTTTTCGTCTGAAGATGTGTCCCTACAGAATCAAGTGAAGGCATCTGTACAACGCAAGATTCGACAAAGCATTGCTGATGAGGTTTGGATTACAACCTGCTATTTCCATGCACATGATGCACTTCCAGGAATTATATATCACTAGTGGTGAATTTATTTTATATGTGCTTCTGATATATCTTCCGCTCATGTTGCAGTATCCAGGCCTCGAACCAGTGTTGGATGACTTGCTTCCAAAGAAATCGCCTCTCCTTGTTGCAAAATGGTTATTTCCATATTTCCATGACTTGCACATGTTTCTTAGTACATAAGTTGTTGATTAATGATCAATTGATATGTTGGTCAATTTTTTTTTATAGATATGACAATAATTCAGCAACGGTCAGATTTGGGAAAATTTAGTCAAATTCAGAAACAGTACAAAATAGGCATGATTCATTAATAAGCATGATCATTCAAAAGCAATATCAAAGTAATCAAACTAATCAAAGTATCAAACATTCAAACCCATCGGATGAAAATAATTCAAACATCGAAGTATAAAAGATCACTACCATGAAGTCATCAATGTTAGGCATATCCAGATATGCATTAGCATAAGAGCCTAACCATAAAAAATATATTAGCTGTTCAATGTTCATTAACCATATAGGAGTACAAAACATAACAACTATACTAAGAAAGACAATCAAAGTTACAAATCAAAATGTAACGCCCTATTATCACGAGCGATGTCGTTCATAATCTAGAGTAGGAGGATACGGTTTCTTCATCTTCAATATCGACAACTTCTTCATTGGTTGGTGGTGGAGTTGCTGCCATTTCTGGAGGTAGGAGGATACAGCTCAAAGAATAAAACAAAAGTTTTTCCAAATCAATTGGTTTAGATTTTCCC
Source organism: Chloranthus sessilifolius (assembly GCA_021018995.1). Classification (NCBI taxonomy): domain Eukaryota; kingdom Viridiplantae; phylum Streptophyta; class Magnoliopsida; order Chloranthales; family Chloranthaceae; genus Chloranthus; species Chloranthus sessilifolius. The sequence continues at coordinate 1,439,057 of CM037588.1, read as the reverse complement.
TCTTCCTTTTCTTATTTTTTTTAAGGATAAAGTCATTCTCACATGCACCAGTGTCTTTGATAACTTTTTTCGCTTTTTTGTATGTGTAGCCTCGAGTGCGCCCCAATTTCTCTCACAAGCTGATGTACTACATGACTCACTAAGCAATCTGATGGGGACATCAAGATCGAGTGCGTTGGATTTGGGCTGCAACAGATTTTCCAGCACAAGGAGAAGTGACGCAAGAAGAAGCGATGAAAAAGTGGCCCTGAAGGCCAACAAATAGGCTCACTGCCTATATTCCCGCTCGAGCGATCACTATTCCCACTCGAGCGAGAAGAATTCATAAATAAGGCCAAACTTTCGGCCAAAAGTCGCTCGAGCGATCATCGGCTATCGCTTGAGCGAGGCATCGAAGAACGCAGAAGATTTTTCTCTGGAATAAGTCGCTCGAGCGAGTTTGGTTGTCGCTCGAGCGGGTCGATTTCGAACTTTGTTAATTTTAGTCATTTTTAAAAGTTTCTTTGATGCGAATTAATCTTTTTAGGGTAGTTTCATAATTTTCCTGTTTTAGGTTCTGTTTTGAGACCTCTTATATAAGGTCATTATTACATTGTAAAAAGAGATGATTAATGAATGAAAATTGAGAGCTTGCTTTTGTGCAAATCCTAGAAGACTTGTGAGGAGTTTTCAATCGAAAGAGTGAATCTTTCAAAGCTTGAGGAGTGAATCTTTATTTCTCGTACGACTTAGTGTGAAGCCGACATACAACTTTGGTGTGAAGACTTAGAATCCTCGGTGTGAAGTCTCGGAACCCTATCTTTCCCTTCTATCATTTCTTTGATTATTGTCAGGTAATATTTTCCCTTATTCCTTTTGATAAATTCAAAATCTCAAAACCCTTATTATTTGATATCTTTTGATTTTCCCCTCAAATTGAATTAATCCTTCGAGCCTTAATTTTTAAACCCCCGAGGAGTCTAGAGACGATATCGTAATTGTTGCTTGGTGCCCTAAACTATAACGAAGATTGAGTTCCTTCATTGGAGCCGTGTTTCTAGATCGGGAAATCTAACGCATGCGAGCGCTAAATCGAGTTAACCTAATTGTTTTTAATTAAATTTATTGAACTATTTTGTGTGTTTGGGCGATTTCGAATATTTTCGCTGTTCAATTTAATCTGAAGTTAATCCTAACTCGCATCAATTAGGGTTTTAGTGTCTTGTCCCATGTCAGGTTTGGTGTTAGAGAACAGTCTAGTTTAGGATTGCCAGAACTAAGTTTTAGGTTTCCTTTACATATAGGTGTGCTAGTGTTTTCTTTTATCTCGAGTGTCGCAATGAATCCAGAATAATTATCTGCTTTCATGGAAAGTTTTAACACCCAGATGGCTGTCATACAAGCCCAATTGCAAAATCAACAAGCCCAACAGGTTGATTTAGCGGCACAACTCCAAAATTTGTCTAGAGTGACTCATGGTGAGCACCATAGAGTTAATTTTAATGAGAGGAGGGATCCTCCTAGGCGTGAAAATCGTCTCGACCCGGATGAGAGAGTCATAAAGTCGGTTAAGGTTGATGCTCCCACTTTTGAAGGGAAGATGGACCCCAAAATCTATATAAATTGGGCAGTCGCCATGGACCATGATTTCGAATGGTATGAAATGTCAGATGAGCGAAAAGTGCGGTTTGCCAAGATGAAGCTCGTGGGACAAGCCAAACTTGATTGGACAAGTGTGGAACGATGTCGAGCAGCCCTCGAACAGGAACCCATTGCCACATGGGCGAACATGAAAGAAATTTCATGATAAGTATGTCTCATGCCCGACAACCAATGACTCATAGATTAATGGCATGGTTTGAAACAAGGAAACATGTCTATTGATGACTATATCAACCAGTTTGAGGAGCATTTATATCGGGTTAACGCTTATGAGAGTCCACAAGTCACCTTATCTAGGTTTCGCACTGGTCTCTCTCCTGAGTTACGAAAAGAACTCATTCCTCACCCTGTTGAAGATTTAGAAGAGTGTTATGCTAGGTGCAGAGTTAGAGAGGTATCTCGACGCTCTAGTCAGTGATCGATCTAAATCCTCTAATCTCGATATTCGATCTAATCCTCCTGAAAGGGTGAATGATACCTATAGTTAATCCTCAAAACCCGTGAATCTTCAAATTTATAAGGGTATAGGAAAAATGATCGAGAATTCTAGGCACGCACCATAACAGTATTATAAGTGGCAAGGCTTTGGTCACTTCGTATCTAAATGTCTTAGTAAAGCTCAAACCTTGATTATTCAGGAGTATGCCGAGAAAGAGGGCAATGAGTTAGAAGAAGTGCACGAACCTATTGAAATACCAAGTGACGAGGATGATGAAATTCCAGTGAAAACCATAGGTTGTGTTAGGAAGGTTTCTATTCCCGAAGAAAGTGGTAGTAGTGTGTCCATACCACATGAATTGTTAGAGTCGGTAGGAACGTGTCAACATTCTAATTTGCATGGGATTAACGATCATATTTTATTGAATGATGAAAATACACAGGATGTCATTAACACAATGAATTTGTTTAATGAGTTTAATAATGACAATTTTGTGTTAATTCATGATAGTCTCGAGCATGTGAAACCTTTTCCGATCTTGAAAAGAGGTAATGATGGAAGTTTAGATTTTCCTCTAGACAATGGTAATCATCCGATGGTTGCGGTGGAAGATCTTACACCTATTCTAGATCTTGCAACTATGTCCTTTGACCCATTCCTTGTTGCCTGAACAATTGAATCAAACCCATTTAGCCAATTCATAACCCGTACCAAGGATCAAAATATCAGCCAAAATTTCGGCCGATAATTTCAATCCCATACAAAATATGACCGAAATTTCAGCCGAAATTTTGATCCTTGACCCGTACCCTACCTGTGTAATATGAAAAAATGTTGAATGAGGAGGGTCCAGAGTTCCCAAACTTCACTACCAATGCGGATAAGTGTCATGCGTATCTCACTACATGGAAAGGCAAACTAGGAGCTGAGCACTCAAAGTGTACCATACGTGGGTTTTACAACTCATCAGAGATAAGTTCTCCCACCCGGGGAGAATTGATGGAGACATCAAGATCGAGTGCGTTGGATTTGGGTTGCAACAGATTTTCCAGCATGAGGAGAAGCGACGCAAGAAGAAGCGATGGAAAAGTGGCCCTAAAGGGTGACAAATAGGCTCACTAGCTATTCTCGCTCAAGCGATCACTATTCTTGCTTGAGGGAGAAGGCTTCAGAAATAAGGTCAAACTTTCGGCCAAAAATTGCTCGAGCGAGCTTCGGTTGTTGCTCGAGCGAGGCATTGAAGAGCGCAAAAGATTTTTCTTTGGAATAAGTCGCTCGAACTAGTTTGGAAGTCGCTCGAACTAGTTTGGTTGTCGCTCGAGCGAGTCGACTTTAAACTTTGTTAATTTTAGTCCTTTTTTAAAGTTTCTTTGATGTGAATTAATCTTTTTAGGGTTGTTTCGTAATTTTTCTGTTTTAGGGTTTTACTGTTTTGAGACCTCTTATATAAGGTCATTATTACATTGTAAAAAGAGATGATTAATGAATGAAAATTGAGAGCTTGCTTTTGTGCAAACCCTAGAAGACTTGTCAAGAGTTTTCAACCGAAAGAGTGAATCTTTCAAAGCTCGAGGAGTGAATCTTCATTTCTCGTATGATTTGGTGTGAAGCCGACGCACAACCTTGGTGTGAAGCCTCAGAATCCTTGGTGTGAAGCCTCAAAACCCTATCTTTCCCTTTTGTCATTTCTTTGATTATTGTCAGGTAATATTTTCCCTTATTCCCTTTCATAAATTCAAAATCCCAAAATCCTTACTATTTGATATCTTTTGATTTTCCCCCTTGATTGAATTAATCCTTCGAGCCTTAAGTTTTAAACTCTTGAGGAGTTAATAGACGATATCGTAATTGTCGCTTGGTGCCCTAAACTAGAACGAAACTCGAGTTCCTTCATCTGAGCCGTTTTTCTAGATCGGGAACGCATGCGAGCACTAAATCGAGTTAACCTGATTGCTTTTAATTAAATTTATTGAACTATTTTGTGTGTTTGGGTGATTTCGAATATTTTCACTATTCAATTTAATCTGAAGTTAATCCCAACTCACAACAATTAGGGTTTTAGCTTCTTGTCCCGCGTCACAAACTCCCAGCCATTTTTTGAAGTTCTGAAAAGCTGGGATTCACTGCTTTTCACCAATCGCCTAAACAAAATATATTGAATTCATAAATTAGTTAATAGTAATATACTAATATCTGAATAGTTATAAGCTACAATAAACGATAATGAGAATTTGCCTGGATGCTTTTTATGAAGGAAGGTATGTCCAAATGGTGTAAAAATATTGGGCTTCATGATAATGTAATTGGCGAGTTAGCAACTGAATGCTTCTTTCTCATCAACAGGAACCATTATCCATGAAATCCATTATGCTTTGTCAGTTCCGACCTAATGCTTCACCAATCAATCTCGATACAAATGAGGATTCAAAAGAGCAGCTGCTACTTGGAGAGGACTATGAAGTTTGCTCCACTTATAATCAAATTTGTTCCCATACTCGTTGTATAAGGCATGATCAGTATTATAATATTTTGCAATTGCCTCCTTCACGCTATCAATTGCTTCATATATTTATCCAGGAGTTTATCCTTCTCCATCTGACATCCTCAGAACATTTGTAAGTGGCTCTGCCGTTGTAACAATTACTTTTGGATTCAGAAATCATTTATAATTATCACATTTACGAAAATTTTTCTTTCTTCAGTCCTTGAAGCATTCAAATTTCTCTTCTCAAATGAACCAGAAGTCGCTATGATTGTTCTTCAGTATGGATTGTAACATCAAATAATTCGTGACAAATCGAGTAGCACCAGGTCTTTTTATTTCCCTCCCGCTAGTGTGCACCCTCATGAGAGCTGAGACATGTTTACTATCCAAAAATCAGATGACATCTCTTGCCTCTTCTATAAGTCCATTTCAACCGTTTATCTAACTCTCTTAAAAGAAAATCCAAGCAGTGAGTTGCGTAGTTGGTCTTGAACACGTGGCATCCTTTCTTGCAAAAGAAGGCTGACAGGCCCATAATTTGTAGCTTTGTCGGCAATGATTTGGACAACATTTTCTCGATTTATGTGGTCATCAATTCAAAATTTATGAACTTGGCTATAAGTTTTGTGTCTTTTATGTCTCTTTGTCGACTATGACTATAGGAAAAATCGTACCCATTAGAGAAGTGACCAATAAGTTTATATGATTTCTGCTTCTATAATCCAGCCAACAATCGGACATTATTGAACACCCCATTCTGCTGAGGTGCGTAAACACATGAAGTTTGATTTTCTATTCCATGCTCTGCAAAATATTTTCATAATTGGATTTGTTTGAAGGAGAGATTTTGATTTTTCTTATCATTCTAAGTATGGACCATTTTATGAAATGACTTATTTACATAAGTAACTTTATAGCTACTTTTCATCAATTATAGCAATTATGGTCATCAATAAAATACAAAAGTAACGATATCCGAACACAGAAGAAACAGGTCCAGGACCACAAACATCAAAATGTATGATGGAAAAGGCATTACAACTTCTATTACTGCTTGAAGAAAAAGTGGTTCGACATTGTTTTGACAACTGACAAGTTTCACACTAATAAATAAACTTGTCCATTCCAAAACAATCATCAAGAAACAACAATTTAAGAGACTTTAGAGACACGTGACCATGTCATGTATGCCAAAGGAATACACGATCCTTATTACTACTGCTTGATCCAGAAACTAAAGTAGGTGCACTGTGCGAATCAAAATAGCACACCTTGGCGAATCCTATGATTCATCTTCTACTAAGCAATTTCATTTAAAAGATTTTATTTAGTTCCATCCATCTCATTGAAATTGCTATTTGTTAGCCGTTTTACACATGATAATCAATGCTTATTGGAATCTACTCTTCCCATTGTTTCATGAAGGATCAAGAATCTCAGAGGATGCTTCTCAGCTAAACTAGATGTGGTGGTCCCTACCATTTCCCTTCTGATTTCAGTCTACCGTTCACTCTTCATCCGATCTTTGGCACCTGTGGTTGGGCATCCATTAGTCCGCACCCTACGTCATGTTTCAAAGAAATATGTCAATGGGTTAAATGTTTTTCCCTTATGTTGTGTTGTCAGTATGACAAAAGTAATAAATTGCAATTTGCAATTCTTAATAACCAAGTCCGTTCCTCTTTAATTAGTTACAGGCGATGTATGGGGCCCTACTCCTGAACCTTTTATCTCAGGATATCGTTTTTATGTTCTTTTCATTGATAGCTACAGTCGATGTACTTGGTTATTTTCAATGCGTTTTAGTCTGAAGTCTATCGGCTCTCTCAACTTCCAACTACAAGTCAAAAATTGCTTCAATAGAAAGATCAAGGTCCTCCAAAGTGATGGAGGTGGGGAATACACATCTAAAGTCTTAATTGCCCATCTGGAAAAATGTGGGATTCAACGACAGTTATCCTACCCGCACACTCCCCAAAAAATTGGGTGTCAGATCAGAAACTTTGTCACCTCACTGAAATGAGACTTACTCTCTTATTCCACAGTACAATTCCCACCAATCATTGGGTTGACCCATTTCCAATTAGTGTTTACCTTATTAATCATCTTCCCAGCCTGTACGTAACAGTGATACACCGTAGCATGTGTCTTATAAAGAACACCCTTCCTATTACCATCTAAGAGTTTTAGGCCGTGCATGTTATCCCTATTTACGAGACTATAGCTACACCAAATTCGATCCCAAATCCATTCAATGTGTGTTTCTAGGCTATAGCCCTCTTCACAAAGGATATTGTTCTATGCGTTCGTCTGATGGCTGTGTCTTTATCTTTCCCCATGACCACTACCCCACATAATTCTGTCACCAAGGCTTTTCCTTAGGTGTTTCCCATCCACACATGCAAGCGCCACTCGTACCAGTGACAGTCACATGGGACCTAAAAGCTTGATAGCTCAACCACCACACTCATCCGCACTGGCCTCTCCAGCACATCTCACCTCCACCTTCCACTCAAAATCCATGAAATGCGCCTCAACCGTCCATCAACACTACCCTTTTTCCTTATCCGAACCCAGACGTACCACTCTCTTCTCCCCAAACCATACCTAATCCACCTGGCCCTACTAAACATCATATGATCACCTGGCTTCAAAAATGGCACTCACAAAGCCCGTGTTCTTACGTCTATTCACTACCCCTACCCCTCCTATTGCTTGAGCTTCTCACAAAAAATCTTTCCACCTGAACGTGCTTGCTATATGACAACATCTTGTGACCCTCAATGGCGCGCTGGTATGGTAGAGGAATTCACTTCTCTTATTAAAGTCTGATGGTACCATTGAGCACTATAAGGCACGCTTGGTTGTAACAGGTTACCATCAACAAGATGGAGTCGACTATGATGAAATTTCTTAGCCCCATTGCAAAGACCAAATATCTGCCTTGTGCTAATGGTCACCATCTCATCAATGGCCACTTCTTCAACTTGATGTCAAAAATGCATTTTTACATGGTTCGCTATCCAAATAAGTTTACATGGCACAACCCTGGGGGTTCACAGATCCCTTCTTTCTTTCCCATGTTTGCTACATAAGTCGATCTATATGGCCTAAAATAGGTACTCTAGCCTCGTTCCAGCGCCTTACGCATCAGCTTTTTCAAATGGTTATCTAGCTTTGTTGATTCATCCATGTTTGCCCCAAATATGATTGCACAAGCATCATTGCCATTCTCATCTATGTTGACGACATAACTTGTACAGGTAGCAATCCCGATGCGGTCGATAAATTTATCCATACCTTGACACAACATTTTGATATGAAGAATCTTTAGCCGCCTTTCTATTTCCTTGATCTACAAGCTGAAAGAAACACAGAGGGTCTCTTTCTTCAACAGTTCAAATATGCGATGGGCATTCTACAATGCATCAACATGGATAGATCTAAACTGGTTGGATCATCAATGGTTGCGGGTAAACAGTTCTGTTTTCCTGGCGACCCTCATGGAATGCCTTAGCCTCGCTGGGACATTGCAATATTTAACAATGACCGTGCCTGACCTTTCCTTCGCAGTCAATTACGTTTTGGAATTCATGCATGCACCACACATATTTCATCTTAATGCTGCCAAATGAATCATGCAATATATCGAAGGAACAGGATTCTGGTCTCATTATTTTGCAGAAAAATTTCAGTTAATGCTTATTCTGATGCCGTTGGGCTGGCTGTCCCTATGATCGTCAATCAACCTCCGGATCTTCCATCTTCATTGGCCCAAATTTAATCTCATGAGCATCCAAAAAGAAAAAACAGCGTGTCTCCAAATCGAGTGCGGAAGCTGAGTATCTCGCATCATTATCCTACAGCTGCCGACATCCAGTGGCTTCAGTTTCTACTAGCAGATCTCGGCATCTCAAAAGTTGTGATAATGTTGGTGCGGTGGTGCCACTCCGCGAATTCAATATTCCATGGCTGCACCGAGCATATCGAAATCGATGCGCATTTTGTTCAAGAATGTGTCAAAGCTGGTGAACTTAACATTTCTTCAGTCCAAGTGAACATCAGGTTGCAGACATCATGACAAAGGGATCTAATCTGGTAAACTTAGATCCAAGCTCACGGTCACTCCGAGGCCACTGATCTTGCAGGAGAGTATTAAGGATAATTCCCAATGCACAAGCCACCCTCACGATCAGAGCTGTGAAATCATAGTCACAAAGTTGGGAGTCGGCAATAAATCAGCAAGGGTCTTAGTCTGGAAAAATCGGTAAAAGTTGAAAAAAATTGGGGAAAGTAAAAAAATTCAAAAAAATATTAATTTTTTGTCATAATATATTTCAAGTTAAAAAAATAATTTTAACGAACAAAATAGTACAAAATTAGCAAACCTCAAGGTTTATCATGAACAAACTGAACAAAATAGTACAAAACATAAAGCTTTTTTTCCCCTCAAGTATAAGTGAAAAAAAGAAAAAAATCGGACCACTTCACAAACATCGCCAATTAATGGGCGGAGTCGTGACTTGGCCGATTAGTCAGTGATAAAGTCATCATGATTGCAAGTCGCCGAGTTTTTGCGATTTTTTGAAAAAGTCAAGACTTTTGTTACTATGATGATATAAGCAAAATTTCATAAACAGCTAATAGGGCTACCAAATCAGCAAGAGTTTATAATCGCTTCGAATCCGTGATTGATCTTATCCTTGTATCTTACAGCTGTGTAATTTATCTATATATTGTACACTCATGATTGATATTGTATCTCACGAGAAACAGTGAGAGATAAATTCAAACTCAAAACAATCACATAAGGGTCACCTGTATATATTAAGGACTATTTCCACTGTGTAGATGTTGATATCGATTCCTTAATTTATTCGAGAGTTAGTTCTGATGATGATCTTTATTATATTTTTGTAGTCAAAATCATCTGAATCTGGTTCTCGTGAACAATGTCCCATTATTTTTCAACATACGAGATGGCCCTTACATGCCAACGTTACGTCTTCTTCATCAATGTAATGTATTTCTCTGACCTACTTTTAACCGCTCTGATCATTATGTTTATATATTTTATGTTTATACGTTATAATTGAATTCCTGGGATCTTTCTACTCTAAGATATGCTCATACTTGGGGAGTGCTATTGTGGGCCTTATGGTTGGGTAAAGATGAGATCGAGAGGGAGGAATTAGGGCAGGTTACATGTTTAGAATCCTTTTGTTTGTCTTATAAAACTAGCTGGATAAATAACCCGACTCTTCTAAGTGACAGGGAAAATTGCCTGGAACTTCATACTTTATAAGGTCTCATATCCTGATTACTGACTGAATCTTTATACATCTGGAAGTTGCCACATCACACTTTTAATGTTAAATCTGTGTTCCCTTAGTCTTGATACAATCTTTGGAGCTTCTCTATTTTGTTCTGATGCTTTCCTCTTTTACTTCCAGATCCAGAGATAATGAAAAAATTACAAGTAGATAGGGGGGCCATCAAATTTGTCCTTGCTGGTGCAAACATCATGTGTCCTGGCCTTACTTCTCCTGGTGGTGCTTTGGATGATGAAGTATTGGAAGAAAGGCCTGTGGTATGAGCTATTATATAATCCATCTGACACCATATGTAAAAATGAATCTAACGGTGGCGATGGTCACCCTTAATTGCATCCCAACATTTATAGTCTGCTGTGGTACTCTTTTATTGAAGGGCATGATTTGAAACAGTCGATGCTTGTTTTTCCACATATTACTGATTTGGTGCTTTGAATACTTTTCAGGCAATAATGGCTGAAGGAAAGAAACATGCTCTTGCAATTGGGTTTACAAAAATGTCAGCGAAGGACATGTAAGTCTTCAGTAAAGGACATGTTAGTTATTGTCTTATCTAATTGTTACTTGTTATTGATAGTCAAAATTGTAGTATCAGTTTTTTTTTTGGGCTGGGATTAGGTCAGGTGTGCCCTGCATCACCTGTGGTGCACAAAACATAAATACAGTACATATGGTACTCATTTTCATAAACTCAGATATCCAATTGGCATACCATCATTGGATAGGGACTGAGCCCAAACATTATGCTTATTTGAGGATATTGACCATCAAATTGGAGTACTTTTGTTCATTTAATATGGAGAATTTTCCATACACTACTGTCCTTTGTTGTAGGCTCCTGATCAGAAGGTAGGGGTGTTCAACTTTGTGTTTTGGTTGAAGCACATCTAGACAATGGCCATGTGTACATGTACAATATTGATGAGGATGTGTGCCCCACATGTACAGAATATATTTTTGTCAACCTATGAACACTTTTTTCTGGATGCATGGTATTTCAGTTTCCACGATGATTCTCAGCTAATCAACTTGCTTCCATTTTAGATTCTCCCAAATGTAAAATATTTTTCAACTCATAATAATAATAATAATAATAATAATAATAATAATAATAATAATAAAAATAAAATAAATAATAATAATAATAACAAGCAGAAATACGCTCTATTCGGGCAAGCTGCGGTTTACACAAAAAAGGGAATAGAGTACAAATATAGGGGGCCCCCTTTAAGCAAAAATAAAATAAAATATTCAATTGCCGATAAGCTCTATTCACACAATATCTTGCAAGTGAGTCATCAGCCGAGTTGGCCCCCCGTGCATAGAAACAAAGGTACCCTATAGGCTTGTGCAGAAGTAAAATAAAGTAGGATATCTTGTACTGGGTAGCTTAAAGTGACCAAAATCTCTAACATTCACACAACCATCAATCCCAACAATCCGCATGGAAGCCACCATGTGAATGGGCCACAACAAAACATCAGACCCATCAGATGATCTCCACTATTTGATTGAGAGCCAGTATTTGTTGGCCAGTCAACATTTATGTTGACTAGTCATGTATTGTTAGCACTATTTTTTACATCTTGTTGATCATGGATGATATATTTAATGTTGACATAAATTTCGAGAAGTAAATGTTATTTATTCCCCTTAAAATCACAATAAACGTTCTCTTACATTGTGAAAATGCCTTATTTCTGGTTGGCCTTAGAAGGTAATTACATGATTGTTTGTTGCTGCAGAAGGGCTATCAACAAAGGAATTGGTGTGGATAACATGCACTATCTAAATGATGGCCTTTGGAAGGTAGCTACTATAAAGATCTGATTTCCATTTTTCATTTATTGTTGGTTAGGTTTTTTTTTTTGTCAACCACTAAAGGTCTCTGTCTATACTACATACTGCTAGAAGGAAAGAGATCTCATTTCGTCGTATGTCAACTTCGTGTGTTATTCAAACAAGATCATCGAAGAAGGGAAAAAGTAAAAGAAAGGAGAAATCACAACATTAAGAAAAATCATATAAATTTTCTAATAAGTCAATGTTTATATATATATCATGAATTTGTCCACACATTACTTATTCTAATTTCATAACAACTTGTGTTAGTTTCTAATTATAATTTCCAAGTTCCTAGTTCCACCACATTCATAGCCGTCATAACATATTGATTCTATCATTCTATATAAAATGTAAATGTCAAGAGCCATTACATCAATTGTCTGCATTTTTTTAAGTAAAAGAAAATCAATCTGTGACAAAAAATTGCAAAAAGTGCTTAACTCACCCCCAAATCCCCAATCAGGGCTTTGATCAAGAGCCATTACATCAATTGTCTGCATTTTTTTAAGTAAAAGAAAATCAATCTGTGACAAAAAATTGCAAAAAGTGCTTAACTCACCCCCAAATCCCCAATCAGGGCTTTGATCAATCGAAATAGCCTTTATCTACAGTTTTTGACTAATAATAATAATATAAGTAGAGTGATTAAAAAAAATGCAAGTGGAAGCAAACAGAAAATACAAACTGACAGATTCAGAGTTCAGATACTACAACAGGTGAATGTTACAACTGGTTTAGGAGCTTTGCCATCTGGACATGCTGTTTAAAGACTTGTTACTTGGCCAAGGATTCACCTTAGCAGTTCTAGGAACGCGGGAAATTCTGACTGAGGTTCGGGAGCTAAGACCTCTTATTTCATCAAGAATGCTTACTTCAATCTTGTTGTCAATCCAGGCAGACATGCTTGTAGAGTCCCCTTTAATGATGAGGTTATGATCCCAGCACACGACAAACACATTGACCCCTTCATAAGCAGCAAGGATCTCTGCTGCAGCACTGTCATTCAGGCCAAAAAGGCCTGAGAAAGCCTGAGAAAGCGATCAGTTCAATGCCAGCTGATCCTGGGTTCCCAAGCGAGCACCTTTCATAATTTAATTTAACCTGCCCAACTAAGGCAGTTTCAAATTATCCTTGGTTTGTTCTTAATTCCCCCCCTATCATTTCTTTTGTTCTGAAGACACCAAATGACAACAAGAGGGCCCATTTGCCAAAGAATTTGCCCTCTCCCTATTTTCCTGAAGGGACTCATCCCCTGTCCACTGATAGCCTCCCCCACAGTGCAATGCCTGACCTAATCAATATAAAAAGATACAGTAATTCCAAACCTCATAGGCAAATGGGCAGTGAATTAAAACATGATTAACAACCTCCAAGCCCCTGGAACACATTGTACACCTGTTAGGAATCGGCATCCCACAGTTCTGAAGGTGATCTGTTTTTACTATATTGGCCAGTGCAGCCTTCCAAGCAAAATGAACTACTCTATTATGGGCAGGAGTTTCCAAATGCATAACCACTGTAGCACAGGAGAAACAACTCAAGAAAGCAGTAGCTATCTCTTACGCTGTACTGTCCAAATTAACCATCGAGATTCTACGATCATTGCAGTTTCTGGGCATGTAGAAAATGTGTAGTCTCAGCAGTTCTGTGACCTCCTTCATTTACCTCACTTTTGTTCGTTCTAAATCTAATGTTCCAAAAAATTTCGCCATTAGGATTTCTCAAACATAGCCAGCTATGGGGGGTGTCTATCTCAATCACCAATTGAAACAGGCTTGGAAAGCAGCTACTTAATGGGTTTTCTTCCACCCAAAGTCCCTCCCCAGAGCAGACCCTGTTTCCATCACCTACCTGGAACATTGTATTTCTGATGAATCTTTCTTGATATTGCAAGATTGCTTCCAAATACCAGAACTCTCATACCCGGTAACGGCCTTAAATTTCAATTACCTTCAGTAGATCCCTACTTGGCTTCAAGGAGTTTTCTCCATGGAGTACTTCAACCCTTGTGCAAAGAGACACATTTGCCTCCTTGATACTTTTGATTCCGAATCCCCCATTCGGTTTATCTGTGCAGACCATTTTCCAGTCCACACATTGGATTTTATTGGTGTTTCCCTATCCATTATATAGGAAATCCCAGTCTTGTTGTTCGACTTCGATCATTTTCGTAACACACACCGGATATCTAAATAGAGACAAGTGGTAAATGGGGAGGGATAATGAAACTGATTTGATGAGGGGTGACTCTTCCAGCATGATAAATTGATAATAACTGATCTTTCTAGGCGGCAAGCTTGCATTCCACCTTTTCAATAATCGGATCCCATATAGATTCCTTGCAGTGCCTGGTCTGAGGGTTAATTGGAAGCTTTCTGATGTTGCAACCTACTGAAGTAGCTATCTCCTGCAACTCTTCATCACTGATATGTAACAAATATAACTCTGATTTCTGCAAATTAATTTTCAGACCAGAGACTGGATCCAACCATCTCAGAGTCCAGCTAACATGGATCACTGTCAGCAAATATAAGCGTGTCGTCTGCAAACTGCAGACAAGTAACCTACACCCCCGAATTATTATTGATACTTGCCTTTTCTTTTCCAAATTCATTTATTCATTCACTCAAATCCTATTATCTTCTCTCTAAAGCCCACCCCTCTCTTAAATACTCTTTCCAGTTCTCTCGATATTTTTGGAGACGATCATTGCATTTCAATTTTCCTCTCGACGCCCTATTTTTCTCAATGATTTGTCTGGGCGGTTCAGAATCTAATTCTCTCGTTCTGTCCTTCCTCACTCTCCCCTGTTTCCTGCCCCAGATATAATAGAAGACAGCAAAGATTCTGTAGGTTCATCAGTTCAATTACAGGATCATGTTGGTTTTTAAGGTTTTCCAATACTTAATGTACCTGGGTTTCAGATCTTTCTGTTCCCAAGCTTGGTACTTTCTTTCCTGGAGTGCCTTAGTGAATGTTGCTTTGGACTTCATATCCAGAAGCGATGTAGTTTTTATCCCTCGCATTGGTTTGCTTCCGCCAGCTGAAAGTCTTAGAAATTATGGTGAATAGAATAATTTCCATTAAAGACCAACACCAGTCCTAGCATTCTTCATGATAGATTTGCATTAGTCTCCTAAACCCTGGCTACTTGGCTGGTACATCAGCCTCAAATCCTTGTATATATACATATTAATTGGAAGTTAAGTAAGGCTCTATTAAGATAGCTTCATGCATAAATATAGAGTTATGTAAAATTTTCTTATATTATATATATATCGTATTTAATAGAGATTTAAACCATTGCACTAATTATTAATTTTTTTTTGCTAAACTTGCAATAATTTCTATACTACTTATTATTAATCTAAATATATTTTTATTTTTCTCTTTCTCAGGGCATTTTCTAGTTCGGATAATGGTTCTTGACCGACATTTAAACATGTTTAAGTGATCTTGCACCATTAACTTATTCTCACACCATGGAAGTGTGATTTATCATTATGCTGTGTGGCGCACATATGTGACCAATCTAAATTGTCCAAGTGACAATCCATCATTGGAACATATCTCAGCCAAAAGAAACATGCCTATACGTGGATGTGAACCATCTGATTGGTGAACTTTAAAATTAGCCATTAAAACTAAAAACAACTGTTGATATTATAGTCAACAAATTGGATGGTTTAAATGCCCCTAAAACACCATTTTTGGGCATGTTGCACTTCAATCTATGATCTATCACATTGATGGTACGGATCAGCGGATCACCCACTTCTTAAACCATTAATGGTGTAAGATCCTTTAAACACCACTTTGGTGCTTAAATGACGGTCAGGAGTGTTGGGTCCTTTCTAGTTTCTGCCATTTTCAATATATATATATTTTGATGTAACTGCAGTCACGTATCGATAAATTCACGCAAAAAGTGGGCAAGAGATGCCCAAATAAATCTGGAAATATAATTAAGTATCAGGTTATTTCTACCTAATTATATTCAATGAAAAAAGGTTCAAGAATTACCGCCAAAATGAAAGAGATGACACCCTATATAGGCTTTATAATCTGGAGCAGCCTCAAATTAAAACTCCTACTACTAAAACACATAGATATTCCTTAGTTATCCTAATATTTTATTTTTCAAATAGGGGATAAAAATAAAGTATAATTAAAACCTTTTACAGCCTTGTAACAAATCGCTCGAGACTTTCTTATAATATCAATGGTAGCTAGATACTAATTGATGCACTTTGATAACTAATTGATGCGGAATCGAAGCCTACACGTCGAGATCGTGGCCGGGTAAAGGGGAGACATCGAAAGAGAAAGTGGATAAAGGGGAGACCCGAAAATGGGTTTTTAAAAGGCCCGTTAAAGACCCGTTGCACGTTATTTTAGGCATTTTATCTAGGTTTAGTTTTCTTTTATTAGAATTCTTTTAATAAATAGTTTGTTTTAGGATTAGTTTCCTTTTTGGAATCATCTAAGGGTTAGGCACATATATGTGATATGTGACTGTTAATTTCGTCACTTTCAGCGCAACCATCGGAAAAATGGTTGTCGGAATTGCGTGGTTCTTGTCTTGTTGGAAAACTACTTCGATAAGCTTTCAAATAAGACTAATTTCACGTCAATTGGACATCGTTTAATCCTTCAAAAGTGGTCGTGTAATAAAAAAAGCATTGAATGGTGAATGATTAATGAAAATTTGCTTTGCAAAATTGGGAGTTTTTATCAAAGTTTTTTTCGAGGGTGCGATTCTCTCAAAACTTGGAAGAGCGATTCTTCTTTCCACGTGCGGTTTGGTGTGAGGCCAACTATCTTCCTTGGAGCGATTCCTTGGATCTTCTATCCCTTTCTATTTTGTCTTTTGATTATTGTCAGGTAATTTAACTAGTTTGTTTCTTTTATTGAAAACCCATAAATCCAAAATATCTTTTCTTTTTATATTGTTGCTGAGGTTTTATTTTTAAATCCCTAACCCTAATTCTTGAATTCCCTTTGAACGATTTAAACCCTTCAGACTTTAAATTATTCAAATCCTAGTAAGGAATTAAGAGACAACATCGAAATTGTCGATTGGTGCCCTAAACTAAATCGAAACTAGAGTCTATCTTTAGACCTATTTTCTAGATCGGGAAGTTCATATGCTAACGGACGCTAAATCGAATCAATTAAATTGCCCTGATAAAGTTATTAAATATTTTATGTGTTTTGAGAATAATTTCTATGTCTCCGCTGCTCAATTAAATCTCAAATTGATTTTAAAATTGCATAACTAGGGTTTTAACGTTTTTACTGCATCACTAATCTTGACCCTCCCGAAAACATGGTGTGGAATAAAGAAAATTCTTTGAAATCTCTCTCACGGTGATTTTTGGGATGTGTCTCCTTGCAATTCTTCAATGACCTTCCAATCATAATTAAATGCGCCATTTCTATGAAGTCAAAGGGAATTTAACGAGATCTTAATCTCTACTTTCTTGGTGGGAACATAAACAGAAAACCCATCTTTCTTCTTCATATTCTCGGTGATATCTGTCCTCTCACCAAGGAAATAGGACTCCCAATAAGGTCCTTGTAGGGGCCATTACTTAGAGAAATGGTACAAGTCTTGGTGGTCAAGCATGAAAACGTGGGTTCGAGCTGAAGAGCAGCCACTCGCGTAAAAAGCCAGTGGTTTCTGTTTTTCCCAGTATGTCTTGGTAACTATTTTTAGTAACGTGTATTTTACCTCCTAAAAATAGGTAAAAAAGTAAGATTTAGATACCTGATGGATTGAAACAAAAATCATTGAGATTTCTGTTTCACGCGGCATCTTAACCTCATGTGAACACTTCCTATAAACCTGGATTTAAGTGATCATGTGGCCCCATTTTAGCCACTATCAGGCTTCTTGAAGCTTGGTACCCCTATTTGCTGGCTCAATTAATTCCGGTGTGTTACAAACATAAGAGGCCTGTTTGACGTACTTCTTAAGACCCAATTCTTCCTTCTTGATCCATTGATTTTCTCCCCTGGTCATGTTCTTAAATCTCTTCCTAGTTTCTTATGTTCGTCTTGTTCTTCTTGTTAGTTAAAAATATTTTTATATTTTCCTCTTAGAAAATTTTCTAGTTTCTACGAGTGTCATAAAAATTGGATCGGAATCATGGTCGGTCCACAGTTCGACAAGATTAGTGATCTTCCATGGTTTGGTCAGGCATTTAGACTGTAAAACATGTTTGGACGGTCAGGAACCGTAGGACTACATAGTTCGATTATCCAAGTGTTCGAACCACAGGGTTCAGAGTGAACATCTTGGTTTTCAGACCAAGTACAGTTTGTTAGTTGGACTGCCCTTCGAACCACACAGTTGGACCAGTCAAATTGCATGGCTTGACCTTTAAAAGTTAAAAAATTTGAAAAAATTTGTTTTTTTTTTTTTTAAATTCAATATGATTTTGAAAAATCAAAGTAATTATAAATTCAAACTTTTGGGGGTGGGGCCCTAGGCTTGTAGCTTGGAGTTCAATGCTTCAAATCCATTTTATCCATAAAAAAGAGTCTTAAAAGTGTTAAAGGTAGTGTGATGAGAGCTATGATCATTTTTTTATATTATTAAAACATGGAAAAATGAACCTTTTATGAAGATTGGAAGTGGTTTTTGCTGCTCTACTTAATATCGTGGTGCGCGGCTTCAGGAACACTTAGAAACCTTACATGCCAATTTTTATGACACCAAGGTGGACTAAGCATAAGCGGGTCATGCCTAGCGGCTACCCTCCCTAGGTGGGGCCTAGGTTCCAGAGTGGGCCGTCAAAGGAGGGTACTTGGGCAGGCTTTGACGACAAAGTTTATAATTATAGATTAATTTAAAGCTTGATGATGAAGTATATAGGTTAAAAGGGATTCATTAAGTTGGACATCACTGGGTTTGCTACAAATTTTTTGACCCTATAGAGTTTAATGAGAAACAATATGGATTCGAGCTATGGTTGTATCAAGAGATTAGCTGGATTAAAGGTTTGTTAACAACACCAAAGGACAGCCTGATATATTATAATAATTTTTGGTCAAAAATGATCCTAAAGCTAATCAAGCCTTCCGTAAAAGTTCTTCGAGTGATTGATAGTGAATATAGGGAAATACTGACAATTATATCCACTTTTAAAGGTAAAAAAGCAGACTATGCATTCTATTTAAAGATTGTAGATCAGTAAATAAGATTCTAGGGGTTGCCCCTTCAAAATTCTCCCACCAGTCAACTGGCAGCACATAAAAAAAATGGAAGACAAAATAAAGTTCTAATAATTTCAACAATATAATAATTTAACAATTAAAAATTATTCTCACCTGGAATATTGGTATTCCGAGTCTTGATTTTTAAGTCTCGGCTAAAGTCCCATTATGTTTGGCAATAAATCTTGAAACTTTTTATTTTAGTGATATAGTCGTTCGATGCAATATAGCATATTATATCATGATGTTTACAACGCCTCGTGCTTGTTGTAGTAAAATGCTAGATTCAAGTAGTATCTGGCTGCATGTCTACAATCTTTAAATATGATGTGCATAGTCTATTTTTTTACCTTTAAATGTAGATATGATAGCCAATCTTGCTCTTTCGTTTGCTTCATAAATGTAGCCCATCACAAGTCTATCTTTACCATCAACCAGCTGTAGAACTATAATCAAAAGCTTAGTTAGCTTCGGTACCATTTTGCAAGCTAACTAAATTATATTTGAAGTGTTTTTTTTGTCAGGATTCGTTCTTTGGTAGTGTTTACCAAGGATCAAAATAGCGGTTTCATTTTCGGTTTCGGGCATGAGCGAAACTGAAAATTTGAACCGAAATTTCGGCCGATAATTTCACCCCCATACATTTGTGGACCGAAATTTCGGTTCAATGTTTCGTTTTGGTGGGGACCAAAACCGAAACGTTTCGGAGTGTTTACAAACATGTAATCTAGCCAATCTCTTGATACAACCATAGCTTGGAGTCCTTCTTTATAGGTTAACTCTGTAGGGTAGCGAACCTAGTGATATCTGATTTAATGAGTTCCTTTTGACCTGTATACCTCCTCACCAAACTTAAAATTAAGTTATGATTATAGTTGAATTTGGTCATGCCCGATTGGTCATGCTTCGGGCATTGTCTACTCTGCTCTTTATTATATCAATTTTTTCTTAAATCCTCTAGCATCAGATCACAACAATGTGCTGCACAGAGTCCAATGCATTGTAGAGAAATAAGACGTTAACAATATCTCAGCAGCCACATAGTTGGCTGTATTGTTTGTCACCATTTATACAACATTTTGAGCTCCAACCACTTCAACAATTTCTTTGAATAAATGAAACAAATAGGGTTGTCAATGGGTTGTTTCAGGCCTGAATTTTGGTTACCTAATGGATGAAGGGTATATACCTAACCCCCAACCGGATGGGGCACTCTGACCCAACTCTATGGGTCAAGTGTATATGCCCTACCGAACCCGAAAATTGACCTAACCAGACGTGACCCGGCAAGACCGCCCTGAAGATTGGGTCAAGTGCTTCATGCCCTACCTGACCTGATGGGTCAAGTTTATGTGCCCGACCCGATTAAAAAATCTGGTGGAGCTGGCCAGGTATCGTGTCAACCAACTTGTTGACAACCCCAGAAACAAAACTAATCATCTTAGATGCATTTGTAGCATTGACAGACTTTAAAATAATTGTTCCGTGTGGAGGTACAAAAGGAAATTTGTAAACTATCTTTGATGAGTGTTTGTCCATTCGTAGGCCATGATCATGCCGCTGGTCTTTCTCTAGATGGATCTATATCTAATGAGGTTGAAACCCTCAATATATATATATTTCAGCACAATGAAATTCTGCATGAGATAATGAAAGAGCAGCAATAACAGCAGGTGTCACTACAATCAGATCTCAGCAACAACAATAGCCCATTAATCAGCAACAATCATAGATGAAACAATGACTAAAAGACCTCAGATAAGCCACAGAACCAGTCTTAAAAGACTGTATCTTCAGCAGCAATTCTAGGAGGATCAAGACCCTCTAAATGTCTACGATCAGAGACTCTTTTTTAGGCCAGAGTGATAACTCCCGCAACCTACAACAGACCAGAGTGATAACTCTCGCAACCTACAACAGACCAGAGTAAGAACCCTCGAAACCCTTTTTTGTTTTTCAACAGAATCTCAAGAATAAAACTCTTATTCTCAAACACAAAAAGCCAATCCTATTTCTTCATTTTGTAAATCTTTTTACATGTATATAAAAGATAAAAACAAAAACTCTTGAGCACTTTCTAATTAGGCCTCCTAATTGACTTGGGACTCTAAGCAACATAAAATAGATAAATAAACAAACACTTTCTGGATAGGACTCATAAGTCCTACCATACTTGGACTCTAAATATAGAAATAGAAGTAAATCAAATTTTATTTCTCCTATTTTATTGCTCCTAAATTCCTGCGTGAAAAAGGAAAAAGGAAATTTTTTGCTTCTTATGATATACACAAGAATATGATTCTTGTGAATCACAGATCACGTGACCACTTAATGTGGTCACAGGGGCTGCCTTTTAACCCACTATCCTAGCTCACTTGGCCCACTTAACTGAGGCCCAATGGGTCTTTATTTTAACCCCTCTTCTCATCCTTCTCTTAGCTACTTAAAATCTGAAATTTCTTCAGCATCTCAAGCGCTTTTCCGCCCCCTTCACGATGCCCATTACGTCCCAGAACCTGCCCTGCATCATTCTCCCCCGGTTGGAGAAAACTCGGTTCCGTCGAGTTGGCTTTTGCATCCAATTTGGTGAAGCTTTAATCTCATGTCTTTCTCTCATACTAGCCGTCAAATCTTTTATGTGTGTTTCATCGACATCCGAGTCCCATTGACGTAGGATGAGAAGATTCTTACTCATCCCTCTACAAGGTTTGAGTTGAGTGCCTTCTTTAGGCAATAGTAGAGTAATCTTCTGCCCATCCTTGACGAAGGAGTAGGTATTTCTCCTTCCATTGTGCACTGTATCCCGGTCATATTGCCACGGCCTCCCCAACAAGACATGCCATGCATCCATGGGAATCATGTTACACCATACTTCATCTCGATATTCGTTTATAATGGTGAAGGGGACCAAACACCAGGTGTTGACTCGAATCTCTCAATATTTCTTGAACCATTGAACTTTATACTGGTTCAGATGGTCTTCTTCTTTCAACTTCAACACATCCACCATCTTCTTCGATACGATGTTTGAAGTACACTGGGTACGAAAAACCTGCCCCTGTGAAGTACACTTGGTACGAAAAATAATGGACTGAAACCACTTGTCCTCATCAATTTCCCGCAAAGTAGTGACTATCACTTTCTCTATGAGGAGACTTTACCCTTCGGCATCGACTTCAACTTCAATCTCTTTATCTCCCTTTTCACCATCCGCTTTGTAAACATCATCTTCCACTTTAGCTTCCTCATGCTCTTCCTCTTGGGCTAGGGTAACTTGCCTTTTTTGGACAATCATAGGATAGGTAGCCTACTAGCGGGGACGCTGACGCCATGGATATAGGTTTTGAACCGCATCGCGTGTATCAATGTAAGAAGCGAAGAAGGAACCATGGAGTATTGACATCATCCGGGAGGGGAGTCTAGAGGAGTGACAAGAGGACACCTAACTGCCTAGAGTCACTTGAGCGACCCTACCTATTGCTTGAGCGAGGTTGAAGGCCAAAACTTTCGGCCATTTATCGCTTGAGCGAGAATGCATCAGAAAACAGGGCCAAAACTTTTGGCCAAATTTCACTCGAGCGACGCCCTTTAAGATTCTTGCTCGAGCAAGAACCAAACCCGCTCGAGCGAGTCAAGTGACGACATTATCCTTTTTGTCCTTTTAGTTTATTTTTTCCTTTCTGTGTCAAATGTAAGTTACCTTTTAGGGTAACATTGTACTTTTCTATTTTAGGGTTTATTCTCACTTGTAGCTACTATAAAACATCTTTATATAAGCCATTTTTGGCATTGGTTGAGGTTAATGAAAATGCTATCCATTGAGAGCTTGAGAGGAGCTGAATGGAGAGTGAGTCTTCTTCTCCAGGTGGGTTTGGTGTGAGGCCAAGGGTATGTTGCAAATGTTATCTTTATCTTTTTTTTTTTTTGTTCTTATTTCCTTGCTAATTTCTTGCATCTATTTACCCTCTTTTATTTGATTGTTCAAAATCCAAAACCCTAGATCTAGAGCAGCCTTGATGCCCATCCTTGTGGATCGACTCTGATCTTAACCCGTTGATTCATGACCGTTGTTGGATTTGAGATTGTTCGATTTGGGCCGTTGGATTGATTCAATTCAAAAGCCCTAACGAGGATCTAGCGATTTCACATTGAGTTACAATCGAATGCCCCGACCTAGAGGATGCTAGAGTTCTATCTCTAGGATTACACCTTTTGTAATTCTAACGGACAAGGTAGTTAAGGCGGTGTGGCGAGGTCATGGCGAAGAGGTTCGCCATGCCATGGCGAGGCCATTTATTAATTTTTTTAATACTTATTTATTTTTATCTATTAATCATTAATATATATTTTTAACTTTGTATTATTTTTTAATATTTATTAAATTTTTTTAGAGAATGAAAAAATTCAACTAAAATCAGGCATATTAGTTGTGGGGAAAGATAAAAACGACCATCTGATGAAATATTCATGATCTCAAGATCTGTTGTGGGGAAGATTGGAACGACCATCTGATGACATTTTCATGATCTCAAGATCAGTTGTGGGGAAGTTTGGAATGAAAAAAGATCTCCGTCAGTCCGACTTAAAGCGTCAACGGTTAGTTCTACCTAATGGGGAATATTGAACATATGGCCCCCCCCAAAAAATGAAAACAAATTAAAAAAAAATTGGTATTAAAGTTCATAAGAAAAAAGATAAAGGTAAAAGACCATAAAAAAATAAAATCATATTTGCGCATGAGCCTGTAAAGAAGTTAAGCGTTGACGGTCATTGATTGATTGCGAAGGTGCTAATTGGATTAAAGAATATGAGAAAGAGTACAGATAAAAAAAAAGAAAAAGAAGAAGAGACTGGTTGTGAGAGAGACGAGAGAGAGGAGCTGTGAGAGAGACGCTGCGAGAGAGAAGAGGGTTTTACTCAAACCGTAAATATGATGGATATAACTTATCAAACATAAGTTATAAGTTATGACTTATAAAGTTATAATTTAGAAGGTCATAAGTTATACAAAAAATTCAAAATAGCGGTCATGGCGGCGCCATTGGGCCATTCCACCATGGCGTCGCCATTTATGCATTATTGTCATATAGGTTCATATGGCGATTTGCCTCGCCATTCTCCATAGTGATGCCATGGCCTCGCCTTGACAATGCTAATGGATTCACGCGTCGGATTGGACGCTAGCCGAATTGACCATGGTTACCTACGAGGAATTCAATGAAACCTTAAGGTGTCGCTTTAATTTGTGATTAATTGTTCAATTAATTAGTTTAATTTCGACAATTATCATCTCACATTCATTTTGGGGTCGTTGTCCCACGCCACTAACTTCATTATATCGAAAGCATTTAAATTCCGATTGCTTCGGTGTAGTGGCTTTTTGAGACACCGTCAATCGATCGCGTCTACCTCCTCCTTGGTTAGGGCATGTTGATCTAAAATTGGGGCCTCTACCGTGCTACATTTACGACCCAAGTCACGGTGGAAAATTTCTTCTGCTTTAAGGGCTCTTCAGTAGGCATCATTGACTCTCCAAACATAATGCATAGCT
This sequence comes from Chloranthus sessilifolius, assembly GCA_021018995.1. Lineage (NCBI taxonomy): Eukaryota > Viridiplantae > Streptophyta > Magnoliopsida > Chloranthales > Chloranthaceae > Chloranthus > Chloranthus sessilifolius. Next base: position 1,414,542 of record CM037588.1, on the reverse strand, counting down.
ATCTTGTCTTGGATTTGTAACCGTAGACCATTCACGTACCTTCCAGCCCGTTGATCTTCCGTTTCATGCAGTTCGACCCATGTAGTAAGAAAGTGGGATGGAACTCTTCATTGTACTCCATGCCAGTCTTATCCCATTGTCATTGAGTTTGACAATGTTGATAGGTGTCTTTGGCGTAGGTAGGTGGAAGAAACCGACCCTTGTACCTGTGACTTCAACTTCTCCCACGTAGCAATTTTATCTTTATTGCGACGTAGACGATCCGATTGGATGTCTTCCCACCACACAAGTGCGTATCCGAAAAAATTTACGGCAACAAATTTAACCCATCGGTTATCCGTCACCTCTTTCAAATCAAATATGTTCTCTACTTTACTGACCCAATCAAGGAATTCATTCGGATTTAATCTCCCATGAAATTCCGGAAGTTCTACCTTGATCCCGTAATTCTCGCACGATCCCGATCACTGTAATTATATTCTTCATGATCAAATTTGCTCGGGGGTGGTTGTCAGTGATGACAATGCTGTCGATCACCCAAATCATCTCTGGATTGATCACCTTCTACCTCCCTAGTGATCTTTTGTCGAGGTGCGAACTCATCCATTTGATGCAACACCTCTTCCATCAATTCCTCTATATGATCTATGCTATGCGGTGATTCAACGTAGGAGCTCTTCGTGTAGGCATAATTAAATATACCTAAAGAAATCTTTCTGTTCTGTGACCAAATAATAAGGATTCAAAATCCTCAATATATATATATATATATATATATATATATATATATATATATATATATATATATATATATATATATATATCAGCACAATGGAATTCTGCAGCAGATAATGAAAGAGCAGTAATAACAGCAGATTTCAATATAATCAGATCTCAATAGCAGCCGTAGCCCAATAATCAGCAGCAATCGTAGATGAAACAGAGACTAAAAGACCTCTGAAATCAGCCACAGAACCAGCCTTAAAAGACTGTTATCTTCAGCTGCAATTCTGGAAGGATCAAGACCCTCTAAATGTCCACAATCAGAGACTCAAAAGCCTCTATTTTAGGCCAGAGTGATAACTTTCACAACCTACAGCTGGCCAGAGTAAGAACCCTCGAAACCTCTTTTTGTTTCTCAACAGAAACTCAAGAATAAAATTCTTATTCTCGAACACAAAAAAATCCAATCCTATTTCTTCATTCTATAAATCTGTCTACATGTATATAAAATATATCAAGAAAGACTCCTAAACACTTTCTAATTAGGACTCCTAATTTTTTTTTTTTTGATGATGCCATGTGGCATAGACAACCTGGATGTGCCTTACATATCGTAGGGAGTATGACAGTTCAGGAGCAGCACTTGGAGAATAAATCCCACAACAAAGCACTCACAGTGAGTGACACATATGGGAATAAATCCTACCCAACAACCCTCACCTTATTAATATAAACAGTGTCGAATATGAATGTTTTGCTCTATAAATTTATTTATTTATTTTGTTTCTTTTGTGCAATAAAGGCCTAAACCCTCGGCCATTTGAAATTTATTGAGTGACACTCATGCAGGAGCCCATATTACCTGTTGAGGGGCCAAATGCTTTCAGTCGGGAAATGTTTGCTCCTTTATATGATTTGGCACAATACAAGCATTTAAGTAGCGCTATTCCAGTATCCTTTTCTACAACTTGCTCAATATGGTTCCATATTGGATCCATTTTCCCTCTCGACGTTCATGAGGAAATTAAAGGATTCAATCCAGAAGCAGAAAAAGAGTTCAAAAGTTTGAATTTTTTACACTAAAATGGTCTTATTTTAAAAAAGATTTGGCAGAAGCACGCTCCGAAGTCTCAACAGTGGGACCAACACCGTAACGTCGTTCGCTGAAATTTAACTTGTTTTCATCAGAAATTAATCTTGATTTCGCTGGATTTCTCTGCAAATTAAGCTTAATTTCGTTGGAAATTAAGCAAGTAAAATAATAATAAGCAACTAATTGAAACTTTGTTTTGAGAGATGGAATAGGAGAATTTGTGTTGAATATGGATGGGTGATCCCGTATTTGTAGGGGTTGGAGAGTAAAAGAAAATAACTATAAACTTGAATTAATTCAAATATATGAATAATCAATTCCATATTTAAGTTTTCCCTCCCAAACTTTAAAGATTGAACTGTGATGTTCGATGGTTCTTTACATCCAACCATGTACAAAAATGCCAGACTGGACCAAGGAAGACCACAGTTCTGGTCAACCGCAGTCTGATTGCAGTTCCGGTCAGTTTTCACAACACTGCCTCATTGACATACTACATATAGTACATATGTTCAATGACGACTGGAACTTGGAGAAGGTGCCCAATGTTCAAGCGCAGAGATAGTGAAGATTGGTGCCATGTGGCACCAAAAACAAGTTTGGGCGCCACTGACTTCCCCGCAAGTTGATCCATCATTGTTAAAAAAGAAATATTAAAAGCATTGTCCACTGTTGATCTAATGGTGTTCAATGGTTTAAAAATGAACTGTGAAAAATTTCATCAAATTCTGTGTGTGTGTGTGTGTGTATATATAACCCCTAGGGAGATGCGTGACACTTGCCATTCGAATCTGGGAACTTTCCTAGCAGTAGATAGAACGCTGGGAAAGTATCCAAACACCTCTTTCTCATGATGAAATTTGAAAATTTGATATTAATATCTTACTAATACTGATTCTCTCTTCCAGATGGAACGACTCGATTGAGAGTACAGCAATGGACACGGCAGCACTGTAAGCCGAATTTTGTGTCATGTTTTTTTTTTTTGATCGTAAGGAGCATTTTGTGTCATGTATTGATAACTAAATTTATTATTATAATTGATATAGTTTGTTGGTGCTAATTTTAGTATGCAATGCGTATAATTCCATATGAAAAGAAACAGGTTCGGTAGCTTGTAAGAAGCAGGCAAATTTCTAAATAGATGTTCACTACAACTTAAACAACAGCTGCAAGAGGCAGCCACCTTGGCGTTTTCTTCTTAGTTTAGAAGCAAAACGGCATTGAAGATTCTCGTTCTTTTTTTGCTTGAATGCGGCATTGCTCATCCAACTCAACGTTTCTTTGGATGATTTGGGGATATCTAGTAATTGGCTTTTCTTGAATCCTTATATCTATCTTTTATTGTGTCTGTACAATTGGCAGTTGATTTATTTATTTCTAATTATTATTTTTTATTGGTACACTTGGCAGTTGATTGTTATTGCTCTTAACAGGTTTTATTGTGTTGGTACTGTTGGCTGTTGATGGTTATTGCTCGACTTGTTCCAAAACAAGCATAAATCAGATATATCTCATGTTTTTTCTGAACCATCAACATCTCTTGTACTGGGTAGTTTAGTGTGCAGAAAAAGAATGTCTCCAGGGGTACTCTTTTGGTACTTGGCCATGACAGATTTTAAACTTGAATGCAGAGTGTTTAGGTTGTTATCACCTCTGATTACTACCAGGCATGTTTCTCAAGTTTTTTGGAGCACACACAATGAATTCTGTTGTAACAAAAGTTTTACAGGGTTTTAAAATGAGTACTAGAACTGGAATCCCCCTACGTGGTGGTGTTATGTGGGTGGTTCTTCAGCTCCGTTTCGGGACCGATGACAATATAATGGTCTTTCAACCCCTTTTGTTTATCGCAATTGTTGAAACTACTTTAAGTTATTGGTGCTCTTGATAAAGCTAGAAATGGAGGCTGAAGAGTTGCTGGCATTGCAGGTAGCCTTAAAACAGATCCATTAGAAAACTACAAAATGAATATTGAAATCTTATATTCGTTACATTCTCTGAGACCTCCATATAGGTTAAGGAATTCACCTGAAAAGATGTAATATCTGGTGATTTGTCGCACGAGCAAGCAAAGATTCGTGGGGTCACAAATAGGTTCTGGGTCACGATAGGGTCCCGTCCGGCTTGGTTTGGTTGGTTTCAAAACCCGACCAGACTCAATTATATAATCTACAATCACCCTGAACCCGGTAATTTCAGGCATCAAGTCGAACCTAACTCGACACGATTAGCGAAAAATCAGGTAGGCCGGTTAGGGTGGTTCAGATTGGGTGAAGGATATATGGTAGGAAACAAGGTTGGATTTGCATCAGACTGTCAACCTGTCTAGTAATTGAGTCAAGAGTTGAACCAGTGGCCTGGCGGATTGTGTCGGGTCAACCCGACAGGTTTGCAGTTCTAGACATAAATGGTTGGGCTATACAAATAGTTTTATACATGGTTTTCATGGGAAACTAGCATGTGAACTCTCGATACACCAGAGAAGCATCTTGTGATAAGATTGTCTGATAAATTTTTCAGCATAAAATGATCTAGTTGTCTGATAAATTTCCTACCTTATACAAGACACTAAAATCGCCATTCGTTACATGTTTGGGGTTCATCTGGTCAATGTTATTTCTGGGCTGTCACATGGCGATGGGCACATCTACGATTTTCAAGGATACATGACCGTTTTAGGGGAAAAAACAGAAGTCTCTCATTAGATCCAATGGCTATAATTGAATTTTCATTGCTCGTACACAATAGTTACAAAAAAGATTATAGAATAGTATTATGCGTGGGATTTATCTGCGACTGAACAGTGGAAAGAACCTTCATTCTGTAGAATAGTAGTGTTATGTATTGGGATTTATCTGCTCAGAGTTATTGAAAGGGAATCAGTTTCAAAAGTTTCTATTGACTGTATCAATAGAAAATTCAAGACTGGAGATTCTATGCCTCGTTCCAGGAAATTATTCACAAGAAAGCATTCTATTCTGAAATTAAATTCATCCATATATGGTGAAAAAGTACCGCATTTAGTAGTTACCAAAATCTCCGATTTTGAAAAAAAACTAGTTTAAAATGCATTTTTTTTTTTCTCTCAAAAATACTCATTTTTTAAAAAGATAATGATTTTTACATTTTAAACGTATTTTTTATGAAAATTTTCAGATTTGTTTTTGTCATTATTGTCAAAAACTATTAAAAAATAGCTATGCCCTGTTGAGCTGATGCTTTGGCTCGGAGGCAAATACAGTCGTCGAGCTTGGATCAGGATCCTTCTTTCTGCACCCTCTTCTACAGGATGATCTTAAATGCAATTATGAACACCTGTAATCTGTTTTGTTTTCTTGAACTTAGCTTAATGGAGGGGTGAGGACCCGATAGAAAACCTCTGCTGATTTATAGGAAATAAAAATAATATTATGTATGGTTTTCACGTCAGATTCTGCTCTATCCAACTATGTTTTTTTTTTTTTTTTTTTTTTTTTTTTTTTTTTTTTTTTTATAATTGTTTTTTTGAGGATGCCATGCTGCATCGATAGCACAAATGTAGTGCCTCTGCAAGCCTGCACATAGAGGATCCATTTTTGGCGAAGCACACTGGAGGGGGCTGGTGCAGGCATGGGGATTAACCGGTTATCCAACCCAGAGAACCCTCCTATTTTGAGCTGAACCAGTTGGACTTGAACAAAACCATAAGGAAAAACAGCATAGATGACAACACAAATTTAGTAGAGGTGATTATGGTTTCATCAAGTGTGCCGTGTGATTTTTTACCAATGATTTGGCGTACAAGATATAAAAAGGGAGCCATTACTTGCACACGTTCTTCAAGTGATGGCACTGAATTTAAAGAAAGACTTGGTAGTTTAGGGATATGTGATATATAAAAATGCAATATGAGCCGTCTGATTTGAAGTTCATGATCAATAAATCTCTGGTATATAAAATTAGAGCAAAACACGATAGTTGTCATATGATATATTGTAGTCAACTGTTGAATTATATAATAGCCTTTGACTCCATTTAATAAAATGATGAAAATTATATTTTGTTCTAATCTTTTACAATTGATATCTTTAAATCATAGCCTTCAAATCAGATTGCTTAGATGGTGTTTTCACATAATAAAGGTAGCCAAACTTGTAAGTCTTTCTTTTAAATTTTATGCAATCACTTGAAAAGGGTGTGCAAGTAATGGCTCCCTATAAAAGAGAATACCAGTTCTATAATGCTTTTCGAAGCAGTCATTGTTTTAAAATTAATGGCTGCAGTGTCAGCAAAACATAATTTTAGCCGTTTATCTAACGGATAGCTTTAAGCATGGAATTTGTGGAGGGAGCTTATGCCAAAAACCATTAAATGCTTTGAAGCTTAAATTTGGAGGGCACCTGTGCCAAAAAAAATCATTGAAAACTATTGAATTCTTTGAAGCGGACGCTGGAGATCATTTTCTGCCCTAATCTTCCACACAAGGGATTTTGAGAGTTGAGATCATGGGAGATCATTTTCTGCTCCAATCTTCCACACAAGGGATTTTGAGAGTTCAAATCATGGGCGAGCGTATCATCCAATGGTGAGTTTTTTATTCCATGTGGCAAAAGATCCCCAAAAGTGACCCTAAAATCTGTGTCACATGAAATATAATGATGTCTTGGCGCCTATTTAATAATGTCCATGCTGTGGTGGGAGCTAGCGCGTGCTTTTAGTAATTAGTGGGGTGCGAGCAAATGTGGCCTGTAGTTACAAGTTAATTTTGGGTATAAGATGGAAAATTTGTCTGCAATGAGTAGACCATTCTGATGTGCACGAATTTTAAAGAACATGAAAGTCCAAGCACGTCTTAAAGTCCATACAAGGCGTGGCTCATGCCCATGCCGCTCATTGTGTTTGACTCCTTTAAGACAAAATAAAATAAAAAAGGGTTACAAATATTAAGATTAAGATTATAGAATACCATTTATCATGTTTTCCACTCTTTCAAAGACAATCCTAATAAAAAAGGGTTATATACACACGGCATAGAGAGCCCAGATGTCGTGCCTACACAAAATGCACACAAAGATTCGTGCCCATGACCTGTTGCTTTCACAAGGGTAGGGATACCAGTTGAGCTATTGTTGAACTGATAAAAGAAGTTGCAAATATTAAGATTATAGAATAGCTTTTGAGGAAAGTACCTAAATACACCCCCAAACATTTTAATCACGATTTCGGTCAATTTTTTTAAAAAAATTCTGAAATAGATCCCCATACAGGTTAATACTGGCGAGAAATGCCCGTTTTCGATACACGATGGTTGATACCTCTCTTCTGATGTATGAAATTGTCCATTCTTAGTGTAAAATCGAGACCCCTTTGCCCTAGTAAAAAATCAAGACCCCTTTGCCTTTCCTTTTTCACAACATTGAAGAGTTGGGGCTCTGCTTCTCCGAAAACCATCGCGCCTCGAGTTTGTCGGAACTCAAATAAACGCTGTGAAGAGACGACAATTTCACCAGAGCTCAAATAAACACTGGGAAGACGACAGGTTGGCCGAAGCTGAAATAAACGCCGGGAAGTGAGGCATCGTTGTCTTCTTCTCCGAAAACTCTAGCGTCTCTCTGGTTCGCCGTAGGAAGGGCATCTCCGGAAACCATTGCGCTTCGGGTTCGTCGGAACTCTAATAAATGCGGCGAAGAGATGACAAATTCACCAGAGCTTCTTCTCTGAAAACCCTAGCGTCTTTGGTTCGTCGGAGATGAAAGAAACTCAAATAAAAAATCCGAATTTGTAAGGAAAATCCGAGGTTTGACCTAAAATCTCTTCCATATCAATTGATATGATTATTTAAGCATATTTTTGTTGAACTGTAGGGTCATTGGTTAGTAAAAATCTGAATTTGTAAGGAGAATCTAAGGTTTGACCTAAAATCTTTTCAATATCAAGCATATTTTTGTTAAACTGTATGGTCTTTGGTTCAATAGAGGCACTTTCGTAAGCATGCCGATGAGAGGGGAACCTCCGACTATGGATGGAAGGAAATGCTCAACCACCTCAAGGTTATCTCATAGAGTAGTAGCATTGTCATGTTTTTTTTTTTAAATTTATTATTTGTGGAGGAATTTATCAAATGTCTACGAGTCTTTATTTTCAAGAGGTTATAAATAGTCTCTATCTTGATCTAATTCATTATGTATGGATCTGGTATGAATATAATGTCTAATTTAAGACACATGATCCTCTCAAAATTCTTACTAAACTAAACATGACTGAATCAACTATGAATGATATGATTTCCTTGGTTTGTTTTTACAATAGAGTTTTGAATGAATGTGGTTTGACATCTGTCTATGCTGGAAGAAAAAAGAAAATGAAGAATGTTAAGTGCGACTTGACATATGAGGCACTGATGGAACATATGTATGAGGTAATCAATATGGCATGCGAAGAAAGTAAATTTCGTCTCAAATACTCATGCATCATGAGCGAACAATTTTTGCCTATAGATATTGAAAACAATGAAGATGTGTATGAAATGTTTGTTGCAAACCGACGTTGCCGAATGATATATATGTATATCATTAATAAATCGACGAAGGAAGAAAACAATGAGAGATAATAAAAGAATGACCAAAAAGGATGCATCCTCTTGTGCGTCTCCAATGTTGGACACTGGTCATGCCGAAAAATGGTAGGTTTAAGATTTTATAGATAAGTGCAATATTTAATATTAACATTGTGTACATAATTAAAAGACTGTCTTCGTTTGAAAAAGGAAAAAATTGGTCAATGTTGAAAGTAGGCCTATTTTTCGATGTAGATTTGCGAAAGATCGAAAGCAAGATAGTCTCGAGTTAGTAGTTGATATTTCCTTATCATCTCGCAGTAAGATGTGAAATTATATTTCGTCATTTAATGTCCTTAACAGAAACTTGGCCTCTCGAGTATATTTGTTGCTCTTAAATTATTATGTTTTTATTCATAGGAGGCAATGATGTCATAGATTTCCATCGTGTGAACCGACGGACGACATTGAAGCATCTGAAGGTTCTGATTCTATTTCGAATAAGAGTCCTACCAATAGTGAAACTTTAAACGGGTATCTTCATGGCACAAATGACATGTTTGAGGACAGTTCTAGTGATAGTTTTAAAAATAGTGGTGGCAGTTTTGATTGTGAGAGGAGTAAGGATGAAAATGATGTGCCCCACGTGATCGATATCACTATGTTCGCACATCCGATTTCGAAGATGATGTGCCCCCTTCTGAGGTACATGGAGATAAGTATTATTCCGGGGAGGGAATTTATGGGACGAGACCGATATGTTTAGACAGGAGATGACATTTGTGAAAGTTGAAAAACTTTTTGTGTCAAAAGGGAAATTCGAAAATGATTTAAAAGAATTTGCAATAATAACAAATTTCTAATATGTCCCTGTAACAACTCGTGCAACAAAGGTGGTAGCAAAGTGTGCCATTCCGTCATGCCCGTGGCTCATCTGGGCTTCGCAGTTACTTTATGATTCTACATTCAAAGTTGTTATTCATACTCCGCAAACATGTGGAACAACAGAATGTAGAATGGACCATCGACAGACAACTAGTCGTTTGGTTGCAAGCCAAATCAAGGGTCTTCTAAAGTTGCATCCAGATTATAATGCAGACAAAATTATATCCTACTTCTAAAAATAATATGGTGTGGTAGTGTCATATCGAAAAACTTGGTTAGCTAAAGAAATTGCAATGATAGATATCACAAGTGGTTGGGAGCGTTCTGTGACCGGGCCAATATTCGAGCTTGCAGCATGGTGCGCGTGGCACGACATGTGGTGCCAGGAGGGCACGCGACATGGGGTCATGTTGGCCTTGCGACGTGGTCGCGCTGCGAGGACGCGACACGGTCGCATGAGGGTACGACGCGGAGCGTCACGGTTGCGACACGGACGCGACATAGCCAAGGTGGGCTAGCGATGCATGAGGCATTGCGGTATGTCAAACCAAGGGGTTTGAGATTCTCCTGCCATTCTGGCTGAATGACTGTTTTACCCTTATATAGGGGAAGGGAGCTAGAGAGCTATTCCCCCTTTACGGGCCTTCGTTGCGAGAGGGCCGCAAGTGTCTCCTAGGCCTGAAAGGGTGGGCCTAAGACGTCGACGCAGCGATGCCGTGTGGAACCCGGGTGAGGTTGATGTATGGCTTTGGACTATGCGTCGCGGTGCATACGGCTGGGCAACCTCGCGTGAGAACACCAAGGCGCTGCGTGGGACTCAGTTGAGCACGACAGCATGTGGGCTAAAGATGAACGTGTGCTAGTAATTCAGAACGCACACGAAGGCAAGCTGCGTGGGACTCAGTTGGGCACGCGAGCGCGAGGCACAAGGCTGTGGGCTTGGTTCGGCAGGTGAGCGAGGTACTAGTGCAGTGCACAGGGTGAAGCTTGAGCAGGCCAAGTTAGCGCAGCGGTGCAGATTGGCGTGTCGTAAGGGACACGATGAGCTGAATGGTAGGCCGTGAAACAGAGGCAACCATGTTGGGAGGAGTTCCCGTCCTCTAGGCGGGTGGTATCAGAGCTGATGTGCAGAAGGGTTGGCTTCGTTGCACGCGGTAGCGAAGCACCGCGCGGGTTAAATGCGCGTCGAAGGACGCTCTCGCGACAGTTGGTATCAGAAGTAGGCTGACCTAGCGAAGCGTGCGTTAGGTGCCGCACGGGACTGAGGTTGCGGAAGTGCGACCCCGTGACAGTTCGTATGAGTTACTGCCAAGATACTGTGAGGAGTTGATGTTAGTTGATCCTAATGCTAAAACAAAACTTGTTTATGGAGAAGGTAACGCTTTTCTGCGATTTTTTTGGGCATTTGGCCCATCAATCCGCAGTTACAGGAGGACCCTAAGTCGGTAATGTCTATCGATGGGACGCGTTTGCGAGAGAAATATGGACAGGAGCTTCTAATGGCTCAAGTTGTCGACGGTAATAATGGTTTGTTCCCTCTAACATTTGTAGTGGTGGAAAAAGAAAATCATGAAGCTTGGGAGTGGTTTCTAACGTTGTTATGAGACCATATCACCGATAATCCCCCCGATTTAATTATAATATTCGATCGACATGATTCTATAATGAAGTACGTGCCGCTAATATTTTCCAACTGTTTCCATACGTCATTGCGTTTTCTATTTGGCAAAGAACTTTCACTCAAAGTTCAAGAATATGTACATTAAGGGTTTGATATGGAAGATTGCTAGAGAACTAATTGCTGAGGGGTATATATATGAAATGGATGCATTGGAAGAGATTTTTCTAAATTATCATGCTTGGATTAATGACGTGGGTGAGAGTCATTGGTGTAATGTGCACTTTCCCAGAAAACGTTATGGGTTCTTGACTACAAACTATTCTAAGTGCATGAACTCCGTGTTATTGGTTGCTAGAACTTTACCTATGACTTCGATTATTGAAACTACGCATGAAAGCTACAAGTTATTTTTATCATAGATCACTAGTCAGTGTGGCCCGTGCTACTGAAAACAAGAAACTCACAAAATGCGCAAATAATTATTTGAAAGAAGAACTAATGGCGGGTTGATTCCTAATAGTATCTCCGAGTAGTTTGGATGAGTTACACTTATAGACAGAGATAAGACTCATAACATGAATTTGAAAACACGATCGTGTTCTTGTTGAAGTTTTGATGTATTTGGTATACCATGTAGACATGCATTGACTGCTATTAGATATTGATGCACGTTGGTATATGACTTTGTGGAGGAGTGGTTTACAAATGAGAGATATTGCGGCACATATAATGATGTGATGTACCCAATGGATGATGAGAGTCATTGGACGAGCAGAGATATGATGGGGGTAGTGAAATCACACCATGCTAGAACCCGTTCTGATCAACCGCGAAAAGCTAGGATGAAGTCAGCAACAGAGAAGTGTAATACTTATAAATGCTTTATATGTAAGAAAAGGGCTACAACTGTTGAACATATACGCTGTTGTCTCCTAAAAAAAAGTCACAAGAGAAATAATTTTTTTAACAGAATCATGTAAGATAGTCTCGTAGAATTCACAATTACATTTATTCCGTATTGTACGAATTAGATATTGATGCATATTATTTTTTTTTCAAATTCTTTTTTTTCAACATGAAGAGAGATAACCGTTCAGGTAAAAATCCTATTGTGTAGTCACTGTAGTTAGAGATAGTTAAATATCTCTTTATGCTTCCGCACCTGAGAATGTTATATAATTCTTTACTTGGACTATATATTATATTGTGAGTTGGTGTTCAATTCAGGACAATAAAGGCATGCATTTATTCCAGGCAAATTCTTTCGACAATGTGGAACAACCGATTTTCAGGTAATTTATCATTTAGGGTGTCATTGTGTAGTTCAATTAAAGAGTTCTATTCAAAACAACACCTTGTGCCATTTTTTATCACCAAATAATCAAACGCCATTTTTTCTTCTGAAACAGCGCCCCCACGTACTTGAAACGGGCAGCCATATATATCTCTCTAGTACATACAACACTAATCAATTTAAATGAATAATTATAATGCTGCCCTTGCCAACAAATTCCTATATTTTTTAAAAAAATTTGCTTTCTTTTATTATTGGCCCGTATGGGGCTCATTTTCATAAATAAAAGAAATTACGACCTTTTATGATTATTTTTTTAAATGGGCCGCATTTGTGTACTCTCCGCTCTTTTTATTAATCCGCCATATTGACTCTTTTTTTATCCTCGTGTAGGGGCATTCCTCATTTGTTGGGTCCTTACCTTTTGATGAAGTTGTTGGGATCTATGCACGATATGTTATGATTTACGGTGGCTTCTAAGAAAATATCGTGTTGGGAGTAATATGAAGTGTAACGCCCATAATGTTATAGTTGGATAGGGAGTTCGGGTCAGCCGACTTGTCTAATGTTTAGTTGATGACAGGGGTTTTGTTATGAAATTATGTAGGATTCGGTCCTTTTAAGCTCGGCTTGTGCGCAACTTGTATTGTTTAAGTGTTTATATTAATAATAATACCAATGATTTGTGTTTGAGCAGGTTATTATATTATTAGTAAATATCAATATTTTAATGTAGGAATTGTGACGAAACCATCCTGTGTATGCTGTGGAATCTTTTCCTTTTCTCTCTGTGTTGTAGTATGTGCGCACAATAGTCTAGATTGAATACTTAATTTGTAAATCAGTAGTTTGATACAGGAATTGTGGTGAATTTATTGTTGTTTTAAATTTGTACTTGCAAGTGCATGAATCTATTGTAGTAATAGATTAATAAAGTATGAGATCGTTCCCATGAGGATTGGTTAGATAATTAAAAATAAGGAAACAATAATTTATCACAAGAATAATCACAGATTACAAGCAATATTTAACTAGCTTACTGACTTTCGAAAGAGTGAAAAGATTTAAAGCTAGACAATAAAATGAAATTAAATAGATAAAAAAAAGCGAGGATTAGGATATTAATTCCTCCCATCGTTGGTTGATCATTTACGGAATACAGATCTATTTATCGAGACATAATATTATTGCAACATGCACAACACATGAATATTGAACCCAATCATACATGAACCTAAGATCATGGGGGTGCATGATTAGCACCTTATGGATGTATGATTAACATCTATACCTTAGATTCGTGAAAATTCTACCTTGCAAATCTGAGATCGTGGAGGTATATGATTAATATCCATACCTCAATTGGCAGTCAGAATTTAATCCTGGGATAAATTTCACATTCCAAATCTGAGATCGTAGAAGTGTATGATTAACACCCTATGAATGCATGATTAGCATCCTACATTAGATGGTAATTAGAATTTACCCTGGGATGGGTAAGAGCAATATAGAAGAAGACTAGGGTAAAATTACTATTGCAGATATGAGATAGTAGGGTAAGATTAGCAACCACATCTCAGATAGCAATTGAATTTTATGATGTTAGCATTAGTAATAGAGCACTTAAAAATAGGGCATTTACGACAAAATAATATCTCAATCGTAGATTTGTATTATTATAAATGAATACCTCGAATGGGGATCATTAGACCCCCATCCTCAATGAAATTAGCCACACATGATTGAAATAAATGACATAATTGAAAAAAAACTGAAAGATAATATTAAAATACCGTAAAGTGCTCAAACAATTCTAATAAAAGTTTTAATCCAACAGGTGCAATGATTCTTCGATTGCAGAAAATAAAACTAACCTCAATCTTAGGACTAGAAAAGTGAAGAACAATGCTTGAAAAAATAAAAGTCGAAGATGGAAAGAAACTAAAAACTAGAGATAAATAAAAGTGAAAATATCCCTAACTAATTCTTCAAATTTTCTTAAATAGTTCTCAGGTTCGTCAATTTCAAATTTGAAATCAATCAATCGACTCTAGTGGTCAATCAATTGATTTTAAATTTGAAAATTTCGCTTCTGAATATTTGTAACTCGATTAATCGACACTATTGTACTCGATTAATCGAGTGTACACATGACAGAGGGCTTTCTTCCGGCTCCTTTTGTTATGTCGATCAATCGACCACTCAAGTCGATTGATCGACTATTCAGAATAGTTTTAGCTTCGCATTTCCTTTGCTCAAGTGTTCTAATGCTAGTTGGTATTATGCTCCTTTGTGCTACTTAATGTATCCAACGAGCAAATTTACCTGAACACTTAAAATCTCACAAATATTGTTAGATAGCCTTCATCGGATGGTAAAAATTAAGCCTAGGAGGTGAAATATCATCATATTTTACCACTCATCAGAATCCATCATGTGTTGAGCATGTGCGCATAGTAATTATGTTTTTTTCAAAGAGGGTACTTTAGAAAATATGTGATTGCTTTTTCTGGTTAAATTTGTTTTCATGATCTCAGATTTCATCTCTTCCATGCTATAGTATATTTTTGACCGTTCCATCAGTTAAAACCTCACCACTTTTCATTTTTTGCAGGTTGGCTCACTAATAGTAACTCCTACATTTTCAGATCCTTGATACCTAGAAGTCGGTGAATCAATCGTGCATTCTCTTAATATTCACAATAAACTGGGAGGTAGGTTTGCCAGTGTTGAAGATGTAACAATGATGCAACTAGAAGATCTTCTGCATAAGTTTTTTCCTTGCTGAGACTGAGCAGTTCTTTGTACTTTTTCTATAAGCATATACGGTTCCGTTAAAATGACTATAAATCAAATAATATGTATCTTTTTTCTCTGGTGAAAACATCAAGGATCAATCTATTTGTTGATTCATTTTTGGTGCATCGAAATTATATATTTACAACGGAGGGTCACCCGCTTCCAGTAACAAGTTATTGGCATGTGAGGTTTCCAACAACCTACATCCGTTCTAATTTGATTTCAGACAATGTTACATTCCCAAAAGAATACTGCGAGAGTAACATCCCAGATGCTGCCCCTGACAACCCCCCAGTAGATGCAGTTGTATTTGTCAATGAAGATGATAACGAGAAAGGAGAAACTCCACCCGAGCATTTCGCTCTTCCAGTGCCACAAGGTATGACAGCAGTTGTTGCAATCGTAATTTTTTCATCGATTGAGGAGGTTGGCGCTGAAGATTCGGATGATGTGATCTCAGTCGATACCTCTGATGATACGGATGCTTTTTTAATTCGGTGTATGGCCTGGGTAGATTATATTAGATAAATTTATTTTCTTCAATGATGCACTCCAGTACTTCTTTCGTTATGTTATGTGTCTACGTAGTGGGAATATATACTTTGCCCACACATTTTGTATCGACATTATTTCTAACGTAATTTTAATAGAATTGCCTACTATTATGTTGCTTCTAAAAATAATCTTTCAAATTAATTGTGCCATAGCTATCAATGGAGAGATAAAAAACTACACGAAAGGTAATATTTTGTAAATTATGATTCAGTTGTATACTCGTGTCGGCCCACATCTACGGTTCGACTGCCCCCACAATGATCTCAAATGCCGCTCGTCGCCTAAAGTATATCATATCTTTCTGGTATCAATAGATTAAAGGATCAATTCGGGAATGCTTGCAGGACCCAACCATGACCCATTTCGCAAATCCAACATGTCGTTCCCCAGATGGCTCAATAGCGATGGGAAAAATTCATTCTATATAGGTTGGAAGAAGAATCGTAGGTAGCAATGTTTAACGCTACCCTAAGCTTAGGTCAATATTTTCTATTGGAAATAAATTTACCAACACAATAATTTCCTCTTTGTACTTTAACAGAGTTAAGCTTTTTTGATCGCGACTTAGTACTAAGGTTGTTGGCAATGAACCATCCAATTTCATAGCATCCTTATTCAGGGCCACATATTTCTTATATTCCTTGTACGCATTACACAACATACCCTGATGGCAAGAAATATGGTAAAGTACCCGATTTCAATTATGATGACAAGCTTGAATGGGATGATGATATGACTTGTGAGATACCATGTACGGAAAAAATGGCACGGGTGGAATTGATCCTTATATTTTTCCTCTCTTTTTTTCAACAAAAATTAATATGCATCCACAACCTATGTTATTCATCCATTAAAAATCAGGTATGTTTTAAACGTATCAAAGAGAACATCTCAATCTTTAAGATAAATGAATTAAGGATTGCCTTACCGCTTCTGATAATCAACTCGAGGAACGTAGTGTTCAAAGCTCTGAGAGTGATATGACTTCTCCCTTATAATGACATGAAGTCTTCTCCATGTTTACCCTACGCAGATTAACCAAGAGCCTGTACAAAATTATAACGAACCGTTGTAAATCATACTCTATTTCGTAACACCTAAATAAAAGTCAAATAAAGCAACTACACTCAAACTAACTTGTCATTCAGGTCACTCTAGTTCTTCTCGATGAGACAACTTTGTTCCAAGCTTAGTTCTCATTTAGAAGTGTGATTTTCAGACCCCACTTGCTATAGATACATAGAGTTAATATAAATATTGAACTATTCTCTTAATATGCTACTAATTACCTATTACGCTAATAAATACCTATGTACCTCCTTAGTATTAATCTTTTTCTCCGTTCTCTTGCGATTTTCATATGGTTGATATGGGGTTCTCAACCAAAATGACTTTTTTGACAATCTTTTCCCTATTTCATCGAAGGACTTTACCAACTCCTCTTTGATGTTGTCTACGTTATAATTTCTTGTTTCACCTACGGATGGGTTTGTGGGATAATCTCGTAGCAATTCATCCATATCAATATCGATGTCGATTACATCCTTTTCGACTCCAACATTCTTTGCTACTCTCTCCTCCGCCTCTCTGTAAAACTCTCTGATATGCACTTTCTCGGATTCAGATGAAATTTTCCTGCTAGACCCCAGTTTTATAAAATGACAAATTTCAATTTTGGAACATTAATTAGAAAGTATTCTCAGAAATAAAATCAAACTTAAAAATATGAGTTAATGCCATCGGTTATGAATTTGACCCCTTATTCCTCTGTTGTCTTATACTGTCACTTGAAGGGGTAGAATTGATTTCAGATCCCTATTTTGTACGCAAGTCGACAAGGATGTAAATATTTGTCTTAGAGGACTCACTGTTGATTATAACCCAATTGTGCAAAAATACATTGAATCTTATAGGTTAGTTCTATAGTACCTTTCAGACTTTATCCTGCGACCTTGGGCATACACCTTCGGTGTTGGATTCTGATACAGAAGGATTTTTCTTTTTCGAGTGCTATATTAAGATATATTACATGATTAGGGATGTCAAACTCTAACGAAAATGATAAGAAATTCAATTACCTCCGTATTTTTAACTTTTTTATTACCTTCAAGGCATACACTTCTTTCTTCAAAAATCGGGCGTCCTCCGATAGTTTATAAATTCTTTTCTCTAAACTAGTTGCTTCACCAACAAGTGGGCCATATTGCTATCTAGTCCTCTTGCGTTTAGGGCGTTGTGAATGACCGCAATCCTCGATTTCGGAAGTGTGACTTTAATCTCAAGCGTCGCCTATGAAAAAAAAGTCTATTTCACCATAAAGATAAATTATGATAAAATAAATACAAATAAAACAACGATATAGTTATAGGCTCTCTTACATCGACACTTTTCAACACACATTCATACATTTTACGCTTCAGCGGAACATATGAGGAATACATCTGGTACCTTGGAAACCTTATCGCTAGCGAAGGAGCTAAGATGGGTATACATTCAATGGCCCATACTTAATAAGAAATAAGAGGTACTGAAATCTATTATGTTGAGAAATGTAGCTAACAACCACTAAAACTATAAAGCGTGAAAGTACCTGAAGGGCATATGCACAACCATTAATATAAGTGAGTTTCTTATATGTTTTAAACTTTTTTGAACAATTATTCAAACCTTTCAACAGCTCAACGTATATAATATTCCCCCACACAATATTGTTAAATTCCCCAATATCATAAACCATATATGCGTACTCTATGTTGATCGTTCCTTATTTATTTGGTATCAAAAAACACGCAAGGAAATACAACAAAGAGACTCTTCTAAAGTCACCAATGTTTACTTCAGAATAGCCTAAATTTCCCTGCTCGAAATTTAGTCCATTTATCAACTACATCTAGGCCAGTAATTACACCCATTTTATAGATGTGAAAACGTATGTGCTTATCGCCTATGACAAATCATTTGTTTATAGAATCATACTTCTAAATCAACAAATAGATAAGACTATAACATATGCATACATTTGCGAACTAAACGATGGGTCCAAAGGATGTTGATGTAATGACTTGCTTCTTAGATGTGGAGCGAGTGAAAATAAATTCATGGATTCTGCTTGGATTACATGAACATTCCTGAACACATTCATTCAAACACATATATAACTATGAAGTTTGCTAGATTAAGTATGTTTGGAGCAATAAATGACCAAACAATGGTGTGGACAAAACATACCATTTTTTTCTACACCTGGTGTATCCGAACAAAGTCAACTACCAAACACCTTAATAGAGGCGGTGCGTATTTCCTAAAGGCCCCGTTTAACTTCGATATAATAATTTTCCTAAGGAATCAATTTTCAGCAATTGTGTTAAAAGATCAAACACGGAGTAGAGGCATTGCTCGTTAATTAAAAAATAACTATAATCGTATTAGTCGCCTAAAAACAAAAGCTTTGCAACAACATAATAAAGATTTGAAAAAAAAATTTCTTCTTGAGTAAGACCCAAATAAACATAAACAATGAATTATAACCGCACTCATCCCCAGCTAATAATAGTGACGTTCTGGGCACAACAATAACGGAATTAGAACTTTGAACTTAATGATCCTTGCCCAATTTCGAATTAATCACCGACATTTGGGTCCCACACTCCTTTCGATGAATTTCAGAGTAATTTCAAATAATTCCACAAATTACAAATATCGGTGCCCTATTCTTAAATTCGATTATGGAAAACTCATAAAATATAGTTTTCCTGATTTGTTTGGTTTAAAACTTCAGATATTGGTTCATTGTTCACTAGAGCCAAGAAAATTACATTAGCTTTCGATGAATTTCAGAACTTTGCCCACAAATTACAAATATCGCTGCCCTATTCAAACTTGTAAAATCTAGTTTTCCTGATTTGCTTGGTTTAAAATTTCAAATATTGGTTCACCATTCACTAGAGCCAAAAAAATCACATTAGCTTTCGATGAATTTCAGTCATTTTGGAACTTCGCCGACAAATCACAAATATTGGTGCCCTATTTTAAAAATCGATTATTCAAAACTTGTAAAATCTAGTTTCCTTGATTGGTTTGGTTTAAAACTTCAAATATTGGTTCATTGTTCATTGATCAAAAGCCAACATGCAAATTAAAAACATAATCGAATAAAGTGCAAGATTGGATATAATAAAAAATATAAATACATAATATCAAATACAAATATGCATATGAAATTAAAAAAAAACACAGGAAGAGAAACCCTCTATCAAAAGTTCAAAACCCTAAATCGCACGCAGAGAGAGAGAGAGTTTAGGTTGATGGAGAGAGAAGATTCGTCAACTGTGGGGGTCTTCTTCTCTGAAAACCCTAAATCACATGCAGAGACACAGTTTAAGTTGATGGAGAGACAAGATTCATAAGTTCAACCCTAAATAGCACGCCGAGAGGGAGTTTGAGTTGATGGAGAGAGAAGATTCAATCTTAGTCGCCGGAGCTCAAATAAACGTCGTTGCAGGAGCTCAAGTAAACGCCGGACTTTGTCAAGTATGGGAGTCTTCTCCTCCGAAAACCCTTAATCGCATAGTGAGAAAGAGCTTCAGTCTCAAGAGCTACTTTATGGCATAAATGTAATTTCGTTACTTTTTAAGGGGAGAGATGTAGGAAGGGAAAAAACGTAAACGATTAAGGTGCACAACAATGAATGATGTCCCGTTTAAAGTGTGCCGGAGCGCTGTTTTGTTACAAACTAAGGCACACGCCTTTTTCGTTATAAAAAAAGGTGCAGGACCTTCTTTTGTAAATGTTTTCCACTTCAAATCTTCTATATCAAAAGGGTTATAAAAGCCCAAACTATAAAAAAAGGATAAAACCTTTTAATTTTTATCATAGAGGGTTGCTTTTACAGTTATAACTTGATAGGGTCGGGACTCGACTCAAACAATGTCCTTTAACTAAAAGTATGTGTACATTTTTTTTGAAAGTGACACTGATTAGTCTCATAGGAGACTGTGATGGATTGGTTTCGTATGCGACTGTAACGGATCGGTCTCAAACAAGGCTGATTGGTTAGTTGCGGTCTCGTATTAGACTGATCCATGACACTTTTTTTTTCTAAATTTTTTGGATACGACAATCCATGTCACTTAAAAACAAATATACATATGTTTTTAGTTGAAGGACAATCTTCGCCCATTAAAAATGAACAAAATGCATATACACATTTTTTGAAACAAGGGTCCCTACCTTATCAGGTAATTATTGATAGGTCGGACCCTATATGATAAATACCATATTGGACCATGTACAATAAATACCGGACCGTGTACAATAAATACCATACACGTGTTGATAAGTCTGTCCTTTCTAAATAGAATCCTATTAAAAGCAGACATTCACAAATATCAAGGTCCCCAACATGTGTGAAAGTAAACTTTTTAATTGATAGTCAGCCTTGAATAGATGCCGTTTAGCTTATCTATCTTCTACCCTTAGTGAAAGAGTAGGTCTATTTTATTTTTTTTATACACAATTTAGAGAATCGAAGAGTAAGCACGAATACACATGTGACAGTTGCAGAGCAACGTGAGGGAGCACCAACTAGAATGGTGAGAGTTAACTAACAGAGTAGGTCTATTTAAGACCAGGTGAACCCGATATAGGTTCACTTGCTTGTCCTGAGTGCACTTCGTTCAGCAAAACACAACCTAAAAGTTAGTTTGCCCTACATATTGCTCCGAAAGTTCATTCGGGAAAAAGAAAGGTACCTCTGTTTGCGCCTACACATTCTCAGAAAAAGCTTAAATCTCAGCCCCTTGAAAAGCATTGTTTACTTCGGATCGGGTGATGGAGATCGTTTTTCACCCCGATCTCCCATATTGTCAATCCTTAGATCATAGAGCACCTATCCGATGGTATATTATTGATTACATGTTCAGAGATTCTCAAGAAGTGGCCCTTAAATCATATAGCACACATCACACTCAAAGGTGAATTTAGGGATTTTTTGGGATATGTGACAAATTGAATAAAAAACCGACCGCCTGATTGGTGCTCCATGATCTCAAGATGTATTTTGTGGAAGCTCGGGTTGAAAAACGGCTTCCATCATCTAATCCGAAGTAATCAATGGTTCTGCAATGTGGGTGCAAACAAAGGTACCCGAAAAAATATTGGGTAACTCTGTTTGCACTCACACATTTATTGAAAGCGCCCACTCCAGAAACCCCTTAAAACCCGTTGATTAGGTCAGATCAGATGATGGAGATCATGTTTCATCCCGACCTTCCTCACAATGGATCTTGAGATTATATCGCACCTATCAGATGGTCAATTTTTTATTCCATGTGTCATAGATCCCCAAAAATGGCCTTTGAATCATGTGGTACACATCACCCTCCAATGTGATTTTAGGGCCATATTTTGGAGATTTGTGATATGTGGAATAAAAAACTGACTGTTTGATAGGAGAGATATGATTTCAAGATCCTTTGTGTGGAAGATCGGGGTGAAGTACAATCTCTATCATATGATTCAATCCAATCAATAGGTTTTAAGGGATTTTTGTCGTGGGCACTTTCAGTAAACGCGTGGAAGATATTACTTAGCACGTGCAAAGTTAGCCCGCGCATTAATAGTCACCAAGTCACGGTTCGAGGGCAGAAATTCGTTAACACTCAAGATTTTGTCAAATTTTTTGGGTGGCTTGTCATCTTCCTCGTGTAACCCAGTGTGGTACCTGATCCCCACACATGGGTGCCACGTAGACCTCACCTGATTCAAATGCATGGATCCATCATGCATTCCAACTCATGTCCTTAGCCTTTATATTATAGATAAGGATACTTCTAAATGTGTCCCACACCCTTGGAAAACGAATGATTATTTCGAATTAGATGATGGAGATTGTTTTTCACCCCGATCTACATCACAATTGAGATCATGATGCACCTATCAAATGATCGATTTTTTTATTCAATGTGTCATAGATTCCCAAAAAATGCCCTTGAATCATTTAACACACATCGCGATCAAACATGATTTTTGGGCCAACTTTTGGGATATGTGACACGTGTAATAACAAACTGACTTTCAGATAGGGGCGCAATGATCTCAAGATCATGGTATCAAAAAGTGGCCGAAATCGATACATTTCAATTTCTCGGCAAACTGATATGTATTGGCGCTGATACATATCGGTATCTCAACTTGGAATCGGCCGATATGGTATCCATTTTAGCCGATACCTCTATTTTCTTTAAAATAAAAAAGAAACGAATAGAAAAAGGCTGATACGTATTGGCCGAGTCATATCGGTCCTCCATGGACCGGTTCCTGAGTCTGATACCTATTTTGACACCTTGCTCAAGATCTCTATTGGGTGAAAGATTGGGGTGAAAAATGATCTCCATCAACGTTAGTGCTTTCAAAGAATGCATAGGCGCATATAGAGATACCACGATCATTCTTACTCCTCAACTCGGGTTCCCCTACTTTAAATTGTTGATCCTATGGACCTTTAAATAATGCACATGCATCATATAGTCAAATCGATTTCAAATGGCACACATTACGAAGGTTGATCCAAGAACTATATTTGAAACACACCCATAATCGTGTTCTTTTTTTAGGATGTGTCATATGATATCAAAATTTAATAATAGGCTTATGATCTCAAGATTTATTGGACCAAATATTAGAACTAAAAAACAACCTCTAAATTTAATAATAAGCCTATGATTTCAAGATTTATTGGGCCAAGTATTGAAACTAAAAAACAACCTCTAAATTTAATAATAAGCCTATGATTTCAAGATTTATTGGGCCAAGTATTGAAACTAAAAAACAACCTCTAACGTCTGTTTGAAAGCAGTCAACGATTGAAGCACATATGACGAGTATTTAAAAGAATGAATCATGCGTTGTAATTGAAGCTACCGTTGCCGTAACCGGTTTTAAAACTAAAGACTTCAACTTAGGCCCTATGCGGCAAATTTTCCACAAAACATGCCATTTTTTTTTATGAGTTCCTTTATTTGCCATCAACCGAATTTTTGAGTTCACTCATCTAGATACGTGCAAAAGGGTAAAGAGGCAATTTGTGGGTGCCCTCAAAAATTCGGTTTGGTGATGAGTGAATTTTAAAATTTACCCACTTATTTGGATGTTATTTTTTATTTTCTTCCCCTTCGTCCATTATTTCGGTGAGTACTTCGTTCCAGTGTATACCCCCAAGAAACCCCCTTGGAACTCACTTCTTCTTCTCTATAAATTTCGGCGAGTCCATTATTTCGATGAGTTGTATATCCCGATGAAACCCATTGTACTGACGATGGATACCCATTGTCAGTTATTTAATTCTGACAATGGGTACCCACCGTCAATTTTAAACTACGACGAATATCCATTGACGGTGGGTACCGACTATCAGATTTAAAAAATTGGCTATGAGTTTCCACGATCAGTTTTAAATCATTGATAGTGGGTACGCACTATCACACACACAGACACATTTTTATTCTTTTTTTCCTTTCTTTTTCTTACCTTCCCCATTCTTTTTAGGGAATTTTCAAGAGAAGTAGACGAGTTTTGAAGCTTTCTTTCTCTCCGTCTCCTAAAGTTTTATGTCTTCTTCTTCTTAGAGTTTCAAAGGGTTTCATAGTTTCTTCTTTTTAGGGTTCTAACAGTATATGAATTCTTCTTCTTAGGTTTCAAGAGGTTTCATACGGTTCTTCTTCCTCGGCATCGCCAGTGTAGGTATTAACATCACTAACATTGACATCGTTGTCGTCGAACGGGAAAGAAGATGTAGGTGTGCCGAAAGAATTTACGTGAGTGAATCTTTTACAAAATATTCACCCAAATAAGTGCGTGAGATTAAAGATTTGATTTTTTAAAGTTGTACACCCTCATAAATAACTGAAATAAAAAATTTAGTGGGTGGATGGAAAAAAAGGTACTCTTTTTTTTGGTATTTTATTTTGTTATTTCCTGATTTATGTTTTTATCATACAAATCGCTATATATTAAATTTATTGTGATAAATCAATTATAACGGTTTTATAATACGTAACTTTAGATAAACATCTCGCAAATTTATCGCGATATTTTTAATAAATCAACTATATATGTTACTTTGCTAGCACACAAGCTAAATTTAATTGTTATAAGCTACTTGTGTATATTTATGTGATGACGTAAGTACATAATGCTTTATCTAATCCTATTTACCGATAGGTTTTGCCTAAATCCTAATGAGATTGGTTTCTAATCTCGATGGAAAGAAATTTCATTGGAAATCGAGCACGCCTCTTTCAAGACTCAAAATGGTTTTTTTTTTTTTTAATGAAATACTGAAAATGGGTATTTTATTTTATTTTTTTATAATAAAAATGATACCTCTTTTGGAGCCTACGCTATTATTGAAAGCGCCTACCGTCAAAGCCTACTAAAGCTTGAGATTAAATGATAAAGATCATTTTTCATCCTAATCCACAAGATGAGATCACTGTAAGTGTATCATCATATGAGCAGTTGCTTATTTTACATGGTAGAGATACGAAAATAATGGCCCTAAAATCACGTACGAGTGTGATGTGTGCCATGTGATTTTAGGGCTACTTTTTCGGGATCGGTGCCACATGGAATATAAAATTTCTGTTGGATGGTACGCTAATTGTCTTAAGATCCCTTTTGTGGAAATTTGG
Organism: Chloranthus sessilifolius; assembly: GCA_021018995.1. Classification (NCBI taxonomy): domain Eukaryota; kingdom Viridiplantae; phylum Streptophyta; class Magnoliopsida; order Chloranthales; family Chloranthaceae; genus Chloranthus; species Chloranthus sessilifolius. The sequence goes on along the minus strand of CM037588.1, from coordinate 1,389,345 downwards.
CCAGTAAAAATCGATCAGTGGCCAATAGATTTTAGTGGGCTTTGACGTAGACGCTTTCAGTAATGGTGTAGGCATGAAGAGAGGTACCCTAATAAAAATAGCGTAGCTATTTCTGCAACCAAAGATGCTTACAACGCAACTAATGTTCCATGGTACAGATGATTGACTTCCTTAAATCAAATGATAGAGGTCTTTTTTTAGCCCAACCTTTTATGCATTAGACCTTGAGACCATGACTCATATATCATACGGTCAGATGTGATTACACGTGGCATCACTCCCAAAGTGACTGTGATCATTGCATACCATGGCGCACTATGATCATGGATGTGTATCACGTGTAATAAATAATTGATCGTATGATGTGGGCCAGGATCCCAATATCTAATGTGCTAATGATTAGGACAGTTAATTAGTTTATATATATATATATATATATATATATATATATATATATATATATATATATATATATATATATATATATATATTGTTTACCCAACTTCTTAAAATGTGCTCTAGTCTTAGATTAGATTGATGTTACCAATATTTCGTGCACTTTTTAAAGTCAATGTTATAAAATTATAATGTATAAAACTGCAACCAAACACTCTTATACAGTTATACTACACTAAAATGTAATATGAGAATAAACATATGTTAGTTATTGGTGAATTATAAAAGAAATGCATTACAAAGCTATAGACTCGAGTTGTCCAAACAGAGCCTAAAGTAGCTTCTTTGTGTATAAAGGATCATTAAAAAAATACAAAAAACATTTCTAGCTTATACACAAACTCACAAAGGATAAAGGTGATTTGGTGGTCCCACATTAGTTTCCTATTTATGAGCATAAAAATTAGTAAAAGAACACATTTGACTACTTTTCCTGATTTGGAGTTCAACTGTATAGAGTGGAGTGCTGAGGTTGGCACTAGGTTGTCAATGGGTCGGGTCTTGACCCGACCTAAACCGATATTATTTATTAAAAATCAAAGAAAGTAGGGGTTTTTAGTTTGGGCATCAAGTCGGGTATATAACTTTGAGTGCAACATCGGGTTGGATCTAGTGTGTGCCTATTTTTGGTCTAAATAGCTAAAATTTTAGCCCATTCCGATCCGACCCAACCCGGCGGTCCCCTTGACAGCCCTAGCTGGCTCTCAGATCCAGTACCTAAAAAGTAAAACCAACCCAGTAATTAAAATTTGGGTGGGAGATTTAACAATTGTTTTTGGGTCCCCCACTCTGTGGGGACATTGGAAGATACAGAAGATACGGATTTCTTTTTCCTTTTAGTATATAAGATACGGATTTCATTTGCCCTTTTTAAGTTTCTGTAACTGTGGGAGAGCCCTTCGATATTTGGAATCTATTCTTTTCATCCATAAGACTGGGATATTATATTAGAGAAGATCATTCCATTTGCATTCATCGAAAGCGAGCACACGTTATCCTTTTCAGATTCGAAATCCTCCTGCCTATATATATATATACACCTGTATTTGGGTCAACAGGATTTCTAAAAGCACACAAGTGTGCACCCCTTGTAAGTCATTGATTGCTTGAAATCAGAAGATGGAAATCTTGTTTTACGTAAACTTCCATCCTATGAAACTTGAGACCAAGATCCTACCAATTAGATAGTAAGTTTTTGATATCATATGTCATATATCTCCCCAAAAATAACTTAAAATCATGTTTGAGTGACCTTAGGTTCACCTTTTGGATATCTGTGCCACATGGAATAAAAAATTTACGGTCGGATGGTACACTTATGATCTCAAGGTCCATTGTGTGGGAGATCAGGGCGAAAAACGATCTATATCATTTGATTCAAAGCAGTCAATGGGTTTCAAAGGCACTGTCAAATATCTTGTTGGCACAAATAGAGGTACAATATTTTATTTTATTCAGTAGGGAGCAACTTCATGTACATGAAATTTGTGTTGTTGCACATATTTTAAAATAAAAGATAGTAGTTTTGAAAATCGTGTCACATGGAACACCATGTAAGCCATCTGATTTGAAGACTATGATGCAAAGATCTATGATGTTAAAGATTGACATGAAATTTGAAATCTATCATCCGATTCAAAAAAAATCAACCATGGAATCAAATGACACATTTGACTCTCTTGAACAAGATGATTGAGAACATGTTTCGCGCTCATCTTTGGCAATAAAAATTCTTTACATTAGGGCTTCAAATTAATTATACAGCTTAGATGGTGTTTCACGTGACATGTTAGTGTGCAAGTTCAAATCAGATTGTTGTACCTTGAACATAATTTAAAAGAAAAACTTGGTATTTTTGAGATCAGTCTATCATATGACCATAGATTCTTCATGACCAATCCTCGCAAGGAGAACAACACTATAGTTATAGCTAATTTCACTCCATATATGTTTGAAAGTGACTAATCTCAATTTGGAAATCAGATTCTTGATTTTCCTAGTTTGAAAAAGGTATTGCCAAGGAATGGTATAAGTGCCATTGATGCAATTAATTGAGTCGGATTCCATGTGAAGGTCTCCAAAATTGAGATCTGTAGTCAAAAGTAAGCCTTCAAGGATTGCATTTGTAATCTCACATGCATATGATTTGAAGGTTATGATGTAAAGACAATTGTTGCGAAAGATTAAGTAATATGATATATATCTATCCTGTGATTTGTCATAGCTGATCATTAAAATCAGATGATAGGCTTTGACTGTGCTAAATCAGATGGTAGAGATCGCATTTCATGTCAATCTTCAGCGTGAATGATCTATAGATCATGGCTTTCAAATCACATGACTTAGATAATGTTCCATATGACACATATCTCAAAAATACGAAGTCTTTCTTTTTAAACTATATGTGCCTTAGTACATATCTCGTGTGCAAGTTATAGCTCCCTTTAATATAAGGCAATAAACTTCTCGAGCAGCTCTAAACACACCCATGTGTTCTCTGGAAGCACCTACGTCAGAGACCCCTTAAAACCCATTGATTGGGTTGGATAAGATGATGGGGATCGTGTTTCACCCGATCTGCCACACAATGGATCTTGAGACTATGTCGTCGCATGTATAGAGGGTTAGTTTTTTATTCCACATGTCACTTACCCCCAAAATAATTGCCCTCAAATCACTTTAGAGCGGGATGTGTGCTATTGCACACAAGGCGCACTTTTTGGGGAATTGTGACATGTTGAGTTGAAAACTGACCGTCTGATAGGTCTTACATGATCTCCATCTTCCGATTCAACCCAATCAATGGTTTTTAAGGGGTTGCAAACGTGAGTGCAAACAGAGCTACCCAATCTTCTCCACGGCTCCCTTCTTCATTAGCTAACCGACCTCTCCAAATATTATATAGTATTCACTAGAGACCTACTGTTTCTACCATAATTCCATGACACTACATGATCTGCAATCGGATCGTGACTGGGTAAACTGTGGGGCCCCCTTTTTTTTTTGTTTTTTTTTCTACCGTTGGGTTCCCATTTCGCAGGTTTTCGCTTGGATTAATCTCTATGGGGTGCAGCACCCATAAATCAAACCCATTAGATTTCGAGATCGATTGATGCCAACAATGAAGATCAAATCTGGTCAAAGCAGTGAGATATTTTTTCTATTATAACGAGAGAACTTAAGGGCGAGTTAAGTACGGTATATATATATATATAAAATAAAATTTGATTAATGTAACACGCAGCGAATAAAAACTCGTATCAGAAGCTTACATTTCAAGATTAGAGTTACGAGATCATTTTTCCTTTATAGGAAATGATCTACTAACTCGAATCATGTATCTATTATACACATGATTTGTAGTTGTACCATAGTATTGGCTGTCACATTTTTTGCATGTAATACTTAATCTCACGTCTCAACGCCTACCTCTTTTAGGAAGTGCACGTCTTCACCAGAATTTGATGCTTCTTCTTCATGTACGCATGCACCCTTTCCAACTAAGACCTTGGCCTTCAACGATTCTCTATCCCAATCTGTTCTCATAACTACCATTAAAATCGACAAAGCGCAAGTGATTTGGGCAGCTAAGAGCCCGTAACAAAGGCCCACAAACCCAAGTCCAAAAGCAAATGCTAGTAGCATAGCAATAGGAGCACCCACAAGGTAAAATGAATAGAAGTTGATGGTGGCACCTATGGTGGGTCTAGCGCTGCCTCGTAGCACGCCGCATCCGGTTGTTTGCGGGCAATTTGCGACCTCGCAGAGCCCAATTATTGGTAACACAGCCATGGATAGCTTGAGAACTTCATCGTCTTCGGTGAATATTCTCCCCCAGGCTTTTCTGCCTATGGTTGTTAATAATAAACCGAAAATTGAACTTAATAGAGCTAGTGACATAGCTATCAGGGCCACAAGCCGGGCCTTGTATGGCCGACCGGCACCGAGTTCGTTGCCCACACGGGCCGACACGGAGGCGCTGAGTGCCGTAGGCAACGTGTACATGAGCGAGGTGGTTTGTATAACTATGGCCGATGTGGCTAAGGTTACGCGAGGGTTGTCGAGGTATCCGGCTAAGAATGTCATGAATTCATACCACCACCATTCTAGACAAACGGACACACAACTCGGCAGTGCAAGCCGAAGCAAAACCCACCAATCTTGGCCGAGTAAATTTGAATTCGAAGGAACGGGCAGCGAGAGGGGAGCCAAAGGGGTAGGGAGGGGCTCCTTTTTTGACTTGGTGAACAACATGTAGCCCAAAAGGAAAATTAAAGTGTTAAAGTTAGTAACAAAAGAGGCAATTGCGACGCCGGGCACCCCAAGGCGAAATTTGAAGGCTAAAAGATGTGCGAGCGGGAGGTGGAGAAGGACCGCAACCGATGTGCAGCACATTAGTGGCCATTGAGTGCCTCTATTGCGGAAGTAGATGCGAATGGGATGGAGAAGGCTATTGGCGACGAGGTCGGGAACCGAAAAGAGACAATAGAGGCTCGCAACGCGTATTATGTCGGGATCCTGGTGTAGAATCAACATGATGGATTTGAGATTGGTCCATAGGAAAGCTATAGGAAGAGAGGCACATAGTAACATGATTATTGTTCTATGAAGGGTACGTGTCACTAGGTGTAAATTGCAGGATCCCAAAGCTTGGCTGCAGAGGGGGTCCATGCCCAAGGCTAGGCCAGAGAGAACTGAGTAGCCAGTGATGTTGGTGAAACCGACTGCTAGGGCGCCGCCAGCGAGCTCGAGCCGCCCTAGCTTACCCATGCACATAACTGTGATCATGCCCTTGAAGTAGCCAACTACAGTGATGGTTGTTATAGGGAGCCCTATGGCCTTGAGGTGAATTAACTCCTCCATGATCTAACAAAACCATGTAACCATATGTCAGAGAAATAAAATCTAACTTTATTTAGTTATCAAAAAGGGAACTTTAGGTGGTTAAAGTTTGGTACCTCTAGCCTTGTCGGATACTTTGGATTGTGATCTTCAGCAACCATCTTCTTTGTTCCTTTTCTTCTTCTTCTTCTTCTTCTTTCTTTTTTATGAGAGAGAGAGAGAGAGAGGGGTAAGAAATGCACTCAAGAAGGTTGTGTGCAAGTAATAGATGAATGGAGCTTGAGTTTTTATAGCTTAGAACATGGCTGCCTCTATCTTTTTATTAACAAGAATTTCTTATTTAGCTTTAACTTTTGAACAACTTTACACAACATATTTATTTTTATTTTTTATTTTTCAAAAGAGAGAAGTTAGCTTTATTGAAAAGCACATTGAGAGCTAAAACAAGGTTGTTGGGTCAATACATTTCTGTAATGTAATTTGAAAATTTATTTGTATAATTTGCATATATATATATATATATATATATGGTTGTTGATGGGCTTGACCCAAATTGCAGAAATGGACAATAGAGATACTTGTCCTTTGGTGCCATGTATTTCTATAAGACGGCACTCCCTATATTGTAGAGAGCTTTGTCGGTTTGTCTATTAATTCAGTATAGCCCCAACAAGTCACGTATCTTAGGAAATATTTTTAAATACCTTTTCCTAAAGCTTTGCTAGGGGTTTACTTGGAAATAATAATAATAGGGGAGGTTCCTTGGTATTGAAAGGAGCACATCCTCTCCATCTGGTGCCATAAAATATGCGGAGGTTAACTGGCCGGTCAAAAAATAAACGGCTAAAATAGTTTTATTGGCACTATATATTTTTCAGGTGCTTCTAATTACACATTCGAGATAGTTATTCATAAAAAAAAATATCACACAATAGAATAAATTTTTTATTATATTTTTTAAAATAATTAATATGACGGTCCCTTGTTTCACGATGTGACACAAAATCTATATTTTCAGTGTAACTTAAAAAAAAAATTGGGAAAAAAAAAAATTTAAGGTACCCCAAGCATACAATAGACTAATCTTTAAGGATGCCCTCAGCTCCCACCTTACCAATGCCAGTAATATTTCAAAAATTACTTACCTCACTAAATATCTTGGTGTTGCAGAAAGAGTAGTCGCTATTCAAATTCGCGACCCTGGGGAGCATACCAGTAGAAGTAGTCAACAGCTACCACTAGCCTTTGGAGAATTTTGAGTGTCTCTTGTAACTGCTGTGGAGACATGCCTATGCTCCTTGCTGCACCTATGGGTCATGAAATTATTTTCTCAATAATAATAATAAGGAAATTGATTCCATAGGGCATGGTCGTAGATTTGAACCAAGGATCAAAATTTTGAATTTCATTTCGGTTTCAGAGGGGATCGAAACCGAAAATTTGAACCGAAATTTTGGCCAATAATTTCATTCCCATACAAAAATATAACCGAAATTTCAGTCAAAATTATCATTTCTGTGAAAACCAAAACCGATAATTTGGACCAAAATTTCAATCATTTCGGCCAAAATTTTGATCCTTGGGTTGAACCCTACGACGTGGCTAATTGAGACCACGTAGCATCTAACTCGATGATCGGTTGGCACGTCTACTTTAATTTCAAGGTCGATCATATACCATCTAAAACATAAATTTTCTGAAAAAGATATTTTTCTATCATTGAATATTGTGTCAAAGTTGGAAAAAATTCAATGCACCTTATTTGTTGGGCAAACTACAACATTGACTTGTAACTTAGAGGGCCAAAATTTCAACTTTTTTCTGAAACGCTATGGGAACGGGTGATCCCTATGAGAAAAGTGTTATGACCCGGGTCCCTTGTGACCCTATTCGATGATGATAGATAGGTGACATACCAAGATCGGTATATATGCACATACTTTATCATAGCCCACACAATTAAATTAAGAAAATTCTAAAGTAAGATCCAATTTATACTAAAAATAGTAACCGAATCTCAAGAGACCTATTGCTTTAAGTAAGGTTCAATTAAATCCCCTAATACATGGGATTAATTAACAATCAATTAGAGTCCTTAAAGGACCTTTACCGTATTGACAAGTTAACTTGTCAATTTAACCTTCTCTCTACCTACCTCTCGTATTATATATATATATCTGCATACGAGTCTTGAGAGAAATAATTTTCAAATTTCTCTTTCGAGCTCTCTTTCTCTTGCATCCGTCTCTCGTTCTTTTATTCTCCTTTCTTTGCAAAAACGAAGTCCGAGCACCACCATCTCCTGGTGCATCCATCCAACCCCACCTTGTCTCATTCACCGAGGCTCAACCATCGGAGTTGCACCCCACCACCACCACAACAGCACCAACTACCAACTACCAACACTTCTAGTAGTGTGTAAGCAAACTTCAACAACTCAGTTTCTGTGGCAAAACACGAGGAAATCTGATCCGATCGAGAAATCGGTTACCATGGCACATCGAATCCGATCTCTGTCAACTCAAATCGCTGCTAAAATAGTGGTTCACTCTTTAAACAGGTGGGTGCCTTTCAATCCATCTTAAATTATTCAGTTTATTTTGAAAATAAAATAAAAATGTATGCAATTTATTTCATTCACCTAACTCCATTAATAGTATCTTGAATATGAAAAAGAAGAAGAAAAATATGTATATAAAGTATATGTAAATGAATTTAATTATATATATATATATATATATATATATATATATATATATATATATATATATATATATATATATATATATATATATACTTATATTTGGGACATACTAGAGCCCAACCTCACCTAGTCATCTTCTTCCCCTAACCTCCTCTGTCTGTGTGCTGCAAAACATAGACCGATCAAGATGAAACTATGATCAATAGAGATGCACTTACGATCGATCGAGATCAAAATTCTATCAATTTCGATTGATCGAGAGTCAAGTATGATTGATCATGGCATTTAACCACTTGGCTTTAATCACGATTGATCGTGGCATTTAACCTCTAGGCGTCAATAACGATCGATCGTAAGCCATTTTTGCCAAGTCACAATTCAATCGTGACTTGTGTTCTCTGGAATTATGTCTCACGATTGATCAGACTTTCCTCTTTCTAGTGTTTTCTTATAATCGCCCAAGGTCACGATCAATCGTGACCTTGTTTTCCTTGAGTCTTAGCCCTCACGATTCATCGTGAGTTCTGATTATTGCACCTCATGTGGAATAAGGCCATGAGTTACGTTTGACCCCTTAACTTTTCAGAATCAGAGCCAACGGGTTGATGAACCCAACTTTAAAAACAAATCTCGATAATAATATTATAAGATATAACGGATCAGAGAACAGCCGTTAAAATTTTGAGGATGTGTTTTTAGGCTCGAAAGTTTAGGAAGGTTAGGTAAGAGTTCAGAACCCTTGTGCAACTAGAATTAAGGGGTTTGTTTGACCCCTGTTGAACCACTTTTTGGCCAAACCAATAAAAGGTCTCAATGCAGAGCCTACTTAAATTCTAGAAAATTTTAACAACTTTAGGTCTGATCGCTCTAATAACGATCTGACGGCCCATAAAAGTTTCCCAATTTTATGCAGGAAATGCTTGTTCATTCTAAATTTTAATTATTATATTATGGTCACAAAAGTGTAAGGTGTATGAATAATTTCCTTTAGTCAGATATTTCATTTCACCATATGTTATGCATCACGTAAAATATTATGGTAAGGCATACACATGATTAGTTAAAGAATAAGATACGACACTCGATCTTTAAGCCTTCGTTGTGGTGGGGTTCGTTTCACGGTCACGTGAAACTTGAAATGTAGGCATTCATGTACAGATGCAACACTTTTATGAGAGTATGAGCTATCACACGAAGTATATCCAGATTGCTATGGACTCCGTCTTCTGAAAAACGTGATTTAGTGAAGCTTATCGCACCATGGCTCACCCTAAAATTTAAGTATATGAAATTAATAAGAAAGAATTATAAGATAAGATATGGATATGTTAAGATACCGATATAATAAGATACGTTGTGAAGACCAGTATAATACGAAATGTGTTTCTACACGTGTCATGTCTTGTGTGTCACCGTAAGAACCAACGTTTACAATTAAGATGGGTCTTAAGGACAATATGATATGACAATGTCCCGAACATAAGAGGACACTGACCTAAATGCATGCAACCTCATCTGGCTGGATAGTAATATACGATATGATACAGAGATTAGGTAGTTATCTACACGTGGATCTCGCGTGATAGGTTCGAGTAGCGGCCCTAACAGAAGTCGTATATGTAATTTAAGTGAGATACAAAATGCGTTCTATAGGCGTATGGAGTTATGTTGAAAATTAAGATATGTCACGTAAGTTAAGTTGACGAGACAAATATGAAGATGAATAAGAAATTGATCCATCATATACATTTAATTTTATGCTATGTTTTCGGTTTCGATATGGTATGTTATGAGATTGTAGATATTATTGTAATTATATAAAACTGTTTAATTTTATCTTTATAAATTATCACATCTCAAGTGATTGTACACATGATTACCTGTGTAAGTTATGGTGAATCAATTGTGTAACCCACTGAATTTATGCGACTGAGTAAACTTATCCAATAAAATCTAACAATTGTAGGTAAAAGCATAAAGTATTTTACTATTGAGGACGTAGATGCATCTGTACTTGAGACGATTTATGAGGATGAAGACGTCTGCTATCACCTGGACGAGGGAGTAGATCCGGTGGACTACTATGAGCATTGAGAGATTTTTTAGTTCTAGTCTTTATTGTTTTATGAGAGACATGTTATTAGTTATTTTTGCTTGTTAGAACTTCTTATGGGTTTACGGATAGGATAGTTTTACCTTATGTGAAACCTTAGTTCATTTTTTATTTTTGATGCATGATTAGGTAATTACCTTATTATGTTCGTTTATTGCCTTAACAAGCATGCATTGTCATAACACAAAATTCTAAGTCCTTTAGATCGGAAATATTTTTAGGCCACGATAAAAAGAGTGCCATTTTTGGATATTAGTGTCATGTGGCAACCAAATAGACCAAATTGTAGGCTTCCAACCCACAACCACTCCAGAGGAAGCAATTTTCCTAATAAAAATTGATAATTAATTAATAATAATAGTAATAGATGTCAAATGGGTATTTGTGCAGCTTTACACCAGACAAAAGTAACTCTCTCTTAAACCAAGTGGGTGGTACAGGGTGATGACGATAATTGATGATGGCCAAATAAATTGGGAGCCATTACATGCAAGTGATTGCACTAATTTAAAGAAAGACTTGATATTTTAGGGATATGTGATATGTAAAAGTGAAATATGGGCCGGCTGATTTGAAGTTCATGATCAATAGATCTCTGGTACATAAAATTAGAGCAAAACACAATACTTGTTATATGATCTATTAAAGTCAATCATTGAATTTTATAAAAGCCTTTGACTCCAATTAATCAGATGATGAAAATTATATTTTGTTCTAATACTTTGCGATTGATATCTTTAAATCATGAACTTCAAATCAAACGGCTTAAATGGTGTTTTCACATAGTAGAGATTGTCAAACTTGCCAATCTTTCTTTTAAATTCGGTGCAATCACTTAAAAAGTGTGTGCAAGTAATGACTCCCAAATAAATTTATCTTTGAGCTAGACTTGCCATGTGCACGAACTTTAAGAGCATTGAGATTTGTGTGTCTAGTGTCTAAAAAGCCATGCAGTGCAAATCGCACATTTCGAATGACCAGGTTGATCACCTAAGAGGTTAGTACGATTTCTTCCTTGTGATGCCGCCTTGAATCCGGTATAATTAGTTTAGGGTCGTAGTGGCGGTAGGGTTTTCCATGGGCCAGGTTAAGTTGGGCTGGGATAAATCTGGCCGGGCCTTATTTGAGCTGGTTTTCATTTTTTTAGCCCGGCCCTAACCTAGGCTGCTATATACTAAGCTCAAGCCCAGTTCATAGCTGGCTCGGCCGGGCTTGAGCTTTTTTCCGGGTTTTTTTTTCTCTTTTAATAAAAGTTTGTAAATTTTTTTTAAAATTAACTTTCAGCCAGAGAGAGTTTGCGAGGGAGCGAGAAAGCTTTGCTTGTTTAGAGTTAAGAGTTGAAATGGTAGTGATTGCGGTAAAATGAAAAACCTATTTAGGATTTCTATTTATGAAGTTAGTACTGCTTGAGATTGCAAGTGCATTTTTACTTAAATGCCGTTGATTTTAAACCATTAAACTGTTCAATGGTTTAATCTAAGGGCATTTAAGTAAAATGCTCTGAACTTATATATATATATATATATATATATATATATATATATATATATATATATATATATCATAGTGACAAATTTGGTTTAGGGCAACATTTCCGTAGGGGGTCATTTCGGTTAATTTCGGATAAATTTCGAGAAAAATTCAGAAAATTTCGGGGAGTATAAAAAAGATTAAATCATAAAATTTTTATTTATTATTTAAAAAATGACAAAAAATAAAAAATATTTATTAATTTCGGTGAAATTTCCTAATTTTGGTGAAATTTTGTTAATTTCGCCGAAATTAATGAAATTTCAGCAATTTCGGAGAAATCATCGAAATTTCGCTGAAAGCTTCGACCGATCCCTGTTTCGGTAAATTTCGAAGAAATTTCAGAGAAATTTGTCACTATGATATATATATATATATATATATATATATATATATATATATATATATATATATATATATATATATATATATATATATATATAAAATTATAATTCTTTATGTTTTTATCCGGGCCAGGTATCGGAACATTCAACCCTACCCAAGGACAGATTAATCCGGGTCACCACATGCTTATCCCGGCTTGGCACTACAAAAAATAAGACAAGTAGTGGCAGCAAAAAATTGCCGCTAATACCCTTGTAGCTAATAGTCTTAATAGCGTTTAATAGTTTTTTTGTTAATAGCGACAGTTTTTTACTGCAAAAAATTGTCGCTAATAGTCTTAATTTTTGTAGTGTGGGTATTGGGCCGGGTTGACTTTATAAAATATATCGCTTTTTCCTGACACCAAAATCCGGCACAGACTGTCCCATTGAGAGCCTTAAGTGGCGCAACCCACAATATTTACTAGTAAGTCTTCCATTTCGATGGCCGAGGGATGCAAGTTCAGTGTACCGAATCGAATAAATACTAAATTTTTCGGTTTTCGATTCAGTTCAGCTTGAACCAAAACCAATTCTAAAAGAATCGGTTTTCGTAATGTTCGGTAAATATTTTTTTTTGAAACTGAAATATTTTTGTTTTTTTGGTTCGGTTTTGGTATTTTTACTATTTTCTTAATATTTTTAATGTATTTTCAGGGTGTTTTCGGTATTTTCGAGGTTTTTTTTTTGGTTTTCTCATTATACCCCCTCAGTTTTCGGTTTTGTCTACTCAAAACCGAAGCCGAACCAAAATGAAATCGGTTCAGTTTGTGTTTCGGGCCGGTTCAGTTGGCTGGATTTTGGATTCGGTCTAGGGATTCCGGTCAAAGCTTGCATACCTATGGTTACCCTTTTATGGACCCTGCCTGTAGGTTTATAACAATCTATGGGACTACAGATTGGCTGGCGAGGGTTGATACGAGTTACCTGTGTGTACAAGTCCATCACTGGTACTTTTCCCATATTTAAATATCAGATGAGCTCAAGACTCGTAAAGCCATTTTATGTTGTATAGGCAAATGAGTGAAGAACGATATCGCCAAATCCGTTACGGATTTTTTTGTGATGGTTACTGTCACGTGTCTATTATAGAGAAATTTACTGTTTTAGCCCTCATAGGTTTAACCTTTTTAAAAACGACTGTTTTAAAATTTGCAGAGCCGGCTCCCAGCTAAAACCGACCGAAACCGATTGACAACAGAAACCGAACCGAACCAATTTGCCCTTGTTCAGTTTCGGTTTTGGTACCTAAAAGCCGAAAACCAACTGGGTAAGTTGAGAAACCAGGGAAAAAACCGAAAATGAAGAAATACTGAAAACCGAACCGACCAAAACCGAAATCAAATTGATTCGGCCCGGTTTTGGATTGAGGAGCTGAAAATTTCAATTAACCGAAACCGAAATGTTTCAGTCGGGTTCAGTTAACTGAATCTGCACCCCTACTCTCAGCTGAGCCATCGGAAAATAAAAAAAGAGTACCTTTAATTCCACCCACCGATTCTTTCAGTTCACCCACTGAAACCCATTGACTGATTTAAATCCGAGGATGCAAATTCTTTTTCATTCCAATATTTTACATAATGAATCTTGAGATCATGGCGTTCCATCAGACTATATGTTTTTGATTTCATGTGGTACACATCCCAAAAAGTGACCTTATTTGAGCGTGATGAGTTTCACGTGATGTTATGATCACTTTTTTGGAATGGATATCATGTAAAATAAAATAATCAATGGTGGATGATAAGAGCATGATCTCAAATCATGTGAAAGATTGGGATGAAAAACGATCTGCATCATTGGATTCAAAGCAGTCAATGAGTTTTAGCGTAGGTGAACTCAAAAATTCGATGGGTTGATTTAAAGGCACTCATAAGAAAAAACGCTTACGCATATATTTTTTTTGATAAAAGATAATAAATAAAAATAAAAATGCTTACCAATTCTATTTCGTTTGCTCTACTTCACAGTTTCCCTATTGCCATCCAACATCATTAAAAATCAAAATGAAGGGTGCACGATTTGCATATCCCTATTATTTGAATTTGATATCAGATCGATGGAAGCGATATCTGGTAGATCGATGTGATATCCCACATTGGCGGAGTTAGGATTTTTCTGATGGGATTCATTAGAGTCGTCAAATATTATTAGTTGGGTTTTTTGCATATACCCCCCCCATGTTATGCTAATATTATAAGAAATCCCTTGAGTTATGGGTATTTATTCTGAAGCCCCTACTTTTGTGTTTTTGTTTCATATAACCCCCTACCATTAACTAGCCGTGTGTTTATGGACGGAAAGCCTATTTTGCCCTTAATGAAACCAATATTTTAAAAATACCACCATTCTAAAAGGCCCTTCATTCATCTATATTTACAAGTCATGCCATTAAAGTTTATCACTATTCTAAAAGGCCTTTCATTCATCTTTATTTACAAGTCATGCCATTAAAGTTTATCACTATTCTAAAAGACCCTTCATTCACATTTATTTACAAGTCAAGCCATTATAATTGACCACTATTCTAAAAGGTGTCCCTTTAAATCCACCCATAAAATCTTTGAGTTCACCCACACCGAAACACATCGACTGCATTGAATCAAACGATGGAAATTTTTTATCATCTCAATCTTTCATGAGATCGATCTTTAGATCATGGGTGTACCATCAGACGGCCGAATTTTTATTTCATGTGGTACACACCCCTAAAAGTGACCTTAATATCAATTTTAAGCATGCATGTGATGGTAAGGTTACTTTTCTGAGATGTGTGCCACGTGAAATAAAACATTGATCGTTTGATGGTACGATCATGATCTTAAAATCCATCATGTGAAAGATTGGGAGGATAAATGATTTCTATCGTTCAATTCAATTCAATCAACGTGTTTCAGCGTGGGTGAACTTAAAAATTCAGTTGGTGGATTTAAAGGTACTCTTCTAAAAGGCCCTCCATTCACCCATCAGATTCAAGACTCATCTGATGAGTTATTCCCCCATTAAAGCATGCCAACGTTTAGACGAATACTCAACTAATGGAAGATTTGTGACAAACGATGCAGTTATTCTTGAAAAGAAAACCTTCAATCTATATGTTCCACTCAAATACTCGTCCCTCTAATTTCCTATATGATTCAAGACCCATTTTTAGGAATTAGATTGTCTAACTGCGTCTGCTTCAATCCACTGAATCTCTGAGTTCACCCACGCTAAAACACATTGATTGCATTGAATAAGACGATGGAGATCGTTTAGGCATACCATTAGACGATCAGTGTTTTGTTTCGTGGCACACATCTCAGAAAAGTGACCTTAACATCATATATACGGTTAAAATTAATTTTAAGCTCATTTTTTTGGGTGTGTACCACATAAAATAAAAAATCAACCATCTGATAGTGCCGCCATGATCTCAATATCCATCGTGTGAAAGGTTGGGACAATAAACAATATCCATCGTCCCATTCAATGCAATCAACCGTCTGATGGTGCCACCATGATCTCAAGATCTATCGTGTGAATGGTTGGGGTGATAAACGACCTCCATCGTCCAAGTCAATATAGTCAACAGTCTGATGGTGCCACCATGATCTCAAGATACATTGTGTGAAAGGTTGGGACGATAAATGATCTCCATCGTCCGATTCAATGCAATCAACCGGCTAATGGTGCCACCGTGATCTCAAGATCCATCGTGTGAAAGGTTGGGACGATAAACGATCTCCATCGTCCGATTCAATGCAATTAATGTTTTTTAGCGTGGGTGACTCAAATATTTGGTGGGTGGATTTAAAACTACTCTTTTTTGTAAGTGGAGGGGTGAATTTAAAATTACTCTTACCATGTGTAGAGGGTGGCAATTTAGTAATTTAATTTTTAAAAGGATAAATATGGTATTTTGGCTATTCTTTAACGATTGGTTAACCATTTAAAGTAGCATCTGTTAAAGAGGGTGCTTTATGAACACCAAAATGCTAACTCAGGGGGTTTAAAGCAAATAGCAATAACTGGGGGGGTTATTTATAATATCAACATAACTCAGGGGGGTATTTGCAAAAAACCCTTATTAGTTTTGTCATGCTTATTTTTATTGGCCAAATTAATAAATGAGAATCAAAATGAGGCTTATTAAAAAAAAAATTCTTAGACAATAAGCTTTTGAAGAATTGAGGGCCCCATTTGGACCCGCCTCTTGCTTGCCTATGCTCTGAGCCAGCCCTACACTTTATTTTACAATCACCTTACTTAAGCAAAGGAAAATTTTGTTGATTATTTTGAATATGCTAACAATGATTATTTTTCGCTCTAATCTTCCGTACAATAGATCTTGAGATCACGAGTCTACCATCAAACGGTTAGATGTTTATTCCTTGTGTGATGATCCATCAAACGTGATTCATATTCACATTTTAGGATGTGTGCCACATATACTCAATATCTTACAGTCTGATAACGGCCCCATGATTTGAAAATCTATTATATGAAAGCTTAGGACGAAAACCAATCTCTATCATTAGATTCAAAGGAGTCAACTGATTTTTCCTTTTGTTAAGAGAGGTGATTATAACATAAAGTCGTGTGGTTCTTAGGAAAGAAATCTTGTGGGTTCGAAAAAAGAGGGGTAGGAAAATTTTAATAATAGGTAACGTTATTTGCAATATGAGATATTTTCTTTACTAGTAAACATGCACGTGCTTTGCACGTGATGCTCTATAAAATCATAGAAATAATAATAAATTTATAAAATGAAAAAAGTCTGTGGGTTCTAATGTATGGATGAACTTATGCATTCAAACCTTATATCATATATCATGTGACACCTGATTCTAAGATAATATTTTTTTTTGGGATCATGTGCAATCACTATAAAAAATAAGACTAGTAGTGGCAGTCTTTTGCAGCTAAAAACTGCCGCTATTAACAACAAAACTATTAAAACTATTAGCGACAAGGGTATTAGCGGCTGTTTTTTTGTTAATAGCAACAGTTTATGGTTGCCGCTAATAGTCTTATTTTTTGTAGCGAATGTCGCATGTCATCTATTAAAAAATTAAAATTTTTTTTTGTAGTCTAAACTTCAGCCAAAGTTTGTTTACTGCCTGGCACATCATAGTGCAATGAATTTTTTATCGTTTGACCACATTTTAGATCATGGATGTCCACTATTTTTCAACAGTTTGTATTCATTGAATGCGGCGGCTACAACATAAAGTGATGTGCCGATAACACAAAGTGATGTGCCGATAATACCAACCAAAATATTATCAGACTAATTTGATTTCATTACTTGACTCAATTTTTTAACCAGGCCGAGCACATGAACTTGACCCCTCGGATCAAGTTTGAGCATAAATCAATTGTAGATTAGGTTGACAAATTTTTATATACAAAATATACAGAGATAAGAAGAATTATGGGAATTGAACTGAGCTATGTTTGGTAAAGGCATGCACTGAAAGAATTGGGGTCAAATGTGTAAACTTGAGGAGCATGGTGAGATGGGTTTTATCAAGATATATGTGTTTGTTGCACCATGCTATCATTTTAGCTTTAAAATATATCCTTTGCTCCTTTAACCTAGCAAGTCACGTGCTCATGATAAGAAGGACCATCCACAACCACAATAGTAAAAAATTAAAAATAAATAAATAAATAAAATAAAATATTCACAAAAGGTGTGTGGCGTGTTCGGAAATATAGAACAAATTAAATAATCTTTTTCAAGCTTCTGATTAGTGGTTATTTCCATGACAGGGAGGGATTACTTGCACACGCAAAGTTGCCCTTACACACAAGTTGAAAGAAATGCGTTGTATTATCTATTATGGGGACCTATGCCATGTGTAAACACCATTTATGCCATATGATTTGAAGGCCATGATTTAAAGATATTTGGTGCAAAAGATTAGCCCGCAATACTATCTCTATGATATGATTCAATATAGTCAAATATCATCATCTAATTTAATGTTAGACTATTGAATCATATGATAGAGATGTGTTTCATGCTAATCTTTTGCATATAAAATCTTTAGATCATGGCCTTCAACTCACAAGACTTAAATGTTATTTCCCCATGGCTGCTAAAGGTTGCCAACTCTTTCACTTGTGTGCAAGGGCAAAATTTGTGTGCTAATTAATGACTCCTTATATGTTAAAGGTAAATATGTGCCATCTATTTTTAAATCATACGAAACTTTATTGGGATGTGTGCTATGTGAAATAAAACATTGATCATATGGTGATGCACGCCCATGTTTCATTGGGTGAAAGATTAGGATGAAAAATAATATTCTATCATTTGATTTAACCCAATCAATGGGTTTCAACATGAGTGAACTTAAAGAGTCGATTGCTGATTTTAAAAGTACTCTTTTGAAGTGGTCATTGGAGTTTTTTCAACTAACCAACTCATGGGTACATATATTCTTTCATCATTTGAATCAAATTTAATTATTTAAGTTCTATCTTAGTCAAATAATTCAAATGATGGTTGATGGTGATAAATTGTATCTATAAAGGATTGAAAATAGTGTCGGATGTTAAAAATTTCAATATTTAAGGCTATTATAATCATCATCCCCTTATCCCATCTATTTAGGGTCAATGTCAGCTTTGCGTGTCATTTCTCAATTCTCTTTTATTTAAGGATATTTGAGGACTCTGGAGCATTTATTGATAAGACGGTAAATGTTTTATTTCACATGATAGATCTTGAAATTATCGGTGAACCGTCAGACGGTCAGTGTTTTTTTCACGTGGCACACATCTCAGAAAAGTGACCTTAACATCACATGCACGCTTAAAATTGATTTTAAGGTCACTTTTATGGGTTGTACCATATGAAATATAAAATCGATCGTCTGATGGTACCCCCATGATCTAAAGATTGATCGCATGAAAATTGGGATGATAAACAATCTCTATCATCTGATTCAATGCAGTCGATGTGCTTCAGTGTGGGTGAACTCAAAAATTTTGTGAGTAGATTTAAAGGTACTTAATAAATGACCTTGAAGTTTGTACTTTGAACTGTGGCAGATGATGTGACTTAATTTGACTTTAAAAGAGCTCTCGTTCGTTTGATCAGGATCTGAAGGTGCAAATCATATATTGAAGTGCAACATGCATAAAAATAGTATTTTAAGGAGATCTAAACCATTGACTATAATATCACTCATTGCTTTTAATTTTAATGGTTGATATTAAAGTTCGTCAATTAGATTGTTTACGTCCACTTATCTGCATATTTCATTGGATTGAGATTGCCATTTTAATTAGGGAGATTTAAGCCATCTGATTTGTGGAGTTAATATCAACCATTGTTTTCAATTTAATGGCTGATATTAAAGACCATTAATCAATGGTTTAAGATAGACCCTAAAGGTATAAATTTTAAAATTAGTTTAAGATGGGTTGTGCTTTTAAAAATTGAAACTCATAATTTTTAAGGGATCGACTCTCCTGACCGTCATTGGTGTTTAAATGATCTTACATCATCAATGGTTTAAGATGTCGGTGATCCGAACCATCAAAGTGAAAAATCATATATTAAAGTGCAACATATCTAAAAATAATATTTTAAGGAGATCTAAACCATCTGATCCATTGACTATAATATCACCCATTGGTTTTAGTTTTAATGGCTAATATTAAAGTTCGTCAATCGGATTGTTGACTTCCACAGTCCACTTATCCGCATATTTCATTTTGTTGAGAATGTCATTCCAATTATAGATTGCTACTTGGACAATTTAGATTGATGGCTGATAAATCAAACTTTAATGATGTGAGATAAAAAAAGTATCGTAGGGAGATTTAAGCCATCATAAATGGCTACAAAGGCATTGCAGGCAATTTTAAGCCATTTAATTTATGGACTACTATGTGAAAGAGTTTAAAAAAATCAAAAAAATAAAGTTCGGTCAAGTTCGGAGCATATTTTCAAATATTATCGAAAATTTGACCGAAATTTGACCAATTTACGGTTCGGGTGGTGACCGAAACCAAAACCAAGATTTTGATCCATGGGTACAGAACACTGATTAAGCTATTACGGTGGTTAGTATATAAGAAGAAGGAAGAAAGAAAGAAAACACATCAAATTTCTTTAATTATTCTTCTAATTGTCACATTTTCTCTATATTTAATTTGTTTTTTCTTAATATTTTCTCTCTTTCTCTCTTTTCATTTTATACAAAGCAAGGAGTGCAGTAGAAAATATGAATCTGAGTTCTGTGCATGTAATCGTTTTATTTATTTGTTTTAGATTAAGACTCTTGTTATAGGGGAAAAAACAAAAAACAAAAGAGGACTCTTCCAGTCTTACTAATGTAGGTATATATATATATATATATATATATCCTTACTACTATATAAAAGTATAAATAATTTCTGTCAATTTTAGTGTTTTCATATTTTTAGTAACAAAATACCCCTAAGCCAAAATACCCCTAAGCTATTCCATCTACCCTCATCTTCTTCCTTATGTATCCCTATCTTTACTACTATATGAAAGCTAAAATAGCTTATCTCAATCCTTATTTCCACACTTGCCCCTATATACACTCCTAAGCCGTGACAATAAAATTAAAATGAGTATCATTATTTATCATCCAAAAAATTATAACTTCATCTCACCTCTTTCAGTCTGAATATATTGATCGCTTTGAATCATACGATGAAGATTATTTTTCGTCTCAATCTTCTATATAGTTGATCTTGACATCCTGTTTGTATCATCAGGCGGTAAAATTTTTATTTCACTTGACACAACCAAAAAAGTGACTTTAAAATCAAATGGCATGCATCACTCTCAAACATGACTTTAATATCATTTTTTAAAAAATCGACGGTCTAATAATACTCTCATGATACCAAGATTATTTAGGTAAAAGATGGGGATAAAAAATGATCTCCATCTTCTAATTCAAAGCGGTCATTTCTCATATTGACGAGGTCACAATTTTAAGGGTTGCAAATAATGATACCCAAATAAAAATTCTTTTCCAATGGGAATACGTAAATAATGGTATGCAAATAAGTTCTCTTTCTTTATTTATTTTTAGCACCTTCAAAGAAACCCGTAAAGTTAAGAGAATTAACAATTTTGCTATAAAAGTTATCTTTCCTTCCTTATTTTTAGCAACTTCAAATAAATCCACAAAGTTAAGAGAATTAACAATTTTGACATAAAATATTTGACTTGCTTTAAATTATGTGGCATAGATCACATAAAAATAGTCAAAAAATTAAATTTGAGCATGATGTATGTCATGTAAATTTAGGGCCATATTTTGTGATATGCATCTTATGAAATAAAAAATGATCGTCTAATGGTAAGCCAATGATATCAAGATCCCTTATGTGGAAAATTGAGCCGAAAAATGATCTCCATCAACTAATACAAAGAGTCAATATTTTTTTACATAAGTGCCCTCTAAAATTTGGTCGACTAAGCTCGAGTTACAAGATTTTATATAATAATTAATAATAATAATAATAATAATAATAATAAAAATAAAATAGAGTGTTTTCAACCAGGTCAAGTCAGGTGTCAGGTCGGGTTGGGCATACACTCAACCCTTCAAATTAAGGTCGAGATAGGTGTCAGGTCGAGTTTGGTCAACTAAGCTCGAGTTACAAGATTTTATATAATAACTAATAATAGTAGTAATAGTAGTAGTAATAATAATCATAATAATAATAATAAAATAGAGTGTTTTCAATCAGGTCAAATCAGGTCTCAAGTCGGGTTGAGCATATACACTTGACTCTTCAGGTTAAGGTCGGAATAGGTGTCAGGTCGGGTTGGGCATATACCCTTGACCCTTCGAGTATTAGGTCGAATCAGGGTGCACCATCAGGCAAGGTCAGGTCAAGATATGCCATTTACCAATCGGACAGTCAAAGCTTTAACACGACCCATTGGCAACCCTACTTTTAAGTTCTAAATTATATGTTTATTTTTATTTTTTAATATTATTTTAACATAAATATGATTTATATGATGATCATATGAATCATGTGGATTTAAAATGATGACATGCATATAAAATTAAGATTAGAGATTTTATATATGGGACACCATTTTGACACCATGTACTGATACCTGATGCAAGTGATTATTATACATCTTCTGTCACATTTTTCAGTTAAATTTTTTATTTTGGAACCATGTGTAATGCACATGTATTTTTATAAGATTTATAGTTAATGATTCTAAGTTTTTAACTATATAACCAATAAACCGATTGAATGTCAAATGACATGAGGTGGTCTACCAATTGCATGAACCAAATTCTTGTACATGCTCCAAAAATTAGTAAGCTACATAACTCTGTCCTTTTGATGGTATGCTCATGATCATATTTTCGTGTGCCATATGGTTTCTAGTTATTTTTTAGGATGAAAGATTAAAACGAAAATTGAACCGTTCTATTTACAATGATCGAATTTTTAATGATACTATGACCGATAACCATTAACTATTGTGAATCAGAAGATAGAGATCGTTTGTCACACAATCTTCCCCATAATGTATGAGATCATGGGAGTACTGACAATCAACTTTTTATTTCAGGTGTTGCACGTTTCAAAACGTGATTGAAAATCATGTTTGAGCATAATGTCTATCACATGATTTTTAGTTATTGTTTTGGGATGTGTGTCACGCAGATTAAAAATTGACTGTCTAATGGTACACCATTTACCTCAGGATCATCATATAGAAGATCGAATTAGAAATCAAATTTGAATGACATCATAGCCGAATACCATTGACTGTTTTGAATTAGACAATAACGGTCGTTTTTGTCCAAATTGTAGATCTTGAGATAATTAGTGTACTGACAGTTAATTTTTTATTGCATGTGATACACATAAAACATCCCAAAAAGTGATCGAAAATCACGTTTGAGTATGATGCGTGCCCCATAATTTTCGATCATTTTTTTGGGATGTACGCAATAGAAACTATAAATTGACCGTCTGATGGTACACCATTGATTTCAAGCTCCATTATGTGAAAGATTGAAAAGAAAATTAATCTCTATCATCTGATTTACATCAGTTAATGATTTTTCGAATGTAGTGCACTTAGAAATCTGATTGGTATAATTAGAGTTATCCTTTAAAGGAAAGACGTGATATTTGAAGGACTTATGTCAAGTGAAAACTTCATCTTAACCATCGAATTTGAAGGTCATGTTTTAAATATGTTTAATGCAAAATATTAGTATAAAATAAAATCTCTAAGCAGTCAATATGGATGAGATGATGACCATTTATTGTGTTAAGTTATATGATAGAAATCGAAGATCTTTAAAATATGACATTTAAATCAGAAGAATTCGATGATATTTTCATATTTATATTAACATGTGCAACGCACGTGCACTTTTACTAGTATATATAATAGTAAGGATATTATGATTGTAAATAAAGTAACTTGAATGATTAGTATTAGAGGTTTTTATTAAGAATCCCGTGACTAAACAAAGATAAGAGAGAAGCAAGGGAATCGATCAAAAGAGAAAAAATAGTATTTTCTTTTAGTTTTGACAAAAACAATAGTGTATATATATATATATATATATATATATATATATATATATATATAGATGGGCTTGAGGGATCCCTCTTTCAGATAATGTAGCTCCGTCATTGTATCCCAATGAGGGATGTGATATGGGATTAATCAATGTGATGTCAGATCGAACGAGGGATTAGATGCTTTGGCAAAAATTAATAATCGGTCGGTCGATTGGATATCGAGACGGCTGATCAATATTGACCGATCAATTCGATATCGAGTCGGCCATTAATTTTTATTGCCAATGTGATACCCACGTCGAACGATCCGATATTGGATTGATTGATCCAATCATCCAATATCCCATCGCACTATATGATATTGCAGTGGTCGATGTCAAATTTATATTAGAAGGAAAAAAATGATGGTTCCCTCTAGGGGTGGAAAGTTGGTTGGTATCGGTTTGCACAAAATCAACAACGAACCAAAACTTATCGGCTTCGGTTCTGGTAAACCGATAACCAAAAAACCAAAACTAATACTGAACCAAACGAATCCATATCGGTTTCGGTCGATTCGGATTGGTTCGATTTTCGATATTTCCTATTTTTTTAGTTTTTAAAGGGATTTTTTATTTTTATCGATTTTTTCAAATACTTATCCGTTTTTTCTTCCTACTATATCAGTTTTCGGCACCTAAAACCGATATTGAACCAAATCTAAATCAGTTTTGGTTCGATTTGGTATCTGTTTTTATCTGATCGGTGGTCGATTTTCAGTTTTTCGATTTCTTTTTTCCACCCTTAGGTCCCTCCCATGATTCTTAAAATGCAACACCGACCTCCATGAGTCGGTGGTTGCTTGACCCTAAACTCATTCTACAAATGCCTCAAGCCTCTCTCTACATTTGTGGCATTTTAGACATTTTGAAGCGGGTTGGCTGGGAGATGCTCTATCATATAAGGTTAGAAACTATAGGACTAAATTAAAACTATACGACCTGAAACTTTAAATGTCTATAAAACGTCTTTCGTTTTTTTCGTTATTGGGAAAGTAACCAAATGGCGCCTCGCTTAGGCTTAAATCATGGACAGTGTTATATCAAAAGGGCAAGTTAAAGTTATAGTTATATATATATATATATATATATGAAAAAGGTGTCGGTCCTCTTTGAGAAAGAGAGTGGCCTTGCATATATTCATTTGAATGTGGATGATTCGTTCGTTGGATCTAGATCGGCGCCATGTGGCACCGAATGTGAGAATTGGGGGCTACGATAACTTGCCGAGTCGATTAGGTCTATTTAAAAAATTAAAATTAAAAATGGTATTTATTAACCATTCAAAAATTGATCAAAGGTGCAAAATTTTAATATACCAAGATTATGTGGCGGACGAAAAACTTTGACTTGAGATTTAAAGAGTCAAAATGATTAGAAAAATATTCTTTTTTTCTAAACCCTCATGGGGATATATTGGTAATCCTTTAGAGGTTGGTGTAACCGACCTTGTGACACAAGATTTAAGGTTTGAATGCAAGGTTCCATGGTGCGTTCGAATCTATTCTCCAATTTTCCATTTTCCATATATATATATATATATATATATATATATATATATAATCAGTTACTGGGTATGTGATGAAAAATTTACGGCTTTTTTTACCTTCGCTTGATGGGTCAAAGATAAAGTAACATCCAACCAACTAGGTGCATTGATTTTAGACATTTTTTATCACATTTTTAAAGGTGATTGTGCATTAATCTGATAGAGCCTATATTTTTTGGGTGATACCTTATTGTTATTATTTAAATTATCATCACACCCAATCCTCGTGATTAATGCCACATGATGCCAAAATGGCCTGAGTGTAACATTTTTTTGCTACATTCAAGTATAGAGTCTCGAGCCTCTCTCGAGAGAGAGGCACAGCACTATACAGGCGCGTCAATAAAAAAAATACAATGTTGCACGTGTTAACACAACATGCAATTTATTTAGAAATATTTTATTTTTAAAAAAATTAGTATTATATTAAAATTAATACAAAAGCATTCCTAGTGTCCCGAAGTATTCGAGTAATAGACAAAGAAGCGCCCGGAGCATTGCTATATTAAAAATGAATGGGAGATTTGGAGAAAATGAAGATGGATGTAGGAAACCCCGATTAAAAAGAAATTGATCGAAAAAAATTGTTTACCATTAACCAACACTCTTGTCATTGCAAGCTCATCCTTGACAATTACGCTGGCAAAATGTCAGCTTTTGCAATTTTTTCTACTTTGCATCCATGCATTTCTGTGTTCTTTTAAGTCTGCTTTCCTAAAGGTGCACAACTTACAAGACTCAGCTCATTGTCTAAATGAGTGGTTGGCTCGTTGAAGTCTAAAGGTGCACAGATCACCTTTTTGGTACACCTTGGCACCTAGTTCATCATTTAAGATGTCTAGGTGGCAAGCCCAGCTGTACTCGTGGAAGTTCAGATAACTGAATCGAAGCCCAAATTTTGGTTTTGGCGTCGGTTCACCTAAAACCGAACTAGAAATGAAATATTATGGTTTATGTTAACCGAATTCCAACCCCTTGAACCGACCCAATCTGGTTTCAGTTTCAGTAGGTTCAGTTCAGTT
Organism: Chloranthus sessilifolius; assembly: GCA_021018995.1. Taxonomy (NCBI): domain Eukaryota; kingdom Viridiplantae; phylum Streptophyta; class Magnoliopsida; order Chloranthales; family Chloranthaceae; genus Chloranthus; species Chloranthus sessilifolius. Next base: position 1,363,152 of record CM037588.1, on the reverse strand, counting down.
TTTCAGTTTTTGTATTTTTTATCTTTTGAAAGAGTTTTTTTTTTTTTTTGGCTGGTTTTTCAGTTCATTTTTTTCAATTTTGTCGTGACTGATTCTCTCTCTACTCAACCGATTTAGGTGAAGTTGACATGAAATTCAGAACCAGTAAAATGGAAGTGGTGGTACGAAAATGCAATGGAATTAACTCACAAATTAAGGTATCTTTATTTAGAACCCTTTCTCAAGAATCTAATCCTGGGTTTTATGTGCTAAATTCGTTGATTACTTTGAATTAGATGGTAGGATCTTTTTTCACCCAATCTTCCACACAATATATCTTGAGATTATGAGCTTATCATTAGATGATCATATGTTGATTCAATGTGGTAGGCATCCCAAAAATTGAACGTGGACTAGGTTTGATGTTACGCCCATGATCATGCTCACTTTTTGAGATGTGTGTCTCGTGAAATTAACATCTGACTGTCTAATGCCAGGCCCATGTTTCAAGATCTTCTATGTGAAAAATTTAGGACAAAAAATGATTTCCATCGTCTGATTCAAAGTAGTGAAAGAATTGGAACTACAAAAAATAAGACTACTAGCGACAACAAAAAATTGCTGCTATTAACAAAAAATTGTCGCTAATACCCTTGCCACTAATAGTCTTAATAGTCTTTAATAGTGCCGCTAATAGTCTTATTTTTTATAGTGATGAAAAATGATCTCCATTGTCTAATTCAAAGTCGTAACCAATTTTAGCACGTGAATCCATGTTTAGAAGAAAGACTGGGGTTGTAAGTAAAGGTATCCATAAATCTACACAAACCCGCCGTTGCAAAAAAGAATGAAATAAAATTATTTTTTGCTGGCAAAGAGAAAAAGGAGAAAAGATTTAAGCAAAAAACATGAAAACAACACCTATAAATAGGGTTTGGAAATTACCGACGAAACCGAACCGAAAAATACCAACCCACAACCGAACTGAAACTAATCGAAAACCATGAAACCGAAACTGGTTTAGTTCTATTTCGGTTTTGGGTCTCGAAAACCAAAAACCGGTTGACTAGAGAGAGAAAGCGGACCCTAAAACTGAAAAGATAGAAAAATTCTCTTTCAAAAGAACAAAATGAAAATTAGAAAAAATCGAAAAAAAATAAACCTAATCGGCCGAAACTGAAACCGAAACCGGATCGATTCGATTCAGGGCAGGGAGTTCAATTAATCAAAACCGAAACATTTAGATGAACCGACACCGCAATCAAAATTCAGTTTCGGAGAGCCGAACTCCCACCCCTACATGTACATGGTTCATCACTTATGTTTCTATGTCAAGGCAGATGAGTATATATTGTTTATTGTAACCCAAAGCTCATAATCTCTAATCATAAACTACAATAATACTTTTGGAAATATTTTGGAGCCCACGAATTTGGTACGAGTGGTGCAATGAGGCTCAAAGTTAGACAAACAAACAAAATACAGAACACCTATATAGAGCACTTAATATATGGATATAGCATGTCCTATCACTTTTCAGATGCCCACACACACACACATATATATATATATATATATATATATATATATATATATATATATATATATATGATAAATATTACTATTATAACAAATTCTAATCCTCTAAGAAAATTCGGGACCAGCCGACCAGGACCACGGCGGCAGAGGAATGGTTTAGGATTAGGGTTCTGGTATTTGCAACTGAAAATTTAGTCACTGTAATCAGTGTTTTCACATGTGAAAATCTTTGACTATTTTGAATAAGATAATAGATATCATTTTTCAGCCCCCAATATCCACGTAACTGATCTATTGATCATGGCTCGTCTCTTAGATGGTTGGATGATTTCACGTGACACACAGCCCAAAAAATGATTATTATTATGGGTGTACCCCCAGAAGGGGTTCTCAAATCACTTTTATTTGAGGGATGTGTGCCAAATTTAATCAAAATCTGAGCATGTAACAGGTGAGCCATGATCTAAATATCAGTTTATGTAAAAGATTAGGCCAAAAAATGATCTCCATCATCTGATTCAAGGCACCCAACGAATTTCTCGTGCGATATGCCCAAGCTGCATAGATTGAATCGTTAGTCCTAATTCCTAAATACCAGTACCCAAAGGTATATTAGCTTTTGCGATGCTGTTGACATCGGCACCAATTTATTTTTTACAAATTTCTTTTTCACTTCAGACTTTAATCATGTTAATTACAACATGCACATCTCAAAGGACAAAAGGCAATTTTGTCATTCTTTTGGGACCCATTTAAAATTCTCTCTCTCTCTCTCTCTCCCTTATCTCTCTCAAAGGAAATTATTTTAATTTTTAATTATTTTGATATTTTTCCATTAATTTTTCTTAATTGTCAATTTTTTCTGGCTCCCCTGGCATCTATGGTTGTTGAGGCATCTCTCTAAGGTTATAAAGGGGTCCTAAAAAAATGGTCCAAACCACCCTAAGCCAACATCCTAACATCCCATCTCTGCCTGAAGCATATAAACATCCCATCTCTGCCTGAAGCATATAAAAGTGGATCACGCACCATGTCCAGCAAAGTTAAAGCACCCATCTTTATTCTGTTTTGTACTCACGTTTTCTTCTTTAGCATGCTTGGTTCAATTTAAGTGACATGAGCATTGCCTTACATGCTAACGTCTCAGATTTCTTCTCCAAATGCCATTTACCTTTTCATCTTCTTATCTAAGAATGCTCAATTTCAATCCTTTCATCTTAAACCGTTAGGAACCCTCCCATACAAACGCCCCCGTGCACTGCGGGGTGCGCACATGCGTGCAGTGTTTTCTTGACCGCTAGGGCTGTCAACAGCTCTGGTTGGCCGGACACATGTTTTCCTTGACCAGACGGGTTGGGTTGGGCATGATTCTTCCGACTCAACCTTCGGGTCGGATCGGACAAAAATTGGGTCGGGTCAGCATTGATCTGACCTAAGCCGATATTTTATATAGAAAATCAAGATAAATAAGGGGTTTTTAACCGAGTCTGGTTAGTTTGCGGGTTGAGTGTCAGGCTGGATTAGGGCGCCCGTGTGTATGCCCTTCAACCGTTAATTTGACAGCCGTAACCTTTTAACCTTGTTTGTTGGCATTATTTGGTCATGAAATGCTAAATCGGTATTTTATTGAAAAAAGTCGTGTTTAACACATTTTTTCAACCAATTTTTTTTGAAAATTTCCTCATTTTTTTCCCAAAAAAAAATATATTTTAAAATATTTGCATTACTTTTTCTCACTTCCCATTTTTTCTCAAATATACCCGTGATTCATTTATTGGGTCGGGTTTTATCGGACAGCCAAATCCGACCCATTGACAACCCTACTACAGGTTCAATCTGTGAGAGAGAGAGAGAGAGAGAGAGAGAGAGAGAGAGAGAGAGAGAGCATTGTCGGGTCTACTCACTGAGTCTAATCGATCAAGTCAATTCATCCTCAGCATCTTAAGCGTCATCACCTTGATCCATCCATCTATTTGGGCGACGCGATCCTATATCTCCTCATGTCTATTTGGACGGTCTATAGGTAATTACGTGCATTAGAGAAACACCCTAATTAATTTCTACTCACGCGTCATTTAGCATATAGCTATCTGACTTTTACATGGTAGATGTGGACCAATGCCATAAATATGAGCAACAAACTCTGTAAAAGTCATTTGATGAGCTCCCAGGACCCAAAAATGGGTTCTGCCCAATCCAAGGGAAGTTGTACCCCTTGGACATTCCAAATTTGTTAGTGCTGTTTAGTGAAAGGACAATGCTATAAGGATGACAGATTTTATAGAGACAAAGTACAGGCGGCTGATGTGGCTCCATGCAATTGGTTGCATAGGCAGTAGGGCTCAATTAATATAAGTCGGTGCAGTCGGTCATGTAGCGACACATCAACAGCTTGCAATTTTTTGTCCTCCATTTATAATATGGGAGCAAGTGATTGCACCGAATTTAAAGAAAAGCTTGGTATTTTAGAGACATGTGATATGTGAAAATGCAATATGGGCTTTTGATTTGTAATTCATGATCAATAGATCTCTAGGACATAAAATTGGAGCAAAACACGATACTTGTCATATAATCTATTGTAGTAAACTGTTGAATTATATAATAACTTTTGATTCTATTTAATCAAATGATGAAAATTATATTTTATTCTAATCTTTTGCGATTGATATCTTTAAATCAAATGACTTAGATGGTGTTTTCACATAGTAGTTTTTAAATCAAAGTTGTTTTTATCCCAATCTTTGACACACTTGATCTTGAGATGATGCGCGTTCCTATCATCAGTCAGTCAGATTTTGATTTCACGCGACACATCCCAAAAAATGATCCTAGAATCATGTTAGGTGTATGCCCATGATCATGTTCATTTTTTAGGAATTTGTGCCACATGCAATCACACAATTTTAACGTTTGATGGTTGATTCATGATCTCAAGATCTATTTCATTGAATGTATAAAAAAAAAATATCTATTTCATCGTAGATTGGGACGCAAAATTATTTCCATCGCCTGATTTAAAGTAGTCACTAATTTAAGCACGCAAAAATCGAGTTGTGAAGGAAAAATCTTTGGTTGAAAATATCAGTACCAAACAAGGGCTTTGTACCAAAAAGCGGCTTGCGTCTCTTTTTATCACCAAAAAAGCGTGAATCTTACTTTATAACCAAGGAGCGCCCCAGTGTCCTGTGAACGGCCCGCCTGCCGTAGAAACCCATGCACGATACAGGGGTTGTTTACAGTTTTACCCCTCACCAGCTCCGACGACCAACTCACGGTTCCATAACTACCCCTCAAGATCTGATCGTCTGAACCACCGATTCAATTTCACCGTTGCAAAAAAACCCATCGCCGAAGCTTCTTCCTTAAACTTTGCCCATATATCTCCAGCGCCCAACTCACGGTTCCACAACCACCCCTCAAGATCTGACCGTCTGAACAAGGTTTGATAGGGTTTGATGTTCGCCGGAGAAGAACCATTAGGCCTTATTGTTCGCCTAAGAAGAAAAACTAGGGTTTGCTTTCGATGGGGAAAAAGTTTATTCCAAGGGCTAAAAGATAAAATTTTAATTAAAAAAAATATCTAAGTGCCTCAATGTTGCCCATATTGTGGGTGCATGAGTGCCATATGATAATTTAAAAAAAAATTCTCACCAAAATAGTGGCAAAAATATTTTTGGGAGGTTTTGACGTACTTTTCTCTTTTAACAATATAAGCCACCCACCACGAGGTTGTCACAACGGTTGACCACCTGGGTATGCTGCCCCCAAAGTCCTGATTATTAAGTCACATGACTCCAATAATTTCATAGGAGTAGGATTTGACTTGAAAAATGTGCTAGTGATGGAGTGCTAGGTGGCCTATTCGAATTGATCAACTACGTAAGCCACGTGACATAAACGTGGGCTGTCATAACCTTATCTATTGGCAAGCCGTGATAGCAGTTCGACACGTGACACGTGTGTGAATTAGCAAGATCACATTAAAGAACCGTTGTGATAGTTGTATGATTCCTATTTCAATACATAAGGTTCATTTCATTTAGGGGTTTTTACAAATACCCCCGAGTTATGTTAATATTATAAATAACCCCTCCAACAGTTATAGTTATTTGCTTTAAATTTTCCGAGTTAACATTTTGGTGTTTATAAAACACCCTTTTTAACAATGTTACTTTAAAGGATTAATCAATCGTTAAAAAATAACCTAAATACCATATTTATCCTTTTTAAAATTAAATTACTAAATTGCCACCCTCTAAGTAAGAGTAATTTTAAATCCACCCCTCTAGTTACAAAAAAGAATAGTTTTAAATTCACCCACCAAATGTTTGAGTTTACCCACGCTGAAAAACATTGACTGCATTAAATCGGATGATGGACATCGTTTATCGTCCCAACCTTTCACACGATGGATCTTGAGATCGCGGTGGCACTATTAGACGGTTGACTGCATTGAATCGGATGATGGAGATCATTTATCCTCCAAATCTTTCACATGATGGATCATGAGATCATAATCGTACCATCAGACGGTCAGTGCTTTATTTCACGTGGCACACATATCAGAAAAGTGATCTTAACATCACGTGCATGCTTAAAATTGCTATTAAGGTAACTTTTAGGGGTGTGTACCACATGAAATAAAAAGTCGATCGTCTGATGGTACACCCATGATCTAAAGATCGATCTCATGAAAGATTGGGACGATAAAAAATCTCCATCGTTTGATTCAATGCAGTCGATGTGTTTCAGTGTAGGTGAACTCAAAGATTTTGTGGGTGAATTTAAAGGTACTCCTTTTAGAATAGTGGTAAATTATAATGGCATAACTTGTAAATAAAGGTGAATGACAGGCCTTTTAGAATGGTGATAAACTTTAATGGCATGACTTGTAAATATAGATGAATGAAAGGCCTTTTAGAATGGTGGCATTTTTAAAATATTGGTTTCATTAAGGGCGAAATAGGCTTTCCGTCCATAAACTCACAGTTAGTTAACGGCAAGGGGTTATATGAAGTAGGGGCTGCAGAATAAATACCCATAACTCAAGGGGTTTCTTATAATATTAGCATAACATAGGAGGGTATATGCTAAAAACCCTTTTATTTACGTATAAAGAAAAAGGGCTTATAGTCATCGCTCAGTCACATTTTTTGGAAAGGGAGCTTCATCTCTAATTAAAGAGATGGCAATCTATTTTGTACGGGATTGAACAATTGTTCAATTGGTATTCTCATCTCTTGTGGAAGCTGGATTCTAATCTCCATCAGCGGCGAAGCTATGTTGTTTAATGGGGGCTACCGGGATCTCCCATCTCAAGTTTTTTAACAAAAATAGACTCCCAAAATTCTCTCTCTCTCACTTGGCAAATATTACTCTCAAAATTTTCTCTCACTTCCCAAATCTCACGCCTCTCTCTAATCTCCATCTTTCTCTCTCCCAAGTCCCAACGTCTCTCCTCTTTATCTCTCTCTTAAATCTTAGCCACCCATCTCTTTCTACGACATCTCAATCACTCTCCGATCGCCAATGCCAAGATCTCTGATTGTCGTCGATTTTTCGCTAAGTCAAAAGTATGTTATAACGATTAATTTTTAATAAAAAATAAAAGTCATAATTTATTATTTTTTTAGTAAGAATTGTTTCTTTTTTAGAGCTGTTTAATTATTATTATTTTTTATTTTGTGATTGCGATTTGATAAAGCGAGTATGACAAAATTATTACTATCTTACGACTATAAGGGATCCTCCATCAGAAAAATCTTGGCCTCGCCACTGTCCATGCCTGCTCCCACCATTTGTTCGGGTCCCCTTCCAGTGTGTTGTGTCAATAGTATATCCTCTATACTTGCAAGTTTACATAAGCACTACATCTGGGTTATTTATGCCATATGACATTCTTAAAAAGAGATAAAAAGTATAAAAAATAAAAGACAATCTATAATATCTAACAAAATATTTATATGAATGGAAATTCTAATATGAAATTAGAATTTATAATAGACCACTTGCAAGATTTGCAAGGTTGTGTTGGGCCTTGGGACAACATTTTTTATACCTTTTTTTCCCAAAGTGCCCTCACCCAAGATAGTTTTTTTCTTTCGCCAAGGTTAGTTGAGAAATTTTCAGAAAAATCCCTAAACTTCGACCCTAATTGCTCTAACACACCTTACATATTGCTCATGTCAAACTACCACCCCAAGATTCCATAAGTTCTTCAACTAAACTCCTACCGTCAACTTCCGTTAATATGCGAATAAAAAATATTGAGTTGACTTTCAAATTAGCACCCAAAGAAATTATAAGTTCATCAACTAAACCCTTGCCATCAACTCCGATCAGCATTTTCCGTCCGTATATTAACTGAAGTTGATGACCATATGGAATCTTCAAGTGCTCATTTGTCAGGAGCAATAATTTAAGTATGTTAGAGATATTGGGGTCAAAGTTCGGGAGTTTATTTGAAAATTTTCCAAGTTACTTTTTCAATTTTTTCTTTAAAAAACTACACATATAGGGGTGGCAATGGGCCGGGCTAGGGTAAACCCAAGCCCGGCCCGGCGCATTTGAGTTTGTCCTAGCCCAGTTGAGCTCGTGACAGGCTTATGACCCTAAACCAAGTCCGGCCCGCCATAAATATTCATAGCGTAAGCCTGGCTTGGCCTGATTCAATTATTTATAAATTACTTAGTGGCTTACAAAAATTAGCTCTATATTCATAAAAATAGAAATATTGATATATTGCAAAAATCTAAGACCTTAAAATCTATTTCCAGGAAATTATAAAGTTTAAAAATAAAATATCTATATATCTTTAAGAGTTTTTTTAAAATATTAACTCAATATACATATGATATATGAGAGCCCAACAGACCTAAAGGCTTAGGCGTCCCAACACATTTAAATTTTGGGCATAAAGTGCTAGCCCAACCCAGGCCCATTGGCCTTATGTCAAGCCTGAACCCTCCTTAAATCAGGCCGGGCTACTAGCCATTGCCAACCCTACGTTTGCTCCTTGCTAGAGCGGAGAAACTTACGATTTTAAGGTCTTTTTCAGCGCCATGCAACTTTTCGCCTGCTCCTTGCCATAGTCACAAATTTTGCCGAATTTCAACGATAATCTCAAGAAAATTTCAGAACTTTTCTGTTTATTAGTATTTTTCAATATTTTTGGGTAAATTTCGGTAATTTTTTTTTAAAAACTATTATATATATATATAATCCCCGAACTTTCCTGAAATTTTTCCAAAAAGGTATCAAAGTTAATCCGAAATGTACCGAAAGGACCCCTCACCGAAAAATTCCCGAAAACAAAATTTGTCACTATGCTCCTGACTACGAAATGCGCTCCACGCTGCACCTGCACTTGAGAGCGGCTGGCAGCTGGTGAGGAACGTTGCCAAATGCAGCCTTTTTCAACAATGATATATTAGAGTGTTAACATTGTGCACGTACTCACTGTCCACAATGAGCGGGTCTTGTTATTTTACAAAATATCCTGGACCCAAGTACCCAACCTAAGGGTCCCACCATGGGCTTCACCCGTGTTCAAGGCTCAGTATCGGCTTTTACATCCGCCACCCTTATATGGAATAAATTTGGGATTAGAAAAGGGTTAGATTTTCAACCAAATTCAACCCTCTGTTTTTTCTATGACTCTCAATTATATAAAATTTTATGCATGCCATGTGTGGCTTTGGGTTGGGGAACTCTTATTTTTCATGTTTGGATTAAAGATCAGCAGCAGCGCGAAGAGTAAGAAAGTAAAAAATTCTTCTGAGCTCTCAAAATAACCACAAGTCCTATTTTTCAACTTCATATTAAGATTAACCAAATCGCAAAGATGAGGAAAGTAGAAAATTAAATTTTCTAAGCCCTCAAAGTAGGGCACTTTAGAAAAACAACCTCAAAAAATTAATGTTTTAGCAAACAATTTCAGAACTTAAAACATTTTTAAAAACAATGCTTTCACGATTTTTGAAGTTCTGTGATCCGTGAAAGCATTGCTTAATGAAGATTTGAGATCTCACGGATCTCTGAACTTCAAAAAACCGTAAAAGCATTGTTTTTTTAAAACATTTAAGTTCTGAACCTTTTTGCTAAAAAATTTATTTTTTAGGTTGTTTTTCTAATTTTCCCCTCAAAAGTAAGTCCTTTCGATTCGATTTCAATACTTGAGTTGGCAATGGACTGAATAGAGCCGGCCCAGCCCAGCCCACTATGCCTGGCCTGATTTAAAGACGACATAAAGCCTGCGGGCTGGGCTTGGGCTAAGAACTTAAGCCTGAAATTTAGACAGGCTGGCCTTGAGCTTAAGTCCCGAGGCTCATTGGTCTCTCATATATGATATGTATATATTAAGTTTTGCAGGTAATCTTAAAAAAAAAAGCATTTAAAGAATTATGGATTTTCTATTAGCCGGCATTATTTGCACTCATTTTTCTTGTGAAGAGCACATGCTTTTTCTCAGGAAAAAACTGTTGACTACCTTGACTTAGATGATGGAGATATATTTCGTCCTAATCTTTCACATAATAGATCTTGAGATCATGGCACACCTATCAGACAATATTGATTTCACGCGGCACACATCCCCAAAAGCGACCGTCTGATAGCTACGCCCATGATCACAGTCACTTTTGGAGATATGTGACGTGTGGAATCAAGACTTGACTATCTAATAGGTGCGCCATGATCTCAAGATCTATTGTGTGGAAGATTGGGATGAAAAATGATCATCATATATCATATGATTCAAAATAGTCAACATTTTGTTACTGTGAAAGTTGTGCTTTTCACAAGAAAAATGGGTGTGAATAACCCCTACCCTTTCTATTTTGGATGATTTTATGTTATCAGAGCGATTTGGGATGCAAGATTTATAAATCAGTGGACTATTTCAAAAAAATCCTGGCCCCCCTGCTCCCCCTCCATGATGGCTTTTGCCTCTTGGTATAGGGTAAGCCAAGCAAGCGAAAACTAGTATATAAACTAAGTGCATGCTAACTCTTGTCCTTAAATGCCTCCAACTATTAAGGCTTCACATTCATATATCTAAAAATCATCTTCAAACCAATGTCTTTAGGCATAGAAATCACCCTTTGAAATGGTAGACAATTAGCTTTTATATATATATATATATATATATATTTTGATAACTTAGGGTGTCTCGCTTACACTTAAACTACTCCCCAAGAGATGCCCTCGCTCCCACCATGCTACGAATATTTTACGATTTACACACCTTACGAGACAATTAGCTAATATTGCAGAGACTATAAAAGGATTAAAAGAGTAAATCCACCACATTAAGGTTATCATTTGAGGAGGCCATTGGTTCAACCCTTTCGATATATGCACCACAAGTCGAGCGCTGCGCTAAATGTACTGGGCGGTAAAATCCGGTATCAACTAATATTCTTAAGCATGTTCGTGACCTTATCGCTATTTACTTAATACGTAGAACTACGTATGTGCTTCAGTGCACTCAAAGGGTCCGTTTGATGACTCGTATTCTGCCTAAAATGCAGAATTATGAAAGATCTTCCTGTAAAGTAGCAGCAATCTACCGTTTGGTAATGGGATGGGTCCCATAATTTTTTTTTAATAATATAGGATTACGAGGGGTTTCAAAATACCAAAAAATACATATGATTTCACCCATAATATAGAATTTTGGCCACTGTATTATGCTTCGGACAGTAAAGACTGCTTTCACCCATAATCCATTTGGTTGGCTTTTAAATGTAAGTAGTGAAAATCTTGTATTATGCACTCTACATATTTAAAATCGGTAAAGTACATAATACAAGAATTACCTTGCAAGCAGATACATGATTTTATAAGAATGCGTGTATTATACTTTCAAATTATCAAACGAGTTCTATTATGCCCTTTATAGCCAAAAAATAGTAGTAAACAAATGACATTATGAAAATCTATGAGAATTTGACAGAAAGCTTCTATCATGCTTGATAATAAAGACATATCTGGCTTAAATTGAGATGGCACCACCCTAACCAGGCCACATGGTATGGTGACCTCTCTCTCTCTCTCTATCTATCTCTTTCTCTCTCTAAAGAAAGGTTCTTTAAAAAGGCAGCATGTCTGCATTGTATGTGAAAACCCAAACAACCGACACCTTCTTCTCTGTGATAGATAGTAAGTACTAGTGTGGATGCTTTAATTTACATCACACTGACTAATTGAAGGCCCTCATCTGGTTTAGGAGAGAAACCATAACATCAACTCACCAACCACCAATATCATTACACACTTCATTATCTATGTTTAAAGCTTAACCAACAACACCAACTTTCACCCTTGTTGAATATAGGTGCCTCTCTCATGTGCCCCACCTCAGGTTTTCTTGCTTGCTTAGTGTATTCTTCCCTCAAAAGCAAAAGATGGGTTTGTTAAAATAATCTGTTTTCAGTGACCCACAACCCCTCTGGTCAAAACCAACCTCACAAATTCCTCATAGGGAGCCCATTATTGAGACACAAACATATCTTTTTGTGTGCACAAGAAGTCGTGGTAGGATTATGAGTTCTGCTACTTCCACACCATCATTTACTTGTTGCACACCATTTAATTGGTGTAGTCTTAGTTGGTATGTGATCATTAATTCTATTAGGGAGCCTCTCCCACGTGAAATACCATCTACGGCGTCTGATTTCAAGGTCATGATAAAAATATTTTTAGATGGGCACAAAATACAATCTCTATCATCTGATTCAACATCGTCATCTACAAAAAATAAGACTATTAGCGGTAGTCATAAACTGCAGCTATTAACAAAAAAACAATCGCTAATAGGTTAAATAGTTTTTTTGTTAATAGCGGTAGTTTTTAGCTGCAAAAAAACCCCGCAAATAGTCTTAGTTTTTATAGTGTCAACCTTCGAATCAAACGATAGGCTTTTACCATTTTTAACGGGATGGTAGAGATCATATTTTGTACCAATCATAGACATAAGAGAACTTCTACATTATAGCTAGCCTTCAAATCATATGGCTTAGATGGCGTTCCACATGGCACTGTCTAAAAAATACCAAGTCTCATCTTTTAACTGTAGGTTTTTCCATTAGTTGGTGTTCGGAGAGTGGTCTAATAATTTCATTAATTGGTGTGCAATAAGTAAATGATGGTGTGAGAGAGGAAGTTCTCTAAAATATTGATAAAAGAAAGAATCATAGCTAAGAAGATCTACTTTTAGGAGATCTTCAATGAATCTTGGTCGATTTCGTTAATCAAGTAATTAGGAGATCTTCAATGAATCTTTGTCAACAAAAATGGATGCTGTAGGAAGAGCATTTCAAACCATTTGACCTCCCTCCCTTTGATTGAATTGTTGACTCTACTGCTTTTACTGGTCACTTTATATGGCATGGCGCTCTACACCATAGAAAACTATGGTGGCCCCATCTCCATCCATCAATTGATGGATCTAAGCCGTCCAATCAACAGAACGATTGTCGATCGATGATCGCGGACCGTTGGACATCTTTTTATTAGCCTAACAAAAGCAAGAAAATGATTGGGCAGTTAGAATTGTTCAATCGCTGCCAGTTGAAGCCATGGACCATCAAGAGGTGGAAGATTTATGAAAGGGTGTTGGGTCATGTGGATAGAAATGAAGGGCACATCACTTTGATGGGGCTAAAACCAGGTTGTAGCTGCTCTTTTTAGGTGTCTAGATCGAGTACATGCTATATATATAGGTTACTATTTAAGGGTATTGTTGTGGTCAAGCTTGGTGCCCTAAAAGCTAGAGTTCAGGGTCACAGCTGACTGACATGCCACCACCAAGATGTAGTATACATGTAATTATGGACAAATACAATATTTTATGGTTTTAAAAATCGGTCATTCCATACATATCAGCCTATATGAATCAGGTTAAGCCCTACCCAACAATATACAGCCGTGATTCTATATGAGTTCAAATATCGGATCAAACAGGTCAGTATCTGCTCATAACAGTCTATGTCGTGGTCAACATTGACTATGGCATGATCTGACGATCACCTGCTCAAGTAACACACATAACTCGAGTCAGGTGATCATTATCATATATATATATATATATATATATATATATATATATATATATGGAAAAAGTAAATGGGTTAGAGTGCAAAGACGAACTCATGCGCTTGAATCCTAGATCATATGTCAAATGGCATGCGATTTATTAAAAAAGTAATTAAAACTTAATATTTTTTAGGGCTCGATACTACAGTCAAAGTTTACATATTGCCCACATATTTTGGTGCATTGAATTTTTTTTCCATTGGACCACATTTTGGACGGTATATATACACTACAAAAAATAAGACTATTAGCGGCAGTTTTTTTAATAAAAAACTGCTGCTATTAGTCCTATCGCTACCAAAAACTGCCGCTATTAGTCCTGTCGCTACCAAAAACTGCCGCTATTAGTCCTGTCGCTACAAAAAATTGCCTTAACAGTAAGTGCCGCTAAAACACCTTATTTTTGTAGTGATACATCAAATCATGGCCAATTTGTTTGGGTGGCTTATGATCGTCCTCGGGCAGATTGTTGTGGTACTTGTGTATGAATGTCACGTGGAACCCACATGATTCCAACATATGGATGCACCATGCATTACAACCCATATCCTCGGGCCTCTCTCTCTCTCTCTTATATATATATATATATATATATATATATATATATATAGCAAAAGGTGAAGGTACTCCAGGTAGAGTACCATCACCGTACTCCAACGTCCACATGGAGGTCCATGTGGCCACTGAAATTCTATTTTGATGTCACATGGAACTTCAATAGCCCGTATAGATCAATTTTTTTTAAAATGAACTCAAAACTAAGTTTTAAAATTAAAAGTAAAATTTTGACTATGATTCAAGGATTTAGATTTTACGAACCAAAAGATACATGGTGGAGATGTTATTTTAGATTTTTTCCTTTCAGAAATGATTTAAATAACACTACCTTGCTCCATGTGATACTCAAAATCTGCTTAGACCGCCACGTGAACCTTTATGTGGATGTTAAAGTACGGTGAGGATACTCTATCTCGAGGGTTGCGCGGAAGCTCTCAAATTAACCAACAATCTCATGATGAATGATGAAATAAGAACGCAAAATAAAAGAAAATCAAACACAATCATACAAGAGATCATATTTACGTGATTCGATAATTTGTTTACGTCCACATGCAACGATGATTCACTATATTGATAATTTCATGAGAATACAAGAATACTCAAGCTTCACCAAAGCTCTTCACAAAACTCTAAATAGGTTTACCAAAGTTTTTTCCCACACTTAATTCATCCAAGAGTTTTCCCTTATGTAAAATACAGAAATCCTATTTCCACTAAAAGAGAAACTAGTTAAATACGGAGTGTAAGCGCAATTGGGTAGTCGCGGGTCACTCGAGCGGGGTCCAAGGTTGCACGAGCAACTTAGACCAGAGAAATCTCCCTTAGAATAGTGTATTGGTCGCTCGAGCGACTTACACCAGTAAGTTTGCCCTTTTGGGCAACCCACCTCGCTTGAAAAGATTTGGTTCCCACTCAAGCAAGCTCTAAAGTTAGAGCCTATACAATAATTCTTCATTTGGCTCTAAGCTTCACCATGTACTCTTTCTTCCGATCATCACCAAACTCTTATAACCGCTACCACCAGTGCCCCGAGGGCACTTAAACCTGTTGAACATTGATCAAATTCAAACAATGTTTAGACTTGACCACTGGTACCACATTTGTTATTATATCCACAAGATTCTCCTTCGCACTCACATGTTTCAAAGATATCTCGCCGTCTTCGATTCCTTCTCGTATGAAGTGATACCATATATCAATGTACTTAGTACGAACATAATATACGTGATTCTTTACTAAGTAAATAATACTCTGACTATCGCAGAATACATCAACACTAGCCTGTGCGATCTCCAAATCACAAACTAAGCATTGAAGCCACAATGCTTTTGTCACTACCTCTGCTACTGTCATATACTCTGTCTCCATAGTAAATAAAGTCACTGTATCCTGTAACATCGACATCCAGTTAATCAAACCACCTAATAGCGTAATTACATATCCCGTTGTAAACCAATGCTTATCCAAATCACTCGCGTAATCTGAATCTACGTAACAACATAACTGATGATCTATACCATTGCGAAAAACCAACCCTACATCCACGATATCGTATATGTACCTCATAATCCATTTCACCGCCTGCCAATGGTCCTTGTCCGGATTAGCCATATACCTGTTAATCATGCTAACGGCCTATGAAATATTTGATCGTTTGTACACTATAACGTACATCAAGCTACCAACCTCAATCTCATAAGAAACACGAGTCATGAACTCATGCTCCTCATCCGTAGTAAGAGACATGCTAGCCGAAAGATGAAAGTGAGCTACTAATTGAGTACTCACAGCCTTTGAGTTCTCCATTATAAATCGTGAGAGTACCTTTTTCAGATAACTCTTCTGTGTCACACATAACAGTATTTTCTTTTCATCTCTCTGAATATTCATCCTAAGAATCTTTCTCGTTGCACCAAGATCCTTCATCTTAAACCCTATGCAAAGTTGAGATTTCAACTTGTTGATTTCCATCATGTTCTTTGCAGCTATGAGCATGTCATTAACTTATAAAAGAAGATAAATAAATGAGTCATTTACTAGCCTTTTAAAGTAAATACAGTTGTCGCATTCACTTCGAACATAATTTTGGCCTATCAAGAACGTGTCAAACCTCTTGTACCATTGTCTCGATGACTGCTTCAACCCGTATAAAGACTTTTTTAGTTTACACACTAACCTCTCTTCTCTAAAAGACTTGAACCCTTTAGGTTGGTTCATATATATCTTCTCATCCAAATCACCATTTAAAAACATTATTTCCACATCGAGGTGCTCCAACTCTAAGTCTAACTGTGCTACTCGGATTGAAGTGCGTTTCACAATCGGTGAAAACACCTCATTGTAATCAATGCCTTCCTTTTGCCCATAGCCCTTTGCTACCAATCGTGTCTTTTACCTTGTAGCACTATTTTTCCAAGAATCATTTTTCTTCTTATAAACCCGCTTACACCAAATCGCTCTCTTACTCTTAGGTAACTCTATCAGTTCCCAAGTATGATTATTGTAAAGAGAATTCATCTCTTCACCCATTGCAGTCTTCCATTCTCGTATACATCTTCTACTGATTGCATCCTTGAATGAAGATGATTCATTGTCATCCAACATCAACGTGTAGGTGACAATATCCTCGCCACTGTAGACAGTGATCTGTTTACTAGATAGCACGTCGTACTGACTACTTTAGCCCAGAACTCTCTACCCAATCCCGCATTGGATCACATATATCTTGCATTTTCAAGTAGAGTTCTATTCATACGTTCTGCTACCTTATTTTATTGTGGTATATTTCTCACTGTGTCGTGCCTAATAATACCGTTCTCTTTACAGGATTCCTAGAACTATCTACTAGTGTGCTCTCCGCCATTATCGGTTCTCAGTCGCCTGACCTTCCTTTAAGTATGGTTCTCAAACAGTATTTTCCACCCCTGGAAGACATAATCCTGTGTGCCTTTTATAGTATGAACTTATGTGTTGAACTTAACCCTGCACTGTTTTCTAAAGACACAATGCTCACAAAAGTCAACTTTGTCAGCCTTTGCACTTTTCAACAAATCCTGCTTGCTTAACTCTATCATCCCTCTTTCTACATGTGTCATCGGTGCATGTGCCATAGTTGTGTAGATGACACCGCTGCTCTACCTGTCACTGTACTCTCTGATAGAAAGTAGAGGTTCCCAACTTTTTCTCCTTTCATTACAACCAAAGATCTCATTGTCACCTTCAAAAGTCTACCTTAAGTTGCAAACTTGAGCCTATTGGAGTCTATTGTACCAAGCGATATGAGGTTCTTCTTTAGTACCGAAACATAGCTTACATCAATCAATGTTCTTACAACCCCATCGTGTATCTTTATTCTAATACTCTCAATTTCAACTGTTTTGCAGTCTATATTGTTACCTGATGAGTACTGAAAAATGAGAATATTTCACCCCTAAATACCTATATTTAGCTGTCCGATGAAGGCTATCTGATAAGATTTATTAGATTTGAAGTGTTTCAGGTAAATATGAGCCAAGTATAGAAAACAGTGCAAGAATTCGGAATATAATGCAAAAACACTGCAATTTCGGGTAATCAAGAACTTGGTGCGACTTGCGGCTAAATTTGGACCTTCAAGACGGCCGAATTACAAAATTGTCAAAACATGAAAGTTGTAGATCTTTTCGTCAGCTTTCCAACGGCGCAAGAATCGTCTCAATCCGAGTTCGGGACAGAAAGTTATGGCCGAAATACTGAAGCAGTATCTGAACCACAAGAAATGCTGATTTTCACGGATTTCTGGGGTCGATGCATCGACCCTACAGGTCGATTAATCGAGCAGGAATAGTAGTCTGACACGATTCTGACACTAGAAACGTGATTTTGTGGAAGAATTGTTGCCTCGATGCATCGAGGGTCATGAGTCGATTAATCGACCCTAAAAACTCGGCCTGGGAAACCTTTATAAAGACTCAAACACTTGAGAAAAGGAGGAATGGTAGTAGTAAACGTAGAGGAGTAGAAAGTAGAGATTAGAATTAGAGTTTTTAGTTTTAGTTCTTAGTGTTCTTAGTTTTTAGCCATTATTTTTCATAGAAATAGGAAGTTTTATTATTTCTTTTTGAGAGCTTTGTTCTTTGATTTTTCAAGTACTCGTTCCTAAATTTTATTCAAAGTTTATTTCTGCATTTATTTCGTTTCTCAAGATTATCATCCGTTTGAAGTTTGAGGTAATTTTAATTAATGTTATTTTCCCGTCTTTATTTATTTATGTCATTTATTTTCAATATGTGTGGCTAAATTTATAGGGATGGGGATCTAATGATTCCCATCTGAGGGATGTACTTTTAATAATATAAAATTAGGGATTAAAATATGAGATTTATAATTTATGGTTATTATGCTATCATGAATGGATGAAATCCCCGCCACTAACAGGGATCGCGTGTGCCGAGCCATGCCCGGGATCTCAGATCTGTGACGGTAATTTTACCCTATCATTGTTATGGTCTTTGTGTTTTCGTTGTGTGGATTTAATTATGATTATGTTCTGGGATCGAGTGTGCCGAGCCATGCCCTGGATCTTGGTTCTGTAATGGTAATTTTATCTGAAATATCCCTAATCTGAATAAAGTGTGCCGAGCCATGCCCTTGATTTCAGATTTGTAAGTGGTATTCTTGTTGGAATTTTCACCCACTTTGGGGATGGTTTTTATTTGAACCTGAGATCATGCGTGTCTAAGCCGTACCCTTGATCCGGATCTATATATGAAAATCATCTAAGTCCTGATTTGCAGGGATGCAACATGGAACCTATTAGGGTGTTGACCATTGATCTTCCATAAAAGATGTTTGTTACTAATGAGTATCTCATAAGTTAATCCTTAGATTTATATTATAGGAAGAACGGACCAAAGATGGGAGGATTTAGTATCTTCATCTTTATCATCATCTTTACTTTTATTTGTGAATCATCAATTGAATTTTAGTTTGTAGTCATTAATTACCATCTCACCAACCACTTAAATCATAAAATTGGTAGAATACTGTTAGATCTTAATAGATTTCTAGAATTACTTGTCTCTTTTAGGTATTTCAACATTAATCCTCGTGGGAACGGTCTCAGCGATCTCGCACTCACATTATATACAAACCGATTCGTGCACACTTGAGTAAAACATACATAAAAAATCACATCAAGTTTTTTGGCGCCATTTGGGACTAAATTGAGAAAATCTGAATTTTTGGTAGACAGTAAATTTTAGGAATTTTCGAGGATTAAAATAGTATTTCTGCTTAAAAAAAAAAAAAAAAAAAAAAAAAAAAAAAATTTTCTGGAGGTCGATGCATCGACCCAAACTGTCGATGCATCGAGTTGTCCTCGATTGATCGAGTTATACTCGATTAATCGATTTAAAAAAAAAAAAAAAAAAAAAAAAAAATTTTGAAAAATTTTATTTTTGTTTTGAGGTTGCTCTGCCGAAAACCTCTGCTTTATGCATCCTTTGTATGCACACTAGGTCTTCTAAAGAGAAATTTAGAAATTTAGAAATTAAATCCTGAGATCGAACGTGCCTGTCGGTCAAATCGTAAGGACGCTAGATCAAGGCAGAAAGTTTTAAGTGAATCATCCACTGAAGTCAATATGACTGACAACATGAATGGGCAACTCGAACAAGAGGAAGAACCAACATTGAGAGAATTGTTTTCTCCAATAACTACAAACACCCCATCATGCATTGTGTACCCGCCACACACGGTGGCGGTTTGAAATTACAAATGTCATCCAAATCCTTCCAATCTTTCACGGCATGGATCGAGAAGATCCATACCAGCATGTTAAAGACTTCGTTGAAGTCTGCTCATCTGTTTACCAAAATTTCAGCGAAGAATCTGTTCGGCTGCGCTTATTTCCTTTCTCTATAAAGGATAAAGCGAAAGCATGGTTAAATTCTCTACCATCAGGATCCATAACCACCTGGGATCAGATGGTCAAAAAGTTTCTATCAAAGTTCTTCCCTATGGCGAAGAATGCCCTTAGACGTGAAATCACGGATTTCACGCAAGAGGAAGATGAGAGATTATATGAAGCTTGGGATAGATTCATGGATCTCTTACTCAAATGTCCGCACCATGGATACTCAAAGTGGAGACTAGTCCAGTGTTTCTACAATGGATTAAATCAACCAAATAGACATCTGGTGGAGTCAATGAATGGCGGAGGATTCCTGAGCCTTAAAGAAACCGAATCTTATGCTTTCTTAGAAAAGCTAGCTGAGGACTCTCAGCACTGGGATTTCACAAAGACTCGAACAAGCGGTCAAAACCCGGATCAAGCCGAGTTCAACAAAGAAAGGAGGATGCGTAGTAAAGGATCCCCCAGACCTGATCGCTAAAATTGATTTCCTCACACAACAAGTGGAGGAATTGAAAGTAAAGAAGAATGTGCATATGGTCAATACACAACCTGACCCGTGTGCAATTTGTGCAAGTCCAATGCATATGGCGTATGAATGTCCTTCAATGCGTAACTATCATGAAGACACATCCGAACAATTAAATGTGGTGAATAATTATGGGGCGGAATCAAGGAAACGTTTTCAATGAGAATAACCCAAATAGCTGGAGAAACCACCCAAATTTCTCATGGAAACAAGATAATCAAAGAATGCAGCCCAGGAAGCAGGGGATGGACTTTTATCCCCAACAAAATTTCAATCAAGGACCGGCAGAACTACGGTCAAGGGCAATTTCAGCAAAGGGTTCAATAACCGAATCAATTTCAATACAATCAAAATCAAAGTTGGGCGACCACGGCAAATGAACCAGAATTTTCGGTTTACGACCAATGGGAGGTTATCAAAACCAACCACAACAAAATATTGTCGACATTTCCACCACAGGATTTAACAACCCACAGGGAAATCCTGCCCAACGTCCTCATACACAAACTCCTTCTACTGAGGACCTGATGAAACTCATCCATTCTCACACGTCCTCAATCTCTAAAATAGAGACCCAAATTGGGCAATTGGCATCCTTTCTCTGTGAAAGAGAAAAAGGTTCGTTTCCAAGCCAACCTGTTCCTAACCCAAGGGGCCAAATGGTTGTTGAACAAACATCAACTTCAACACAAGAGGATAATCAACAACAAATTGAGGCGATCCTGGCGTTGAGATCTGGAAAGCAGGTCGATAACAAAATAGTGTTGCCAGAAGAGGAGGAAAAGTCTGATGGAGAGAAGAAATCTGAAGAGAGAGAAGAAATTGATGACAAAGTACAAGCAAAAGAAATATCAGATAACAAGAGTGAACAAAATAAGAGTCTTGTTCCGAAAGCACCATACCCGCAAAGATTGATGGCACCACTGAGAAATCGTGATGTGGAAGGAATAAATGAGATTTTCAAGCAATTACAAATTAATATTCCTTTCTGGATGCCATCCGCAAGTACACTTATGCTAAATTTTGAAGGAATTGGTCACAATCAAAGAAAGACCATATTATTGAAAAAGGCTTTCTTAGCCGAAATTTGGTTAGTTCGATGTGCAAGCAAAGCTCCCGATCAAATACAAGGACCCAGGTTGTCCTACAATCTCGATCATTATCGGCGATAATCGTATTGATCAGGCTCTTTTGGACTTAGGAGCAAGTGTTAACTTGTTGCCTTATTCTGTGTATAAGGAGCTCGAATTGGGAGAACTCAAGACCACTGCAATGACCCTTGTTAGTTGTGATCGGTCCGTAAAGATCCCTCGAGGAATTGTAGAAGATGTCCTCATCAAGGTGGATTCTTTCTACTTTCCTGTAGATTTTGTTGTTCTAGACACTGAACCAGCACTAAATTTGAAGAATAATATTCCAGTGATTCTAGGAAGACCATTCCTAGCAACCTCCAATGCGTTGATCAACTGTCGAAATGGGATCATGAATCTGTCATTCGGGAATATGACAGTAGAACTCAACATTTTTAATATTGCCAAGCAGCCCATGGAGGATGATGAACATGCTCAAGCTTGCATACTCGATGAAATTGTAGAGGAAATATTTAATGCATCTGAATCTGAGGATCCTCTAGCAGCTTGTCTTGCGCATTTTGGAGAAAATTTCGATGTGGATCAACTAATCCAAGAAGTAAATCACATGTTGGATTCCACACCACGTCTGGGTGAAGAACAGGAAATAGAGTGTGGAACTCAAATTGAATTAATCGAGGAAAAGCCAAAAAAGGAGGAGAAAGTGTCCTTAGAACTTAAACCTCTTCCGGAGAATCTCAAGTATGCCTACCTGGGGGAGAATGAAACTCAACTTTGTTATCATATCATCAACCTTTGGATGCGAATCGAAGGCCGACTCATGAATGTACTCAAAGAGCACAAAAGTGCCATCATGTCGATAAAAGATATCAAAGGCATTAGTCCAACGGTGTGTATGCGAATCCATTTGGAAGACAATGCTAAGCCTTCTAGGGAACCACAGAGGAGATCGAACCCTATCATGCAAGATGTGGTCCAAATGAGGTAATCAAGCTTTTAGATCTTTGGAATCATATACCCCATCTCGGACGATAAATGGGTCACCCACACAAGTGGTCCCTAAGAAATCGGGAATCACAAGGGTAAAGAATGAAGAAAACATATCCCTACAAAATTCAAAGCGGTGGAGAGTGTGCATTGATTACCGGAAGTTAAATTTGATGACGAGGAAAGATCACTTTCCACTTCCGTTTATCGATCGGATGTTAGAAAGATTGGTGGGCATGAGTACTATTGCTTTCTCGTGGCTATTAAAGGTATAACCAAATAGTCATTACTTAGGAGGATCGGAGAAGACCACTTTCACATGTCCTTTGGTACTTTCTCCTCTACCGCGAATGCCGTTTGGGCTTTGTAATGCACCGACTACATTCCAAAGATGTATCTTTGAGTATTTTTTGGATATGGTCGGCGATTCTAAGTCTTCATGGGCGACTTCTCAATACATGGAAAGCAGTTTCTTGTTGTTTGAATCATTTGTCGCTAGTGCTTGCGATGCGGAGAAGAACCTTGTTCTTAAGCGGGAAAAATGTCATTTCATGGTTAAAGATGGCATTGTTTTGGGACACATCATATCGTCCCGAGGTATCAAGGTCGATAAAGGCTAAAGTTGATTTAATTGCCGACCTACCACCACCAGGGGCATGAAAAATCGGATCTTTTTAGGCCACGCCCGGTTTTTGAGCGTTTTATTAAAGATTTTGAGATATGCGGCCGCTCTGCGGACTTACTTTCAAAGATGCCCCATTCATCTTTGATGATAAATGTTTGCGAGCCTTTGAAGCTATTAAGGCGAATTGATAAAAGCTCAATAATTCAATCTCGTGAGAATTCCGTTCGAAATTATGTCTTGACGCCTCGATTATGCAATTGGGAGCTGTTTTGGGGCACGAATAGAAAAATTACGCATGTGATCTACTATCGAGTCGCATCTCTAAGCGATGCCCAGTTGAACTACTCGACCCTTTGAAAAGGCTGTTGGCGGTAGTTTTGCGTTGGATAAATTCGATCCTATTTACTAGGATCTAAAGTTGTGGTATTCACGAGATCATTTGCTCTGCGATATCATTACGCTAAGAAAGAGGCTAAAACACGTTTAATAAGGTGGATCTTGTTGTTACAAGAGTTTGATTTGGAGATCAAGGACAAGAAGGGTTGAGAAAATGTGGTGGCGATCATTTGTCACGAATTATTATTGAGAAACTGACGAGCTGTTCCAATCTTGGAGCACTTCCGGATGAGCAGGTTGTTGATTGATTGCCCACCTTGGTATCGGATCTTGTCAATTTCCTAGTCAGAAATTACCTCACCATTGGTGGGAATGAAATCTATTTTCTTAGCTCGGGTGAAACACTATTTTTTGAGGATCCGTACTTATTCAAATCATCTGTCTGATCAAATCATCGACGATGCATTCACGAATCTGAGCAACCACGAATCATCTCGTTACATCATGAGTTAGCTTTGTGGAGGTCATTTAGTTCCAAAAAGGCGCTAAGATCTTTCAAAGTGGTTTCTCTTGGTAAGCGATATTTAAGGATTGCCATCAACATTGCAAATCTGTCTGGCTATCAAATGCTCGAATCTCAAAGCGCAACATGATGCCGCTCAATCCAATTTTAGAAGTTGAGTTATTTGATGTTTGGGGATCGATTTTATGGGTCCTTTCGAATTCGTTTGGAAATCGTTCATTCTTGTCGGCGTTGACTATGTTTGAAATGGGTAGAGGCGTGGCATGTAAATCTAATGATCACAGTAGTGATCAAATTTCTCAAGGATCAAGTGTTTTCCGTTTGGCATTCAAAGCGATAATCGATGATGGTGGAAAGCACTTTTGCAACAAAGTGTTCACCCAATTAATGAAGAAATATGGTGTCACACACAAAGTTGCTACACCTACCATCCTCGACAAGTGGCCAAGTTGAAGTCTCTAATCGGGAACTTAAGCAAATTTTAGAAAAGACAATCAATCCGAACCGTAAAGGCTGGTCGTTAAAATTGAATGACGCTCTATGGGCGTATAGAACTGCATTTAAAACTCCGATTGGCATGTCGCCGTATCGGTTGGTCTTTGGTAAAGGATGTCACCTCCCGGTTGAAATAGAGCATCGAGCATTTTGGGTAGTTAAGTCATTGAATTTCGATTTCACGGAATCTGGTACCCAAAGGGTCTCCAAATAAATGAATTAGAGGAAATCCGTCTTTGATGCATATGGTATGCTAAATCGTATAAGGGCCGGATGAAAGCGGGTTCATGATCAAAATATTCTGCGAAAATCGTTCGTTGTTGGTCAACTAGTTTTACTCTACAATTCCCGACTTCATCTATTTCCGGGGAAACTAAAAACCCGTTGGAGTGGTCCTTTTAAAATCTCTCGAATACTCCCCAATGGGGCAGTAGATATTATCAACCCGAAACATGGGAATGTTTTTGGGTTAACGGAGATTGAAATCGGTTTCCTTGAGAATGCGATTGCATTCTCTAACACTATTTCTTTGAGTGAGCCACCGCTCACCCCGACCGAAGGTGATTCCTAAGGTCGAGCTATCGACTTTAAACTAGCGCTTATTGGGAGGCAACCCAATTGTGTATTTTCCGCTTTATTGTGTTTTGTTTGTTTAAAAAAAAAAAAAAAAAAAAACTAGATTATTTTTGGATTGATGCAACGACAATTAGG
This sequence comes from Chloranthus sessilifolius, assembly GCA_021018995.1. Lineage (NCBI taxonomy): Eukaryota > Viridiplantae > Streptophyta > Magnoliopsida > Chloranthales > Chloranthaceae > Chloranthus > Chloranthus sessilifolius. The sequence goes on along the minus strand of CM037588.1, from coordinate 1,337,784 downwards.
GGTCGATGCATCGACCCAATTGTGCTCGTTTAATCGCCTCTTTTGGTCGATTAATCGAGTTCAAATTCGATGTCCTTTTCAAGGCGCGGTGCATTTATGGCGATTTTTGACTTTTTTAGTCGATTAATCGACTCCTTGAGTCGATGCATCGACACTTTTTGAAAATTGAGCCGTCTTAAATATCCGTCCGCTTTTGTTTTTATTTGGTGTCGATTAATCGACTCTTTATGGATCGATTAATCGACTTTTTATTTTGGGACGGCGTTTTTATTTTTTTATTTGCCTCGATTTTGTCGATTAATCGAATAAGTGCGTGATTAATCGATTTTTCCACTTCCGACGCTATGCCTTTTCACTTAAAGACGCTATGCGTTTCCATGCGGACTTCGACGCGCTTTCATTCAAGTCTATTAATCGACACTTTTGGTCGATTAATCGATTATTTCGATTGTGTCCGTCCCGAGAGGCGCCTTTGCGCCTATTTAAATGGAGGAGTCTCCCTTCGTTTCTCACTACGAGTTTGAGTGTTTGTTTTTCTGACTGCCTCCGACATTCCGACAGTGCAATCATGGCTTCGACCTCTGCCGCGCCGCAAAGACTTGTGCAACGCCCCGCTGGTCATCCACGTGATCAGCCAAGTGGTCGCCACACCCGCGACCTGTTCGTAATATGTTTTGATCTTGCGGCTTTCAAGCACCGCCTTATCTGCGCCGCTTTCTCGCTTATGCGATGGCGCTCAATGCCTATTTTCTCCTCACTCACCGTGATCAAAGTGTCGAGCAACGTGGTTCGGTTATTCTACCGTAATATGGCATGGGTGCCCGCTTCCATCGAGAATCAAGTCGCCGCCCACTTCTGTTACAATTGATGGGTGGTCGCGACCGATTTTCCGCACACCATTGCGGAGGTCTTTAATGTTTCGTCGAGGCGCCTCACAATCACATTCGGGTGAGGAACTTGACGAGTCTCGTGGAGGATATAATCAATGAGATGTGCCGCGGCATATTTTCTTCTGGGATCGCCACTAGGCGATCGGCGTTGCCGCGCCCGCTTTTGTTTTGGGATAGTGTGGTCAGTAGCAATCTTTGTCCCCGTGGCCACGTTTCTGAGCGCACCGGTGATCGGGTTCAAGCACTTTATGGGGCCCACCGCAATTCATGGATCAACGTGCCCAAGATCATTCATGATGGCATGTGGCGATGCCATGACGAACTCGCTAAACCTACCACTGGTGAAGCCCCGTTGGTCTACTTCCCCCATTATGTTATGAAGTTGCTGAATTTTCTTCGTTTCCCGTTCTACCGGGATGATGATATCGGGGACCTTGCTTTCTATCGATATGGTGCAACCCAGTGGAACCGCAGTATGCGTCTCTTGGGAAATGTCCCTGATGCCCATGCTGATGCACCGGCTCCCCCACGCCAGCGTCGCCGCGTCCGTCAGGATGACCAACATGCACCTGATCAAGGACCCGAGGAGGGTGTGTCGCTTGGCTCACTCCAAGCCCAAATTACCTCTTTACAAGAAGAGCAGCAGCGACACCATGGTGCACTCCTACGCCGTAGCCACTATGATCGTTCCTTCCTCCATCAGATCGGGCAGCGCATGTGGCCTGATAGTTATGATGAGATGCGCGCCAGGGCTCGCCAAGCCGAGGAGGATGGCGATGATTAGTTAGTTTGGTCTAGGATTAGGATTTTTCGTTTTGTGTTATTTTTCTTTCTTTTGTTTAGGCTGTTTATTTTAGGAGTCAAATCAGAAGTGTCCATGTAATCATCGTCTTTATCAATGAAAAAGTGTGTTTTCTAATCTGTGTGAGATTGTCAAAATTTTGCAAATTACCGGTTGCCTTTAGAGTAGTTGGAACGCATTTTTAAAAAGTTAATTTTCACAAATTTTCAACTCTCTGCCAAGATGGTGTCGATTAATCGAGGGTTATACTCGATTGATTCTATTAAAAAATAAAAAAAAAAAAAAATTTTTGGGAGGTCGATGAATCGACCCCTCTGTCGATTAATCGACCCCCAAAGGGTCGATGCATCGACCTTTAGGGATCGATTAATCGACCCTCTGTTGCTTAAAAAAAAAAAAAAAAAAAAAAAAAAATTTGGGTGTCGATGCATCGACCCCACTGTCGATTAATCGACCACCAAAGGGTCGATGCATCGACCTTCAAGGGTCGATTAATCGACCCCACCGCTTTCTGTTTTTTTTGGTTTTTGTTTTTTTTCTTTCGGCGGCACTCCTAGTGGAAGTCTGATTTGCCACTTTTCTCACGTATATGGACTCCCTCAGACGTACTGCCACATCTTTTCATTGTTTCTTTTCTGCAAGACACCTCTTTCCACTCCTACTCCAACTCTATATTTTCCCTTTATATTCACCTTTAGGCTCACTTTTCATTAACTCTGCACAATCTTTCTTATGGCCCGACGATTATATCTTACCAGAGCCCGATTATCAAAGATGGAGGAGACTGCTAAAAAGCGGGAGCGCCGCTCTCATCGGACGGTCCCTTTTGTGCCGAATAATGTTGATATCATCGACCTTGATCCGATGATCATTCCTTCCTGGGGAGAACCATCTCGTAAAAAGGTAAATCGCTCCAAATCTCCTACACTGTGCGTTGATACTGATATCGAGATAATTGATGTGATGCCGTCACCATCTCCCCCACCTCCATCCATACAATCGGCGGTGTCTCATCAATTTCCCCTTGATCTTTGGGAGAAATTGTTCCCTGTGCCTAAGAATATCAATTTAAGTGATCCGAGGTGGATGGGTCCGCCTACCAATGATTAACAGAGTTGGATTCTTGTTCAGTTTAGGATTTAGGATTTAGGCTTTATTAGTTTTTTCTTTCCTTTTTGTTTTGTTTTGTTTAGTTTAGGTTGTTTTTTTTAATTCCCTCAATAGTGTAACTATATCCCCTTCAATATATTTTTTGTAATGTTCTAATTTGATACAATTATTCTCTGCACCTGATCTTTGTGTTGAGGTACTTTTTTCAAACAGGTTTGGGGGTGCGCTACTTCTTTCAGTCAATGAGGACATTGTCATCTTTAGGTTTGGGGGTATGGTTAACTATTTTACGTCATTTATTTGTTTTATCTGAAAAAAAAAAAAAAAAAAAAAAAAAAAATTTTAATTTTTGAAGTCATCATGCACATTATTTTACGATTGTTTTCAAACTTTAGTTGATGATGCATGTGAATTTAATTTTGAGAATAATAGTGTCATATTTTGATTACTTGTATCTAAGATGATGAAGCTTAATGTGATATGTTGTGGATAATTTTGATATTCATGCTTAGACTTTTTACACTGATACCAAGCTAAGACTTAGAAATCGATGAACTGTTTTGAATGTTGAATCTTAGGTTCTTAGTGGAGACTAAACCCAGTGAGCTTTAGAGCTAATTTCCCGTCATTGATGAGTGAATATATAAACTCGGAGTTTTCTTTGAATACGATTTATTTTGCATAATCTCATACACTTCATTTTGACTTGTGACTTTGCATGAAATCAAATTTATATCATTATGTTAGAATGTACTGTATATCTACTCAAGACAAATAGGCAAAGTTACTTTCTTTTAAGGATATGATTGAAGGCCATCTTTGGCCTCGTTTTGTGCTTAAAATGCCCCACCTCAAATAAATTTATCTTTCTAGTACCCCTTTGAGCCTATTGATAAATATTTACCTTTATACATTCTTTGATAAGCCACGTTAACCTTTAACCCTTCACCATTTCTAAAAATTCAGCTTTACCCTTCTTATTTCTGAGAAATTAGGAACGAGGGATGAGAGTGAACGAAAAGAGAGTAAGTGGAGATTGTGGTGTTTCTTGAGAGTGTATGGCAAAATAAAAAGAAAAGGAGAGAGAAAAGAAAAGAAAATTGTGAAAAATAATGAAAAATCTGAGGTGCTTCAAGAAAAAGGAAGAGAAAAAGAAAGTTGAGAAAAATAGAAAAAAATTGAGAAAAATAGTGAGAGAGTAAAAAAGAAAAAGAAGAGAAATAGAAAAAAAAAATCAAAAAAGGAGTTTCTTTTCTAATTTCTCAGAAACCTTGAATCCCAACTTCCAATTCTTTCTTACCCTTTCCTGAGCCCCATTATAACCCTAAAAAGACCTTCATGATCTGATCTTGCATTAGTAACTGTCTTGTGGAGAGTAAATATGTGATACTTATGACACTTGATATGACATGCTTAGGATATACAAGTATCTTCTTATGAGATTTATTTTTGTTCATTGATTACATCGTGTTTCATTTATCATGTGAGACCTTTTTATTTGCTTTGTATTAACTTCTCACATATGTGCAAAAATTTATCCACTATCGATGTCTTTATATTTTGAGAGTATACCTAAAGTGAGGATTGAGTCAAAACAACAGATCCAACGGTTTTCCGTTTGAATTAGTTCTGAGATGAATGAATTTTGGTTTGGTTATGCACACACTTCACGTTTAGGCATGGATGGATGAGCTATCTAACGATTTGAGCATTAGACTAATTTGAATGGATATTAGTATGATTAGTATAACATTGTTGTTTTTGAGAATTAGCATGTTGAATTGATTAATGATTTTTGTTTTTGAAGGGTATATATGTTATCAAAATCATATTTTGAAAACTCAATTTTATCGATGATTTCAAAAATATATTGAAGTTTGTGGGTAACTTCACTGTAAACCCTCAGGAGACACAACTCCTCCACTAGGATCACCTAGGGGTTTAAAGGCTTGTTGCACATGCTAAGTGCAATCGTGTTCCCTACGAAAGTGGCATTTATTTTCTTTAGTTTGCTTTGCTCGAGGACTAGCAAAGTGTAGGTTTGGGGGTATGATGAGTACTGAAAAATGAGAATATTTCACCCCTAAATACCTATATTTAGCTGTCCGATGAAGGCTATCTGATAAGATTTATTAGATTTTTTCGGTAAATATGAGCCAAGTATAGAAAAAAGGCAAAGAATTCGGAATATAATGCAAAAACACTGCAATTTCGGGTAATCAAGAACTTGGTGCGACTTGCGGCTAAATTTGGACCTTCAAGACGGCCGAATTACAAAATTGTCAAAACATGAAAGTTGTAGATCTTTTCGTCAGCTTTCCAACGGCGCAAGAATCGTCTCAATCCGAGTTCGGGACAGAAAGTTATGGCCGAAATACTGAAGCAGTATCTGAACCACAAGAAATGCTGATTTTCACGGATTTCTGGGGTCGATGCATCGACCCTACAGGTCGATTAATCGAGCAGGAATAGTAGTCTGACACGATTCTGACACTAGAAACGTGATTTTGTGGAAGAATTGTTGCCTCGATGCATCGAGGGTCATGAGTCGATTAATCGACCCTAAAAACTCGGCCTGGGAAACCTTTGCGCGACGGAATCTATTTAAAGACTCAAACACTTCGAGAAAAAGGAGGAATGGTAGTAGTAAACGTAGAGGAGTAGAAAGTAGAGATTAGAATTAGAGTTTTTAGTTTTAGTTCTTAGTGTTCTTAGTTTTTAGCCATTATTTTTCATAGAAATAGGAAGTTTTATTATTTCTTTTTGAGAGCTTTGTTCTTTGATTTTTCAAGTACTCGTTCCTAAATTTTATTCAAAGTTTATTTCTGCATTTATTTCGTTTCTCAAGATTATCATCCGTTTGAAGTTTGAGGTAATTTTAATTAATGTTATTTTCCCGTCTTTATTTATTTATGTCATTTATTTTCAATATGTGTGGCTAAATTTATAGGGATGGGGATCTAATGATTCCCATCTGAGGGATGTACTTTTAATAATATAAAATTAGGGATTAAAATATGAGATTTATAATTTATGGTTATTATGCTATCATGAATGGATGAAATCCCCGCCACTAACAGGGATCGCGTGTGCCGAGCCATGCCCGGGATCTCAGATCTGTGACGGTAATTTTACCCTATCATTGTTATGGTCTTTGTGTTTTCGTTGTGTGGATTTAATTATGATTATGTTCTGGGATCGAGTGTGCTTAAGCCATGCCGGGATCTTGGTTACAGAATGGTAATTTTATCTGAAATATCCCTAATCTGAATAAAGTGTGCCGAGCCATGCCCTTGATTTCAGATTTGTAAGTGGTATTCTTGTTGGAATTTTCACCCACTTTGGGGATGGTTTTTATTTGAACCTGAGATCATGCGTGTCTAGCCGTACCCTTGATCCCAGATCTAGATAAATGAAAATCATCTAAGTCCTGTTTGCAGGGATGCAACGTGGAACCTATTAGGGTGTTGACCATTGATCTTCCATAAAAGATGTTTGTTACTAATGAGTATCTCATAAGTTAATCCTTAGATTTATATTATAGGAAGAACGGACCAAAGATGGGAGGATTTAGTATCTTCATCTTTATCATCATCTTTACTTTTATTTGTGAATCATCAATTGAATTTTAGTTTGTAGTCATTAATTACCATCTCACCAACCACTTAAATCATAAAATTGGTAGAATACTGTTAGATCTTAATAGATTTCTAGAATTACTTGTCTCTTTTAGGTATTTCAACATTAGTCCTCGTGGGAACGATCTCGTACTCCGCACCCATTATATACAAACCGATTCGTGCACTTGCGAGTAAAACATACATAAAAAAATCACATCATTACCCATCAAAACCATTTCTCCATCCTCCTCTTTATAAGACGTGAATCAGTCCCTATTTGGACACATGTGATAGGGGCACCATAAATCAAGTGTCCATATATTCGATGAGTATTGATCAAAAATCACTGACAACACGTTCTCATCATCATCCGGAGCTTGTTCGGCTATGCAAGCTACATCAATGACCTCTTTCTACTTCTTATACCAAGTATCGTCCCTCTTAGTTTGTAATTGAGGACAATGTTTTCTGATGTGACCCTTCTCGTGACACTTGTAGTATTCTACAGTCTTTTTATTTTTGAATTTAGATTTAGAATTTTATCTACCCCATTCAAATTTATGATCCTCTGATCTCCCCCTAACCAACAAGTCATCTACTTGTGTATTACTATTCGAACATTTCTTCCTCAAGTCATTATAAAACAGTGCCGATGTAACCAACTCCAGTTCAATAGTATCCTTCCCATAGAGCAATATAGTAATTAGGTGCTCATAGGAATCAGGGAGGGAAGACAAACTCAATAGTGTTATGTCTTCATCCTTAACCTCTTTTCTAACATTTAATAATTTAAATATAATTCTATTGAATTCATTAAGATGTTCGTTGAGAGGGATACCTTCCTTTATGTCTAATTTGTGCAGTTACTTCTTGAGATATAGATGACTCGTCAGAGATTTTGTCATGTAAAGACTCTAATTTGGCACACAGCGCGGACGCCGAGTTCCCCCACATCATATTATACGTAATCTCCTTCGTTAGACATAGCTGAATCGTACTACACGCTTGAAGTTCGAATTCTTCTTAATCACCGTCAGACATATCTGCCGACCTACCTGTAAGCCATTTCAATGCCTTGTGTAGCCCTTATTGAATTAAGATATCTCGTACTGGTATTTGCAACAAGCCGAAATTAATCTTCCCGTTGAATTTTTTAACCTCGAACCTCGTATTCAAAACTTTTGCGGATTTCGAGGCCATCTCTGATTATAGAACAGAAATCTAATGGCTCCGATACTAATTTTTTGTACGAAAGCTCTTAAATTAACAAACGATCTCACAACAAACGATTAAATAAGAACGCAAAATGAAAGAAAATCAAACATAATCATACAAGAGACCATATTTACGTGATTCGGTAATTTGCCTATGTCTCCAGGTAAAGATTATTCATTATATTGATGATTTCATAAGAATACAAGAATACTCAAGCCTCACTAAAGCTCTCCATAAAACCTTAGATAGGTTTACCAAGTTTTTTTACCACACCTAATTCGTCCAAGTGCTTTCTCTTATATAGAAGTAAAATTTTGGGGTAATCGATGATAATAATTAGCGATATAATAATATAAACGATATCAGGAAATAATCACAACCATAATTAAACACATACGATTTTAACGTAGAAAACTCTTTTATAGGTGAAAATCACGAGATCTATCTCATATTTAAGGCCAACAGTTCACTATAAAAAATAAATTATTACAGTGCTTTAAGAATAAAATGTTTTATCACTCTTCTCACCAACAATGATTGTGTCTCACGATCATCCATTTCATAGTATAAAGCTATCGCCTCCAACCATCATCTCTCACGATGATCCACTCGTTTCACATGAGCCAACAATAAATTTGAAACATAACCAATTCAACCTCAGATCACAGAGGCAAAATTTTCTTTGAGATTTAGATTAATTCAGAATAGTACTAAAATATCTCAAGAGAAGGGAAATATAGAATTTTGAATAGTTTTTGAAAGTGAAGATTTTTCCCAAAAGCCCCTTGCTTCCCTAATCACTAACTACTCTTTTTAACCATAGAGACAAGGATGTCCGTGAATTACTAACTTTCCTAATCGTCCGGACACGGACGTCCGTGAATCACTCATGGATGTCTGTGAGTTCAGTCATGGACGTCCATACAAATCTACTTAGCACTCTAAACTTGATGGGAGCACATCTAGGTTTGATCATGATTATGACAAAATAACTAACAATCTCCCCCTTTGTCACAATCATGACAAAACCTAGCTTACAAGGACTCAATGAAATAGAAAGATACATCAGATTAGCTCTCATCTAAGTCCTATACATCAATCTAGTATGCAATGAAAAAAAATTACAACTCTATTGTTCCCCCTAACTGATTTGCCAAGTATTATCAGATAACCTAAAGACTAGCTTTTTATTGTACTATGAACATTGACACATTTACCACATTTTCTTGTTACTTGAAACAATAGAGCAGAGGATCAAGTGTACCAGGAAATATATGTAAAAATAAAAATTATAACAATGCAAAAATTAAAAAAAATTGAATAAAAAGCAAATCTATCTCCCCCCTTTTGTCATAATGTGATAAAAAATATAATATGTAAAGAACCATCAATTTATAAGAACACAATAACATGAAAACTAATATATATATATATATATATAGAGAGAGAGAGAGAGAGAGAGAATACTATGAACGTCTGTGGATGTCCAACGAACGTTCGTCCAAATGTGAGTGCACTGGACCAATGGGATGTTCAATTTGTGGAAGTCCGTGGAATTGTCAACAGACGTCCGTGAAGTGCAGTGTGCACATGGGCAAGCATGCTACAAAAAAACGAAGAAATCTGATTAAAATCGATGTAAAAATAAACTATCCTCCTAAATAAAATTTTATAAAAACTAATCAATAGCAAGAGGAAAACAAATACTATTTATTCAAAGAGTCTAATAGTCTCACATGTTATGTTTCATAGATTATGATATCAACAATATGATCTCAACATATGAAATGAATATAGATATATATCATTAAATTTCACTTAATATGCTAGAGATGATCAAAATTTCACATGTAAACATTTAATCCTTGCTTATTCAGTCAGTATGGAAATGCAATCTGTTATTGAAATATGTGCCTAATAGTTGTATATGTTAATATGTCATTTGCAACATATGAGAGACCAGTCAAGAACAAAAAAATTGAAAATCACGTGCTAGGAAGGATATTTACTTATACTTTTGGAACAATAACAATGCGACTTGTGCAATGCTCGAACATTTTAAAGCTTTCTAAGTGACCCATGTATTGAGCTTTAGAACAATGACTCCCAACTAGATAGCTTAGGGCATTAGATGTTTAGACATCCCTACAGTTTTACTTGCTCGAGTCAAAAAGCTTATAAGGTTGAGCGAGTCATAAGGTGAATTTTCACAGGCGATAAAAACAATATTATTTTACCTTTACTTGCTTTCTATTCAACCCATGTAACAAGTGTTAGGGCAATGACTTCCAATCCAGTTGAATTAAGGCATTAAATATAAAATACTCCTACGAGCTTAATAACTCGAGTTGAATAAGGATGCAGGGAGCAGTCAAGAAAATATATTTGACCAATAAAATATCAGAGAGGCATTAAGTTGAGTCAAAGCAATAATTTCCTATGACTAGTTTCAAAAGAGTTGCAATGACATATTTAAGCATGAAAAAAAATTTTCTTTAATACAAATGAGTATACAAAATAAACAATGATTAAACAAAGGCAAAATGATATATGATTAACTTATGACACATTAAGTTATATCTCATGACATCTGACCATATGCAATTCCTAGATGTAATATGTTGTATCATACAAAATCAAGAATCAATATAGATGAGTCTTTTTGTGATTTCTTCTCAAAGGGTTTAAACTTTCCTGACTTCTCTAAGAAAATCATGATACCTCGAGTCGATCATTACACTTGATTCGTGGAATCAAACAAAGTGTACTGACTTTGATACCAATTGAAAATTTGAAATAATCGATGATAATAATTAACGATATAATAATGTAAATGATATCAGGAAACAATCACAACCACAAATTAAAGACAGACGATTTTAACATGAAAAACCCTTTCATAGGTAAAAATCACGGGATCTATCTTAGATCCAAGGCAAACAACACTATAAAAAATAAATTCTTATAGTGCTTTAAGAATGAAATGTCCTATCACTCTTCTCATCAACAACGACCGCGTCTCACAGTCATACCTTTCATAGTGTAAAACTATTGCCTTTAACCATCGACTCTCACGATGATCTACTCATTTCACTCGAAACAATAACAAATTTGCAAGATAAAAAATTTAACCTCAGATCATAGAGGCAAAATTTTCTTTGAGATTTAGATCAATTCAAAATGGTATTAAAATATCTCAAAGAGAAGAAATAGAGAATTCCGAATAATTTTTTAAAGTGAAGATTTTTCCCAAAAGCCCCTTGCCTCCCGAATCACTGACTTTCTCTTTTTAACGATAGGGACATGGATGTCTGTGAATCACTAGCTTCCCTAACCGTTGGGACACGGACGTTCGTGAATCACTCACGGATATCCGTGAGTTTAGACGTCCGATCCATGAGTTTAGTCACGGACATCCGTACAAATCTACTTGGCACTCTAAACTTGATACGAGCACATCTAAGTTTGATAATGATTATGATAAAATAACTAATAAGAAGGCACAAATCCTACGTTTACTAAAAGAGAAACTAGCTAAATATGGAGTGTAAATACAATTAGGTTGTCGCGAGTCGCTCGAGTAGGAACCAAGGTCGTACGAGGGACTTAGATCAGAGAAATCACCCTTAGAATGGTATATTAGTCGCTCGAGCGACTACCAAAATCACTCAAGCGGCTTACACCAGAAAATTTTCTTGGGCGACCCACCTCGCTCGAGTAAAAATTTGATTCCCGCTCGAGCGAGCTCTAAAGTTGAAGCCTAAACATGGAGTACCTTCCCAGCTCATATATATATATATATATATATATATATATATATATATATATATTATAAGCCGTTTGAACTCTATTACTACAACATAAATATATGTTCTAAATGTTTTTTAACCAAAACAAAGAAAACAAAATGTCGAATATATGAAAATATAATTTTTCATTTGTTTTTGGCCCAGCCACCAAAAAGGATACTGTATAATACCAGATTTCAATATACTTTGAAATATTGGAGTTATCAACAAAAGGTATTTCAAGATTCAAAGATCGTTATAAGACTGTAGTTGAATAAAATGGCATGAGGTTCTCTCTTGAAAAAACACACAACCATACATATTAAAATACTTCCATTTTATTATTATTTATTTGTTATAATAGATCTTTAAATCGGAGAAGAGTAGAAAAGGCCACTTAATAGAGCCAAGGGTACAACTATTCTCATCATAGTAAGTATGACACAATAACCAAAATCATTGACTAATTTGAATCAGATGATGGAGATTGTTTTTGCTCCAATCTTCCCTAAGATAGATCTTAAGATCACGACGCGCCACCTATCCGACAGTTATATTTTGATTCCACATAGCACACATCCTCAAAAGTGACCTTGATCATGGGCAAAATAATTTGACTATAACTTTTAACGATGTGTGCCATCTGGAATCAACATCTTACCGTTTGATAGGAGCGTCATGATCTTAAGATCTATCATGTGGAAGATTGGAACAAAATAAATCCCCATCGTCTGATTCAAATCAGTCAATGATTTTCGTCTATGAAAAAACGGTGTGATCCTTACTATTATACGGGTAGAATAGCCGTACCCTAGAGTTAATTTAGGTTTTTTTGTGGGATGCTATTAACCCCCCACCAAACACTGGATATCTCCCATTAAGTACAGTTGAAAGTCGTTGATTGCTTTGAATCATTTGATGGAGATCGTTTTTCGTTCCAATCCTTTTTCACACAACTGATCTTGAGATCATGGGTATATCATTTGATGATCAATTTTTTTTCTCTGTGACACACATACCAAAACAGTGATCCAAAAATCACATGGTACACATAATGCTCACATATCACTTTTTTAGATATGTGCCATGTGGAATGAAAACTTGACCATCTAACGATATTTTTATGATCTCATCAGTTGTGTGAAATATTGGAACGAAAATTATCTATATCGTCCAATTTAAAGCGATCAAAGATTTTCAGCTATATTTAATGGGGATATTCAGTATTTGTTGGGGTAGTAGCAACCCATTTTTTCTAAATTTTTAAAAGAAAAGTTTAGATCAATAATATGAGATATTTAATTAATTATTTAAGAAAGAAAGAGAGATTGTGTTTTGAGTTTTTTTAAGTCATGCTATAGATATGATGTGGATCACAAAAATGTCAATGGTTACTGCCATTTCTTTGACTTTTCATTCTCAAAACATGATAGGAGACAAGAAAATGCTTATACCTTGATTAGTAGGATCATGAATCCACTAACCATTTTTTTATTTCAAAAAAATTTGTCAAAGTCAAAGTCAAAGTCAAAGTCAAAACAAAGGAATTTTTAGATCATATCTGTGCTTTATCAATTTTTAAATAGTTGGATTAGGTATACGAGTGCACTATACTGCGGACAACAAGGCATCTATTCAAGGCAGGTATTCTATCAAAAGTTGACCTTCACATTGTTTAGGAGCCTTAATATCTATAAATGCTAGCTTTTGATAGGTCTGCCTCTAGATTAGATTCAACCGTAAATTGTATGCTTGAATCATCTCTAACCTTAAGATTAAGAACCTCAAATAGCCTCAAACAGAGGAGTTAAAAGAAGATAATGGCACAGATTAAATGAAAAAAAACACTGTTTAACAGATTTATGCCTCTCATTAGTGACCTATACACAACAGGAAGTGGAAAGGGTTATCCATCTAATGCCAGCTCTTCTTTTAATTGGGCGTGCAATTTTTGTTCACTTATAGCAATATTATATTATAAAAATGCTCCAAATCAGAATTAACTAATTTGTGCATTTGACTTAGGGTACCTGTCGAATAAAAAATTGACTGTCTGATAAGTGCCTCATGGTCTCAAGATCTACTATGGAAGATTAGGGTAAAACATGATCTCCATCATCCGATTAGAAGGAATCAATGATTTTCAAGGGATCTAGGCTGAGGGCGCTTTCGGAGAATGCGTGTGCACAAACAGATGACTTTTATATTAGGGTAGTAATAAGGGCCGACCACTTGCACACCAGATTTGTACTATTGCTGATTATAGTGGGCTACCAAACCTTGATCTCTGGACCTCTCATTGGATAGAGTTAAACAATATCCCAGGTGAGTTAGAGAGGTTTTATGCACACACACACATATATATATATATATATAACACAATATCTATTATCTGATTCAACACAATCAACTATTGAATTCGATAATGGGCTTGCTGTTTTGAATCAGCTGATAGGGATTTCTTTACATAATGGCCTTAAATTCAGATGGCTTAGATGGTGTTTTGTGACAGAAGTCCTAAAAATACCAAATCTTTCATTTAAATCATATGCAACAGAACAACTGCCATGTGCAAGTAATCACCCTATTCAATAATGAGAGAGTGCAATAAAAGATTTATAAAAAATGAGAGAGAGAGAGAAATAAAAGATAAACAAAATCGGAATAATGGTGCATAGCATCACCAATTCTGGCCAAGAATTAAATAGGATAAGGCGACGATGGTGACTAGCTGTAAGGATGATGATGATGATAATTGGAGACAATTGGTGCACCCAATTGATTTAGATCGTCCAGGGGTCACCTCCTGAATGAGTATATCCGGGAAATTGCGAATTGGATGCTCCTAATTGTCCAGTGACCGCATACTTCTTTAAACATAATTTAAGAAAATAGTCTGCCGATCAGATGGTTAGGAACTTCGGACCATCGGACGAGTGCAATTTATGGGCTATATATACATCAAAGGTGTAGCTAATTAATTGAATGGCTGTCGTTACGTATCGGCCCGAACAGAATTTATACAAAAAGTTTTGCTCATGTAAGACTCACATAGTGTTGGGTTTTGGCTCGGTTTGACTTTAAACAGGTTGACCCAAACTGTTTTAGTTTGACCCTTCTTATTTCGGGTTTGGATAAAAATAGAATCCTATTAAATAGGATCTAAAAGATAGGGAGTAAGAGTCAAAACAAAATTAGAAAGCGAGAGAGCTTTAGAACGTGGGTTTTTCATTCGGTTATTTAGTGGAAGAAAAAAACTTGTTATAAAAGAAGAGTCTTAGTCTAAATAGGAAACTAGATAAGATAAAAGGGTGAGAGATCTTTTTTTGACGTGGCTAGCTAGTCTTTTGGAATTGGGATCTCTCTTGTGCGTGAGAGTTAGAGAGAGAATTTGGGGCTTTGTTTTATGGTTCTCTTGTTTTAGGTAAGATTAGAGAAAACAGTCTCCATTGTTTGTAGTCTTTGCACATCTTCTTTTTGACAGTGGAAACACTTTGTTTGACTGCCCCGTAGATGTAGGCTTAGGCCGAATCACGTAAATTTTATTCTTATTTATGATATGATCTTTTTCTTTTTTTACCTTCTTATAATATTAGTTATTTGGTTTATTGGTTGTCTTCTTCATACGTAAAAGTCATCAATGTTATTAGACATGCAAACGCTTTGTAAAGGATTCTTACATAGCACATAATATATGCGCCCAACAGCTACATGCCAACCAAGATTACAGTGAATAAATTTTGTAGTTGTACTATGGAACCTTATCAATGTTTCTTATCAAGCTAACATGAGAGACCCCCACTAACACAACCATATCTAGTGTCATAGGCTCTAGTGAAACTTAGAGGTCACTCCAAAGCTCTTGGTCCACAAGCCCAAGTGGCCTTTATTTAGCTATTGATTTTATACCTGAATACTATTTAATTTTCATCATTGCTTCACTGAATTGAAATCTCTAACTAAAAGTAGTTGTCAACTTGTTAAAGAAACAAGCTTTTATGCAAATTGAACTATACAAACTAATACCTTTCATTTACACTTTTACCCTCATAGAATAACGGTTATCTTTAAATATCGGTTATGGCGTCTCGGCAAGTTCCGAGACATTTCAGAGACATTTCAAATCGCTTCGGGTATGATAAGCCCATTTTGGACGCGGCGCATGTGATTTTAAGCATACATACTTAGTACAAATATTTACCTTATCTTCTCTCGCGACTCTCGTCTATGCTGTAAATCACAGGATGTTTCATCCGATATGTTTCATTAGGGTTAAATAAGAAAAGATTAAAGAATGGGCACAAATAGCTTTTCATCGGACTGAAGATGTATTATCCGAGATAAAAAGGTAAATTTACATGCTCATTACATTTTATTTTAAAATTACTTAAGAAATAAAAGACCATTTTAAAATGAGAAAAAAGAAAAGATCCAGAATAAGGTGAAGACAGGGGCGTAGCCAAGATTTTTTGTTGGTAGAGGCTACAAATGATAAATATAATGTTAATAGTTATTTTACGATCGATTTGGGGGCTTCTACATCATAGTTTGGGGGATTATATACAAATAAAGGTTGTATAAGAACCATATTCCATAGAAACTCTAGAGTTAAATGGGGGCTTGAGCCCCCACAATGTTCTATGTGGGTACGCTTCATCATGAAGAAGAATAACCAAAAAAAGATGGAAAAAAATGTGATGGGCTTATATTTACGGTCGAACCCAATATCATTGTTTTGAGACCCACTTTCATTGTAGATCGACATCGAAAATTAAACAAGTCCACTATCACCAATTCAAGGCAGCAGAAGTTGACTTTCACATTTGTAGGTGGTAGGTATCCTATGAAAAGCTGAGATTAGAGAATTCAGTTGGTTGGTTAGTAATTGATAGTAACAGCTGATATGTGAGGTATGGGCGTTTTTTTGCCGGTGCTGAGGTGGTATTTTGGTAGCCCTTCTGCTAGCTAGGGTTGAGAACTTATGAATTTTCTTCGTAAGTTTAATCAAATTTGTTATTATAATCACAGATAGAAAATTGGGTCACTCTTTGATATCCAGGTTGATAGCCGACCGTACAAAGTTGTCAGTAATTTTTCTGGAAAGAAATTAATATCTAGGAAGTCAAAGTATGATGGGATTTGAGGTATTGGAAATGTTGAATCACAGCTAGAAAACATGAGCCACTATAGATTAAGAAATTTGAATCAAATTGGGCTGGATATGAAAACAGGTTCAGGCTGGGCCTGAGTACTTCCGAGCCTAACCGACCCTAGAGATCATATATAGACCCAAGAACAGCCCGAGCCATTATGGGCTTAAAGATTAGGTCCAGACCCGGCACATTTGTTCATATGTGGGCTTCGGCTGTGGGGCTTGAACTGAGGCTGAATATGCAATTAATTAATATCTACACTAAGGCCTGATACAATTACTAGTCGTTAGGGCCTGAATTTAAGGCTTATACCTGTTCATTGGCCCTGAACCTTTGGGCCAGACCTGTTAAACTAAATATAAAAGCCTAACACAATTGTTAGTTGGGCTTCTCTATGTTAAGTGTTCACTTAGGGCTATTAATCGAACTGTTAGAATTGCTTTGTTGATCACAATATTCGATGCAATCTTTGATTGCTTCGGATCACATGGAGGGGCAATGGTCAGGTCCAACCAAGTTGAACTGGATTTCGAGTTCAATCCCATCTGCTGCCCTTGGTAATAGGAGAATCTTTCTTGACTACATGTCATCTTATAAAAAGTAAAAACCAAGAGAGTCAAGATTCTCCTATATCCAAGGGCAGCACATGGGGTTGAACTTGAAATCTGGTTGGACTTGACCATTGCTCAAAATGGAGATAGTTTTCAACGCAAGGCAATGGTCAGATCCAACCAGGTTGAATCGGATGTCGAGTTCAATCACATCTATAGCCCTTGGATATGGAAGAATCTTGACTTTCATGATTTTTATTTGTTAGAGAATGACGTGTATTAACACTTCTCCTATTTCCAAGGATTGGAGAAGTGGTTGAACTTGAAATCCGATTTAATGCAATCTTCAACTAAGCAGATCTTTTTACCAGGTGCTTTGCATCAAGTGCTACACTTTGATGAAAAATTGGATTACGTATACCCAATCAATGACCTGTTCTCATCTAGATGAATGGGTCAGTTACCCTATACCAGATGTAATAGAAATTGCTATAATGGTTAGGCTTCAGCAAAACCTATTTATTAATTGGGCCAAATTTTATTTCAAAACCTTGCTCGTTGATCCAAAATCTCGATTTAAGCCCCGCCATGGCAATCCAGGTGCCGCAGCCCCTTCATTTGTATTGAAGTTTAGTCCCACATTAGGTAAATCCACTACAAAAATAAGGTGTTTCAGCGGCACTTGTTATTAAGGCAGTTTTTGGTAGCGATCATAGCCTTGTCTCTCCCTTTATAACATCCTGGGACCCTCTACTCATAGTCAATTGGTTTTGAGTTAGATGTACAGATTAATCATCGTATCAAAGTAGACATTCTTCACTCCACGTAACCCAGTTCAATTATCTACATGATTTGGCTCAATCCCTCCAACACGTGCAAGGGCTTTGGACACTAATATTTTTGGCCACCTAAAAAAAAAAAAAAACCCATAAAAAATAAAATTACATAATATTTAATATGCATTTATTGCATATTTGCAGGTTTAGTTTACTTTATTAATTTAATTCCTTTTCAGAAAAATTATTAACATTTTACAAAAACTTATAAATTATAATCTATGTGAAACCATATTCTAATTAAGGGATAATTATTGATATTAGAGTGGACCGATCGGATGGTTCAAATCTCTCAAACAGTGAGCTTTTTTTCTCATAGCCCTTCAATTGATGATGTATCATTTTGGCGGTATAAATTTCCAAGATTATAAGCCAATAAATGGTGTAAAATCATTTAAGCATCATTTGGTACTTAAATGACGGACAGGAGAGTCGGTCCCTTTAATTAATATTACTGTAGATTTTATTTTATTATTTTTTATTGTGTCTAAATGCTATCAAACTGTAATGGTGTCGACATGATTTGACAATAGTGTACACCCCTCTAGCCACAAATCCCAAATAAGATAGGACTTCCATAGATTTTTAGATTAACAAAAAAAATATGAACCTTTTTTTAATAATTAACAATAAAAATGAGCCTTGACATATGTGAAACTCCACAATAAGTCAAATTATTCCCGCTAGAAATGAAACCCCATTTCTTTTCTTTTTTTTTTGGATGAAGAAATGAAACCCCATTTCTATATTAAGGAATATGATATAAAAAGTATGATTATGTGGTTGGTTTAAAGCCTCATGGAGTTGTTACTCTAAAACCATAATAGACCACTTAAAAGGAGTGGTATCACTTAAATTTAAGAATGGAGATTATGTTGAATGGGAAGGCACCCAACATGGCATGTGAGGTTAGTTAGATGGAGCATCAAAGCAAACTTGCTTTATAGAAAAACATGTGAGTGAGTAGAAGTCGATTGGAATGATTAACATAATCATAGAAAAAGCATAATAATGGATAGAAAAGCCTACACTAAATATAACTAAACATATGAGTGGAGATAAGAGTTGATGTTGCCCTAATTTCCACCATTTTTTTTATTTGGAATAAAAAAATTAATAACTAAATAAATAACAATAATAACTCCTGATATTTCAGGAGAATAAAAGTAAAATCTGAATGTCTTTAGTGAAAACATAGTTAAATTTTTAGTTTACAGTTAAGGAATAATGGCTCTTCACTGATTTTTAAACACTAAAATGGTGTTTAAATGATCTTACACCATTAAATTGAACTTTTGATGTTACACCATTAAAGTGTGGTTTACCGTTATGCCACATAGCGCACATGTGTGATCAATCTAAATCATTTAAGTCACGTGTCACTACAAAAAATAGGGTTTATGCCGATGGCTGCCTAATTCCAGCCGTCGGCGTAGGGTCATAGTATATATGCCGCGCCGACGGCTAATATAGCAAGCCATCGGCATAGGGTGAGCCTATTTACCCTGCCATCATTTTTGTTTGCTCTCAAATTCGTGTTTTCTTTTAAAACCGCCTCCTCTCCCTCTCCCTCTCTCTTCCAAACCCTAACTACTCTTATCTTAACGCATTGGAGATCATCGAATCGGAGATCCAAGGAAACTTCATCGAGTCCATTCAATTCTTCCTCTACTGGTCCTCAATCAGCCAAAAAATTCCTTTGATTTCATCAATTCAATTAGCCAAAAAACCCTAGCTACTCTTATTTCCGTTTTGCATATCAACCCCAAATGCATGGATTTGACTTTTTCAGCAGCAGCATCACAAGAGAAATCACTCAAATCTGATGATCGTAGCAAGTTCTCTCCAGAATCGGAGGATCATAGCCGTTTCTCGCCGGTATAAGAGATTATAGATGGAGATCAAATGAAGAGTTCGGAGTTCGTCGTTTCAAGCTTGGTTTCTTCAATTGATACGTCTAGAATCACCTCAGCAGCTACAGATTCCGGCGAGATGTTCCAATCTAGATTTGGTACGGGTCGATTACCCAAAGTTGGCTTTTAGTTACTGCTATTGAGAATATTTTTTCTCCCAAAATGAAGACTTTTTCCTCTCTAAAGAGCAAAGGAGAGGACCGAAATATGATACCCCTCTCACTCTTCTCTCACGCAACCAAGCTTTCTTCGCCTTCGCTCATTGAAACATATGTTCAAAATTTTATGGCATACATGTGTAGCAACATAGAGAACTGTGGGGGCAATTGAGCGCCAATGCTCTTTGTACTTAGGTCACTTTCGGGAATTTGTGCCATATGGAATCATAGTGTGTCCATGTGATTTGACACATGATCTCAAAATTTATTTTGCAAATGATTGGACCGAGAAATAAGCTCTTTCATTTGATTCAATGCTTGTAAACACCATTTAAAGTTGATGGTATATTAGATTTACATGGTAGCCCTTAATTTTGTATGGCGTTCGACCTGAAGGATTTTGTGGTCTCTATTAAAGCCTCCCATATATATATAGGAAAAGGCCTCCTTCCTCCATGAGAGGACGGTCATCGTCCTCCAACCTTCCACGTGGAGCTCCACGTGGCACCCAAAACATTTTTTGGGTGCCACGTAGACCTTGGGTGCATTGCTAAGATCATCTTTGAAAAAAAAAAAAATTAAAAACTCATCTCCACTGTGTATATTTTGAATCGGGAAATATGGACCAATGAAAACTGTCAAACTTTTACTTGTGGGTTTAAAATTTATTTTTTGACTTTTTTTTTAATATTGATTTAAACTGTCCACCTGTGCTCCACGTGATACCCAAAAAATATTTTGGGTGCCACGTGGAGCTCCATATGTATCTTAAAGGATGGTTACCGTTGTCTATTGAAGGACCTAATCGGCTCCCATATATATATATATATATATATATATATATATATATATATATATATATACAACCCAAATAGTGTCCCAAGTATTAGGCCATATATATATATATATGGCACCGATCCCATATAGTGTCCCAAGTATTAGGTCATATGACTCGTGCCGCTCACCTAAAACTAACTCGTTTTATCTCTCTTGCCCACCTTGGAAAAAAATCTTGAAGATTGGTGAGCATCCCCAAAAGTGCCCCTATAACAGGGTCATCTATTTTTTTGTTTTTATTCATGTATAACTAGATACAAATAATTCTATTGGTGAACTATTAAAAATTAAGAACTAAGGTTAGTATTGGAGTGCACAGACCGGATGATTCAAATCTACTTTTAGGCCAATTTCCTTTTAATATATAATTTATCACTCTAAAAGTATGGATTATGAACTTCTTAAACCATTTAATAGTGTAAGATCATTTAAACACTATTTTAGTGTTTAAATCATGGTCAAGAGAGTCGTCTTAAAGTTAATTAGGCAGCACAGGCATCATATGATCATGAATGAAGCCACAGAATTCTGTGAAAAGGTAGCACGGAATTTTGGAGCATAGGATGGTGTCAATGGGGCAGACTTGTAATCTACACCTCTATCACTATCCCTTAGGTCTGGCCCGTCTATAAGAGATTTCGGTGTCTCAGGCTTGGGCTTGTGATTTTGCTATTTTTAAATAAGGCCCAGCCCAAGCCCGGCCCATTTATAATAGAATTTGAGGCCCGATTCCTGCCCATTGCCATCCCCACCTGGAAGTGCCGTTTTTTTTTTTTATAGATTTAATGGGGTAAAAGGCACTGCATAACCTTCATGGTCTCATGAGTCATGAAGCTGATGAGGCGAAGCCAATTTCAAAATAACATTGGGTCATGAAGCTGATGAGGTGAAGCCAATTTCAAAATAACATTTACAAGTTGATAGCACATTAATCATGGTGTATCAATATTGAATAGATTATTCTATGAACGCTCACTGATTGGGCCATGTGGCAAATGACTTGAAACAATTATAGTCTGCAAGATAATAGTTTATATATTGAACAGAAGTACGCCCAAAACTATACACTCAATGAAGAATCTGAACCGTCTGATCTCTGCATACTAAAATGAATAGTTGTACTTATTGTTTTAACAATTAAAATTAAAGTACACAAATTGGATTGTTATAATCCTCTAATAGGGGTGATTTGTTGGGTGAGACAATTATCAAAGATGGGTTGCAAGTTGGCCTACTTGGATTGATGAAACATATGTACTAATATGTATAACTTTATTAACACTCACGGAATTTTGGAGGGCACCTATGCCAAAAACTATTGAATCACTATCAAAAATAAGATTATTAGTGGCAGTCATAAACTGCCACTATTAACTAAAAAACTGCCGCTAATATCCTTGTTGCTAATAGTCTTATTTTTTGTAGTGAATGCTTTTGGCGTATCATTAGACGGTCAATTTTTTATTTCACATAGCACATATTTCAAACATATGACCCTAAAATCACGTTTGAGCATGATATGTATCATATAATTTAAGGGCTACATTTTTGGAATGTATTACACGTATTTCAAAGCAGTCAATAATTTTTGGGCGGCTAATGGTTAAGATACATTTAGTAAAGAATTTTGTGTTACAATGAGCCAATGGCTTCTTCGGGTCCTCAATGGACTTTGGACAAACTTTAAAGAGCATAAAACTCTGTATACATGTCAAAATCTGGAAGTTTGCACATCTAACAAGACGTCCGCTCATTTTCTAAGATGAGTTTGCAATGAGCCGTTAGATTATTGTGCAGTTTGCCTTGGATTAGGTTCCTTTCAATGCTCTGATCCAAAGGCAAACAATGCCAACCAACAACCATAATCTATAAAAAAGAAGCCATGTAGGCCTCATTAGAAGCAATCTCAAATAATTAATTAAGCATATATATATATATATATATATATATATATATATATATATATACACGAAAAGTGAAGGTACTCTAAGTTGAGCATCCTCAGCGTACTCAACACCACAGGAAGCTCCACGGGGTCTCCCAAACATTGTTTTGCCACATAAAACTTCAACTGTCTGTATAGATCTAGGTTTTACAACCTAAAAAAAAAATTAGTGAAGTTATTTTAGATTTTTCTTCTTCAAAAATGATTGAAACACGCTACCTTAACCCAATATGTAATGGCATATGAATTGGAATGCATGGATGAATCCCAACATTCTAATCTCGGATTACGTGCCACATGACAGGTGAATCCAAAACAACACTCGTTTTTAGATCATGTGCTTGTAATTTAGAAAAAAAAATTAAAAAAGTTTTTTTGTGATCAAAGTTTGAGTTCGGCCCCATATATTTTGATGCATTGAATTTTTTTTTCCCTTTGACCATATTTTAGATGGTGGATATGCATTGGATCATGCCCAAATTTTTTGAACAACCTTTGATCATTTATGGACAAGTTCCCGTCTAACCTGGTCTCCTTAACCTATATATATATATATATATATATATATATATATATATATATATATTGGTTAAGGAGTCTCTGATTTAGCGATGCAGAATTTGAACGCCACATTGTTGCCCAGATCACACACCACGTAACAAGTGATCACAAAAAAAGGCTGGATAGACCACATGGCACCGCATTCAAACTTAATGAGTCACAGAACAACCAAATACACTCTTTAGAGTAGTAGTAGTAGTACTGTAGTACTATTACAGAAATAGACGAGAGACTTTAACATAGCATTTTGTTTTTTCCTATTTTCCATGCTTTCATAGGAGCCATTGTAACAGTACCTACTGGTAGGATCTCACCCATGGGTCAAAAAATCGTCCAATACCGATACGTATCATCCGATATGTATCGGTTTTAGACTTAGAGGTACGATACAATGCCATTTTGGACTTGGGAGTTACGATACAAAGGCATTGTATCGTACCCCCTTAAAAGTACTTATCGTCCGATACGGACAATGTATCGCCCGTATCGGACGATAATTTCAATGTATCGCCCGATAATATGTATATATATATATTTTTTTCGATTGTCTACACAATCGATGGCAACTGTGTAGACAATCCCCATCGATTGTGTAAACAATCGTGTAGACAATCAGAATTTTTTTTTTTTTTTTTTTTTCGATTGTCTACACAATCGATGGCGCCTGTGTAGACAATCGCAAAAAAAAAAAAAAAAAATTCAATGTATCAAACCGATACATTCAATGTATCAAACCGATACATTCAATGTATCAAACCGATACATTCAATGTATCACCGATACATTGAATGTATCGGCCGATACCTGATACGTATCGTCCTGGAGGTCACGACAATACGTATCAGTTTACCGATATTTTGATCCTTGACCTCACCTCTAACATTGTAGAAACTGCCTATAAAGACTGGATTTGTAACGGCTGTTAAATCCCGCTACAAACCGTTCATTTTTTTATTATAAAGTAGTGAACAATGACCTCTGTTGAGAACTTAGTGTTATTTTTTTACACCTCTCTTATTAGATTAAATAATTTCAAATTAATTACTGAAAATTTAAAACATATGATATCGTTATATTCATTATGATGTCCGTTACAGCGACCCGTTATAATAGAAGAATTTTTTAAATTCCTCAAAGGATAGAAAGACCATTCTCAAGATGGTTGTTGAATATCTTATATATAGATGGAGCAGAATTTGATGATATGGAGAGCAGCCCTATTCTCTCTCTCTCTCTCTCTCTCTCTGATATAGAAGTTGAAGACCAAAGGAGATTGCAGATGGGAGACGCATGTTAAAGAGATTTGGGTGTAATCCAACTCTAAACCTCAGATTCCTTTGAAGTTCTATACTTTGATTGAAGAAATCAAGGACAGAAAAATTAAAATTTAACGAGATTAGATTTTCTCATTCGTGGAGTGTAATAGGTTTGATCATGCTCTCCCTCGACTCGGTTTGCAACTACTGTTGTTCAGTGGACTGTTATTAGTATGGTTCCTTCTTCTTTCACCTCTCTTACAGGATCATATATCCTTAGTAATTTTAGTTCATCAATAAAATTGCATCATTACAAATAAGTTTAAAAAAAAATATGCATCAAATTTAAGGGCATAATGACCTTGATCCTCTAATCAAGGGTCATCTCTTGGATTAGCCAAACAACTTCAATAATCAAAATTACCCCAATTTGGATCAGAAGTTTCCATTAATGAAGAGATTTGCAGACGAACAGTTGAAGTGTATGATTGTTGGTATCTAAAAATCATATTATGCTGCTTACTAATGACTGTTGCGCACATTTTTAATGACATCTCCCAAACTAAGCACTTGATAGGACTTTTAGAATTGTCTAATCAGTGATTTAAGGCCATGGTTCATCCCAGAGATGGTCCATCAATTTTAGTGTGTGACATTACCACTTACCAAAAAGAATGACCATTTGAATTTGGAGTTTGTATGGGGTATCCGCCAGTTCCCAATTTAGATTGTGAACAGGTCACTGATTTTGAACACGTGGCATTACTATTTATAAAGTGTGCCATGTGATGTGAAGAACCTGATGTGTGATCTGGTGGGTCTTGTGTTGAAACAAATCCATTGTGTGATCAAGGCAGTCAAATTTCTTACCATGTGGCACCATTTTTCGATGCAATCATCGATACGACAAATCTTAGTTTGTAGTCTTCGCAACATATGGAACACTTCACGAAAATAGTGCCATATGTCAAAAAAAGTGACCGACTAATGGTCTAGATTGGAACGGGTCGGTTACCCAATTCCACCTCTTTGGTTATAATGCAGCACTTGAGCAAGAAATTAACATGTTACAAAATAATCAATCAAGTAAAATGCTACAGATGTGAGAAGGCGATGAGATTTAAAAGACTCAAAATCTTAGTTCACTTAGGCTGTGTTTGGCATAGCTCTTTGTCAGCTCCCTGCAAGATTCGGATATACTTGCTTTAGCAGGTCCCCCGTCTCTTTGCTAACTACCTGCAGAGCAGGATTCACCTGCTCTAGCAACTACCTCCCTGCTCTCTCCTAACTCCCTGCCAGATCAAATAAAATCTGCTCTAGCAAGGAGTGAGCAGAGAGCAGGGGAGAACTGCTGGAGCAGGTAATCCTGCTCTGCAGGGAGTTAGCAAGGAGAAGGGGGACTTGCTAAAGCAGGTAGCTGGGATTTAGCAAAGAGAAAGGGAACCTGCTGAAGCAGGTAAACCCTGCTCTGATAGGGAGCTAGCCAAGAGCTATGCCAAACACAGCCTTAGTCAATGAAGTCTAATAATGCAATACACTGTTTGCTATCATTCCTCTATAAATTTTCACAGCAAATAAACGAAAAAAATGACGGATGCAACCTCAGACTTGGACGGATCAAAGACCAGAAGGACTAAGTAACCGACAAATCGTCGCTACAGTTATAATAATGTCTAAGATTTATTTGAAAACTCACTTTCTATATATCGAACCTGAATTCAGATGGCCAAACCCTAAACAGAAACACTTTATTTGAATACAAAAGAGCTCTAGTATACTGACCGGAAAGCGCTATGGAGGCGGCTAAACAGATCCGAACTTCTGTATAAAATCATAAATGTGATCGCTGATTTCGTCTGGCTTTTCCTGATTGATGAAGTGGCCTACTTCTTCCATTACAACTACATCCTGCAGAAGCGGCACGTCTTTTTTAAATCCGCCACTGTTTATATAGTCCTTAACCCCCCAGGCAGTATAAGTCAGGTCCAAGTCACCCACGATAAATTTTACGGGTACTTTCACTTGCGCCCCGGTCCATGGTGCTGTGAGTTCCCAGCTTCTGCACAGTGCACACGCATTGCAAAAGTTAGTACTTATGTATCTACTAATTATACATAATCACTATTTTTTTATAATTAACAATTTTTATTGGAACGAAATCGAAACAAGAACACAACAGCTGAGGACGCTATGAGCAAGGCGCTCAACCAACAGATCTCAGCACCACACTACAACAAACTGACCACCACCCAGAGAACACAGAAAAGAGGGGGGGGGGGGGGGGTTCAACATAACTACTAGTTGATAAGCTTAGTTTGCAATTCATGCTTCATCAGGATCATATATTTTGCTTATCTAATGCGGGTGCTTTCTTGAAGACAACCAACATATTAGGAAGCAAAACAAACAACGCCATACATGTTTGAACGGCAAAAGGAGAGATAAGGCATGCAGCATAACTAGTCAAAGGTTTCAGTACCTCCATCTTCTGATTAGAAAGCTTTTAGATATATAAAACGTTATAATTCATAATTGATTCTCTAAATAAAACATTGTATAAATTTTTCAGTCCATGTTTCACCCAAGTTTTTCATTTGATTCTTTATTTGCTTCTTTGTTACACTTAATAAAAGCCTAATGCCTATGTTGTACTTGGTGAGCAAGTATAAGGAAACTGAGATTCCAAGCAGACACCTTTGTTTGGACATGTGGCACTATTTTTCCTCAAGTGCGATACATGGTGTGAAGACCACGATGTTTAGATATGTGGTGTCAAAGATTGCATAAAAAAACCATCTCTATAATGTAATTACGGTTGGTCAAACTCCTTCAAAATGAATGGATCCTGTGTAAAAATCTCCAAAACCTGTTTTAGCTGTATATTTTAAAGGCATTTGGCTAACCCTAATTACAAGATAGAGCTGTTTTTTTCGATGCAATCTTCAACACCACAGATTTAAACATTAGGTGGCACACTTGATGAGAAGTAGTTCCACATGTCCAAAAAAGGTGACCCGTTAACGATCTAAAATGTGAATGAGTCGGTTACCCAATACCAGCTTTCGAGTAAATGGTTCTTGCTCTTTAAAAGGGAGAGAAATTCACCAAACAAGGAAGTATAGTATGCGTATTAGTAAACAAAATGGGATTGAGCATTTGCTATCCTCCTAGGGAGGTTATTGCTATGAAACTGATGCCTTGCAGCATTTCATGGCATCGTTAGTTCCATGGTAGGTATTTTGGTCTAGTTTACACTCTTGAGATGTTTCGGATTTATTCAATTAAACAAGAAATTTTCAAATTTTGTTTATTGTTGT
Organism: Chloranthus sessilifolius; assembly: GCA_021018995.1. Lineage (NCBI taxonomy): Eukaryota > Viridiplantae > Streptophyta > Magnoliopsida > Chloranthales > Chloranthaceae > Chloranthus > Chloranthus sessilifolius. Next base: position 1,309,832 of record CM037588.1, on the reverse strand, counting down.
AGGTGCTGATTTCAACCATAAAATCTTTGTTGAAGGATGCTTCACATTATAATATTTTTCTTTTCATTGAAATGTATGAGTGTGAGTATAAAGCAGACAATTTTTATGTGTGGCCTTCATTTTAGGGTGTAGATGATTGAAGTTCGATTTTTTCTTGAGCGATCTTCATGTCTACCGAAGTCTCATAGAGATATAATATTATCGAAAGTAAGCAACGGGTCAACCACCCTAATCTCCTCGCCCAAATGTAGGTGAGCAGGTCGGATCAGTGATGTCAGTCCATTATCAGACCCGCCCGGCCCGGTTTATGAACCAGGTCAATCAGAAAACTTGACCCTTTGGGTTGGAATAGTTGGGTTAGGTCGGGCAGATTTCGGCCTGACACGATCTGACCCTGGTTTTGGTTCAGGTCAGGCACATACACTTGGCCTGTCCGGTCAGGTCAGGAGCCCAAATAGTCGGGCTGACCCGGCCCCATGACAACCCACCCCCATAGAGATGCGGCCATGTGAGTTGATCTCTTTATGACAATAAAGAGGTTATCGTGATATTAATACATTCTAATGTTATGATTATAGAGAATTAGATATGGGGCCAAAGAGTATATAATTATATGAAAATAAGGACTTTATAACAATAACAAAGAGATCTAGAGTCAGGACAGAGATTGCCACATGATGCATATTTTGAGCTAGTAATATATTTTGTTTCAAATTCTCACAAATACGATTGCATAATCATGTATAAGCTGTAAATCTGATAAATCTCACGGTCATTTTATTAGAAGGAAAATAAGAAGGTAGATACTACATACTTAAAAGAAACAATACATTTCATTTTGCCAGTAAAAATGGAAGTGGCAGTACGAAGATATTATTTTTCAATTAAATCAAAGTCTGTATGAAATAAGGAGAAAGTGTTAAACGGAAGTTTGTAGCGAACATACAGATCTAAAGCTCGGTAGTAGTTCAATCCTCCAGTAAAGCCTGTTTTATCAAACTTGTTGGCATAGTAATTAACATCTTCTTCTGACAACCAAGAAGGAAGCGCAACTTGACCAGCAGACACATGATTTTCCCAAGTTTCCTTTGGCATAATAAGAGGACCTGGAGTTCGAGTTGCCAGAAATGTCTTTACTAGTGTTGCAGTATTAATGCGAGTAAACCCGGCCTCCATGTCGCCAGGTTCCTAAAAAATTGTTAAGCAATTTGTCAGACAAAGTTGCAGGTTCAATCCCATCTTACCCATAAAAAAAGAAAAGAGTGCCATATCACTCCATAAAAGGAAAATAAGCAAGCATTACTACACAAAAAAATGCAACTTTGTATTGATACGTGATAACATCAATGACTTATAAAAATGCAAAAAAATGGTTCAGCTTTAAAGAACCAAATATTGAGTTTAAAAAAGGAGGCAGTTGCTGACAGTAGGTATAGGGTAACCAACCCATTAAGCTTCAAGTGTGACTGGTTCAATCTCCTTATGCTAAAATGGTCAAACCGGGGGAAATGCACAGCTACTTATGAGCATGTAAACCAGTGAAAGTACAGGTTTGACTATTTTAGTGTAAGGAGATTGAACCATTGACACTTGAGCAGTGTTACCTAGACACGTGGCACGGGTGCCAACTGTTAAGGTGTCATACGTGTTTGGCACACCAATTTCTAATGATTTTGGCAGCACAGCCTTCAGGACAAAAGAAAAAATAAAATGACCCTATATAGAAAAAATAAAAATTGAAGGGAAATCTTAGAGAGCCAATTGAAATATCTAATGAAAAGATACATAATGTATGTCATGAACCTAACTAAAGAGTATGCTATAAATTATGCTCGCATTCAAGGACCTAATCTTTTTGTTTTATAAGTTACTAAACTTTACACAATTTTTTTTTTAATAAAACGATGGTTCATTTTATCGTGTCTAAAACAAGGAGCATTTTGATGGTATGATGTGGTATTTGCATACATGTCTAGAAGTATTGTGCTATGCTGAGGAGTGTCCAAGAGCCACCAAGTGTCGGCACGTGTCCAAGTGCCACCAAGTATCGGCATGAGTCCAAATGCCGCCAAGTGTGGGCACAACAAAAATCCCAAAGTGCCTAGGTAACACTGCACTTGAGAGTGGAAAGGGCTGATTACCCTCTACCAACTACAGCTGAGAAAGGGTCAAAGGGTAGATCATGCATGGGTTATCTGAAAATTATCTTAAGAAAAATTCCTAGCTAACGATAAGTTCTACATAGATCACATTCAAGAATATATACTTCATTTGCGTTAAAAAATGTCCATCCACAGAATATACTTTGCCTTGGTTGGATCTTCCATTTAACATAGACAATTTGTGGTTTATGTGTCCTAACTTCTACTCTAATAGTATTTGAAACCAAACTAAACCCTAAACTCAGGTAAAATATAATCAGTATTTTATGTATAATAAACTCATCTGTCCGGGCCGGTTATACTCACTGCCACAGACTTCGTGTAATTCTCCCTACACATTCCCAACCAAGTCGGGATACAATAATAGTTGCGCAAGTGGTGAATTCACGAACATTCGGAAAATTTGAGAAAAATTAGGGGGTAGTAAAAAAGTAATAAAATTATTAAAAAACATAGAAATATATTTCAAGTGAGAAGTAATGCTTTTAATAACCAGAATAAGCTATACGTTGTTTGTAGCAAGGTATATCTTACATAATCCATGTAACTATATAAATGTATATGCACGATTCATATTAGTTAAGTTCGGCAAAAATTGGGAAAATTCGACACACCCTTAATTCAGAGATTTTTAGCCTTTTTTTCAAAAGATCGGAGACTTCAGTGACTATGGTTCCAAAGCATTATGAACTTCTGTCTCCTCTAATTTTGATCAAAGTCCGTGCAGAACAATGAGAATTTTGGCAAAGTCTTTATGTCTAATTGGGAAATAGATCATCGTACTGCTCATCACTCTTGATCCCTCTTTGATTAATGCCCATGCCATGTGAACCCTTCATGTGTAATCTGGCAGTGAAAATATATTTCTCAACATTCTTGGTATCCGTGCAGATATCGTTCTACTCCAATTACTGAGTCTAAACACATAAGAACTCTTCGCGAACCTCCATTACATCATAGTTAGCATCTATATGGTCTACAATACTTTGTTTCCACATTGTTCATGTTCATTCTATTAGATATGGTTATTATGCAAGACTTAAGATTAAAACTGATTATTCAAATAAAATCTATGACGCAGGAGAACGACCCTAAAATCCGTAAATGCCCATGATAAGCCAATTTTTCGAAATTAAAATAATTAATTGAACAATTAATCATAAATTAAAGCGATACCTTAGGATTTCGTAGATTTCCGCTTAAGTGACTATGCTTGGTTCACTTAGGGTCCAATCCGATGCGCGAGATCTGTTAAGATTTGCGGAAGGGGTGATCCTAGAGATAGAACTCTAGCATCAATTAGGTCGGGGCATTCGATCGTAGCTCGATGTGGAATCGCTAGATCCTCGCTAAGGCTTTTGAATTGAATCGATCAATCAGTTTCAAATTGAGTAATCTCGAGCTCAACTACGGTCACAGATAGACGGGCTAAGATTGGAGTCGATCCACAAAGATGGGCATCAACGCTGCTTAAGATTTAGGGTTTTGGGGGTTATAAATATTCAAATAGATGAAAATAAAAGCAAGAAAATAGCAAGCAAACTAGGAACAAGAAGTAAGGAGAAGATCAATAACATAGATGGGCATCTCATCCTTGGCCTCTCACCAAACCCACATGGGGAAAAAAGACTCACTCTTCAAAGCTCATCTCAAGCTCAATGCAAGACATTTTCATTCATTCATAAACAATTCCAAAAATGGCTTTTAAAAAGATGTTTTATAGTAGCTACAAGTGGGAATAAACCTTAAAATAAAAAAGTATGATGTTACCTTAAAAGGTAACTTACATTTGACACAAAAAAACTACAAGAAGGACAAAAATGGCAACTATCGTCACTTGGCTTGCTTGAGCGAGTTTGGTTCTCACTCGAGCGGGAATCTAAAAAGGGGTCGCTCGAGCGAGAAATTACCGAAAGGTTTGGCCTAATTTCCTTGATGCATTATACCTCGAGCGAGTTTTGGCCGAAAGTTTTGGCTTGCTCACTCTCGCTCGAGCGAGGACCATGGCCCCTTGAGCGAGTCTGGGCAGAAAGGTTGCCCTCTTACGCTCCCTTAGGCTCTTCTTCCGCCGCTTCTTCTTATGTCGTTTCTTCTTGCGTCGGAGAACCTGTCATGGACCTAATTCCATGCCTTTGATGTTGGTGTCCCTGCCTATTCTCCCAAACCAAAAGTGTTTCATCGCCGATGAAACCAGTTTGTGGCATACAAAACCAGTTTGTGGCATATGTCCCAATCAATTCTCTTCGACCCCAAAGGTTTCATCTCCGATGAAACTCGCACATTGTATCGGTCAAGTAAGTCGGGACTCAAACGATAGAAGTAGGACTCCTGACAACTAGCCCAAGCAACCTCGGAACCCGCTGAAGTATGATCATCATGTCAGTGGATTATATCGGAGCGCACACGGTAAACCTCTTCTCGACGTACCCAATAACCCGGTTTGCCAATCCACCCTGCCAAATATTTTTGAAGCTTCCCACCAATTCCCTCGGACTCAAAAGACTTCATCACCGATGAACTGTGATCGTGATATCGGTTGGAAATGTTGGAATCCAAGTGGCAAACTTTCTCTTGATTAACCCATACACTCTCGAATGTATGGGTTACTAACCCTCTTCACAAAATAGCCTTGAAACTCTCTGCCATCGGTGAATGCCACAAGACCATCCAAGATCTTCTCAAAGATCTCACTTTTCATCTTGCTCAGAGGAGGAAGGGGTATAGGTTGTGGGATTTAGATTGACTCAAAAGGACTGGACGTTTGAAAATGATTTTTAGGAAGTGGGGTTGAGCCTAGATGAGGAACTAGGTCTTCCACATTGAGTGTTGAACTAACCCCCATACCTTGAGGTAGCTCAAACACATATACCTTAGGTCCACTCCTTGCCACCATTCAAAAAGATCCGGCAAAGCAGGTTTGGGACTTCTTTGCAATCCCCAATGGGAATCATTCAGGCCTAACCCGAACCATTTCATGGCCACTTATTTGGATTTCCTTGAAGCTCATAAGGAAATTAGTCAATAATTTAGAATTGTCATTGCACAAATGAATTATAGGCATAATTTCGACATGCAATGCGGAATGTGACTCAAAACCATGATGTGTACGTGCACCTACGACCTTTATATGTTCATGTGCATATGACATGAATGACTCCTGCGTAGTGGACTCTACCAACACTAGTGACTCATGGGTACTCGATTCTATTGACACTAATGGCTCTTGTGTAACCAGTTTGATGGACTCACGTGTACTTGACTCAACGGGCACCAATGGTTCATAGGCGAGTGACTTGATTGGCTCATGTGTATTCGGTTCGACCAACACCAAAGACTCAAGTGCACTCGACTCTACAAACAACAAGGACTCGTGTACAATTGACTCCACGGACACTAACAAATCATGTGTAAGTAGCCTGGTCGAATCGTGCGTAGGTGACTCAGTTGGCTCAAGTGTGGGCGACTCAACATCATTACTCACAACAGAAATGTAAGTCTCTTCAATGCCAGCTAGACTTTGTCCGCCTTCTTCTATGTCCTCTTCACTCATCTCGGCACTAGGGTCATACACATCTTTTCCCACGTTCACATTTTCCAGCTCCGTAGAACTATCTTTTTTAATCAATAAATTTGCAGTGGGAAACTTTGTGGGACATTGATAAGCAAATTGCCCAAGTCCTTGGCACTCATAGCACTTGTTACGACCTCAAGTTGGGCTCTCGTTGATCGCTCCTTTCTCGTTATCGATTTGGGGATTCGTAGGAGTAATCGCGGGTTTCAATGGTTGAACCTCGGAATTAGAACTCTCTTTAGTGTAGGTGCTCCTAGACTCAAACTTGTGAAAATCACGACACTTATCCCTTTAACCCCCAAATGATGTTGGAGGTGGCGGTGCATGAAAGGAGCATACTTCTCGATAAGTCATTCCTTCATGTCCTCCCATCGTGTGATGGGCTTACTTCGAAATGACTCGCGTCGAAACTCCACATTAGCCCAATAGATTTTGGCATGACTCACCAACCTCGCCTTGGATAACTTAACCTTACACTCACCCAACACTTCTTACGAGTCAAAATACTCCTCTATGCTAAACAACCATCCCATGAAAAATTTAGGGTTTGCTAGACCCTTGAAATTTGGGACTTTGACTTGAATAGACCTTAGAGATTTTCTATCAAGATCATGTTCGAGTTCACAATGATGGGAGTGCCCCCTAACTCTAATTTCGTCGTGACTTTCAGGACTTCGCCTAGGATTTGAAGTGTAATAGTTTCCTTGTTCGGCTATTACCCTCTCATTCATCGCGGTCATCGTGGCTTGGATGCTCTTAAGAGCATCGACAATCTCACTCATGCCCATGGCGATCACGACTCACTAGCACGGGTTCTAAAATGAACAAGCAACTATGAACCAAAAGTAATTGAGTAATTTTATCAAACACTAGATGTATACACAAATAAAATAAAATCAAACGATATCGAAATGACATACACATGTGCCCTAACCTAGAACCTAAGCTTGGACACCAAACCTGACACGAGACAACGACCCCTAAAATCCGAGAATGCCCATACTATGTTAATTTGCCGAAATTAAACTAATTAATCACAAATTAAAGCAATACCTTAGGGTTTTGTGAATTTTTGCTTAAGGAACCATGCTTGGTTCGCTTAGGGTTCAATCCGGCGCGCGAGATCCGTTAAGATTTGCGGAAGGGGCGATTCTAGAGATGCAACTCTAGCATCATCTAAGTTGGGGCGTTTGACCGTGGCTCGATGTGGAATCGTTAGATCCTCGCTAGGGCTTTTGAATTGAATCGATCAATCGATCTCAAATCGGGCAATCTCGAGTCCAACAATGGCCACAGATCGATGAGCTAAGATTAGAGTCGATCTACGAGGATGGGTATCAAGGTTGCTCAAGAATTAGGGTTTTGGGGGTTTTAGACATTCAAATAGATGAAAATAAAAGCAAGAAAATAGCAAGCAAACTAGGAACAAGGAGAAGATCAATAACATAGATGGGCATCTCACCTTTGGCCTCTCACCAAACCCACATGGGAAAGAAGACTCACTCTTTAAAGCTCATCTCAAGCTCAATGCAAGGCATTTTCATTCATTCATAAGAAATTCCAAAAATGGCTTTCAAAAAGATATTTTATAGCAGATATAAGTGGGAATAAACCCTAAAATAGAAAAGTACGATGTTACCTTAAAAGGTAACTTACATTTGACACAAAAGAAACTATAAGAAAGACAAAAAGAACAACTATCATCACTTGACTCGCTTGAGGGGGAATCTTAAAAGGAGTCGCTCGAGTGACAACCAGGGATCGCTCGAGCGACAACCAAGGGTCACTCAAGCGACAAATGGCTGAAAGTTTTGGCCTTGTTTTCTTGATGTATTCTCGCTCGAGCGAGGACCATGGCCGCTCAAGCGAGTCTGGACAAAAAAGTTGCTCTCTTACGCTTCCTTAGGCACTTCTTCCACTGCTTCTTCTTACATTGTCTCTTCTTACGCCGGAGAATCCGTCGCGGCCCTAATTACATGCCTTTGATGTTGGTGTCCCCGCCTATTCTCCCAGACCAAAAGTGTTTCATCACCGATGAAACCAGTTCATGGCATATGTCCCAGTCAATTCTCTTCGACCCAAAAGGTTTCATCTCCGATAAAACTCACACGTAGTATCGGTCAAGTAAGTCGGGACTCAAACGATAGAACTCCTCGCAACTAGCCCAAGCAACCTCGGAACCCGGTGAAGTATGATCATCATGTTGGTGGATTATATCGGGGCGCACACAGTAAACTCTTCTCGACGTACACAATAACCAAGTTTGTCAATCCACCCTACCAAATATTTTTGTATCGGGGCTCATAAACTCAAGCTATAAGTGGCTAAGAAGTATGCTTAATAGTTTATTTTATGGCTAAAGCAAGTGTTGGGTGTTCAAGATGATAAAGAATAAACCCATTAACTTTTTTTTAAGATCATACATAGGTAAATATTTGATCATATACGAATGGAGAAATAGACATGCAAAGCCGATCCCAAACAGATGGGATAAGGCTGCGATAATAATGGTGGTGATGATGATAGACAGGTAAATATGAAACATTCACTTACCAAATACATATATTGGAGGTGTTCATATTAAACAAAGAGAACAAAAATTAGGGATTAGAGCTTAACGAATGTTAGAAACAAAGTGGAAGCCATAAAAGTCTCAGATCTCCTACTGATGCACAGGCCTGATCCTCTTTGAACTTTTATTTGCAACCTTGAGAAAGGAGTTATGAGTCCTCTCTTACAAAATCTGTTTTGTCGGGAATGGCTATTCAATAAGAGATATGTGTACAATCATATAGGGATGGACATAGGGATAGAGAATCTCAACTGGACAAATAATGGGGATGAATCCAAACTATGCTCCATAACAGAGAACCTCCAATAATTTCACTAAATTCATCATCATCATCATTACCTTATTCGGCAGACTTGTGGTCAGCTTTGGGATTCATATTTCCTTACTCCCTTACCTTGAGAAAGGAGTTATGAGTCCTCTCTTACAAAATCTGTTTTGTCGCGAATGGCTATTCAATAAGAGATATGTGTACAATCATATAGGGATGGACATAGGGATAGAGAATCTCAACTGGACAAATAATGGGGATGAATCCAAACTATGCTCCATAACAGAGAACCTCCAATAATTTCACTAAATTCATCATCATCATTAACTTATTCGGCAGACTTGTGATCGGCTTTGGGATTCATATTTCCTTACTCCCTTATGTGCAAGGCTTAACTCTCACGTACATAGAAATTTCACTTAATGTTATAAAAATTAAATTTATATCCCTTTCTCACTCTTTGTTAAGGCCAAGTCTCTTGACTATTTTTTGTTTCATATCTATCACAGATCATTGCTTATTGTCTAACTACCATATATACTCCCCTTATACTTTCCATTTGATCATCAGAATACAAGAACTAAAATGCATTAGTGATAAAAAAAAAAATTCAAAATAATTAAAATACCATGTTATTAGTTCTTCAAAAAATAACTAATGCAAAACAAATTAATGATCAAGATTGGATTAAATGTATCGTTGAATTCAATGATCGAGAATATAATACAAAGGTTGTTACAAATCATTAGTGGATCTTATATTGATTTCTTCAGGGCTCTTAAGAACTAAATCATTCATAAAAAGCACCCAAGGTTTTTTTTTTTTTGTGAAAAAAAAAACAACCCAAATATTAGCCAAGCAATGAAAGCAAGATATCATCGATTGGTGAATCAAAGAACGCAATCAAGCTCCCATGACTCCCATCAAATCCTGTAATCAAAGGACTAATGTAATTAGATGGATCACTTTATACACTTAACCTACTAGTAAGTTTCCAAAAGTATTGGTTGACGTGATTTAGTTACATGTGTGTCATGCACAACCTCTTATACAACTATAGGAGAACATCCCCACAGTGGAAAAAGTTTCTTCTTACCTTGGTGGTAACTGTCAAATTAAACAAAAATATAAGTGAGTTGCTCGGACTCCAAACTACGGATTTTTATGTTGTGTTTGAGATTGCTCTTTGGAGGCAAAGATCAGCCAGCTTAAAAGAGCAGGTTTAAATTGCTCTTTTAAAGAGAACCAAATTCAGTTCTTTCGCTCTACGAAAGAGCTAAGAGCACTTACAACCAAACACAGACCCATACTAAAGTTCTCTACACCATAGCAGAGAGCTGCTCTTTGCCTCCAAAGAGCAATCCCAAACACAGCCTTAATAGAGAATTTCTTTAGAGTTGATTAGATAATTAGAGAGGTATATGTGTAAACGAAAGTTTATTTATAGAGACACAATGATTAATGAAATTACATCAAGATTTCCACAATGTAGTCTCTCGTGAAATCTCTCCTCTTTCTAATCTTCTTCTTTTGTCTTCTTTATTTTATTATTTTCTACATTATAGGCTTATGTTTAACCAGATAATCAGTTATCTCCAAGGCTATCAGACATCATATATCATAAAAAGAAAGCTATCAATAACTGAATTCCCACGCATTCAATTTCAAATACGAGATCAACAAAGAATTGGTCACAGAGAAAAATCAATATCATTGATTTTTCATGCAGCAGTTTCAACAGGATTTCCATTATCAGAAAAATAGAATTCACTGGGAGAAATGTGGTCTTCGATAGGTAAATTGAAACGAGCATATACAAATCCCGCAAATGAACTGGAGAACCACTAGTAGAGGTGAAAAAATAGCCAAATCTGCTCCAAAAAATTACTTGAATTCCAAAGTGCCAACTTTCAAAACCCAAACAACTACAGAGGAAGTAGAGGCTAAGTCGAGTATATTATCAAACAATTGCTGGACAATGTAATATGGAAAATAAGAGTTGGTTGGTCATAGGTCAAACTCACAATTGAGCACTTAGTGTGTACTATACAAAACAAAGCCAAATTTGGTAGCAAAGACCATATAACAGAGAAAAGACTAAAAATGTAAAGTAGGAAATATTATTTTTGATGTTTAAGGCATAAAGATATGACAGTGGCAATGCACAGAGTTAAGTCAAATGAAAATAAAAGAAAAGAAGAAAATTGAGTGCTCATTCTATATTTTCCCGTAGCTTATTGCCTTTAGCCATACAACAAGTTCATACTCGCGCGTTGCTAAAATTATTAGAAGTTGTTGTCCTTGTAAACACAATAGGAGAAATGTATCCAACATCTTATGAAACCATGAATGTCACCCTACTTTGATATCCTTTAGATCCCAATAATGGTTTTAAATCTCAATTTTTTCAATTCATTTGGTTGATACCAATGCAATATCTTGTCACCCTACCTTAATACTCTTAAGATCCCAATCACGGTTTTGAATCTCAATTTTGTGATAGATTTACGAGTGAGATGTATGTGAAAATAAAAATGTCTACGCTTATCATTCATATGGTAATTGATATAATTTTCCATGCCCTAGAAATCTCATCCAAGGATTTTAAACCTAGAATATGTTAAAATGAGTGTATGAGCTTATTTGTTTGGTCACTTACGTCTAAGTATAATGGGAATTTAATGGTTGAAAATGAATCGCATCTTTGCTAAAGGAGGAGAAGAGGCTGAATGCCTAAAGGTCGTCCTCTCTCAATATATTGAAACCATTTCCCTCACCACATTTCATCTTCACATGACCACATCAATCAAACTACAACACTTCTCCACCAAACTTCAACCTCCAGGGCTAAGAAACCTATATCAATGATTACTTCATGACCAAAATCTAGGTTTCAATCACTTCAGGTCATTCCCAACCATGGGTCAAATTACAGGACGATACTGGTATCGGTGGTCAGTGGTACACGATACGTATCATTGGTACTGCTGGCCTCTGCCTATTTTTTTTTTTCATTGTATCGCCAATACATTCAATGTATCGGCAATACTGGTACGATATGTATCGGTTTTGAGGGTGGACGATACAATACAATACGGAAAACCGAGATTTTAACCTATGTTCCCAACGTTAAACCTAAGATTAAAAGACAAACTCTCCACATATGATAGCATAGGACCATAGGTTACCCTAGAGCCGTATTTCTACAATAATTGCATCAACTATAAACATGTTGATGCCTATTAGTGTACCTCTTCCAAAAATTCCTAAAGGGGGAGGCGCTCCAATGATTTACATCTCTAACCTTGGATGCCACTCGAACACTTCCTCTTTGTCAGGTCGGAAAACCGATTCGGACCAAACCGAACTGAATCTATTCTGGTTCTGTTCGATTTGGTTTTGGGTGGCGAAAACCGAATACTAACTAGGTAGGATTAGAACCCCGAAAAAACTGGAAAAAAATACCCGAAGGTTCAATTAATACACTTTATCAAGGGAATTTTGCATTTTCGGCCCTATCAATTTTCGAATTTGCAGAAACGGCCTTATAGTTTCAATATGTGCAAAATAGGCCCGCTCCAAGCCAAGTCGTTTTCACGTCAACATAGATCTGTGAAATGTCTAAAACACCTAAGCCTTTTAAAATTCTTCAGATATTTAAACTCTTTTTTACTTTTCACTTTAACTGCTGTAAAAACCAAGGAAGCGCGGACAAAGTAGCGAAATAGCGACTGATATCTTCCATTTCTCCCAAGTATTTTCTTTTACTAAGAGGTCGCTATCTTGCCGCTAACATGCAGCCATCATATGATAGCGGTCGCTATCTTAAGATAGCTTCATGTTAGCGGTTCTCTTTTATCCTAGATTTTTTTGTTATTTGTGTTGCTTATGTTTTTTGTAGGTCACTAACTAATTCTAAGATGCCAAAATCTCTAAAGGCCTTCAGGAAGTGTACTAGAGTAAGTGTTAGGAAATTTTATATTCATTGCAACGAAGAGAGGAAGAGTTTACTAGACGAATCAATTTTCGGTCATCTATTTAGGATTTCTGAGAAACTAGTGCTTATTGGAGACTTGATTGACGCGATTTTGAGCTTTTGGGTTCAAGATAACGTGTTCAAGGTCAAGAACACCAAAGCAGTGTTGCAAGAGTCAGACATAGCGTTGATTTTAGGCCTCAACATGTTGGAGTCTAGATCTACTTTGATGCGAGCACTGCGATCTTGGAAGCAAGAAACAATTCGATACAAATTCTTTTAGAGACAACCGGCTAAAAGGGCTCTTATTGAAGAAATTGTGAATAATGGTCAGCTCTCCGACAATGAATTTTTGAAATTATCGTTGTTGTTTCTCTTCTGCTCCTTACTTCTGGACACATGCCAAGAAGTGGATAGTTAGTACTTGGACTTAATCGATAACCTCAAAAGTTCAACGAGTTTCCGTGAGGCATGGCAGTTTATAAAAATTTAGTAGAATGCATATCGAAGGCGATAGTTAGAAGGGAAACGGACAAAACGTCGCCAAAGGGGCAATATAACATCTACGGGTGCACTATCGCCCTATAGATATGGGCGTTGGAGCACTTTCCAAGAGTCCCCTCTCCCTCGTACGTTATTGAAAATTTCATTTCCGAGGATGATGAAATGGGAAGCACTGAAATTCAGCTGGACTTTAAATTTTTTTCGAGATAAATTTCTTAAATCTCCGGTCATCGTAGAACTCGATGTTGAGAAACACGAGTTACAATATAGATCAGTTCGTCTCTTCTTTATGGAAAGAGAGATGGCAAGGGACTGGGAAAGAGAAAACCCGATCGAAGAAAGGATAAATGAAGACGATGTCCCAGATTATGGGACATGTCCACAACAAAGAACCCAGGAGGTTCACGATGATGACAATGGCGAAGACGATGTGGATAATGAGGATGGCGATAGTGAAGAGAACAATGACTACGAGGTCGCTATATGTCAACAGCCGGAATCAAAGGGCAAACAACCGGTAAGTAGGCTGCGCCAACCAGGGAACAATCGGTTAGGCAACTCCAACTAATCACCGAAGTAACCGAGCTGAGGAAGGAGTGCGCATCGCTCTAGATAGCGGTTAGAGAGATGAAGGGTGATTTCAAGCGCGCCTTTACAGTTTTGAAAGGACAAGCCATGACTATTGAACAACTAGGGAGAGTCAAGAAGACCCTACATGAGAAAATAACATATTTAACAAGCAAAAATGTCACAATATGGAAGGATCTCGAAGCTGTCGAGGCTCATTTGTCAAAGATACTAAATCCTTAACTTAAATCCATAAGTGTTGTTAAAACTAGGATAAGATAGTGTCCGCCAAGATAAGATAGTGACCACTATTTTATCTTAGTGGGAACACTATCTTAAGCTAGCGGTCTGTTAACTAATCTTAGCAGTGCGCTAAGATAAGATAGGGGCCCACTATCTTAAGCTAACGGTCCGTTATCTTATCTTAATGGTGTGCTAAGGTTAGTTAGCGAAATATATACAAGGTTTAGCCCTCAATTTTTTATGTCACTTTTGTACTGATTTTGGTGTAAAGTTCCGTAGGGTGATATTCTTTCTTCCGTTTTTTTTGCGCATTTGTTGCCCCCAACCCCCGGTGGAGAAAGGAGCTTCAGCTGAAGAGCCTCATGGGCATAAGGGTGACCCTTCGATCAAGGGAGAGAACCCTGCAGTCCAAGGAGAGAACCGAGTGGTCGAGGAGCATTTTAAAGGGCTAGCTACCTCGGTTGTTGATGAGGATGCTCCACTTACCCAACCTTCTCGCGAGTCGCAGCCGGACTTAAATCCATACTAATAAAACTATCGACATCAAAGAGTAAGGCCGACGGACAAGGGAAGCGCTCGGGATATGACCTACGGGATCATAAGAAAAGAAATAAATAAAAAAACTTACAATCATTTAAATGACCAAGACCAGTCATGGATGAGGATGAGCCACAGTCTATGGAGCATAAATTCATGCTCAGTATTTGGAACTGGCATGTGGCGGACAATACTGTGATCGTCAATACCGTCTTGGGAATTGACGCATCATTGGGAACTTACGAGTCCTCAAAGGACGAGAGTGGCTCGACAATGAAGTCATGGACGCATACTTTAAAGTCCTTGAGAAGAAGAGCGACTCTATGTTTCCCGATTCTTTATTATTTTCTTTATTTATTTACTGCATTCATGCCTTTCAATTCATGACTTATTCAAACGACCAATTTCAGACCCTAATTATAGCGGACCAAGCAAAATTTGAAAATTTTGTTCGTGATCAAAATCTGAGAGCACTCAACGACTTCGACAAGTGTCAAGCCTACTGTAACAAGTGGCAGGTTTGTCACGATGGCAAGAGGCATGAGACCCAGCTTACGAGTGCCACACGCGGTATTCATACTGTCGATTGTGGGATGGTAAGTTCTTTTTTAAGTCACGTTAACACCTTTTTAATATTTTATTTAACACTCCACTGATTTGATCTCCGGTTGCACTGCAGATTTATTTTTCGATGCATAGCCAAAAAATCACCATTGGGCCTTGGGTATAGTGTCAATAGTGGATCATATTGTGAAGGTGATAGACCCGGCCGACCGAGAGTGTTCAAAGAAGTTCGATGGGCATAAATAATGTTTGTTGCTTCATCTGTCGCGCCTTCTTCACACAATCGGTCTGAGTTTCACTCTCGATCAACCGTGGCGCCTAACGGTCATGGACAGTGCCGATATCACGGACCAACACAACGGTTGAAACTGCGAAGTTTTTGTAATGAAGTATATCGAATACTTCTCCGAATGACGAACTCTAGGTTTCGAGGAAAAAGACATGACGTAATTTAGAGCTGAAATCGGACATTCGTTGTCCACGTTTGGGTCTTAGTTTAAAATATAAATTTTTGGTTTTCTTTTGTTTTCTGTATTTTTGTATATTTTGTAATAATTAACAATTATACAGATTAAATTATTGAATTAATTTAGTGATTTTTTATAATTTCGTATTTTCTTTTAGAAACTTATTATAATTTCATGCTTTTATAAGGTAAGATAGCGGACCGCTAAGGTACCATAGCGGTCTGCTATCTTACCAATGCGGACCGCTATCTTACCATGGCAGCCCGCTAAGATACCTTAGCGAACCGCTATGGTAAGATAGAAGACCACTATGGTAAGATAGTGGCCATCGTTGGTAAGATAGCGCAGCGCCATGGTAAGATATGGGTTAGCATTGGTAAGATAGCGTCCCGAGGGCGCTGATATCTGATCTGAAAATCAGCTCCTTCATCGTCTCTTTGGCGACAATTTATGTCCTTAGTCAATTTCATTTCATATTCTAAAAAATTTACACGAGCGACGGTTATGTCCGTATTTGTTACAATCTTTACACCTTAGTGATCGAATTTTGCTTTTAGATCTAATCCTCCTTTTCTTTCGGCAACCGGCTTGACATATCCTGTGTGGAAGTAAAACTTCGATGTCTTCCCTTAGAACAGTCTATTGGCACTTATCAATGGTCGGAACAAAGTGTTCATTGTAAGTTTTCCTAAACAAGGCACTGGTAAACCAGTGCTCATAGAACTGGGGGATCTCTCACTCCTTGTTCCGACATGATAATGCAACGATCGCATGTGAACATAGTAGTCTAAGGATAGCCCATTTATCAATATAGACAATGAGTGTATTCCCCCCGCCTAGCCTGCAATGCATCGCGACCATAGGCAACAACGTTCTTTTGACAGACCCACCCTGAATTTCGTTTTATGTGATCTTTCGCCATCGGTGTCAACACTGTGTCATTTTATTACCTTCGTCTTAACGCCAAAGGTAGAATTCGGCTACCTTCATGCGAATGGTTTCTAGCATGGTCACGATCGGTTCATCCCTGGCTATCTTCAACACATTGTTAATACTTTTAGCTATTTTCGTTGTCAGCATATCATAACGTCTCCCTGGAAAATATGCACGCACTCAGAAATGGTCGCCGATTTCTTTAATCCATTATGTAAATTCCGGGGGGGCTCGTATTCGATTTTTTATAAAATTCATTTAAATTGCCTCCGAGAATGCACGAGCAGTAACCCAAAATAGCGGACGGGAGATCGTATCCTTCTATGTATAAAAAAGATTCAAGTGTTGCATATAGTAACTGTGAAAGGCATTAAGGAAAACTTTGTGCACTACTTCCATTAACCCCGTGTATCGATCTAATATCATCACAAACTGCTCTTGAAAGTCTCCGATTATGCGACTCCCTAATAGTTCAAGAAACCATACCCAATGATCTTCGTTATCTTTGCGTACAACGTCAAACGCTATGGGCAATAAATGTCTATTCCTGTCTATGCCCGTAGTTATTAACAACACTTCTTTGTATCGTCTGCGCAAATGCGTCCTATCTATTGCAATCATTCTTCGCAAAGTGTTATGAAAGCTCGTAATACAAAGTCCAAATGCCAAGAAGAACCCTCAAATACATTATCAAGATTGTGACACAATTCGGTCTGTACATCTGGATCGACCCGTTGTAATTCAGTGGCATAAGACAGTAACATCTTAAATTGCTCCTTCCAGCTACCTCGGATATCATTCAACGTTATTTTTTTCCCTCTCCACACTTTCCAATAACCTACTGTTACATCGTATTTCTTTTCAATATAAAAAATTATTGAAGTCGGACTCTTGTCAAAACCCTTTAACAACTTATCCCTAACGAAGGAAGCTATCCACGATGTCGTGGCCTAGCGATGTCCGCTTCCGAAAGTCGACCTTCCGCACGTATGTTCCAAGTGGAAAGTCTTTACGGCAAATGTGTTCAGACCCACCAATTTCGATGCATGTATTCGTCAAACACATTCCACTTAACACAATTCGTCGTAACTCGAAGATGACTAATTTTTATTAGTTTAATTTGAAAATTATTTGCTATGGCAAACTCTTTAAGGGGTTTCTGAAAGGATTGCTTATTTCTAAGCGCCTAACCAATAGTTAATGACCCTCCTTCATACAGTTCCTCATCATCTGAATCCATGAACTTGCCTTCCGGGTTATTAAGATCATAGCCTTCGTCCACCAGAGGTTGATCAATTCCCTTATTAGTATCAATACACAACAAGGGAGTTGCTTCATTATCATCAAGATCACTATCATCGTCATCGACTGGATGATTATTACATGCTTGCGGTTGAGTCCTTCGAGATACGGTTGGTTGAGGTGCAGTTGTCTGGGTTACGTTTGCTGAGACAGGGATGTTTGGGATACGATAGACTGTTGTGTCATTGCCTCAATTATCATTGGCTCCGAAGCTATTGGTTCGGAAGGCCATTGGTATGAAATAAGGCCTCCCAAAATGTTTCTCACTGATTCCAGTCGAATGTATTGTTTATCAATTGAAAGTTAAGCTAACATGTATTATGCATCAGATTCAGTTCAAGACAATATCTTTGATCCTTATCGTCTTCTCTCATTGGAATGTCTAAAGAGGGTTACTCCCGTAGCCTACGGTATGAGTGAAATCCTATATTCATATTTCTATCATCGTCGACTATCATTGGTACAGTGTTGTTCTCCCCTTCACACCGTATTCCTTAATTTCAAATGACTGTTCTGGTTCTGCAACGTCATCATCTCCTAATCTGATGTTTTCCTCATAACGTTTATGATCCTCGTTTATTTCCTGAAACGGTTGAAATGCTTCAAAAGATGAAAAAATTTTCGTGATGGGAGTGGCAACTGATTTTTCGATATAAACATTCATCACACCATCACTACTACGATATGCTCTGAATAAGTTTGTAAGATCATCGAACACTGACAATTCGACAAACACCAACTTCTTCCCAATGCACAAAGAGACCGATAATGTAACAGAATGTTCTTCCCATTGAGTCCTACTGACCTTGTACATTTTCTGCATAAATTGATCAAATGATATCTTCTTTGTGATAGCGACAATCTTTCGATAGCCACCGTTGTAAGTATTATCGTTGACACGGACACTATCAAAATGGCAAAGAAGGGGAACATCCATTTAATCCTAAAATACCAAAACTAATGTAAATTAGCTAATAACAAATGTCATACATTAACCAATTTTACAATACTTTAGTGAATGATAACATAAGATAGCACCCACTATCTTACAATTGTGAGTGTAATTTTATGATCCACTCATTTTCAGACAAGCAATAGCACACCCTAAGATAGCGTCCGCTATTTTATGACCATGTAGCACCTATCATACGACCAATTTTTTATTCCACATGTCACATATCCCCAAAAAGTGCACGTTGTGTGCAATGACACACATCACGCTCAAATGTGGTTTTAGGGCGATATTTTTAAATTCTTAGTTACATTTTCAAATTATATGTCGTAAAATAGAATATTAGTATTATTTTATTTGTCAAAAGACAATCGTGGCGAAGTTTTTTTATATTATGAAGTAATAATATGAAGCATGGGCCCCCAAAATCTTAGGGCCAACCCTAGCTGTTGTCGAAAATTTCCTCGAATTTTTTTCAAGTTTTAAGCTTACTGAACTCCAACTCGGTGGCTATTATTGAATTTTTCCTGTAATTTTTCAAATTTTAACGTTGCAGAAACATTGTCGAACTGCAACTCGGTAATTGATGAAGAGAGACACTAAGGTGAAGTTTGGAGAGAGAGAGAGAGAGAGAGAGAGAGAGAGAGAGAGGTGCAATTTTATTTTATTTTTAAGGTGCAACAAGTGTTGTAAGGACAAAATTTGCTTAATCTAAAGCAACGACCTATAATGTGTATGCAAAGCATGGATCAAAATCTCGTTTTTTCGATACGTATCGTCCAGCCCCAAAACCGATACGTATCGGTTCCGAACGATAGTTTCCGAATTTTTCCCCAAAAAAAAAAAACAAGAAACAAAAAAAACATCAAAACCGATAATTTCAAATTATAGTCTGATACAAACAATACATTGAACGAAACAAACGATACATTGAACGATACTTTGACTGTTTTTTAAGGGGGGCGATAAAAACCCAATGTATCGTATCGTTCAAGTCCAAAACCGATACGTATCGGTATCGGACGATATTTTGATCCATGGTGCAAAGTAGAGTATATATAGTTCTTGCGATTCAAAGTAGTCAAACACTACTAAAATAAACAACTGGATCTATTAGATTAAAAAAATTGTCGGATTACTGAGGAGGGTTTGAAGTCTGTTAATTATTTGACAAGGTTGAAACTATCATTTATTACATGAGAAGGTCTCAGACGGTCAGACCCTCAACTTTTCCGATTTTTGCTTTTAAGAAGTTGTAAGGTCTATTAAGTAACATGTGCTGAAATTTAACTTATAGACGAAAATGCCCCATATAGTGCACTCGACAAGAACTGATGGTGCACTCAAACCGACCCAACCCGATGGAGTATTCAAGCAAACCCGACCTGACCTGTCGCCCGACCCGAAAACCTGACCTGGTAAAAAAAACCTATTTGTAAAGTTTTTTAAGTATAAAATACCTGGTCAGGTCGACCCAACCCGACCCAGAAAATATCCGAGCGAAAAAACCTCTTGGTCAACCCCACCCAACTTCCCAGCCCGACCAGGTAAAAAATTCGGTCAGGCATCGGGGTGATCCTGCCCGTTGACCACCCTATCCTAATGTCTCATATGAGACCGATCAGTCGGTCCCCTATGAGATCGATCAATCGCATATAAGACCGATCAATTCCATATGAGATCATTTATCCCACATGAGACCGACACCATCAGTCTTATAGTGGACTAATTGGTCTTATACGAGACCGATTGACTGGTCTCATATGAGACCGTACAGTAAGGCTGTCAAAGGGCCAGGTCTCGACCCAACCTTTGGGTCGGGTTTCGTCAACCAAAAGGTTTTGTCCTGCTGGGTCGGATTGGGGCTTTTTTCTTAAAATCAAAAACAGAAAAGTTGAATTTTTTTCTTTGAACGACATAATATTAGCCACAAATTAGTTATCGTCAAATAATTGGAACACATGGTTTGAAATTTAGGATACCCTAGTTGTCTTGGACACCGCCGAGGCCGAGACATCTCACCGAGATGGTGTGATATGGCGAGACAAAAAAATGATTTATTTTTAATTTAAATTAAATTTTAAAGTGGTAAACTACTTATAATAATTATATTTAAGTTCAAAAATTAAAATAGATATATATTTTAAAAATATATAAACATAGTAAAATTATTTTAAACATATATTAACATAATACCCCGTTAAAGAACCTCGGAATCTGGTAGTAGCTCTAGCGGTACTTTCGTTTAGGGTACCTTCACAACCTAAGATTCTTTCTTCTCAACCCCTATTTTACATGCTTAGACCTTTGACTGCTTTAAATCGGATGGTGAGACGATTTTTGTTCTAATCCTCGACACCAGAGATCTTGAGATCATGGTCTTATTAATATCATATGGTCAGATTTTAATTCATATGGCACAACTCTTGAAAAGTGATCCAAGAATTATGTTTGATATAGGCTCAAGATCATGTTCATTTTTATTGGATGTGTGTCATGTGAAATCAAAATCTGATCGTCTGATGGTAACCCCGTGATCTCATGATCTGGCGTGTCGAAGATTAGGCTAAAAAAAATCTCGACCATATGAGTTGGTTGTAAATACAGCTACCCTTTTTTCAAACCAACTCAAATTACACCATATCTCGCCGAGATATACTTTACCTTCCCATCTCCGACGTGATGGCTGAAATTTCCGAGATATCGTATATTTCGGCGAGATATGGTCTGATTTGAGGCTCCTAACGATTCACACTTGCATCTCGTATCGGCCGGGTATTCAAACCATGTTGGAACACGACACTAGCCAAGCTTTGAACGAAACAAATAAGGAAAGACGATGAGTTGCCATTATTACGTGCCCCAGTCGTGCACTCCAAATGATAGGTCAACCGTCTTCTTATCCTGATTTTAGAACGCCAAAATGTCTGGCTGTCTCCTAACGTTTGTCCGATCTGCCGAGTGAGATTGGCTCGTCGGCAAATTAATCGGGACACGCACCACGCGACAAAAAGAATCTTAAGGCTGGCGCCAATCTCTATGCTCTTTTATGTCCACACGCTAAAGAATAATGTTACTAGTGCACCCGTTTGATCACTTTAAATCAGATGATTGAAGGTAGAGATCGTTTTTAATCTCAAATCGTTTATAAAATATATCTTAATATTATAGGTACGTTCTTTTTTTTTGAGATGTGTGCACTGTGCAGAATAAAATAACAGCTGACAGTCATATATTAGGCACGAAGCAGTTAATTTTTTAGGAAATTTAAAAAAAAAAAAAAAATCTAATTTCTCTAATATGCTTAAACTATTGCTCTTGTCAATCAAATACCCCAAAATTTCATAACCTTATCGATTAACCCCTACCAACGCGAAGCTAGCATTTAAATTAGCTCCTAAAAAAATTATAAGTTCATCAACTATGATCTAGCCGTCAAGTCCCGTCAGCATTTTTGAGGAGTTGACCGTAAGGCTTTTGTTGATGCACTTATGAAATAGAAGCAATAATTTTAGGCATGCTAGAGATATCAAGTTGTACTTGAATTTTTCTCAAGTTTTTTTGTTTTGGTTAAATGGTGTGGCTGTACATAAAAAGGTGGGGGCAGTAACATTTCTCGTAATAAAAGAAAACGTGCAAAACGGAGAAGAGCATAGTTACCTGAAATCTGCAAACGTAGAAGTCATCTCCATAGACGGCACGAAACCTGTCTACAGGCTTCGTCGACGGGTGGCGGGGCACGTACGCGACGCTCAGATTAACCAGGGCCTTCACCCTGTCGGGACGAAACAGGCACAGAGACCACGCCACCAGCGCACCCCAGTCGTGCCCGACCACAAACACCCGATCTTGGCCGAGGACGTCGAGGAGTGCGATGAGATCGCCTACTAGGTGGAAAATCGTGTAGCTCTTTGGAGAAGCTGGTGCATCGGTTTCGCCGTAGCCTCTCATGTCAGGGGCCACGGCCCGGTAGCCCCGCGCCGCGAGCGACACCATCTGGTGCCGCCACGAATACCATAGCTCCGGAAACCCGTGAATGAATAGAATAACTGGGCCTTCGCCAATCTCTGCGACGTGCATGTTTATGCCGTTTACTGCTACCGTGCGATGCTGAATTCCTCCCATCTCTCCTCTCTCTCTCTATTTCGGCGAGAAAAGGCCTTTTAAAGAAAGATGCTGCTATGAGCACACAGCCTTTTTCTTCCCTAAGAAAATAATATTATGTGTGCTAATACAAAAGTTGAATTGTGTATAAGAACTAATTTTAGTTACTCATAAGATACAATAAAACAACCTTAAATATATATATATATATATATATATATATATATATATATATATATATATATAATAAAACAAGATCTCTATCATTTGATTCCAAGAAATTAGTTTTCAAGGGCTCTGAGATGTAGGCGTGAGTATAAATAGAGCTACCAAAATTTTTTTAAAAAAATTTGGGTGCATCCAAAAGCGTCATGTGATAGCCTCATTAATCTGAGCGCCAACATGAAGGTATGGCGACTTTACAGCTGGACATTTGGCTAGCAAAAAGGCGAGCAGACCTTGGAACTAGTTGTATGACGTGTGTGCGTGGAGGCACTTTGCCTTGTGGGGCATGCATGTTCCCCTATGCATAGTGCAACTGTGACTCGAGCTAAGCTGCGATCTAGTGTAATAATTAGACGCGTGATGGACTTGGAATGTAATGCTCCGCGTAGGGGCACGCGACGTGATATCCAATATAAGACATTGGGTCACATTGGTGCTGAGAGCACCGTTGTCATGAATGTCATGAAGTAAGTAGGATGCTCCATTCTCACTTCATGAGGAAGCTGAGATTTTCAGAGTCGGTTGCTGGTACACGACATAAAGGTCTAGACCGTTGTTATGCAACAGTGTAAGGGATCAATAGGTTGTGTTGGCTCAGGATCGAGGTTACAGTTAAGCGGGATACTGCGAGAACTAGATTGAGCTGTGTTGAACCGGAGAAGTGGTCAGAAGCTCAGTGCGTTGTTGTGTGACGACAAGGCATGAGTCCGTGAGAGACGGATGGCTGGAAGGTTAATCCAGCGTGGCTTCAGAGGAAGTCGATGCGAGAACCAGATGGGTACCTTCTGAGGAAGCGAGTCCCAAGTGATCCAATGCAGCTTCAGAGGAAGCAAATACGAAAGCTAGATGGGTACCTTCTGAGGAAGCGAGTCCCAGGCGATCGTAGAAATCTTTGGTCTACGAGAAGGGCCGAAGTTAGTTTCTAAGCACGGTTGAGTCAACGTGGTCAGAATATTAAAGCGGAACAGTTCAAAGTAAATGTGTAATGTTTCGAGGTGAAGAGGTTGATGTCCTAGGTACCAAGGCATGACAGCCACTAGAAAGTGAAGGCATTGATGCACTCGTTAAGACACTTGAAGCATACACTAAGGCATCGAATTAGACCGTAAGTCAGGTTGAAAGAGGTGACTCGAGTCACGCTACGAGTAAGGACAGAGGTCGAGATACTATAGTATGAGAAGCATAAAGCTTCGTGGATTAAGTAAGGTGCTCATAGAAGACTATTGAGTAAAAACACAGAAGTGTTGAGGTACTAGAGCGCTGCAGGACAGTTAAGAGCTTGTGATGATGATCATATTCAAAGGTCCAAGAAAGCTGGGTTCCGTCAGTTGCTATGATCGAAAGACAAAAGTAGTGTTGTGGATTTCGATATTGTGAAGCACAGTGCTTTGTTGGGTTGAGCGCAGTCGCTCACCGACAGTCCCTTGGGTGAAGACACATAAACGATAGTCAAGGCGCTATGTCGTAACATGAGGTGAAGACCTATTACGCCATAGAGGATGCATTTAGTTCGTCGCGATAAACTGTTAGGATTGTGCCTGGGTGAAGACGAAGGATAGTAGTAGCGGTACTGGTACAAATACAGTTTGATGAGCGTTGCTTATCATTGGATTGGTGTGAGAATGTCTTAATAAATACCAAAATTGTGTTGAGGAGCTGACGTATGAGTTCGAGTGTTGACGAGGACGTCAACACATTAATAATGTGACGTGGTCACGCCCCTAGTGTATAGAGATGCACATCGATCAACTAGCAAGCAAGGTGAGAGGGCCTTGTAGCTAGGCTGAGTCAAAGGCAAGCTTGAGAAACATGGTCTTGAAGGCATGACCGATGTACTAAGATACTTCAAAGGCAAAATTTGCTAGGCTAACTTTTGGGTGAAGACACGTAGTGTCGAGGTACTAGAGCGTGTTGTGATCACTAATGCTTAATGCATGCATAGTGATAGATTGCGTTGGTGCGGAGCCACGTGAAGGATCAGTGCATTTCTTATCCGTAGGCGCGGATGAAACCAAGACGAGCTAGCAAGAAGGTATTAAACCTCAAGGCTAGTTATTGGTGGAGACTTTGCATGGGGCGAAGACCGAGGTCGAGGAACTAATGCGGGTCTTGGTGTCAGCATGAACGTTGACACAGCCAGATTGGTAGATGTGGTATGGTCATTCCCTTGAGATATTGCGCCAATGAGGACGTTGACCTTATTGAGTCAGGGAGGATGTGATGGCCTCATTAATCTGGACGTCAGCATGAAGGCATGACGACCTTACAGCTAAGCATTTGGCTAGCAAGAAGGAGGGCGAACCTTGGAGTTAGCTGTATGGCGCGTGTGCGCGGAGGCACGTCACCTTGCGGGGCATGCGTGCTCCCCTTATGTATGGTGCGACGATGACTCGAGCTAAGTTGCGATCTAGTGTGGTGACTAGACGCGTGATGGGTTTGGAATGCGGTGCTTCGCGTAGGGGCACGCAACGTGGTGTCAAGAGGGCACGCGACATCCTGGTGTCATAAGGCACGTAATATGGTGCCTCGCATAAGGGCACTGGACGTGGTGCCAAGAGGGCACGCGACGTCCTGGTGCCATAAGGCACAGGATGGCAGGCACGGGAGGCGGTGCCATGACGGCACATGATGTGGTGCCAAGAGGGCACGCAACATCCTGGTGCTATGAGCCACGCGTTGTAGTGCCAAGGAGGCACGCGACATCTTGTTACCATGAGGGCATGCGATGCGGTGCCAAGAGGGCACGCGGCATCTAGGTGCAATGGCGGACCCAACATAATGCCAAGTGGGCACGAGACATAGTCACAACTCGAACGTGATGCTGTACCACGAGGGTACGCCATGTGGTGCCACAAGGGCACGTGACATGAGGCCATCAGATCCTCGCGACATGGTCGCGACACGGACGCGATATGGTCGCAATGCGATTTTGACACAGTGCTATGTGGGTATGAGGCCATGAGGGCCTCGCAACGTGGTCGTGATGCGGATGCGACATGATCGCATGTGACACTGATGTGTGACCTCACAAGGCATGCGAGTGTGGAAGGTGGCACTGTATGTCACAGACAAAGGTTCGTGTGCCACAATTAATGCCAAAACACTACCTTAGACGGTGTGTGCCACGGGTAAAAGGTCGTGTGCCATGTTGGTATGTCAAACCAATAGGTTTGAGGTTCTTTTACTGGATAGCTCAAATTGGTGTTTAGACCATACTTGAGGGAAGAGAGCTGTGAAGCTATTTTCTCATACATGGGCACTGCGTTGCAGGACGAGCACATGGGTTTTCTAGGTTAGGGGTGGGCCTAGAACGTCGCTGCAGCAATGCCCGAGGTGAGGTTACTATATGGCTCGAGCTATGCGTCACGGTGCATATGGGTCGACAACTTCACTAGGGCACTCAAGGGCTACGTGGGACAGTGGTGCATGCTAGTTGAGGGCCTGATGCGGAGGTGTGTTGGTCGAGTGGGCCACACACGAGGGTTGGCTTGGATAACATGAAGAGTTGCGTGCTACTATCCCGAGCGAGAAACTAGTGCAGTGCATAGGGTGAAGCTAGGTAGACAAAGTGGCACTGAGGTGTTGGCATGCGTGTTGCGAATAAACACAATGCGTTAAGAGGGTTTGCCTCGGGTGAAGGCAACCATGAGTGAGAGTTTCCGTCCTTTAGGCGAGTGGTATTAGAGTGATGGTTGAATAAGTTGGTCTCGCTGTGCGCGACAGTGAGATGTTACACGAATGTGATAGCCAGTGTCAGATTGTGCCTCGTGAAAATTGGTATCTGAGTTAGACTGGCCTCACTGTAGGTGCAGCGAGGCGCCGCACGGGCGTCGAAAAATAATTACCCCGTGACAGTCAGCTTTTGGAGCCTTGGATCTTTATTACCCACATTAAAGAAAAATTGAATATTAATTTTTTTCATTAGTTGGTGGGCAGATAGCAAAATCTATTGTCACTAAGAATTATGGGCAAATAGAAAACAATGGTGTGCGTATAACAACCCTCTTTTGCAATAGACTAGATACCAATGTCTCTGTTGGCTTACCGAACACGTGTACAAAGAATAATGCATTGGTCAATCTCCCTTCCCCACTGTCCAATTTTTTTTATCACATAAACACATTTTTTATCGCATAAGCCAATCAGTTAAGATCCGTACCAATCTTTGACACCAAAGATCTTTCCATCATTCCGTTTAAATTAGATGCCTTAGACCATCTCCAACAAGGAGAGCTAAATTGGAATAGATGAACACCTCTTTAGCTGTTGTTACAGTAAAAACACTCCAACATATACTCGAATTTAGCTCTCCTTGTTTTTAAATATTATTTTTAATATTTATTAATAGTGCATCCTCGACGGTCGCCTCGCCACCATCGACGAGATCCGATGCGTCACGTTACGACACGTCCTCAAATCCTGACGCTCCATTTGGGAGGATCTCAACGAACCAGTGTGTCATCCTCTTTAACACCCAAACCGAAGATAAGGATGTGTCTTTCTGATCCGGACAATAAGCATGTTATAGATGTGGGCCTTGTGGCTTTATCTATAACAGTAGGGTACCCGTACTGAGGATTTTTTATTCTCAACTGGTGATTCACTTGCTGTTGACTACTTTGAATTGGAAGATAGAGATCACAAAAGTGGTGTCTGGTGGTGGGTTGGGGGTTGGGGGGCGGGGGCGAGGAATTATAAATGGGAAGTTGAGGGACCTCACCCTTTTATTAATGGCAAAAATAAATAATAATAATAATAATAATTTACATTTTCGGCTCTACAAGTTTGTTTATTTACATAAATGGCCCTATAGTTTGAAACTGTATAGAATAGACTGACTCCAAGCCAAGTCGTTTCCATGTCAGCATCGACCTATTTTTCTATATATATATATATATATATATATATTTTTTTTTTTTTTTCATTATTTTTTATCTTTCCTTTTTTCAGTTCCGTCTACAGTAGGTAGCCCAGTGTGACAGGGGCACGCAATGTGGCCATCTGGGTTAGCCGTAGGGCCATTTTTCCTTCATGCGTCATGAGCATCACTGGTGCGTCGAGATCATGAGGCCGACACCAAGTGTGTTGGTCGTGGGCCATGAGGGTGTCGCGACACGTTGGGATGAAGGGTGAAGACATAGGTGCGACACAGTCGCGACCCGGACCCGACATGGCCATGTGAGGGAGCGATGCGGGGCGTTGCGGTGTGAACAGTAAAGTATGTCAAACCAATACGTTTGAGGTCCTCCTGTCAGTTCGGCTGAATTACTATTTTACTCTTATATAGGGGGGCATGAGTTGAGGTTCCTTGACCCAACACGTGTACTAACCTTGTGGGCTTATGTGCATGCATTCGAGCCATGCTTGGAGCGTGGTCGTCTTAGCTA